>CM066033.1:1257797250-1259173921 GCA_033557465.1 Ichthyophis bannanicus
CCGTCACTGAAACCTTACAGCTCGCTTCCTCTGTGTAACAGCCACAGGTATCCTTTTCCTTTTTGGCCGTTTGCCTGTACTCTACCTGCTGTGGCCCAACAGATGGTCCTGGCTGTTCCTGGCTAGGCTGTGAGGTGTGTGCCCTGGGTGTCTCACCAACAACTTGCTGCCCCACATCCTCCACCCCTCACCCTGATCCTCTCTGGCGCTGTCCCTCTCCATCTCCCTCTTCAGCACAGGATCCTCGCAAATAAAACAACGCACCTGAACAGAACAGAACACAGACGGAAACAGAGGGGACAAGGGCAGTACAATACAGCACAGAGTCCAGAACACAATAGCACAGGTAACCTTAAAGGCCAAAATGAAAAAAAACAACCCCCAACAGTAATGGTAACAATTATTCTCTCTGTCTTGTGTGGCCTACTCCTATGGCAAACCGTCCCCTTCTAATTCGCTGTACCTCTCTATCTCCCTCCTTTGCCTGAAGCACGTTCAGCACAGCTTCTTGCCCTATTAGTCCCTGTGACTGTCTATCTGAACCCTCCCTGTGCAGCACTGCCAACACAGGCTATCTAAGCTCTCTCGTAACTCTCTGTCTGTTTGTGGAACTCCTCTAACAACCCTCAACGTGTGCCACGTGCGCAGCCTTATTTATAGGGTTTTTCCACGCTTTTCTCTTTGCACATGCGCAACTGTGCAGGTATGGTGCTCGTGCGCCGTCCTCATGCACGCTTACGCATGGGCGCCGTCCTCGTGCACGCTTACGCGGACATACGCACATGCGCCCTGCGGACACCTATTTGACGTGTGACGCATGGGCGTCTGTGTGCGTTTTACGCATGCATGTGGCGATGCGCATGTGCGTGACACCACGCAAGGCAGACACCCATGCGTAGGTTGGCGCATGTGCGCCACGCAAGGAGAGACGTATGCGAGCATATGCACATGCGCGTTAGACGGTAGGGCAAAAACACCAACCCTATAAATGACCGTGCCATGCCTCTCCACGTTGTGGGTTGTAGGCGAGGAAGAGTAGGAGTGTGTTTTGAGACAGAAAGGAGGTGAATCCAAACAGCGTGTATTTGTCAATTCTGTTCTTGTTGTTTGTAGTAGTTATTGTATTTTCCTGTCTGTGTATAGTGTTGTGTGCTCTTTGGTTTGTAGACTGCTTAGTTTGATTTGTCTGTGTGTCTGAGTGTGTTTGTGTAGTTGGGCGGGAGGGAGTTAATGGCACATTATCTTTCTTCAGTCATGTGTCCTGTGTAGTGGGCAGATGCTGCGGTTGATGGACAGGGGGAGATGGTGTCCATGGAGCTGTGGCACAGGGCATGGGTGTAGTCCCGCAGCAACTCAGTCCTGCAGCTGTGGGGGCTGTCCAAGCTGGTGCTGTTTCATGCACGGCGCAGACGGCGTGCCGAGGTGCAGGCTCGGCAGGAACGCCTCTACAGGACCCAGGGCCCAGCTCCAGGACATGGCGAGAGGACCAGGTCATCTCCCTTTACCGACTGAGCACAAGGGCTATTAGGGAGCTGTATGAGGATCTCAAACCTGACCTCCAGCCCATGACAGATCGGTACCCATGCCATAAACCAGGTTTAGTCAAGCTCCTTGCTGCTTTACATTTCTTTGCCTCTGGCTGTTTCCAGTCATCTGTGGCCGCAGTAGGTGGTATGAGCCGCCCCACCTTCTCACGCTGTCTCCACCAGGTACTGCGTGCCATGGTCAGACGGGTGGGGAATTACATAGCCATGCCCCACACTAGGCAACAATGGAGGACCCTGAACCAGGCCTTTGAGGCCATTAGCCGGGATACCACAAGTGATGGGAGCTATTGATTGCACACATGTTGCCCTGGTCCCGCCTAGAGACAGGGAGGTAGCGTTCCGCAACCGCAAACACTACCATTCCCTGATATGTTCAGGTTGTATGTGATGCAAATCTGCATATTCTGAATGTGGTCCCTAGGTTTCCAGGGTCCACCCATGACTCCTATATCCTGCATCACTCGGCAGTATTCACACAATTTGAGGATCACCGTTACGGGGACTGTGTATTGCTTGGTGAGTATGTCAGGATCACCTATCGGTTTATGGACTTTCTACATGTGTGTATTTGTAGTACCATATGATGCAACATGTTTATATCAGAACATGCAGCTACTATTTGAGATATGTTATATAGAGGACTGCTGTACGTTTCAACTATTACAGCCGTCTCTAGGTCCATGTACACTACAAACATGAACCATTGAACATGATCATCCTAATAGTATATGATCATAACATGCACATGGTGTACATGTGAAGACACCCCTGTGCTTATGGCTCTGGTGTTGCTGATTTCCCCCAACATGTTTTCTGGAGCCCCCACCAAACATGTCTTGGGGGGGGGGGGGTGGCCCCTCACATACACCTGTGATACTGTTTAATAGTTGCCTCCTAATTGTATGCCATTTAACATTGATGTTGTTGATAATCCATACAAGTAACCCGTGTCATGTGTGTCTTAGTGTAACCCACACACTCTGTAATGCAGTTGTCACCCTGCAAGCCAAGGATAACATGAGGGGGTGTAGAGCAATATCTTATGGGTGATTTTTTAAATGTTCTACAGGCACAACATGTGTGCATATCTCTGTCCACACTTCTTGGCTATGTCACAGCTGGGTGGAAACACAACATAGGTGTTAACGTACCTTTGTGCACTGTAGATGCGCACAAGTTAGTATCATCTTATCTGGACATCCTCATATATGTTAACATTATTGATTTGTGACGGCTAAAGCAAGGGCAATACGTGGGTGCATACAAACAGGTTACACAACCAGCTACACAGGAGGCTACTTTGCGTATGCATATGTTTTTGGCCCTCACTCATGAGGGGTACAGTATGCATGTTTGACATCCACAACTTCCTAACAATTTAGACAAAATGGTTAAACAGCAAAGGATGGCTATTACAGTGCTTTGGCACCAACACTGCATGTGGGAATGTACTGAACACATATGGATATTTGTACCCTACACAACATGATGTGTATAGGTGATATTGCGTACATTGTGCCATAGCTCCCTGGCATACATGTTGGGGGGTGGGGGTGTCGGTCACGTAGATGTCAACATGTTTTACAAGGGTTACTGTTCAGACATACACTTGGATTATGTGATTTGTGGATTGCTGTTGGAGTCTCACAGTGGTGGTGAGGCCGATCTGGACAGTAACTGCATGACAATATGCATGTTACACACACCCACACACACCCACACACACACAATCTGTGAAGGGATAGATGGACATGTTGTTTTATTTGTGATGTGTGTACGTGCTCGAGAGGCCATGTGCTCATATTAAGTCATTTTCTGTCACCTTTGGTTTTTCCTTTCCAAATATACTAGTTGTGGTGTTGTATCGTTCAGTCAGAATGTGTGTGCCTTGTTTTGTCACGTGTATTCAGGTGGAAGTAATGTTTGAAATGAGCTCCTGCATTCACATGCAACATTTCTTTCTGCAGGTGATGCAGGATATGGGTGTCGCCCCTGGCTGCTGACTCCTGTGCGTCAGCCACGGACACGTGCAGAGCGGAGGTACAATGAGGCCCATGCCTCCAGTCGCTCAGTCATTGAGCGCACCTTTGGCGGGTTAAAGAGCCGCTTCAGGTGTCTGGATAGGACAGGTGGGGCCTTACAATATAAAGCACACACTGTTGCCGAGATAATCATAGCCTGTTGCATCCTGCACAACATTGCTCTCAGGCACGATATCCCTGCAGAGATTAATGAGGATCTGGAGGAGGATCCAATGTGCCCCCCTGAGCGTGCCAGTGCTGACACATGGGAGGGCACAGCAGTCAGGAGGAGGGTGATTGCAGACATCTTCTCATGTACGTATTGGTTATCTTCCCACAATAATGTTTTCTACTATGTGCGTAATGTTAGTGAGTTTGATGTTTTTCTAAAGCTAGAATGTTGATGTCACACTCCATGTGCATTAGAATCTCAATGCCAACATCACATGTAGGCATGAGTGTGACACAATGAATGTGGGCAGGGCTCAGCAGCATTTGTTGGCAGCTGATGTGTGTGGTTGTTGTTCTTTTTTTGGGAAAGTTTAACAGTCACATTCCCATCTAGTGTCTGCTTCTGGGAGATGCAGCTGTTGTGCACATGCAGGTTTTTGGTAAGATGCTATGGTATGAGCACAGTATGTGCCATATGGTGTGCTTTACACGTTGTGGGTTTGTCTGTGTTTGTGAACATTTGTCCTTTGGGGAGTGTAAATATAACAACAAATAGTGTGGGTTTGGTGGTTGTTCAGCTCCTCTGACATGCCTATGTTTGTGTTCTCCTCATGTGTGTGGCACAAAGTCATACATAGCAGAGTACACAGGCTTAGTGCAACTATGTCTGGATGGTAATAACTATGTCTGCGGACTGTAAATGTAAACCCTACAGTGTGTACACATGTACTGGTAAACAAGTAGACATGACCTGGATCTGTTTAGGGATGATGACCTGCCATTGCCCATCACGGGGGTGGGTTTGGAAAATGTTTCCATTGAAGAGTATACCGTCACTGCAGTGATGCATGTCTACACACATGGTGAGATGACACAGGCCAAAACAGCAAGGAGTGGGTAGTGGTAGCCAATCTGGGCCATATATGTGGGAGTGGCTTGTGTTATTACAGGTTTTTAATTGCGTACAGAAAATATCTCGCTGATGCTATCACAGCATCTGACATCATGCATGTGCTACAGGCTGTGTATGTGTGTAGGTCAGGGGAAAAGAGTCTATATGAGTAGATACATTGCAAACACGAGCAAGTGTCGGTTATGATGGCATAAAAAAAAAGAGCTAGGGGACAGGTATTTCTCTGGCCTACACATCTGGGATATGCATGCTTTGACATTGTCATTGACACACAGTGGGATGGCATACAGCCATCATGGTTACTGACAGACAGACATGTGTGTGTGTTGTTGCCTACATGATGGCAATTTGGCAAACTATTTGGGCATGTCATCTGAACATAGGTGTCATTATTACTGCATGTATGAGATGTACGCAGCAGGATATGTATTTGAGCAGTGGATACAGGAGGTCCACCTGCATATTTCCTATGTGTTGTAGCAATTGTCAGTGGGTTAACATACACAATCTGGTCACCATAAAACAGGGACAGGGGTCAATGTTGGCAATATGGTGAGTCACTGGTATTATTACGAGCTTGGCATGAGGTCGACCCATGCTGGTAGCACACACATCTATTTCTGTGTGTGTAAACGGACAGAGAGTTAACACACGAAAGTGAGTGAGATTACGGACAACATAGAGATAGCCTACACACCTCCATGATGCCTAGTACATGTGAGACATCTGTACATTGTGATAGACAGCAGTCACTCAGTGTGTGATGTTGTGGGGTCTGACAGCTGGGGGCATGAAGGTGCAGTGTCTGATACACAGCTTGACCATGACATATGTTGGCTTCTCTTGTGTCTCCAAATGCACAGGACATACTTTGTACGGATACAGATTTTGAGATGCATTGCCATGTGACTCTACCTCCTGGAAGATGCAGTGATTTTGGGTAGGTCAATCTACATAGACATTGTGTGTGGCTGTGGTCATGTGAATAATATGTCTTCTGAGATTTCTCATATTGGGCAGGTGCTTGTATTTCATATTTTCAAACCTGTGCCTCACTAACCCATCTCTCTCTGTGTTCAATCATATCCCCATGTGCTTGTGTTCAGCATGTCCTCTGGCACTGTCTCAATGCGACATGTACAACATACATGCATGTGTGTGTAGGTTGTGGTTTGGTGTAGTTTACCGCCACTTTCAACGTCCCCAAAAATGTACTATCAGACAACAAAACGCTCTCATAACATGTTTCCTGTGTATTTATATCTACAGACATACACATGTGCACATACAGGCCATGTGTTAGAGATGGGACGCTGAACTTTACATACTGTGTGTGTGGCTGGTTTTATAGGTTGCATGTGTGATGATGGATTGATCAGACATAGTACATTTTCTTCTGCTGTGAGGGGTCTGTGCACCTTCACATAATTGCCAGCAGTCATAACTCATACATAGGGGGGTTTGCCCTGTGACCATTATCTGCATGTGTTGTGTGCTGTGCATAGACATGTGTCTGTTGTTTACAGTAAGCACTGGTGTGCAACTTTGGTGCCTTTCAAATATGAACATGATGGTGACATGTATCAACAGTGGTTTGACCTTGTGATTCTACTCCTTTTGATGACATTGTCCCCTTTCATTGTGATGTAAGCTGGCTGTTTCGGGGCTCAAGGGCTTGATGACATACACCTGTTGCAAACACACGGTGGGTTTCACCTTTGTGATTTTGATTTGTGCAGTTGTATCTAACTGGTGATGATCTCATGTGTGCCTCCTGTGTATGTTAGATTTCCTTTATGCTCACATTAACAGATGCATATTGTGTGTAGCTATGAGACACTTGTGTGACATGAGCATGGACATGACCATATCCATGTGCCACCCGTGTCTATGGTTACCATTACTTATGTTGGCCACAACGTTTGTTTTAGTATTGATATCAGGTCATGTTTGCCTATGTATCCCTTTATTAAGAGTTTAGTATGGTGTGACGGTCTGACATTTGTGTTGATTTTGAGAAGTGTCAAACAATAACATACTTATCCTCTCCTGACACAGCACAGAGGACATACCAGACACATCTCTTACAGAGCATCTGTTGTCACCAACAACCACCTGATGGATGACAGAGCACCATGCAACTCTTTACCACAACATTTCCCCAGTGGATGTTTGAGCTATGAGAGTGCATCACATGACTGCGAAGGACAGTATTACTCTTTAACTGCTGATTTCCCCATGACAGAGGTGTCGAACGCAATGTTGATGCTATGGCTGGGTAGTGAGTGATGCTCAATGTAGTGGACACACATATACTTTGAAGGAATGTGCCATATTGCACACTGACACGTGACTATGCATGGCCAGAGTTGATATTAAACTGTTAACGTAACCTGATGAATTGCAGATACTATATTGACTTTGGACACTGATCCGCCCTTGTGCAGCAGCAACTGACATGGACAGTGTAGGTGCTACATTCAGACACAGTTGAGCTTTACAGGACTTTGTCCCAAGGGTGTGTCATAGCACCCACGATATGATGCTGGTTTCCTTACAACACCCATGTTTTTGGCATGTGACTGATGATGGGCCACTCCTCTTGTCAACATCTACCTGCTTTCCACCTGCACATGATACCGCCTTTACCTCCACAATGCTTTCCGAGCACACCGACATCTTGGACTGATGTTGTCATTGACCTAATGGTTTTGAAGGGCATGTGTGTCATCACTGTATCATGTTCCAATGTGACTGTTGCTTGTGCATATGACTGACTGTTTGTGAGACACAGCATGTGGGGCTATGACTTATGTGTGGTTCACTGTAATATGTTTTTACAAAATGTCCTTCTTCACATGCTACATCTTGTGTTTGTTTACTGTGCATACATGACAGTGTGCATATATGTACAGACCTTCCATTTGCCATTTACACGGGCCAGATTATGCCATGTGTTAGGGACACTCACATTGCCACATTATGTTTGTAGTGTGGCAGTGTGTGTGACCATTCTACTTCTTCACTTGTGCATTCCATGTATCATGCTATATGTGACAACACAGTGTCTAACCAAAATGAAAGGGCAGGGTGACCTCCTTGATGGTGTTCTATGTGCATTGTTCTGCAGGATGTTTATTTCGGATTATTTCTGTGTTCATGTGGCTGTGCTACCTGTTACCATATGCTAATTGTGATGTTTATGATTGGTTTTGGCCACATTCTGACTGGTTTTTTTCGTAGATCAGGCATTATGATGAGAGCTTACTCATTACTTGTATTGCATGTTTAGTGACATGTAAAACATTTGCCAATATAGGTTTGGATGAGTGTCTGACTCCTGTGTGGTCAGATGTGTATGGTTTGAGGGACAGATGAGGTGTGTTGGGTACGCAGCATGCAGTGTCTACTCTGTACCTGCACTCATATGTTGTTAACACATTTGCGACATACAACAACAGGTGTGGGCAGGGGGGCTGCTGCCGGGTGCTCAGCATGCACCTGATGCACATTATATCTTGAGCCTTTAATGTGTGGTCAACAAAGTAACCTTACTGTAGGAGGTGGATTTGTGAGCTGCTAAGGGTGTTTCCCACTTTCACAGGGGATACGGTCAGCCTTCATATTATGATGCCACTGTCTACACTGTTTGTGATGTGTTAAGAAAATAAATAAATGTATTTGACAGACATTTTCTCCGTCTGATGATTGATCATGGTGACAGACCTGGACTGCAATGTGTGCCTTTGTATCAGTCCTGACTCCTTGTGACCCACAGAGTACATTGTTCTCTTGTCAATGTCACTGTATGTAGATGATGTGGTATATTTTGTCACACCTCCTCCGCCCCAGCCTTGACTGCTGGTATGGTTGGGCTTTTTATGAGGGTGGTAGTTGTGCCTTGCTTCTGTATATAAACCACGCAGATGCACTTTCTTTCTTTTAGGGTTTTATTCCCCGTCCCTTGAGGTTTCTTCTTATAACAACAGAAATAAACAGCATAATTTGGCTTATAACATAAAGTAACTGGATAACACAAATAGCTTCCTTCAGCATATAACGTCAAACAAAAGTAAATAACAAACAGCCTACGTTGTCTGTTTGGCTGGAGAGAGAGAGAGAGAGATGTAGCCTTTGCCACTTGAATATGGGAATTAAGGTTACACAAACCTTTACCTTAATGAGTATTCAGGTTCTTTTGTAGTAAGGGAACATTCCATCAATTCTGTATCTGCTAATGCTCCTGATTCTTCATATTCCATCAATTCCTGTCCGTTGGAATCTGCATTACCCCCTTCTAATGTGGAATAAAGGTATGGCAGATTTGCCCCGTCAGTTAGGACGTTCCTCTTCCTCTGTGTAGCACTGCCTCTCTGGGGAATGTCACAAAACTCTGTATGCTGTCTTCTAGAGCCCTGCCCCCGCTGGTATCTCAGTGGATAGCTCAGGTCTCTGTATGGCTTGCTAGCTGAGTAATTGTGATACACTCCCTGCCGGGTCTGCCTCAGCTCTCCAGGCTCAGCTGTGCCCGATTGCAAACTGTGTAACGGTGATTCCCTTGGAGCTAGGCGTTCACCGTAATAAGGGATTTCTTCTGCTTCTCTGGGTAGGTGAAACTCCCTTCTTTTAAGACTTTTATAAACAGGAGAAAAGTTACTATCAGCCTCTGAATATCCAGGCTTTTTAAGGGTATATTTATGCCTCCAAGACTCTTCCCTTTTAGATGGCAAATAGCCCTTGTATCCCTTCTTTTCCCCAGTACCTGCTGTTGCAGCCTTCTTATATTTCACTTGCCTTTTCTCAGAACCACACAGGTCTCTGGACTTTTTCCACAATTCCTCTCTCCAGGATTGCCTACTCGGCTCCTCTCTCCAAAATTGCTTCCTTCTCAAAGGTTCCCCCTCTCTGAATGTTTGGTAGTCCGTTTTATCAATGTGTTTTCTGACTCCACCTTTCCTCAGCTGCGCTCCATTAGGTGAAGCAGAGTCCCGTGCTTTACTCCCTGGGTGTGTCTCTCTGGACTCTGGGCACGTG
This sequence comes from Ichthyophis bannanicus, assembly GCA_033557465.1. NCBI lineage: Eukaryota > Metazoa > Chordata > Amphibia > Gymnophiona > Ichthyophiidae > Ichthyophis > Ichthyophis bannanicus. The sequence continues at coordinate 1,257,806,937 of CM066033.1, forward strand.
TGCTTTTGTTGTCCCTGGCAACCATCAAGCATTCTTCCATTCATCCTGTCACTTTTTCCTTGATCATTCACACTGCCGTGCATTTTCTCCTGCTGCCCTAGGTCCACCCTGTGACAATTTTCAACGTAAATGGGGGGTTCCCAGACTTGCCCTATGACACAGGGAGTGCTAATGTGACTTTATCACTGGTTGTTTGGGGGCAAGGCCACTTTTCTATTCCCCATGTTACTTCTAGACTATTTGATCATACTGTCCCTTTTTGGGGTCCTTTACTGGTCATGTACATGGTGCACATGTGCTCACATCCTTGCACAGTGCCAGCTGTGTATGTGGCAGCCATATGGCACATCACTGTGAATGAATGGTTGACATACACACACACCCTTTGGGGTATTTGTGTTACAGTGTGCTCATTTTGCAGTTTATGGGATTGTGTACAGTAATGTGTTTGAACTCTGTAGTTTGGGGTTTATCTTCCGCTTGTTTGGTTCTTTGGCACACTGGCTTAAATGCACCATTAGGTACCAACAGGTTCCTCACCTCTACACACACCCTTCCCTCTTTGCACTGTACAACAGGGTGCATCCTGTGTGCTTCATCCCCTTAACATATTCGTTGTTACATAGGTCTCTTACTTTATGGTTTAAACATGCCAATGCACGTAGTGATTTTGTTTGGCTGTGATTATGGTGGTGTGTGTGGTGCACCTGATTGCATGTTGATCTTTATCACGCCACAATCATCATTAGTCACCTGATCCACAGAGCGTCATGGGATGCCATGGTTTTCCTTTGTAATGGATTTTACATGCTGTATTCACTACAAAACATTCCCTTGTGTTGGTGCAGTTGTCCCCGATGCCACATACAGAGTGGACATAAATATGTACATGGCAGATGTGCATGTGCATTTGCTCATTATTTATTTTGGTGGTTTGCTTGTTCTGACACCCAGCAGGCGTTTGGGGTACTGATATGCAGTGTTTTTGTATGCAGCTTTTGCTAATGTGCTCAAATTGGCGGTTTGGCCTACCGTTTTAGGCATGGCCATTTGTGGTGGGGGTAATCGGTGTGCTCCCTGTCTGCTGTCTTGGATTTGTATGCTTGTCCTGCATTGGTGCGTTTCATTTGTCTGTGTGTCATATCTGTGGTGATATGTGGTATGACCACATAGTACCCTCATCTGAGTTGTGATACATCCTTGTGTCCATCCTCTGTCTGCCAGCTGTGCGCCATCTTACCCAGATGTGCATGCTGCTTCCCCACATCGTGAACTCCATCATATTCATGCATTGCAGCTCACCCTGCTTGCCTCCCCTGTGTGTGCTCAGCCTAGCACCTGTACTCCACAGTCATCCTGATATTTCAGTTATCCTGCCATTGCAGCCACCTCTGCTGGCCACATCTTCCCATCCTCTGTCACACACAGTCATTACAGCATGGCACATTTCCATCACTCTGTGCATGGATCTCGTTGGCCACAACATGTTTGTCCATTTTTATGGCTGTCACATGGACTGAAGCTGATATCTGCATTCCATCAACTTATCTACGTCGTTCTTTTAGTTTAATATTGTCTATGTTCTCTGCTCTGTGCAGTGTTCATGTTACATGTGTGTTTGGCACATACGTCTTTTAACATTCAAATTGTGCAATGTTGCTGTTGTTGCCTAACATTGCTGATTTCACCTATACATCCTTAGGGCATCTTCTGCCACACCTTGGATTCACACAGCTTATGGGGTGCCTACGATAGTGCCTTGGGAGTTGGCAGACTTTAAACATGGCCTCAGGTAGATATTAATGGTTTGCTTTGCTAACGGGATATGTAGAGGATGTTCCATCTGATGCACCGTAATCTGGCCAATAATATATGGCACAAGGGTGTAGTTCTCTTTAGATGGACGCACGGATTTCTGTACACTTTCACACAGACATGGAACATAACTCAGCTAACCTGCTGTCCAGAAAATAGTAAACCATGACCCCTGCAACATCATTGACTGTCTTCAACAGTTGTGAGCATACATTACATAGGGGTATGTTGTTTTTCACCATACCTTGTATGTAATGGGCCTATGCTAGTTTTGGGATTTCAATATGCAAAGGGAATAGGGCATTTTCCCCGATAATAGTGACTCTGATCCCCTGTTCATATCTGTCCCCGGGGCCTGTTTGCAGCACCTCCTAGCTAAATCAGTAATGGCAGATGCAGGTCTGCCATTGATGATTTAGCAAGGAGGGGGGGAGGGGCTGCAGACAGACCCAGGCGACTGCTTACAATGACATTCACTCGGCACCCCTGTTAATATCAGTCACCAGGGGCTGGCTACAGCCCCTCACTACTAAAACAAGGAAGTCAGACCAGGGTCAGCACACCTACTTACCATTTCCATACATCACAATGCACAGTGCTGCCATCAGAAACAGTGCTGTGACCTTTACCTGCCTCATAGGGCACCCTACATGGCGCCCCATCGGCCACGCTTTCAACAACATTGTACAGTGCCATGGCGGACAATCCATTTACAAATGTGTCATTTGAGGTAACCTCAGGGGCATGTTATGTTACAGTGCTGTGACAGTACATGTGCTTGAATAAGCTATTGCACAGATATACGAGATGTGCCTCCTAATGCAATATTAACCCTACCAGGTACGCACTCAGCAAGCCATGTTCATTTGCCATTGTTGGGGATTGCACCCCTAACCATTTCGATGTGATTCTGTTTCTGGGCTTGCACATCAGCGCACCACCATATGGCTTACCAACATTATTATGCTTCCAAACTATTAGCACACACCCTTATGCCCAGCAGCGCAACGCCTTATGCCACACATACTTTGTAAAAGAACACCACAGCCAGTTTCCTTCAGTGTGCACTGTGGGGTATTGAACCCATGCTCCCTGCACCTTTGGTCAGTGTTCTAACCATTGTGCTGTGGCTCATCTCTTCTGCTTTCATATCACTGTGCCACTTATACCTCCCGGGATTCACAGGCCTCCACACACATTCGCGCGCCGCTTTAGGCCCAGCAGCGCAACGCCTTAGGCCGCCCATACTTGGTGTACCTTCTAAAATAACACCACAGCCAGCTTCTTTTGCTGAGCACTGGGGGGGATTGAACCCATGCTCCCTGCACCTTTGGGCAGTGTTTTTACCATTGTGCTGTGGCTCATTTCTTCTGCTTTCATATCAATGTGCCACTTATACCTTCCGGGATTCACAGGCCTCCAAAAACAATCGCGCGCCGCTTTAGGCCCAGCAGCGCTCCGCCTTCCGCCACCCATTATTTATCTGCCTCCAAAACTTACGCCTCAGACAGCTATCTTCATTGTGCACTGTGGGGGATTGGAACACTGAACCCTACACCAGTGGTTAGTGGGCTAAACATTGTGCTGTAGCTTTGCTCTCATGATTGCACATCAGCATGCCACTTATTCCTCCCGTGCAGCCACTTCATGTGCTAATGTGCAGGGCGCATATGGGCGGCCCGCACCTTACCGCATATGCAAATCACGCATTTCCTTCTTCAGCGCGAAACGCCCACTCCTTATATGGCACCCGCACTCTACCGCGGCCCGCACTTTACCGGGATCTTAGTAAACATCCCCCTTAGATTGTGAGCCCTTTGGGGACAAGGGAATAAAAAGTACCTGTTAGTGTACATGTAAACTGCACTGATTCTAAAGAGCACAGTATAAACAAAAGTAGTAGTAGAAAGAGTAAGATCTGAAGCAACAAGTTTGCTAACTGTGGCTGCATTGTATGTCCTGATTGTAGGAGATGCAAGACAAAATGTAGTAGGAGAAAGACAATAGATCTACCATGGGATGCTCACACTCTCTTAGTATACTATATGGCAAAACATAGCAATCTGCCCTTGACTGCCCAAGGATCAGCTATTATAAGAACATAAGATATGATATATTGGGGTCACATCAACAGATATGCTCCATATCCTGTTTCAAAAAGTGGCCAATCCAGGTCACAAGTACCTGTCAGGGTTCCTCATTGTATATTCCCACAAGTTAGACAGATTCCATGCTGCTTATCCCAGGGGTAAGCAATGGATTTCCAAAGTCCCCTTAAACAATATTTTATGGACTTTCCTTCTTGAACTTGTCCAAACGTCTTTTAAACCCAGCTACATTAACAGCTGTTACGACATCCTCCGGCAATAAATCCCAGAGTTTGATTGTGTGTTAAGTGAAAATATATTTTATCCAATTTGTTATGAATGCATGTGTCCCCTAGACTTTGGACTTTTTGAAGGAGTAAACAACTGATCTATGTTTACTAGTTCCACTCCACTCCTTATTCATAGATCTCTATCATATCTCCCCTCAGTCATCTTTATTCCATGCTGAAGAGCCTTAACCTTTTAAACCTTTCCTTATAGTGGGTATCCTTCCATCCTCTTTGTCATTTGGTCACTCTTCTTTTTGAGATATGGCACTTAGTCCTCAGAGAGGAGTGATGGGTTTCCTCTCTGGAACCAGCCTCGATGGTGCAATGGAGCAGCTAGGGCAATGGGTTTCTATCCTAGAAGGCAGGTCAGTGAACTGGGAGTGACCATGCAGAGAGTGGTCCATGCTCAAGAACAGATGCTAGATATAATGTTTCTGATTGCATCCGTTTTTGAGGTTAAGGACCTTCTCTCCATGTCCTCATCCTAATCCCCTTAATTTTGCCCCCACCCCACTAAACCACTTCACCTCTCTGAGGTCTTTAGTGTTTTCTCCTTGTTTCATTTTCTTATTATAGCTATTTTTTATTTAATGTAAATTTAAAAAATTGTTTTTTGAAAAGCTGCTGCTACATTTATTTTTTTAATTCATATGACCTCCATCAACCTTGACCCATGGCTGTTGTAGCATGGTATAGGTCACATATAGTACCAAAAAGGAGCTAAGGATCCGCACAATATAAGAGAGAACAAAGTAGCGGAGCCTGGACTGACAAAGTAAACCTTGTTTATTACGCCCCAACGAGTTTCGGCCACCGTCCTTCTTCAGGGGGTCTTAAAGAACACACCTCAAAAATAATAAACATAAACATATAGGTTAAACACATTATATAAAAAAGTTGTATTACATCAATAAATCAATAAATAAAATATTGATGAAATAATAATTAAAATCATAAATTACACTTAAAACATCTAAAGGACAAACTATTAATTCATAATGGTTAATTAGAAACCCAACTAATAAATAAAAATATATATTATAAAATATATATATATTAAGAAATAATAATAAATAATAAATCCATATTAAAATACCAAGAAAAAGGAGAGAGACGAGGAGAAGCAAACAGTAAATAAATACCTTAATATGATCAAATTGAATGTTATCCCGGATTGAACCTATGGGATACTGACGGCTGACAATGAACAAATAAATTATTAAATAAATAAATATATACTCATAAAACAAGTATATACAAATCTAAAACCTCAACAATGCATGTTAACAAATATATAACCAATTAATAATTAATAATTAATTACATATGTATATTTATTTATGTAATTAATTATTTATTATTAATTGGTTATATATTTGTTAACATGCATTGTTGAGGTTTTAGATTTGTATATACTTGTTTTATGAGTATATATTTATTTATTTAATAATTTATTTCTTACTATATATATATTTTATAATATATATTTTTATTTATTAGTTGGGTTTCTAATTAACCATTATGAATTAATAGTTTGTCCTTTAGATGTTTTAAGTGTAATTTATGATTTTAATTATTATTTCATCAATATTTTATTTATTGATTTATTGATGTAATACAACTTTTTTATATAATAGGTCACATATATAAACATGCGGTGGGTGAACTCCACATTGGAGGCAGAATCTCTTAAGTGCATTCTCATGTAGGGCCTTCTGAAAGGAGTCCCCGCCATGCTAGGGCTTTCCTTAGGTGTAACTCTTAAATGCTCTTGACAGATGTGTAGAAAGTGTCAGGCAGCTGAGGAATAGCCTCTTAGCTACCCAGCTCTCTAGTCTCTTAGGGCCCAGTATTCAGTGACGGCAGCTAGCTAATCTAACACGGCTAGCTACCGGCACCAAACTTTAAACCCGGATATTCAATGCTAGGATCATATGTTCCCAGCATTGAATATCCAAGTTGCTCAGATTAGCAGTACGTTTACCAGGCAGTGGCAATATTCAGCAGCTTCTGTGGTGACAGTAAGGCCAGCCTTTATTATGCTTACTTTTGTGGCTTAGCCATTACCAGACAGTGGTTCAATATCGCCACTGCCTGGTTATGGCCAGGTAGTCACCCCCTGAATGCCCCGATGCTAACCAGTGGAAGCACCCATGGATATTCAGTGGCACCTATTGCATTAGTGGTGCTGAATATCACAGATAAAGGGTGTATCATGTTTAACAGGTCTGCCAACCATGTTATGCCCTTTGAATATTGGGCTCTTGTTTTTCTCTTGCTAGTAGGACTCTAGAATGCCCTCTGAAATTGCCACCACACACCATGCTGGTCGAGTCTGCAGGTGTTAGGGTCCAAACTTTCGCAAATGACTCTCCTCAAGGTCAAAACTACTGGCCATTGTTAGGATCTACTGAAGCTCATGGCCCACATTGAAACCTTGCAGATACAACCAGGGGATTCTGGTTTCTCATTGTGGTTGTAACATGCTTTCCACAGCATGGGATCACCAATGTGCCTTATAGTCTCAGATCAGTGGAGCCCTAGATGAAGATTTATTTTTGCAGCTTTAGAAATATTGCATCTCCATAAGCTGCTCTGAATATTCAGTGTGGGTTTTTTTTCTGTTTCTTTAATTATTCCTCTAAAGTTATTTTTCATCTCCCCATTCTAACTTCCTGCTGCAAACATCTCTGTCAGATGGAAAAGACATGGGGACATGCAGAATTATACCCCAGACAAGTGCACATTTCGAGGCAATTTTAGAGACCTGCGCATGTCTGATATGGATAGCCATGGGCGTGGCTACATAGATGTGTCTGTGATGGTATTCCAGAATGAGCATGTGTATCTCTCCCCACATACATGTCCCAGCCGGCCATTTTGAAAGCGATATCTCAGTTTTACTCTCAGGCAATGTTCCCTCTAATTTTCTGTAGGCTGTGTGCGCATAAAATATCAGCTGTGTGCAGCTTTTGAAGGAAGGTTACATTTTTGTGCGCCACATAGCAACACTCGGAGTTATATACTTTAAAATTTGATTACACGTCAGAATACAGTATGTACACCACATTGATTTTAATCAAATTAAATGAAAATAGACGATTACTAAATGAAGCAGGAAATTTCTAGTAATTACAATCATAACTTTTAAATTTTAAGACGTCTGTGTTGTTTTCTATCAGAATCAGAGCCGTAATTTTTTGTGCGCTCTGTTTTAAAGTATGTGCGTTCACTCCACGAGGTGTGTGCGCGTGCACACGCGCACAGCTTAGAAGGAACAGTGCTCTCAGGATTCCTTTATTGCTACTACATATGTTGCCAAGGTACCATATTATGTAGTAAGAGACATTGCTCACCATTAATTGGTTCATTCCTGTATAATCAAAGATCCACTTCGATATTTATCTTCTAGTTCTGTCTGTACAAATTGTTATACTTCTTCCACTTCTGTATTCCTCGGTTGTACATGTTAGGAATAGGTTTGTTGAATGAGAAGGAAACTTTTTTTTCTCCATGGATTCCTGTCATCTATTTGATGTCTAAGGTATACAAAGCACACTTAATAACCCCCCAGGTAGACCAATTATTTTAGCTAAAGGGCTCCTTTTGGAACCTTTTTCTATGTTTGCCGATTGATTTTTAACCCTCGGATACACTCGGTAAATTGACTGACACGTATACACTACCCCCGGGTCACCCCTGACCCATATGTAGAAATATGGTAAAACATCTACTTTTGTTTGTAAAACATGGTTAAATTGTGAAGAAAAAGACATACTTTTATTTATTTTTTATAATACTTGTTATTAATTCACCCTTTCAAGTGAATAATGTGCAATGCTAGCCAAGATCAGGCAGGACAAGTTGTACAAGGTCAGATATATGCTGCATAATGTCAATACCTGTTAACTATTCAGTTGCAAGCTTAAAAATGGTGTGCAGCACTGCACGCTTTGCAAACTACAATAGTTCTATATTTATTCGCTAGGTGGACAGCAACAGTCAAAGTATGGTGCCATTATGTCAAGTAATGGCATGATGCAAATTGTGACAAAAAAATTACCGTGTTATAACAAATTGACAACGGTGCATTGTAAACAACAGAAAACTAGTAAGCAATACATGAAGTACATTGACTGTTTTTTTCAACAACAGTTTATGCACAATGTGCTAGTAGTTGTTCTTGAATGTTCAGGACACACTCGCTTCAGACAGATTTCACATTCGGTAAATACTTTTCGATCTCTGTCACTTGGACAAAAGGAGCATCTTTTTCTTTTCTTTGCTGATGCCCATGTGGTCAACGGTCTTGGTGGCTTAGGCATTTCAAGGCAAGGATAGCCAACATTGGCCATGGATTGACGTGTATGGCTTGTCAGACCTTCTGGATGGCTTTGACGATTTTGTAGCTGAGGCTTCATGAGATTCAAAGCGAGTTCCTCCAGAAAAAACCTTCTCTTGCAGTTTTCCTTGTGATGAAACATAGGATTGTTGTACATAAATATTATGAATGAATTTACAGCCGCGATATCAAGCAGTCCATAAAACACGCAAAGTGGCCATCGACGAGTTGATCTTTTCACACTGTATGTGTGGCACAATTGATCTACTGTGTCAACACCCCCTTTCGTTCTGTTGTAGTCAAGTATTATTTCTGGCTTCTTTGATGTTTCATCAATTTTATTATCATGGTGAAGTGTTGACAGCAGCATAACTGATTTGTTTCATTTTGGGACGAATGACACCAAAGTCTTGTCTCCACTGAAGCCAAATATTGAGGATACCACAATTCTTGAGCGATTTGCCTGGAATTCTGAAGGTATGTCACGGTTGCAATGTCTTACAGTGCCCAGTAGTGTCAAATTCTTGCTAAGAAGAACATCAGCCAGTTGTACGTTAGTAAAGAAATTGTCGCAAGTAATGTTCCTGCCAGACCGTTCCAGAGGTTCAATAAGCTTCAAAACAACATCAGCTCCTAGAGATACTGTTTTGTCACGAGTAACTGACTCTTCACGCCCTAGGTATGGCTTCATCTTGAATACATAATACGTTTCTGCATCTGCACACACCCATAACTTTATACCGTATCAGTCTGGTTTAGACTTGATGTATTGACGAAACGGACATTTGCCTCTGAATCCCAACAATTGTTCATCAACAGTCAAGTATGCAGATGGTGTGTACATTTTCATGCACTGAGAAATGAATAAATTCCAAACATCTCTGACTGGAGTAAATTTGTCATTGGCCCTTCGTGATTCACGGGTTTGTTTGTCATCAAATCGAAGTAAACTCAATATTTCTGCAAACCTTTTACCTGACATAACAGCTGGAAATATAGGATTCTGGATAGGACTGTTAGCCCAAGTTCTGCGTACAGATACTTTGTTCAACGTGAAAACACCACTCATGTACAGAAGACCCAATGTTGCTTGGAGCTCTTCCATTGTTACCTGCTTCCAGTCAGTACATGGTGGCTGCATTGCTTCAGCTCTACGTATGCCTTCATAATTTGTGAAATCTAACACTGCTGACAATATATCTGGAGTTACAAACATGTCAAAAATATCCTTAGCATTAGTTATACCTCTGATCAGAGCAATTGGTCCAGAAGATTCTCTGACTATATTTGCTTCCCTTGTTCTTGATGTTGGCGGTACAGTTTTATTCCAATGCATGCCAGAACGAGCTGTGTAATGACTGTCAGTAACTTCCTCATTTTCAGAATGTGATTCAGAAGTTTCAGAATTGCTGTATGAACTGCTATCATCATCACTTGTTTTATTTTCTTCGACAGCATCTTCCGCTTCACTGCCGCTATCATCAAGATCAAGCTGATCAGACTGGGCGGGAACGACTGCATTATCCGCATCAGCACCTTCAGTATCATTACTCAAACTATCATTACTGTCACTTTCTTCATTCAACCAACGTCTAATTTTTTCCGTTGCTGCACAGCTGCTGAAGCGTTTTGGGAGTGGCATTGTTTACCTTTGTCGTAAAAAATTTTAATCCACAGAAACAAACAAGGAACTGACGTCAGGTGACGTCATAAATGTAAGCAAGACGTTAGAAAACACAGGATTGTAATGTGGACTTGGAGTGGTGACTTTCTTTGCTGCTATAAAACAAAGGAGAGTGTTATTGTGCGAGTGTCGAAAATCACCCCTTGTTTGTTCAGCAGCATGCAGTACTGTATAAAAACGTTATTTTTGCAAACCATATGTATGAAAATACTTAAAAATGGTTCGTTGAGGAATACCTAGAGTACCAAAATACAATTCCTTACCATTTTGAAGAAAAAACACAAAAACCGACACCCGGGTCACCCCTGACCCGGGGGTAGTGTATCCGTGGGTTAAAACAGTTGGTTATATGTCACAGTGGCAATGCAGTGCTAGAGCAAATTAATGGAGTTTTTCAGATATCTATAGCAGTGAAGATGCTCAGGAGATACATATGATCTTGTTTAGGAAAACCTTTGAACATAATTATTTATGGTTTGATAGGTACTATCCAAAATGTCTGAGGTTAGGATTACCCCTTAGTCAATTATTGAAAGTTAGATGAGGTTTTTTTCAGATTTTGATGATTCCAAATGCAAACAGGCAATTTAATACACAGATTAGTATCTTGAGAATAGACATGTTCGTGCAGAAGATTTCTGGGCTTGTTTTGGTTCATCAGAATATATCTGTTCAGTTAGTCTTTCAAAACTGAAACATTCATTCATTCATTCGCCCAGGTCATCCTCATTAAAGTCTATGAGGAAGCTGCTTTGCAATGCAACAGTCAGGCTTGCCCCCATTTTCAATTAACCCTGTTTAAAACTTGATGGCAGGTATCTCGAACAGCACTACAAGTCATCAAGAGTGTCACAAATCTCCACAAGGGCAGCACAGGAGAGACAAAGGGGTATGTTTGCTAAACCGTCTTAATGTTACTGGCGCTAGTTGCAGTGTTACTGTGAAGAATGCCATATAAGGAAGTGGGCATTCTGGCATCAAGGCAACAATAGCTGGTTATTGCGTGATAGAGAGCGCCTTGCCGTCATCGTGCGATAGTGTGCACGCTGTGGCGTGTTAGCACTCAGTAACCTTAATTACGTAGCAGCGCCGCAAAAAAGGTAAAGAGGTGTAGCACACTGGTTAATGAGTTCAATCCCTCAGTGGGCTCATCTTATAAGGCTGTCCAAGGCAAATCCTTTTCATGCATGTAACAGGCACATCTCAACAATCTGCGCTGCCAACCAAAACACCCCCGTGCCAGTGCAGTAACCTAATGCGCCTTTTAGGGCGCGCACCCTAAGGTGCCCTATGAGGCACCGTAGGTTGGCACCCTCCAAGGCACCGTATAAAGCATCCCATGAGCTGCTGGAAGCTAAGGTGCCACCAAAGATGCCCAAAGGATGTTAAGGTGACTCATAAAATGGTGGCCAAGAGCAGTAAGGTGCCCCAAGTTGACAAGCATGAAATTCATGGGCCAAACACAGATGTAACCCTAACACTGCATAGAGCACCAAGGAAAGGCAATGAACAAGTGATGGAAGGAAGCAGATGGCGTAGCTGATGGACCTGCCAAATTTGTGTGCGGCCCATGTGGCAGCCTGTAGTGGACAAACATATCGAAGGCAGCTGTACCAAAGCACAGGGTGATGTAATGTAAATTGCAACAATGACAGTGTGTGCCAGAGGATAGGAATATATGTCCAACAGAGCAGGTAGAGGTGGCAGGATAAGTGCAATGACAGGAGGACAGAGGAGTAGCAGTGCCATGCAGAGTAGACACTGGAGAGGCAAGCATGAAGAGTCGCAGTGCAGAAAAGGGTACCAGTGCAGGACATGAGGTAGTAGCCTGCACATTAGGGCAGGATGCCACACAGCTGCCAGACACAGATAGATAGACAGACAGAAGGACGGTTGGCAACTGTGATGAGGGTAGAATGTTCCTGTACCCAGATCTGCACAGATACGACTGGTACAGTAAGGAAAAGTAGTTGTGCAGGACAGGCATAAAAAAAGAGAGAACAGAGAGGAATTGAACCCATGACCACCAGCACAAATGTCAATGCATAAACCGGTAGGCCAACACCACCAACGTGAGTCACACTGCAAAGGCTGCATACAACAACACAAAAAGCCTGTTGTATGCCAGGGTAAGGCAACCACAACAGTAACCATGATGCAATTCACATGCAGAAGAGCTGTGTACATCTCATATCACAGTCTGTAAGTGTGACGAGAGCCACATATAAACACATGCACACACACAATGAAATGTTATGCAGTGGAGACAGCATGCAAAAGAGCAAAGAAAATCAACCCAAAGGGCGGCAGGGGATGCTCTGTGGAGCAGGGCAAAATGGGTAACAGAACAGAAAATGTGAGAATTGAACCTGCAAAGCAAGGCTGGCCCAGACCAGCTCAACAACAGCAATACCAACACCCCAAGCCCACTGGCCACATAGACAGTACAAAGAAAGAGGCATATGTAACAGCTAATATGCGGCATATAGGCTGCATAGAGGGCACACTGTGGTGTACAGTGAAGAGATGGAAGGGTGTGTGGAGAGGTGATGAAGCTGCAGCTAGTTCATGGTCAGGTTAGCACAACACAAGGAAAAAAGAAAACCATGTGGGAATCAAACCTGCAACCTATGGTACTCCAACCCAAGTCTCTAACCACTAACCCAAACAACCACTAAAAGCACCATGCAAATATGTTCCATCAAAGGGAATGTGTGTATGGAAACCCATAGCATGTGTATGTGACGTGTCTGTGCACCGTGTGGTGCGCGTGTGCATCCCCGCCGTTGATATGCGCGGAACTCCATGCAGCACATGCGCACGGGACACACTCATACAGTGCATGCGCAATGCATGCAGTGCATGCGCCGATGCGACTGCATAGCTGGCACACACGCGCCCATGCGCAATGCACATAACTCCGCGCCACAGGCCAAAATAGTATAAATAGGCCTGCACACGTGGTACACACTGAGGGTTTTGTATAGGCGAGGTGAGGAGCAGGAGAGTGCAGGATTTGGTAAGGTATACAGCAGGTGAGGTTTGGTGAGGGGAGGGGAGGTGAGGTGAGGTGTGGTGAGGCTTGGTGAGGGGAGGTGAGCTGGAGGAGGTGAGGTGAGGTGTGGTGAGGCTTGGTGAGGTGAGGTGTGGGGAGTTGAGGGTTGGGAAGGTGAGGTTTGGTGAGGGGAGGAGAGGTGAAGTGTGGTGTGGGGAGGTGAGGTGCAGGCGCGGGCATAGTAGGTGGGGAGCAGCAGAGGCGGAGATGTGTGACAGGGAGGGAGAGGACACCAGGAGCAGGGACATGCAGCGGCATGATGTGACAGGAGGGGGTGAGGGGGAAACACCTGGCCAGCGGTCCCCAGAGGTGGCAAAGAGGGATGAGCCGGAGGTGGGGGTTGCAGGGCCATCGGGTGTGTCCCAGCCCACCCAGGAGCAGCCTGAGAATCTGCACCATGCCAAATGTAGGCGCATGCCCATGCCAGCTGAGGAGAGGAAGAGGGCAGTCAGGTTCAGCCAGCAGGAGAACCACATCCTTCTGGCCAGTGTTCTCGAATACTATGATGTTCTCTATGGCCGTCTGAGCAGCCGAACCACTGTGCTCACATGCACACACATGTGGGAGGAGGTCCAGGAGGCCGTTGCCAAGGCCAGGGGACCACACAGGGACCTCGACAGCCTGAGGAAGCATTTTAACAACATCAAGCGCGGTGTCCGTGCGCACATGATGGCAGAGAGGCGACATACGCTGGGCACCAGTGGGGGTTCCCCCTTTGTCCCCAGCCTGACCACGCTCGAGCAGGAGCTAGCAGAAAGGCTTGGCCCCCATCTACCTGTGTGGGCTGCCTGCAGCGCTGGACACAGCCCATCCACAGGCAGGTAGGTCTGAGATATACAGCACACGTACAGCTATCGGCCCATCACACATTGGCCCTGGAAGGGGTGTTGTGGGCCTATGTCCTTAGAACATGTGTGGCCTACCACAGGCAACTGGGGGCTAAACAATCAGCAACACCTTGTAAGGTCCGTACAGGGGGTTTGTGACAGGTACCTGGGGCTCTGTGCATGGCAGTCACAGTGCTGGATGTAGTAGAGCACCGAAGAGGTGTACGGAATCGGGAGGGGGGGCAGTCCATCAGCCAGGCTGATTGCCACCCTGCCTCCACTGTGCACGAGAGGAAAGGAGACCGTACATACAGGGAGGGCCTACCGCCCTCATCCCTATTTGCGCAGCACATAGAGCTGCTATTCCTACCTGCCAGATAGGTCACGCAGAAGCAGCATACAACTGTGGCTAGTCATGCATCACAATATGACATAAGGAAACATACAGGAAGGCCACGCCACTAACCCAACACACAGTGACCTGGGGAGGGCCCGCACCTCCACCTATAACAGCTATGATGTGTGTTTGCTAGTACCTGTCCAGAGACATGTCCCAGAACAGTGACTGTGAATGGCCTATCATCCTGAGATCATGAGGTAGAAGCAAACAAATGCCAATGACATCACACCGACAGCAGACACATAGTACTCTGTCATTTGACAACATATAGTAGGAATCCCCACTCCACCCTGCCCAGACATTGGGGTGGACATCACCAAGGCCTTACTGACTGCAATTAGCCAAGCTCCCGCACCACCTGGGGCAGCTCATATACAGGCACCGCAGTGCCACAGATACATTCCCATGCCCCCACACACACCAACACCCCCCCATCCCCCACAACATCCCACCACAAACCGCATAGTGCTGGATAGCTGTCCACCCCCACTCAGACACACCCCATCTGCATGTCCCTCCCCACCCCATCCCAGCCATGTAATGGTCCCACCCAGTCCCCTGCTATCCGCTCACCTAGGCCCCTGCTCTGGTACCTGCCTTCCGCTGCCTTCCGCATGGAGCCCCCCTACAACACCACACAAACCACCCTGTAGATACACCATTCTGGTCTATATGCCACCTCACCTGTCCCCTTGCTCCTCCCACCCCCTTGACCCAGATTGCTCCCCGCCCCTCATGACACCATGCCTGTATCCCCAGCCTCTACCCTGTGTTCTGTTGCCTTTCTCCTGTCCAGTATAGTTTGTGGTGGCCATCTCCCTTCAGCAGTCTGCAACGTATTCCCAGTGTAAGCCACTCTGGTACCACTAGTATGAACGGTAGATGAGATGTCAATGAAATGAGAACAAGAACGCATATAATGGAGCTGGACATATGTTGCCTGGTCAAACCCATGACTACTGTGCACCCTCTACCACCCCACAGGTGACATACAGGCCATGGAGGCAGAGGAGGAGGAGGATGTCGGCGAGCCAGAGGCTTCAGGCCCAACAGTGGTTCCATAGGCAGTGTTTGCTGCCACCACCATTGCTGCAACCACAGGGGATGACGTTCTGCACGGGGTGGAGGACGGGGCAGTGGATGGCACCACACCAGTGGGGAGCACACACAGCACCCAGTCGTTATGGAGGACACAGAGAGCCAGGGCAGCAGGCATCACCCAGGAACACCAGGCTCATCACGCGCACAACCCACCAGCATGGGTGTCATATTGGCAGAGCTGCAGGCACGTACCGCCTCATCTCAGCAGGATGCTGAAGGTAGGTACCTTGCAGGGTGGTTGCATGTGGCAGTGTGGCACACCACCCCCCGCACACTGACAGTGGGCCACAACACATATATGTGCCCCCATGGCCATGTCTGGGATCTGTGGTCTGTCACATCGGGGAGGCAGCATGTCAGTCACATAGGGGAGGATGTGGCAGATGTGTACAGATGTCTAGCAGAGTCACGGGTCAGTACGCATGGTTAGACGCTGGGATAGGACAGGTTGTGCTAGGGGGCACTACGCTTCTGGGACCTGGTGATGGGGGTGGGACACGTCCTTCTGAACCTTGACCCAGCACATGCATCATCCTAGCCCCCCATCAAACCATGTCCTGTCATGTCTTACAGAGGCCAACTGCCCATGTCCGATCCTCTGCTTCATCCCTTACCCATGTCCCTGCTTCCATGCCTAGGTTTCTCCCCTCTCCCCACTTTCAACATATCTATGCACCCCCTCTCCCGGCATCGTTATGGGACACTTACGTACCCACTATCTCAGTGTCATCACCTCGATCATCCATCATTTGATCATAAGGAACATCAACATACATGCTGACGTCCCTTCTACCTCTCGAGATCTGTCAGTCCTCACTGTCCTGTCAGATCTGTTCCTCCATCAGTTTGTAACATCCCACTGACACACGTGGCCCAGTGCATGTAACATTTATGCTCCAGAACGTTCCACCACAATGTGCTAACAGGATATGAGGTTGCATACATATGTAGCAGGCCCCCAGTGTGCGTCGGCACATGAGGTGCTGCTGTCCATTAGAGACGAGGTCAGGGGCCTGAGGATGGAGCAATGGGCCAACACATGGGCACTGAGGCAGCTACGTGTTGCAGCGGATGCAGCAGCGATACTACATGTGGCCACTGCAAATGAGACCATGGCTGCATGTTCCCGGCAACCAGATGCAGACCCCACGGCAGCAGCAGCACCGGCACCAAGGGGTGGTTGGGGGCATGGTAGCCGATGACGTGGATGCCAACGCAGGTCATGAGTGATGGGAACACGGACATGGATGTACATAAATAAAAACATCTTACCTGGTTGTTATCTCTGTGTCCGTGTCCACTGTTTGACCCTGTCATTCCATGGGTACCCTATCCCCCATGTGGCCACCCTGGACACATGTGCATTACCAATTCACTGGGGGGGTGCACTAACACCATTCACCACACATGGGTTCTGCCATGCCCTGTGTGCCCTGCACTGTGCCATGTGTGCATAGTTCTATGTATGTGGTTGAGGCCACCCTCAGGACCCTGTCTACCTGAAGTATATGCCTGGTGGATCATATACGTTGTGAGGGTTGTCCACTCTCTCACACAGCATATCCTCCCCATTGGGCTATCTACATGTCCGCCCTTCTCTCTGACCCACACCAGGGTCTACGTGATTCCGAGATCTCTGTGTGGTCTGGCCCACACCTGGGTGTTTCCCACACCTAAACACATCATCAGGAACGCCTACCATAACACTAGGATATATATGATATACCTGTGTAATCACGTCTTGGGGCTCCTGGGGATTGGGTATACATTAACACATCAGCAGATGCAGGTACCAGCACGCCGGGATGTATAAAAGACTTCTATGGTCAGGACTAGGACCTCCTGGGGATAGGGTGGACTTAAACAGATTACCAGCAGCACCTACCATAACACCAGGATGAATAATAGAGCTATGGAATGAGGTCTAAGACCTCCTGGGGATAGGGTGGACTTAGACACATCAACGGGAAAATACCATAACACCATGATGACGGACTGGAAAGGGGGGCTGTTACTTCTGGAGAGAAATCTGAAATTGTGAGTATATACTTCTGGGAATTTTTCTGAAAGGAATTGTTTTTCTTTTAAAGCTAATTAATCTGTGAACCCACTATTTTTTTTGTTAAATCAGTCAGGGCCTAGTAGCAACAGTTTAAGATTCAATTTAAAAACACAGAAGAGAACTTTCTGGTTACCTTTCATACCCAGTAGACAGCTGTAGTTTAAATTTCATAGTCACTCAGGGCCTAGCATCAGCAAAGTACTTTTAGTTTCAAATTAAAACACAGAAGAGAGCTTTCTGGTTAAATTTAGAATCCAGCAGAGAGCTTGTAGTTTAAATTTCATAATAGGTTAGAGCCTAGTAGCAGCAAAGAGCTATAATTTAAATCAAATCAGAATATAGTTTTCCTCAGCAGCACAGGACAAGGTACTGTGTAGCAGCCCTTTTTTAATAAGTGTTATATCCCTCCCTCCCTCCCCACACCCACCCTCCCCTGGGAAAATCACAGCTTTATAGGTACTTGCACAACTTAAAAGACAGGAGGTGCTCTCAGGTGAAGCTCATTACCCAAATCAGTCATACACCAAGGACCTGAGATTAATTAAGCTTCAGGTGAACAAGGTATATTAAACTTCTTAGGTACAGTTTTAGTGGTATAAATATCCATTGCACCCTTTAGTACATATAGAACTTAAAGATCTAAACACAAACTTAAAACTAAGATGCAGACAGCAGTCCAGCAGCGGGATGTGGGCTTTCCAGTCTTTTGCATTGAGTGTCACATGTATGATTTTCTCCCAGCTGGTGAGAGGTCTTACGTGTGCACTAGGTGCAAGGAGCTCTCTGCTCTCAGGGAACAAGTCCGTTCTCTAGAGGCTAGAGTAGCAGACTTGGAAAACATAAGACAGACAGAGAGGTACATAGACGAGACCTACAGGGATATAGTCCTGAAGTCCCACCTCCAGTCTGGCAGCATCCCTGTTGCCATGGAAGAGAGAGGTCACGTGACAGGAGAGCATCACCCTGGTGTGGCAGGAAGTGATCCTGTAACTAGGACCTGTCCTCCAGGTGATGTAAACCCCTCTCGCACCGAGGAGGTTTCTCCAGGGCCAAGTGCCCATGCGGGAAGGGTTAGGACAGCAGTTATAGTTGGTGATTCGATCATTAGGCATGTAGATAGCTGGGTGGCTGGTGGACGTGAGGATCGCCTGGTAACATGCCTGCCTGGTGCGAAGGTAGCGGACCTCACACGCCACCTAGATAAGGTCTTAGATAGTGCTGGGGAGGAGTCTGCTGTCTTGGTACATGTTGGTACCAATGACATAGGAAAATGTGGTAGGGAGGTTCTGGAAGCTAAATTTAGGCTTTTAGGTAGGAAGTTGAAATCCAGAACTTCCAGGGTAGCGTTCTCCGAAATGCTTCCCGTTCCACGCGCAGGACCCAATAGGGAGGCAGAGCTCCGGAGTCTCAATGCGTGGATGAGACAATGGTGCAGAGATGAGGGGTTCGGATTTGTTAGGAACTGGGGAACATTCTGGGGAAAGGAGGGGCTCTTCCGAAGGGATGGGCTTCACCTTAACCGGGATGGAACCAGGCTGCTGGCATTAACCTTTAAAAAGGAGATAGAGCAGCTTTTAAACTAGATAATAGGGGAAAGCCGACAGTCGCCCAAGAGCGCATGGTTCGGAAGAATGTATCCTTGAAGGATACTACAAAAAGCAGAGAGGTTCCAAAAAAGAGTAAAGTAGCCCAAATGCCCTCGAGTATGGAGCAGACAGAACTTAAAGATCCCAAATTACCCATGTCTACCAATAGCCAATAGCCAAATTAATATGAATAAAATACAGTCTCTAAAATGCTTGTATGCAAATGCTAGAAGTCTACAAAACAAGATGGGAGAGTTAGAATATATAGCACTAAACGAGAGGTTAGATATGATTGGAATATCAGAGACATGGTGGAAGGAGGACAACCAGTGGGACACTGTGATACCTGGGTACAAACTATATCGAAATGATAGAGCTGATCAAATTGGTGGAGGGGTTGCGCTCTATGTTAGAGAGGGCATTGAGTCAGAAAGGATTAAAGTTTTGCAAGAAACAAAATTTGCTGTAGAATCTCTATGGATTGAAATTCCATGTAAAAAGGGGAAGGCGATGGCAGTGGGGGTGTACTATCGTCCGCCTGGCCAGAATGAACAAATGGATGATGAAATGCTCAAAGAAATCAAGGAAGCTAGCAAAAGTTACAGTGCAGTAATAATAATGGGTGATTTCAATTACCCCGGCATCGACTGGGTCAGTGTCACAACAGGACATGCTAGGGAGATAAAGTTCCTAGATGAAATAAATGACTGCTTCTTGGAGCAGCTGGTTCATGAACCGACCAGAGGGGAAGCAATATTAGACCTAGTCCTTAGTGGAACACCAGATGTAGTGCAAGAGATAAGGGTGTTGGGGCCACTTGGCAATAGTGATCATAGCATGATCGCCTTTGATTTAATTAGTGGAGGAGGGATAGTAAGGAAATCCACAGTACTACCCCTTAACTTTCGAAAGGGAGACTATGATAGAATGAGGAAAACAGTTAAGAAAAAACTAAAAGGAGCAGTTGCAAAGGTTAAAGACGTACATCAAGCTTGGGTGTTGTTGAAAAATACTATCTTGGAAGCCCAGACCAGCTGTATTCCACGCTTTAAGAAAAGTGGAAGGAAGTCCAAAAAATTGCCAGCATGGTTTAAAGCTGAGGTCAGAGAGGCTGTTGTTGCCAAAAAAGCATCTTTCAAGAAATGGAAAAAGAGCCAAATGATGAAACCTGGAAACAGCACAAGCACTGGCAAGTCAAATGCAAGGCATTGATAAGGCAGGCAAAGAGAGAATTTGAGAAGAAGCTTGCTGCGGAAGCAAAAACGCGAAATAAAGACCTTTTCAAGTACATTCGTAGCAAAAAACCCGTGAGAGAGTCAGTTGGTCCATTAGATGATAAAGGGGTTAAAGGAGCACTAAGAGGCGACAAGGCGATAGCGGAGAGACTGAATGAATTCTTTGCTTCGGTCTTTACTGAGGAAGATGTAGGGATGTTACCCACGACTGAAGTGGTATTTAAAGGTGTGGAAGAATTGAAGGAAATATCGATACATCGGGAAGATGTCCTACAACTATTAGATAAACTGAAGAGTAGCAAATCACCTGGGCCGGATGGTATACATCCGAGGGTGTTGAAAGAACTGAAATTTGAGATTGCAGACCTGCTATCAGTAATCTGTGAACTATCATTAAAATCATCTCTAATACCTGAGGATTGGAGGATCGCCAATGTAACACCAATTTTTAAAAAGGGTTCGAGGGGTGATCCGGGAAACTACAGACCGGTGAGCCTGACATCAGTACCGGGAAAAATGGTAGAAACCATCATAAAGAATAAAATTACTCAGCATATAGATAGTCATGACCTAATGGGAGACAGCCAACATGGCTTTAGACAAGGAAGATCTTGTCTTACTAATCTGTTATGTTTTTTTGAAGGAGTGAATAAACAGGTGGACAAAGGTGAGTCGGTTGATATTGTGTATCTGGACTTTCAGAAAGCCTTTGACAAGGTCCCTCATGAGAGACTTTTGGCAAAACTAAAGAGTCATGGGATAGGAGGCAGTGTACTACTGTGGATCAGGAACTGGTTAAAAGATAGAAAGCAGAGGGTAGGGCTAAATGGCCAATTTTCCCAATGGAGAAAGGTGAATAGTGGTGTACCCCAGGGATCTGTGCTGGGTCCGCTGCTTTTTTGACATATTCATAAATGACCTGGAAAGTGGAATAACGAGTGAGGTTATCAAATTTGCTGATGACACAAAACTATTTAAAGTTGTTAAAACCCAGGAGGATTGTGGAAAATTGCAAGAGGATCTTGATAAATTGGAAGACTGGGCATCAAATGGCAGATGAAATTTAATGTGGAGAAGTGCAAGGTTATGCACCTAGGGAAGAACAACCCAAACTATGGTTACACGATGCAAGGTTCCACATTAGGATCCCCCACCCAAGAAAAAGATTTAGGCGTCCTTGTGGATACCATGTTAAAACCCTCGGCCCAGTGTGCAGCGGCGGCCAAGAGAGCAAATAGAATGCTAGGTATGATAAGGAAAGGAATGGAAAATAAAACAAAAGATATTATAATGCCTTTATATCGTTCCATGGTGAGACCGCACCTTGAATATTGTGTGCAATTCTGGTCGCCATATCTTAAAAAGGATATAGCAATTTTAGAAAAGGTTCAGAGAAGAGCCACCAAAATGGTAAAGGGGATGGAAGGCTACTCCTATGAAGAAAGGCTAAAAAGGTTGGGGCTCTTTAACCTGGAAAAGAGACAGCTGAGGGGAGATATGATAGAAGTCTATAAATTAATGAACGGAGTGGAACGGGTAAACGTAGATCGATTGTTTACCTTATCAGAATATAGAAAGACTAGGGGACATGCAATGAAGCTACAGGGTAAAGTATTTAAGACTAATAAAAGAAAATATTTTTTCACTCAACGTGTAATCAAACTCTGGAATTTGTTACCGGAGGATGTAGTAAAGGCTGTTAGTGTAGCTGGGTTTAAAAAAGGTTTGGACAAGTTCCTGGAGGAAAGGTCCATAAACCATTATTAAGAAGGGACCCAGGATATCAATGCTTGAACCAATACAAGCATTGTGGAACCTGTGTCCCTTGGGGAAACTGCTAGGTACGTATGACCTAGATTGGCCACTGTTGGAAACAGAATACTGGGCTTGATGGACCTTGGTCTGACCCAGTATGGCATATCTTATGTTCTTATGTTCTAATACTGGACTTCTGTAATCAGGTCTAAGGCCTCCTGGGGATGGGGTAGACTTAAACAAATCAACATCAGCACCTACCATAATACCAGGATGGATAGTAGACCTCTGTAATCAGGTCTGAGGGCTCCTGGGGATGGGACAGACTTGCACACATCAGCATACACACCTACCTTGGTCACAGGTTGGCCCACAGACTGGTATTTCTACCATGTTCTGCATGTCTGATGTGAGATGATTGCTGGATATTGTGTGAACTGTCCCCATATACTTACTTCACGTGGGTAGTCTGCAGCTGTATTATAGCGCCTGGTGAGGCGTCCCCATGCCCTCTTCACCCTGGCAAGGTCCTGACGTTTGGAGGAGCCAGGGAAGAGGCGCCTCTGCCTTGTGCAAATAAGTTTGGCAAGCATCTTCATCTCCCTGCTGGTAAACGCTGGCTTCCTGGAATGCCTGTCCATTTTTTCTGATGTGCATGGCTTGATGTCGCACATCACGCATGCACCATGGCATGCACTAGCGCACGCTAGATTGTACTACTATGGTACGCAGCAAACGTGGCATTCCCACGTCCAGTACACAGAAACCTATCCATACCAGTGCAGTGATACGGGCTGGAAATAGTATGGGGCATGTTTACATTCACCATCTGCCCGATATTGGAGCCGCGGAACCATTTATTTAATTGAATTGGTGCCTAGCTCTTTACGTTACGGTGTCGTAGGCTTTCCGCCGTTTGGGCCTCAGCCACAATGTAGGGCGTCTTGGCTTATGGCGCAGTGTGATGCGCCTTCTGCCAGGCCATGTTCTGAGCCACCTTAGGGTACAGGACTAGGGTGAGGGCGTATTTTGCTTGAACCACAGACTACAGAGATGTGTCTGACTGTTACAGCCAAGGGAAAAAAGCCAACTTTAGACACTCTTTGAGATGTTGTAACACTGGGGAATTGAACCCATGACTGCTGGTTGGGCGGTCAATGTATTAACCAGTGTGCTATGCCTTTATGGCTCTAACCAGGGCAATGGCTGGCTACACTACAAGTGCAGGTCACAGCACAAACATTCGGCTGTCCTTTATAGAATAGGGTAAAACCACAGCAAAGGAACTTTACAGGGCATCTTAGATTAGCCAACTGAGGTGAGGTTGTTTTTGCTTGGGAAAACTGATTTCATAAATATGTCTGACTGTTACAGGCATAAAAGGGAGATACCCCGACCAGTCTTACTGAAGGAAACCCACTGTGGGATTAAATCCATAATCTCTGGCACTAAGGTCATTGCATTAACCAGTGTGCTACATTAATAAGGGTTTAAATGGGCTAATGGCTGGGTACAGAAAGAGTGCAGGTCACAGAACAAACTGTCTGCTGTGGTTACCAGGATAGGATATAACCAACACTACCCATCATGCAAATCACATGCAGAATAGCAGTCTACATCTGCTCACCAGATGGAGTATGCACCTCTTCAGTACGTCAGCTTGGTAGGGGGTACTGACCGTGCGTGTTACTGGCACAGAGTACCTACAGCCCACACCATTTTGCGTGTTCTGTGCTCACTGTGAGGATGAGGTGGGGTGGCCAGCACCAGGTCCACAGTACCCAGGATGGTTGAGGTAGGGTTTGCTGCAGTTCTCAAACACTGCTAGTGTATGATAGGTATTCTTTGCAGACATGCCTATGAATGTTTTGTGTCCATTTGTATTTTCTAATCATGTTTGGCCCTTGTGGACCATGCTGTACTCAAAATAGTGTATCTGATGTGTGTTTGCCATGGTTACTGGTTTTTGTGGCAGGGGTGTGCCTGGATTCACGTAACGATGATGTACATAGCAATCTGCCCTCTCGGGGTCAGGGTGGGGGGACATGATCTGCCACCAACACATCCACACTCTCCACAGTTGCAATGGGGACACTAGAGGTAAATGATGGCAGCCGGTGGGACCAGCAACCTCTGTCCTGCTGATGCAGATCGCTACTTGTGACAGGGCCAATGGCAGACTGGTTATAGGCCTGGTCAGATCAGCTGCTGTCCCCCACCACAATCTGACATTCACCAGCAGAGAACGCAGTCAGGCTGCACCCTGCAAGGTGTTCCAGACATACAGATGCGAACTGCAGATAGTCTGCTAGCCAGTGCATAGCGCATGTTCCTAAAGAAACTATGTGCCCCCAGAGGTGGGATGTAAGCACAAACACCAAGCAGCTGTATCAGTGATTGGGCCCCAGGAACAGAACCTCACAGATATCACTTGAGAGAGACACTGTATAGCACTATGTAGGAACCTAGACATGCCATGGTCACTGCTAGTCAGAGTGAGACTGACTTCCCAGCATGACATGCTGTTGCCACCCTGTCCATGCAGGTGGTGGTTGCCCACTACAATATCCAAGCCATTGCCCTATGCCCTATGCAGATGCATTCATGCCAAGACTGCCCTATCCGGCCCATACCCACATTACTTTGCTCTGCATTATGCAAATTGGCAGGCTAACAGGGGCAATTGTGCGGGCATTGTGAGCTGTGCAAGGTGTAGTCAGACACAAAACAATGGATAGACATACACACACACACTCCCACACCTATTTCAGCATTGTGCAAAGATAGAGGTGGTTGGCAGCCCTGGCCACCACACCAGTCCTGGCCACAGTGCAGGCAGTGCTAAGGTACTCAATACTGTTATGGTCACTCTCCAGGGTGGTAAACACTGTTAGAAACAACAAATGAAACACATTCCACATATATCAGAAAGGATGCTATGATGAATCTCTGCTATGACATTATGTTTAATTTAGGATTTGTTATCTGACATTAATCATAGCAACCTTTTGATATATGTGGAACGTGTTTCCATGTTTCTGACAGCATTGCTAAGGTATGCAGGTGCTAGTATTGGTAGATGCTGCTCCGCGCAGGGCCCAACAGCCTGACTCTCTATGAGGTTTTGGATAGTGGAGCTGGCCAATGCTCTAGGGCAGAGCTACTCAAATCCAGTCCTGGAGGTCCACAACCCTGCAGGTTTTTGGGATATCCCTAATGAATATGCATGAGATATATATGCATTAGAGATAGCCTGCCAACCTGACTGGTTTGTGGCCCTCCAGGGCTGGATTTGGAGACCCCTGTCTTACACCTCTGTCATTTAAGATTGTGAGTGGGCAAGGTGCAGATGTCCAAGACATCAAAAAGATTAGACAGAATTTATCACATTCCTCCTCGCTTCTTACCACCACCTAAATATTGTCTGTTAGACAACTTTTTGGTGATGGTGAGAATCGAGGAGGAATGTGGCACATTCTATCTACCCTTTTGATGTCTAGGACATCTGTACCTTGCCCATTCACAATCTTAAATGACAGAGGTGTAAGGCAGGGGTCTTCAAATCCAGCCCTGGAGGGCCACAAATCAGTCAGGTTGGTAGGATATCTTTAATGCATATATATCTCAAGCACATTCATTAGGGATATCCCAAAAACCTGCAGGGTTGCGGACCTCCAGGACCGGATTTGAGTAGCTCTGCTCTAGGGCAGAGGTTCCCAACTCCGGTCCTGATGGGTCCAACACGATTCAGGTTTTCATGATGTCCCTAATGAATATGCATGAGATACATTTGCATACAATGGGGGCGGTGCATACAAAAGCATCTCAAGCATATTCATTAGGGACAACATGAGACCTGAATGGTGTTTGGCTCTCCAGGACTGCAGTTGGGAACCTCTGCTCTAGGGACTGTGCATGTTTATGGTGTATGTGTTCTGTAGGGTAAAATATAGGCCTTGTTTCTTTTATCTGCAATACAGGTTCCTTCTTTATTACCACGGTTTTGTACTGGGTAAAATATATGGACATCGTCTGCAGGAGCCACAGCTGGGACTTGAACCTGTGACTTTCTGCCCCTGAACACACTGCCTGTGTGTACTGCACCAAACTGTTACCACAGAAGCAGGTCATTCCCTGGGGATACCATTACTGTTCATCAGACAGACAGGCGTCTTTTGCAGTGCACGGCACCCACCTAAACAGGGCTTGGCCTTGGTCTGCTGTGGGCAGATGCCACTGCCCCCTCCATCACCAGCACCCCTCCGGCCCCATGCTGACATGCCTTTATTCTGGTGGTGCTGGTGGTGCGCAGTCCCAGGCCATACAGTGTGCCGGTAGGCGGCTGCCTATGGTGTGTAATCTGGGGTAGGGGTGCCTGCGTAGACATCCATGCTTCCCCCCAGCACCGCCTGCCAATGTTATGTGCCCTTTGGGGTATTTGTTGGGTACTGTCCCCTGGGACACTGTGGGACACACACACTCGTGGGCATGTTTGACCTTGATCGATTGCTGTCTTGCTGATATTCTGTTTCTGCTTTTCTATGTGTCACCTAGGCATCTGTCTAGCCTGCACTGTTCCCCAGCTGCCACACTGCATGTCATGCCTGCAGCCCCCTGTACCCCATGTACAGCTCATCATAGTGCCCTTTCGTACTAGGGCACTATCTGCTGCTGCTGCACATGTATCACTACTATCACTTTTCTTGGTCTCCCTGCTTTTGCTGTACGTTGCTGACTGAAATGGTTTCTCTCTCCTTCACTTTTGCCTCTAACGCCAGGTTTTCACTAGTGCTATTTTTCGGACCTTCATTTCACAGCGATAGTGTGCCTGGAGCCTCTCCCCGCCCACCCCCCTGCCCATTGACCCCTTCTCTCTGCCCTCTGGAGAGCCTTACTCCACCCTCTCTGTGCATTAGCACCACCAGAGGCATCAGGCGAAACGGAACATTATCACGAGATAAGGTTACTTTATTGCACGATAACATCATGTATCGCGCGATAACATAAGATGAGTACAGGCAAACAACAACAGAAGGGCAAAGCAAGACAAAGAGCCCAGTGAGCATATCAGATAATGGAAGAGGGCAAAGCAGCACTGCAATTGTTGGTGCAAGTACAACAAGGCAGTAAAATAAAATGGTCACCAGCAAGGTATCCAAACCAACTGCAGGGAGCTAAATTATGCCAGGAGGACCAGCAGAGCACCATAATGGCTGGAAGGTCCTAAATTTTGCCAAGAGGACTAACACAGCACAGAACTTAGATTGCTTGGAAGGCCCTAAATCAGTAGAAGAGGTGGCAGAAGCCCAGGCTTCTGGAGTAGGGTGAGTTCACAAGTTATCGCCCTGGCACTGAGGACTTGGGTCCCAGCTTTGGAACATTAACTACAGAGGAAGATCCTCCCGATGTGGAAGATGCATTCATGGAGTGCACTCCAGTCATTCAGAACAATCTTAAGGGTGTTTTAGTCGCTGACTCGACAAGTACAGTTTCTTAGTTGACAAGTATAGTAATGGAGGATGGTGGATAGGAGGGCAATTGTCACCCCATGATAGCTAGACTGACTAGGCGGGAGTCCCCT
Source organism: Ichthyophis bannanicus (assembly GCA_033557465.1). Classification (NCBI taxonomy): domain Eukaryota; kingdom Metazoa; phylum Chordata; class Amphibia; order Gymnophiona; family Ichthyophiidae; genus Ichthyophis; species Ichthyophis bannanicus. The sequence goes on from CM066033.1 coordinate 1,257,834,757, forward strand.
TCCTCCGCCAGCGCTCCATGTTCATCTCTCCTGATAGAAATGCCATTCTTTGGTCAAGGATATAACAGTATCTGCATTCCCCTGCTATAACCTCCAAACAAGTACTGAACTGAATCCAGCTGTCTAATAAGCTTTATTTCCCCCACTGTCATTCCTTCCATCTGTCATCTCCTATTGCTTTCCACTAGAACTATTCATGCTGCCTTCAAACATCTCATGATCCTCAAAAATTCTTCACTAGATTCTACCTGCCCTTCCAATTATTTGCCCATCTTCCCTTCTTCCCTTTTGTATTCAAAATACTCAAATGCGTGGTTCTCTGCCACTGTCCTAGCTTCCTTCCCTCTCATGCCATTCTGGATCCACTGTAGTCTGGCTTTTGTTCTCTACATTTTATAGAAACAGCCCTTACCAAAGTCTCCAGTAACCTGTACCTGGAAAATCCAATGGCTTTTACTCAGCCCTCATCCTTCTTGATCTATCTGCTGTGTTTTGACACTGTTGATCAGCACCTTCTTCTCGAAACCCTGTTCTCACTTGGATTTCAGGGCTCTCTTCTGTCTTTGCATCATCTCTCTCCCATCACACTTTCGGTGCATGCTCTGGTAGAGATTCTCACCTGGCTATGTTTAGTACAGTCAACATCTAGCTATCCTAATTTTGGAGGTGAACGTGGGCAGCAGTCTGTTGGTGATGAGCTGTTTGGTATGAAGGTTTGGCATTTAACTAATTGCCCCTGATGACCCGCGTAGTGAACCGCGTAGGCAGTGCCAGTTGACAGCGTTGGGAGATTCCATCCATTCTGAAGAATCTTTTGGCCAGTTTGTTTTGGGACAGCGGAAAAGAGAAGATCATCTTTCAGCAAGTTGTTTTTATGAGATACTGAGTTATACATACGAGTATTCATTTGAACAGGACTAAAAGCTTTTTAAAGTGCACTTTGTTATTTTGAGAAAACAGAAAAGGTCATTGATGTAAATTACGTGCCGTTGTTTGTCACGTTTGACTACGGCACTGTTTAAAACTGAGACCTTGTGTGTTTGATTGTGATTGTACTTTATCTGAACGTAGTACCTGTTTTGGAAACTTTTGAAAAGTTTGTCTACCACTATTTGATATACTTAGAGTGTATTTTTGTGACTTCAATATGAGCAGTGACCATGGCATGGCTAGGTTCCCCCATAGTGCTATGCAGCATTTTTCTCAAGTGATATTTATGGGTTCCCTTTTCTGTAGCCCAATCACTGACGTACCTGATTGGTGTGGGTGCGCCCATCCCATTTTTGGGTGCACACAGTTCCTCCAGAAACATGCACTATGTACTAGCTAGCAGACTGTCTGCAGTGAGCATTTGTATGGCTGGAACACCTTGCAGGGTGTGGTGGGTGGAGACTGACTGTGCCCTCTGCTGGTGAATGTCAGATAGTGGTGGGGGCAGCTGAGCTTCTCCACCATTCTGTCTGTCTGTCTTCCATTGCCTTATGTGATGCGCACAGATCTGCATTGACTGCCCTGTACGGTGCCTGTTCCCCAGCAGGACTGGGGTTTATGGTCCTCTCTACTGCCACCTTTGCAGAAATGTACAATGTGGATCTGTTGGTGGGAGATCCTGTCACCCACCCCACCCCACCCCACCCCACCCTACCCTGAGCCACAAAGGGTGGGTTGGGTAGTGCTACATAATCCACTTTTGGTTCCAAACACCCCCCTTCACCTTTAATATGTGACCATGACACCCACACAGAATATACACTATTCTGGGTGCATCATAGTCTACAAGGGCTAAACATGACTGGGAAGTACAGATGGACACAGGTGCATCCTCGGTGTGTTTGCAAGGACTACCTATCACACACTGGCACTGATGACGATCTGCAGCATAGCCTATCTCAGTTAAGCCAGGTGCTGCAGATCTGGTGCTGGGTGCCCCACCTCACCGTCAGGGTGAACACAGGACCCGCACAATGTCACAGTCTGTAGCTACACTGTGCCAGTAACACACACGGTCAGTTCACCCTACCAGGCCTAGGTGCTGTGGGGGTGCATACCCCATTATGTGATCAGCTGTAGACTGCTGATCTGCATGTGCAGTGCATCATGGGTATGGGTGGGTTTACCCTATCCTGGTAACCACAGCAGACAGTTTGTGTGGTGACCTGCAGTCTTTCTATAACCAGCCAGCAGTGTGGTAGCAGCTGTAGAGATGTAGCCTATCGGTTGCTTCATTGACTGTAGCAGCAAATGTCATGGGTTTGATCCCACAGTGGTGTTATTTAGGAATGCTGCCTGAGGCTTTTCCTTTTCATTTCAATCAGTGCTGCTAGCAGAAACACCCTCACAGTGCTGTAGCCTAAGGTGCCTCATAGGCGCCCTATAAGGCACCCTATAAGGCGCCATTATAGGGTGCCTTGGCAGACAGGGTACTTTATAATGTGACCTATGGGGCGCCTTATGAGGCACTTTAGGTTACCGCACTGTGAGGGTGTTTTTGCTGGCAGCACTGATTTAATTTAAAAGAAAATTCATCAGACAGCCTTTTTAGATTACACCACTGTAGGATCAAACCCATGACCTCTACTTGCACAGTCATTGCAGTAACCAGTGGGCTACATCATTACAGCCGCTAACACTGTGCTGGCATGTATTTAGGATTAACGCGTGTTAACGTGCCATGGCACACACTATCGCGCGATACAGATTCTTGCTACCTTAGGACTGGAACGCCCACTCCTTATATGGCATTCTTCACATTATCGCTGCAACTAGCGCCGGTAACATTAAGACGGTTTTGTAAACATACCCCTAAGGATACAATCACTTTCCGTAGACTACTAAATACTCATTTGTTTAAGGAACATTTTGGGGAGGTATCCAATTAATCTGTTTCTATTTATTTAGTTTTTCATGAGTGTCCAATATCTATATCTCCTGTATAAAGTTTAAAAAATGTTTTTAAATTTAAATTTAATAATTTTGTAATTTTGGTTTATTTGCACTTTATCTATTTTGTTCTATGTAATTTTCTGATATTGTTTTTTAGTTCATTGTAAACCGCTTTGATTCCTGAAAGGCGGTAAAAAAGCACAAATAAATAAATTAGTTATTTTAAGTACTCAAATGCCAAGAATGCTTTGTTTTTGAAATATCTATCTCTCACTTTTCCCTTTCCATCCCCCTACTACCACTACCACCATCTCCAGGAATCCTGAACTAAATCTAACCCCTGACTGCATGTAAAGACATCCTGGGTCATCTTGTAAGCATGGAAGTGCCTGACAACAGTCAAAGCCTTCAGCATAGATAGGTGTGAATAGGATGCTGTATTTATGTGTGAATAGGATGCTGTATTTAATGCATTTTTCTTAGCAAAAAAGGTGCTGGCACTCATATTCAGGGCTCCCTCATTAATACATGAGGACCATGGGTCAGTCCTAGCAGGCAATGTAAAATGTGCCAGTACTAAGTATCACCGAGTACCCCCACAAAAACATCTCTGGCTCTACTCTTCTCTCTTTACTTAATTGAATTTTGTGTAGATCTCTTAGGTCCTGCTCCTCTAAGCAGCAAAGACCTCTGCTGGTCTATGAATTATTGGAATGTGACCTGTAAATGTTCTAGTAATTTGCCAAAATAAGTGTGTTACTCTTATTCACTGTCATCATCCTGGAAGGAGACTCTGCTGAGAGGGAAAATTCAATCACTATAAAAACTCCACTTGAAGGCAGACCTCTGTTTTTGGCTGGCCTAGCCACTGCACCACAGAAATGGAGTTGGAGCTCGCTCTAACAGAGGCAGGTGCCTCTGGTCTAGCCAGGTACCCTAAGGGAGAAGGAGAGGTTCCTAGATAACTTTGCCAGAGAACTGAAGGACTTAAGTCATGACAAGGGCAGCTTAAGTCATTGCACTACAACTGAAGGAATAAAGGAGAGAGCAGGAGAGATGGGGCCTTGGATACAGAAGGAGCAGCAAGAAACCCTGCTCAAGAACAAAGTAATTATCTCTCTTGGAAACATGACAAGGACAACCGGACCTCAATGAAGAGGAAGGCTTGTGATCTCACCCAAAGTTTAAAGGTACTCTGGGGAAGAAATAAAAGTAATGGAGCAGTAGGGAGGGGTTCTCCATTTGGAAGGGAAAGTCCAGCTAAATCTGAGAGTATAACTGTTTGTATTATATTTTGTCTCTGCCAATATCTCCATTGTTTTGTTATTACTGTAAGTGACCCTCACGTTTCTTTAAGTAAACCTTTTAATTCAAAATACAAATTCTGGCCTGGACTCTATTATTGAGAGAAAGGGAAGTGAAGTGAGAGGAGAAAAGGTGCCAGAAGCCTCAGTGTATATCGATCCCATTCCAGGAACCCTAATCATTCCCGAGAGTTGAGACTGAAAGGATAGTATTTTTTTGGCCAAAAAATGTGCTCAGCACAGGACTCCTTGACTGGCGGGGGTTACAATTTAATCTAATTTACATACATACAGGGTGGCCCAAAAAAAGTGAGAGCATCTCGTAGCATATAAGTTATTTAAAAATTCAAAAAGACAGATGTAAACGATTGATAAATTTTTAAAAAAAGATGGCGACCGGAAATTTTTGAAATAAAGACATTATATAGCTAAAAAGGGTAAATAAGTTAACTATTTAAGCTTTTAATTTACGAAATGTTCTCACTTTTTTTAGGCCACCCTGTATATTCTACATTTTTCTAGTGTCATTGGACTTGAGCTGATCACTAAAAACAGCAGCATTAAATTTTAAACACACTGCATGGTATATAATGCATTCTTCAAGTCATTGCTGTCTCCTGATGACCCAGAAGGCCCTGGGTTTTGTTTTCTTGGCAAGGTATGACCAGAAGTAGATAGCCAGGAATTTTCTTCAAAGATAATGGAGGGCAAAGTAACTTGCCCAAGACATGCCTGTGGGAATCAAACCCAGATTATGTGGGTAGGAGGCTGTTACTCTAACCACTAGGCTACTCCTCCATAATATATGAGCACCATTCAAATTATAATTAATAAAAGTTCTTCAATACCCTTTTTTGTGATTCAGTGGTTTCCTATATATTATGCCAGGTATAAAACACATTATATAGTTGAGGTCCAGATATTAATTCCCTCAATGCTTATGTTGGGGGTCCTGCCACTGTGACATCTTAAGGGAACCTTTGCCTTTTTGATATATGAATGCTAAATGTGTCATTTTTGAGGTTTCCTATTATTGTCAGTGTCTGTGGGTCCTACAAGCACTCCTCTCACTGAGATAGAAGTATGACAATATGTATTCACGCCTATGATGACTCTGCCATGTCCACACTAGTGCTGAAGTTAGGAGATTGTCTGTCTTTTCACTTCAGGTTTCTCTCCCCATAGCAACACTGATGATGTGTTCTGCCTGCTAGAACATCAAACCATCATCTCACATAATCATTTCAAGCTCTTTGGTGGAGAAAACTGATTTACCTTTTCACTTTTTCCTCTTCAATCTGAAAAAATAGAAACATAGAAACATGATGACAGAAAAAGACCACATGGCCTATCTAGTCTGACCTTCCATAACAACAACTACAACAGTCCACTTTTTACCTTTAAAGATCCTCTGTGTTGGTCCCATGCTTTTTTGAATTCAGTTACTGTCCTCATCTCTACCACCTCCACTGGGAGACTATTCCATGGATCCACTACTCTTTCTGTAAAGAAATATTTCCGCATATCACTCCTGAATCTATCTCCCTTCACCCTCATCCCATGTCCCCTCGTAGCAGAACTTGCTTTCAATTGAAAGAGGCTCTCTCCCTGAACATTTATGCCACAGAGGTATTTAAATATCTCAATCATATCACCTCTATCCCGCCTTTCCTGTAAGGTGTACATATTAAGATCCTTAAGTCTGTCCTCATATGCTTTATAATGAAGCCCATTAATCATTTTAGTAGCCACCCTCTGCACCGACTCCATCCTGTTCACATCCTTTTGAAGGTGCGGTCTCCAGAATTGCACACCATACTCCAAATGAGGTCGCACCAAAGACTTATACAGAGGCATTATCACCTTCTTTTTTCTGCTAGCCATTCCTCTCCGTATGCACCCAAGCATCCTTCTAGCTTTTGCCGTCGCCTTTTCTACCTGTTTAGCTACTTTAAGATCATCAGACACAACCACGCCTAGGTCCCGCTCTTCTTTAGTGGACAAAAGTACTTCACCTCCTATACTGTATTGCTCCCTTGGATTGCTGCAACCCAAATGCATGACCTTACATTTTTTAACATTAAATCCCAGCTGCCAAATTCTAGACCATTCTTCAAGCTTAGCTAGATCCCTCCTCATGTTATCTACACCTTCCTGGGTGTCTACTCTATTGCAGATTTTGGTATCATCCGCAAAGAGGCAAACCTTACTCGACAGCCCTTCCGCTATATCACTAACAAAGATGTTAAAAAGAATCGGACCAAGGACAGATCCCTGGGGCACACCACTGGTAACATCCTTCTCCTCAGAATGAGCTCCATTTACTTGTACTCTTTGTCGCCTCCCACCCAACCAATTTCTAACCCAAGCAGTAACTTTAGGGTCCATCCCTAGGGTGCTCAGTTTGTTTATAAGTCGCCTGTGAGGAACAGTGTCAAAGGCTTTACTGAAATCTAAATACACCACATCTAGAGCTCTCCCTCGGTCCAACTCCCTGGTCACCCAGTCAAAGAAATCAATCAGATTTGTCTGACAAGACCTGCCTCTGGTGGTTTTTTGGCTCAGCCATCTTCTCCTACCATATGCTACTTACTGGTAGATTTATAAATTACAGTTATTCTCCACCAACCTGAGGGAAATTGAAGTGTGTGTCAGGAGTGGAGGAATTGCAGGAAGGATTTCAAATCACAGCAAAGGCAGACCAATCCACGCAAATTTGGGAGATTGTTTCCTGTGATTCCCACATTCCAGATCTGATCCAGGCTACATTACTACATCTTCATTCAGCTCAAAGAGAATCAGTGTAATAAGGAACAATGTTCTTCATCTCTATGTAACATACAGCAGTAACTGGGGTGACCCAGATATCAGGCCTCTCCAGGCATTCCTTCCCATGCCCTTCCACCCACCCACTTGATTCATTTTCCTCACATTCCAAACCCACAAAATGACAATACACTCATTAACTGGTAACAAAACATGGTTGCAGCTTTATTAACACAACTTGATCTTGAGCCCAACGCAAGCCGACATAACTCATTCATATAAACATTCCAACCATAGCCCCTTACCAGACAATGCCCCCCACAACTATATTATTAGGAAGGTGGTGCATCATCCTCTCTCCCATCCCTTCACCACCAATCTCGCCATATTATTAGCAAAGGCCAGCCCATCTCCTCCCTGATCCAGGTGAAGAACCCCAATGAAATCTCTGACCCAATCCCCTCCTCCAAAAGCTGAGATCCTTTACTCCCCCACACTGGCTGGTAGGCCCTGCTGGCATAGCATCCATTGGTTCGAGACCTTGCTACCGGCATAAGGGAGTGTTGCTATCCTTGCACCGCCCCCTCCCCAAGTACGTAAGCTGCAACCAATGCCGGCCCACTGGGTAGCCTCTTCCAGAGCCTCCTGCCAGTCATTTAATAGGAGATTTTGCCCTACCAGCAGAGGTGAACCCCCACACAGCCAACATCTACCCATGGGTACTGCACTTGGGACCCTCCCGTCTGCTTGATCCACCACCCTTTCTGCCAATTAACCTTCACAAGTCCCCATCTACGCTGTGATTGGAAAGATGGCCGTGGAATGATATTGGATCATCCAAGAATCACATCCAGCAACAATGAGCATATGACAATAATGTTCCATTGTGCAGTGTGACTGTGCTGCTTACACATCCAGCTGAAGACATTGTTACCTCCCAGGTGTATGAGAAGTCTCGATGGCCAGTGACACTGACTGGCATGATATCGCACAATTGGCAGCAACTGACACTACTGCATTCTATGCTCACCCAGCCATTCCAGCCATATGCCTGCCAGTGCAAGCCCAAGATGCGGGCTCAGTGGTCATGCCGGGGCTCGATGCCCAGCCCAGTACACAAAGGAATGGTCCAGCATCCACTATTCCTCCAGGGATGTACTGCCATCTGTAAAACAACAAAACTGGCTGCCATCTGGGAAAGAAAAAAGCCAGTTAGCATCTGTAAAACAACACAACAATTAATTCCCCTTCCCCCCCCCACCCCCACCCGCTGCAGAAAAGCGTGTCCCTGCATATACTTGACCCACCCCTACTCGAATTGCTGGTAGACATATCCCATGTATGCACAAGAACGCCACTTGCCGATCCGCTGAATCACCACTTCCCTGAACATTGCCACTGCAGCATTAGTAACAGCACCAATATAAAAGGAATGGGATGCAAACTGCTGTTCATCACAGTCAAGGTGCCGCAGCACCAAGTGCAGCATTGCTGTGAACTGGAACTGTGTCAATGGATGCGCATTCTCTTGCAGAAACAACCAGTCCTCTATTTGAGGATGCAGTACCATGTAGGCCTCCAAATTCTGAACCAGACAGCTGGGTAATAGCCTGACTCTACTGAGGACAGCCCAACCTCCCTGCCTGCCCTGCTCCATCTTATGCTAATTCACTAATCCAAAATTCCCCCAAAATACCTGTGCAAACAATGCCCTGAACAACAAGGACTCATAATTCAAAGAGGTGACTGCCAGTAAAGTCACCCATATGTGGACTAACAGATCATGCAACACCGGGCATCGCCAATACCATGGCCCCGGGAACCCCTTCTCCCAGCCTATGAGCAGATGCTGGACCACAAATGTAACCCGCAGATTGCCCCAGCCTGCCGTTTTATTAAAAAAGGAAAACCCGGCCAAAGACGACCAAACTGCTGCCTTAGACAACTATACGGCTTTGGCCCTGACGATGAATATTCCGAGCAACTTGGCAGGAACCCAACCTCCAGACCAGCCCTTACCTGTAAGAAAGGCACCCACCTTCCAATATGTGTAAAGGTAGGACCTTCATATTGCCGATGCCACTGAAGACTGCAACAATGCCAGTCTGCCAAAGATGCGCAGGCATCTCTGTAGTTACCGCCCATGCTCCAGGTGCCAACAAATAGAACTGAGACCAGTGAAAACAAGACAATGAGTCAGATATGCAATTCAGCACCCCCGAGCTCTAGTGGTCACATTGAGGTGTAAGCAGGAGAGTACAAATACCTGCATCACAGCTGCCACATGCAGACACTTGGGAGATTGTCCGTTGATGATCTCTACCACTGCTGCATTGTCACACCAAAACACAACCCTCTTATTCTGTAAATGCTTGGGTCACACCACCAGGTCCACTATGATGGGAAAAAGCTCTAAAAGGATGACATTGAATGTCAGCCCTGAAGCTTGCCAATCTAACGTAAGGCCTCCACACACCATGCCCCCTGGCAATACAGTCCAAATCCATGGTTACCTGCGGCATCTGAAAACAAGTGCAAATCGGAATTGGACACCTCAGCCAGCTGTAGGACTGTGCACCCACTGTAATCAGCCAAGAAGGTATTCCATACTCATAAATCTTCCTGCATGCCTTGGGATTGCCAAATGTGGTGATGAGGCTTCATAAGCCCAGTCTTCGCCAAGGATAAGCGCCTAGAAAAGGGTCGCCCCATTGGAATAACTCAACATGCGAAATTGAGATAGCCAACAAAGGACTGTAGGTCCTGCAGCGTGACTTTGATAGCCGACCCTACCACCGATACCAATCCTCTCAACTTCGCTACTTTCTCATGTGACAACTATGCCACTAGCACTATGGAATCCAGCTCTATCTCCAGAAAGGTGAGACACGTCACCGGACCCAAGCTCTTCCTGGCTGCCAAGGGCACATCAAACTCCTTTGCCATCCCCGCAAATGTCATCAACAGCGTTGCACAAGTATTCGACTAATATGGTCCCATGAATAGGAATTTATCCAAATAATGTACTACACTGGTCAATCCCATCTTTTGTACCAGCACCGAATGCAAAAAACTGCTAAAGGATTTAAAATAGGCACATGAAATGGCACAATGCATGGGCATACACTTGTCAAAATAATACCCCTCCCTCCCCCATATTGAAAACCCAAGAGCAGAAAGGCTGAGGGATGCACCAGAAGGAGTCAAAAAGCAGATTCAATACCCACCTTTGCTAGGAGTGTCCCTGTCCAACATTGGTGCATGAGGAATGCTGTGTGAAAGGAAGTGTACCTAATGGTACAAACCTCAGGCGGTATATGTTCATTCAGCGAATCACTCGGTGGGAATGACAAATTGTGAATCAATCTAAATTTTTTGGGTTCCATTTTTGGGATGACCCCTAACTGGGAAATGACAAATGGCCAAAAAGGGCATTCTTCAAAAGGCCCCACGATTCTGCCGAGGGCACACTTGGCCTCTACCTTTTCCCGCACTACCCCCTCAAGACGCCTTGCCAACGTCACATTCTTTGCTGTTGTGTCCCGCACACATCCTTGATATGGAATGAGAAACCCCTGCTCAAACTCCCTCAACAACTGCCCCCCCATGCCCTGATTCCCATAGCTAAGCAGCAAGAGCTGCAAGGCCTCCAGCTTCACTGGGGTTGGGGCCAGCTGCACTTTCATGTCATCACTTGCTGGCAAGTGGGGTCCTGCCATGTCTTTTCGGCTGCATTTAGCTGCAGCATGATTGCCCCCACATAGGGAACAGGCATGCTGGAACTTGCAGTCCGGAAAAGGACAGGACGATTTATTGAAGCCCCAGCATAGGTCTCCTTCTCCCTACACCTCTTTTGGGGAGTATGAGACTTCCCGCCATTCTCTGAAAGGATCTGTTCTCCACCAGGACTACCAGGGCCCCACTCCTGGACCCAACCGTTCCTCTATCCAGCGATCCACATTTGGCAGGCATTTTGTGTGAGTCACAAATTTATGTCCTTCATCCCCCAAGACAAGTGAACATTCTCCTCCATAATATCCCTAAAATATTCATCCTAATTTAACTAGGCCCATCCATCGTGTGACTGCAAGACTGCAAGTATAGCATCCTCATATGCTAATAATGACCCAGGGTGCCCTGGGAAATAGTGGCCCCACACACTTGCGAGTCTCAAAAAGGCCTTTGTCCAATTAAGCATATTCCAAGACACCTTCTATACCCGTTCAGATTTCTCGTCATCCTTGCGTTTCTTCCTGCTCTCCCCCTGAGCACTTCTGCCCCTCTAAAAGCCGAAAAATATCAATATACAGCAGATTTTTAATCTTGTGTTTAAGTTCCATGGAACTCCTTCCCAGAGCTTCGAATACACGACCAGGGTAGGCATGCAGCCCTCTTTTCCCACCCGAGCTGCCTCTGTGGGCTCCGACGACGAAGCACCAAATGACGTTGACGATGAAGAATCATGCCAACACCTGTGTGCATGCTTACACTTAGCTCTTGACTTCCTTATCTCACCCATAGCTGGCCCCGAGGTCTGTTCTCCTCCAGAGCCACACATTTCCCTGCTGGTATGCTAACCTGTCGACGGAGATGTCATTCTGGGCTACCTTGGCCCAAAGACTCATCGTTAGATGCTGTGATCAGCCAGGTATGCCAGGAAACTGCTGCTGGGAAGAACACCGCTATCTGCTGCCCATGTGCCTGCTGGTACAGGGAAGACTGGACCAGCGGAGCCACGTAGCTCAGCCCGCCCAGCCCTCTCTCCCTCCTTCCCGCACCTCTCAGGCCTCCAATGAAATCGCCCCATGTCCGCACACTGGGTGAATTCAAACCCAGCACCCTCATTGCCTTGTCAACCCTCCCTCCCCCTTTCCCTCTGCCTACCTTGTGCCCTACAGGCCAACAGAAGTCAGGACACCAGGTTACTGCTTGGACCCTGGGATCCTGGCCCTGCGGCCTGCTACATTTAGTTATTTTGAGTGATATAAACATAAGAATAATGTTTTCATAATATATCTTAATTAGGGTCAAGATGGTATTCGTTATAAGGGCACATTACAAATATCTTTTATTCATTGAGCATATTAATTCATAATTCTGCATCGGACAAACAGAAAGAATTTCAGTTGTTATCCTTTGAGATAACAAAAACAAGTTGGGCATGAAAGAGATGGTATCAAGAAAAAAAAATAATTAAATTAGAAGATATCTGAACCTGTTTAGGGAGACAAACACAGGAAATAGAAATAAGCTGTTATTATAAAATTAAATCTGCAGCTGCTTTCTGCTAGTATGGTAATAACTAGAAGTCCTAACAGAGATGCAAACCTTCTCAGAGCTTGGTCTGTCTGGCAGGTTCTGCAGGAGATATAGGAGGCCAGATGTTTGGGCAATATCTTTGTGGCTCGATACAAGAAAGTTACTGTATTTGAAATAAATAGGGAATCTTGTATACTTGTTTATCCAAAATGGTTGAATACTAAGGAAGAAGATGGCAGATCTGTTTTAGAAAGGAAGTGATATCTCTTTTGCTTTTGCCGAAATTCCGCACACAAGATTCAAAATTCTGGGTCAAAAGGTCTAAATTATGCAAAATTCTGCAGGCTTTGTTTTTCATATTACAAAGTGTATTGCTTTTGAGTGATATTTAGGGATGTGTTTACAGTTAACATCGGGCAATAGCTGCAAAAGGCCTTTGTTAGATGCAAAAGTCCTGCAGTCTCTGCAGGCGGCTTGCCCAGCATTTCCCCTGCAGATATCACAAAGAAAACACAGGGATTGTGGGGTGCAAACTTCACAGATTCAGCTGTCAGCAACCATTGAGACAGAGAGAGCTGCATCCGCGAAGCCTGCAAACTTTGATGATAATTGTGTGCTGGTAACATCCAAGGTAATCGCCTGTTGCAGGCACGCCCATTCTCCTCCCACCCCCCATCTTAATCCTACCCAAGCCTGCATGTACCACGCGAAATACAGACCATGGAAAAGCGCCGCATTATCTGCATGTTTCCTGCATTAGCTGCTACCGCTGTGAAATAATCCCATGTTACTGCCATGTTAACAGCTAATGTCCTTCAGTAAATACCCCTTAATTTAAAATGCAATATCAAAATGAGATATCATTAAAAGGTGCACAATTTTGAATTATGGTGTGCAGAATTCCAGCAGGAGTGATTGATGGCAGCTGGATAGATACAACTGGGAAGAATTGATGGGTGGACTGGTCTTTTTTCTGCCATCATGTGTGTTACTATGTAAAATTGTGATTCATCACTGACAGTTTGTATCCCTTCTGCCTTTTCCTAAACATCTTATATCTCCAGTTTAAGGACTTGTATAATGTAATAAAATACAGTGTTTCTTCATTTGATTTAAATTTAGAAATGCAAAAGTGTGTTGTTGAAATGACTCATTCTCTTAATAACAGCTAAGAAAGGTTTAAGAATGTCAGATGAAAAAGAATAATAAGCAGATTCTTTGTAAGGAGTAAACGCCAAACAGAATCACAAATAGAAGAAAATGGAGCAAAACCTTACAAGACACCATGAAGTAAATTATGCTAACACATTTCACAGGAGCAGTGGGAAAGGCATTCAAAATAAAAGGCTTCACAAAAATGTGAAGAGGAATTGAGGACACGCATCAGTCTTCATAGACATACTGTACCAGTATAGAAAAAAACTTAATGACAGCTCAGTGGGTGAATATTTCTCAAAAGAAGATCACTCTCCTTAATGACCTTTTAATAAAGATACTGAAAGAAAACGTCAGGAATATCTAAGAAAGGACGATGTTTGAAATTAGAATGATCAAAGGCTTAACATTTTGAAACTGACATAGAAGGACTCTATAGAGGCATTGGCTTTCTCACCCATTATCAGATACAGGACCCTTGTTCTGTAAAGCATTACTGTCTCATCCCCTCTGTCTACTCCCATCCTCCTTCATTGAATTGTAATGACATACATAGGCAGTCTAAGATCAGATATAGGGTCTTTCTACTGTAAAATGTCACTGTCTCATCACTACTGTCTCACCCCATTGCTTTCCTTGAGCTACAATGACAGTCCTTGGTCAAGGTTTGATTTGGCAATAATCAGAAACAGGCTGTTTTGCTATGCTAGGTCTTCCTTATAGAATTCTCTGCCTAGCAAATTAAATTGATAGGCACAGCTTTATTATATTTTCGAGTATTATATTTGTATTGTATGATGTACTGCTTCTTATCTTTTTTGTGATTGTGGATGCATTTGTGATAATTTCATTAATTTTTTAAATATCTTTTATACTTGTATTTTTTTAATTGTAAAACACTTTAATGTTTGTGATAAGTGGTATATCATCTTAATAAATCAATCAAATCTAATCAATATACAGACATCCTAAGACCTACATGAGTTTATACTATTTGAACACAATATAACGATACTGCTTCTTCATTGACCTGATGAAAAGCTTGGTAAAGATATATGTAGGGACCCAGGGCAAAAACTGGTGAGGGGGCCCCAAAGCCTGCCTGCAGTATATGCCTCCTTCAGCTTGAACCAGACTTGGGAACCCATGTTTGGGAGTCCAGGGCAATTGCTCTGTTTGTCACCCCCTATTGTTACCCCTGCAAAGATTACATTGTTAGTCAATAAAAAGTAGCATCTACAATTTGTAGTAGCTTAATGATTAAAACAATGACCTAAGAAGCAGGGAAAGCAGCTTCAAATCCCACTGTGGCTCTGTGGAATACACTGTTCAACAAATTTTTACAAAGGTCATGTAACTGAAATAAAAATAGTCATTTCTTGTCAATTTTTATATGCTGAACACGAATATGACATTGAAATTGCAAAGTTGGCTCTAGTTTTTTTGTAATCTACAAGAATTAATGCTTACATCACGAAATGCATGTCAATAGTAAATATAATAGGCCTTCGGTTAATATTTATTTTATTATTTATTTTATTTACATTTCTTATATACCGCGCTATTAAAATCAGTGCGGTTCACAATGAACAGAAACATACTACAATGCCTGTAAAAAACCAAGTCATAGACTTCTTCTTGGATTTTTTCGCCTGTCTCTTGTACAGCTGTTCAGGAGCGTCTCTGGGGAGTGTCCAGCAGTAGTTAGCTAGCATTGTAGTAGACCATTTTTCCCTGGTATCTTTGCTCCATCGTTGTGATATCCTGGTGAAAACGTTCGCCCTGTTCAACACTAACCATACCACAGTTGTCAGGAAAGAAATTGAGAAGGAAATCAAGGAAATGGATCTTTAGAGACATATTGCAGCCAAGTTTCTGATACTGCATCAGCATGTCTTCTACTAGTTCCTTGTAGTTTTCTGCCCTAACATTCCCGGGAAAGTTTGTTGACACTAGGCGAAAAGCATTCCATGCTTGTTTCGCATCACCCTGCAGAAAGTTGTTGAACCGGTCATCTTTGAAGACCTCTCGAATCTGAGGACCCACAAAAACTCCCTCTTTAATCTTTGCTTCGCTGAGTCGAGGGAATTTTTCATGCAGGTATTGGAAAGCTGGCAAAGTGCGGTCCATGTGAAGTCCTAGTTTGATGTGAAGGGGTGGTAGCAGGATTTTGTGAGCCTCAACCAGATCTGGGTGCTGGATATTCTTCTCTCCAACTGTTACATTTTGTCTGCGATTCCATTCCTTCCGCAAGTAGTACCAATCCCTTGCTCGGTTATCCCACTCATATAAGAAACACATGTACTGTATTTTATATATCCCTGCTGCAGTCCCATTAAAAGGGCAACTACCTTCAAGTCACCACAGAGGTGACAGCTGTACTTGTTATAGTTAATGGAAGTCAGTAGATGCTTTAAGTTATCGTATGTCTCTTTCATGTGGACGGCATGCGCTACTGGAATAGATGGAAGATGGTTTCCATTGTTCAAAAGCACAGCCTTCAGACTCAGTTTCGAAGAGTCTATAAATAGTCTCCAGTCTTGTGGGTCATGAGTGATTTTTAAGGCATTCATGAGGCTTTCAATATCGGAACAGAATACCAGATTGCTTTCCTTTCCGACTGCGTATAGTACACTGCTGACATCACATGGTTTCAGCAGCTGTCTGGCAGTAGTATTGCATTGCATCAGAAAATGATGCAATCAACTCTGGATGATGTGTGCATGCTGGTATTATGCAATGTGATGCAATATTACATCATTCAAGGCTTATTTGGAATGTTGTTGATGTCCTACTGAATAAATTTACAAGGTGAAACGTCAAAAATGAACTACATACAATATCTTCAAAATGAGAGCCAATAAAAATGTTTTAATGTTATATTTGTGTTCAGCTCACCAAGATACTACGGATTAGGGCCTTTTAAAGCCAGTAACGATGTCAATGTTGACCAGTGATATTAGGCAAGTTACTTAACACTCTGTCATGTTAGGTACAAATTAATCTTATAAACTGCCTGTGGATAGGGAAATACCTAAATATAGATTGCTTTGACTTCCTTAGGGAGGTGTGAGCTAAATCTGAGTAGTGACAAACTGACAATGGTCTCTATCCCTATGGCAAGAATAAGGGAGCAGTTTCATTTATTTAAAACAAATATGCAATGTAAGTTCAAATGGTTTCACATTGAGGGTAGACTTTAGGAAGGGCTAATGCAAGGATTTTAGGAACCTTAGGCAAAGCTTTTGCTTTGTTCTCCGCCTCCTCCCCCCCCCCCCCCACACACACACCTTCTAATTAATTTTCAGGCCCCAAGATTTTGTTAATTAAACTAAATGAATATGACCACCTCAACAATACCCTCCCAGTAGAATGATTATAAAAATGCATAGTGGGATCTATAGTTCTGGCAGCTTGACCCATAGCAAACTGGTAATGGGGCAGGAGCATCTAGAGATCAATCCTACCCCTGCCCCTCTAACTTATCTCTGGGAAGTTTATGGTTTACAAGTGACAAATCAAAACTACAACAGGTATATGCGGATGATATTTTACTTGTTAACAATATAAAAGATAAAAGTAAAATGCTGAATGTCTTGTAGACTCATGTCTTGCTTTAACTGGTGAATGAATAAATAGCAAATTGCCATGAATTGAACAAAGCATGAGGGATGGTGCGCATAAGGTAACAAGAGATGAAAGATAAATGGAAGCCATGTTGTGAAGCGCCTTAAATGTATGAGTGAGAAACTTGAAATTAATTTGAGCCGAGAAAGGGAGCGAATGACTTTATTCATTTATTTAACAATGTTTTGTTTTGTTTTTATACCGCTATATCTACAAGTCAACGATGATGAATCAACAGCAGTGTTATATGGTCATATTTACAAGCATTAGAAATACGAGAGACTGAGGTGTTTTGAATTGACTGGAGATGTTTTAACATAGAATCAGGTAAACTGAAATAAATGGTATTGCAATAGCCCGACTGAGATATTGTAAGACTCAAAATGACTGTGGTTTGTGCAGGAAGATCAAGATACAGATGCAGGGCCGACCCCAGAGTTGGTTCAAGGTTTTGGCACCCTAGACAAACCTTAAGCTTCACAACCACCCTGGTTGTCAAAATATATTATTTAACTTTCAATGATTGCTCTTTGCTGCCCCTCCCCCCAAGAAATTGCCATCTTAGGCAGCTGCCTAGTTTGCCTAATGGTTGGCCCAGCTGTGTAAGGATGGATTGCACAAAAATGACAATGAGTAATGAATGATTTAACTACAACACTGATTTATTAAGAGAAAGACAACTCACTATCTCAAATGATACCCAGATATTTGAAGGAAGTAGTAAGAGTGATGGAAGAGCCATTTAGGATAGGGTTAACATTAGAGGAAACAGATGATCTGGTAAGCCAAGTTGTGGTAGGTTTGGGAGGGTTGAGTTGCTATGCAACCATTGGGCAATCTTAGAGATACAAGAGTTAATGACAGAGAGAACTGGGTTAATGAAGTCATTAAAGGTGACACATAGAATATCATCTGCATAAACGTATGAAATGATTCTAGTATCTTGAATGAGAGTGGGCAGGAGGCTCATGAAGTGTTAAATAATAGCACAGCAAGAGCAGAACCCTGTGGAACACCATAGGGCAAAGAAAAGACAGGAAAAATAAGAACCTATGGAAACCTGAAACATGTGATTTTCAAGAAAGATTGGAACCTGGAGAAAATATTATCTCAGATGCCACACTGGAAAAGGCGAGAAAGAAGAATGTCATGATTTACAAAATCAAATGTGCAAAAGAGGTCCGGAGAGATAATTAGGGGATTGGAGAAGGGGGATGAGTAAGGATGCTCAACCAGAGTGATTGGAGAAGTTATGGACATTCATGGGGGTGGAGGATGAGTAAGAGGATGCCCATCTGGGAGGTAAGCATTTTTTAAAAGCATTGGGCCACAATAAAGGCATGCAGATTGTGCAGATTAATTTACTGTCTCCTTTTGAGGAGGTATTAAGTACAAACACATTATTTGCAGTGATGGAGGCACATAGTAACTTACCGTGCACTAAGTGCCAGTGCTGCTAACACTTATAACCTGCCCTCTATTCCTTCTCCCCCTCTTGCCATTAAAAGCAGTTATCATGTGAATTAGTGCATGGTAAGTGTGCAGTCATGCAGTAGCTGTTACCATGCCATGAAGTAAATCATACTACTAATTCCACTAGTAACTGCTTACTGCTTTAACAAACAAGCTCCTGAGGATGACTGTAGAACATATTATTTTGCTTTGATTGAAGCTGTTTCCCAGAAACAGCCATCCAAGGTGACTGACTATCAAGTCTGCCTAACTACTCCTGCCATAGAGGTAGTGTTTATGGGGTTTTCCTACTGGAATGAACTGTAGAAACTAAAGAATGCCATTGAGTTGTTGTCGACTCAGGGAAACCCTCTGGATAGTAATCCTAAACTGTGTTCGATCTACAGTCAGACGACTCATGGTTGATAGACTGGTACCCATAGCTGCTGTTATTGTATCAATACATCCCATTGCTGGCCTTACTCTTTTGTGTTGACCTTCAACATTGCAAATCATGATATTTTTCTCTAATAATCTCCTCTAGTCATCTGAGCTTCTAAAGCAAGCTTTAGTTTGATCTCCTCTATACTGACTGGTTTGTTCTTCAGGCAGTCCATGGTATACACAATATTCTTCATCAGAACCATAATTCAAAGGTATTGATTTTCTTCCTGCCTGTCTTTTTCACTGTTCAACTTTCTCATCATAAGATGTTATTGAAAATACCATGGCTTAAACGAGTTGAATCTTTGTATGGAGTGAGACATCTCTGCTCTTGAGAATCTTGTCTAGGTCTTTCATAGTCAGTCTGCCAAGAGCAATATGTTGTCCGATTTCTTGACTGCTGTTGTTTCTTTATTGATTATTGATCCAAGCAGGTTAAAGTTGTCCACTATTTCAATTTTTTTCTCCATCAATGATGAACTTATTGATTTTACCAGTTATCATATCTTTGTCTTCTTTACATTAAGGTACAGGCTCATTTTAAGACTATGGGGTATGTTTACTAAACCATCTTAACGTCGCAGCGGTGGTATTATCACGTGATAAGTGATGTTATCGCGCGATTACCGCATGATAACGTCACTTATCACTCGATAACGTGGCGGCGGCATTAAGGCACACTAACACTGTGAAATCCGGGTCTGAAGGGTGGAGTAAGGCTTCCCAGAGGGTGGAGAGAAGGGGGTCAATGGGCAGAGAGTGGGCAGGGAGAGGCTCCAGGTACACTAACAATGTGAAATCTGGGTCTGAAAACTAACGCCAGTGAAACCCTCGCGTTAGGCACATTTTCAGGAAAGAGAAACCATTTCAGCCAGCAATGTGCAGCAAAGGCAGGGAAACCCAGAAGAGTGATAGTTGTGATACATGTGCAGGGAATAAAGAGGCAAATAAACATATAAAAGGACCACAACCACATCTAAAATACCAATAACCAAGCTGGCCAATAGTGATATTAATGATAAACATAAAGCAACACTACTGACCAAGCGTAAAAATTAAGATATCATGTTTGGAAGGGTCTATGCTCTTTTCCCCCTACAAAGTGAATGATCCCACATTGAAATAGAGCTGATCAGGGTTTCTGTCATTTAGATTGGGCAGGTTTGTTATGGCGTGCACATGTGCAGCAACAGCAGAGTGGGCACGTATGAAAGGGCAACGGTACTGATGGGATCAGGGGGCTGCAGGCGGCACATGCTGTGGTCCAGCTGGGGCATAGTGCAGACTAGGCAGATGCCTAGATGGCACATAGGAATGCCGAAGCTGTAAAGCAGCAAGACAGCAACTGACGAGGGTCCAACATGAGCACGAGTGTGTGTCCCAGAGTATCATAGGGGATATTACCCAGCAGGTACCCCCAAGGGCACATAACATTGGCAGGTGGTGCCAGGGGGAAGCGCGCATGTCCATGTAGGCACCCCTACCCGAGAACCCACACCATAGGCAGCCACCTACCTGTACACTGGATGGCCTTGGGCTGCGCACCACCAGCATAATGGCATGGCAGTATGGTGGCGGAGGGTTGCTGGTGACGGAAGGGGCAGTGGTATCTGCCCACAGCAGACCATGGCCAAGCCCCATTTAGGTGGGTGTCATGCACTGCAACAAACAGGGTCTGTCTGATGAACAATCATGGTATTCCAAGGGAATGCTCTGCCCCTGTGGCAACAGTGTGGTGCAGTACACACAGCCAGTGTATTTAGGCACAGAAGGTCACAATTTCAAGTCCCAGCTGTGGCTCCTGCCAACCCTGTCTCCATATTTTACTCAGTACTAAACCATGGTAATAAAGATGGAACCTTTATTGCAGATAAAATAAACATGTCTGAAACACCTATATCTTACCCTACAGAGCACATACACCATAGACATGTGCAATCCCTAGAGCAGGGTTTCCCAACTTCAGTTCTGGAGGGCCAAGCACCATTCAGGTTTCATGCTATATTTGCATGCAAATGTATCTCATGCATATTCATTAGGTACAGCATGAAAACCTGAACAGTGTTTGACCCACCAGGACCGGAGTTGGGAACCTCTGCCCTAGAGCAGCGGCCAACAGGGGCATAAACACCCACACCCACAGGCTCCACTATCCAAAGCCTCATGGAGAGTCGGGCCCTGCGTGGAGCCACATCTCCCAATACTGGCACCTGCATACTTTAGCAATACCGTCCTAAACTTGGGAACACGTTCCACATATATCAAAAGGTTGCTATGATTAATGTAAGCTAACAAATCCTAAGTTAAAAACAATTAATTGATAGAGATGCATCATAGCAACCTTTCTGATTTCTGAGGAGTGTGTTTCAGTTATTGATTCTGACATTGTTTACCACCCAGGGAGTGACCCTAACAGTACTGAGTACTATATCAATGCCCGCACTGTGCCCAGGACTGGTGTGGCGGCCAGGGCTGCCACAAACCTCTATATTTGCACTATGCTGGCATAGGTGTGGGAGTGCGTGTCTGTCTATCCAGTGTGTTGTGGCTGCCTACACTTTACTGAGCCCACATTACTTGCACTGTTTCCAGTGTTAGCCTGCCAATGTGCATAATGAGGAGCAAGGTACTGTGGGTATGGCCCGGACAGGGTGGCATGGGCAGGATGCATTTGCAGAGGGTATAGGGCAATGGCTGGGACATTGTAGTACCCGACCACCACCTGCACAGACAGGGTGGCCACAGCATGTCATGCTGGGAGGTTACTATCAACCTGACTGAGCAGTGACCACGGCATGGCTAGGTTCCCCCATAGTGCTATACAGTATTTCTCTCAATATTTATGGGTTCTCTGTTCTGGAGGTCCAATCACTGACATATCTGTGTGGTGTGTGTGCTAACATCCTAGTTTTTGGTGCACACAGTTCCTCCAGGAACATGCACTATATATTAGCTAGAAGACTGTCTGCAGTTAGCATCTGTATGGCTGCACCACCTTGCAGGGTGCAGCGGGTGCATACTGACTGCTCTCTGCTGGTGAATGTCAGATCATAGTGTGTGTGTGTGTGTGTGTGTGTGTGTGTGGGGGGGGGGGGGGGCAGCTGAGCTGACTGGACCTACTGCCTATCTGCAAGTGGCCCTGTCCAAAGTGCAGATATTCAGCAGCTGTCTGTTTGCCACCAGGACTGGGGTTGCTGGTCCCACACCCTGTCCTCATGTACCTCCACTGCCCCCCCCCCTCTTGTAAAGGGTGAGAGTGTAGGTCTGTTGGGGGCAGATCATGTCCCACACCCTGACCCAGAAAGAGTGGGTTGCTAAGTACATTGTTGTCATGTGAACCCTGACACACCCCTGCTCCCTAAACAGGTGACCATAGCAAGCACAGGGGATATGCATTATGTTGTGGGCATCATAGTCCACAAGGCCCAGACATGACTAACAATTACAAATGGACACAGACCTCCTAAAAGTATCTGCAACAAATGCCTGTCACAAACTAGCACTGATGGAGACCTGCAGCATAGCCTACCTCAACCAACCCGGGTACTGTGGACCTGGTGCTGGCCAGTCCACCTCACCCTCAGGGTGAGAACAGAACATGCACATTGTCATGGCCTGTGGGTACCCTGTGCCAGTAACACGCATGGTCATTCCCCCCTACCAAGCTGACGTGCTGTAGAGGTGCATTCCCAATCTGGTGAGCAGATGTAGATTTCTCTTCTGCATGCGAATTGCATTATGGGTACTGTTTGTTCTATTCTATCCTGGTAGCCACAGCAGACAGTTTTATGGTGACGTGCACTCTTCCTGTAGCCAGCCATTAGTATGACAACTCCCATAGTGATATAGCACAATGGTTAATGCAATGACTTTGGTAAATGAGGTCATGGGTTTGATTCCTCTCTGTTCCCTTTTTTTTATGGCTGTCCTACACAACTACATTTTATTCATGTAACAGTCATATTAGTGCAGATCTGTGCTGCCGCCACATTATACCCTCATCACTGTTGCCATCCATCCTTCTGTCCGTCTATGTGTGTGTACCAGCTGTGTGGCGTCCTGCCCTAATGTGAAGGCTGCTAACCCATGTCCTGCACTGGCACACTTTTCTGCATTGCGGCTCTTAATGCTTGCTTCTCCTGTGTCTGATCTGCATGAAACTGCTCTCCTCTGTCCTCCTGTCATTGCACTTATCCTGCCACCTCTACCTCCTCTGGTGGACACGTATCCCCATCCTCTGCCACACACTGTCATTGTTGCACTGTACATTACCATCACCCTGTACATCGGTATAGCTGCCCCCGATATGTTTGTCCACTTTACCTGCTGCCACATGGGCTGCATGCATATTTGGCCGGTCCATGAGCTCCGTCATCTACTTCCTTCTATCACTTGTTCATTGCCTTTCCTTGGTGCTCTGTACAGTGTTATGGTTACATCTGTGTTTGAGCCATACATTTCATGCTTGTGACTTTGGGGCACCATCTCCTGTGTCACCTTGGCATCCCTGGGGTATCTTTCATGGCACCTTGGGTTTGGCCAGCTTATGGGGCACCTTATATGCTGCCTTGGAGGGTGCCAACCTTTCCTGCCACCCTCTGGGGCACATTATGGCCTGCTTTGGATGATGTGGTGCTTTATGATGTGCCTTATGGTGCGCACTAAAAGGTGCATTAGGTTGCGGCACTGGGGTGAGGCTTTTTTGGCAGTGCAAATTGTTGGGATGTGTCTGACTGTTACAAGCAGGATAGGGGATTGCCTCAGACAGCCTTTTAACTGAACCCACTGAGGGATCAAACTCATGACCACTGTATCAACAGTCAATGTACTAACCATTGTGCTACACCTCTGTTATTGTGGTTATAGGTCAGCGCGCCTAATTAAGGCTAATGCGCGTTAATGTGCCACAGCTCCCTCTATCACACGATAACGGACTTTATCGCGCACTAACCCGAAATGCTACCTTAAGACCGGAACGCCCACTACCTTATATGGCGTTCGGCACAGTAAGACTGCAACTAATGCCGGTAACATTAAGACGGTTTAATAAACATACCCTATGTTCCTTGATCTTGAGAAGCAAATGTTTCAGATCATCTTCACTTTCATCCAGTATTGTGGTATCATCAGCATAGCAAAGGTGCTTGATGAATCTTCCACCAATCTTCACACCTTAGTTGTCTTCATACAATTCTGCTTTTCTGATGATTTGTTCTGCATATAAATTAAACAGGTAGGGGGAAAGTATGCAGCCTTTGTCATACACTTTTGCTAATTTTTAACCATTCTGTTTCTCCTTGTTCCATTTGAACTGTTGCTTCTTGAGCAATGTAAAAGTTAGAATAAATGTATATATCTGGACTTGATGAAGTACTCAAGGTACCCTGATATATATTTGGATGACAAAAACCTAGCAAGGAATCTTAAAGAAAGAATATCTTTTGAAGTTTAGACAGGGTCTTGCCCTGTTCCTAAATACAGGAAGCACCAGATGTGAAGTACTCTAGAAGCTGGGCTGAATTTTCCCATTGAGGAGGATCTGAAAACCTATTTGTGAATCCATCAAGTCATCCACTTCTGCACCTAGGATAAATGGATGATTTTTGATGAGATGGTGGCTTCATTAGAATAGAAGATGGAATGGTCACAGTAGCTGATGTGTGAGGGGAGTTTAAACCTGAACTCATTTGTATTAAACTTAATGAGCCTTCCTAGTTGGCTGGAGGGGGCACTTTGACATCTATTGCTCCCTCCAGAGAGAGAATAATAGATGCCAATTGTTCTTGTTGTTAATTGATATCTCCCAATGAAATGTTAAAGAAATATTTCTTGGATGTTTTGCATTTGGATCCTCGCTCCCTCCTAGTTGTTATATTTCTTATTCTATGGGGTATGTTTACTAAACGGCGCTAACGGAGCAGCTGCGATGTTATCACGTGATACATGATGTTATCACACGATACCGTGCGAGAACGTCATGTATCACGTGATAATGTCTGCGGCGGTGTTAAGGTGCGCAGAGGGTGGAGTAAGGCTCCCCAGAGGGCGGAGTAAGGCTCCCCAGGGGCGGAGAGAAGGGGTCAATGGGCAGAGAGTGGGCGGGGAGAGGCCCCATGCACACTAACGCCGTGAAATAAAGGTCTGAAAATTAGCGCCAATGAAAACCTCGCGCTAGAGGCACATTTGCAGGAGAGAGAAACCATTTCAGTCAGCAATGTACAGCAAAGGCAGGGAAAAACAGAAAAGTGATAGTAGTGATACATGTGCAGGAACCAAAAAGGCAAATAAACATATAAAAATGACCAGAACCACATTTGAAATCCCCATAATCAAGCTGGCCAATAGTGCTACTAATGATAAACATAAAGCAACACTACTTACAAAGAGTAAAAAGGAAGATATCATGTTTGGAAGGGGCTATGCTCTGTCCCCCTACAAAGTGAATGATCCCACAGTGAAATAGCTGTGATCAGGGTTTTGTCATTTATTTGTTATGCTGTGTTCCATCTGGGGAACAGTGCAGACTAGGCAGATGCCTAGGTGGCACATAGGAATGCCGAAACTCTAAAGCAGCAAGACAGCAACTGATGAGGGTCCAACATGGGCATGAGTGTGTCCCACAGTGTCACAGGGGATATTACCCAGCAGGTACTCCCAAGGGCACATAACATTGGCAGGTGGTGCCGGGGGGAAGTGCGCATGTCCATGTAGGCACCCCTACCTGAGAACCCACACCATAGGCAGCTGCCTACCGGCACACTGGATGGCCTGGGACTGCGCACCACCAGCACCACTAGCATAAGGGCATGTCAGCATGGTGGCGGAGGGTTGCTGGTGGTGGAGGGGGCAGTGGCATCTGCCCACAGCAGATCAAGGCCAAGCCCTATTTAGGTGGGTGCCGTGCACTGCAACAGACAAGGTCTGTCTAACGAACACTAATGATAGCCCCAGGGAACATTCCACCTCTGTGGCAACAGTTTGTTGCAGTACACACAGCCAGTGTGTTCAGAGGCAGAAGGTCACAGATTCAAGCCCCAGCTGTGGCTCCTGCAAACCATGTCCCTGTATTTTACCCAGTGGTAATAAAGATGGAACTGTTATTGCAGGTTAAATAAACAAGCCATAAATGCCTATATTTTACCTTACAGGGCACAGACACCATAAACATTTGCAATCCCTAGAGCAGAGTTTCCCAACTGCAGTCCTGGAGGGCCAAACACCATTCAGGTGTCATGCTGTCCCTAATAAATATGCCTGTGCTGTAATTGTATGCAAAACCCTCATTGTATGCAAATGTATCTCATGCATATTCATTAGGGACAGCATGAAAACCTGAACAGTGTTTGACTCACCAGGACCAGAGTTCGGAAACTCAGCCCTAGAGCAGTGGCCAACAGGGGCATAAAAACCCACACCCACAGGCTCCTCTATCCAAAGCCTCATGGAGAACGGGCCCTGTGCGGAGCAGCAGCTTCCAATACTAGCTCTTGCATACCTTAGCAATACCGCCCTAAACTTGGGAACACATTCCACATATATCAAAAGGTTGCTATGAGTAATGGCAGATACCAAATCCTAAGTTAAACACAATTTGTTGACAGAGCTGCATCATAGCAACCTTTCTGATATCTGTGGAGTGTGTTTCAGTTTTGGGCAACATTTACCACCCCGGGGAGTGACCCCAACAGTATTGCGTACCATAGCCATGCCTGCACTGTCCCAGGACTGGTGTGATGGCTAGGGATGCCAAAAACCTCTATATTTGCACAATGTTGACATAGGTGTGGGAGTGTGTGTATGTAGGTAAAGGCTCTTCACGCTGGTGGCTGTTCAGAGGGTGCGGAGAAAAGCCGTTTTTTTTGCTCTGGCCGCTCTCGATCTTGCGTGAAAACCGGCCAGTTGGCAACCCTAGGGTACCTGCATCTGTGTCAGTCTCACAGCTCTGCCCTAACTCCAGGAGGCCATGGACCTGATTACAGAGGTCTATTATAAATCCTGGTGTCAGGGTACCTGCATCTGTGTCAGTCTCACAGCTCTGCCCTAATTCCAGGAGGCCATGGACCTGATTATAGAGGTCTATTATAAATCCTGATGTCAGGGTAACTGCATCAGTTGGTTTTTCACAGCTCTGTCCTAACTCCAGGAGGCCCTGGACCTGATTACAGAGGTCTATTATAAATCCTGGTGTCAGGGTAACTGCATCAGTTGGTGTTTCACAGCTCTGCCCTAACTCCAGGAGGCCCTTGACCTGATTACAGAGGTCTATTATAAATCTTGGTGTCAAGGTAACTGCATCAGTTGGGGTTTCACAGCTCTGCCCTAACTCCAGGAGGCCCTTGACCTGATTACAGAGGTCAATTAGAGATCCTGGTGTCAAGGTACCTGCATCCGTTTCATTTTCACAACTCTGCCCTAACTCCAGGAGGCCCAGCACCTGATGACAGAGGTCTATTATAAATCCTGGTGTCAGGGTAACTGCATCAGTTGGGGTTTCACAGCTCTGCCCTAACTCTAGGAGGCCCTTGACCTGATTACAGAGGTCAATTAGAGATCCTGGTGTCAAGGTACCTGCATCCGTTTCATTTTCACAACTCTGCCCTAACTCCAGAAGGCCCTGGACCTGATTACAGAGGTTTATTATATGAGCTGATTGATTGGTTGGTATGCTGCTCTGCTGAGCAGGGACTGTGTGTTAGTTGTTTCTGTATAGCACTACATGTGATACTTAGCACTATATACATGCTCAGTAGTAGTTGAATTACTGGTATTTTAGATCAGTAAGGGAAGTTACTGCAACACCACCGTGTGCCTGTATGTATAGGTCAGCACGTAGCCTTGACATGGATGTGGAGACGGATAAGGAACCTGTGAGGTGTCCTGACAGGGGGAGTATTATTGTCATTATGTGTGTGGCTGTAGAATAGCCATGCAGTAAAGTGTTGCATATTTTCAGGCAGACAGAGATGATTCAAGGCCAGATCAACAAGGTGTAGGTTACAGTAGGCAAACCGGGAGCTGATTAGGGGGGTGGGGATTTAGGTTTTAGTTGTGTTTTCAGGGAGGACTGGGGAAATATAGCTGATGACATCTAGACATAAACCACAAGCCTCAACTACAAGCTGGGCATGTGTGTAGAGGAGGTGAGTGCAGTCCAAGACAACACCTACATTACGGTCCCTAGAGAAAGGAAGTTATGGCCACACACACAATAATAGGGTAATGTAAGTCAAGGTATGAGATAGACACCCCAAGGAAATGTATATCAACAGAGGATAAGGAAGGAGCCCCTGGATATTTCCATGTGTTACATAGTCACTCAGGGCCTAGCAACAGCAAAGTACTTTTAGTTTCAAATTAAAACACAGAAGAAAGCTTTCTGGTTAAATTTAGAATCCAGCAGAGAGCTTGTAGTTTAAATTTCTTAATAGGTTAGAGCCTAGTAGCAGCAAAGAGCTATAATTTAAATCAAATCAGAATATAGCTTACCTCAGCGGCACAGGACAAGGTACTGTGTAGCAGCCCTTTTTTAATAAGTGTTATATCCCTCCCTCCCTCCCCACACCCACCCTCCCCTGGGATAATCACAGCTTTATAGGTACTTGCACAACTTAAAAGACAGGAGGTGCTCTCAGGTGAAGCTCATTACCCAAATCAGTCATACACTAAGGACCTGAGATTAATTAAGCTTCAGGTGAACAAGGTATATTAAACTTCTTAGGTACAGTTTTAGTGGTATAAATATCCATAGCACCCTTTAGTACATAAAGAACTTAAAGATCTAAACATAAACTTAAAACTAAGATGCAGACAGCAGTCCAGCAGCGGGATGTGGGCTTTCCAGTCTTTTGCATTGAGTGTCACATGTATGATTTTCTCCCAGCTGGTGAGAGGTCTTACGTGTGCACTAGGTGCAAGGAGCTCTCTGCTCTCAGGGAACGAGTCCGTTCTCTAGAGGCTAGAGTAGAAGACTTGGAAAACATAAGACAGACAGAGAGGTACATAGACGAGACCTACAGGGATATAGTCCTGAAGTCCCACCTCCAGTCTGGCAGCATCCCTGTTGCCAGGGAGGAGAGAGGTCACGTGACAGGAGAGCATCACCCTGGTGTGGCAGGAAGTGATCCTGTAACTAGGACCTGTCCTCCAGGTGATGTAAACCCCTCTCGCACCGAGGAGGTTTCTCCAGGGCCAAGTGCCCATGAGGGAAGGGTTAGGACAGCAGTTATAGTTGGTGATTTGATCATTAGGCATGTAGATAGCTGGGTGGCTGGTGGACGTGAGGATCGCCTGGTAACATGCCTGCCTGGTGCGAAGGTAGCGGACCTCACACGCCACCTAGATAAGGTCTTAGATAGTGCTGGGGAGGAGTCTGCTGTCTTGGTACATGTCGGTACCAATGACATAGGAAAATGTGGTAGGGAGGTTCTGGAAGCTAAATTTAGGCTTTTAGGTAGGAAGTTGAAATCCAGAACTTCCAGGGTAGCGTTCTCCGAAATGCTTCCCGTTCCACGCGCAGGACCCAAAAGGCAGGCAGAGCTCCGGAGTCTCAATGCATGGATGAGACAATGGTGCAGAGATGAGGGGTTCGGATTTGTTAGGAACTGGGGAACATTCTGGGGAAAGGAGGGGCTCTTCCGAAGGGATGGGCTTCACCTTAACCGGGATGGAACCAGGCTGCTGGCATTAACCTTTAAAAAGGAGATAGAGCAGCTTTTAAACTAGATAATAGGGGAAAGCCGACAGTCGCCCAAGAGCGCATGGTTCGGAAGAATGTATCCTTGAAGGATACTACAAAAAGCAGAGAGGTTCCAAAAAAGAATAAAGTAGCCCAAATGCCCTCGAGTATGGAGCAGACAGAACTTAAAGATCCCAAATTACCCATGTCTACCAATAGCCAAATTAATATGAATAAAATACAGTCTCTAAAATGCTTGTATGCAAATGCTAGAAGTCTACAAAACAAGATGGGAGAGTTAGAATATATAGCACTAAACGAGAGGTTAGATATGATTGGAATATCAGAGACATGGTGGAAAGAGGACAACCAGTGGGACACTGTGATACCTGGGTACAAACTATATCGTAATGATAGAGCTGACCAAATTGGTGGAGGGGTTGCGCTCTATGTTAGAGAGGGCATTGAGTCAGAAAGGATTAAAGTTTTGCAAGAAACAAAATTTGCTGTAGAATCTCTATGGATTGAAATTCCATGTAAAAAGGGGAAGGCGATGGCAGTGGGGGTGTACTATCGTCCGCCTGGCCAGAATGAACAAATGGATGATGAAATGCTCAAAGAAATCAAGGAAGCTAGCAAAAGTTACAGTGCAGTAATAATAATGGGTGATTTCAATTACCCCGGCATCGACTGGGTCAGTGTCACAACAGGACATGCTAGGGAGATAAAGTTCCTAGATGAAATAAATGACTGCTTCTTGGAGCAGCTGGTTCATGAACCAACCAGAGGGGAAGCAATATTCGACCTAGTCCTTAGTGGAACACCAGATGTAGTGCAAGAGATAAGGGTGTTGGGGCCACTTGGCAATAGTGATCATAGCATGATCACCTTTGATTTAATTAGTGGAGGAGGGATAGTAAGGAAATCCACAGTACTACCCTTTAACTTTCGAAAGGGAGACTATGATAAAATGAGGAAAACAGTTAAGAAAAAACTAAAAGGAGCAGTTGCAAAGGTTAAAGACGTACATCAAGCTTGGGTGTTGTTGAAAAATACTATCTTGGAAGCCCAGACCAGCTGTATTCCACGCTTTAAGAAAAGTGGAAGGAAGTCCAAAAAACTGCCAGCATGGTTTAAAGGTGAGGTCAGAGAGGCTGTTGTTGCCAAAAAAGCATCTTTCAGGAAATGGAAAAAAGAGCCAAACGATGAAACCTGGAAACAGCACAAGCACTGGCAAGTCAAATGCAAGGCATTGATAAGGCAGGCAAAGAGAGAATTTGAGAAGAAGCTTGCTGCGGAAGCAAAAACGCGAAATAAAGACCTTTTCAAGTACATTCGTAGCAAAAAACCTGTGAGAGAGTCAGTTGGACCATTAGATGATAAAGGGGTTAAAGGAGCACTAAGAGGCGACAAGGCGATAGCGGAGAGACTGAATGAATTCTTTGCTTCAGTCTTTACTGAGGAAGATGTAGGGATGTTACCCATGACTGAAGTGGTATTTAAAGGTGTGGAAGAATTGAAGGAAATATCGATACATCGGGAAGATGTCTTACAACTATTAGATAAACTGAAGAGTAGCAAATCACCTGGGCCGGATGGTATACATCCAAGGGTGTTGAAAGAACTGAAATTTGAGATTGCAGACCTGCTATCAGTAATATGTGAACTATCATTAAAATCATCTCTAATACCTGAGGATTGGAGGATCGCCAATGTAACACCAATTTTTAAAAAGGGTTCGAGGGGTGATCCGGGAAACTACAGACCAGTGAGCCTGACATCAGTACCGGGAAAAATGGTAGAAACCATCATAAAGAATAAAATTATTCAGCATGTAGATAGTCACGACCTAATGGGAGACAGCCAACATGGCTTTAGACAAGGAAGATCTTGTCTTACTAATCTGTTATGTTTTTTTGAAGGAGTGAATAAACAGGTGGACAAAGGTGAGTCGGTTGATATTGTGTATCTGGACTTTCAGAAAGCCTTTGACAAAGTCCCTCATGAGAGACTTTTGGCAAAACTAAAGAGTCATGGGATAGGAGGCAGTGTACTACTGTGGATCAGGAACTGGTTAAAAGATAGAAAGCAGAGGGTAGGGCTAAATGGCCAATTTTCCCAATGGAAAAAGGTGAATAGTGGTGTACCCCAGGGATCTGTGCTGGGTCCGCTGCTTTTTGACATATTCATAAATGACCTGGAAAGTGGAATAACAAGTGAGGTTATCAAATTTGCAGATGACACAAAACTATTTAAAGTTGTTAAAACCCAGGAGGATTGTGGAAAATTGCAAGAGGATCTTGATAAATTGGAAGACTGGGCATCAAAATGGCAGATGAAATTTAATGTGGAGAAGTGCAAGGTTATGCACCTAGGGAAGAACAACCCAAACTATGGTTACACGATGCAAGGTTCCACATTAGGAACCACCACCCAGGAAAAAGATTTAGGCGTCATTGTGGATACCTTGTTAAAACCCTTGGCCCAGTGTGCAGAGGCGGCCAAGAGAGCAAATAGAATGCTAGGTATGATAAGGAAAGGAATGGAAAATAAAACAAAAGATATTATAATGCCTCTATATCGTTCCATGGTGAGACCGCACCTTGAATATTGTGTGCAATTCTGGTCGCCGTATCTTAAAAAGGATATAGCGATTTTAGAAAAGGTTCAGAGAAGAGCCACCAAAATGGTAAAGGGGATGGAAGGCTACTCCTATGAAGAAAGGCTAAAAAGGTTGGGGCTCTTTAGCCTGGAGAAGAGACGGCTGAGGGGAGATATGATAGAAGTCTATAAATTAATGAACGGAGTGGAACGGGTAAACGTAGATCGATTGTTTACCTTATCAGAATATGGAAAGACTAGGGGACATGCAATGAAGCTACAGGGTAAACTATTTAAGACTAATAAAAGAAAATATTTTTTCACTCAACGTGTAATCAAACTCTGGAATTTGTTACCGGAGGATGTAGTAAAGGCTGTTAGTGTAGCTGGGTTTAAAAAAGGTTTGGACAATTTCCTGGAGGAAAGGTCCATAAACCATTATTAAGAAGGGACCCAGGATATCAATGCTTGAACCAGTACAAGCATTGTGGAACCTGTGTCCCTTGGGGAAACTGCTAGGTACGTATGACCTAGATTGGCCACTGTTGGAAACAGAATGCTGGGCTTGATGGACCTTGGTCTGACCCAGTATGGCATATCTTATGTTCTTATAACTGACAGCTGGGTAGCAGAGGACATTGAGACACCAGAACACACACTGAAGGGGCAGTGGGAGCGATATGGGGGACACAGGATAGTACTGCGGCCTTAGAGCCGAACAGGGACACAGTAGCAAGGAGACAGTTCTGTTCCGCATTTTTTACAGCAGAGGAGAGGTGAGGAAGGGGACGGACAGAGTATGGACCCTTGTAGTTAGCCACACACACTTCAGTGATAACTTTAAAATGAAACGAATCTGTATAGTGTGATGGGGAACAGTCAGTCTGTAAAGGATCTTGGGGGGTCTGCGAGCTGAGGACATGAAGGTGCAGTGTATGTTGCACAGCTACAACATGACATATGTATGTTTCTCTTGTATTTCTCAATCCACAGGACATACTTGGTGACCTTCTTGGTGTTGTGGTGCATTGGCAGCTGACTGTACGTCATCCAACATGCAGTAGTCTGGGGTAGGTGGACCTACAGCTACTTTGTCTGTGACGACAGTCAGGGGGAGCACATGTCTGCAGTGATCTGTCATATTGTACATATGTTGTTGTTCACCTCTTTGCCCTGCACCCCCATACCACATATGTTGCTGTTGGCACACATATCCACATGTGTTCCTGGCCAGATCATCTTCTCTACCACTGTCTCTGGGACACGTCCAACAGAGCTGCGTGTGTGTGCAGGTCCTAGATGTTCGGGTGATAGGCTGCAAGTACACCCTTCCCTGACATTATAGCATCAGCCAACAGCAGTGTATCATTGCATTTGACAAACATTTATCTCCACTAATCTACAATTGTGCACATACAGGCCGTATGCTACTGCTGGCATGCTCACCTTAGCATACTGTGTGGGAGGGTGTTTTTGGATTGGCTGTGTAATGATACAGCGTGCAGGCATTTTGCATTGTCATGTGGTGTGAGGGGTCTGTACACCTGGGGAGCAGTGGTGGCTGTGCTATCTCTACCTTACTGCTGTTTATCTTGTGAGCATTGTGGACATGTGTTGTGTGTTATGAGCTGACCTATCTCTTATGTGCTGACAGACTACTGTGCAACAGCATTTTTGTATCACAGATATCGCCATAATGTGGACATGTATCAATAGTGGCTGGACATGGGGACATGGTGATTCTGCGCATTTCGATGACATCTTCTCACTTCACTGTGACGTGTTGTGGCCTTTGAGAGCCTCAGGGGATCCCAAACAGACACTTGATGCAAATTCACGGTAGGTTGCACATTTGGTCTTTTGGGAATGACATCAGCCTTTACATGTTAATGATTTACTGTTTGTTTCATGGACATTTCATGTTGGGGCTCTGTACACGAACGCTGATGCACATGGGGTGGAGCTGTGAAATGCCTGTGTAACATGGGCATGGACAAGACCATATCCATGTGACACCCTCATCTGCGGTTCCAATTCCAAATGTCCACAACATGCACTGTGTTCTGTGTTGTGATCATGTTATGTTTGCCTGTGTGACGGTTCATTACGTACATATTGATGTTTGACTCTCTGCAATTTGGACTGATGTTGCAAGCAGCATACCAATACATTGTTTATCCTCTTCTGACACAGGGCAGAGGACACACAAAGCACATCTACTACAGTGCATCCGGTGTCACCATCACCCATCTGTTGGATGACACAACAACAACATGGAGCTATCCCTGGGAAATGGTGCCATAGGATGTTTGACCTTTGCGAGTGGGACACATGCCTAGGATGGACAGTATTATTGTTCGACTGCTACTTTGTCTACAATCCCAAAGAATCACCAAACTAAGTGAACCCTTACTATTACAATTATTGTCAGAAAAAGCCGAAGGAGGAAGGAATAAAATATACCATATACTGTGGAAGTTTAGTGAAATAATGTTACCAACAGAATATGCTGACACAGATAAGGATTTATCTAAAATATTACAAAAAATGATTAAAAGGGAATAAGCCGTCTGGTGTGGGTGGATATTTTATTGTAGATTTTAGTATATTTATTACCAAAGAGAGAGGATTGCTACTTTGGGCATGACAGGCCTGTCCAACACACCGTTGCTGCCATGCTCTGGCTGGGTGTTGTATTCATCGCAGGAGACACACATGACCTTTCCAGTACTTTGGCATATTGGGATGTCACACTTGACTATGCATGCCCAGGGTTTCAAGGACAGTCTTTTATTTTATTTATTTATTTTTATTTAGCTGTATTTATATCCTGCTTTTCACCGGGTCAAAGCGGTCAATTGGGGGATACATTTAACACGAGGGGATATGAGACACATACGCTAATACTTAAAGGGAACATGGGCAATGGAGGGTTAAGTGGCTTGCCCAAGACCACAAGGAGTGCCTACAGGACTAGAAATCCCAGTCCCTCTGACCTGAGATTGCTGTCCCCAGGTGGGACTTGAACCCCTGGCCCTCCGGCCTGAAGTACCTTGTCCTAACCACTAGACCACTCCTCCCTCCGTGTCTTACCGTGACTTGTTGGATTGCAGACACCCTTTGCACTGTGGACACTGTGTACTGGTCCCTATGTGTGCAGCAAGGACTGACCTTGTCGCTGTATGCTGTACATCCTTCTGACATTGTGTTGTTGTGTTCTGTCCATGTGTGTGACATGGAACACAGGATACACTCATCTGTTTGGTTCAACATGAGCATACAGCCATGCGTGTGGCACAGGGGGAGCAATGGAGAGGTCCTCTTGTCCATGTCCACCTACCCTCCACTTGAACATGGCACAGTATTTGCCACCACATCGCTTTACTGCACACCAACATCTTGGACTGATGTTTGCACTCACCAAGGGTGTTACAGTGCATGTGTGGCATCACTGTATCATGTTTCAACGTACACGGTGCATGTGCATGTGACTGACTATGTTGATGCAACACAGCATGTGGCAATATGGCTTCTGTGTGGGTTACTGTAACATGTTTGACCTTTCTTTCCATCTCTATCTACAGGTTATTGTGTCTGTTTACTGTACAGACGTGATGCTCTGCATTGATTTACAAACCTTGCATTGAATGTCTGCACAGTCCTATTTATCCCCTGAGGTAACGACACTCACATTGCTCCGTTATATTTGGAGTGTGGCAGTGTGAGTGTCCATTTTCTTCCTTTCATTTGTGCATTCCATGTACCGTGATATATGTGTACAGACACTGTATCCACATCAACCAGTGCAGAGGGACCTTCTGCAATAGTGTTATCTCTGCATGTTTCTGCGGATGGTTTCATTTGAATTCTCTGTGTTCATGTGCCTCTGTGCATTTGATGATTGTTTTGGGTTACATTGTTGCTGCTTTGATTCCTATATCAGGCTTTATGTGACAGCTGTAATATATATTTCGATATCTGTGTTTACACTTTCTTACTTTTAACAACATATGCTGTTTCATTTGTGTGCCTCCATATGTTTTTATGAACAGATCATGATTGATGTGTGTTGGGCCCTCATCATGCACCGCCTACTGTCTACATGCACACATATGTAACTAACGCATTTGGGACGTGCAGCAGCATGTGGGGGGTGGAGGCCTAATGCATACTGCCCACCATGCACCTGATGCACATTATCTCTCCTGCCCATCATCTGTAGACAGGTCAGTGACTTTTCTGTAACTTGTGAGTTGCTGCCCTGCAAAATGTGTTTTCAAATTTTCCCCTGTTATCCACTCACCTTGATATTATGATAGGTGATATCTACACTATATCTGATGATTAACCAAAATAAATATATGTGTTGGACGTACATTTGTCTCTGCTGCTGCTTGACCACACTGACACGTCTTTAGTGATTTCATTGTCATGTACATGGCCCACCTGTGCTCACATCCTTGTATGGTGCTAGCTGTCTATCTGCCAGCCGTCTGTCACATCACTGGGTGTTACGGGTTCCCATACACACATTCCCTTTGAGGTAATAACTTTGCATTGTGCTTGCTGTGGTTGTTTGAGATAGTGGTTATGGACATGTGTTGTAACACCATAGGTTGCAGGTTTAATTCCCCCTTGGGTTTACTTATTTTTTTTCTGTTGTGCTAACCTGACCATGAGCTACCTGCAGGTTCATCACCTATGCACACACCCTTCCATCTCTTCACTGTACACCAAAGTGTGCCCTCTGTGCTGCCTATCCATCACATATTAGCTGTTACATATGTCTCTTTCTTTGTAGCACTTACATGGCAGTCCACTTGGGGGATTGGCATTGCTGTGGTTCAGCTGGTCTGTGGCACACTTATTTGCAGGTTCAATTCTCACATGCTCCTGTTCTGTTCCATAATTTACCATGCCCCACAGAGCATCCCCTGCCGCCCTTTGGGTTTAGGTTCTTTCCTCTTTTGCATGCTGTATCCACTGCATAACATTTCATTGTTTGTGTGCATGTAGTTATATGTGGCTCTGGTTCCAATTACAGACTGTGATCTGATCTGTACACACCAGATCTACATGTGCATTCCATCATGGTTACTGTTGGAGGTTTGCCTATCTTGGCAGACAGCAGGCTGCTTGTGTGATGCCCTGCAGTATTCTTGTATGCAGCCTTTGCTAATGACCTCACGTTGGTGGTGTGGCCTACTGGTTTGTGCATCGACATATGTGTTAATGGTCATAGGTTTGGTTCCTCTCTGTTCTCTTTCATTTGTATGCCTGTCCTGCACAGCTACTTTTCATTCCTGTAACAGTCATATCTGTGCAGATCTGTGCTGTTAGCACATTGTACCCTTATCACAGTTGCCAACCATCCTTCTGTCCGTCTATGTGTGTCTGCCAGCTGTGTGCTGTCCTGCCCTGATGTGCAAGCTGCTACCCCATGTCCTGCACTGATGCACATTTATGCATTGCAGCTCTTCCTGGTTGCCTCTCCTGTGTGTGCTCTGCATGGCACTGCTACTCCTCTGTCCTCCTGTCATTGCACCTATCCTGCCACCTCTACCTCCTCTGCTGGACACGGCTTCCCATCCTCTGCCACACACTGTCATTGTTGCATGGTACATTACCATCACCCTGTGCATCGCTACAGCTGCCCCCAATATGTTTGTCCACTTTTCCAACTGCCACATGGGCTGGACGCAGATTTGTCTGGTCCATCATCTCAGATCTACTTCCTTCCATTTATTTATTTATTTATTTATTTACATTCTTTTATATACCGCACTATTCGGCATCAGCGCGGTTTACATGGAACAAAATGCTCAGTACAAAAACATGTATGAGTTTACAGATAACAGGGAACAAAAAAAAAACTTGGATAACAGGGGTAACTATTTACTTGTGCATTGTCTTTCCTTGGTGCTATGTGCAGGGTTAGGGTTACATCTGTGTTTGGCCCATACCTTTCTTGCTTTTCAACGTGGGGGACCTTACTGCCCTTGGCCAACATTTCTTGAGTCACCTATACATCCTTGGGGCATCTTTAGCCACACCTTAGATTCAGCCAGCTTATGGGGCGCCTACTATGGTGCCTTGGGAGTTGACAACCTTTCAACATGCCCTCTGGGGCACATTATAACCTGCCTTGGCTGACGTGGTGCTTTAGGATATGCCTTCTGGTGCGCCCTAAAAGGTGCATTAGGTTATGGCACTGGGGTATGGGTATTTTTAGCTGGCAGCACAGATTGTTGGACTGTTTCAAGCAGGAAAAGGAATTGCCTTGGCCACTCTTATTCATTACACCCACTGGGGGATTGAACTCACAAACCCTATTTAACGGACACGGTGAACTTTATCATGTGATAACCCGCGATTGCTAACTTAAGACCAGAACGCCCACTCCTTACATGGCATTCTTCACAGTAACGCTGCAACTAGCACCGGTAACATTAAGACGGTTTAGTAAACATACCCCTATGAGATGTCTAGTTGAGGCAAAGAATTGTACTTTCTTGATTCTCAAACTTTAACCACTCGGTTGAAGAATTCTCTGAAGAAGACCATGATGAGACCAACTCTTGTGGCCATCTTTGGTTTTGGACTGATCAAGATAGAACATTGAAGCTGTATTTTATGGCAAAATCAGTTATTTTGTGGTCATAAGCTTTGGGCCTCATGCAAGATGTGGGTTGCAAGGCTACACATCTTGGCAGGACGTGCAGCACCCCAAGCCTTCTGGATCCGATTCTCCCTCCAGTTCTCCCCATACGTCCTGATGCTTAGGACGATGAGAGCCGGCAGGGGGTGGGATCAGGGCAGAGCGGGGGTAGGCCATCCCGGCAGCATGTACTAGGCCGATTCAGGTCATGGCCCTGTACATCCTGCTGGGCCTGTGGGGACGTGCTGCTTATTCCACCTAAAATGTGGAATAAGCAGCAGTTTTGGCATGATTGGGGTCGGGGCTGGGTGTTGAGGGAGGGGGGGGTCCCTGCCACCCAATACAGGCTACAGCAGGCCAGCCTAGGGTCGGGCAGCGGGGAAAAGGTTAGGAAGGAATTTTTGTTGATTTGCCCTTGCATATTGACCTTAGGGATGAGATTTTTCTTAAATTTTCAGAGGAAATATTTGTTCGAGTACAATGTACAGATGCAGGAAAAAACCTCTAGGAGAATTCAAGAGTGAGAGGGGTTTTTTGGGCTGTTTAAATGATTTTTGAAAGGGTGACTGTCTGTCTTGTATGTCTTGTATATATTATGTATGTATGATCTGCTGTAAACCACTTAGAAATGTTTTGATAGGCATGGTAAGAAATGTTTTTAAATAACTAAACTTGGTTTGTATGAGAGCTTTCAAGAAAGCTGTACTTTAATTGCATCTTATTATCTAGTTGGTTTTCTTTTCATCATTTTGCCTTTCAGTTTTTTTCTTCCTTCGTATGTGGATTTGTAGATTTTAACAGGTTTAGGGTTTTTTTATCCTTTTAGGCTTTAGATGGTGATGTTAAACTCCTTTGCTTTATAGTATTATAAATGTTCTTTTTCTTTGATAAATGTTTGCTTTATGTTGTGTAAAAAACTGAATAAATTGTAAATGAAAGAATAAGTGACATGTTTGATATCAAAGTAAAAACATGAAGAAATGCCCAGTTTTTTTAGGATGTGGGAGTGAATAAAAATGGGAGAATGAACTGTAACCTGGTTGCATTCCAAATCCACTCCATTCTATCACAAACAAAATCAGTAGGTACACTCCATTTCAGGTGGTTAAAATCCAGGTTTTATCATTAACTTGATAAATCTATTACATATCCACTTAACATGCATTTCACTTTCTGCTTCTTCTAGGTTTACTCATCTGGAATGGTATGCATGGCCATTAAGTCTGCAATTGGATAAAGAATTTTGGCTGTTCTCCAGCAAGTGAGAAGAGATATGAACCTGCCTTTCAGATTTTGTTTTCCACGCAAGATAGGTCACAACCATCTCTGCAAATCCCATCTAGATGACCTGAACCGATGCTATACAAGTCAGCATAGAAGTTCATCTTCTAATTGCTAGCTCTTTGTATGAGATTGCATTAGAATTCATTGTATGTTTAAAAGCAGCAGAATTGTATGTCCAAGATTCATTACAAATTGCTGTAAAGAGAATATTCTACAAAGGTTCTTTTTAATGTTACATGAGTTTGGGGTAAATGATTTATTCTTACTGATCTGCCAGATGGTAACATCTCTTTGAGATGTATATAGAAAAGCATTTATCCCGTCAGCAGCAGCACTAACCATATAAGTGTTATAAAAATAAAAAAGATTCACAGAGGTTGAACTGATAATTTTTGATATTATAGGGACAAAATTATCTGTCTCAAAAAGGGGCAGCATTTTGGATATTCTAGAGCTAGTGCCACTTAGACATCTAACTTATACATCAAAGCAATGATATTCAGCTGCTAAACATACAAAACAGATGACCAAGTAACTAGTATAATTTGAAATTATACCATTATATCCATTGTCACCACCTAAATGGATAGCACCACTAAATATGCATCTGATTTGAAGCCACTTAAGTCAGATGTTTCAAATTATATGGTTTCCATGTGGCTGTACATCAACTTCTTTGTATTCAGTTTTCAATTTCAATTTATTGATCTTATAGGATATTATAGCCAAGAAGCATTCTCTACAGCTTATAATAAAGACATTCATTCTTAGAAAGACATTAAAAGACCTTGCTGTCAACAAGTGCATCCTAATCTCTTGGAATTTATAAATTGATGAAATATGTGTGGTCCGATATTCAGCAGTAGCGGCTAGCACTACTAATGCAGCTAGTTGTGGCCACTGAAGACTAACCCTGGATATTCAATGCCGGGCCATATCCAGCAACTGGCATTGAATAGCCGGTGTAGCCACAGAACCCAGAAGCTTACTGGGTAATGGCAATATGTAGCCACTGCCCAGTTAGCTTCTGTGGGTAAAATTAAGCCAACATTTTCCATGCCTGACTTTACCCATGGGTTGCTAACCTGGGCAGGAGCTCACTGCTGCCTGGTTAGCAATCGGTTGCTGCCTCTATTCTGCCCCAAAATGCCCACGACACATCCTGATGCTAACCACATAGCACTGGGACGTGGTTAGCAGGTCTGCATGTAAATGCCTTTGAATGCCCCCCATCATCTTTAGCATTTCCTTGGCATTTAACTAAGACCATAAGTTGATATACATGTCCTAAGCAATATTGAATAGTGTCTTTAATGTAAATGTTCTTTATAGAAAGACTGAGGGGCCCTTTTACAAAAGTGTGCTATGCGGTTAAAGTCTGCTTTAGCATGCATGAGTCCATGTAACTGCTCTGGCATGACAGTTATTTGCACTAATTTCTATGGTAACTGTACTTTGTGTGATGGGATGCGGACTGAGTGGGTTAGAGAAGGAATGTGGGCATGGAGAGCACCTGGACAATTGGCATGCTAACTGTCAATGTTAGAGTTACCACAGGTGCCCTTACTTCCTACTCAATGAATGGTGGTAAGTAGACCTATGGTAATTGCACAAGGATCCAATATGTGTTATGGAACATGTCCCTGCAGCAACTGCTGAGAATATGTTGGTCATGTCCCTGACAGTTACCATGAAGGCTTTGCACTTCCACACATTAATTTTTCTGCTAAACAAGCGGTAAGTGCAGAGTCTTGCAATCCTTTAGTACTACTACTACTACTACTACTACTATTTATTTATTTATTTAACAGGTCTTATATACCACCTTATCATATACATTCAAAGCGGTTTACAATGAACAGTTATAGCAACAAGCTTTACATTGAACAGGGTTATTCAACTTGGAGGTTACATTGGGGTAAAACAAGCAATTGTCAGTTGCTAACTATGTACAAGAACTCTAGCTGTGTTTCATGGTCCAGTTGCTGTTACTGTTAATCATCATCATCCGGGGTAGTTCCAAAGTATTAAGGAACAGATGGGGTTTTATTGCCTTCCTAAAGTCCGTTAGGTCTTTGATCTCACGTGTTGATGTGGGGAGATCATTCCACAACTTGGGTGCAAATAGGGAGAAGGCTCTGTTGCAGGTGGATTGGTTTGCTTTCCTGAAGTTTAGCGGGGTCTCTAGGATGTTGTTATCTGTTCCTCTCCTTGTTCTGGTAGGCGGTGTTTTCTTGATCAGTGGTTGCAGTGTTGTAGGTGCGAGGTTGTTTAGTGTTTTAAAGATTATTATTATGTTCTTGTACTTGGTGCATACAGTCATAGGGAGCCAGTGCAGCTGATGGTGTGTGGGTGTTATGTGTTTGTATTTTGCTGTTCCGGTGATGATTCTGGCCACAGTGTTTTGTACAAGTTGCAAGGGGATGGTCGTTTTCTTCGGAAGTCCATGGTAAATTGCATTGCAGAAATCTAATATAGGCATTATTATGGCTTGGCAGACAGTTTGGAAGTCGTTGTCGGAAAGCAGTGGTTTGAGGTTGCGTAGCATTCTGAGTTTATAATCATTTATAAAGTGATACAAGACATACACAGCGCAGTACAAACATAGATAGAGACAAAATCCACCCCTTTCTCTCTGAGCTCACTACTAAAACCCTCATTCATTCCCTAATCACCTCCCGCCTTGATTATTGTAACCTCCTTCTTGCTGGTCTCCCTCAGTCTCATCTCTTCCCTCATCAGTCTATTCAGCACTCTGCTGCCCATTTGATTTTCCGTCAGCCTCATTTTGCCCACATCACTCTTCTCCTCAGATCTCTTCACTGGCTCCCTAACCGTTTCCGTATTCACTTTAAGCTTCTCCTTCTGACCTATAAGTGCATTCACTCTGTGGCTCCTCAGTACCTTTCTTCACTTATTTCTCCCTATTTCCCCCCTCATGTACTCCATTCTTCTTCCCAGTTGCTTCTTGCTATGCCCTTCTCCTCTATTGCCAACTCCAGATTCCGCTCTTTTCACCTT
Source organism: Ichthyophis bannanicus (assembly GCA_033557465.1). Taxonomy (NCBI): domain Eukaryota; kingdom Metazoa; phylum Chordata; class Amphibia; order Gymnophiona; family Ichthyophiidae; genus Ichthyophis; species Ichthyophis bannanicus. The sequence goes on from CM066033.1 coordinate 1,257,877,886, forward strand.
GCTGCTCCCTACGCTTGGAATAAACTTCCTTTATCTATACGTCAGGCATCTTCTTTCCCCTCTTCAAACTCAAGTTAAAAGCTCATCTTTTCGCCTCTGCCTTTGGCTCTTGATTTTGCAGTTCTCCTTCCTTCCCCTCTTTTATTTCATAAGAACATAAGAACATAAGATATGCCATACTGGGTCAGACCAAGGTCCATCAAGCCCAGTATCCTGTTTCCAACAGTGGCCAATCTAGGTCATACATACCTAGCAGTTTCCCCAAAAGACACAGGTTCCGCAATGCTTGTATTGGGTCAAGCATTGATATCCTGGGTCCCTTCTTAATAATGGTTTATGGACCTCTCCTCCAGGAACTTGTCCAAACCCTTTTTAAACCCAGCTACACTAATAGCCTTTACCACATCCTCCGGTAACAAATTCCAGAGTTTGATTACACGTTGAGTGAAAAAATATTTTCTTTTATTAGTCTTAAATAGTTTACCCTGTAGCTTCATTGCATGTCCCCTAGTCTTTCTATATTCTGATAATATAAACAATCAATCTACGTTTACCCGTTCCACTCCGTTCATTAATTTATAGACTTCTATCATATCTCCCCTGTCGTCTCTTTTCCAGGTTAAAGAGCCCTAACCGTTTAAGCATTTCTTCATAGGAGTATCCTTCCATCCCCTTTACCATTTTGGTGGCTCTTCTCTGAACCTTTTCTAATAACTCTATATCCTTTTTAAGATATGGAGACCAGAATTGCACAAAATATTCAAGGTGCGGTCTCACCATGGAACGATATAGAGGCATTATAATATCTTTTGTTTTATTTTCCATTCCTTTCCTTATGATACCTAGCATTCTATTTGTTCTCTTGGCTGCCGCTGCACACTGGGCCAAGGGTTTTAACATGTTATCCACAATGACGCCTAAATCTTTTTCCTGGGTGGTGGTTCCTAATGTGGAACCTTGCATCGTGTAACCATAGTTTGGGTTGTTCTTCCCTAGGTGCATAACTTTGCACTTGTCCACATTAAATTTCATCTGCCATTTTGATGCCCAGTCTTCTAATTTATCAAGATCCTCTTGCAATATTCCACAATCCTCTTGGGTTTTAACAACTTTAAATAGTTTTGTGTCATCTGCAAATTTGATAACCTCACTCGTTATTCCACTTTCCAGGTCATTTATGAATATGTCAAAAAGCAGCAGACCCAGCACAGATCCCTGGGGTACACCACTATTCACCTTTCTCCATTGGGAAAATTGGCCATTTAGCCCAACCCTCTGCTTTCTATCTCTTAACCAGTTCTTGATCCACAGTAGTACACTGCCTCCTATCCCATGACTCTTTAGTTTTGCCAAAAGTCTCTGATGAGGGACCTTGTCAAAGGCTTTCTGAAAGTCCAGATACACTATATCAACCAACTCACCTTTGTCCACCTGTTTATTCACACTTTCAAAAAAACATAACAGATTAGTAAGACAAGATCTTCCTTGTCTAAAGCCATGTTGGCTGTCTCCCATTAGGCCATGACTATCTACATGCTGAATAATTTTATTCTTTATGATGGTTTCTACCATTTTTCCCAGTACTGATGTGAGGCTCACCGGTCTGTAGTTTCCCGGATCACCCCTGGAACCCTTTTTAAAAATTGGTGTCATATTGGCGATCCTCCAATCTTCAGGTATTAGAGATGATTTTAATGATAGTTCACAGATTACTAATAGCAGGTCTGCAATCTCATATTTCAGTTCTTTCAACACCCTTGGATGTATACCATCCAGCCCAGGTGATCTGCTACTCTTCAGTTTATCTAATAGTTGTAATACATCCTCCCGATGTATCGATATTTCCTTCAATTCTTCCACCTTTCTTTCTTCCTCTTACACTTGTTCTTACCTCTTTCCTTTGTCCTGTCTCTCCTGCTCTTGTCTCTTTGTCCTTGTTCTTATCTTTTTTCTACTCATTTTCTTGCTTTGTCTTTTTAGATTGTAAGCTCTTTTGAGCAGGGACTGTCTTTTTGTGTTTTCATTGCACAGCGCTGCATGTGCCTGGTAGTGCTTTATAAATGCTTAGTAGTAGTAATAGTAGTAGACAGTCCCTGCTCATGAGAGCTTACAATCTAATTAAGACAGACAAGACAAAGGATAAGGGGAATAGGAGGATTTATTTATTTTATTATTTACATTCTCTTATATACCGCGCTATTCTGCATCAGTGCGGTTTACATTGAACAAACTGAAATTACATTGAACAGGGCATTATAACTTGGAGATAACTATTTTACAGGGAACATGGGCTATGGAGGGTTAAGTGGCTTGCCCAAGACCACAAGGAGCACCTGTGGGACTAAAAACCTCAGTCCTTCCGGCCCAAGGCTGCTGTCCTCTAGTGGGATTTGAACCCCTGATCTTCTGGCCTGAAGTACCTTGCCCCAACCACTAGGCCACAAGGAAGAAAGGGGGTCAGGATCCAAAAACAGTTTCAACATGGACTTGAAAAGGGACAGAGATGAAGCCTGATGTACAGATTCAGGGAGTTTGTTCCAGGCATAAGAAGCAGCAAGGGGAAAGGACCGAAGTCTGGATTTGGCAGTGGAAGAAAGGGCAAAGAGAGAAGCAAGCCAGAAGAAGAGTGTAGTTCACAAGGAGGGCTGTAGGGAGAGAGAAGAGACAAAAGGTAGAAAGGAGCAGAAGAGTGAATGCCCTTATAGGTCAGAAGGAGAAGCTTGAAATGGATATGGAAAAGGAAGGGAAGCCAATGAAGTGATTTGAGAAGAGGAGTCATTTGACAAGGTCGAGGCTGGAGAAAAATTAGCCATTTCTGAACAGAGGCTGGAGAAAAATGAGCAGAGTTCTGAACAGATTGAAAGGGAGAAAGGTGAGTAAGAGGGAGACCAGCAATAGTCGAGTAAAGGGCCCCTGAATGATGGATCCTTTCAGATCAGGGTACAATTTCATTTCAGATTCCATTGGCTAGCTGAGACAAATTGTCATTCTTGCTGCAATTAGCTTCCAAACGAACTACTGTTATCTACACTTTCTGCTGCTGAGTGTCTTTGCTGAAGCAATAAAGTATGAAAAGCTGTGTCTAGAATAGAGAATGTGAACTTCTTGAAAATTCAATAAGGGGTATGTTTACTAAAACCCCGGTAGAGTGCGGGCCCCGGTAGTGTGCGGGTGCCATATAAGCAGTGGGCGTTCCGTCCTGAAAAAGAAAGGCCGGAATTTACATATGCGCTAAGGTGCGCGGTGCCCATGTGCGCCCCGCACCTTAGCGCATGAGATAGCTGCGCGGGAGGCATAAGTGGCGCGCTGAAGGGCAAAAAAAAAAAAAAAAAGCAGAGCCACAGCACAATGGTTAAGACACTAACCAATGGTGCAGGGATCAGGAGTTCAATCCCCCACAGTGCCCAATGAAGACAGCTGGCTGAGTTTTTAATCTATGAGGCGCAGAAATACTGGGCTGTATAAGGCAGTGCACTAATGTTTTTGGTGGCATATTAATACTGGGCGGCATAAGGCGGCGCACTGATGTTTATGGAGGCATTATAATACTGGGCGGTATAAGTGGCGCGCTGATGTGCAAGAAGCAAAGTAGAGCCACAGCACAATGGTTAAGGCACTTCCCAATGGTACAGGGATCAAGGGTTCAATCCCCCAAAGTGCCCAATGAACAAGGCTGTCTGAGGCATAACATATTATGGGGAAGAATGCTTTAGGAGGCATTTTATTCATATTTTAATTATCACTACTAGCAAACGCACTCTCAAAGCGTGTTAACATAAGGCGCCCTATAAGGCACATTTTAAAGTGCACTGTCAGCCAAGGCACCCTAGAATGTTGCTTATAGGGCGATTTAGAGGGTGCCGTATGAGGTACCGCAAGGTCAGTGTACTGTTTTTTATGGCAGCAGTGTGCAGTTTAAGGAATGAAAAGCATAAGTAGGTGCGCTGACAGGCAAGGAGGAGCAGCAGTGGAGCACAATGGTTAAGGCACTGACTGCTGATACAGGGGTCATGAGTTTGCTCCCCAGTGTGCCTAATACGTAAGGCTGGCTGTGGCATCAGCTTTGCATTGTACATATTTTGTCCTGCAGCACTTTATTTTTATGTTATTAATTGCTGCCAGCAAACACGCCCTCACGTGCCGTAATTGAAGGTGCCGTATAAGGCACCCTATAAGGCACTCCATAGGGCACATTATAACTTGCACTGTCCGCCACAGCACCCTAAAATGTCCCCTATAGGTTGCGTCACAGGATATTGTATAGTGCACCTTATATGGACGGGAACCATAAGGTGCCCTATAGGGCGCCCTATAAAGCACCCTCAGAAGCACCTTATGGGTACAGTACGCTGAGGGTGTTTTTGCTGGCATCAAAATATGTACATAAAAGAAAATTGCTTTAGACAACCCTATCAAATAACCCCACTGTGGGTTTGAACCTATGGCCCCTGGCTTCAGAGGCAGTGAAGTAACCATGGGGCTACAGCCCTATAGCTGCTAGCAAGCCCCTGGCTGGCTGCAGAGAGCATGCATGTCACCACGCAGACAGTCTGCTGTGGTCACCAGGATAGGGTTAGCCCACCCATACCCATGATGCACTGCACTTGCAAATCAGCTGTCCACAGATTAACACAAAATGGGCAATGCACCCCCACAGCACCTCAGCCCGGTAGAGGGAAGTGACCATGTGCACCCACACACCACCTCGGCCTGGTAGGGGCTACTGACCGTGTGTTTTACTGGCACAGAGTACCTACACACCGTCACATTGTACGGGTACTGTGCTCACCCTGAGGGAGCGGTGAGGCGCCCATCACCAGGTCCACAGCACCTTCCATAGCTGAAAGAGGCCATGTTAATGTGTGAGATAGGTAGTTCCTGCACAAACATCTTGGATATCTTTGTCTGACTCAGTCAGGTGTAGCCCCCCTATGGACCCCTAGGTGGGCTATGCACCACCCACCCCCCCCCACCCCACCCCACAGGGCTGAGGGTGGCAAACAGGGTTTCCTATCAATAGATCCACATTCTACTGCCCTCCAAAGGTGGCAGTAGAGGGTTCCATCAAACCCGGTCCTGCTGAGAAGCAGACACCCCACAGTGCAGTCAATACAGCTCTATACACATCCATAACACAATAACAGACAGACATTAGGAGCTGCACCCCACCACTATATGATATTCTCCTGCAGCAAGTCATCATCTGCTGCACCCTGCAAGCTGCTCCATCACAGCACATACCAGCTGTAAACAGTGTGCTAATTAGTCCACAGTGCATGTTTCCAATGGAGATGCATGCACCCAGAACTGGGATGTCAGCATACACAGCAAGCAGATAAATCAGTGACTGGGCCCCAAAAGGAAACCCATATCTATCACATGAGAGAAATACTATATGGCACTATGGGGGTGCCTAGCCATGCTGTGGTCACTGCACAGTCAGGGTGAGAGTGATCTCTCAGCAGGACATACTGAGGTCACCCTGTCCATGTAGGTGGTGGCTGGGCACTAAAATGTCCCAGTCAGTGCCCTATGCCCTATGCAGATGCACTCTGGCCAGGCCACCCTGTCCGGCCTATACCCATGGTACCTTGCTCCTCATTATGCACATTGGCAGCCCAATACTGGCAACATTGCTGGCAGTGTGGGCTGTGTAAGGTGTTTGCAGCCACCACACACTGCATAGACAGACAGCCACCCCCACACCTATGCCAGCATTGTGCTACTATAGAGGGGTTCAGCAGCCATACCCACCACACCAGTCCTGGGCACAGTACAGACATGGATATGGTACGCAATACTGTTGGGGGTCACTCCCCAGGGCGGTAAACACTGTCAGAGACCAGACCTGCAGCACACACCGCAGACATCAGAATGATTGTTATGGTGGAGCCCAAGGAGCAAAATGTGCTTAACGTAGGAATTGATATCTGCCAGTTATCATGGGAAACATTTGATAGCTGTGTACCATATATCCAGGTGTAGGGTGGCATTGCTAAGGTATGCAACTGCTAGTATTGGGAGATACAGGCAGGGCCCAATGTCCTGCCTCTCCAGGAGGCATTGGCCAATGGGGCCTGTGGGTGTGTGTGTGGGTGTGTCTGGCCCTGTTGGCTGCTGCTTTACGGCAGAGTTTCCCAACTCCAGTCCTGGTGTTCCAAACACTGTTCGGGTTTTCATGCTGTCCCTCATAAATATGCATGAGCTACATCTGCATACCATGGGGGTGGTGCATAGATATGCAGCACAGGCATCTTTATTAGAGGCAGCATGGAACTGAATGGTGTGGGGCCCTCCAGGACTGCATTTGGGAGACTCTGCTCTAGGTAATGCGGCTGTTTATGGTGTCTGTGTTTGGTGTGGTAAAATATTGGCGTATTAACCATGCGTATGTTCTCAGCAATAAAGGTTTGTCCTTACTATCATGGTTTAGTTGTGGGAAAAATATGTGGACAGGATTGGAGGTAGCCCTAGCTGACCTTTGAACCTGTGACCTTCTGTTCCTGCACACACTGTCTGTGTGCACTGCACCACCGTGTTGCCACAGGTATGCTGATTTCCCTGGGGAGTCCATGACTGTAGATCCAACAGAGCCTGTCTGTTGCGGTGGACGGTGCCAGCCTGCACACGCCTAGGCCACTGTCTGCTGTGGCTTGCAGCCACTGCCCCCTCCACCACCTGTACCCTCCGCCAACATGCAGACATGTCCTTATCTGGGAAAAAGCATATGACCTGATTGAGTTGTGGCACTCCAGGACTGAATTTGGGGGACTCGGCTGTAGGTAATGCCCATTGTTATGGTTTGTGTGCGGTGTAGGGTAAAATATGGGTGTTTGAACCATGCTTATGTTCTCAGCAATAAAGAAGTGTCTTTACTATCGCTGTTTAGTGGTGGGTAAAACTATGGAGACTGGGTTGGCAGGTGCCCCAGCTGGGATTTGAACCTGTGCCCCTCTGGTCCTACAGGCACTGGCTGTGTCTGCTGCACCACACTGTGGCCACAGAGACATTGCAGTCCCTGGAGATAGGAAACCTGGCCGCACGAGTCAGACACCCTGCTCTGCACAATTTTACTGTGGGCTCGTTTACCTTGTATGGGGACAAAGGTGCAAATAAACCTCAAAAATGACCTCCAAAAAAGGGGAAAAAAACCAAAACCAAGCTGGGCAACAGTGATATCAATGGGCAACCATAAAAAACACTCCCAGGAAAGCTCCAATAAAATGCAGTGATTTTTGAAAGAGTCTACGGAGCGTAGACCCTTCCAAAAATCATTTCTTTTTTTGGAGCTTTCCTGGGAGTGTTTTTTATGGTTGCCCATTGATATCACTGTTGCCCAGCTGGATTATAATTTCTTTGGAATTTGTTGTGGTCATTTTCAATTTATATTTGCTATTATGTTCTGTGCACATGTATCACACTGCTCACGTTTTGCGGGTTTCCCTGGTTTTGCTGTACATTGCTGACGGAAATGGTTTCTCTTCCCTTTAAATCGACTCTAACGCGAGGGTTTCACTCGCGGTATTTTTTTGGCCAAAATTCAGCCATGCTCCTGTGTGTGGAGCCTCTTCCCTCCCACTCTCCACCCATTGACCCCGTCCCCCCGCCCCTCGGGAGCCTTCCTCCACCCTCGAAATGCCTTTCCACGCCTCTATCGCACATCAGCGCACCGCACACTTGCGCGGGCCCGTCAGTGTGAGGGGCACGTGTGCGGGGGCCTGTTAGTGTGACGCGCACACGTGCGGGGCACTTAAGAGCACTTAAGTGCATCATTAGCGTACGCTACTGTGCGCCGCGCACGTGTGCGCGGTTTAGTAAACATACCCCTAAATTTCCACAAAATCCTCAAAGCTCAGATCAGGTTCATTTTGTTGAAGTGATAATGATGTCACTAAATTCACTTAAATCTGCAAAAATGCATCAGATTCCATGACGATTCTGAAGAGATTATGATAAACAAAATCTGACCGTTTTAGCTGTGGATCTTAGCAAAATCTGCAGAAATAACACGATTGAAATAGACTGAAATAGTCTGGTTTAATTCCAAGTAAAATAAATTCTAATATTACCAGTGAAGAATCATGTATAACTGTGGTTTTCAATCCAATCATTAGGACACATCCAGCCAATCTCTTTTTTCTGGATATCCACAGTGTACATACATGAGATGAACTTACATGTACTAATGTGAATCTAATGCATAGTCATGGAGAATATCCTAAGAATCCAACTGGCTGAATATACCAACATGTTTGTTGGACACAAGGTATCCATCTGCCTGTGCAAGGTCACTTTAGCAATGATCACAAGGTGGCAGTATCCTATAATACAGGCATGTCCAACAGGTAGATCGCGATCTACCTGTAGATCGCGGATGGGTCAGAGGTAGATTGCCAGCCCCACTTGGCTCCATCTCTCCAGCAGCTCGCCCCATCGCTAGGAGAGAGCTCATGCCGGCAGGTCAACTGCCGAGGGCTTGCCACCGCTTCTGATCCTTTACCTGTCTTTTTTCCCTGCCTGCGGGAATCTTGCCTGGGGGTGTATTGGGGGCGCTTGTTGTTTTCGTGCCGATAGTTTGTGGGTACCCCAGGGGGCCGCCGCCCGTGCCCACACCCCGCAACGAGACGCCACAGGCCCGGCATCAAACCTGGTCTCCTGCCTCTCAGAATCACCCATTCCTGCCCCCGCCCCAACACCCCTTAGAAGTGTGTTATATACCAGGCGATATCCATTCACCCGGGCTTTACCTGAATACACTTACCGTATTAGCTGTGTCGTGTGCTGGTCGTTGGTCACTTTATAGTTCACTTTCATTAAATGTTTTCGGGCAGACACAACAAAGTGTCAATAATTTGGTGATTTTGGTGGGCTTTTCCAATTTTGCTATAACTTGCCTATGCCTTGCCTTCGAATTGGTTCAAACCACTGTGACTTTTACTTGCCTCTGCAATTTTATTTTGCCTAGCCTTTGCGTTGATTCTACACTGCAATTTTATTTCGCCTTGCCTTTGCATTGACTCTACACTGTGTGCAGAATTTATTAAATCGCGTGTGGTTGTATTTGAACTTGTTTGGCGGTATTTGATTTTATCTGGTTTGCTGGACAGGTGTTTGAGTTTTTTTGATGATTGTTTGCTGGTATTTGATTATTGGTACCATTATGATGAATTCTTATTTTTACTTTTAGAACTGCATGTGTGGTTTTGGCATCTTCAGTCCTTGTATTGCACATCATCCAGAGGTCTTCAGTTCCTGTTGATCTTTAATACTTTGGGACAGTGACAGTTTTGGACCAGATTCAGCCAGTGTTTATACTAACTTAGCAGAATTGGCCTTCTTACATCCAGCCACCCCAGTATAACGAAGATGAGTGTTCCAAAGAAGAGCCAAACCTGCCACTTTCATGATGAATGGGAAATGGACTACTTCTTCATCATGCTGAAAGACAAGTGTTGTTGTCTAATTTGTAATGCCCCAGTATCCTTGCCCAAAAAAGGTAATCTGGAACATCATTATAAGGCTCTGCATAGCAATACGTTTGATGCTGATATTCCACCCAAAAGTGAAATTTGTATTCTGAAGCTCAAAGAACTTAAATCGAAATTGGCTACTCAGCAACAGTTGATGGCGAAGCCAAGGTCACATTTGATCAATGCAACCATAGCATCCTTCAGGGTCAGCAACCTGATTGCAAAGAAATGCAAACCTTTCACTGAAGGGGAATTTGTAAAAGATTGTTTTCTTGAAGCAGCTGACAATCTTTTCGAAGGATTTAAAAATAAGAAAGAGATCATAGCTGCTATTCAAGATGTACAATTGTCAAGAAACACCATTGTGCACCCAATAGAAAAGCTATGTGGAGACACAACTGAACAGTTGTTAGAGGATGTTTCAAATTGTGTTGCTTTCTCACTCCAACTGGATGAATCTACAGACATAAGAGACATAGCCCAGTTACTAGTCTTTATCCGGATGGTTTTTGAAGACTTCAGTGTCAAAGAAGAACTACTTGGAATGATTTCTTTAAAAGGGAGAACTACCAGTCAGGAAATATTCAGTTATTTCCATTCTTTTGTGACAAAGTGTAATCTTCCATTGCATTGACTTGTTTCCATCACTACTGATGGAGCAAGAGCAATGACAGGTGAGGTTAACGGTTTCATAGCCCTCTGTAGACAGCATGACGACTTCCCAGATTTCCTTTCTTACCACTGCATCATTCACCAGCAAGTTTTGGCAAGCAAGAGACTCAATACAAAGACTGTCATGGACATAACTTTCAAAATTGTAAATTCAGTTCATGGAAGATCACTTCAAAGACGGCTTTTCAATCTTACTCCTGATGAAGGGGCAGCGGAAATCATTTTGCACACAGATGTAAGGTGGCTAAGTAGGCACATACTTTTGCAAAGATTTTGTGATTTGCTGAATGAAATAAGAAGTTTTTTGAAGGAGAGGGGAGATGACCAAACAGAGTTGGAAGATGAGGAGTGGTTATATGATCTGGCATTTCTTACTGACTTTACAGGAAAACTAAGGGGTCTGTTTACTAAACATTCCTAATGTGCGGGGCCGCGGTAGTGTGCCTGTGCCATATAAGGAGTGGGCGGTTCAGGCAGAGAAAAGAAAAAGAACGGGAGTAAGCGATCGCACATTTGCGCGGGGCGCTATTGTGCGCAGCGCTATTGTGCGCCGTGCATAATAGTGCGTGGGAAGGCTAAGTGGCGCCCTGATATGCACACACAAAGGAGCAGAGCCATAGTACAATGGTTAAGACACTGACTGTGGGTGCAGCTGCCATGGGTTCAATTCCCCATTGTGCACAACAAAAAGGGCTGGCTGAGGCATTAACTGTAATGGGTAAAAGTGCTTTAGGAGGCATATTAATTTTGGGCGGCATAAGGCGGTGCACTGTTAATTTTGGGCGGCATAAGGCGGTGCGCAGATGCCCAAGCAAAGTAACAGAGCCACAGCACAATGGTTAAGACACTGACCAATGGTGCAGAGATCAGGGGTTCAATCCCCCACAGTGCCCAATGAAGAAGGCTCACTGAGGCAGTGTGTATTATGGGGATGAGTGCTGTAGGGGGCAATCTATTTTTATTTCAGTTATCACTACTAGCAAACGCACTCACAAACCGTGTTAACATAAGGCAGCCCATAAGGCACATATTAAAGTTCACTGTCCGCCAAGGCACCCTTGAATGTCCCCTATAGGGCACCATATATGTTGCGTCACAGGATAATGTATAGTGCACCTTATATGGACGGCAACCATAAGGTGCCCTATAGGGTGCCCTATAAAGCACCCTCAGAGGCACCTTATGGGTACAGTACACTGAGGGTGTGTTTGATGGCAGCAACATATGTACATTAAATCTAAAAAAAGCTTTGGACAACCCTATCAAATAACCCCACTGTGGGCTCGAACCTATTACCACTGGCTCCACAGGCAGTGAAGTAACCATTGGGCTACAGCTATATAGCTGCCAGCAAGCCCCTGGCTGGCTGCAGAGAGCCTGCATGTCACCACACAGACAGTCTGCTGTGGGAACCAGGATAGGGTTAGGCCACCCATACCCATGATGCACTGCACATGCAAATCAGCTGTCCACAGATGAACACAAGATGGGGAATGCACCCCAACAGCTCCCCGGCCTGGTAGGGGGACGTGTCCGTGTGCACCCACACAGCACCTTGGCCTGGTAGGAGGTACTGACCGGGTGTTTAATTTGCACAGAGTAGCTACACACAGTCACACTGTGCGGGAACTGTGCTCACCCTGAGTGTGCGATGAGGCGCCCTGGACCAGGTCCACAGCACCCTCCATGGCTGAGAGAGGCCATGGCAGAGCTCCAAAACAGTCGTAATCTGTGAGATAGGTAGTTTATGCAGGAACACCTTGGATATCTCTGTCTGTCTCAGTCAGGGGGGAACCCCACGGACCCCTAGGTGGGCCATGTACCACCAACCACCCCCCCCCCCCCAGCTGAGGGTGGCAAACAGGCAGGGTCTCCTATCAACAGATCCCCATTATACACACCTCCCCCCTCTGCAATGATGGCAGTAGAGTGGACCATCAACCCCAGTCCTGTTGGGGAACAGACACCCTACAGGGCAGTCCAAGCAGCCCCACACACACCCAGACCACGATATCAGACAGAAGGCCTGGATATGCTAAGATGCACCCCACCACTATCTGATATTCCCCTGCATCAAGCCATCAGCCACTGCAAGGCACTCCAGCAGGGCACATACCAGCTGTGAACAGTCTGCTGGTTAGTCCCACTGGAAATGCATGCACCCACAACTGGGATGGCAGCACACACAAGCAGATACATCAGTGACTAGGCCCCAACAGGTGACCCATATATATCACATGAGGGATATGCTATGAAGCACTATGGGGGTGCCTAGCCATGCTGCCATCACTGCACAGTCAGGGTGGAGTGAAAGCCCAGCAGCACATACAGAGGTCACCCTGTCTGTGGAGGTGGTGGACGGCCACTACAATGTCCCTGCCAGTGCCCTATGCCCTGTGCAGATGCATCCTGGCCAGCCCACCCTGTCTGAGCTATACCCATGGTACCTTGCTGCTCATTATGCACATCATCAGGCCAAAACTGTGGACAGTGTTTGCAGCCAACACACACTGTATAGACAGACACACACTCCCACACGTATGCCAGCATTGTGCTACTATAGAGGGGTTCAGATTCCTTGCCCACCACACCAGTCCTGGGCACAGTACAGGCATGGGTATGGTATGCAATACCGTTGGGGGTCCCTCCCTAGGGTGGTAAACACTGTCAGGGGCCAGACCTGACGCACACACCGCAAACATCAGATAGATTATTATGATGGAGCTCATAGAGCAGACTGTGCGTAACGTAGGGATATCTATCTGCCAGTACTCATAGCAAACGTTTGAGAGCTGTGTACCATATACCCTGGTGTAGGGTGACATTGCTAAGGTATGCAAGTGCTGGTATTGGGAGATGCACGCAGGGCCCAATGTCCTGCCTCACCAGGAGGCATTGGCCAATGGGGCCTGTGGGTGTGGGTGTGGGTGTGTCTGTCCCTGTTGGCTGCTGCTGTACGGCAGAGGTTCCCAAATCCAGTCCAGGTTTGCAATACACTGGTTGGGGTTTCCTGCTGTCCCTCATGAATATGCATGAGCTACATCTACATGCCATGGGGGTGGTGCATAGATATACAGCACGGTTATTTGTATGAGTGGCAGCATGGAACCTGAATGGTGTGTGGTCCTCCAGGACTGCATTTGTGAGACTCTGCTCTAGGTAATGCCCCTGGTCATGGTGTCTGTGCTTGGTGGTGTAAAAGATAGGCGTATGACCAATGCGTATATCCCCAGCAATAAAGGATTGCCCTTACTAACATGGTTTAGTTGTGGGGAAAATATGTGGACAGGAATGGCAGTAGCCCCAGCTGGGCTTTGAACCTGTGACCTTTTGCTCCTGCACACACTGTCTGTGTGCACTGCACCACTGTGTTGCCACAGATGTGCTGAATTCCCTGGGAAGTCCATGACTGTACATCCGACAGGGCCTATGTTGCAGTGGACGTGCCAGCCTGCACATGGCTCGGCCACTGTCTTCTGTGGCTAGCAGCCACTGCCCCCTCCACCACCTGTACCCTACCGCCAACATGCTGGCATGTCCGTATCTTGGAAAAGCATATGACCTGATTGAGTTGTGGCACTCCAGGACTGCATTTGGGGGACTCGGCTGTTGGTAATGCCCATTGTTATGGTGTGTGTGCGGTGTTGGGTACAAAATGGGTGTGTGAACCATGCTTATGTTCTCTGCAATAAAGGAGTGTCTTTACTATCTCTGTTTAGTGGTGGGTAAAATATGGGGACTGGGTTGGCAGGAGCCCCAGCTTGGATTTGAACCTGTGACCCTCTTGTCCTAGAGGTACTGCCTCTGTCTACTGCACCACACTGTGGCCATAGTGATAGTGTAGTTCCTGGGGGTGGGAAACCTGACCAAAGGAGTCAAAAACCCTGCTCTGCACATTTGTACTGTGGGCTCAGTCACCTTGTCTGGTGCCAAAAGTGCAAATAAACCCCTCAACCGACCACGACGAACTGGGGATAAATATAACCAAGCTGGGCAACAGTGATATTAATGGGCAACCATAGCAGACACTCCCAGGAAGGCTCAGAAAAAAGGAAATGGTTTTTGGAAGGGTCTCCGCTCCGTAGCCCCTTCCATACTTCATTTCATTTCTTTGGAGCTTTCCTGGGTGTGTTTCTTATGTTTGCCCATTAATATCAGGGTTCCCCAGCTGACTTCCTATTTTTAATATGTTTGTTTGGGTCTTTTTCTATCTTTATTTGCACTTTTGTTCTGTGCACATGTATCACACTGCTCACGTTTTGCAGGTTTCCCCGGTTTCCCTGTACATTGCTGACGGAAATGGTTTCTCTTCCCTTTAAATGCCCTCTACCGTGAGTGTTTCACTCGCGCTATTTTTAACCTGCAAATTCGTCCCCGATACTGTGCGGGGAGCCTCTCCCCTCCCCTTCCCCGCCCATTGACCCCGTCTCTCCGCCCCTCGGGAGCCTTCCTCCGCCCTCAGAATGCCTTTCCACGCCTCTATCGGACATTTGCGGGCCGGGTACTTGTGCGGGGCACGTTAGTGCGGCGCGCAATTGTGCGGGGCCCAAGCGCACTTGTGCGGGGCGTTTAAGAGCATTTCTGAGCGTTTGAGTGCCGCGTTTCCGTGCGCTATTGTGCGGCACGCAATTGTACGGCTTTTAGTAAACATGCCCCTAAGTGATATGAACCTTGAACTACAAAGTAAAAACAAATGCATTGGCGAGATGATGAGTACAGTTTCATCCTACAAGATCAAATTTGAGCTAATGATGACTGATCTTGCAAAAACACTTTTGATCATTTTCCCAACACGCAGGACCATCTGGGACAATATCCAAATTTTGTTTTTCAGAACGAGAAGTGTGTGACAGAAATCTTTTCTGTTATCCAGGAATTTGAAAATAGATTCTGTGACCAATGTTCCCTCTAATTTTCTGTAGGCTGCGTGCGCATAAAATATCAGCTGTGCAGCTTTTGAAGGAAGGTTAAATTTTTGTGCGCCACATAATGACATTCGGAGTTATATACTTTAAAATTTGGCTACACGGCAGAATACAGTATGTACACCACATTGATTGCACTAGAAAATATTGTAGAACTTGTGAAAACCATAAATACACAACAACTTTTAAATTTTAAGATGTCTGTGTTGTTTTCTATCAGAATCAGAACCGTAATTTTTGTGCGCTCTGTTGTAAAGTATGTGTGCTCGCTCGGCGAGGTGTGTGCGTGCGCACACGCGCACAGCTTAGAGGGAACAGTGTCTGTGACTTCCAAAAAAATGGAACAGTTGTGGAGTACTTGTCATACCCATTGAAAATAGATGTGGACATTAAAGAAACTGCAGCTGCTATCAGTAAAAATTACTCATTGAACAAGCCATCTCTTGAAAACAAAATATTAACCCTTGAAAATGATATTTTTCTCAAGACCCATGCTGAGCAAGAATCATTTTGGAAGCTAGTGCCTAGAGACAAACTTCCCAACTTGAGAAGATGCAGTGAAGCTGTACACTCCTGTTTCTGTTCAACTTATTTGTGTGAATCTGCGTTTTCCCATCTGAAAATGATAAAGAGTATACAACATTCCAACATGACAAATGAACATCTCCAGGATTTCTTGAGACTGGCCCTCACACAATATTCACCCAACTTCAAAAAGCTGGTTGATGAAATGCAGGCTCAGATGTCTCACTAATGAGCAAGAGTGAAATATTAAAGGTTGTACAAGATCAGCCTGGATCAATACTCAACCTAAATTTAAGTTCTTACTGGATCTTCGTCTCTCTGTTTTGTTTTTGCTTAATTTGCTTAACAGCTGATCACATCCAAGTAAATTAAAGAAGGTTCAATAAAAATGGAGGGGGGGGGGAAATCCTCCAACTTTATTGGGTTAAAATTTAATTTGAAACTAATTTGAAACTTAATTTTCATGGTGGTAAATCACCGGCACTTTTGGCCAGAAAAAGTAGATCACGACCTGTTCGAAGTTGGACATGCCTGCTATAATGCCACATCATTCAACAGTGCAAATTAAAATATGCAATTTATGCTGATGATGTTATGATTTATCTCCCTATGGACATAGACTCCCTGGACTTCTCCAATATCAAATCATGCTTCACTAAAATGACGCAATGGCTAAATGAACATAATCTACACATTAACTTCAAGAAAACAGAAGCATTATTTGTTTCTAGAAATCAAAAATTTACCCCCCCCCAACAGAAATAAAAATTGAAAACATAAGCATCCCCATAAAAGATGAAATAAGATACCTTGGCGTTATCATAGACAGAACGTTAAGTCTAACAACACACATCAGGAATACAACAAACACAATATATAATAAATTAAGATATCTTAAAAATCTAAAACCATTATTATCAAATCTGGACTTCAGATGAGTCCTTCAAGCCCTCATCCTGCCTCACTTAGATTTTAGTAACATAATTCTTCAAGGTATTCCAAAAGCATGCTTTACACCAACTAAAAGTAGCACAACATGTTGCTGCAAGAATGCTTATAAATGCAGGGCCAACTGAACACATAACCCCTATACTGTACAAACTTCACTGGTTACCTATACAAAGTAGGATAAAATATAAAGTTATCATAACAACGTTCAAACTGATAAGAGATATAGCCCCATCATATCTAACTGATCTACTGACAATTCATTCAAGGACCAGAACAGTGAGACAAAGGAACCTGAACACACTACTTGTTCCAAAAAACTTTTCAAAACTCAATAAAACTACAACAAATAGGGCATTCAGCCTCAATGCTCCTTTAATATGGAATGCTCTGCCGGATAAACTCAGAGATATCGCAGATCTTTCAGCATTTCGAAAAGATCTTAAAACTCACCTATTTATAGAGTACTTTGGAGACTCATTCCCAATAGATGAAATATTTCTCACTTAAACTCATGTATACTCATATTCATCAATTCACAACTTACTTTTTCCTTTTTCTTACTCTATCTTACAATACCCAATTCTCCACATTATCACATTTACTCTTTACACTAATAATTCTAGTGAACTACAATACATTTTTCCTTGCTCAGATAAGATGATA
Organism: Ichthyophis bannanicus; assembly: GCA_033557465.1. NCBI lineage: Eukaryota > Metazoa > Chordata > Amphibia > Gymnophiona > Ichthyophiidae > Ichthyophis > Ichthyophis bannanicus. The sequence continues at coordinate 1,257,895,092 of CM066033.1, forward strand.
ACATTTTTGAAATTTGTAAATATTTAAATCTGTATATATGTTTAAACTATCTATATACCTAATCAGCATTTACTCAGCATTGTAACCCTCAAATTACCATTTTTATTGTAATTTCAATTGTTTGAATAAGTTTCAATGTAATGTTCAAGTTTTGTTCTATGTAAACCGCTTTGATTTTTCTGAAAGGCGGTATATAAAACCATTCAATAAATAAATAAATAATAGGTGACCTTTCACCTTGTGGTCACTGCTGACATGGCAGCTTCTCATACTTCTTGAACAGACACAGGACTATCATTATCATCCAAGGGAAGAATCTGCAGGGTCAGGGGCATGTGTGGATAGTGGGTCATACACATGCTGGCAGCTGTTGAGCTGCCTCGGAGCAACAGGCAGTGGTTGAAAGCATGGGGATAATGTTGGCCAGCACTGAAAGCTCCAGGGTCAAAGACATGAGTGACTCTCATGCACTGTGTTAGCAAACTCCATCATAAGCATGGCTGCACTTAGGGTAAGAATGACAGCAAGGCAGGAAGCCAGACATGTGGCATGGGCAGACACCCAAGACTGAGGTAGTATAGCTTTTACCTAATGGCAAAGGTGAAAGGGAAGAGTGCTGAAGGAGAGAGAGGGAACAGTAAAGAGAGGGGAAAAGGTGAGAGAGGTGAAGGAAAGAAATCTTGAGGGAGAAAGGGGAAAAAAGAATGAAACGGGAGGACAAGGGAAAGGGTAAGGGAAGATGGTGCAAGAGATAAGGGGGAAGAAAGGATTAAGAAGTAGAGAGGGGGAGAGGCAAATGCTTTGTTGGTTCAAGATAATAAAAAAGAAAGTAACAGAGGGAGCGTGGACTCATACTCCTCCTTACCTCCCAAATTATAACTTCTTCCACCCCTTTCCCTCCCCCCCACCACCCATTACTCTCCCCATGATACACATCAGTCTGACACCATTCAAGTTTGGTAAATAACTGGTCGCAGCTTTATTAACCATTAATGCATGAAACATCAACTCAAATAACATATAACAGCGGACTCCTGGATCACCAGCCATATCACTAGCAAGGTGATAGCGCCTCTGCTTTTGTACTCTTCATTCCCCTCCTTAGCCCCCGACTTCCCCATGTCATTAGCAAAAGCCCAGCCAGGGGGTTGTCCAGGTCGGGGGTACCCAACCCCCGTCCCAAGCTTATCCTAAGCTTCCAGACCCCAGAAACCTCCGGGATCCCGCCTATAACCTCCTCCAACTGCGACAAGCCAACCTATCTCCCCTTTTAAAATACCAACACACAAAACCAACACAGGGGCGGGCGGGCAGGTGGGACACAGACGTCCCGGGCTCCTCGCCTGTCTGCTAAGGGCCGACCAGGTAATTCTATAACCCGCCACTTCCTTCCTTTATTTCGTTGGCTCCCCCCACGCTCCCACCGGGAAAGGAGCCAATGAATTTAAAAGATGCGTCCAATGACGTCTCTTCCCCCCCCCCCCCAGCTACCTTCCTGCCACATTCTTGTCGCCCTCGCCGCACCGCCCGGTTACAGGCAGCCTGCATGGACTCGGCCACGCAGCCTTCACTTGTAGAGAAGTAAGGAAAAGGACCCATGAGTAAAATGGTGCAGTTAAACCAGGAAAACATTTGGAAAAGATTGACATTTTACAGGAAAGCCAGAAATACTCAAGATTTTAAAAGATAAGATCCAGAAATAACTTCTTGGTGAGAGAAGAGAGGTGAAGGGAGGCAAAATATAGTAACAACTCAAGGAAGTACTGGACAAGCACAGATAATCCTAATCTGTCTAAAAGTGAAGAGGAAGCCAGAGCTGCCAGGAATCTGCAGTACTGCAAATGGAAGCAAATTGGAGAGACTAGTTGATCTTATGGTCCTTGATGGTAATAATAGAAAGTGAAGGGATTGGAGTTAAGCAGGTGGCTGCTGTCAGCCGCTCAGTTATTTTAAATTAAAACTGATCTACCAATTCAAACCTTACTCGGGAGATGTGGAGTTATGAGTAATTGCACAGTCTTTACTATTAAGCATACTTGATTATTATAATATGTTATATGTAGGGTTAAAATGTAAATGGTAAAAGCAATTACAGGTTATGCAAAATGCAATAGCATGGATTTTATTATGAGGGTAAGAAAAATGAGAGTACACACCCATTGCACTGGCTCCCTATTAATTAAAGATGTTGTTTTAAACGTTTAGTGATGTTTTTTAAATCGATTAGGTTAAGTAGTCCTCCGTATCTGCAGAAGAAACTTCAAAGGTATAATCCAGGGAGGTTGCTTCATTCCTCACAAGCAAATCTCCTGGAGATACATAAGGTATTATACCTCTGTGGGGTAACATGGAGGGCAAAAGGCTTAAGTGTGATCAGTTCCGAGCAATGGAATGCACTGCCTCTGTCCCTAAAAGAGGAAGTAAACAATGGCTTTCAGGAAAGATTTGAAAGCACTGCTGTTCCCTATGGGTGATTAATACTGGATCAAGGATTATTTATTTAACAGGTTTTTTTATACCACTTTATCATTTCAATCAAAGCGGTTTACATTATAACTTAAACGTGGTAAGCATACATTAAACAGGAAGATTGATAACTTGGATTTTTCTGAGCAATGGAGGGCTATGTATTAAGTATTATGTATTAAGGATCGCTGGGTAGTTTATCTCTGATGGTCGAGGGTAGAGTGGATAAACTCCCTGCTTAGATTTTATAATAGGTGTTATATTTTGGGCTTGATATTTAGTGGTGGCAGCTAGACGATCTAAAGTGGCTAGTCGGTTGCTGCTGAACTTTACACCCAGATATTCAATGTCGGGGTCATATACGGGCTCCAGCATTGAATATCTGGGTTGCCCAGATTATCATGAAGCTAACCGGGCAGTAGTGACATTCAGCTGTGGTGAAAGTTAGGCCAGTCCTTCCTGCGCCTGACTTTCACTGTGTGTCGATAACCGGGCAGCGGCTCAATATCACCTCTGCCCAGTTAGCGACAGGTGCCACCCCGGAACACTCCAGCATGCCCCATTGCAAACCAGTAAGCATTGGGACATGCAGTGGTGGCACCTGAGGATATTCATCAGCACTAATAGAGTTAGTGCCGCTAAATATCCCGCTTAGCGGCATTAAAAGATTTGCAGGTCTGCAAACCATGTAAATGTCTTTGAATATTGGGCCTGTTGATTTATTTATTTATTTAATGTCTCTTCTATACCGTGCTCTTTAGAATCAGTGTGGTTTACATGCAACAACATTTGTACAGTGCAGGCAGAACCTGCACTGGACTTACAATGAACGTGTTGCAATTTGGGACTAACGTGGGTACTATGTACAGGCTAAGCGATCAGGTCGCAGGTGACCGGATCAGCTGGCAGCTATTTACAGGTTGAATAACTATATACAGATTGATCATCTAGATCACAGATGTACAGTGTTGCTTGGCGACTATATGCAATATTAGGTGGCTATATACACATTGGTGTCTGTTCACATTAGTATCCATTTGCAGTATTCAATAACTATATACACATTTTGAATAAGACTCTACGTTCTTTTGATGTCTGTTATGTATTCTATAAACCATTTTGAATAAACTTGTTACAGTATGAAGATGGTATACAACAACGTTTAAATAAATAAAATGAAATTATCTGTCATCATAGTTTCCTTCCACTATTCTATGTGACCAAAGAGAGTATTATATATGACAGGCATGCTCTCCTTCCACCCTATCTTCTACTTCATTCCATAGATATATGTGCTTGGTTTCCAAATTCAGTGTGAGGGAGAGTCCAAAAAACAGTTTGTAGACATCCTTGGATTTATAATCCAGACATACAATTTTGGTGCACTAATGGAGTCTAAATCTGAGCAATAGAACTCTCAGTGCAAAATGTGATGCAAATTTTGCAGAAGTTGAAATAGTTCAGGCACTGATCTGGGGCAAAATGAAAGGCCAGGACCACTAAACAGTATTTCAAGATTAAAAAAAAAAAAGAATTAAATCATGAGAAAAGAAAATCACAAGGTGCCAAAATGTGAGGGGAAATACCGGATAAGATTTATAGCTTTATGGTAGTTTTTGTGCTTCGCTGTCTGTATTTTCCACATGTCTCTAGTTCTGGGGCACTTTTCGATGCATCTGGTGTATACGAAAAAGAGGGAGGGACATATTCAAAGTGTTTTATCTCGTTGGCATACCTGCTCACTGGTTAAAACATGCTCAGTCCAGTATTCAATGGCACTAACCAGTTAGCACCACTGAATATCCCCAAAGACAATGTAAGAAATGCTCAGTTAAAACCAAGGTGCTCTGGGGGTGGAACAGGACTAGTGGCAGTCGCTATCCGGTTAGTAGCAATATTCAGCCACTAACTGATTAGCTAAACTAGTCAGAGTTATGTCATTTGAATAGATGACCTAACTTTAACTGGCCTTTCTTATCCGGTCAATGGCTTCATATTGCTACTAACTGGATCACTACTCAAGCGAAGGATTTGGGCATCATCATGGATAATACATTGAAACCCTCTGCCCAGTATGCAGCGGCAGTCAAGAAAGCAAATAGAATGCTAGGAATCATAAGGAAAGTAATGGAAAATAAAATAAAGGATATTATAATGTCTCTGTATCATTCCATGGTGCGACAGCACCTTAAATATTGTGTGCAATTCCGGTCGCCGTATCTTAAAAAGGATATAGTGTTATTAGAAAAGGTACAGAGACGAGCCACCAAAATGGTAAAGGGGATGGAAGGATACCCCTATGAAGAGAGGCTAAAAAGGATAGGGCTCTTCAACATGGAAAAGAGACGGCTGAGGGGAGATATGATAGAGGTCTATAAAATAATGAATAGAGTTGAACGGGTAAACGTAGGTCGGCTGTTTACTCCTTCAAAAAGTAGAAAGACTAGGGGACATGCAATGAAGCAAAATTAAGACATTTAAGACTAATTGTAGAAAATATGTTTTTATTCAGCACATAATCAAACTCTGGAATTCATTACCGGAGGATATAGTAAAGCTGTTAGTGTAGCTGGGTTCAAAACAGGTTTGGACAAGTTCCTGAAGGGAAAACCCATAAACCATTATTAAAGAGGACCCGGGAAATCCACTGCTTTACCCCTGGATAAGCATCATGGAATCTGTTTACCTTTTGGGAACCCAACAGGCACATGAGATGTGGAATGGCCACTGTTGGAAACAGGATATTGGGCTTGATGGACCCTTGGTCTGACCCAGTATGGCATGTCTTATGTTCTTATGAAGAGAAAGATCACTAGAGAAAGACATCATGCTTGGCAAGGTTGAAGGTCAGTGCAAAAGAGGAAATACAGCAATGCTATGGATTGATAAAATAACAGGAGCTATGGATGTCACTCTATCAACAATTAGCTGCCTGACTGAAGATCGAACACAGTTTAAGACAACTATTCACAGCAGAGGCACTGGAACACTTTGTTCTGTGAGGGGGCAAGCTCTGCCCCTGGGCCTGCCAAACTCCATGCAGCTGCGAATGATGACCTTCTCCCTCCTGTCTGCCTGCAGGGATCTGATCTCCCACGGGCAGATAGGAGAAATCTGTACGTGATCGCAATACTTTTCTGCCCGCAGGGGATGGGATCCCTGTGAGCAGCCTGCTCCTTGCTGGATCATGATAACTGTCCTTCCCCTACTTCTGCCCACAGGAGATTGTATCCCCACAGGCTGAAGAAGGGGAAGCCCTGATCACAGCAGCAAAGTTTTGGTGGGGCCAGGGCCCCTGTGGCCCCCCTTTCTGATGCCTATGATTCACAGGGTCATCATGAGTCGACATCAACTCAATGGTAATTAACAACAACAACAAGACCATACAGCCTATCCATTCTGTCCATCTACAAGAACTATTAAGCTGCTCTCCTTCAGATATCCTCCATACTTGCCCCATGCTTTCTTGAATTCAGATACAATTCTTGTCTCCGCCACCTCCACTAGGAGGCTGTTCCACACATCTACCACCCCTTTCTGTAAAGAAATATTTCCTCAGATTACTCCTGAGTCTATCCCCTTTTACTTACCTCTTATGACCTCTTAGTCCAGAACTTCCTTTCAACTGGAAGAAGGCTGTGTCCTGTGTATTTATACTATGGAGGCATTTAAAGATCTCTATCCTGTCTCCCCTCTTCTGCCTTTCCTCCAAAGTATACATACTGAAATCTTTAAGTATATCCCCATATACCTTATGATGAAGACTCTGAACATTTTAGTAGCTGCCCTTTGGACTGAATCCATCCTGTTTATATGCTTTTTGAAGGTGTTGTTTCCAGAACTATACACAGTACTCCAAATGAGGTCTCTCTAGAAACTTATACAAAGGCTCTACACTTCCTTTTTCCTGCTGATCATTTTCCTCCATATGCACTCGTTTCCTTCTGGTTTTCACCATCATCTTTTCTACCTGTTTGACTGCATTAAGATCATCAAATATGATCACCCCTAGATCCTGCTCTTTTTCCATGCATTGAAGTGCTTCACCCCTTCTACGGTACCACCCCATTGGATTTTTGCAGCCTAAATGCTTGGCCTTGCATTTTTTAGCATTAAGTGTTGGAGGCTAGCACGAGTACAGCACCTAGCTTCTGGCGCTTCACACTAAATTCGGATATTCAATGCCAGGGTCATATCCCAGCCTTGGCATTGAATATCTGGGGTCACCATACAGCCTCCAACACCAGAGGAGCTAACTGGGCATCAGCAATATTGAGTTGCTGTCCGATTTGCTCCCAAGGGTAAAGATAGGCCTGCTTTTGCTGTACCTATCTTTAGCTGCAGGTCGCTAACCAGGAGGCGGTTCAATATCACTGCTGCTTGGTTAGCGACGGGTGCCACCTCAAGAATGCCCCAGACAGCCCACAGCATGCCCCAATACTACACGGTGAGCATTGGGATGTGTAACTGCGTTAATTGGGAATATTTAATGGCACTTTGTTAATGCCACCGAATATCCCGCTCAGCAACATTTACAGGTTTACAGGTCTGTGAATGTCTTTGAATATCGAGCCCTAAATCTTTAGCTTCCACACTTCTCAACCATTATTCAAGCTTCACTAGATCCTTTCTCATGTTTTCCAATGCCTATTGCAGATTTTGATATCCTCAAAGAAGTATACTTTTCCCAATAGATTTTATTTTTTATTTATTTAAAGGGTATTTCTATCCCGCCTTATCCTTCAATCAAGGCGGTGTGCACATCAAACAATCAGTGGTAATGGAGTGTGTGTGAGTTAGTTTATGTACAGTGAGGGTGCATGGGTGCAAGTGTGTTGATTAGCGTGATCTATTTACAACATGTGCTACAATAGATAGCTTTCTGTGCTATCACTTACAAAAATGTTAGAAAGAACAGGAGCAAGGACTGATCCCTGGAATGCCACTGTTATGCCCTTATCTTCAGAGCGATCTCCCTTTACTACTACTCTCTGTCAGCTCCCACTCAACCAGTTTCTAACCTAGTAAGGCACTTTAGGGGCCATCCCAGGGACACTTAGGGGTATGTTTACTAAACTGCGGTAATGTCATTCGCGTTAGGTTCCGCGGTACAGGTACAGATGCCCATATAAAGGCATGGGCAGAGCAGCATTATGGCAAGCATGTCAGGTAACACGCGTTATAAGGCGCGTTGTAAGACATGTTACAAGGCATCTCATTAGGCACAGTACAAGGCACGTAATGAGGTGCCTTGTAAAGTGCCTTATAACGCGCATTATAATGTGCCTTGTACTGTGCCAAATAAGGTGCCTTGTAACGTGCCTTATAACGTGCCTTGTACTGTGCCTAATAAGGTGCCTTGTATCGTGCCTCATACTGTGCCTAATAAGGTGCCCTATAACGCCTTATGAGGATTGTTGGCAACTGTGGTGAGGGTACTATTGGCTGGCAGCACAGATCTGCAGAGATATGACTGTCCAAAGGAATGACAAGCAGTTGTATAGGACAGGCATAAAAAATGGGAACAAACAGAAATTGAACCCATGACCAGTGGGCAGAAAGTCAGTGAACAAACCAGCAGGCTACACCACCATGTTGAGTTTCACAGCAATGTCTGCATACAAGAACACTGCAGGACACCACACAAAACGCCTGTTGTGTGCCAGGATAGGGCAACCCCACCAGTACCCATGATGCAACACAAATGCAGAACAGACATCCACAGCTGATATCACAAGTCTGTAAGTGGGACAAGAGACACAGATAAACATATGCACACACACCATGAAATGGAATGCCCTGAACAAAGCATGCCAAGGCGCAAAGATCCAAAATAGAAAGGGTGGTAAGGGCTTGCAGAGGGGACAGCTGTGTGCATGGTCATTGGACCAGGGCAAAATGGGGAATAGAACCAAAAGGAGCAAATGAGAATCAAACCTACACAACCACATGTCCAACAACAGCACTACCAATCCCCCAAGCCAACTGCTCACTTGGATAGCATAATGATAAGAACCATATGTAACAGCTAATATGTGAAAGATAGGCTGCATGGGGACACACCATGGTGCACAGCGAAGAGAAGGGAGGGTGTGTGGAGAGGTGACGAAGTTGCAGCCATTGCATGGTAAGGTTAGCAGAACACAAGAAAAGAAGAGGAACAGAACATGCTGGGATCAAACCCACAACTTATGGCATCCCAATGCATGCCTCTAACCACTATGCCAAACAACCAGAGCAACTGCAATGCTAATATGTACCACTAAATGGCATGTGTGTATGGAAAGTCATAGCATCGTGTGAGGCGGCAGACGGCTGGCACACAGGCAACTGCCAATGGTCCAGGATGGTCAGTGTGGTGATGCAGCAGCAGAGATAAATGTCTGTAAAAAATGACACACCAAAGCCACTGATCCGTCAACAGATGAGGAGCAGGACAGATCATGTCCAAGAGATGCATGCTGTGCACATGTACAAAGTGGGTGCTGCATGTGGAGGACCACACACAGGAGTCATGAAATGTCCACAAAGGCATACGTGCCTGGCAAAACAGGACACACAAGCCAGGAAAAGCATGTACAGCTAGATGTCTGCTAGCCTACACACAGATATATGTAATGGGTGTCAGAGCCTGGCCATGATATCAAGCAAAACAGTGTACATTGCAACATAACTCTCATAATGTACATCAAATGGTGACAATGATTAACTGGACCCTGTCAGAGCAATGCAGGGAATGTGGCCTGACAAATGCTACATGGGGAATTGAATCCTGGTCCCCAGGTACGCAGACCAGAGCAAGAACCATAGTGCCGCACCAACACATCAACATCTCTGCAGTGGATGATGTGTAGACAAGGAGGCAGGCGCATATCCAATAAGTCCCGCAGTCACTGCCAGCAGCAGTGCCAATGAACACCAATGCCAGCTATGTCCGGCACACACATCCCAGGCGGGGATGTAGAGGCAGCAGCCTGGGCATGCATGTGCCCAAGTAGTAGAGATGCCCACCCACAAGAAGCCACAATGCTCCAAAACAGATGACATCCAACTGTACAGGCACATGGGAGAGATGAATGTACCTGTGTTAAAATGGAATATGTATGTGTCCATCAGTGAAACCATCTGTGCAAAGGAATGCAGCAGCAGAATGTCTAATACACTACACACATGTTGTATATGATAGAACACACACATTGGGCAACGATCTGAAAGGTCGACTGGCGATACAGTGATGTGAGTGAACCAGATGGCACTGACGTGCACTGTCAGCATCATCATGGGAATAGCATAGGAACACATAATTAACAGGGGACACGTGCAGGCAGGTGCACCAAGCTGCCCACATAACCAGAAGGTGATAGAGTCAGAACGGAGGATACCTAGATGTAATACCATGCTGCCATACAGCAATGTAGATCTGCAGTGCACAGGCAAATGCAGAAACATTAACAAAATGTCATGTCTCAATGTCTCAGCACCAGCCCTCAACTGTGTAAACCATATGTGTGTGTATCAATGGGTCCTACAGCAGTGTAGATGGCCAGTCAAAAGTCTGTGATGTGCGTGAGAATCAGCAGACATCAGTTACGCATGTACAGAAACACCTTTAATGACCAAATGGGAGCAATAACAGTTGCACAAGGCAAAAGGAGGACATGGAAACAGGTAGGAGATGCACTTGTTGCCAAAGAACAAACATAGCCATACCTCACAGACATAGAGGTAGCACCATGCAGAAGGCCTGCTGCAATGGGTGTTGTGGATACAGAAGCATCACAGATATGCCAATGAACAGGGGATGCACAACCTAAGGCAGAAAAATGAGACACCCCCGCCCCACAGCTAAGGTAATGCTGCAATGTCAGTGGCACAATGCTATGTCATATGGAAGTTTGGGCACACATGCATTGATGGGGAGGTAAATCAATGTACAGCGGCACATCTGTAGAGGAACCACACACAATAACATGTAGAACGAAAGGACAAAAATAGTGCACAAACTCACACAGAATCCACGTAGGCACATGCACCACTGCAAACCTGGAATCAGGCAGATGCACATGCACCGTGTACGTGAAACCATGACAGAGTGCTGCCCCAGATGAACTGTAACACCCCCTGTGAGGGTCAAACACCAATCACAGATGGTGGCACGAATCACAGTGGTGTGGAGGCAAACAGTTTGTCATGTCCAAGTACAAGGTAGCCAGACATAGCAACAGGGCCTACAGGATGTTCCCCCCATGGCACACACATGGCTGCATGCAACTGTCTACACAAACATATGTAGATATACTGCACTGCAGGTTACACAAATGGCCCACCCACATCAACACATTGTCAGATAGATGTACAACATACAGTGAGTATGTGACATCCTCCTGTATATGTTTGGACCAGTACACATTGTCCATAGTGAAAATGTCATCCGAAAGTACACATGTCCCAGTACGGATGTCACAGATGGGCATCCAAGGTTACGTGTGATAACTCAGTGTGCCACAGTAATGCAGACTGTACTGCGTATCCATCGCGATGACCATGACACACGGCCAGAGTATGGCAGCAATGTTGTGTCAGTTGTCCCTGTTCGGTACAAAGTATTAGTCAAACAATAATGTCCATCATAGGCATGTGTCCCACTCTATGAGGCCCATCACCCAATGGCACCATCCCCCAGGGATCGTTGCATCGAGGTGCTCTGTCCATTAATGGTACTGTGATGGGTAGGCCAGCTGCAATGTAAACAATATGCCATGTGTGTTCCCTGCACCCTGTGATAGAGGAAGGAGAAACAGGTCATGGTATGCTGTACACAAAATAAGGTCACAATGGAGAGAGAAAAAACACAATATGTACATAATGAGATCTCAGACATGTACACAGGACACGATCACAAAAAAGAGCACAGTGCGTGTTGGCCACAGCTGGAGATGGCACGGCCAACCAGGTTGCCATCTCAACATGGCCATGTCTATGGCCATGTAACACAGGTTGCCTAGTGGGCCACAGCATGTCCAGCAGTGTTGGTGCACACAGATCCCACAGAGGTCCACGACAAAACAAACAGTCCATAAGAAACATTTGAAGTGTGATGTGAGTCAAAACAGATCAAACATGCAACATACCATCTGTGTGCAGCAGGTGTCCAATAGGGACTGTCTGAGGCAGGCAAAGACCACAAGAGGTCACAGTAAAGGTAGGGTGTGTCACTGGAATGCAGGAGATGTTTCTTTCTCAATAAACTTTTAAGAGCTTGTAAAGGGCTCACCTTGTTTCTAGCACTCTGACTTCTCTCTGACTGTGCTGAAGGAAAAACTTTCTCCACAGACTTCCTCAGCCGGATTCCTGTTCCATGCTTTCCAGCAGCATTTACCTCAAACTCAGCTCTCCTGCATTCCAAGCCAGCTATATTCTCTCTACCAGCTGGGCTGCCTTCAGGGCTCGAGCTGTCTGAACGCTGCCTGCAATAAGAATCCCCTTTGAGGCTTCTGCTGGAGCACTTGCCTCTTCCTGCTCTCCCTCCTTTCAGGGCAGCTTCTGTGGAAGACTCTCTGGAAGAGCTCCTCCTCCCTCTGGAAAGACTCCCCATGTTTTCCTTCCTCTTGTTCCTCATGTGTCCTGTGTTCCTCGTGTTCCCTCTGTTCTGCGTGTCTCCCCTGTTCCCCGTGTCTCTCGTGCCTCTGGTGTCTCCTTCACTAGCAGTTTCTCTTTGCTTATATGATTGAGGCTGTCCTATAGCCTCCGGCTCCACCCCTAGGTTTCCCTCATCACCTCCCCTGGTTACTATGGAGCTAGGGTGTGGCTCACTCTCTACCTCTTGGTGCATAGAGTTTTTTTCTTTAGAGTTTTAACCCTTACACTTCCTGAATCACTCTTCTGCTCAGGGGAAAAAGGCTGTTTTCTCCCACTTTCCTTGGGTTTTAAACCTGTCTCATCACCACAACATGTAGACAAATATGCATATCACCACATATGCAGAACTTACATGAGAACAGCTCCTTGATCAGACATTGCTTGACCGCCGTCCCTGCACGTGTGTCATCACGGCCACCTGCAGGAGGGCACAGTGGATCCTCCTCAAGATCCTCATTAATGTCGACCCAGATATTGTGCCTGAGTGCAATGTTGTATAGGATGCAACAGGCCAGAATGATCTGTGTCACAATCATGGGTTTGTATTGTAAGGCCCCACTGTTCATATCCAGACACCTGAAGCGACTCTTCAAAACACCAAAGGTGCACTCGATGACTGAGCGGCTGGAGGCATGGGCCTCATTGAACCTCCTCTCTACATGTGTCCGTGGAAGATGCACAGAGGTCAGCAGCCAGGCACGACAGCCATATCCCCGCATCACCTACAGACAGAAATGTGGTAAGGTCAATCATGAACTGGTGGTCACACAAGTGCACACAAGCATCTACATGCAAAAGGTCAACAGATACATGACGACACATACAGATGACGTCTCACAATGGCACACAGCAGCTGTTCACCAGCGTTTGGGGGTGTGAAATACATGACATGGGGTGGGGCAATGAGGGCAGCACACACCAACAGTAACAAGACCAATCACATCACCAACCACTGGCAGCCAACACTAACAAGTAGCATCCCTGAATGCAGCAGGCAGATACATGGCAGTGCCCCAGGAATGGGACAGAGACCAACATGCATGAAATAATGTGACGGCCATGGTACAGTGCACACACACAAGCTGGCACAGTAACATACACAGTAAGGGTGTAGCCAATATGGGTGAAACTTCACACCAACGCTGCCCAACACAGAGCAGACATGTGGGATGCAACGTCGCACCACAATGCCAGCCACGTGATGCCACAGATGAGTTAAATGGGGATGGGCCCCCCAACACACAGCACAGCATGAAAACGAATATGTGAGCCAACCCAGGCCCCCCCTCTGGTAGCACACACACACACCTTGCAGACCGAGTTAACTAGGAACACACAACCCAGACTGACACATGTACATTGGCATATGTGTGTGAGTCCAGGCTGTGCACAGAAGGTGATGGAAAACAATCTGTGTTTCACACCAACATGGAGGACCACACCAAAAGACATGTGCAGTACAGCAGTGGCACCTGGAAACAGTATAACCTGCACATGTACTGGGACACACAAATGAGCAGTGATGCACATATGGCCAAAATAGTTACGTCTGGAAACACACAAACATATGTGTCCATGTCCCCTGTGACAGTGACATGGCATGCTGGAGGACACCGCCCCACACAATGTCAGTGATGAACAACCACAATGCAGGGAGAGGCATGCAGGGGTCATAGTCAGCAATGGGACCACGTATAAGAGACATCGGATGGGCAGTGTTATGCCACAGCGTGACAGACTGTGTCTGTAATGTGTTATTCAAAAATGTCTGAGGTGCAGCATGCCATGTCATGTGTGTCGCAGGGGATATGCAGTCAGAAGGCCCGAATGGAACACCGAAAGTGTCCCTGTCCCACGTGTGCAAGGTGAAGTGCCCTCAGGACAGAGACAACATGAGCATGTTAGAGATGGCTAATATCCACCCAGCAGGACACAGTCCCCATATTGTCTGGCCTAAAATTGCATGAATAGTGCCGAGTGTTGCAGGATATGGGAGTCATGGGCGGACCCTGGAAACCGGGGAACCACATTCAGAATACGCAGAATTGCATCACAAGCAACCTGAATATTCAGGGAATGGTAGTGTTTGCAGTTGCAGAACACCACCTCCCTGTCTCTGGGCAGGACCAGGGTAACGTGTGCAATCAATAGCTCCCATTACGTGTGGTATCCCTGCAATCCACTAGAATGCCTGGCCCAGGACCCCCACTGTTGCCCACTGTTAGGAATTGCAATGTAATTCCTAACTTGGCTAACCATGGCCTGCAGTACCTGATGGAGACAATGTGAAAAGGTGGGTCTGCTCATCCCCCCAACTGCGGTCACCGACGATTGGAAGCAGCCAGAGGCAAATAAATGTAGGGCAGACAGAAGCTTGGCCAATCCCGGTATGGCATGTGACCAGGCAGTCCAGGGCTCGAGGTCAGGTCTCAGATCTTCAGAGCTCCCTAATAGCCCCTGTGCTCAGATGGTAGAGGGAGATGACTTGGTCCTCACGAATGTCCTGGAACAGGGACCTGGGCCTGTAGAGGTGAAGCAGGCAAGGGTGTGCCTCAGCATGCCTATGGTGCCATGCTGGACATACCTCGGCCTGTGGAGCCTCCACAGTGGCAGGTCGGTGTTGCATCGGGACTGCACCCATGCCCAGTTCCACAGCCCCAAGGAAACCATCTCCCTCATCAGGCAACTGCAGCTCTTTGACTCCCAGCAATGCCACCACTGCAAAACCCACATGGTCAGTGTGCGTCATCATGGACAGAGGCCTTGAGCGATGTGGGGAGCTAAATACATTGTAGGGAATGGCAACTAATCAGAACCAACATAACACAGCTGCAGATGCAGTAATGCACACAAGCAGCAAGCTTGCAAACCGCACATTACATACGGAAGCGGAACGTCATAGCGCGCACTAGAGCGTGTACCACAACACACAAGCCCACCTCGCAATTGGATCATGTGGAGCGCATGTAGGAAGGACGGAGCACGTGTAGAAAGGGGAGGGGCATGCGGCGTGTCTGCACGCGTGTGCGTGTGCACAACGTATGTGTAGATGTAACGCGTGGGGTACCTACACACGGTGGAGCATGCTGTAGTGACGGCATAGCACACTGAGTAAAACTACATATCAGAAACAAAATATGTGTGGCACCAAATACGGAAGAGGACACAACACCCCTGGATGTAGGGGCAGACAATGAAGAGGTCCAAACGTACAGAACGTGAAACGCACAGGTGCGTAATGGCATTGAACACATAATAACACGCATTATGCTCAACATGCATGTTGCGCGTGTGCATACCATAGAGCAATGCCAAAGGGGGGCAGAGCTCGTACAGCATGCCATGACACATGCAAAAGATGTGACGTATTCCACCCACTGTAGGTGTAGGAATGCGCATTGCACAGACTGCACAACAGATGAACCACGCACCGCATATTTAAAAGGGGCACAGCAGATCAGCAATGGTGGCACACGATGGCACAGAGTGGAGCATGATAGATGACCGAGAGCACAACGAGCAGCCACCAGGCAGCAGTGTACCCTACAGAGGAGGAGCCTGAGGGGGGCGAGGCAGGCCCATCCAGCCACAGCCAGGGGGTACAGCAACAGCATGGAGGTGTGGCAGGTGGCAGGTGCCATCGCAGGCCAGTGCCAGACAATGCCAGGAGGAGGGAAGCCCGCTACAACCAAGAGGAGAATGAGCTCCTCCTGGCCGCCGTCTTGGAGCACTACGAGGTGCTATTTGGATGGCTCAGCAGCACCACCACAATTAGCCAGAGAAATTACGGATGGAAGGAGGTCACGACAGCAGTGGCCACAGTATGGGGACCCACCGCGATACCGAGAGTATTAGGAAATGCTTCCATGACATCAAGTGCTCGGTCCGGGCTCACGCCATCGCTGAGAGGCACCATGCCCATGCAACAGGAGGGGGTGAACCACACAGAGCCACACTGTCGCCGCTGGAACAGCAACTGGCTGACAGACTGGGGCCCATCTACCTCCACGGCCCGCCGCCCGAGCTGGATACTGCGGGCCCACGTGCAGGTGGGACATAGGAATGTGTTCTAGGGTGTGCCAACACAAGGGGTATTGGGGGAGACCGGGGACAGGTCACAGCTATAGGACCATGCACGGACAGGGTACCAAGAGGGATAATGTGGCCACCAGTGACAGGGGCAGCAGAGCGGCCATGGGTGATAGCGGCAGTGAAGGCCTGTGTGGCATGTCATAGACATCTCACTGGAGACCTGTGACAGCGATACAGCAGCTGAGGGTGGCTGGCACAGGCTGGGCCACACTGGAACCAGGGGGCCATGGGAGGGTGATGTGAAGATGGTGCACATGGGTGAGGGTGGGTGGGCGTGAGGCAGCAGGTGCAGATGGGGACAGGCAGGGGCAGGGATCGTTGACCACCTATGCACAGTGGAGCCACACTGGAGGGGGCAGGGGGGTAGCAAAGTGCCCGGTGATGCAGGGTGTGTTGGTGATGGTGTCCCCTTTCACCCACATGCGCGGTGGGTGGTGGTGGTGGTACGGCTGTGATGTATGATAGCAATCAATGGAGTGGGTGTCCCGAGGTGGGTAGGGCGGGGGCAAGGGAGATATGAGTGCAGCCCCAGATGCTGGACATGGGGCAGGCCACCATTCAGGGGGTGGCATGGGAAGGGTGGCCGGCACGGCAAGGCCAGACCCATGTGGCACACACGCATCCATGCACCCGCACTGCACAGCCACCCAATGTGGAATGCCGGTTGCACCGACATGGCCCACGCCACCACAGGGCATGCACCCCTGTGCACGGATCCCTGCCACCACAGGGCACACCTGTCTCAGGCAATGGTGGCCCACCAACCCCAACAGTACTCCAGCAGTACCAGCAGTGTACGCGGCCCGTATCCAATTGCATGCATACACATCCAACAGTGAGGCGCCGCTGACACCGGGGACACATACAACTGATGATGCACCACATGCCCCTGCCCCGGAACAGTTCCTGGCCACATATACATCTGGGGACAGCCCCAATTGCCCTTTGTATCCCGTGGCCCACCCTACCTGCTAGGCCATGATGGGACAGATACATGTAAGTGGCTGGCCAGGCACGGTACAACTGAGCTGTGTACCCTCACCCCCACAGGTGACATACATGCTATGGAGGGGGCTGCAGAGGTGGAGCCCCCTTGGCTTTGGGACAATGTCCCCCGTCCAAGGCAGGCATGGATGTGGAGGTGCACGAGGAGGACAAGACAGTGCTGGTGGCGGAGGGGGAAGCAACAGTACACCACCTCTCAGAGGATGGTGCAGTGGAAGACGAGGTAGGCAACAGCAATGTCACGGCGGGGGCTGCAGCTGGTGGCGCAGCTGGACCACCATCCCCAGGTACAGCACCACGGCCCACACAGGCAGCCATCTTCCAGGTCATTGGGGAGATGCATTCCCACTCCGAGGCAGTGCATGAGGATGCAGAGGGTGAGTGGCTGATCTGTCTGGCCAGCCATTTCATGTGTACAGGTGGAATGTGTAGCCCATGTCTCATGGCTTCCTCCGTGTCTCACCCACAGGCATACAGATTGCATTGTGCGAGATGGCGGTGGGACAGGACTGCCTGTGGCATGAAGTGCAATGCCAACGACTGGTGCTGGGCAGCCTCCTCTGTGAGGTGTGGACACTGAATGACACAGAAGGGTCAATGGCAGCCAGCATGGCCAGGATAGTGGCGGTGCACGAGGCCATGTTGGCACACATGGGCCAGCCGGTTGCAGCACTGCCAGTGGCAGAAGTAGCACCTGCCCCATGTGGTGCTCAGAGACATGGCAGACGCAGCAGAGGATGCAGGGGGTGTGTGTAGGGGGGTTCCATGTACACAATAAATAGTGTCATCACAGGTGTAACTTGTGGCCATGTGTCCATGCCTTCAGCTGAATGGCCCATGTCTCCCTGTCATTCATGTGGCTGCCCTGGGCACATGTCTCTCACACTTCTCTGCTCAGGATGCCCCCTCCCATTTCAATCCCTGCTGGTCGTGACCCGGGCCTCCCCTGTCCCCCCTGCCACCCCCGCACACACAGCCATCACCCGTAATGGCCATGTATGCCCCCACACCCTCCCCTGTGCCTGCCCCCCAGACCCTCCCTGGAACACAGCCCTGTCATGCACATCCCACCCTCCTCCACCATATCTGTGCCGCAACCCACACACAGGTCCCCGCCCCGGGTGCCCTGTGACCCACCCACGTGTGTTTGCATCCCCTGCCACTGGCAACATTTCCAGGCCACGGCACATTCCCCACCCCCTGGTGCCCCAGTGCCACCTACCCTTGTCTCTGCCACCATCCCTGGTGTAACTGCCGCCCCTGGGTTCATGCAGGCCAATTTTATCCCCATGGATAGCGCAGCCATATGGGGAATCAGTGGCAGTGCCATCCCTGTCTGTCCGATCCGCCCCACACCCGCCAGCACCACTGTTACTACCGTACCTTCATGCACCGTACTGAGCAGGACCTGTGTCCATCCTTCAGCACCTCTACTGCTGGTGCCCCATGCATATTGCGCCCTGCCTACTGGTCTGATCCTGCCCCACAGTTGCCCCACCCACCTCCGTCCTTGCCCTCCACCCCTGCCCCTCTGCCGCTGGCATACCATACTGCATACATGTCCCCTGCCATCGCCCCCTTCCCCCTCATGGCAGCCCCCACTGCCCTCTCTGCCAACCCCCCACCACACTCCCTGCTCCCCCGTCCTACACCCAACAGTGGTCATGGCCCCATCTATTCCCTCTGGGGTCTGTGCCCCCAAATGCAGGTCCACCCACACCTATGACCCTACCCCTACCCACTGATGTTTGGGCCATCCCGTGGGCCTGTCCCCAGTGGACGTTCCCCCCTCACCACCTTGCTACGTCCTGGTATTGGTACACCCTGGGGGACACACAGGGACATGCACACACCTGGCAATCACACCCCACATGCCATGTTATGAAATGAGACACTGGGACACTTTGAGCATGGCAACAACAGAGGTTTATTTACATTAGGGGGTTACATAAGCATGCTGTGTGCTTCTGAGGGCCTTAGCCCTGCCACGCCCTACCCCACTGGTGTTGTCAGCCCTGGGGCACAGGACGCCAGAGGACAGGGGTGACATTGGTCCGGCTGGCACTCTTACCCCCAGGTGGCTGCCCTGGCCGGGTGGCTGGTCAGCTGCGCCTGCTGTGAGTATCTCACACAGCATGCGCAGCTGGTCAGCCACTGCGCCCATGGTCACTGCCATCTGCCCCACAGCTTGGCTCTGCTCCCGCAGGGAGTATGCCTGTGCGCACATCGCCGCAGCCATGCGGAGGCCGCACATGCACCCACACAGACACACATCACCCCTTGTCTGTGTGGCTGCATGTGCAGCCTGCCATCCCATGCTGATGTGCACAGGATCTGCGCCTGGATGGGATACGTCACCAGTACCATGGGGCAGATGGCAGGGACCCCCAGCGACCTGTGATGGCCTGTGCCACTCTAGGCTGGCCATGCCTCCATGCCCACCCCTACCCCCACACCTATCTCCTCCCCTTCCCCCTCCCTACCCTCCTACCCACCCACCCTGCCTCACCCCCCCCTTCCCACCCCCCTCTCCTCCTCCTCCCTGCTCCCCACCTCACCATCCCCTCTCCCCTCCATCTCCTCCATCCCCTCCCCGCTCCCCCCTCCCCATCCATGCTCCCCTCCCCCTCCCTGCTGCCGCCCCCTCCCTCCTCTCCAGCCACTTTGCCATCTGCCATTTCAGGGCTCATCCACTGTTACTCCTCTGGCATTGGCTTGTCATCTCCAGCATCCAGCCCTGCTGGTGCCTGGTCTCCAGCTGTGTCCGCTGTGGGGGTAGGACATACATTAGCACCATGGTAACACATCTGGTACACCATGCACACATGTCCTGCAGCCACAATGGTGGCCATCCCACCAGAGCCTGTCATGGCACATGGCACAGCCTGTGCCACTCACTATACTGTTGTTGCCATTGGTCACACAGCACCCACAGCAGGAATCATGGGTACCATAGCCTCAGCTCATGGCCCTTTTTATGAATGTCCTCCACCTGTTGGTACAGAAATAGGCGGGACTGTTAGGGGCAAGCATCCCTCGCCATCTGCTGTTGCTCATCACACATTTCTGGGTGTAGCGGCTGGCTGACTCTGCTGTGTGCTATCTATCTCCCACTTCCTGTTGCCGCTGCCATCCGCATGTGTGCGGGTGCAGCTGCACATATCTGTCCTTTGACCTATGTGCCGTGGGTGTACACCTCATGGCCTCCTTCCCGAGCAACAGCCTCTCCATGCATGGCTATGCACCACCATGCCACACGTGCCATCATCACGCTATGTGCCATGGGCGGCATGCTGTGGGTGCTGCATGATGGCATGCCTTGTGCACAGGGCACTGGGGGGGTGGGGACACTTACCTCATGTGGGTAGTCTGTGACCATATTGTAGCGCCTTGTGAGGCACACCCAGGCCCTCCTCACCCTGCTGAGGTCCTGACGGCAGGAGGAGCCTGGGAACAGGCACCCCTGGCGGCTGCAGATCTGCTCCGCAAGCAGATATAAGTCTGCATGGGAAAATGCAGGCTTCCTAGATCTGGCGGCCATCTTGTATGCCTCATGTGGTCAGTTCACCCATGACACAGTGGAAGCATGCATGAGCAGTGCAGGCATTGCTATGCGCTTTGCTACGCGTCTCGTCACGTGCCTCCCTTGCTCGGGTTTTGTGTTATTTCCCGGTGTGCTGTGACATAGTCCTATCTGTTTGGATATGTAATCCCCTATACTGGAATTTGAACCCACATTACATTGTTATGAGACATATTTCCTCCCACTGTGCTACACACAAACCATTAGGCTGCTCTGTCAGACCATGATCTTGTGGGCATTGTGGCTTAACATCACAGCATGTCAGGCTTATCATGCGTGCTTTAGTCATACTTTTGTTACAGTGCCTTGAAGCATGCCTTGCAGCACACCTTGCCCTCTATACGCTACCAAGCACGTCATGGGTCTCCATAGGGCATAAGCATGTCATACGGCACCCTGACCCACGCTCCTGGACCTGGCATGTTCTAGGGCTCTTGTGGTTTCTGCGCCATACATGGTGCCTTATTGTGCACCTTGGTGGCTGCCATATTGTACAGCACCATATCGCTCCCCAGGTGCTTCGTGAGGCACCATAGAGGACACCTTCTCTGGGTCTCTAGGCATGGCGCAGGACTAGGCACCCCTGGACAGGTCACCTTTGGGGGAACTCGGGGATATGGTGCTAATGGTTACAGTGCCCTTACAAGGTTAGAGTGCCCTTGGTTAGTGTGCCCTATGGGCTGCAAGGTGCCTCAGCTTGACATGCATCACCTAGGGGCATTGGGACAGCTGTCACCCTGGCACTGGGTAGCCACGGGGGGGGGGGGGATGGCACTGCACAGGTGACTGATGGGGGGGATGCAGGTGCCATACCTGTGGCAGCCCATGATGCTGTCAGTACAGTAAACCAACATGTTGTGGGCAGCTGTACCATGGCACAGGGCTCTGTCAATGTGACATGCTTGTGCGACAGTGGCTGGCAGTTGATGGGTGTATGTTTCTTCCAGTGGGGGCTGTGGTGGCAACATAGTTGAAATGGTGGGTCGACAGCAGGGTGGTGGTATCATGCAGATCAGGCACAGGCAGGGACGCACACAGAGGCACAAAGCAGGACAGGGTACCAGCGCATGCTATGGGGTGGCAGCCTGCACAGGCAGACAGGACTATGTACAGCTGACACATGCAGATGTATGGACAGTGGGACTGTGTTTCAACTGTGGCATAGCTGTTGGGGCTGGCAGTATCGATCTGCGAAGGCACATCTATTGGCAGCAATGCAAATTATACTGGTTGCTACAGCATGAGGGGAGGTAACAAAGGTGAATCCGACCCATGATCACTGTTTGTAGCCTCATTGTACTGACCAGAGATCTTTACCTCTCTGCCCTTTTGGACTGGCTGGATACAGGGAGACTGCAGTTCAGCACACAGCCATCAGCTGTGTGCAAGGATAGGGTAGCTGCACCAACACCCATGATGCACTGTACATGCAGAACAGCGCTATACATCTGATCTCCCCATGGTGTCTGCACCTCTCTGTTTCCCCAGCTTGGTGTACTGGCCTGCCAGGGCATGATACTGCCACAGAGTAGCTACAGACCCTGCGATTCAGCAGGTTCTGTGTTCACCCTGATGGTACAGGTGGGCGCACAGCACTGGGTATGCAGTACACTTGGTGCTAAAGAAAGGTCCTGCTGCACATCTCAATCACTACCAGTGGGTGACAGGTGTTTGTAATAATGCATATGAGAGTGGCTCTGTGCCCATCTGTGTTCTGCAGTCACATGTGGTCTGCTGGGACCAGACCTCAACCATGTCACTGTGTATACAGTGTTGGGATCTGGCTGCCATGGACACCTGTTAGTGGGGGTGTTTAGGATCACATGGGGGATATGTAGCAGTTTCCCTACCAGTCAGAGTAGTCTACACTTTGTGCCCCAGAGGGCTCTCTCTCTCACTCATAATGTCAGAGTGGCCATGGAGTGACAGGTTCCTGAGGATTGGATGTGGCACCAGTGACCTTTGGTGATAATGATGATAGACTGCTTTCAAAGGCTAGTGAACAGTACCCATAACATGTGACTGCAACAGTGGCAGACCAGCCATGATGTGGTGGTGGGCTACCTGTGCATCCTCCCTGGCCACATACCACCATCTGGCATTCACCATCAGACAGCCCTTTTTGGACTGCACCTGCAGTAGCGTACAGGGTGTTCCTACCATGCACAAACTATCTGCAGACAGTCCACTTGCCAGTCCCTAGTGCAGGCTCACAGCAAGCACACCTGTTCACCCAGATGTGGTACATGGAACACACACACCAGGCAGGCAGTCAGTGATTGGACCCCAGAACTAGGATCACACATGTATCACTGGTGACAGATGGTATAGAGCACTGTGGGGGGACCTAGACATACTATGGTCACTGAACAATCAGGGAGGACTGGCCTCACAGCATTACATGCTTTAGCCCCCATGTCCCTGCAGGTGGTGTTTTGCCACTACAGTGACCGAGCCATTGCCCTACTCCCTGTACAGCTGCCGCCTGCCCAATATGCCCTTTCCTGACCATACCCACAAAACCTTGCTCCTCATTAGGCAAATTTGCATTTTAACACTGTTAACATCAGCACATTGGGGGCCCAGGACAGGGTGGGCAGCCACAATACAATGGATAGACAGACACACACTCCTAACGCGTCACTGTGCAGTAATAGGGGTGTTTGGCAAACCTGCCCGTCACCCTGCCCTGCTCACAGTGTCGATGTTTCCAGCCTATGCAGGAGGTGGTGGTGGTGCTGGGATGCTACCTGCAGCTCCGTGCTGGGGCCAACAGCCTGACTCTACATGTGGATTTGGATAGTGGAGCCTGGCTGAGTGGGTGTTTGTGCCCCTGTTGGCCGCTGCCATGGGGATTGTACATTTTGATGGTGTATCTACATGGTGGGGTAAAATATTTGGTTGTGCCTGCAGTTGGGGCTTGAACCTCTGACTCTCAACTCCAGGTCACACTGGCTGTGTGTGCTGCTCCACAGAGTTGCCACAGAGTTACAATGGGCCCTGGGGCTACCTGTATGTCTGCTCAACCAGACCATTTCTGGTGTTGTGTTTTATCTACATAGTGGGGTCAATTATCGTGGTGTACCTTTACATCTCCTCAGCCAGACCATTTCTGGTTTTCTGTTCTATCTATGTGGTGGGGTATATTATTGGGATGGACATTTCCTTCTCCACAGCCTGAGCTTTTCTGTTATTCTGGTCTCTGTACATGGTGGGGGAAAATTAGTGGGATGTACCTTTCCTTCTCCTCAGCAGGACCTCCTCTGGTTTCTGATCCATCTACATAGTGGGGTAAAATATTGGGTTGTGCTGTGCCTGCAGTTGGGACTTGAACTTGTGACTCTCAATTCCAGGTCACACTAGCTGTGTGTGCTGCACCACAGAGTTGCCACAGAGTTACAATGGACCCTGGGGCTACCTGTATGTCTGCTCAGCCAGACCTTTTCTGGTGTTGTGTTTTATCTACATAGTGGTGTCAATTATCGTGGTGTACCTTTACATCTCCTCAACCAGACCGTTTCTGGTTTTCTGTTCTATCTATGTGATGGGGTATATTATTGGGATGGACATTTCCTTCTCCTCAGCCCAAGCTTTTCTGTTATTCTGGTCTCTGTACATGGTGGGGAAAAATTAGTGGAATGTACCTTTCCTTCTCCTCAGCAGGACCTCCTCTAGTTTCTGATTCATCTACATAGTGGGGTAAAATATTTGGATGTGCTGTGCCTGCAGCTGGGACCTGAACCTGTGAACCTCTGCTAAGGGATGCACTGGCTGTGTGTATTGCACTACAGTGTTGCCACAGGGTCACATTGGTCCCTTGGGCTAGCTATATGTCTCCTCAGCCAGAACTTTTATATTGCACTGCACACCACGTACTGGTGCAAGGCATGGCCTGGGGCCACTGCAGGCAGGTGCCACTGCCCCCACCAGCACGGACACACACACCACCCTCTGCTGTGCTGACATGGGCTTATGTTGTTGGTGTGCCATCACAGGTCATACACTGCATGGATAGGCGGGTGCCTCAGTTGGGGTGTCAGGGGGAGGGGCATACATGGCCTTCTGCATGCCCCCACCCCATCACAGCCTACAAACATTTTGCACCTTCCACATGGAGGACGGGTGGCTGGGAGGGTGTCTGGTGTGTGCCCTGGCAACTATGGGCTAGGGTGGTCAGGGTATTTGTGGTTTGTGTTTTGCTTTGGTCAGCGGCTGTCTTGTTGATTTCTCATGTCTATGTTCCTATGTGTCACCTAGGCTACCGCCTGGTCAGCCCTGTGCCCCAGCTGCCCCCACTACATGTCCCACCTGCAGCACCCTATGCCCCATTCACACTGTCACCATAGTGGCCTTTCATACTTGTCCGCTATGCTTTTGGTGCAAATGTATCACTACTATCACTTTTCTGGGGCTCCCTGGCTATGCCGTATATTGCTGATATAGAACTGGTTTCTCTCTCTTGCAAATGTGTGCTAACGCCAGGTTTTCAGTTGCATTAGGATTCAGCCCTTACTTTCTCCGCATTAGTGTGAAAGGGGCCTCTCCCCGCCCACTCCGCACCCATTGACCCCTTCTCTCCGCCCTCTCTCCACCCTTTTCTGGACTTACTGCGGCCAGGAACATTAAGGCGCGTTATGTAACGTTAAGGTGCCTTAACATTACATAGCGCGCCTTAACATAGCCGCTGCTATGTTACCGCAGTTTAGTAAACATACCCCTTAGTTTATTTAGGAGTCACTGATGCTATGTGTACTGCCAACAAGTGATGGAGAAGCACAGCACTATCTGTTGCTGTGGGGACAGTAACATCTTTGAAATGTGTTGACAGTAACATCTAATGGCTTCTTATGCTAGAAAGACTTTGTAATATTTTATGATTATTCTCTCATGCTAATTAAATGTTATAAATACGATTCTATTCAAACCTTCACACCTCTCTTCTCTTTAGGTCAGAGACATACACAGAGACCATACAGATCAAACACACATATTGCAGCATGGAAAGCTTCTGTTTGGCTATTATAGAGAAGTTGTGTTCACTGGGAAGCATAAAGATGCTTTTATCCTAGTTTCTCAAGCCAACCTGTGATATTTATCCCTGAAATAACAGATTGTGGGGAGAAGATATTTCTGCAGAGCTGGAGGGATTTTTGGGAATCGGTACATAATTCCCTGTATTATTGGGCAGTAAAAAAAGTTAAAACTGAATTTCTATACTTGTCTTTTGGAATTCCTTATGGGCTGGTGACCAAACATGCTGTCACTGCTGCTGCCGCCCCTCTCTGAGGCCTTCGGCGGTAGCAATAGCCCCCAAATCATGACACAGCACTTAGTAACACACTGATTTGAGGGCTATTGTGTTGTGGTTTCCTCCTCCTCACCATGTGCCATTTCCATCCCCCTCCAGTGCTGCTTCAAACTGGAAGTGGCGTCAGAGGGGGGTGGAAATGGCAAATTGTGAAGAGGAGGAAACTGCAACGCAGCATCTGATTGTGTTAGTAAGGACTGCATTGTGGTTTGGATGCTATTGCTGCTGCTGCAGGCCCTCGAGAGGGGTGGCAGTGGGGGTGAGGGGGAGGCGGCAGGATGGACGGCACGCCTAAGGTGCCTCCAATCCTTGCATCAGCCCTGACCACAAGTCATGGCAGCAGTGAGATGTCCAAAATGATCCTGAAACAAGGATTCAAAGGAAGTCAGGTGCTCACCAAATACCATTCACATTAATGGTAAGTAGCCAGAAACAGGAGAGAATACAAAGCCAATAGAGGAGGCTACCAGACTGGACTAAATTGAAACAAGAGACTTGCAGGGCTCTTAAGTAGCAGTTCATATGGATGATGGAGCTCAGGAAAACTTTACCTGTTTTCAAACATATTTGCAGTATCTGAGGATGGATAACTGCCGTATAATGGTTTATAGTAGAGGGGATGGACGGACGGAGTGGAGGAGTAGCCTAGTGGTTACAGCAGTGGCCTGGAGAACAAGATGCCAGAGCTTGATTCCCCCTGGTACTCTTTGTGACCCTGGGCAAGTCACTTTACCCTCCATTTCCTCAGAAGAAAGGTCTGACAATCTACTGCATATCATACCTCCATTACAAACAGGAAGTTGGAGTTGGGCAGTCCAAGAGAGCAGTAGCAAGCTGCACCAAAGTTTTAAGGTAAGTGCCACAGGCTGTTTGTGTCCATTACTGCCTCTACAGGGGCATCAGCAATGACAATGACTGGACCAGTGATATGGACCAGTGATACTGGACCAGTGGCAATGACTGGACCAGTGATACTCTAAGTGACTGCCTTGTTTCCCTGATGGTAGCACCAGCCCTGGTTGCCAGGAGTCAGCAATGACTCAAAGGCACTTAAAAAAAAGGGAGAGTGTGGAGAAAACAGAAAAATTAATTTTTCCTGTTGATAAATAGGGAGGCCCTATCCCAAATGTAATTGAATTCCTGGAGGCTGCGAAGGGTGTGATATTATCAGACCACCTGGAATGTGCTTCTATCTTTGCAGGACTGGATGGGGGGATCAGACCATGGAAGGAAAGCTGAAGACCCAAAGACCCATGTGTAACAGATCTGTTGGATAAGTGCCCTTTGGGAAAGGTATCCAAGAGCTACAGTGCAAATGGGAAGATCACTAGGCTTGTGGCACCAAAGATTTTCAGACTCATTTTTATTCACCAGAATATACCCGTTCAGTTAATCTTTGGGAAGCAAGCCATGCATATATTTGTCCCATTTGTCCCTATTAAGTTCTATGGGGGATGCTATTGTGCAATGGGACAGGCAGGCTTGGATTTCTGTTTTCAATCAAACCTGCTTGAAATTTGATAGCAGGCATCTGTAACATACTACACATCCTCAACATACCACAAACTCCTCAGGGGCATCAAAAGAGAGGCACAGAGTATGTAAAGTGCAGGATGAGTACCAGAAACTACCATCAAAAGGGAAAAGCAGTACAAGATTGCAATGAACATCTCAAGATAGTAGAGGGCAGATCAGCACCACAATTGGTGGAAACACACCCAGGCACTTTGAGAGAAGTAAAATGATGAGGAGACCAGCACAGCACCCAGTCAGCTGCAAAGTCCTAAATTATTCATGGTTTAAAGGTGAGGTCAGAGAGGCTGTTGTAGCCAAAAAAGCATTAGTCAGGAAATGGAAAAAGGAGCCAAATGACAAAAACTGGAAACAGTCTAAGCAATGGCAAATTAGATGCAAGGCATTCATTAGACAGGCAAAGAGAGAATTTGAAAAAATAAAAAGCTTGCTGTGGAAGCAAAAACATATAAAAACTTTTTCAAATACATTTATAACAAAAAAAACTGTGAAAGAGTCAGATGGACCATTAGATGATAGAGGGGTAAAAGGGGCACTAAGAGGGGACAATGCTATAGCAGAGACTGAATGAATTAAAATGATGTTTCAGTCTTTACTGAAGAAGATGTAGAGTAGTTACCCATGACTATAATGGTATTTAAAGGTGATGCATCGTAAGAATTAAAAGAAATAGTGATAAACCAGGAAGACGTATTACATCTGTTTGATAAATAAAAAGTAGCAAATCACCTGGACTAGATGGTACACATCCAAGGATGTTGAAAGAACTGAAATATGAGATTGCAGACCTACTATTAGTAATTTGTGAACTATCATTACAATCATCTGGAATAACTAAAAACTGGCAAATGGTCAATTTAATGCCAATTTTTAAAAAGAGTTCCAGGGGTGATCTGGAAAACTACAGACCAGTGAGCCTAATGTCAATACCAGGCAAAATGGTAGAAACCATTATAAAGAACAAAATTACTGAACATGTAGATAGCTGTGATTTAATGGAAGAAAGCCAACATGGCTTTAATGAAGGAAGGCCTTGTCTTACTAATCTGTGATATCTTTTTTACAAAGGTGAGCCAGTCGATATAATGTATCTAGACTTTCAGAAAGTCTTTGACAAAGTCGTTCATAAGAAACTCTTCACAAAATTAAAAAGTCAAGGGATAGTAGGCAGTGTACGATTGTGGATGAGGAACTGCTTAAAAAATAGAAAGCAGAGGGTAGGGCTAAATGGCCAATTTTCCCAATAGAGGTGAATAGTGGAATACCTAAGGGACCTGTGCTGGATCTGCTGCTTTTTAACATATTTGTAAATAACCTGGAAACGGGAATGACGAATGAAGTAATCAGGTGACACAAAAATTGTTAAAACCCAAGAGGATTGTGAAAAATTGCAAGAGGACCTTCATAAAATGGAAGACTGGACATTCAAATGGATGATGAAATGTAATGTGGACAAGTGCAAAGTTATGCATCTAGGAAAGAAAAACACAAACTATGGTTACACGATACAAGGTTCCACATTAGGAACCACCATCCAGGAAAAAGATTTAAGCATCATCATAGATAACATGTTGAAACCCTCCGCCCAGTGTGCAGCAGTGGCCAAGAAGGCAAATAGAATGCTAGTAATCATAAGGAAAGGAAAGGAGAATAAAACAAAGGATATTATAATGCCTCTGTATCAGTCCATGGTGCAACCACATCTTGAATATTATGTGCAATTCTGGTCGCTGTATCTTAAAAAGGATATAGCATTATTAGAAAAGGTACAGAGAAGAGCCACCAAAATGGTAAAGGGGATGGAAGGATACTCCTATGAAGAGAGGCTAAAAAGGTTAGGAATCTTCAACCTGGAAAAAAGATGTCTGAGGCGAGATATGATACTGGTCTATAAATTAATGAATGAAGTGGAACAGGTAAATATAGATCAGTTGTTTACACCATCAAAAAGTAGAAAGACTTGGACATGTAGTAAAGGTACAGTGTATGTTATTTAAGACTAATAAGAGAAAATATTTTTTCACTCAACATGTAATCAAACTTTGGAATTTGCTACCAGAGGATGTAGTAAAAGCTGTTAGTGTAGCTGGGTTTAAAAAAAGTTTGGACAAATTCCTGGAGGAAAGGTCCATAAACCGTCATTAAATAGGACCCGGGAAATCCACTGCTTGCTCCAATATGAGCACTGTGGAACCTGTGTGTCTTTTTAGGAAACTGCTAGGTACGTATGACCTTGATTGGCCACTGTTGGAAACAGGATACTGGGCTTGATGGACCTTGGTCTGACCCAGTATGGCATATCTTATGTTCTTATTCCAGAAGGAATAGGACAGAACCAGATCAGCTGCAATGCCTTAAACATTCCAAGAAGACCAGCACAGCACCAAGACTGGCTGCAAGACCCCAAAACACCAGAGGAGAGCCAACACTGTGGGACTGCAGGAGTGCGGTGAGTTTAGCTGAGCTGTGGCACTGAGGACTTTGGATTCAGGATTAGAACCTTAAGTACAGAGGAAGATCCATATGAGGATGGAAGAAGCATTCATGGATTCAGAATCAGAGGATGCACCTTGGTTAAGGCCCCAAAACAATGGGAGTGGGGTTGTAGCACTGGCAGTAGCAGCCCAGAAGAGCTGAGGAAAACCAACAAAGCAGCAAGATGGGCTGTAAGCTCCTATAATGAAATGCTAATACTTGTGGCAACAGGGCCGGCCAAACCATTAGACAAACTCAGCTGTTGCCTAGGACGGCAACTTCTTGTGGGCAGCAAAGAGCAGGGCATTCAATGCTCAACAGTAGATTTTGACAGTCAGGGGTTGTAAAGCTTAAGGTTTGCCTAGGCGCCAGTACCAACATTTGGGCTGGCCTTGTGTGGTAGAAGACTAATATTTGACACATACAATGATGGAGGGTGGTGGATGTGAGGGCAATCTGTCAAACCATGATAGCTAGCACAGTAACAGTTACCACAGGCCCGGGCACGCAGTTCTGCATACAAAAAAGGACGTTAACTGCTTAATGCTCTTTAGAAAAGGGCCTTTTAGAATGAAAGAGTAACATTTTCCAGTCTACATGCTTTACCACTCTTATCCATGCACCAGATGTTTAGGTGGAGTTTTATTGCAGCAATTGGAAAATGATGGTTCTAAAGCTCACTTTAACTAAATAAACTATTTAGTGTCGACTAAGATGGATTGTTATAAAACTTTAGGCACTAGGACTGGAAGGAGTAAATATAAAATTGGCAAGTTCATCTTTTCACCATGTGTAATTCCAAATTGTCTTCTGGCAGCAGAGGGGAAGAAATTTCCAGGTCCCCATATGGCTGGGACTGTTCACCAGATGTGCAACATATGGATTCAAGTGATAGATAACCGCTCTTCAAAACGTAGCTGGACATCTAATATAGAACTTCCTCAAATCATTGAAGCCCATGTAGCCTAAATTCTTCAAGGCTGTAAAATATATATAGCAATGTCTGCATTATGGAGTACAGAACCAGTGTCTTCAGCTTCGCCTACCTTTATCTATGTACTGAACTCTGTGCTCACTCGGTTATCTTCTCTGACTAAACAGCACGAAACAGATTCCTTTTTTTCCCAAGACATTACTCTTCATTTAGTAAGAACTATTGAACGGTCATAAGAAGGACAGCTTCTCAGGGAATATTCACTTCTTTATCACCTTTTGTCAATGATCATACATTTGACAAGCACACTTGATAGAAAAAAAACTAGTTTCCAGCCAGTATTAAGCTTCAGTAAATACAGTGAATGTGACCTTCCAAAGTTACATCAGCTGAAGGTTTCTACTGCATTCTGCTTAAGCAATAGGATATTGCATGCAATGAACCATAGCTCCATATGAGGCATCTGTGGATTTTAAGCGATCCCTGTGCATTTCAGAAATACAAAGCTAATTAAAAATGTGAAAGGATTTTTTTAGGTGTTAAATACAGAGGCTCGGTAACTGGATTAGTAAGTGGTCTGCAGAGAAATGCACATCAGGGATCAATCTCCTTCAAGGATGTGAAACTCCGGTCCTTGAGGGCCACAAACCAGTCAGATTTGCAGGATATCCTTAATGAATATGCATGAGATATATTTGCATGCATTGCTCCTATTGTATGCAAATATATATCATGAATATTCATGAAGGATACCCTGAATACCAGGCTGGTTTGTTGCCCTCCAGGACTCGAGTTTGACACCCCTGATCTAGTTAAATATTGCTTTTTGGGAAGTGAAATGCTATTCAAGAACGTCAGATGGGACTCACCAAGGACAGTTTTTCACTCTTTGGAATACTGAAAGAGATTAAAGAGAAGGGCAAACAAGGTCAGTGCTTCAAATATGTGTGCCAATGTCACCCATATGTGAGGACTGACTTCCTACTTGTTCCTGGAGAAAAAAATGTTTTCATTCAATGCATAATAAAACTCTGCAGTTCATTACAGGAGGATGCAGTAAAACCAATTAGTGTAGCTGGGTTTAAAAAAGGTTTGGACAAGTTGCTGGAGGAAAGGTCCAAATACTATTATTAAAGAGAACCCAGGAAATCTACTGTTTTCCCCGGGATGAGCATTGTGAAACCTGTGTATCTTTTTGGGAAACTGCTAGGTACTTATGACCTGGATTGTCTACTGTTGAAAACAAGATACTGGACTTGATGGACCTTGGTCTGACCCAGTATGGCATTTCTTATGTTCTTATGCTTCATAGTCCGCACCAGTCCATGATGGCTTTTAAAGAAATGTCACTATCGGCAGCTCAGTGGTTCAACACTCTTGACCCAAAACTTTAAAATTCCAAGGATTCTATTTGCAGTCATACTGTATCACTGTAGTAATATGTGCAATTTTCAAATCTGTTCCCGTTTAGTAAGGCAAAGCTAATGCTTTTGGTCTATCTATGGAAAGCAAATCGTACTGACTAATTATAGGGTATAAGCTTAGCACGTGTAGAAAGAGAGTATAATGCAATGCCAAGCAGTGCTCATTGTGCAAAGGCTACAGCACAGAGTATCACCAGGACCAAACCAAACTAGCAATGTGCCCTATGAGACTGGTGAACCTGGAGTTCCTCCACCCACCCATCCACCCAAGTGAAGGAACTTGCTCTTGTCAGGCTTCCTAGAAGCCCAGTGATGACAACAGCACCCTTTCTGTACTTGTGCTCTGTATGGCCGCCCCACTTGCACAGCCCTTGGTATGGTCCTGGTTGACACATACACAGGCACATTAAAATCTACTGTTCCCACATATGATAAGCACTAAGGTAATTACTTTTAGTCACAGCCATGACTCTAGTCAGGGACTCCAGTCTCCAGTGATTCTGCAGCCATCTTGAAAGCTGAAAGATTCATCCCTTGCCATAGAACAGACCAATCATCATGGAATCATAGCAGGAGACTGGGGGCCAGAAAGCTTTAGTGATGGCAGTGTGGAGGAAGGTGAATGCAGCTCATCTTTCTTCTATTCCACAATCTCTTTACATACCTTCTCATTCCTGCTAGGGGTTCAGAGGAAGACGACTGGTATTTTCTGTTGTCATGTTTCTATGTTTCTATGGGACTGTTCTAGTGATGGATATGGAAGGACACACTAGATAGGCCATGTGGTCTTTTTCTGTCATCATGTTTCTATGTAGTGGCTTGGACTACATCCTTCATTCCTGCTACCAGGCAGGGCTGGCCCGTCCATTGAGCAAGAATGTGGTTTGCACAGGACAACGCATTTCAGGGGGCCCTGCACAAACAACATTCTTAATTGAAAGCCCAAGTAAATTTAAAAAAACAACTGACTGCTGCTGCTGCTGCCACTGTGGCAGCAGCAAAATCAAGTGTCTGCGGCCCCTCCCCCGCCTGCCTGAAGAGAGTTTCTCTTGCGCGGCTCTGTTAAGCCCGCTGGGGCAGATGGGGAACTCCCATCAGTCCTGGCGGGCTTAACAGAGCCAAGCGAGAGAAACTCTCTTTGTGGCTCTGAAAGCCGGCGCGGAGGGCTCTGCCGGGCAGGCGGGTGGGGGGGGGGGCGGCGGGACACTTGAGTCTGCTGCTGCCACAGTGGCAGCAGCAGTGGCAGCAGCCAGGGTTTTTTTTTTTTTAATTTTTCCTGGGTTGATGGGGTGGAGGGGGGTTATGACTGGTAATGGGCTATGGGGGGGGGGGACTAAGATTTAAAATGGGGTGATGGGGGTTAGGACTGGAAGTGAGCTGATCGGGGGGGTTAGGACTGGTAATGGGCTTTGGGGGGGGCTAAGACTGGAAATGGGCTGATGGGGGGTTAGGACTGGTAATGGGCGATGGGGGGGCTAAGACTGGAAATGGGTTGATGGGGGGGTTAGGACTGGACGTGGGCAGATGGGGGGTTTAGGACTGGTAATGGGCTATGGGAGGGACTAAGACTGAGTGGAGGTGAGCTAGGATTTGACATGGTGGTGCTAGGAAATGACTAGAAATGGGCTGATGGGGGGCTAGGATTGGAAATGAGCTGATGGAGGGACTCGAATAGGACTGATAATGGATGGGGGAGCTATGACTGAAAATGGGCTGATGGTGGGGCTAGGATAGGACTGGAAAGGGCTGATGCGGGGACTAGAAGGGAGCTGATGTTGGGGGAGGATTAGAATGGGATGGGGCTGGGAGAATGAAATGGAGAGGGGAAAATATTTTGTGTGGGAGGGAAGAAAAATCTACAATTGGCCAGGTATTGGGAGAATAAATGGGGATTGAGGATGGAGGGGTAAAATTTGAGTGGATGAAATAGGAATGAGGAAAGAGCAAAAGGAGAAAGATTAGTATGTTAAAGCAGATGTAGAGAGAGAATGGAAAAAAACTAGAAGTGAGAAGAAAGGACAAATGGACAGCAGACGATGGAGAGTTAGCAGAAGACACGAAGAAACCAGAAGAAAGTGGCTGGAGCAATTGCATCTGAAAAAAAATGCACAAAAGGTAGAAAAATATCTCTTTATTTTTAATTTATTAACTGGAATATGTCAGCTCTGGCAGGGCCGGATTTAGCTAGAGTGAGGCCCTACACCAAGAAAAACTGTGGGTCCCCCCCCCCGTGCAGTCCTGGGCCCCCCATGCAGTCCTGGGCCCCCCGTGCAGTCCTGGGCCCCCCCGTGCCCCCGTGCAGTCCTGGGCCCGCCCCCGTGCAGTCCTGCCCCCCCCTGTGCCC
The DNA here is from genome assembly GCA_033557465.1 of Ichthyophis bannanicus. NCBI lineage: Eukaryota > Metazoa > Chordata > Amphibia > Gymnophiona > Ichthyophiidae > Ichthyophis > Ichthyophis bannanicus. The sequence continues at coordinate 1,257,929,895 of CM066033.1, forward strand.
CCATGCAGTCCTGGCCCCCCCTCGTGCCCCTGTGAAGTCCTGCCCCCCCTGTGCCCCCGTGCAGTCCTGGCCCCCCCCCCCCGGGCCCCCGTGCAGTCCTGGGCCCCCCCGGGCCCCCCTGCAGTCCTGGGCCCCCCCCCGTGCCCCCATGCAGTCCTGGGCCCCCCTGGGCCCCTGTGCAGTCCTGGGCCCCCCCGTGCCCCCGTGCAGTCCTGGGCCCCCCCCCGTGCCCCCCTGCAGTCCTGGGCCCCCCCCGTTCCCCCGTGCAATCCTGGGCCCCCCCGTGCCCCCGTGCAGTCCTGCCCCCCCGGACAGCATCGCGGCTGTCTGAGGGGCTTCAGAGTGAGCCGGGGAAACCCGCGCGAAGCCCCGGCTCCCTCTGTACAGCCGCCAGCGTGAAGAGCCTTTTCCTTCATGCTGGCGGCTGTTTCTGTGAAGCCGCGAATGCTGGGAAAGGTTAAAGGTTGCCCTTTAACCTTTCCCAGCATTCGCAGCTTCACAGAAACAGCCGCCAGCGTGAAGGAAAAGGCTCTTCACGCTGGCGGCTGTACAGAGGGAGCCGGGGCCTCGCGCGGGCTTCCCCGGCTCCCTCTAAAGCCCTCCGATGGGCCCTTGCCAGCTGTGGGCCCTACACCACGGCATACCTGGCGTATAGGCAAATCCGGCCCTGAGCTCTGGGAAATGTGCATCATTAATGTCTGTGCTTTGTTTAGTACAAGAGGAAATTAATTTATAGTTTTATTTCTACAGTATTGTTGTACATTCCAAGTTTGGCTTTTGGGGTTCCCACTTTAATTATTGTCTTCCTATTTCTAAATTGTGATTCCTTGTTCTTTGTTTGGTGATGGTCTATGTTCTGCATGTGTAACTGAGCTGAGGTATTCTGTTTATGTACTGTAGTTTCTATTTGACATTGCCACTTGTTCTCTTTCCCCAGTAGGTCATGTATTGTTATTCTCTGAGATGTATTGGTTTAATATTTGCAGTGTTGCCTTTTGATAGGTAGAGTATGGTGCTTTGTGAGTCCCGGGTTTGCTATGGGTTCTAAATGGACAGTGTTTGTAGTAGTTTCTAATGTGCCTGGTGGTAGGCACTGGGTTATAGTAATGTAGAAATCTTTTAGTCTTTCTTTATCCATACACTCATTAAGAGGCATGTTTACTAAAAGTTAGTGTATGGTAACATTATGCAAATGAGGCCCCGCACCGAGTCTCCGCACATGGCCCCGCACCCCCCTTGGGCCACCCCTGCTACCAGGAGCCAGAGTACTGATCTTTGTAGTACATAATTCAAACCATAACCCTAAGACCCTGAAAGTACAATAATAATAGTACAGCATTTTTTTGCAAGAAGGGGTGATACTGGACCTTGTTTCTACAAATGGGGGGGAGTGTTTTTGATATAGTTGGTAATCTGGCATCCAGCAATCATTGGTTTATGAGGTTCAGTAGTAGGGCGCAGATGGAGATAGTTCACTTAAAAGTGAGGGTCCTAGACTTTAGGAAAATTAATGATGGGGGAGTACCTGAAGGAGTATTAGCTGGATGTGACCATCTAGGGAAAGTTTCAAAGCAGTGAGCAACACTGAAAGGAGATACTTTAAGGGCAACAATAGGGATCTACTTTGGTTTTTGCACTCATGGTAAAATGTGATGAATGGCAACATTTTCAGCTAGTCTTGCTGCCACCAAAACTGAATTTGTGGGCCCTTATGTTCCCAGGAACCACCATTCTTCTCATTATGATTCACTGATGATGCAAGCACACATCCATACACATGGCACAGACATAGTGGTGCTACTCTGGGAGGGGGAGAATGGGATGGGGTGACAAACTGGAAGAAAGACGCACTTCAGCCAGTCACCTTCAAACTCTTAGGCAAGCAGTCAGACAAGCCTATCCCTGCCTGACTCATCCAGCTCCCAGTAGCTGGGATAGAGGAGAAAGCAGAGCTCTGGACAGGGAGCCATTTTCTCTGGGTTTTCAAGGAGAGAGGAAGTACCATACTTGCTTGCTTAAGGGCTTCAGAAAAAAAATTGCTGAGCTTTGAAAGGTGTTTTGATATATTTTTTTAAAGGGCACACACAGTTATTTTACCAGCAAAGTGTGCTTGACAAGATTTCCAGGGATGCTGCTGGAGATTACAGAGGAACAAACTATAGCCTCAATGCAGTAAACTGTGCTTCCTTCAATGTAGATTGGAATACAAGTGTAAATGCAATTTTAGAAAACTGCTGTTTACTAGGGATGTGCATTTGTTTGAAACAACATGGGAATATCAACATTTCCTTTGTCACTCCATACCAGACACAACATGAAAAAACCTGAAACCCTATCCACCCCCCCCCCCCCCCCCTAACAACCGTCATCACAGCCTGGCTTCAAGCTAGCAACCTTTAGATGAGAAAGAAGGCACCTTGCAGTAGAAGCTATTATGTCTCACATGGTGCTGGTTTTTGCCAGCCCGCTCTTAAATGTGTTTTGTATTTCAGGTGATCTTTGTTCCTGTTTTCTGATTGGTCCAAAGCTTGATTTTTCTTGTATTCTATGGAAAACCTTTCCTGGATTTTTTGCTTAGTCCAGGGAGGCATCCAGCAGTGTTCTTCTCTCACCACAGCCATCTCAGAAAATGGCAGCGCCGGGCCTCTAACTGTGTATTTAGACATACCATTACGTGTTAAATTTATTTTATTTATTTATTTATTTATTACAATCTTTTATATACCGCGCTATTTGGTATTAGCGCGGTTCACATACAACAACATCAACAGAATAACAGGCTATTCCGTGTTTACAGCAAACAGGTATATAAACTTGGGTAACATAAGGTTAACATAACATAACATAAATGCCAAATATGGCAATGTCTGCCTTGATAGAAAGCACTGCCTTACTTGGAAGACTGACCCCTAACATACCGCTGAGGGTCAGGCATTGCCATTTTACATGAAGGCAGCATTGGGGAAGGCTGTCGCTGGATATCTCCCCAGAACAAGGAAGTACACCGGTATTAAAGACTTTCTGGTCCAAGGCCTCCCTTTTCTGGGTGCCCTGACTATCTAGGTATCTAGGCCAAGAGTGTCATGAACTGCGGAGTTCCCTAGAGGGCAAAATCCAGAGGGAACTGGGGTGGCCAAGGGAGTTTTTGCAGAGTAGGGTGTGAGCCAATCCTTGCTCGTGCACTGACAGGAAGGGAGACATTATACTCACAATACAGCAAATGGTTGCATATTACCACAGTGGTGTGTGCTGTTTTATCTGACAGTGCATACTTTTTGATGCTGCTGTAATTTGCATGCCATTAGTTTAATGCATCAGGAGTAAAGTTGTTTACTCCTGATGCATTAAACTAATGGCATGCAAATTACAGTTGTTCTTTGTGTGTGTGCATTAGAATTTTGTACGCTGAAGCTTAGCACAGCATTCTAACGCACTGCTTACTGCATCAAGGCCAATGTATCAGTGTGTCTAGAAGCTATGGGAATCAACAGTGGGAGACAGGGACAGTATTGTTACTGAGTGACAAGCAGGGCCGGATTTACCTTGAGTGAGGCCCTACGCCAACAAAAATTGTGGGCCCCCAGAAAAGATAAAAACGAGCACGCCGGATCAGCTGCGCGCTGTTGGCCCTGACGTCATAATTAAACTGGGAATCCCAAAAGCCAAACTTGGAATGTACAACACTGTAGAAATAAAACTATACATTAATTTGCTCTTGTACTAAACAAAGTGCAGACGTTAATGATGCACATTTATCAGAGCTGACATATTCCAATTAATAAATTCAAAATAGAGATATTTTTCTACCTTTTGTGCATTTTTTTTCAGCTGCAATTGCTCCAGCCACTTTCTTCTGGTTTCTTCGTGCCAGCCCACCTCCAGTCTTAACTCCTCCCAGCCCATTTCCAGTCCCAGTCCCCCCCTTTCCAGTCCCAGTCCCCCCCCCCATTTCCAGTCCCCCCCCTTTCCAGAATAAGTAGCATGGAAATGGCTCCTTTTGGAATATGTCAGGTACTTGTGACCACTCTTGAAAATAAGAGACCGGGCTTGATGGACTTTTGCTCTTACCCAATATGGCAGTTCTTATGTTCTGGGACATATAAGGAAAGGAATAGCTTGCGGGAAAAAGGAGGTTATAGTGTCTTTGCAAAAGTTTATAGGTTGACCTTATTTGGAGTACTGAGTAAAATTCTAGAGACCACATCTTCAGAAAGTGCTAATGCAAGAGGGCAGTTATTTTCCTTTACTAGTGCCGGTGTTTCTCCACTGAGAAACATTTGTACTGCCCTATAATAGGGTGAGACCAGAGGGAACTAAATTCTTGCTAAAAGTATACCCCCTGCAGAGTGATTGTATCTGGCACAGTTCAACCTGTGGTCCATGTGTACACATGAAGTTTCAGGGTGTTGGTAGCGGCCTACGGGAGGAGCAGCAGCCTATTTGGAACCTTTGAAGAATTAAGGGAGGAAAATTGTTAAAAGCCTGATCCCCGGTAGGGATTTGAATTGGAATTGGCACTTACTCTGCTGCTTGTGTCCCTGTTTTTACCAAGTGTCCCTGCAAAAGCTGTAAGGCATTAAACTGTAGCTAAATAAAAACAACTTAGTCGCTGCCGAACCTCAGAATTATTTATGCTTGAGAACATGAAACACAGCCATTTTAGCACTGACAGATCTTATTCATAAATTGAGTTGTGGGTCTCTGTTTTTATACCTTCACTATAGATTTGGAATATTGTGCATCATCCTAAATGGAAAATTGCCAGGATCATTTATAGCACACCATTTAACCTTAAATACTGCCATATGTATTCTTGATCTGTGGCACTGATATTACTGTGGCACGGAGGGGCTCAGCCGGGCAGAGGGGGCCCCGCGGGACAGTCCATGCTGCCGCGGCAGCAGCCAGCGTTTTTTATTTATTTATTTAATTTTTAAAAAGCTAACAATTTGTTCGATTTTTGTGGGCCCTTGCCAGCTGTGGGCCCTACGCCACGGCGTAACTGGCGTATAGGTAAATCCAGCCCTGGTGACAAGTCTAAGCAACAGAAGCATAGAAAATTCTACTTACTGCTTTACAACTTTTTCACAATTGTTTCTTGGTGCCTGGGGCAGGACAAGTCCAATACTGTAGGGATTTGTATGACCAAAAAATCTTAGGGGTATGTTTACTAAACTGCGGTAACGTTACATAACGCGCGTTATGTAACGTTAACGATCGTTAGCGCATCATAACGCGCATTATGATGCGCTAACGATCGTTAACGTTACATAACGAGCGTTAACCAACATTAACGATCGTAAAGCTCTGCGGCGCGGTAAAACACCGCAGAAGGTGGAGAGAGGGCAGAGAGAAGGGGTCAGTGGGCGGAGAGTGGGCGGGGAGAGGCTCCCTGCACACTAACGCGCTGATCTGAAGAGCTGAATCCAAACGCGATTGAAAACCTGCCGTTAAATGCACATTACAGGGGAGAGAAACCATTTCAGTGTCAGCAATGTACAGCCCAGCAGGGAATCCAAAAACAAGTGATAAGTGTGATACATGTGAACAGAACAAAAGGGCACATAAACACTGAAAATGACCCCAACAAACTGGAAAAAAAACATAACCAAGCTGGCCAATAGTGGTATCAATGAGAAACAACAACACCTCCCCTCCAGAGTAAGCTCCATAGAACAGATATAAATCGTGGAAGGGTCTATACTCCGTCCCCATGCAAGGTGAATGAGCCCAAAGTGAAATAGCGCTGCTCATGGTTTTCCCCACCATCGGACAGGGTTCCTATGGCGTGCACATGTCCCGCAACATCAGGGCGGGCATGTCGGAATGGCAACTGGACAGATGCTGGAGAAGGGGATACAGAGGGCCGCAGGCGGCACATGCTGTGGTGGAGCTGGGCCACAGTGCGGACTAGGGTGATGCCTAGGTGGCCCATATGAATGCTGAAACAGCAGAGCAGCCAGACAGCAACTGCTGAAGGCCCAACATGGGCACGAGTGTGTTTCCCACAGTGTCACAGGGGATAGTACCCAACAGCTACCCCTAAGGGCACGGAACATTGGCAGGCGGGGCTGGGGGGAGCGTGGACGTCTATGCAGGCACACCTACCCCAGAACCCGCACCATAGGCAGCCGCCTACCTGCACACTGGATGGCCTGAGACTGCGCACCACCAGCACCACCAGCAGAAGGGCATGTCAGCATGGTGGCTGAGGGATACTGGTGGTGGAGGGGGCAGTGGCTGATGCCCAGAGCAGACCGTGGCCTAGCCCTGTGTAGGTGGGTGCCATGTACTGCAACAGACGGGCCCTGTCTGACGAACAGTCATGGTATCACCAAGGAATGTACTGACTCTGTGACAACAAGGTGGTGCAGTGCACAAAACCAGTGTATTCAGAAGCAGAGGGTCACAGGTTCAAGTCCCAGCTGTGGTTCCTGCCAACCCAGTCCCCATATTTTACCCACTACTACAACGTGTTAATACAGACAGCACCTTTATTGCAGATGACATAAACATGCCCAAGACACCGACATTTTACCCTACAGAGCACGGACACCATAAACATGCACATTACCTAGAGCAGAGTCTCCCAAATGCAGTCCTGGAGGGCCAAACACCATTCCGGTTCCATGCTGCCTCTGATAAAGATGCATGTGCTGCATTTCTATGCGCCACCCACATGGTATGCAGATGTATCTCATGCATATTCATGAGGGACAGCATGAAAACCCGAACAGTGTTTGGCACCGCAGGACTGGAGTTGGGAACCTCTGCCGTAAAGCAGCAGCCAACAGGGGCAGACACACCCGCACCCACAGGCCCCATTGTCCAAAGCCTCCTGGAGAGGCAGGACTTTGGGCTCTGCATGCATTTCCCAATACTAGCACTTGCATACCTTAGTAATGCCACCCTAAACCTGGGAATATGGTACACATCTATCAAAAGGTTGCTATGATTACTGGCAGATAGCAATTCCTAGGTTAAGTACAATTTTCTGAGTGAGCTGCATCATAGCAACCTTTCTGATGTCTGTGGAGTGTGCTACAGGTCTTGTGTCTGACAGTGTTTACCAACCTGGGGAGTGACTCCTACAGTATTGTGTACCATAGCCATGCCTGCACTGTGCCCAGGACTGGTGTGGTGGCCTGGGCTGCACAACACCTTTATAGTTGCACAATGCTGGCATAGGTGTGGGGAGTGTGTGTCTGTGGCTGCCAACACCCTCCACAGCCCACACTGCTAGCACTGTTGCCAGTATTGGCCTGCCAATGTGCATAATGAGGAGCAAGGTACCGTGGGAATAGCCTGGATAGGGTGGCCTGGCCTGGCCGCATCTGCATAGGGCATAGGGCAATGGCTCGGACATTGTAGTGCCCGGTACCACCTGCACGGACAGGGTGGCCATAGCGTGTCCTGCTGGGAGGTCACTCTCACCCTGACTGAGCAATGACCATGGCATGGCTAGGTTCCCCCATAGTGCTATATAGCATTTCTCTTATGTGATATTTGTGGGTTTTCTTTTGGGGCCCAATCACTGACTTATCTGCTTGGTGTGTATGCTGACATCCCCATTCTGGGTACATGCATCTCCTCCAGGACCATGCACTATGGACTAGCTGGCGGACTGTCTGCAGCTAGTATGTGTCTTGCTGGAACACCTTGCAGGGTGCAGCGGCTGGAGTCTTGCTGCTGGAGAATGTCAGATAATGGTGGGGGGCAGCTGAGCTTTTCCAGGCCTGCCATCTGTCTGCTATTGTGTTATGGATGTGTACCGCTCTGTCTGTTCCCCAGCAGGACTGGAGTTGATGGTCCCCTCTACTGCTACCATTGCAGGGAGGTAGACTGTGGATCTAGTGATGGGTGATCCTGTTTCCCACCCTGAGCCCCAGAAGGTGGGTTGTGTGGTGGTACATAATCTGCCTATGGGTCCATACACCCCCCCCCCCCTTCACCTACAGCAGGTAACCATGGCACCAACACAGGATATGCACTATTCTGGGTGTATCATCGCCCATAAGGACTAGACATGACCGAGACATACAGCAGGACACAGATGTATCCTAGGTGTGTCTAACGGAACTACCTATCACACATTGATGGGGACCTGCAGCATGGCATATTTTAGCCATGAAAGGTGCTGTGGACCTGGTTCTGGCGCCCCACCTCAACCTCAGGGTGGGCACAGTACCCGCACAATGTGACTGTCTGTGGCTACTCTGTGGCAGTGCCACACACGGTCTGTTGCCCCTACCAGGCTGAGGTGCTGAGGGGGTGCATACCCAATCTTGTGCCCATCTGTCGACTGCTGATTTGCATGTGCAGTGCATCATGGGTACAGGTGGGTTAACCCTATCCTGGTAACCACAGCAGACAGTTTGTGTGGTGACGTGCAGTCCTTCTGCAGCCAGCCAGGGCTTTGTTCACACCCTTATAAGGTGTCCTATAGGGGACATTATAGGGTGCCTTGGCGGACAGTACACTTTATAATGTGCCCTATGGAGTGCATTATGGAGTGCCTTATGCGGCACCTTAGGTTATGCCACCGTGAGAGTGTGTTTGCTGGCAGCATTAATTAAAATACACGTCAAGGCTAACAATCACTACTTAAATGTAAAGAGTGTTGCCTCAGCCAGCCTTATACATTAGACCCACTGGGGAATCGAGCCCATGACCCCTGTACCATCAGTCAGTGTTATAACCATTGTGCTACAGCTCTGTTGCTATGCTTGTATGCCTGCACGCCTTCTTAAGATTAATGCGCGGTAACGTGCCCTGAAGCGCTCGTTCATTTATGGCACCTTGTAACACGTGTTATCGGTAATGATGTACCGCCCATGTCCTTATTTGGGATTTCTGTCTCTACCGCGGCTCCTAATGTAAATCACACTAACGCAGTTTAGTAAACATACCCCTTAGTTTGTTTGCAGATTTCCTGAATTTTTCACAAATTTACATGTGAGCTTTTTACATGTTTTTTTTTAGACACCAGTTTTTAGTGTACTCTTTGTATGCATGCTAGGACTTTACATTTGCAAATTAATTATATGTGCATTAATTTATAGTTATATGTGTGTACATGTGATTTATACAAACTTAGAATTTATTGGTGCCCAACAAGCCAAATGAACGCTCATGAATGCAATCCCCTACAATACTGAGCATCTGTATGTGGTCAGTGAATTGGAAGGAAGTAGAGAGGTGCAGAGCCAAGAAAAGTTTGATTAATCTTCATTAAAAAATGAAGTTTTAGTAATTTTTACGTTTTTAATGTTTTTGCACATATTAATCTTAAATTTGAGACTTTTTTGCACACTATAGCCTTTTTGAATATACAAGTTGACTGTGTGCATAGTAATTCATAGGTATGCACATGCACAAATGATTTGCATATGCTTTTAATTTTTAGGTGCCCAAATTAATGTCCATACTGCTCAAAATGCACATCTCTGGAAGGCAGTAGTCACTCACTAGTCCAAGTGATAAAGGACAGCAGTGTCTCCTATCTCACAAGAGGAAAAGGAGCATCTGGCATAACATAATAAAAGTATAGTATAAAATAACGAACATCTCTTTAGGATATTTTTTTCAAAGATAATCTAGCTTAGAGAAAGAGCTCAGCTATGCAGTCTGCTCAAAGGATTCTCCCAACTGATTAGACCCATCTCTTCTGCTCCACATTTGACCTTCCTCCCACTATTCCCTAATTTCCCCGCTATTCCTGCTCCTCTCTCAACCTCTCCTTCCTCCATGTGTGATTGCTTTTTTTCTGTCCTGTCACATACTGTAGTTCTTTTCCTTTTCTGGCTCCTGCCAACACTGTGTATTTTACATAATTATAAACCGCCCTGGTGTTATGAAGTAGCGGTATATCAAGCAACCAAATAAACATAAACATAAATAAACACAAACAAAAGAAGCCACTAATGACTGAAGGGAAATTTGTCAGGTTCCTAAAGGGACTTAGCACTACCGAGTTACAGAGTACTCTAAAGACACATAACAGAGCGAAAGAGAGTCCTTTTTCTATACAGCTTACAATCTAGTTTGATTGCATCTTGGGAAGGATAGATGTAGAAATGGGCATAGAAGGAAAGAAGGTGAGGCAGTTGAGATTTCTGAAGCCAGCAGCAGTACAAGAGTGAAGGAAGAGATGGAGTAGTCTAGGAGTATGCATATGGCCAGGGTCACCATTAAGCAAACTAGGCAGTTGCCTAGAGCGCTGGTCCTCTGGGGGTGCCCACGGCCACTGCTGCTGCCCTTCTCCAAAGTCTGCAGCAGTGGCAATGGCCACTAACCCACATTCATCACTTACCTGTACACATCAGCCCCGTGTCACGGTTTCTTTTGCCTCCTATCTCCCACTTTCACCTCCTTCCAGTGCAGACTTCCGGTTTATGTAGGTAAGCTATATGTCATGGTTTGTGGGCCATTGCCATCCCTGCAGGCCCTGTAAAGGGGCATCAATGGTGGAAATGGGGCGGGGGGCCATGGAGGAATTAGGATGGAGGTCCCGCCTAGGGAGCTTCCAGTCCTGGCACTGGCCCTGTATATGCTTTTCTCTAGTCCACCACTGAATCAATACAATGGTTACTTAAGAGAAGAGTGGCCATAACTGACATTTACAGTGCTGCTATGAGAGAGCAGGCGCCAACTCCCATCACCACAAGGGGGGGAAGGAAGGTAGAGATGGTGCAGGGTTGGATGCAGGAAATAAACAGTAAGTAAAACCAAAAGTGCAGAGCAGAAGGCACACCCTATTCCCTCCTGAAAAGTATATGCAGCTGTTTTTTTGCAGACACAGAATCTGATGAATCTTCATATGTGGGATCTGCTTTAAAATCATCAGTATGGAAAGTTTCATGGCTAAAAATGTCTGGAAGGTCTTATTGTTAGTATGTTAAGCACACCACATCTCTGGCTGCTAAGTCAAAGAAATTAATTAGATTTTTCTGACAAGGCTGGAAAAGATCAAACAGTGGAGCAGCTAGAACTTACTGTTGGATGTAACCCATCCGGTCCCATCGTTTTGTCTACTTTTAGTTTAGCTGGTTTCTCACAAACACAGTCTTCTGAAACTCATTCAAGATCTTCTGAAAATTGTTCAATAAAATTTTCATAAGCAACATCCCTCTATTGTGTGTTTGCTAGAAATTCACTTAAATAAGGTTTGGTGGACTGATACCATACTGTATTCTTCTTATAAAAAAGCATGAAGGGGAACTGTGATTCTAATTTCAAAGAATTGTCCTTTTGTTCCTGAAAGAACCATTGTGACCTTGCAAGGAGGTTTGTGACTTTTATAGAGAATCCAAACAAGATACAGATCACTTTAGTCTGTTTCTATGTCCCTAAGGAAGATATTTCTTTTCTCTTCCCACACATTTTCCAGGTAGTAAAAATGGAGTCAAAAAGTCATACTTATTTAGGAAGATATTTTGTTCAAACTACATCCAGAGTCGATAACAGTAAAAGAGCAAACAATGCTAAAACATCTGATGATAGTTGAGGAGGCAAGAAAGAGAGAAACATTGTGTGATGGCTAAGGGGGAGTGAGAGAGAGAGAGAAAGAGAGAACACAGAAATCGGGTGATGACTTGGGGGGCAGGCAAGAGAGAGAGACACATACACATGGGTGATAGCTTGGGGGACAAGAGAGAGAAAGACATTGGTGATGGGTAAGGGAAGAAAGAAAGAAAGAGAGAGACAGACATCGGGTGATGGCTTGGAGAGTAAGAGAGAGAAACAGACAGACATTGGGTGATGACTTGGAAGGCGAGAGAGAGACAGTCATCAGTGATGGTTTGGGGGGCAAGAGAGAGAGACAGACATTGGGTGATGGCTTGAGTGGGGGGGGGGCAAAAGAGAGAGCAAAAGACATTGGATGATGACTTGGGGACAAGAGAGAAAGAAAAACAGTCAGACAGGGTAATGACTTGGGGGACAAGAGACAGAGAGAAACAGTCAGACATCAGGTGATGGTTGGGGGGGGGGGGCAAGAGAGAGAGAGAAACAGTCAGACATCGAGTGATGAATTGGAGGAACAAGAGAGAGAGGGACACTGGGTGATGACTGTAGGGGGGGGAGCTATGAGAGGGTTTGTTTTTATTTGCTTCATATATTATCAGGCCATGATGATATGTGAAGCAAAAGAGAAGTTGCCTCAGGTGCAGCAATAAAGAGTCATCGATATGCTGCTGACAACACTCATTGGGGATGGTGGGAGAGGAAGGAGGAGAAGATCAATGCCTTCTGTTGGCACTGTATAATTGCATGTTAGGCTTAGGAAAAAGACGGCTTACTAAATTTGACTCCTAAGTTAGGAGTCTAATTTAGTAAGCCGTCTTTTTCCATAGAATATGGGAAAACAGTAAATCAGGCACTGAAAAAACAGAGCTGCTATACACCTTTTGGGGGCTGGGAGGAGGGGCACTGTGATCGTGAGCTTTGTCAAAGCCTATATTAAAGATTTTGGTTTGTTAGATATTTGGCATCAAGAGCATGGCACTGATACAGATTAAACCTCTTTTAATCAACCCCACCAATCTTAGGGGCCCTTTTACTAAAGGTGCAAAGGTGTTGCACCTAATGCAGAAAAAGCTCTGAAATAATGGTGTGTTAGTGCAACACCATGGCATTAACTGTCAGAGGCATGTAAAACATTTCCCTGGCCATTGATGCAGAGCCCTGTCCCTTAGCACACACCATGTTAGCATGAGTGCACTTAACTCCACCTATTGAGACGGTACTAGGTGATCAAAACTAATGTGGATAGCGTGTGATGTGAATACAACGCTAACTGTGATGAGCGCACCATGACCACTTCCCCCCCTAAACTGCCCACTCATGGCTCTACTGCTGGTTATATAGTTATCTAGAGAATCATCCCGCGTTATCATGGCACTGCGCTAGCTAGCAATGCATGTCCCAATGCGCATATAGATTATTGGTTCATTTCACAGGAGGACAAAAATTGGTGTTATATTGGCCACCCTCCAATCTTCAGGTATTACAGATGATTTTAATGATAGTTCACAGATTACTAATTGTAGGTCTGCAATCTCATATTTTAATTCTTTCGACACCCTTGAATGTATACCATCTGGTCCAGGTGATTTGCTACTCTTCAGTTTATCAAATAGTTGTAATACATCCTCCTGGTTTATGGATATTTTTTCAATTCTTCCACAGCATCTCCTTCAAATACCATTTCAATCATGGGTAACATTGTAGAAATTGCCATATTTGGCACTTAACACTGGATTTCAACTTCCTATCTAAAAGCCTAAATTTAGGGGCATGTTTACTAAACACCGAAATTGTGCGGGGCCCCGTTAGTGTGCCTGTGCCATATAAGGAGTGGGTGGTTCAGGCAGAAAAAAGGAATAAAAACGACCGTACCTGTGCGCGGCGCGCACATTTGCGGGGTCCACATTAGCGCGTGGCAAGGCTAAGTGAGGCACTGCTGGGCACATATAGGAACAGTGCCGTAGCACAACGGTGAAGATACTAACCAATGGTGCAGGGGCCATGGGTTCAATTCCCCATTGTGCACCACAAAAACACCAGCTTGAGGCAATAACTTTAATGGTTAAAGGTGCACTAGAAGGCATATGAATCCTGTACGGCAGAAAGGGGAACCCTGCTAACCTTTTGCAGCAACAGGCGGCACACTGTTCATATTTGGGCGGCAGAGTGCGCCGCACTGTTAATATTGGGCTCAGAATGCTTTGCGCTGCAAATTGTGTGCATTAGGCGATGTGCTGTTAAGTCCTTGCGGTTTGAGCGGCAGAAGGCGGTGCGCTGCAAATTTGGAAGGCCGAAGGCAGTGCGCCAACGGACAAACACAGGAAGAGAGCCACAGCACAATGGTGAAGACACTCACCAATGATGCATGCATCAGGGGTTCGATCCCCCACAGTGCCCAGTTAACCAGCCTCACTGAGGCATAATTTTAGGAGGCATAGAAATAATGGGCAGCAATAGGCGGCGTGCTAGTCTTACGAGGCACTTGAATAGTGTGAGGCTAAGGCGGCGCGCTGATGTGGAAGCATAGGAACAGAGCCACAGCACAATGGTGAAGACACTCACCAATGATGCATGCATCAGGGGTTCGATCCCTCACAGTGCTCAGTGCACAGGGCTGGCTGAGGCAGTATGTTTTTGGTGAGTAGTGCTGTAGGGTGGCTTTTAGTTTTCCTTTATTTAGCACAGCTACCAAACGCACTCGCACATCATGTTGACATGAGGCAGCTCATGAGGCACATGTTAGAGTGCACTGTCCGCCAAGGCACCCTTGCATGTCCCCTATAGGGCACCATATATGTTGTGTCTCCGGATAGAGACTAGTGCACCTCATATGGACCTAAACTAAAAGATGGCCTATTGTGTGCCCTATCAACCACACTCAAGGGCACCATGTGGGTATAGTACGCTGTGGGTTGATTTGCTGCCAGCAACATCTGCACATTAAATGTTAAATACCTATGCACCGCCCTACAAAATTACACCACTGTGGGTTTGAACCCATGACCTCTGACTTCACAGGCAATGAGGTACCCATTGGCCTACAGCTCTATAGCTGCCAGCAAGCCCCTGGCTGGCTGCAGAGAGCCTGCATGTCACCACACAGACAGTCTGTTGTGGTAGCCAGGATAGGGTTAGTCCACCCATACCCATGATGCACTGCACATGCAAATCAACTGTCCACAGATAGACACAGGATCGGGAATGCACCCCGGCATCTCCACAGCTTGGTAGGAGGGAGTGTCCATGTGCACCCACACAGCACCTCGGCCTGGTAGGGTGTACTGAGTGGGTGTTGTACTGGCACAGAGTAGCTACACACCGTCACATTGTGCGGGTACTGTGCTCACCCTGAGTGTGCGTGGAGGCACCCAGGACCAGGTCCACCACAACCTCCGTGGCAGAATGAGGCCATGCCAGAGCTACACAGCACTATTACTCTGTGAGATAGGTTGTTTCTGCAGAGACACCTTGGATATCTCTGTTGGTCAGAGTCAGGGGCACCCCTTATGTGAGACCTAGGTGGGCTCTTTACCACCATTTCTCCCCCTCAGGTTGGAAAGCAGGGTCTCTTATCATCATGCTACCTCCCTGCAATGGTAGCAGTAGGGTGGACCATCAACCCCAGTCCTGCTGTGGGAGAGACACCCTACAGCACTGTCACAGCAACTCCATACACATCCATAACACAATATCTGACAGACATTAGGCCTTGATATGCTAAGTTGCACCCCACCACTATCTGATCTTCACCTACAGCAAGCCCTCAGCCACTGCACAGTGCTCCATCAGGACACACACCAGCTGACATATGTCTGCTAGTTAGTCCTGTTGGAAATGCATGCACCCAGAACTGGGATGGCAGTGCACACCAGCAGTTAAGTCATTGACTGGGCCCCGACACAAAACCCATATATATCACATGGGAGACATACTATCATTCACTATGGGGGTGCCTAGCCATGTTGTCTTCACTGCACAGTCAGGGTGGAGTGCAACCCCAGCAGCACATACAGAGGCCACCATGTATGTGTAGGTGGTGGGCAACCACTACACTATCCCAGTCAGTGCCCTCTGCCCTGTGCAGATGCATCCTGGCCAACCCGCCCTGTCAGAGCTATACCCATGGTACCTTGCTGCTCATTATGCACATTGGCAGGCCAATACTGGCAACAGTGCTGGCAGTGTGGGCTGTGGAAGGTGTTTGCAGCCAACACACACTGTATAGACAGACACACACTCCCACACGTATGCCAGCATTGTGCTACTGTAGAGGCGTTTGTCAGCATTAGCCACCACACCAGTCCTGGGCACAGTACAGGCATGGATATGGTAGCAATACTGTTTTGAGTCACTCCCCAGGGTGGTAAACGCTGTCAGAGACCAGACCTGATGCACCCACTGCAGTCAACAGACAGATTGTCATGATGGAGCTCAAGGAGCAGAATGTGCGTGACGTAGGGATATCTATCTGCCAGTACTCAGAGCAAGTGTTTGGAAGCTGTGTACCGTATACCCAGGTGTAGAGTGACATTGCTAAGGTATTCACATGCTAGTATTGTGAGATGCACACAAGGCCCAATGTCCTGCCTCTCCAGGGGGCATTGGCCATTGGGGCCTGTGGGTGTGGGTGTGGGTGTGTCTGCCCCTGTTGGCTGCTGCTTTACGGCTGAGGTTCCCAAATCCAGCCCAGGGTTGCAACACACTGTTCGCGTTTTCCTGCTGTCCCTCATGAATATGCATTAGCTACATCTACATGCCATGGGGGTGGTGCAGAGATATACAGCACTGGCATTTGTATGGGCGGCAGCATTGAACCTGAATGGTGTGTGGTCCTCTGGGACTGCATTTGTGAGACTCTGCTCTAGGTAATGCCCCTCGTCATGGTGTCTGTGATCAGTGGGGTGTAAAATTGGCGTATGAGCAATGCGTATGTCCCCAGCAATAATGGTTTGTCCTTACTATCACGGATTAGTTGTGGGTAAAGATATGTGGACAGGATTGGCAGGGCTTTGAACCTGTGACCTTCTGTTCTTGCACACACTGTCTGTGTGCAGTGCGCCACTGTGTTGCCACAGATGTGCTTGATTCCCTGGGCAGTCCATGACTGCACATCCGACAGGGCCTGTCTGTTGCAGTGGACGGTGCCAGCCTGCACATGGCTAGGCCACTGTCTTCTGTGGCTAGCAGCCACTGCCCCCTCCACCACCTGTACTCGTCCGCCAACATGATGGCATTCCTACTCTCAGGGAATGCATATGCCCTGATTGCATTGTGGCACTCCGGGACCGGATGTGGGGGACTGGGCTGTAGGTAATGCCCATTGTTATGGGGTGTGTGCGGGGTAGGGCAAAATATGGGTGTTTGCACCATGCTTATGTTCCCTGCAATACAGGGGTGTCTGTGCTATCTTTGTTTAGTGGTGGGTAAAACATAGGAACTGGGCTGGCATGAGCCCCAAGCTGGGATTTGATCCTATGCCTTATGGTCCTAGAGGTACTGGCTCTGTCCGCTGCACCACAGTGTGTCCACAGAGACACTGCAGTCCCTGGAGATAGCACAGGTACACTACCAAAAAACTGCCTCCAGTTTTGCAACTGATTCCTATAGATTTTGGAGTGCTGAATCCAGGAAAAATAGCCAAAATGTTCCATCACGTCACGTTTTCTTGCAAAATTAGATTTCTTACCCATATAAGGAATGTTCAGATAATTTCTTTTTAGCCGACTGCAGTTTATTTTCTTGGCCCAAAATAGAGGTTGTAATGGTTAACTAACTAGAAACACTCCCTCATGATATTTTAGAGTGTTTTGTATTCATTTTAACATTAACAGGACAATTGGGAGGCGGGGGGCTAAATCCAGTATTCGCGCTGGCGCATGTTCTTTCCTGTTCGCCTCGCCTCGTTCGCTCGCTCAAACACGGTGGTTGCGACATGAACGTTCCTGTCAAATTTCAGTTTCTTGCAAGTTCATTATTACCTTTTGTTTGCTCAGTCGTAATCCAGCTTTATTCCGAAGTGGTTCACTACAGTTGTAGTTTGCAGTGCTGTGTATTTGTGATGGCTCACAGAGCCAGAGGTTGCGTCAACTCTTCGGACAGTTTTTGTTTTATTTGTGGGGAATATACCGTGAAAAAGCGGCAGAGGAACATTTCTGCATTTATTAAAAAAGTATATTTCGCCTATTTCGGTTTGAAGTAAGGCGATCAAGACAAACCGTGGGCTCCTCACAAAGTGTGCAAGACATGTGAGGAAGATCTACGCTTATGGATGAAAGGTAAAAAACAAGCATTTCGTTTCGGAATACCTATGATGTGGCGTGAACAAATAGACCACAGCAGTGACTGCTATTTTTGCTCTTGCATTGTGAAGGGATACAACTTAAAAAATAAGAACGTAATAAGTTACCCCAACCTTCCCTCAGCAATTAGGCCTATGCCTCATAGCAACGAAGTACCTGTGCCTGAACCACCAAAATCTTTGGATCATATTTGTGTGGACGGTTCTGATCATGATGAGACTCATCAGATGGCTTTTCCCGATGAGTCCAGTACTTCCGAGTTTGAAACTGAACCAGATCCGAAACCTGAACTTTTCTCTCAAGCTGAATTGAATGATTTAGTCCGGGATTTAGGACTCCCAAAAGATGCTGCCCAACTGCTAGGTTCTCGGCTTAAACAGAAAAATCTATTGTCACCAGGAACAACTTTTTATTGGTACCGCAACCGCGAGAGGAAGATTTGGTATTTTGCAACGATATATACGGAGTGATGGAAAAGTTTAAACTCAAGTATGATCCTGCTGAATGGCGGCTGTTCATTGATTCGTCAAAAGACAGCATAAAAGGTGTTCTTCTTCATAATGGCAACACATTCGCTTCAGTTCCTATTGCTCACTCTGTTATTCTCCAAGAAAAATATGAGAATTTGGCCCTGATTCTTCAGAAGATTCGTTATGATGAGCATAAGTGGATGATTTGTGGAGACTTTAAAATTCTATCCATGCTATTAGGGCAGCAATCCGGTTTCACCAAATATCCCTGCTTCCTTTGCTTGTGGGATAGCCGGGCCCGCGACCTACACTGGGGGAAAAAAGACTGGCCAATTCGGGAGCATTTGAGACCCGGTGAGAAAAATGTTCTTCATGAGAGCTTGGTACCTCGTGATAAAATTCTATTACCACCTCTCCACATTAAGTTGGGTCTCATTAAGCAATTCAAGTCCCCTTTCGGTACCTTTGCTCAAAGTTCCCCCGACTTTCTGAAGCAAAGCTAAAGGAAGGAGTGTTTGTTGGCCCTGATATAAGGAAACTCATTTCAGATGGAGCATTCGCTGAAACGATGTCTGAGAAGGAAAAAGAAGCCTGGGATTCCTTCAAGGATGTTGTTCTCAAATTCTTGGGGAAAGGCGGGATGAGAACTATAAGGATATTGTTGCCAGGATGCTCAATGCCTTCAAAGAACAAGGCTGTAACATGAGCCTGAAAGTCCATTTCTTGCACTCCCATGTGAACTACTTTCCCGAAAACTTGGGGGCGTACAGTGAAGAACAAGGTGAAAGGTTTCACCAGGACATCAAGGACGCAGAGAGAAGGTACCAAGGAAGATGGAACACCACTATGATGGCTGATTTCTGCTGGTTGCTGCTGCGGGAAACCCCAGATGAAAAATACACCAAGCAGCGCACCAAGAGAAGCATTCGGGGGAAGAAGAAACGGGCCCACCAGGAGATTGATTGACCCAAGAATGACTTTAAAATCTAAACTGTGTTGACAAATATCGTGTTTTTACTAAACTTTGAAATAAAAATTTGCTAGTTATTACCACAGTGTCGGATCTCATTTATTAGAATTTTATTTCACACCATCGGGTGTTTGTCTTCATGTATTGCAATGGTGCGGTTTGCGTTTTCTATTCTTACATACATACCTGTACAACATTTTTTGCACATTTCTTTGCTTTGCTTTGTGTCTAACCTCGCTCTTATATGCTCAATGTTTGTGCACATGTATGTGGCTGTTTTAAGTGCAGACAATTTTGCTACCATCACAGTGTGTTTTGTTGACATTACTCTATTCTTATGTGCTGCCTTGTTACAATTTTCTTTATTCTTATTTGAATAACTACTAAACAATTAGTATAAAGAATTCATCCAAGAAACTTTTATCTCGATCGCACTCAATCTGAAACGTTCACCTCAAACTGCTAGCCCAATGTAGCAAAAAATCTGTACGTGATGGAGCAAATTGGTTACCAGATTTGGATTCAGCACACCAAAAAACGTAAAAATCAATCGAAACATTAGAGGCAGTTTAAAAAAATTTTTTTTTAGTGTACCTGTGTAGTTAACCTGGCAGGATGGAGTCGCAAACCCTGCTCTGCACATTTTTACTGTGGGCTCATTCACCCTGTCTGGTGACAAACGTGCAAATAAACCCCGGAACTGACCACCGCAGAAGGGGGTTAATATATAAACAAACTGGGCAACCTTGCTATTGATGGGCAACCATAAACACCACTCACAGGGAACGTACGAAACAAGGAAATGTGTGTTGGGAAAGGTCTCCGCTCCGTAGACCCTTCCATAATTCATTTATATTTTTGGGGCTTTCCTGGGTGTGTTTTTTGGTTTTGCCCTTTACTATCACTGTTCCCCAGCTGACCTCCTCTTTGTACTATTTCTGTGGTGGTCATTTTATATTTGTAATTGCACTTTTGTGCTGTGCACATGTATCACACTGCTCACGTTTTGAAGGTTTCCCCGGTTTAGGTGTACATTGCTGACGAAAATGGTTTCCCTTCCCTTTACATGCCCTCTACCGCGAGTGTTTCACTCGCGCTATTTTTTACTTGCGAATTCAGCCCCGATAATGTGCGGGGCGCCTCTCCCCTCCCCTTCCCTGCCCATATGCCCCGTCTCTCCGCCCCTCCGGAGCCTTCCTCCGCCCTCCGTTAGCCTTTCCACGCCTCTATCGGACATTTGCGGGCCCGTACTTGTGCGGGGCGCGTTAGTGTGACGCGCACGCGTGCGGTGGTGACCCGCACGTTTGCGGGCCATTTAAGTGCTCTTAAGTACCGCTTTTAGTGCGCTATTTTGCGGCGCGCAAATTAGCGGTTTTTAGTAAACATGCCCCTTAGTCTCCACACCTCCCTACCACACTTTCCTATGTCATTGGTACCGACATGTACCAAGACAGCAGACTCCTCCCTAGCACTATCTAAGACATTGTCTATGTGGAGCGTGAGGTCCGCTACCTTCGCACCAGGCAGGCAGGTTACCAGGCAATCCTCACGTCCACCAGCCACCCAGCTATCTACATGCCTAATGATTGAATCACCAACTATAATGGCTGTCCTAACCCTTCCCTCATGGGCACATGGCCCTGGAGAAACCTCCTCGGCGCAAGACGGTTTTACATCACCTGGAGGACAAGTCCTAGCTAAACGATCACTTCTTGCTGCACCAATGTGATGCTCTCCTGTCACGTGACCTATCTCCTCCATGGCTACAGGGATGCTGCAGACTGGAGGTGGGACTTCAATACTGTATTCCTGTAAGTCTCATCTATGTACCTCTCTATCTTCCTTATGTCCTCCAAGTATGCTACTCTAGCCTCCAGAGATCAGACTCGTTCCCTGAGAGCAAAGAGCTCCTTGCACCTAGTGCACACGTAAGATCCCTCACCAACTGTGAGAAAATCATACATGTGATACTTGATGCAAAAGACTGGAAAAACCCCATTTCACTGCTGGACTGCTGTCCGCATCTTAGTTTTAAGGTTGTGTTTAGGTATTTAAGTTCTTTACTTACTAAGGTTTGTTACAGATACTTATACTAATAAAACTATACCTAATGCATTTAATGTACTTTGTTCACGTGAAGCTTAATTATCTCTCGTCCTTAATGTATGCCTAACGAGGATAAACCACTGCATCTGAGCGTGTTTATTCACCTCCTTTCTTTTAAGAGATTTAAGCAGCTATAAAGCTATGATTATCCCAGGGGTAGGTGGGTGTTGGGAAGGAGGGAGGGAGGGAGGGAGGGAAAGAAGACTTATTAAAAACTGGCTGCTACACAGTACCCTGTCCTGTGCTTGTAAAGTAATCTGTGACCAATTTCCTGAGTGATTCATATAGCCCTTGCTTGGATTGAGGGAATCTTGGGTTCTAAATTTAACCAGAAAGCTCTCTGCTGTGTTTTAAATTTGAACTAAAAGCTTTTTGCTGCTACTAGGCCCTGACTAAGTATTACATTTAAACTAAAAGTCTCTGCTGGGTTTTAAACTTAAACTGAAAGCTACCTCCACTAGTTTGATCTGCTGATACTAGGCCCTGACTGATTTAACAAATACACTGGATTCAAAGATTAATCAGCTTTAATCTAAAGAATTCCTTTTTCACCAAGATTTAGAGAAATTCCCAGAAGTAAATACTTAAAATTGTAGATTTCTCTCCAGAAGTACCAGTCCCTTTTTTGTATTCTTCAAGACTCAAATTGTTCAACCAGATCAAACTGCTTCACATCGAAAAGAGATATGGTTCACACAACATTCGACATTTGCTAAATATTGTCCACTGTATCAGAAACCTTAAGAGAGAATAGATATTTTATCCTTTGATATCGAAAAGGCTTTTGATATGGTTGAATGACCATACTTACTTATCATTCTTAGAAAAATTGGGTTTGGAGAAAATATCCTAAGGTGGATTCAAGCATTATATTTGTGCTCTTCAGCCAAGTATTGGTAAATGGATGTCCTTCCTCTGCATTTAGGTTAAATAGTGGAACCCATCAGGGATGCCCCTCTCATCTCTACTTTTTGCCTTAGCGGTACATCCTTTAGCCAAAGAAATGAGATGGTCCACTACTCTGGTATTGAGTTAGGGGATAGAACTCAACATACTTCCCTTTATGCTGAAGACACTTTCATTTTTCTTTCTAATTTATCAGAATCCCTCCCCCAATTGTTTTTATTAATGGAACAGTTTAGAAAATTGGCTTGGTACTCTGTTAATTTTTCCAGATCAGTGATCATGTCTTGTTGGGGGAATTTTCAACAATCTGTGGCACTATTGCAGCATTTTGCTTTTCAAGTTGTCACCATGTTTAAATACTTTGGAGTATATATTCCAAGAGACCCTAATCAATTATATACTTCAAATTATGATAAATTGTAGCAAATAATACAAAATGAGCTAATCCAGTGGAAATATATGGCTGTGTCCTGGTTAGGTAGAAATGACATCTTTAAAATGTTAGTTCTCGCAAAATTGTTATTTCTGTTTTCTGGTTTACCAATATATATCCCTCAAAGTGTTTTCAAAATGTAAATGTAGAGTTTTTGCTGTGTTTACCTGGATAGGAAAACTCCTTTATTTATTTATTTATTTATTTAACAGTATTTCTAAACCGCCTTATCATAATAATCAAGGTGGTATCACAGCAAACAATCTGGTAGTGTGAGTGTGTTATACATGCAGTGAGGGTGAAAATTTAGTTGGGTGCGTGTTGTGTTGTGTGCTAGATTAGTTTGAGTTATGTACAATGTGGGCTATATACAGTGGTGCTAAAAACATCTTATATACATACAGTGTTAGGCGGTGACGTGTGCTGATATACAGCTATTTAGACTATGTGATGTGTCCATAGTGTTCTATGAACAGCATGGTTTTCAGCTGTTTCCTAAAGTCCTTGAGGTCTGTAGTTGCCCTCAAATCGTCCGGTAGTTTGTTCCATATTGTTGGAGCAGCCATGGAGAGTGCTCGGTCTGTTGTGTCCTTGCGTGTGTGTTTGTATTCACTTGGGGTGCTGACTCGGTTGTGAGTTTGTTTTCTTCTTGGACGTGTACTGGTGTCTGGTTGTATGAGGGTGTGCAGGCTGTTGGCTGATGTGTGCTGTTTTATCTTGTATAGGTTTATGATAGTTTTGTATCTGATGCGTGCACTGATTGGAAGCCAGTGTAAGTCCTTTAAGGTGGGTGTGATGTGCTCCTGTCTTGCAGTTCCGGATATGATTCGTGCTGCGGTGTTTTGTGCCAGTTGGAGTGGTTTGATGGCTTGTTTCTGTAGACCAAGGTATATCGGATTGCAGAAGTCCAGTAGTGGGGTTATCAGAGCTTGACATACGGTACGGAAGTGTTCTGGGGCGAGGAGTGGTTTCAGTCTCCTGATGATTCGCATCTTGTAGTAGGCTTTTTGTATTGTTTTGCCTATGTGTGGCTTGAGATTGAGTTTATTGTCCAGCGTAACCCCGAGGTATCTCACTTCTGACCTTATTGGTATAGTAGTGTTTTGTATCTTTATATTCGGTGGGTGTATGAAGCTTTGGTTCCGAGTGATGATTAAAGCTTCAGTCTTGTTGTAGTTTATTGCGAGGTTGTTGTCCTGACACCAATTGGTCATTTGTGTAAGGCAGTCTGTTATCTTAGAGAAGTCCGGGTTGTCGATTGATATCGGGGTGTATATCATGATGTCGTCCGCATAGATTGTGTATTAAATGTTGTTCTCTTTCATGATGTTGCATATTGGTTGGATGTAGATGTTAAATAGGAGTGCTGAGAGCGCAGATCCTTGAGGTACTCCTTGATGGATTTTGATGGGTCGGGAGGTGATGTGTCCCACCTTGACCTGTAGCTGTCTTTCGGTTAGGTACGAGTGGAACCATTTCAGTGTGATGCCGTGTATACCAGTGTTTTTTAGTCTTTCCAGGAGCATGTTGTGGTCCACTGTGTCGAATGCTGAGGAGATGTCGATGAAGATCATTATGATTCCATTCCTGGTATTGTCAATTATTCTTAGGATGCTGTCGAAGAGGTAGATCAGTAGCGTTTCGACACCGTGGTTGGGACGAAATCCGTGTTGGTTGTCGTCGAGTGTTTCATGTTTGTCGATGTGATCCTGAAGTTGTAGTTGAACCACTTTTTCAATGATTTTTGCGAGGAAGGGTATGCTGGAGATTGGTCGGTATGCTGCTGGATCTTTTTTGTCAAGAGTTGTTTTCTTTGTGATTGGTCTTACTGATGCAAGTTTTAGTTGCTTTGGCATGATTCCTTGAGTGAGTGAGTCATGTACTATTTTATGTATGGTGGGGATGAGGCTTGATTTGGTGGCTTTGACCCATGACACTGGGCATGGGTCTGTAGGAGCGGTGCTAGTGTTGATTGTAGAGATGATGTGGGATATCTGTTCTGTTGAGGGTGAGGAGAATGTGCCCCAGGTTTTGGGGTATACGTCCGTTCTTGTGGTTCTACTAGGCGTTGTTTGTTCTGTGGAGTGAAATTTCTCTTTGATGTGGTCGGCGAATTCCTGTGGATCAATTTGTGCTTCCCCTTCAGTTGTTTGCTCTTTTGTGAGGATCTTTACTATTTCAAAAAGCTCTCTGGGTTTGTTGATGGAGGTATTTATCATGTTTGTGTGGAATTCCCTCTTTGATTGGTTGATGTGTTCATTGTATTGCTTTTGCTTCGTTAGATAAAGATGCTGGTCGGTAGTTGTTTTGTTTTTTCTCCATCTCCGTTCAATCTTCCTGAGTTCCCTCTTTTCCTGTCGTATTTTTGTTGAGTACCATGGTTTGTTTTGTCTCCTGTTGTGGTATTGTTTCTCGGTCCCACCCTTGGATGGTGTGGCAGCGTTGGCTAAAATGCTGTTCCAGCTGGAGACTTGTTCCTTGCTTGACTTACAAATTATTCGTCATTCCTAAATCTTTTGTTGGGGGGGGGGGCTGAAAGCAGTGAGAAATTGGGTAAAGGGGAGACAGCTGCTGCACTGGGTGAGGTTTGAGAACTTATTAGTGCTGCCATATAATTTATATGAAACTCTCATTTTAAAATTCCTTGGCTCTGTGCCAGCATCCTAGTCACCCCTTTTTTCAATGTTGCTCTTAGGGGATAGAAAAAAAAACCCTACAGTTTAGCTGACATCTCTGACTTCCTTTATCCCTTTTCTCACTATCACTACCTCTTAATGTTCAAGAGATGGGGAGTTCAGTAGTTAGACTTGAATCATTTGACACATGTTTTAATGTTCTGTTAGGCTTCCATGGCTAGTGTGATGATATTTGCAGCTGAACATTTAAAGCAGCTCTACAGGGAGAAGATCTTCAAACTCACCAGAGAACCTTCCAATCTACGGGAAAACAGAGGCCTCCAGTCTTTTTCCAACAAACCTTCCTGTCAAAATTCAAATTGTCTGCCTCAGTCTCACCATCCAATCTGAGAACCACTGTATAAAAGAACAGATATCCACTACATAACCACTTCACCCTGAAGAAAGCTACAGCATGGTGACTGAAACATTGGTTCTAGTTGCTAAGATGCAGCATGACCCGGAAACTGTAAATATCATTTGACATATTATAATTTATTTTCTCAGAGGACATGCAGAACAGTCTGACCTGGAAATGTCATTGATACACATTTGTGCTTTTTCCAGTATTTTCAGATTTGAAATTTCTATATGCAAAGGGGTAATGCTCCATTGATACTTTGGAACCCTTATGAATTTGAAAGTTTACTTTTTGAGAAAATGGGGAATAAACAAGTCATTTCTAAGTTTCACCTTGCTTTGGCCGGAATACAAAATGATCCAGGAAAGCATGGATATGTGGAGAAATGGTCCTCACTTGTTGGAAACCGAAATGTTATTTCCTTCTGGAGTAAATACCCAGCTTAAGCTGATGATGAGACTATATTGCACCCCATCAGTTATCTAAATATATGCCTCAGGTAAATAACAGGCTCTTTTAACCATCTTGAACATAAGAACATAAGATATGCCATACTGGGTCAGACCAAGGTCCATCAAGCCCAGTATTCTGTTTCCAACAGTGGCCAATCTAGGTCATACATACCTAGCAGTTTCTTGAATGGACTTGCTCACATATTCAGTCTTTTTGGATTATGATTCAAAATTTTCTCAGTAAGATACTTTAGGTGGCATTACCTTTAGAGGCTAACACCATTCTTTTAACACCATCCTTTTCTGTTGATAGATGTGCCTCTCCCAATCATAATATTATAGTGAAATGGAATGCAACCATTTAAGCTGCAGCAAGACCAGTCAACCACAATAGCTCAAAACCCCCACGTAGAAACACTAAATCAGCTCCATGGTATACAGAAGACATAAGAAGAACTAAGAAACTATTAAGAAAACTTGAAAGATCTTGGAGGAAATCTAAATCACAAAGAACTCAGTTTCTCTACAACCAGAAACAAAAAGAGTATAATAATCTCATTTACCAGCGCAAACAAGAATACCACACAAACCGTATTCTTAAATCTCTCAACAAGCCCAGAGAGCTATTTCAAATAGTTCAGACACTTACTAAAGATCCTGACCTTAATGATCAAGTAATGATACACCCACAAATATTTGCAGGCTTCCTACAGTCAAAGAATAGATCTTCTCCTCATATAACTATCGCTACTAACCACATTAAATCCAGACAAATTGAGTACACCTGGGACCAATTCAACATCCCTTCCATCAAACAGATAGCACAAATTATCACATCATTGAACACAAGCACTGCTGCAACAGACCCTTGTGCTGTAACTTGCATAAAAGCAACCAAAGACAACTTCTGCCCATTCATACATAACATATTACATTTATCATTATCCCAAGGATATATGCCTGATACACCCAAAACTGCCACAATTCGTCCTATACCTAAGAAGACAACACTAAGCAAAAATGATCCAGCTGCATATCACCCCATTTCATCACTTCCTTTCTTTACCAAGATCATAGAGAAAGTAGTACAACTTCAACTACAAGACCATCTTGATACACATGACCCTCACCAACATGGCTTTCGACCTAATCATAGTGTTGAAACACTCCTCGTTCACTTGTTTGACAACCTTAGAAAGGAATAGACAATAAAAAGAACGGATTTCTTCTAATCTTCCTAGACATATCCTCAGCTTTTGACACGGTTTCACACAACATCTTACTGAGTAGACTAATTGATTAAGGGCTTCTTGGAAATACAATAAAATGGTTCTACTCCTAACTCAATAACAGACACCAACTCGTAAAATCTGGAAAGAATACTTCGTCACCATTCCTATCTACTCATGGTGTCCCACAAGGATCTTCACTGTCAGCACTTTTATTTAATATTTACCTTCAGCCTATCTGCAATATTATCAAAAATCGCAAAATACTCTACAATCTATATGCAGATGATATTATGATCTACACTCCTATAAACCTTGATAACCCAGACTACATGCCCATTAATTACTACATGCCTAAAGGACCTGACTGCTTGGTTATCGGAAAACAACCTATGTATTAACTACAGGAAGACTGAAGCTCTCTTTGTAACTCGCAATACACATTCCTCCCCCCCCCCCCCCCAGGTCAATACCTATGAACAACATCACCATACCTATTAAACCTGAGGTAAAATATCTTGGAATTATGATGGACGGTAATCTAATCTAAATTTACACTCTCATATCAACAAAACAGCCAAATCAGCCTACTATAAAATTTGTATCCTCAGAAGATAAAAACCACTGCTTAACTATGATCATTTCCGCACTGTTTTCCAGATGATTATCACACCAACAACTGTAAATAATAATTTGTGTAAATGTATATAGTTTTCCCCAGTTCAAACCTAGTTCATACTTCCTGTTATCTGTAAACCTATTTCAGTTTTTCTGTCTAGGTAATTTATGTTCAATGTAAACTGCACTGATGATAAATAGCGCGGTATATAAAAACTGTTAAATAAATAAATAAACTATTGACTACTGTAATCCCATCTACCTTGGATTACCCAAACAATCAATCTGCCCTCTGCAAATGGTACAGAATACTGCAGCTCGTATCTTAACTGGCACTTCTAGAGGGGACCATGTCACCCCCCTTCTGAATCAACTTCACTGGCTGCCCATTATTTTTCGCATTAAATATAAGGCTATTTTCATCATCTTTAAAATCATACAAGACTCTACTGCAGGCATTCTTAAATCTCTCATCACTATTGAATCAAACAACAGACCCAGAAGACAATCCAATAGTTGCACCTTAGCTATCCCTAAAGATTATATAAAAGCCAAGCAAGTAACATCAAGAAGAGCTATTTCATTAGCTGCTCCTTCCCTCTGGAATTTTCTCCCTGACTATCTCAGAGCCATCACCGATGCTAAGGATTTTAAGAAAAATTTGAAAATAACACTCTACTCTGAACACTTTGGTGACATCACATGATTATCTATTTTATTTCTACTTTTATGTTGTTTTCCCTTTTATTTCCTTTTATGTTTATATACTTAGGGGCATGTTTACTAAAAACCGCTAATTTGCGCGCCGCAAAATAGCGCACTAAAAGCGGTACTTAAGAGCGCTTAAACGCCCCGCAAACGTGCGATGAAGCCCCGCACACTTGCGCGTCACAGTAACGGGTGCCGCACAAGTACGGGCCCGCAAATGTCCGATAGAGGCGTGGAAAGGCTAACGGAGGGCGGAGGAAGGCCCCGGAGGGGCGGAGAGAAGGGGTTAATGGGCGGGGAAGGGGAGGGAAGAGGCGCCCCGCACATTATCGGTGCTGAATTTCCAAAAAAAAATAGCGCGAGTGAATCACTCGCGGTAGAATGCATTTAAAGGGAAGAGAAACCATTTCCGTCAGCAATGTACAGCAAAACCGGGGAAACCTGCAAAACGTGAGCAGTGTGATACATGTGCACAGCCCAAAAGTGGAAATAAAAATAGAAAAGGGCCACAACAAAACTTGTAAAAATATTAATTCAGCTGGGGAACAGTTATAGTAATGGGCAAAACCAACAAACACACCCAGGAAAGCTCCAGCAAAAAGAAATGTTTTTTGGAAAGGTGTACGGAGCGGAGACTCTTCCAAAAACATTTCCTTTTTGTTGGAGCTTTCCTGGGAGTGTCTTCTATGGCTGCCCATTAATATCACTGTTGCCCAGCGTGGTGATATTGTGTCCCCCATTTGCCGTGGTCATTTACGGGGTCTATGTGCACGTTTGTCACCAGACAGGGTGCATGTGCCCACAGTAAAAATGCGTAGAGCAGGGTTTGTGACTCCATCCTGCCAGGTTTACTACCTCCAGGGGCTGCACTGTCTCTGTGGCCATAGTGTGGTGCAGCAGACAGACCCATTACCTCTATCCCAGCTGGGGCACTTGCCAGCCCAGTCCCTATATTTTACCCACCACTAAACAAAGATAGCGCAGACACCCCTGTATTGCAGGGAACATAAGCACGGGGGAAACACCCATATTTTACCCAACACCGCACACACACCACAACAATGGGCATTACCTACAGCCAAGTCCCCCAAATGCAGTCCCGTACTGCCACATTGCAATCAGGTCATCTGCTTTTTCTGAGAGAAGCTCATGCCAGCATGTTGGCAGACCAGTACATGTGGTGCAGGGGGCAGTGGTTGCTAGCCACAGAAGACAGAGGCCTAGCAATGTGCAGGCTGGCACAGTCCACTGCAACAGACAGGTCCTGCCGGATCCACAGGCATGGACATTCCAGGGAATCCAACCAATCTGTGGCTACACGGTGGTGCAGTGCACACAGACAGTGCATGCAAGAACAGAAGGTCACAGGTTCAAAGCCCAGCTGGGGCTACCACCAATCCTGCATATTTTTCCCACAACTACACAGTGATAGTAAGGACAAACCTTTCGTGGCGAGGACATATGCAATGGTACTACGTCTATCTTTTACCCCACTGAGCACAGACACCATGTACAGGGGCAGTACCTAGAGCAGAATCTCCCAAATGCAGTCCTGGTGGGCCACACACCAGTCAGGGTCCATGCTGCCACTCATACAAATGCCTGTGCTGTATATCTATGCACCACCCCCATGGCATGTAGATGTAGCTCATGCATATTCATGAGGAACAGCAGGAAAACCCGAACAGTGTGATGGAAACCTGGACTGGAGTTGGGAATCTCTGCCGTAAAGCAGCAGCCAACAGGGCGAGACACACCCACACACACACCACAGGCCCCATTGGCCAATGTCTCCTGAAGAGGCAGAACATTAGACCCTGCGTGCATCTCCCAATACTAGCACCTGCATACCTTAGCAATGTCACCCTACACCTGAGGTATACGGTACACAGCTCTGAGACGCCTGCTAGTTGACCCCATCCGAACAATCTGTTCGGTGTTTGCGGTGCGTGCTCCAGCCCTTGCCTCTGACGGTGTTTACCACCCTGGGGAGTGACCCCCAGCAGTACTGCGTAGCATATCCATGCCTTGCCGTGCCCAGCACCGGTTTGGTGGGCAAGGCTAATTACCTCCTCAATAGTAGCACCATGATGGCATAGGTGTGGACTTGTGTGTCTGTCTATACAGTGGGTGTTGGCTGCAAGCCCCTTCCACAGCCCACACTGCCAACACTGTTGCCAGTATTGGCCTGCCAATGTGCATAATGAGTAGCAAGGGACCATGGGTATATCTCAGACAGAGTGGGCTGACCAGGATGCAGCTGCACAGGGCATAGGGCACTGGCAGGGGCATGGTAGTGCCCGGCCAACACCTACACAGACAGGGTGACCTCTGTATGTGCTGCTGGGGGATCACTCTCACCCTGAGTGTGCAGTGACGGCAGCATGGCAAGGCACACCCATAGTGCTGTATTGTGTTTCTCTCATGTGATATATATGGGTTTCCTGTTGGGGCCTCTTCACCGACCTATCTGCTTGTGTGTGCTGCCACCCCAGTTGTGGGTGCATGCATTTCCATCAGGACCAACCAGCAGACTGTGCACAGATGGTATGTGTCTTGGAGTGCCTTGCAGGGTGCAGTGGCTGATGGCTTGCTGCAGGTGAATATCAGATAGGGGTGGGGTGCATCTGTAAATATCCAGGCCTAATGTCTGTCTGATATTGTGTTATGGATGTGTGTGGAGCTGCTTGGACTGCCCTGTAGGGTGTCTGTTCCCTAGCAGGACTGGGGTTAATGGTCCACTGTACTGCCATCAGATGAGGGGGGGGTGTGGGGATCTGTTGAGGGGAAGCCCTGTTCTATCCACCTGGGGGTCCATTGGGGGGGGGGGGGGGGGAAAGCTCACTAACGGAGCCAGACAGAGATCTCCAAAATGTTTATGCAGCACCTACCTATTCCACAGGTTATTGCTGCTTTGGAGCTCTGACTTGGCCGCATTCAGCCATGGCTGGTGTTGTGGACCTGGTCCTGGGCGCAACATCTCACACTCACACTCAAGGTGAGCACAGTAACCGCACAATGTGATGGTGTTTAGCTACTCTTTGCCGTTTGTCCACCCACTCAGGACACCCTACCAGGCCGAGGTGCTGTGTGGGTGCACACGGACACTTCCCCCTACCAGGCCGGGGAGCTTTAGGGGTGCATTTCCCATCCTGTGTTCAATCGTGGACAGCTGATTTGCATGTGCAGTGCATCATGGGTACGGGTGGTTCACAACAGCAGACTGTCAGTGAGGTGACGTACAGGCTATCTGCAGCCAGCCAGGGGCTGCTTACAGCTATAGAGCTGTAGCCCAATGGTTACATCACTGTCTGTGCAGCCAGATGTCATGGGTTCAAACCCACAGTGGGGTTCTGTGATGGGGTGTCCAAAGAGTTATTTTAATTTACTGTACATATGTTGCTGCCAGCAATGACACCCTCAGCGTACTGTACCCATAAGGTGCCTCTGAGGGTGCTTTATGGGGCACCCTATAGGGCACGTTACGGTTGCCAGCCATATAGGGTGCACTATACATTGTCCTGTGTTGCAACATACATGCTGCCCTATAGGGGACATTCTAGGGTGCCTTGGCGGACGGTGCACTGTAACATGTGCCTTATGGGCCGTCTTATATTAATATGCTGTGAGAGTGCATTTGCTAGTAGTTATCACAAAATAAAATTAAAAAGCCTCCTACAGCACTCCACAACATATAACATACTGCCTCAGCTAGAATTTTTCACTGGCCATTGTGAGGGATTGAACCCCTGGTCCCTGCACCATTGCTCAGTGTCGTCACCATTGTGCTGTGGCTCTGGTCCTGTGTTTGAGCAGCAGCGTGCAGCCTTGTAGCCATCGGCGCGCCGTCTTGTGGCGCACAAAATTAACAGCACGCCGCCTTATGCCGCCCAACATGGGCATGCCCCTTAAAATAATGCCTCAGCCAGCTGTCTTCAATGGGCACGAGTGGTCAGTGTCTTAACCATTGTGCTATGGCTCCATTCCTGTTATTTGCACATCAGTGCGCCACTTATCCCACCCACTATTGGGCTGCCCCCTCACACATCATCTGCCCACCGGCTCGCCGCCTTCTGTTGCCCAATTTTATCAGCGCGCCGCCCTCTGCTGCCCAACCTTAACAGCGTGCCGCCATCTGCCGCCCACAATGAACAGTGCGCCGCCTCATGCCGTATAAAAAAAGAGTGCGCCGCCTTCTGCCGCCCATAATCAATATGCCTCCTACACCACTTTTGCCCATAAAAGTTGATGCCTCAGCTGGTCTCTTTTGTTGAGCGCAATGGGGGTTTGAACCCATGGCCCCTACACCATAGGTCAGTGTTTTCACTGTTGTACTACGGCTCTGTTGTTTTGTTATGCAGCATCGCCCCACTTAGCCTTCCCACGCGCTAATGTGGGCCCCGCACATTAGCGCGACGCACACACGTACGGTCGGTTTTTTTTCTTTTTTCTGCCTGAACCGCCCACTCCTTATATGGCACACGCACACTAACGGGGACCCGCACAGCAACGGAGTTTAGTAAACATACCCCTTAGCCTTTGTAAATAAGTTTAGTTAAATTAATCCCTGCTTGCTCCTTCCCTGTTTTTTGTAAGATTTGAACTTCATTGCAAACCGCTTTGATTTTAGGATAAAGCGGTATATAAATCCTGTTAAATAAATAAATATTCATGCACAAAATCTCTTAGTGGTGTAACCAGAAGGTTAAAAATTTTACCTGTCAGCCCAGGAGTGGCTGCCTAAATACCGCATGGAGTTTGGTTTGTAGTTTGTCGTGCTGTGATGGCTTGTGTGCATCAGAGTTTCTGAGAGCTAACAGTAGCTTAATTACTAGCAGGGTCTCCCAAGATGGACAGGTCTCAGCTGAGGTGCCAGACTAAGACAAACTACCCATCTGGGCAGCAGCAGAATGGAACAGTGTTGGCGGTGGAGGATCAATTTCTGTGATAACAACAATAACACTAGAATTACCTCCATAGAAGAAGGGCCTGGTAATCTACTTCTGTATCTTGCCATGAAAACGCAAGGGATAGTCACAACAAAACAAATTTCATTATAGTGCTGGAAGATGAGACCCCCAGGTCGAAAGGCACTCAACTGGCTACTGGGGAGGAGCTGAAGACTTTTCAGAGTAAAGCCAGTATTTTTTTTTGTAAACAATTTTATGAGGATTAAGAATGCAAGAAATACAACAATACCCCGCCATCCCCCCCCCCCACCAAGAGCAGCAAATACAAATCAATACAAAAGAGACATAACAACAAAATCCAGACATGCTAGAACAAGCCATCTCCCCTTTGTTTACATAAACGGTCATGGCATATAGACCTATGCATACATAGTCACAGAATAGTAGTCCAGGAAGAAGCGTGCTGATAACATAAACCTGAGAAACATCAAGAAGTGAAAAATCAATATTGATTTCTCCTGGAGTGGATGGGTAAGGGAGGCAGGAACCAGAGTTCAAACTGTAAGGCCACTTCCTGAAGCAAACAGCACAGGAAGTATAACCAGACTGCTCTGTGATATTCTCAAGGCCTGCACACCCTATGAGAAAAATTATGGAGTAAGAATGAGAGCTACCCTAAAAAAAAAAAACGTAACCCTCGTTTATCCTAGTGAAACTTCCTCCCTCTCCCCCTTCCCTCCCCCCACACCCTAGCTCTACAACATCACCAGCAGTGTCCGAAGAGGAAGACCAACTGTCCCAATCACTTACTCATAATGACACAGAAAGCCAAGGAGATTGCAGCAAGAGAAATAGCTGCCCAAGTGGGGCTCAAACAGAGAGAGAAGGGCAGCATGGAAGTACTCTGACACAGAAGTAGCATGGAGTAGCTGATATTCTCTTATGTATGGAAAGTTAAGTGAAAAAACTGACAGAATTGTCTCAAGCTGAGCTAATAGAGGGAAGAAAATGCACCCAAAGGCGTTCTACTTTATCGGGTTGTCCCCTTAGATCAGCTGTTAGTTTTTTCATCTTATAACCATCCCAGACTTTCACCAGCCAAACTTTGAAAGAGTGAGCATGGGATCTTTTCCAGTATCGGCTGATCACTGAACGGTCGGCTAGTAGTAAGCAATTTATCAGTATGGTGATCTCAGGAGAGAGGATCTCCAAGGGAAGGTGTGCCAAGATGCAGGAGTCAATCTCGCAGGGGAAAACTACCCCAAGAGTGCTAGTGATCTGAGAGTGAACTACGGCCCAAAGCCAGTATTTATGATGCAGTTGGATCAAAGCCTTGGGACATCATACTGCTGATGTAACTGTACATGAAATGAAAGTCAGAAGCTGCAAATATGTTTTACACATTGGGACATGGAATGTACAAAGCATGAACCAAGGGAAGTTGGAGGTGGTCAAGAATGAAATGGAATGTGTACAACTCAATTTGTTGTGTGTCAGCAAACTGAAATGGACTGGCATCAGGCACTTTGCATCTGATGATCACATGGTCTACTATTCAGGAAATGAAAGAAAAGAAGAAATGGTGTTGCATTTATAATTGAGAAGAAACTTGCAAGAACTGTAATGAAATACCGTGCAATCAGTGAATGCTTAATTTCTATTCCTCTACAAGGAATGCCCTCAACACAATTATAAATCGGGTATATGTCCCAACAACAGCTGCAGAAGAGGAAGACGTTTATGAGTTTTATGAACCAAGTACAAGCTAAAATTGACAGAACATTCAAACGATATCCTGATAGTCATGGGTGACTGGAAAGCAAACATTGGCAACAAAGAAGAAGGCAAAGTGCCTGCAAAATATGGACATGGCAACAGAAATGAAGCTGGAGAAAAACTGATAGTATTCTGCTAGACAAATGATCTAGTCTTCTCAAAAACCTTCTTTCCGTACCACAAGCACCAACTGTACACATGGACTTCACCCAATGGATTGTACAACAATCAAATTTACTACATCTGTGGAAGTCAACAATGGATAAGCTCTATAACATCAAAACAAAGACAAAACCTGGAGCTGACTGTGATATAGATCACCAACTACTAGTATGCAAACTCAAGCTAAAGTTGAAAAAGAGAAATTCACTCATGAATGTAGCAAAATATGACATTGAGAATATACCACTGGAATTTAAAGACTGCCTGAAAAATTGATTTGCTGCTTTAGATATGATAGAGTTCCAGAAGAATTATGGGATGACATCAAGAAGGTAGTGTTGGAAGAAAGTGAGAAGTCTTGACAAAAAGTAAAAAAGCAAAAACAGCCAAAATGAATGACTGAAGAAACTAAAAATTGTCCAGAAATGCAGAGAAGCTAAAGTCAGAGGAAAAAGAGAGGCAATCACAGAACTCAAGAGAGATTTCCAACATACAGCAAGGCAAGATAATGAGAAGTACTACAATGACACATGCAAGGAAATAGATACAGAAACTATTAGATCAGCTTTCCTAAAGCTACGAGAGTTAAAGAAAAAAATTCCAGCCTCGAATTGGAATGCTACAAGATGCTCAAGGATCCATGGTGAATGATGCCAAGAAGATCAAGAAAAGGTGGAAAGAATATACAGAGTCATTATACCATAAAGATTGAGTGGATCAACAGCCATCTCAACATGTTTCTTATGATCAGGAACCATTGGCGATGAAAGAAGAAGTTCAAGCAGCATTGAAAGCCTTATCAAAGAACACAGCACCGGGCATTGATGGCATTTCCATTGAAGTAATACAGCAATTTGATGCAGCTGTTACCATACTTGCAAGGCTCTGCCAGGAAATTTGGAGGATAATATCATGGCCAACTGAGTGGAGAATGTCTGTGTTTATACCGATACTGAAGAAAGGTGATCCGACTGAATGTGAAAATTATCGCAAAATCACTCTGATCCCACAGGCCAGCAAGATTCTACTCATGATCATTCAGCAGAGACTACAACCATACCTGGAACGAGAACTGCCTGAAGGGCAAGCAGGGTTCTGGAATGGGCGTGTTTTAATGACTACAGCAAGGCTTTTGACTGTGTAAACCATGAGAAACTCTGGGCCGCATTAAAAGCATGGGCATACCAGAAAACCTAATACTTCTTGTACAATGTAAAGATTGTGCAAGAGAACAAACAGGTCGAACAGAACAAGAAGAAATAGAATACTTTAAAATAGAATGGTTTAAAATGGTTTGACAAGGCTGCATACTTTCCCCCCTACCTCTTTAATTTATATGCAGAGCAAATCATCAGAAAAGCAGAACTGTATGAAGACCACCGAGGTGTGAATACTGGTGGAAGGCTAATCAATAGCATTCACTATGCTAATAATACCACTTTACTGGCTGAAAGTGAAGACGATCTGAAACATTTGCTTCTCAAGGTCAAGGAACATAGTATTAAAATGGGCCTGCACTTTAACGTAAAGAAGACAAAGATCCTAAAAACTGGCAAAAAATCAGTAAGTTCATTATTAATGGAGAAGAAATTAAAATGATTGACAACTTTAACCTACTTGGATCAACAATCAATAAAGAAACAACAAGCAGTCAAGAAATCCGATGACGCATTGCTCTTGGCAGAAGGGCTATGAAGGACCTAGACAAGATTCTGAAGAGCAAAGATGTCTCTCTCCATATAAAGATTTGACTTGTCCAAGTCATGATATTTTCAATATTGTCATATGGATGTGAAAACTGGACAGTGAAAAAGACAGGAAGAAAATTGATGCCTTTGAATTATGGTGCTGGCAATGGATAATGTGTATACCATGGACTGCTCGAAGAACAAACAAGCCATTACTAGAGGAAATATAGAAACATGATGGCAGAAAAAGACCACATGGCCTGTCTAGTCTGCCCTTCTATATCAAATCTAAGCTTTCTTTAGAAGCTCAGATGACAAGACTTCCATTTTCATACTTTGAACAAATGATGCGAAGAGAGAGATCAGTGGAGAAAGATTTCAAGCAGGTAAACTTGAACGTCAACGTAAAAGAGGAAGGCCAGCAATGAGATGGATTGATACAATAACATCAGCTATATGTGCCACTTTATCAACAATCAGCAGCCTGACTGAAAACTAAAAACAGTTTAGGTCAACTATCCAGAGGGTTGCCATGAGTAGACACCAACTCGATGGCACTTAACAACAGCTGAGTGGAGGAGCACATCTGCTGTAGCTCATGGAATGTTGGTTGCTAGGCTGAGAAACTGGCAGTTGGAGTTTGCTACTGAAGAGTGAAGGTGCTGGGTGTGACCGTCCTGTGACCGGGGTTTGAAAGAAGGATTTTTGAGAAAAGCTAAGTACAGAAAGAGAGTTAAATGGTCATAGCTGACAGTGAGGGAAGGGGTTGAAAGACTTGATTTTAATTACAGATTGGAGCATTGGTCTGTGTGTGTGACAGAGTATACCTGCTGACAGGCTGAGAAAGTTATAGAGGAGAGAATATTTCTTGAATGGAATTGAATTCTCTCAGGAAGTCTGTCAAGAAAGCAGGAAAATGCTGATTTGTTCTCACTGAGCTTGAACTATAAAGTTAAAGATAATTAAAATCTCTGAAAAGAACTGGAGAAGATTGCTTCAAGAATGTCTTCTCAACTAAAAGGAATAGTGCCTCTGAGAGTATTAACAACTCTGAGAAAGAGGGTTTGAACCTTTGATGTAACTGTGCTGTCTGTGTGAGGAAAGAAAACTGAATACAGAGCTTGTTGAATTCCTGTTTGCTCTGTTTGGAATTGTGGAAACTATAATCTTAGAATCCTTATTTTGGATCGTAAAGTAAAGTTGTTATTAGGGGGTTTAAGAAAAAAAAAAACCTATTTACCTATCTTTTAAAAGAAGGTGTTTTGCCCTAATAGTTAGGACAGTTAGAGGCCAATTATGATCGGGGCCCATTCGGCCCATCCGGACATCCAAAATCTGGGTGGGCCTAATCTGCACCCGATTCTGATCCTACAGGGGCTATGCATCCCCATGGAATCAGAATCGGGAGCAACCGGCCTGGATGGGTAGGATTGGCCCCAATTCCGGCCCACTGGACATCCTGGGTCCTGCCCTGCTAGCACAGCCTGGGCTCCTTCATGGAGCTGCAGTGCCATCCCGTCACTATATCATGGTGGCTTCATGCAGGTGCCCCAATTGCCCACACCACAGCAAATGTCCTGTTCCCCGCCACCCGTCCCCCAATCGGGCTTTCCAAGTCCGGGATCAGGCTGTGGGGAACCCCCTGCCCTGCTCACCTGCATCCCGGGTCCCGGCCAGCCTGGTCACAAAAGCTAGGGGCGACTTATTCCATCTCTGAGGTAGAATAAGTCCCCTGTTTAGACCACCAACCCCAGACATACAGGGCTGACACTGGAATCGTCCCTGTATGTCCGGGGTCAGGGTCCTCCCTCTCCCCACCTTCATTCCTCCTCCGGCCCACCCCCTTCTGTCTCTGTCCAGAGCTTGCCACACATCTCTGCAGTACATGCATGGAACTCTTTGTCTGGAATCGACACCCTGGCGTATAGCGGGGATATATGTCCAACCCGGATGTATAGCCACGCTAAATGCAATTTGGAATGACCTCCTTGGGGTTTTGCTTTATTAATTTCTTTTAAGTTAGGGAGTAGGTCACAGCTCAAAGAAGCAGCAGCTGAAACAAGGGATCAAGAAGAATCTGCACTTCTGAAGAATCTGGAAGGAATCCAATCCAGTAAAAAAGGGATCCAGCATCCTGGGCCCCCACATAAGAAAGAGGACAGAATAAGGTACCGGTGCACTCCAAAAAAACACAGAACATTTATTTGAGCTCAAATAACATACACAAAGAAATTAGACAAGTTCTAATATTAAAATTACCTGTTAGAAAGGTGAAAAGAGTTGAAGGAATCCTGGAAATGGAAAGAATAATTAATTAGCAGGATTTGAATAAGAACATTTCAGAAAAAAACAGTTTAGTGCTGATTTAAAGATAAATTTAAGTTACCTGAAGAAAATGGGTTTTACTAGCCTGTAACAACAGGGGAATTATATTTTGAGAAGTCCAGTATTTGCAAAAGTTGAACAAACAGATAATTGAGGTGTTGAAAAATATTCACCTGAGTTATTAATACTACAATGTTAGAAAACACTATTGTGGAATAACAAGAATACTTTTTTAATGAAATTCAAGAAACGTATTTATTTCAACATTTTAACTAGTGAATACAATTCTGAACGCTTGGTTTTAAAAGATTGTATTTAATAATTTATCATATGCAGTATATGTAATAAATGTGATAGAAAATTTAAATTCAAGGATATTTTGTGGATTTATTTAGTTCTGTGGTGGAATTCTATTACTTAATTATAAGAACAAATCTGTAACATCACATTAACTTTAGGCTTATCCAAGCCTAGATTTTATTTTCCTCCTTAACTTCTCTTTACCGAGGGTAACCACTTGGCCAGGTTTGACTACACCAATACACCTTAAGCATTGCTGTAGGAGTCTGACGGAGCCTACACTCGAATGAGTGTTGACTTCAAAGTGCCCCCTTGGCCAGGTTCGACTACAATTATAACATCAGCATTACTATAGGGGTCTGACTGTATCTCTCCTTAGGGAGGAGGGTCTACACTAGCTATTCACTATGTAATTGCTAAATATTGGAAGAGACAGACCACCGCTATAGAGGCTGCATGGTTTAGACATATTTGCGATACTATCTGTATGTAACAAATGATATGGATGTTGAGAGGCGGTGTTAAATTTGACAATATCTGTGACCCTTTTCTGCAAAATTATTCAGTTTTTTTATCATGCATAATTTTTGTGCCTAGACTTCAGAATCTTACTTTCCCTTAAAGGCTATATGGCTGTTGAAGAGTAGATTGTTGACCTTCAAAATTAGGTTTCTATGTAGAAGGTGAAATGCAATAGAATTTTGCTGCATTCCACTTGAATGTTTTCTAATCATTCGCTTGCCCAGTGTTTAGGATCATGGTCCTGTTGTTGTGTCCTCAGCCATAATAAAAATGAGGAGGAATGGAAGGCAGGAGGTGTTAGGGAGGGAGGGGAGAGATTCTGAAATTTTTGAAATTGCTGCAGGCTTTGAAGTTCCTTCTATGTTGTATTTGGGGAACAGCAGGATTTGGTCAAGAGGACACCACAATGTGAGCTGGGAGAAAGAGGTGACATATATTTATCTTGATATAATTCCTTTTTGTCTTTATTGCAAAGGTATATGGTACTTTGCATTTCTTTCTTTTTTCTTTTGTCTTTTATACCGTATATACTTTGTTCTATCTCAATGCGCTTCGTTTGTCCCTGTTCCTTGATATTTGCTTCATGAAACTTCTATTTGGAATATAGATTAAAAATAAAGCTGATAGAAAAAAAAGAGAAGGATGCTAGCATGATTATCAGAGGCAGACACCAAGGATATCTCCTCAGGATCATACTCCCTAGAGTATCAGGAATCAACAATATTTTGGGTTTCATATTCAGGTTCCCTGTCCATAACAGGAGGAGAAATCCTTCCCTAAAATTTATGTCCTGGCTTGACCAGCAAAACATGGAACCCCTTAGGTATATGAAAAGAATGAGGTAATCTGAAACATAAAGAAACAGGTCTCAAAATTTCGGGCATTACATAGGGACCAATGTACTTAGGGTAAGGTTAACACATGTCCTCGATTTTCTGAGATTTTCACCGTCTCTCACCTATTTGGCAGCCTCCTGCCTCTGATTCCAGAAATGGGGACAGAAGTGCCTTTCGGGGATGTGTCAAGAGATGGCACACTGCAGATGTGTTGGAATGGGACATTTAAAAGTCCTTAGTACGGCAAGTGGCTTGGCGCTTTGG
The DNA here is from genome assembly GCA_033557465.1 of Ichthyophis bannanicus. NCBI lineage: Eukaryota > Metazoa > Chordata > Amphibia > Gymnophiona > Ichthyophiidae > Ichthyophis > Ichthyophis bannanicus. The sequence goes on from CM066033.1 coordinate 1,257,971,431, forward strand.
AGCACATGCATGCGCTCAAGGCCTGTCGTGTCCTCCCACTCCTGCAAGGAAGTTCACACTGAAGGGAGTGGGACACACAAGCCTTGACCATGCACATATATAAAAATGCCCCATGGCTGCACTGTCCATGGCATTGCTTGCAGGCATGCACACACAGTCGGCATGTTTACTAGACCACACTAAGCATTAGTGTTGGGTTTGCCTTGCGCTAAGGGAATCATGCTAACAGTTAGCATGGGGCCCTCCACTAAAACTTCCATGCTAACCAGAGACTGGGCAGGGACTGGGTAGGTTCAGGGTAGACTGTAGGCATTGACAGAACATCAGTTAGTACAGGCATTAAGCATCAAGCACTCAAGCACCACTTATTTATACAATACTACCAAATCAATCCTAATACACCATAGACACACCCATCCTCTAGTCCTAATGCATATCCATAGATTTATCATAAGATATTCACAAAACTCATTGTTATATATGTAAATAATTTTGTGCATTTCTCCCTAAGTTATCCAAGTTTTTCTTCCCTGTTCTATGTAAAACTGTTATTGTTAATTATGGTTCCATGTAAACCGCGCTGATGCTAAAGAGTGCGGTATATAAGAAAAATAAATTAATTAATAAATTAATTAAGGGCATGCACTAACCACAGATATTGCTAATATCACAAATGCACTTAATGCCACCTCAATGGGTGGCATTACGTGTACTCGTGTGCCAATTAGCGTGATACTGCACATTAGCATCACACTATCAGCAGAGGGACGGGCACATACAGGGTTCTGTACTGATGGACTTAAACAATGTACAGTAACATAAGGTACTGACTGTACAAGTCTTTGTCAATTTCAAACTTTTAAAGAAAACAAGATCAGTGTTGCTCATCCTTTTGTTCCAATTCTCCTGGTCCCTCCTAATTCCTGTACAACCTTGGACTCCTTGTCTGTGATTCCTCCCTTCAGTGATTCCCAAGTTCTGGGCAAACTGGAGCCTTTGTGGAAGTGGGAAAATCCTTACATTGGGGACAAATGCCTTTCCAAACCTGGAATCCTGTGTTCTCAGAAGAATACTCCTTGCTTGCTCTCAGCAGAGCAGCAGATTGGGATGGGGCATGGGGGTGGATGAGTCAATGTACAGAAGCCTCTATCTAGATAACTGCAGAGGTTATCCTAATAAAGGCACCAAGACAGATATTTAGATAGTGCCGCTGAATATCTTTATTGACTGCCTTTGCACCTTCCACTTACCACAGGTGTGGTCCATGGTCGGTGAGAGGATGGGGCAGTCTCTGGATAATCACAGCACTATCTGGATAAATTATATGGACAAAGCTGGCATAAGTTGCTATCAAGAAAACATCCGGATAATGGCTGATAATCCCCACTATCCATATAGGTGCCACGATTATTTGGATAATGGCAGTCGTTATCCAGATACTGTTGCTGAATATACACAGGATATTTAAACACTGCAAATGATCACCATGTCATTTAAATATCCAGGGCTTAGAATAGCAGCCCCATGGTTTACACCTCCTCCCCATGCTACTCGTCATGGTATTGATGCTACGGGCATACTGGGAAAGTGAGGGTCCCTTGCATTTATTCCATAGAAACTCTCCTAACTGTACTGGTGCAGTAAGGGCATTCAGCTTGCCCTGGTACTTTACAATGCATTTTCAAAAGATATATCACACCCAGACATATTGTCTTGGACTGCAAGAGATGAGGCATCAGGGAACAAATACAATGACCATGAAATGGGACTGTTCAACACCTAATGAATAATCTGGAAATATATCTTTATCAGAAAGAGCAGCAAAGGAGGTAACCAGCAGTGCTCTTTTGGCCTTTTTCTCAACAGATCTCTCCAGCATGGCAGTCAAACTATACTCCCAAAGGGAAAATTGTCCACCCTCCCTCAACCTCAGATAGCACATGCCCTGAACTTGGAGTATAATCCTTTGAGAGCAGTGGCATGACGTCAAGAGAGAAATGTCACATTTTATTTGACATTTCCTTAGCTGAAATCAATTTGGAGAAAGGAAAATCAGTAAAATGTAAACTATTACCTTAATTTTGATCTTCTAAATTCCCATGTTTTCACTGAAGTAAAAGAATACTTTCAATAAAGACTAGGTTGGAGGCTTTCAAAACAGCCTGATTAGTATTCTCTATAGGGAAATACAAGGGAGGAATGGCCTAGTGGTTGGGACAAGTTGCCTTAGGCCATAGGGCCAGGGACTTAAATCCCACTGGATGACCACAACCTCATATCAGAAGGAATGCAGTTTCTAGACCCAGAGATGCTCCTTGTGGCTTTGGGCAAACCATTTAACCCTCCATTGCCTTAGGTACAAAACATAGATTGTGAGCCCTCTGGGGACAAAGGGAATATATACCATATCTGAATATACACTGCTTTGACCTGGTGAAAAGCAATATATAAACATTGCTAAATAAATGCTCAAATTCCTCTGTAACACTGGACCTTAAATGCTAACAAATGATTCTGTTCTGTATTCACAACGAAAATCTTGGAGAAGGACCACATATGAATAACAAATATTTTATTTTTTTATGTGCACTTACAGTATATACAGTACTGCCTATCCCAAATCAAAGCGGTTTACAATGAACTAAAAAACAATATTACATTTAACAAAATATACAATATACAAATGGGAATGGAGGTGCTCTTGAAACCAATGGATTGTATGATCTGAGGCAACATGATTTTGCCAAAAGATGATCATGCTGAACAAATTTAAATTGAGTTATTTGATCAAGGGCATGCAATGGATATGTTATACCTAGATTTTAGCAAAACCTTTGATACTGTTCCTCACAGGTGGTTTATCAATAAACTGAGCAGCCTGGGGATAGGTCTCAGGGTGGTGAACTACATAAGAAATTGGTTGACAGACGAGAGAAAGTGGTGGTCAGGGCCAGCCTGTCCACTAGGCAAACTAGGCAGTTGCCTAGGGTGGCAGGCTCTGGTGGGCAGCATTGGCACCCCTCTTCCCAGCGAAGTGACAGTTCATTGCCATGCAGCCTGCCATGCTACCCCCCTCCCAGCATCAATCTTCTCACCTGGGTGAGGGGGGGATGGCACAGCACTACCTCTACTGTGGTGGGCTTTAAAGTGCCCACACTGGCATGCTCATGGCTTGTCACTCCTACCCCACTTCAATGCAACATCCTGTCCCTCTCCAACAGGAGGTTGCATCAGAGGGGGGCAGGAGCGGCAGGCCATGAACATGGTAGCATGGGCACGTTAAGGCCCAGTGTAGCAGAGGAATTGCCATGCCATCCTCCCTTCCCTAGGTGAAAAGATGAATGCCAGGAGAGAAAGCATGGTGGGCCGGGTGGTGCCGCAATCTTTGGAGGAGGCATGGAGGGTCTGCCTAGGGCAACAGAAACACTCTGGCTGGCCCTGCTGGTGGTAAACAGAACTCACTCAGAAGACAAGAAGCTGCATAGTGGCATGCCTCAGGGATCAGTCCTGGGTCCGATACTGTTCAATGTATTTGTGAGTGATATTTCAGAAGGATTGAAGGGAAAATCTGCCTTTTTGCAGATGACATGAAAATTTGCAACAGAGTGGACACTTCTGAGGGAGTGGACAACATAAGGAAAGATCTACAAATACTAGCAGAATGATCTAATGCTTCACAGTTAAGATTTAATGTGAAGTGCAGAGTCATGCACTTGGGATTGTATGCAATATGGAACAAGAGTTTGGTGTGCATGGACCAGGAGAGGGACCTTGGAGTGATAGTGTGTGAGGATCTCAAGGTAGGGAAACAATGTAACAAGGTGGTAGATGAAGCCAGAAGGATGCTGGGTTGCATACAGAAAAGAATAAACAGCAGAAAGGAAGAGATATTAATGCCCCTGTACAAGTCATTGGTGAGACCTCACTTAGAGCATTCTGTTCAATTTTGGAGACCATATCTCACAAAGGATATAAAAAGACTTGAAATAGTTCAGAGGAAGGTGACCAAATGATTTGGAGCCTGTGCTAGACGACATATGAGAAGAGACTTGATAAGGCAGGCAAAGAGAGAATTTCAAAATAAGCTTGCTGTAGAAACAAAAATGCATAATAAAATCTTTTTCAAGTACATCCGTAGCAAAAACTCTGTTAGAGAGTCAGTTGGACCACTGGATGACAGAGGGATAAAAGGGGCACTAAGAGGGGACAAGGCCATAGCAGAGAGATTGAATGAATTCTTTGCTTCAGTCTTTACGGAAGAAGATGTAGGGAAGTTACCCATGACTGAAATGGTATTTAAAGCTGATGCAGCAGAAGAATTGAAAGAAATAATGATAAATTGGGAAGATGCATTACAACTTTTTGCTAAACTGAAGACTAGCAAATCCCCTGGACTAGATGGTATACATCCAAGGGTGTTGAAAGAACTGAAATATGAGATGGCAGACCTACTAGTACTAATCTGTGGATTGTCATTAAAATCATCAGTAATACCTGGAGAATGGAGGATGGCCAATGTAATACCAGTTTTTAAAAAGGGTTCCAAATGATCCGGGGAAATTACAGACCGATGAACCTGACATTGGTACTGGGAAAAAAGGTAAAACCATTATTAAGAACAAAATTTCTGAATATGTAGATAGTCATGGTTTATATGGGAGACAGCCAACATGGCTTTAGCCAGAAAAAGTCTTCTTACTAATCTGTTATATTTTTTTGAAGGCGTAAATAAACAGTTAGACAAAGACGGATCAGTCAATGTAGTATATCTTTATTTTCAGAAAGCCTTTGACAAGGTCCCTCATGAGAGACTCTTGGCAAAATTAAAAAGTCATAGGAATGGAGGCAGTGTGCTATTGTGGATCAGGAACTGGTTAAAAGATAGAAGGCAGAGAGTAGGGCTAAATGGCCAATTTTCTCAATGGAGAAAGATGAATAGTGGAGTGCCCCAGGGATCTGTGCTGGGTCCGCTGCTTTTTAACATATTTATAAATTACATGGAAATGGGAATAATGAGTGAGGTAATCAAATCTGCAGATGACACAAAATTATTTAAAGTTGTTAAAACCCAAGAGGATTGTGAAAAATTGCAAGAGGACCTTAATAAATTGGAAGTCTGCACATTCAAATGGCAGATGAAATTTAATGTGGATATGTGAAAAGATATGAACTTAGAAAATAAAAATCCAAACTATGGTTACACGATGCAAGGTTCCACATTAGGAACCACCACCCAGAAAAAAGATTTAGGCAGCATCATGACTAACACGTTGAAACCCTCCTCCCAGTGTGCAGCAGCGGCCAAGAGAGCAAATATAATGTTAGGAATCATAAGGAAAGGAATGGAGAATAAAACAAAGGATATTATAAAGCCTCTGTATCATTCCATGGTGCGACCACACCTTGAATATTGTGTGCAATTCCAGTTGCCGTATCCTAAAAAGGATAAAGCGAAATTAGGAAAGGTGCAGAGAAGAGTCACCAAAATGGTGAAGGGGATGGAAGGGCACCCCTATGAGAAGAGGCTAAAAGAGTTAGGGTTTTTCAACCTGTATGGCTGAGGGGCGATATGATAGAGGTCTATAAATTAATGAATGGAGTGGAACGGGTAAACAAAGATCGATTGTTTAGATCATCAAAATGTAAATAGAGTAGTGGACATGCAATGAAGCTACAGTGTAACACATATAAGACTAATAAGAGAAAATATTTTTTCATTCAACGCGTAAACTCTAGAATTTGTTACTGGAGGATGTAGTAAAAGCTGTTAGTGTAGCTGGATTTTAAAATGGTTTGAACAAGTTCCTGGAGGAAAGGTCCATAAACCATTATTAAAGGGGACCCAGGGAAACCATTGCTTGTCCCAATACAAGCATTGTGGAACCTGTGTCTTCTGGGGAAACTGCTAGGTGCTTCTGACCTAGATTGGCCACTGTTGGAAACAGCATACTGGGCTTGATGGACCTTGGTCTGACCCAGTTTGGCATATCTAATGTTCTTATGACCTAAATATGTATATCCTAGAGGAGAGAAGGGTCAGGAAGATATGATACAGACCTTTAAATACTTAAAGTGTATTAATTAACAAACCTTTTTCAAAGCAGGAGAAGCAGTAAAACTGCTGCAAGGTAGTAAACTTAAAAGCAACATCGGGAAATACTTTTTCACTGAAAGAGTGGTGGATGCTTAGAATGTCCTCCCAATGGAGGTGTTAGGGGCAAATCCACTGACAGAATTCAAAATGGCATAAGACAAACACAGTGGATCCCTTTATATCAAAAGGATGAAATCAAAGCAAACTTAAATATCTGTTATACTTCAATAAATAGAGGGGGGTTGACCTTCACAGAGTAGCAGGTACAACCCTAAACACGGGCATAGAGGTGTGGGTGACTTGCACAGAGCAGTGGTTACAACCACTTTAGCCACCTTATTGGGCAAATTAAATGGACCATACTGGTCTTTTTCTGCCATCCTATGCTATGTTACTATGAGAATTTACATAATGGGGAAAAACAAATCTAGAGATCAGTTTCCAAAACTCTACATTGCAAACATCACTGGAAGGAGCCTGAGGGAAAGCAGGCTCTCGGTAACCTGCAGTTAGACAACTCTTTCAAGTCCTCCCTTTGGGATCCTTAGGTCTGGTAAAAATGGTCTTTCTTTGATTGGCAGGATTCTCTTTTTAGCTAGGCCTGACTTCATATTTTGAGTGATATCACAGGAGGGAGTTTTTCACACAGCTGCCTTCAATAGATCTCACCAAAGCAGCTATTTCCTTTCAGCCAGCTCTCATAAGCTCTCCCCTTTAATGGACAGTACATAAATCAGAGCTATGGCCAACGCCACCCTTAATGAGCCTAAGTGGGTACAGCCTGGTTCGTAATTGGACAGCAGATCCCCCTGGAATACCAGGTGCTGTAGACTTGCTGTGTGGAAGAAAAACCTGGGTCACTAGGGGTCAGCATCAAGTTTACAGCACACAACTACAACTTAAATATGAAAATCATGATTGTATGATGCTAATGTAGTAACCTGTAGGATTTCCCATGGGTTAGTGACCCATTTTGGTGAAAGTTTACTGTAGATACTGTGAAAGTTTACTGTAGATACAAACTGATGGGAAAATTTGCATGGACTCAGCCAAAAAGAAAGAACTACAACTCACACCGGCTGTGAAGATATCTCGGGCGTCCTAGGTTTTGCTTGTCTCTGTAGCTGACTGGCATTTTCTATTAAATGAGTTAATTGAGAGGATCATTTAAAAAATATTTGCAATGGGGCAAAATTCATAGGCACATTTTACCATCTGGCTTTGCTCCAAACTTCAAAGCAAAAGTATGTGTGTACTTTGCGTTGAACGTTACTATGGATACAAAATACCTATGGACATTTGTACCTAAGTTTCTATGGGTAATTTTTGAATGAAAAATAATCACCTAGGCTTGAAAATGCAATCTACTGTATATGCGTTATTTTCCTTCCCCAACCAAAGCATGCCCTTGATAACAGCTCCTCTTAATATAACTAACAGCACTGGAACATCATTCACAAATTTAGCCACACCATGGGAGGGATATTTTGCTGATAAAAATAAAATGCTTTTTCAAGACATAAATGGCTTTAAAAATTGTTCTCTAATTCTTTTGGAAACGAATGGCAAATTGGTTAAATGATCCATTGCTTTTTTTTTGTTGTTGTTAAGACTATTTGTAGTGGTGAGATATCAAGTTCCACAAACATACTGTACTTTGGGTAGCAAATGCAGAACAGATGTAACTTTCTCTAGTTCAATATGTTTTTGCAACCTCTTCTGTCGTACCCAGACAGTTCTTGCATTTCCTGCACCCTGGGATATAGATGTCATTGAGCTGCAAATGCATAAAACATTGAATCAATAATAAGATTTTACTAGATGTGAAGAGTTTAGCCTTTAGTTAAGCTGCATTAAACCTTCATTAGCATATATCTTTTTAACATCAATATGGCAGTGAGAGTTTTTCGAGCAACTTAAATGGAAGGCATTTGCAGTAAAAGCCTCAGTAATGGGTATTAAGTATTTAAGCACAGAACATTCCGGGTTGTAAAATATTGAAACACAACATTCTGCAATAGCTAACATTCACTTTGTACATCCAAGAGGAAAAAGCCATTAAAAGGTCCTTCTGTGGTGCTGTATCTGTCAAATTGTAGTTAATTTCCATTTAATTAATGTAAACTCAGCATTTTTTCAAAGGAATAGTAGACATTCTTAAACGTGCTAACAAGCATGTAGCTCTACTTACCCATCACATCCTGATACTTGCGGTTCTTCTTGTCGATGTCAGATTTCCATTAGAGCTTTTTACCATTATAATTCAAGTCCAAATGGCACCCATGTATTAAGTTCAATATTTTATAATGCACTCTTAACACATTTGTGAAACATGTGCTATTGAGCTTAGAATGCACTACTGTGTGAATCCAGCGAAGAAGTTGTGCCTATCCAGATCCAGTAAGATTTAACACGTCAATATGCTAATATCGTTGAAAATTATATCTAATACATTTATAGAAGCTCTGTTTTGTCGCTAGCATAACTTTACTTGTACAAAAAGATGGCAAAGTGCAGAAGGAATGAAGAACTGTATTAGGAGAAGTACAGTACTGCATGTGCACCAAGTGTAATGTGCTTCACTGGCACAGGGCTGCACGTGGGATGTTTTTCGAACTAGGAAGTAATAAGGTATTGGCGTGAAAAGGAAAAAAGTTAAAATAAGTGAAAGATCATTTTGCTTTGTGTCATAAAAGGGAAGGAGAAATTTTGGTGGAGATTCCTCAAGGAGCAAGAAAAATAAGGTTTCCTGTCTTCCTGTGGAACTCAAGGGAAATTAGTAGAAGGGAAGGGTTTCACAAGCCTCTGAGAAAGAAGATTTCCAAGTTTAAAGAGATTCATCTGTCTTCTTGTCTATCTTGATGTGACAGAGTGGTAAAGGAATAAGAATGAGAAGAATGAAGCAAAAAGGAATGTTTATTAAAGCGTGTGGTTTCAGGGCCATGCTAAAAAATAGCATGGGGCCCCACGTTAAAAAAGCCCCACACATGTGTGGATGCTGACTGCGTGGGATGGTGCATTCCCATCGCAGCACTGCTATCATGGGTGTTTCAAACCCAAGCTGCCTACTCTTAGTGCAGGTAGTGTGGGTACAACTACCGCCACCTCAATGTGTGGCAATAGTTGTTCCCACAATGGAAACCATTATGCAAACTAGGTGGTTGCCTAGGGGCAGCAAAGAGCAGGGCATTCAAAGATAAATAATAGATTCTGAGAGCTGGGGAGGGGGGTGCTTAAGGTTTATGTTTGCCTAGGACGCCAACACCCTGAACCAACTCTGGGGCTGGCCCTGACCACGATGACCATGGTAAATGCAGGGGGATGGATTTCTCTGCTTCTTTACATTTAGTGCAGCGCCTTATTCTTGCAATGAAGCTCAGACCTGTGTTACTAATACGGAACTTATAAACTTGCCAGACATTAGGAGTGAAAGATAAACAAAAGACATACTAGATCTTCATCAAAGTACTAGGGGTTCTGGGTCCCTCAAAAGAAAGAACATGATAACTTGAAAATACCAATTGTACCCAGGAGATAGTCACAGCATGGACAACTATCCACAGTACCTAATAACAACAACCAGAATGTAACTCACCTTGAACTTCTGAGAAAGGCGTGAGCTTAATCAAATTCCAATTCCTTGTCATCTGTTAAGAAATTTGAGAAAGAAATACCTCAGGGATATATGCTGGAATTCTGATTTTGGACCATAGATGCAGATCAGTTTGAGCCAGAAGTAAAGATTTTTGTTTCTTTGGGAAGCACAATAAATGGTGCCAAGTCTTCTTTGGTCTGAGCAGTCATATTTCAAATGGGAGACCTAACAGAATATGTCCCCTCAGCAAAGAATCCTGCATGAATGAGCTAGTGTTTGAATGGTCTGGACAGCCAGGGGCTTACATCTATGACTTTTGAGAAGAAGTAGAATTGTATAAAAGTTTAGTTGAATAATGATTAAAAAATATGATTTTTATAACAGGGGCTCAAGAAGACTGTTCCTCAGATAATTAGGTAGCATAAAGAGATCAGTGTTGTGGAAACTCCTAAGGTAGAACACAAGATAGCCTTGTTTTTATGCTAACCTGGCAAGTTCAATTTGCACAATGAAATAGAAAATCTATCAGGGGGTCCCGCGATGCTGTAGACTTATGAGGGTGTATTTCCTTCAAGCTCCTGTAGCCATGTTTTAAAACATATAAAATCACCAGAGAACCCCTAGACAGAGCTAAAGAACTTGACAAATGTTTAATTCTGGCAATATGGGGGTGATATACTCCCTAAAGTAAAACAGAGCACTAAAGGAGGAGGTGAAAAACAAGGCTCCCTGGAAGTCACAGGCCCAGGAGATAAAGGGCATTTTGAGGCTAGGGATATGGAAAGGCAAAAAGCGTTCAGTTTTGTTTTCAGACATTTTGGCATTTTCCCCTGATTTTTAAGGTTGTGCACAGCCAAAAAATAGTTCACTTTGTGTTCATTTTAAATTAACTTTTCCTGTTTTCCACACATTTTTTTCATATTGGTTTCACTTAGTTGTTCTTTGGGCATACATTATATGCATGCTGTAACTCTTTAAGGCAACAGCAAAAGCCAGAAGGATGCTTGGGTGCATATGGAGAGAAATGGCCAACAGGAAGGAGGTGATAGTGCCTCTGCAAAGTCTCTGATGAGACCTCATTTGGAATACTGTATGCAATTCTGGAGACCATACTTTCAAAACATGGTGGAATTGGTAGAGAGTGTGGCTATTAAAATGGTCCATGGGTGTCATCATAAAACATAGGGGGACAGATCTCAATATATATACTTTGGAAGAAAGGCAGGAAAGGGAAGATATGATGGAGATGTTTAAATAATGTACTTCCATGGCATAAATCCACAAAAGAAGAACATTTTTCAATTGAAAGAAAACTCTGGAATGAGGGGGCACATTCAGTAGGATGAAGATGGAAGGGAATAGACTCAGGAGTAATCTGAAGAAATATTTCTTTACAGAAAAAGTGGTAGATGGATGGAATAGCTTCCAAGTTGAGGTGGCAGAGATGAGGACTATCTGAATTTAAGAAGCACAGAGGATCTCTAAGGAAAAAAAGGAACTGTAAAGCTTACTGTAGTAGTTGGTATGGAAAGGGAGACTGGATAAGCCATATGGTTTTCGTCTGCAGACATTTTTAGGTTTCTATATTCCTAAAGTGTAGTGTTTGTATTTACCTCACATTTTGCACAAAACATAACATGAAGCAAGTGCTAAGCCTCTGCAATAAATTCAACAAGTCTTTGAAAAGCAATTGGCCCCTCAGCACCCCTCCCCCCACCCTCCACCGCTCAGAAAGGACAGGCCATTTCACAAGGCAACCCTCAACCCCAACCCTCTCCCTAAGACCTAATCTTCATATCCCGACCATAATACATATCCAAGGGCTCCTTGGTGGTCCAAGTGGCAATGGATGCAGAAGCAGTCCTCTTCCATTTATACCCCATCTTCTAGGGTAGGCATGTCTAACAGGTAGATCGCGATCTACCTGTAGATCGCGGAAGGGTCAGAGGTAGATCGCCAGCTCCACTTGGCTCCATTTCTCCAGCAGCTCACCCCGTCGCTAGGAGAGAGCTCGTGCCGGCAGGTCATCTGCCGAGTGCTTGCCGCTGCTTCTGATCCTTTGCCTGTTTTTTTTCCCTGCCTGCGGGAATATTGCCTGTGGGTGTATTGGGGGCACTTGTTGTTTTCATGCCAATAGTTTGTGGGTACCCCAGGGGGCCGCTGTCCGTGCCCCACGATGAGACGCCACATGCCCGGTGTCATACCTGGTCTCCTGCCTCTCAGAATCACCCATTCTGGCCCCCGCCCCAACACCCCTTAGAAGTGTGTTATATACTGGGTGATATCACTGGTCAACAACTTTTACAAAAGTCATGTTACTGAAATAAAAATAGTCATTTCTTATCAATTTTTATATGCTGAACACGAATATGACAATGAAATTGCAAAGTTGGCTCTAGGTATTTTGTAATCTACAAGAATTAATGTTTACATCACGAAATGCATGTCAATAGTAAATATGTAATAGGCCTTCGGTTAATACCTGTAAAAAACCAAGTCATAGACTACTTCTTAGATTTTTTCGCCTGTCTCTTGTACAGCTGTTCGGGAGCTTCTCTGGGGAGTGTCCAGCAGTAGTCAGCCAGCATTGTAGTGGACCATTTTCCCTGGTATCTTTGCTCCATCGTTGCGATATCCTGGTGAAAACGTTCGCCCTGTTCATCACTAACCATACCACAGTTGTCAGGAAAGAAATCGAGATAGGAATCAAGGAAATGGATCTTTAGAGACATATTGCAGCCAAGTTTCTGATACTGCATCAGCATGTCATCTACTAGTTCCTTGTAGTTTTCTACCCTAACATTCCCGAGAAAGTTTGTTGACACTAAGCGAAAAGCTTGCTTCGCATCACCCCGCAGCAAGTTGTTGAACCAGTCATCTTTGAAGAGCTCTCGAATCTGAGGACCCACAAAAACTCCCTCTTTAATCTTTGCTTTGCTGAGTCAAAGGAATTTTTCATGCAGGTATTGGAAAGCTGGCGAAGTGCGGTCCATGGCTTTCACAACATTTTTCATCAAACCTAGTTTGATGTGAAGGGGTGGTAGCAGGATTTTGTGAGCCTCAACCAGAGCTGGGTGCTGGATATTCTTCTCTCCAACTGTTACATTTTGTCTGCGATTCCATTCCTTCCTCAAGTAGTGCCAATCCTTTGCTCGGCTATCCCACTCACATAAGAAGCACATGTATTTTATATATCCCTGCTGCAGTCCCATTAAAAGGGCAACTACCTTCAAGTCACCACAGAGGTGCCAGCTGTACTTGTTACAGTTAATGGAAGTCAGTAGATTCTTTAAGTTGTCATATGTCTCTTTCATGTGGATGGCATGCGCTACTGGAATAGATGGAAGACGGTTTCCATTGTTCAAAAGCACAGCCTTCAGACTCAGTTTCGAAGAGTCTATAAATAGTCTCCAGTCTTGTGGGTCATGAGTGATTTTTTTTATGTAATAAATTTTATTGAGCAGTTTCAGATAGCATACAGTAAAACTCAACAGACCGGAACATTGATATGAATACGGTATAACATTTCCAGCAACCTGATCCGCCTGCCGAGAAGAGACATGCAAGAATAACAACAACAACATCATCGGGGCAGTTAACTTATATGAATAGCAATGCATATAAGTTGAATCCTGCAGAATGAAGCTAGACAAAAACAAAACAATACACCACCAGTACCCCCCGTACAAGAACCTCCAACATCAGGACACAAAAACCATAGTAATAAATTGTAAATCTGTGCAATACAGTACATTTCAAGACAATGCAATACAAAACAGTGCCACACAGTCTAATTTAGATCCCTCCCGGGTGAGTGTACTGATAACAGCACCTAGCAATGAAGCTAATTCCTACCAACTGTCATATCCATCTTCTCCCAGCAATTTCCCCTCTTCTTGGCATCACATTAGAGAACTAACAGCTGAAAACTTAAAATCAGAAAATGTAGAAAATGTCTTCTGAGTCCCGTAAGGGGACTAAGACAACCCAACCCTGCTCAACCTATCCCCACACCCACTTAAATTAACCCCACCCCATTCCACCCCCACATAGCTCCCTCCCCTGTTCTGATCCTTTCAACCCCTAAGCACATTCAGAAGACAAGAGAAAAGACAAGAAAAGGAAAGAATATCCAACTGCATTAAAGTAGTTAAAGATAAGAGTGTCAATCACGAGAACAACTGAGAAGCTTTTGCACTTTAGCGTCCTCCTGAAAGACTAAACTCCATAAATCCTCTCCATTAAATGGATTACCCCTTACTAAAGCAGTAATTTTTTCCAGTCGATAAATTTCCCAGCTTTTAGAACGCCATTCTGAAAGAGACGGAGCCCTGCTGCGCTTCCAAAAACGAGCGATCACCGATCTTGCTGCAAGAAGCAGTGATTGAACCACACTTCTTAAAGGCCGTCTACTGGAGGACTCGGGCAAGACTCCCAGCAGACAAGTCTCCATATCCAAAGGGAGAGATATTGCAAGCCGCCTATGAAGTTGTTCCTCCACCATCCTCCAGTATCTTTGAATGTGAGGACAATACCACCACATATGATCAAAAGTACCTTGATGACCACACAACTGCCAGCAGAGCACATCATCGGCTCTCTTCCAGTGATAGAGATCAGATGGCATTATAGAGAGACGAAAAAGAATCCTAAGTTGAGTATAAATTAACCCAAGCGAAAGAGAGCATGAATGCGTATAGTGATAAACTTCCAGCCAGAAATCTTGCTACTTTCCAGGTAGAATCACCTCCCATCTCCACTGCGAAGTTTCAGAGTAGCAAGAGTGGGTGAATCTTCAGCTATGTTCCGGTACAGTTTTGCTACAAAGGCGTGGAGTTTCCTAGACTCGAACAAATCTAGCTCCCAATGTCTGGAGCCCCTAACAACATCTGACTCCGAAAGATGGGTTACTAGATAATGAGAAAATAGAATATATTGAAACTGGGAAAGTGAGAAACCCAAGCACTCCTTCAACCGCCTCTTAGGTAGAGGACGCAAGCCCTCATATAAAGAAGAGAGTTTCGTCAAGGCAACCTCTGAAGCCAAGCCTGGCTTCAAGCAACGGAGAAACCCCAGGGCCCCTAAAATATTAAAGGGTGAATGGGAAGGGCGGAGCCTGCGTGAGGACGAGATGGCTGCTTGAGAACTTAGCTCCCCGGACCCCGGCACGTATCCTGAGAGAAACGGAGATTAAACGGAGGGAAGTGGAGGATCTTAGTAATTTGGCTTATTTAGGAAGAAATGGCTAACCTTAAACCCACAAAATTGGATTTCGTGCCCGGGAGCAATTCGGGTTCCAAGCGGGCAAAGGTAGATCCCCTATCTCCGCACAAGATGGCGGCTACCCGGGAGTCGGAGGAGCTGATGAGAGAGCTACTGGGAGAGATGCGCTCAGTGAAGGAGTTGGTGATGGCAAATGGAGAGGCATTGGGGAAAGTTCAAGGTGAAATGCAGGATATTAGAGCACAAATGGAGCGGCTTACCAATAGGATGGATTCCATGGGGGTGTCGGTTGCTGCGCACGAAGAAAAGCTTGCACGTGTGGATCGGTTGGAAAGAAAGATGGAGAAGTTGGAAATGAGCATGGAAGATGTTGCGAACAGAAATCGGAGAAATAATGTGCGTATGCTAGGAGTACCGGAGGGAGCAGAGGGATCTGACATGATATCGTTTCTATTAAGAACTTTACCCTCGCTGCTGCATTTGAAGTTGTCTGGCCCCATGGAAATTGAACGGGCACATAGGATTCCTGCACAACCAAATTTACATGCACGAGGCCCGCGGCCGATTATTTTCTGCCTGCTGAGGTATCATCACGCAGTGCAGATCCTGGAGGCCTCTAAATCTTTGCGGGCAGTTGATTTTGAGGGGCACAAGGTTCTATTCTTCCCAGATTTCTGTAGAGGGACCGTGGAGAAGAGGAAACAGTTTCTTGCCCTCCGTCCCCGGCTTCAACAGCTGCAAGCCAGATATGGGTTATTTTACCCCGCGCGTCTAAAAGTGACTCTTAACAACCAGACAAAATCCTTTGACGTTCCAGCGGTGGCGGCTCGCTATATTGAAGAGCAAGAGGCTTTACAGATGCGGTAGCCATCCTTTTCTGGCTGAAGGTCTTTCTTGGGGGTAGAGAGCCTAGAAAGTGACTGTAACTTAATTCTAGGTTCTCCAGTGAAACCAGTAGTATACCGGGCTGCCCCTTGATGGGGGCTGCTTGTACTATGTGTGTGTAACCAGATATTTAAAAAGGGTAAATGCACTGTGTTATGGGGAAACTAAGTATCTAATTGGAAAAAGGGAAATGGTTTCCTCTCCTATTATCGCTATTGTGTGTTGGTTGAGATGGTTTGGTGGAGTAGTAGGAGGGAGGGGGGGCATGCTATACTTTAATGTATCCCTATACTATGATATACTGTATATGATCTTTCTCTGGGGTTGTATAGGGGAGATATGACTGTATGTTTGGATGCGGGGGGGGTTGGCTTACAAGTTGATAAGGGATTAGCATTTATAGTAGCGGATGCTGTAATTTTTGTCATAGCTAGTTAGTACTGAATGCTTAAGGAAGTAACGTTTCTCGAGAGAAGCAAGTGTTGTAATGGGCTTTGGTTGGGGGGGGGGATGTTGGTTTTCGAGGGCCACCTGTTTTTGTGTTTGCTCACCCAGTATTTTACTCTCATTGGGGACACAGTTGACACCTTGCAAGCTTAGTTCTAGTACTCTCCGCGCAGCCGCCATTGTAAATTGGGGGAACAAGGGGGGCAGACCAGAAGGAGCAGAGAATGGTTTCACATGACCAACATGGGGGTGGTTAGATGCCTATCCTTGAATGTTAAAGGGATATCTCACCCAATAAAGCGTAAGAAGATATTACTTTATTGTCAGAGGCAAAGTGCTGATGTAATTTTTTTACAAGAGACGCATCTGTCGACCGGTGAAACACAAAAGCTTGCACTAGGTAAATATAGTCTTGCAGCCCATGCCCCGGCATGCCTGAAAAAGAACGGAGTGGCAATTCTGATCCGGAAGTTGCTTAAGTTTCAGGCTCTATCTTCACGGGCTGACACGGAAGGCAGATGGGCTGGGGTGCATTGTCTCATTGAAGGTCGACAGGTGTGTGTCTTTACTGTATATGCTCCTAACAATGACAACCCTTCCTTTTTTCAGAGATTAGCAGCAGCTCTTCAGGAATATGTTAGTTGTCCCCTAATTATAGGGGGAGATTTCAATCTAGCTCTTGATCCTCTACTTGATCGGAAGCCTTGCCGGCCGAGAAAAAGAGAGAGAGCCTTGGAAGTATTGCATTCCATAATGGATTCCTTTGGGCTGGAGGATATCTGGAGGCTGCATCATCCTACTGAAGCTGACTACACTTTTTTTTCGTCTCCGCATGGCTCACATTCAAGAATAGATTACTTTTTGGTATCTCAAGAGCTGGTCCCGAATATGGGTACATCGGGAATCCTCAGCATGAATGTTTCGGATCATGCAGCTGTAGTGGTGGATTTTGATCTTGCGGCTGATTCCTGTAAGAAGGCGACGTGGTTTTTTCCCAGATACCTGTTAACCGATGAGGCATTTAAAACATATCTTCGGGAATCCTTGAACGAATATTTTGACAATAATCGGGTCAGTGATACTCCAGTATGGGCTTGGTGGGAAGCTTTTAAAGCATCAATGAGAGCTCAGATTACGAGTTATGTGATTGCTCAGCGTAGGGCTACTCGAGCTGAGGTGAAGGCCCTGGATCAACAGATAAGGGCTGGAGAGAGGATTTTACAAAGGCAATTCAGTACTAGGGTCCTGACTCAGTTGCAAAAGCTGCGATATGCTTATAACACGGCTCTCAGCTCTGAAGGGGAAAAAGCTGTTTATCCCACGCAAGTGCGATACCATGTGGAGGCAAATAAAGCAGGGAAAGTGTTGGCTTCACAACTTAAGCCACGGGAAGAAAAAGCTCGCATTGCGGTAATAGAGGACGAGCACGTAGGTCCTCTTTACAAGGATCAAGAAATATCAGATGCTTTCTCTGAGTTTTACCGCCAACTTTATGCATCTGAGGGAATGTGTCAGGAAGCTGATGCGCGGTGTTTCCTGGATCCGATCGCTCATCCCTGTCTCTTACCGGAACAGCAGGCTGCCTTGGGCGCACCGATTCGAGTGGAAGAGCTGAAGATGGCTCTTGCCGCAATGGAAAATGGGAAAGCAGCGGGCCCAGATGGTATTCCCGTTGAGTTTTATAAGCTGCTGGTGACAGAACTCGGGCCGCAGCTGGTATTCTTTTACCACCAACTACAAGAGATAGATTGCCAAGCTGGGGCCTTCACGGATGCCACAATAATTGTGTTGCCCAAACCCGGGAGGGACCTGAGGAAAGTGGGAAATTATAGACCTATCTCTCTCCTTAATGCTGACTACAAGTTGTACTCATCTATTCTTGCTGCCCGCCTTAAGAAGGTTATGGAAGTGCTGATACATCCGGATCAATGTGGTTTTGTAGCAGGAAGATCCACTTCGGATAACGCAAGGCTGCTCTGTAATATCCTGGAGGTTACAAATGGCCAGGACTCCCCATACATCGGCCTATCACTGGATGCAGAGAAGGCTTTTGACAGGGTGGAGTGGTCCTTTATGTTCCTAGTGCTGGAATGGTTTAATTTTCCTCCCTCCTTCATCCGAATGGTACAGCTTCTGTACGCCAAGCCGGCAGCTCGGATTCTGGCCAATGGGGTGCTGTCTCAATCTTTATCATTGTCCCAAGGTACAAGGCAAGGATGCCCTATGTCACCCCTGCTTTTTAACCTGGTGTTGGAACCCTTGCTGCTTAGATTGCGACAGGCAATTGAAATAAAAGGAGTAGCCATTGCTGACCTTCAGGTGAAGGCTTCAGCTTATGCCGATGATCTGCTGCTGTTCCTTACGCCGTAATCCATTTCACCGGTTTTACACCAAATAGGAAGATATGCTACCCTCTCTGGCTATAAAGTCAACTGGACGAAATCAGTAGCGTTTCCCCTAAATAAATACGGGAATCAGTCGATGGTACAGCAGTTTGGATTTCAGTGGGAACCGTCGACGAGCAAATACTTAGGTATGCAAATTGGTAGTCACATTGAGGAAATTCTCAAAATAAATGGGGAACGTATGAAAGAAACAGCACGTCTTTTTACAATGAAATGGTCCCCTCTTCACCTCAGCTGGTGGGGAAGATTGGATTCTCTCAAGATGGTGTTGGTACCGAAGCTAACCTTTATTCTGGGAATGATTCCAATATTTTTCCCAGAGTCGTTATATAAGGAATTAGAGAGGATCCTGACCCGCTTTCTGTGGAATGGCAAGACCCCGAGAATCGCGTTGAAGAAGCTGAAGGCACCCAAAGAAGCGGGTGGGGTACAATTTCCGGACTTCCTTCTGTACCATCGGGTGGCGATCTTGAGTCAAGGGGCCCTTTGGACAGGGGAAGTTGACGATACCCAGAGACCCATTTGGTTGGAAGTAGAAGAGCGCTTGGCCTCTCCGGTGCCTTTGAACTTATGCATGGGGATGTATATGACGGAGACCCCAAAATTAGGCCGAGTTTTTTTATCTACGCAGAAGGCGTTTCATGATCTGTCGTTGAGTCTCGGGAGAGACAACCCTATTTCTAGTAGAATGCCCCTGTGGAATAATTCGGACTTTCGAATAAATAAGCGGGTGGTCTCTTGGAAAGTTTGGCAGCACTGTGGAATATGGCGATTGGGGCAGTTGTTTCGGCATGATAAGTGGAAGGATTTTCAAATGCTTCAGGAGGAATATAATCTGCCACCTGCATGTTTCTTTCAATGGCTGCAGTTGCAACACTGCGTGGGACAAAAGATAAAAAAACCTGCCATGGTATCAGATAAATGGGGTCTGGAGGAGTTCATTGGAGAATTAGTTGAGCGGAAGGGCCGGGTGTCTAGCATCTATGGATTCCTTCGGAGTAGGATGCCATTGCAGCTTACTGGGCTTCGTCAAAGATGGGAAGAAGAGCTGGATGACCAACTTCCTACGGACCTCTGCTTTGCTCACTGGGGGTCTTTAGTACGGCCCTCTCGCTCAGCCTCTCTCACTCAATCCATGGTTTTTTTTGCGCACAGAGCCTTTTTGACACCGATTAGAGTGGCTAAGTGGAGTGCTGGTGCGTCTCCCTACTGTTGGAATTGTCATAAGGAGGCCGGCACGTTGCGACATATGACTTTGGACTGTATCACCTTGCGGGAATATTGGGGGGCTGTATGGAAGAGGATTCAACAGGTGCTGCGCTTTACTTATCCATTATCTTGGAAGATTGTTGTGCTAAGAGAGGCTGCTGAGATACCTAACCTGAAGAAGGACAATTCCTTTATACTGAATTTTATGTTGGCCATCGCTATAAAAGTCATACTTATGAGATGGAAGGACCCAGCGAAGTTAAGCTGGGTATACTGGTGGAATTTAGTCTGTCTGCATAGCCGATATGAGAAGGCTTATGATCATTTATACGCCTCTAGGGGCAAACAGGGGGGTGATGATAAATGGTCTGCTCTAGATAGATATTCGAACGTTGGAGGCTGCTGAGTGGGGAAAGGGGCGGAATGGGCTTGCAAGGTGTCGGGGGGGGGGGAGGTAAGGGGGGGGAAGATGGATATGCAAGGGTGTCGTGTTTTTAGGCATCCCTTGATTAAGAGTGTATTAGTATTTTGTATGGTTTTAGTTTGTCTGTTGTGTTTTTGTGTATGTGTTGGAAAATGTAAAAATAATGAATAAAAAAAAAAACAAAAAAAAAAAGGGTGAATGGGAAGCTGGTATCCCTAACAGTTTACAGATTTACCTCCACGCGACCCAACAGGGGCCAATAAACAAGTGACCCTTTACCTTAGCTACCTCATGGGCATCCCTGAGGAAGAGTACTGCTGCCAACGGAATTGGTTTCAACCATTCCTTCTCCAAAGAAACCCAGTCTGCCACGGAGTTAATTCTCCACAGCAACAAAGATCTTAAACAGATACAGGAGTAGTATAACTCAGGGTCAGAAAGTCCCAGCTCTCCAGACCATTTTGGAAGTGTCAGAAGCTGCCAACTGATTAACGGATGCTTCCCCAACCATACAAATCACAAGACAGCCTGCCGGAGAGTCTTAAAGAAAGCGCCCGGTAGAGAGATAGGCAGCTGCATAAACATAAAAAGCAGCTTGGGAAAATCAGCATCTTGTAAGCATTGATACGGCCTAACCAAGAAGTCGAGCTAGACTCCATAGGTCCATGTTTGAGCGATGTTAAAAGAAGGAGATAATTCAGACTGTACAACTGTGAAATATCCCTATGTATTACGATGCCTAAATATCGAAAGCGGTCCACCAATGGGAACCCCCCTCACTAAAGCAAGAACCACTCCCAGAGCGGGATATACAACGAAGTAACATAGATTTATGCAGATTTATAGTACAGCCGGAAACGAACGAGAAACAATCTAAGATACTGACCATTAACAGAAGTGATTTAGCTGGATCATTCAAGTAAATCAGCGTGTCATCCGCATACAATGAGATAGAATGCCATTCAGCGCCCAAATGTATGCCAATGTCCTCAGCTCTCGCCCGAATATGAGCCGCTAAGGGCTCCATTACAAGAGCAAACAGTAAAGGAGAAAGTGGACAACCTTGTCTTGTGCCTCTACCTAAGAAAAAGGGAGATGAATCAAAACCATTTATAGATACCGAGGCTTGAGGACTGGTATATAGCGAAGCAATCCATACACAAAATGGTTCCCAAATCCAAACTCCTGGAGGACTTGGAGAAGATAAGGCCATTCGAGCTTGTCGAAAGCTTTCTCAGCGTCAAGCAAAAGAATACCAAAAGCCCCAACTTTCCCTTTTAGACCCTGTAAGACATTAATTAGCCTTTGCACATTCTCAAAACCATATATATTTTTGATAAACCCCGTTTGATTAGGATGAACAATGTCTGGAATTAAAGTCGCTAACCGATTCGTGAGGAGCGAGGTGAAAATTTTATAATCCAAATTCAACAAGGAAATCGGACGATAATTAGAACACTGCATTGCATCTTTGTCTGCTTTAGGAATCACCACAATGAATGCCTGATAAAATGAATCCGGAAGCAATTTTTTGGAAAGAATTTCATTCAACAGGGTCGGAGCAAATAAATTTCCGCCGGTAAAAAATCAGGGCCCACCGCTTTAGCCGATTTAAGATTCTTCATCACTTGTTGAACCTCCTGGAGAGTAAAAGGGTGGTCTAAGAAGTCCCTGTCTTCGGCAGAAAGTTGTGGGAGGGAAGCCTCCCTTAACCAGTCGTGAAGGTCCGTATCTGCCGCCGACATCTCACTAGCATAGAGGTGCTCATAAAATCTAGCAAAGTTGTTCGCCATATCTCTGGACCCGTATATAACTTGACCCTGTGGAGATTTGATTGCTACTATTCTATGACGCTGCCGCTGGTGTTTTAATTGCCACATCAACAGCTTCCCAGCCTTATTTCGTTGTTCATAAAAACGTTGTTTTGTTCGCAGGAAAATTGAAGCCACATGATCAGCTTCTAGGGCAGCTAGCTCCCCTCTGCGGCTGGTCAACACACTCCACACTCTCTTACCCCCACCCCTCCTATGTTGTTTTTCCAAATCTTCGATCTCTCTCCTCAACTCCTCCTGCTTGGCTCCTAGGTGTTTTTTGAAAGCACTCGATAAAGATATAAGATGACTCATAAAACCGCCTTCCCAGTATCCCATAACAAAGCTCTGGAAATCTCTGAAGAGTCATTAAAATCCCAAAATTCCAACCATCCTTTCCGTACTGCGAAGGCAAACTCTGGGTTGAGCAGTAACCCACGAGGCAAAGACCACCGACGTGGCGAAGATTCAGAGTCCCCCAAATCAATACCAATAGAAATGATTGTGTGATCTGAAGGGCCCATGGTACCAATAGTAGCCCGAGTCAACCATGAAAGTCCTGATCTAGACAAAAACCACATCAATACAAGAGTGACAATTGTGTACCTTAGAATAAAAAGTATAATCTCTTTCCAAGGCATGCAGATGTCTCCAAACATCACACAAATCGAAATGTAAAACCCAGTCCTCCAATAAAGTCCACTGACTGTTCCCAACTATCTGACTCCCAGAGCGGTCCAATATGGAGCGAGCACAATTAAAGTCCCCTCCTACCAACAATTCACCCTGACTAAGGTTTTGAAGAGCCTTTGAGAGGTCAAGTAAAGAGCTCCCCACTAATGCTGGAGGAAGATACACATTCACAAGAGTCAAAGTGATCCCTTGAATAGCTCCTACTAAAATCAAAAAACGTCCCTCCGGATCTGTAAATTTATTAATAAGCTGAAAGGGGCAGTTGGAGGAAAAGAGAATAGCAACCCCTCTCTTTCTGGAGGAGAAATTCACAAGATGTATCTGCGGGAACCTACTTTTAGCAGATTCAAAGTGATCACACTTGGCAAAGTGAGTTTCCTGCAGAAAGACAATCTCCGCTTTCTCCCAACTTAATTGGTCCAGAATTCTCCTGCGCTTGCACGGGTTATTTAAGCCATGCACATTCCATGAAATAGCTTTAACCATTCCCAGCCCTTGAGTGAAGCCACTTATGCATTGACCACTTGAAATTGAGCCATTTACCTACTATCCCTGAACTATGTGTAATAGTGCCCGTTTCCCGACACCCGCTAATAAAGCTGCTCCCCATACGCAGCTGAACACAGCGCCTTCCCCAAATTCTTAAAATAAGCTGACCGAGTTCAGGAT
The DNA here is from genome assembly GCA_033557465.1 of Ichthyophis bannanicus. Taxonomy (NCBI): domain Eukaryota; kingdom Metazoa; phylum Chordata; class Amphibia; order Gymnophiona; family Ichthyophiidae; genus Ichthyophis; species Ichthyophis bannanicus. The sequence goes on from CM066033.1 coordinate 1,257,994,886, forward strand.
CAGAAAAGCCCCTACTCTCCCCACTCACCCCCACCCCCCACTCCCCTCCCTCCAAACATTCCTATGTGTGCAGGAAGTATACCACACCAATAACAATCTCAAAAGTGAGGACACCACCCGTGTCCCCAAAGAAGGCAGTGTGAAGGAAGTTATACCAACCACCTCCTCTAATCCTTCCCTGCAGGCATCCCTGTAGGAAAAATTCTCATGTCCCTAAAATGAGCCCCCTTATGATCGAAACATCCCAATTGTAAAATTGTAAAATATCCTCTCAACAGCTATCCACCATCCTCAATCTCTTCAACACCCACTCTAACCACCCCTCCCCCAACCCCTTCCTCTTACTACCCACTCCCCAGCCTCTATACCCATGCACTGGTGGAGAGGCCCCATGCAGAAATTATAAGAATATGTTAACTATCCCCATTATAATCTCACTGCATACAGAAATAAGCACAATGTAATCAAGTAGGAGCAGACGTGTCCATCTCCTTCTGAAGAGTGGTTTTGAGTTCCGAGCTGGACGACTTGCGAGATCTAGGTACTTTACGTCTCTTCAGCAAGGACATCTCCCACTCGCCATTCAGGCCTCTCTGGCGTGAAGGCCTCTCACCATGCTGCATCTGGTCTAAAAATTCCATTGCCGCAGACAGATCCACAATTTTCTGAGCACAGTTATTCCAGTCAAACAATAAAGCAAAAGGAAAGCCCCCATCTGTAAGGAATAGCACGCTTCTGTAATACTTGTGTTAAGGGTTTGAAACTTCTGCGTTTTTCCAAAGTATATTGAGAAAGATCCTGGTATATCTGAACCTCTTGACCTTTAAATACCACCGATCGTTTGCCTCGTAAACTTCTCATAAAGTTAACTTTATCTTCAAAGAAGCTAAAACAAATGATTACTGCACGAGGTTGGGCATTAGGAGACCTATAGATTCCCTGGGAAAGATGCGCTCTCTCTAACTGCACAGGCTTAGGGGCATTCGGGACACAGAAGGCATAAAGGTCTTGAAATAGAGTTGCAACGTCTTCTGTCCCACCAGATTGTTCGCTGAGCCCAAAAACTCTGATATTATTATGCCTTTGTCTGTTTTCAAGCTCATCTTGTCTCTCCTTGAGATCCTTCATGGGTTGATCCAATTTTATCATTTTAGACTGGAATGCCACAGATGAATCCATTTGTTCCCCTATATTGATTTTGGTTTGTGTTACTCTGTCATCTAAAGACTTAAGATCAGCGTGGATATCACTCACTGCCTTTGTGAAGTCCTGACAGAAGAGCTTAAGCTCTTTTAAAATTTCCAAAAAGTCCGCTTTCGTGACCGGAGACTGAGGACCCGACGAGTTGGATTTGGAGGAGGGAACACCCTTCTATAGTAGATGACGAGTATATTGCAGGGGAATCCGAAGATCTAGCAAACTTAGATAAGGAAGATACGTAGGATTTAGAAGTAGCCATGTTTCTTCAATTGTAGGATTGTAAAGGTAACACACTAGACTTAGTATTTCTTCCTAACATTATCCATTGTAACTACTTATTTATTTATTTGGTTACATTTTTATACCTCTTCTTCAGTAGCGGTTTACATTATAACTTTTAACACAGCAAAAACAACAGTTACATATAACAGGTTTAAAACTACGACCCCACTTCCCTTATGGTCACACCAGTACCCTGGTCTGACCACCATCTCATAAAATTTCAAATTCCAAATACCCAAATAACCAACTCACAACACATATGCACCACACACATACGCAGAGTCAAGAAATTTGACAGAGAAACCTTTATAAAACAGACTATCCAATACATATCCACCCCCTCAGACAATCTAGATGTTGCCATTAACAATTGGAATGACACAATATACAAAGCTGCCATCCAAAAAATACAACCCCTTACAAAAAAACACAAGAACCCATGGGTTAAACCCAAACTAAAATTACTCAGAAAGGAACTACATAAAACAGAACATAAATGGTGTCACTCTAAATCCCCTACGTTACAAACCCTTTGTATGGCCAAACTAAAACACTATAGAGATTCTATAAATAATGCAATAAAAGAATACTACTCCAAAATTCTCTCAAAATCCATCAACTGACCACGAGAACTCTTCCAAATTATAAAATCCCTCACTAACAACAACACAAGTAATGAAAAAGATATCTCCATTGACCCCCAAGCCCTTGCCAATTTCTATAAAAACAAATTATCCAAACAATGCCCCAATCAACACATATTAAACCTATACCCACCCACCACACAGCACTCATGGTCTATATTCTCCATGACCACTAAGAGAATACTTGAAAACATTATTACGAAAGTAAATACAACTACCTCACACCTTGACCCCTGTCCAGTAACCTGGCTAAAAGCAACAAAAACAGAATTCATACCACCCATCCTTCACATCATCAACACGTCTCAAGAACGTGGCTACATGCCTGCTGTCCTTAAACATGCAATCATACGACCGATCCTGAAGAACACCACAATGGATAAAAACAACCCCAACTCATACAGGCCTATCTCCAGCCTACCACTCCTCACCAAACTAATTGAAAAAGCTATACTTATTCAACTCCAAGACCATATTGACTCACACGTCCCTCTAGACGAACAACAGTATGGCTTTAGGCCCCACCATGGTGTAGAGACCCTCCTAACTCTACTGTATACTTCGTGGAATTGATAACACTCAAACTGTGTTCCTCCTCATTTTCCTTGACATTTCCGCAGCATTTGATAGCGTAAACCACCACATTATGCTATCTAGACTTCAACACATTGACATCAATAACACAGTACTACAATGGTTCAAATCTTATCTGTCTGAAAGAACACAGCAAGTCAAAATAGGAAACACAACATCCAATACATACTACCAAGAACAAGGTCTCCTGCAGGGCTCTACCCTCTCTGCTCTGTTATTTAACATTTATCTCCAACCTATCTGCACCATATTAAAAAAATGTAAGCTACTATATCACATATATGTGGACGATATAATGATATATCTCCCATTCAAAACTAACAAACCCCCAACCCAACAAATCAACAACTGTTTCGTGGAATTACTCAACTGGCTTTCATACCATAATCTAAAGATTAATTTCAATAAAACAAAGGCCCTCTATGTTACACGCAATCTAAACTTCACACCCCCAACTACCATTATAATTCAAGATACCACTATAACTGTTAATGATGAGATAAAATACCATGGGGTACTACTGGATCAAACACTGAACATGTCCTCTTACATAAAACACTTGACACGTAAAATCTACTATAAATCAGTGTTCAAGGCAATTGTAACCCCACACTTTGACTATGCAAACTCTCTATTCCAAGGACTCCCCAAGCAAACAATTTGACCACTTCAAATTGCTCAACACATTGCTGCTAGAATAACAACAAACTCCAACCCATTAGACCACATTACCCCTATACTATCTAACTTACACTGGCTTCCAATTCACTCCTGCACTCAATATAAAATAATCGCAACCGCCTTCAAACTAATCAATGACATAGAAACATAGAACATATAAACATAGAAATATGATGACAGAAAAAGACCACATGGCCTATCTAGTCTGTCTTTCCATATCAACAACTACAACAGCCCCCTTTTTACCTTTAGAGATCCTCTGTGTTTGACAATGACTGTAGAGGCAGAGGTCATGAGTTCAATCCCATGGTGGTGTTATTTAATAAGGTTGTCTGAGGGATTTCCTTTTAGTTTGAATCAGTGCTGCCAGCAAAAACACCCTCACAGTGCTGTAACCTAAGGTGCCTCATAAGGCGCCCTATAAGGTGCCCCATAGGGCACATTATAAAGTGCCCTGTCCGCCAAAGAACCTTATAATGTGCCCTATAGGGCACCTTATGAGGCACCTTAAGGTTGCAGCACTCTGAGGGTGGTTTTGCTGGCAGCACTGATGTAAATTAAAAGGAAACCCCTCAGAGAGCCTTAATAAAGAACACTACTGTGGGACTGAACCCATGACCTCTGTCTCCACAGTCATTGTAGTAACCAGTGGGCTACATCTCTATAGCCTCCAATGCAGTGTTGGCTGGCTACAGAAAGACTGCAGGTCACCACACAAACTGTCTACTGTGGTTACCAGGATAGGGTAAACCCACCCATATCCATGATGCACTGCACATGCAGATCAGCAGTCTACATCTGATCACAGGATGGGATATTCACCTCTACAGCACCTCGGCCTGGTAAGTGTGAAGATTGGTGGAAGACTCATCAACAACCTTCACTATGTTGATGATACCACATTACTGGCTCAAAGTGAAGATGATCTGAAACATTTGCTTCTCACGATCAAGGAACATAGTCTTAAAATAGGCCTGCACCTTAATGTAAAGAAGACAAAGATCATGACAACTGGCAAAATCAGCAAATTCATCATTGAAGGAGAAGAAATTGAAATCATAGACAATTTTAACTTACTTGGATCAACTATCAATAAAGAAGCAACAAACAGTCAAGAAATCAGACAACGCATTGCTCTTGGAAGAATGGCTATGAAAGACCTAGACAAGATTCTCAAGGGCAGAGATATCTCTCTCCATACAAAGATTTGACTCATTCAAGCCATGGTATTTTCAATAACATCATATGGATGTAAAGGTTGGACAGTGAAAAAGATAGACAGGAAGAAAATTGATGCCTATACAATAACAGCAACTACGGGTACCAGTCAGTCAACAATGATCTGCCTGACTGAAGACCAAACACAAATTAGAACAACTATCCAGAGGGTCACCATGAGTCGACACTGACTCGACGGCACTTAACAACAACAACATCAACAACCAGAAACAAAACAAAACCTCAAAACACTCTGTCCTTTTAATTACAGGCACCAGCTTTGAAACAGTCAAGAACAAGTCTGCTGGGTTCCAAATCAGCCAACTTCAATTATATCCAACTATCCCCAGCAGGTAAGGCAGAGGAAACTTAGCTCAGTTCCAATGGTCCTTGAACTGCCTTGATTTTAGTTTCTTGCCCTTCTTTGGGCTTTTCAGTTCAGCATACTGCTTTTCAATTCAGCTTTCATAAAATAATTGCAGGAAAAAGAAAAAACGAACCTTTAAACTGGGCTGGGTTGTCCTGAAGGTTTATGTTCTCAATATGACATTAAGGCTTGTCTTCCAACTAAATGTTCTTATATGACTGAAAAGCAGCATAGCCACACTCCTCCTCAGGGACCGCAGAATGCCTCTCAGATTGGGGAGGGGGACCAAGATCCACCTTGACTCTGCCCAAGTCCCAACCTAACTCCATCCCTAGCCCCCCATGGTCTTCCCCTCCTACTATGCCCATGGGGATCCCATCTCCCATGAACAGAAGGAAAGGAATGGCTGTGATTGCAGCAGACTCCTTCCATCTGCCTGTGGGAGATTGGATCCCCACAAGCAGGAGGGGAAGGCTGCCGCGATTGTGGAAAAACTCCTTCTCTCTGCCAGACAGAAGGACTCTGCCATGATTTTGGTGACCTTCCTTCCTGCCCGTGGCTTCTCTCTGCTGCTGCTGGGCAAACTTTTGATGGGGCCAGAGCCCATGTGGCCTACCCCATTTTGATGCCTATCCCTCTCTGGAGAGAGGAATTTTTCCCCTTCATAACCATCTCTAGTAAACCACTCTCCAAAATAAAGAAAATATAGTCACTTGTCTTCCATTTTAGTTAGGACACTGTCAAATATAGGCTTACCAAAACCTTGCTGTCTCATAGAAATAGAAAGAATGATGGCAAATAAAGACCATATGGCCTATCCAGTCTACTCATCCATACCAACTCCTAAGCTCTACAATCCCTTCTTTCCCTTAGAGATCATCTGTGTTTCACCCATGTTTTCTTGAATTCAGACACGGTCCCTCATCTCTATCAACCCCATTGCGAAGTTATTCTATGCATCCACCACTCTCCATGGCAAAATATTTCCTCAGATTACTCCTGAGTCTATGCCCTAAATCTATGCCTTTTACCTTCATCTTATGCCTCCTGGTTCCAGACTTTATTTCAATTGAAAGAGGCTCTCCTCTTATGCATTTATGCCACAGATGAATCTAAATGTCTCTACATATCTCTCCTCTCCCACCTTTCCTCCGTCATATACAAACTGAGATCTTTAAGTCTGTCCCCATATGCTTTATGACAAAGACTACTGACCATTTTATTAGCCGCCCTCTGCATTAACATCATCCTGTTTATATCCTTTTACTATTACTACTATTTATCATTTATATAACGCTACAAGGCATACACAGCACTGTACAGACACATGTAAAAGACATTCCCTGCTCATAAGAGCTTACAGTCTAATCAAGACAGCCAACACAGCAGCTGAGGACAAGGATATATCTAGGGTAGTGGGTACACATAAAGAGACTAAGGGGTCTGTTTACTAAACATTCCTAACGTGCGGGGCCGTGCTAGTGTGCCTGTGCCATATAAGGAGTGGGCGGTTCAGGCAGAAAATAGAAAAAAAACGGTAGTAAGCAACCGGATGTGTGTGCGTCGCGCTAATGTGCGGGGGTCGACATTAGCGCGTGGAAAGGCAAAGTGGCACGCTGCTGAGTATACAAAACAACAGAGCCGTGGTACAACGGTGAAGACACTGACCAATGGTGCAGGGGCCATGGGTTCAATCCCCCAGTGTGTGCAACGACAAAGGTCAGCTGAGGCAGTAATTGTAATGATTAACATTGTTTTAGGAGGCAAATTAATTTGGAACGGCATAAGGCGGCGCACAGTTATTTTTGGGCGGCAGAAGGCGGCGCACAGTTATTTTTGGGCAGCAGAAGGCGGCGCACTGGTCCCCTTGGGCGGCAGAAGGCGGCACGCTGATAGGCACAAGGCGGCGCGCTGATGCACAAGCACAGGAACAGAGCCACAGCACAATGGTTACAACACTGACCAATGGTGCAGGGATCAGGGGTTCAACACCTCACAATGCCCAGTGAAAAATGCCTGCTGAGGCAGTATGTATTATGCTGTAGGAGGCTGTATAAATTTATTTTGTTATCACTACTAGCAAACGCACTCTCCCAGCATGTTAACATACGGCGGCCCATAAGGCACATGTTACAGTGCACTGTTCGCCAAGGCACCCTTGAATGACCCCTATGGGGCAGCATGTATGTTGCGACACAGGATAATGTATAGTGCACCCTATAGGGATGGCAACCATAAGGTGGCCTACAGGGCGCCCTATGAAGCACCCTCAGAGGCACCTAATGGGTATAGTAAGCTGAGGGTGGTCTTGCCGGCATAGACATATGTACAGTAAATAAAAATAAAGCTGTGGACAGCCCTACCAAAGGGCCCCACTGTGGGTTTGAACCCATGACCTCTGGCTGCACAGGCAGTGATGTAACCATTGCACTACAGCTCCATAGCTGTAAGCAGGCCCCTGGCTGGCTGCAGATAGCCTACACGTCACCTCACAGACAGTCTGCTGGTGTCAACAGGATAGGGTTAGGCCACCCGTACCCATGATGCACTGCACATGCAAATTAGCTGTCCGCAGATGGACACAAGATGGGGAATGCACCCCCACAGCACCTCGGCCCTGTTGGGGGAAGTGACCGGGTGCACCCACACAGCACCTTGGCCTAGTAGGGGGCACTGACCGGGTGTTTTACTGGCACAGAGTAGCCACACACCGTTACATCGTGCGGGTACTGTGCTCACCCTGAGTGTGCAATGAGGTGGCCAGGACCAGGTCAACAACACCTGCCATGGCTGCTGGAGGCCAAGCGGGCGTTCCAAAGCAGTGTTAATGTGTAAGATAGCTAGTTTCTGCACAAACACCATGGATATCCCTGTCTGCCGCCATCAGGCACCCCCCCAGTGGCAAACATGGTCCCCATCAAGGGATCCACACTCTACCTCCCTGCAAAGGTGGCAGTAGAGGGCAACATCAACCCCAGTCCTGCTGAGGAACACCACCACCCCCCCCCCCCCCGGCAGGCAGCTCCATACACAGCCACAACACAATAGTAGACAGACATAAGCCCAGGGTATGGTAAGCTGCACTCCACCACCAGATATTCCCCTGCAGCAAGCCAACAGCCACTGCACCCTGCAAGCCATTATAGCAAGACATTTACCAGCTATAAACAGTCTGCTGGTTAGTCCATAGTGCATGTTCCCAATGGAGATGCATGCACCCAGAACTGGGCTGTCTGCATACACAGCAAGCAGATAGATCAGTGACTGGGCCCCAAAGAGAAACCCATATCTATCACATGAGAGAACTACTATACAGCACTATGGGGGGGCCTAGCCATGCTGTGGTCACTGCACAGTCAGGGTGAGCGTGATCCCCCAGAAGGACATGCTTTGGCCACCCTGTCTGTGTAGGTGGTGGCCGGACACTACAATATCCCAGCCAATGTCCCTGCCAGGGCCCTATGCCCAGTGCAGATGCATCCTGGCCACGCCACCCTGCCCTGGCTATACCCATGGTACCTTGCACCTCATTATGCACATTGACTGGCCAATACTGGCAACAGTGCTGGCAGTGCGGGCTGTTGAAGGGGCTTGCAGCCAACACCCACTGTATAGACAGACACACACTTCCACACCTCTGCCATCATGGTGCTACGATTGAGGGGGTAAGTAGCCTTGCCCACCAAACCGGTCCTGAGCACGGCAAGGCATGGATATGGTACGCATTACAGCTGGTGGTCACTCCCCAGGGTGGTAAGCACCGTCAGAGGCCAGGCCTGGAGCATGCCCCGCAAACACCTAACAGATTGTTTGGATGGGGTCAACTAGCAGTATGTACGTAACGTATGGATAACTGCCTGCCTGTGCTCCTAGCAAACGTCTCCGAGCTGTGTACCGTATACCTCAGGTGTAGGGTGACATTGGTAAGTTATGCAAGTGCTCGTTTTGGGTGCTGCATGCACGGTCCAATGTTCTGCCTTTCCAGGAGACATTGGCCAATGGGGCCTGTGGGTGTGGGTGTGTCTGCCCTTGATGGCTGCTGCTTTACGGCACAGATTCCCAACTCCAGTCCAGGTTTGCATCACACTGTTCGGGTTTTCCTGCTATCCCTCATGAATATGCATGGGCTACATCTACATGCCATGGGGGTGGTGCATAGATATACAGCACAGGCATATGTATGAGTGTCAGCATGGAACTTGACTGGTGTGTGGCCCACCAGGACTGCATTTGGGTGATTCTGCTCTAGGTACTGCCCCTGTTCATGGTGTCTGTGCTCAGTGGGGTAAAAGATAGATGTCTTACCATTGCATATGTCCCCGCCATGAAAGGTGTGTCCTTACTATCACTGTTTAGTTGTGGGAAAAATATGTGGGCAGGATTGGCAGTAGCCCCAGCTGGGCTTTGAACCTGTGACCTTCTGTTCTTGTATGCACTGTCTGTGTGCACTGCACCACTGTGTAGCCACAGATTGGTTGGATTCCCTGGACTGTCCATGACTGTGGATCCGGCAGGACCTGTCTGTTGCAGTGGACTGTGCCAGCCTGCACATGGCTAGGCCTCTGTCTTCTGTGGTTAGCAGCCACTGCCCCCTGCACCACATGTACTTGTCCGCCAACATGCTGGCATGAACTTCTCTCAGAAAAAGCAGTTGACCTGATTGCAATGTGGCAGTATGGGACTGCATTTGGGGACTTGGCTGTAGGTAATGCCCATTGTTGTGGTGTGTGTGTGCGGTGTTGGGTAAAATATGGGTGTTTTCCCCATGCATACAGGGGTGTCTGCGCTATCTTTATTTAGTGGTGGGTAAAATATAGGGACTGGGCTGGCAGGTGCCCCAGCTGGGTTTTGAACCTCTGCCCTCTGGTCCTAGAGGTAATGACTCTGTCCGCTGTACCACACTTTGGCCACAGAGACAGTGCAGCCCCTGGAGGCAGTAAGCCTGGCAGGATGGAGTCACAAACCCTGCTCTACGCAATTCTACTGTGGGCATATGCACCCTGTCTGGTGACAAACGTGCACATAAACCCCGGAAATGACCACGGAAAATGTGGGACAAAATATCACCACGCTGGGCAACAGTGATATTAATGGGCAACCATAGCAAACACTCCCAGGAAAGCTCCAATACGTGGCAATGTTTTTTGGAAGAGTCTCCTCTCAGTAGACCCTTCCAAAAGTCATTTCTTTTTTCTGGAGCTTTGCTGGGTGTGATTTCTGTATTTGCCCATCCCTATAACTGTTCCCCAGCTGAATTACTATTTTTAATAGTTCTGTTGTGGTCATTTTCTATTTTTATTTTCACTTTTGTGCTGTGCACATATATCACACTGCTCACGTTTTGCTGGTTTCCCCGGTTTTCCTGTACATTGCTGACGGAAATGGTTTCTCTTCCCTTTAAATGCTTTCTACCGCGAGTGTTTCACTCGCGGTAGTTTTTACATGCAAATTCGGGCCCGATACTGTGCGAGGAGCCTCTCCCCTCCCACGCTCCACCCATTGACCCCGTCCCTCCGCCCCTCGGGAGCCTTCCTCCGCCCTCAGAATGCCTTTCCACGCCTCTATCGGACATTTGCGGGCCGGGTACTTTTGCGGGGCACGTTAGTGCGGCGCGCAATTGTGCGGGGCCCAAGCGCACTTGTGCGGGGCGTTTAAGAGCGTTTCTGAGCGTTTGAGTGCCGCGTTTCCGTGCGCTATTGTGCGGCACGCAATTGTACGGCTTTTAGTAAACATGCCCCTAAGTGGATCAGAACTGCACACAATACTCCAAGAGACTTATATAGAGGCACTATTACCTCCTTCATCATGCTGGCCATTCTCTCCAAAACACTCCCCTCCCCCCTTAAGGAAAAATAGAGCAAGGAGGAGAGGCACACCCAGGAGCGGCTCAAGGTAATCTGCTGCCTGAGGCGAGAGATGAACTGGCACCCCCTCACCCCCCCCCCCCCCCCGGTAGCCAAAATGGAATAGGGGGTCCCCTCACTTAGAACACCAGTTAGGTGGTTGCCCCAAGAATAAAGAAAACAAAATATTCCAAGCCTAAATAATAAAAAAAAAACATAAACAAAAAACAAAGTAAACCACAACTTTGCAATGATGTTTCGATATGCAACAAAAATTTAGCAGTTTAATTATGTAGCCTGGGAATCTAATATAAAACATATTGACTTCTAGACACTGCACAACTATGGTATTAAATGTAAATATATCATCTGCAAAAAAGAAAGGAAATACAAGGTGCTCACACATCAAAGGAACAAGGTTTGGAAAAGTTCCTGAAAGAAAGGTCCATAAACACGAAAGAGGACCTAGGAAAGACACTGCTTACCCCAGGACAAGCTTTGTGAAACCTGTGTACTTTTTTGGGAACCTAGAAACCAAGAAAAGCACACAAACCTGCAGTGTACCAAGACCAGAAAGGTGCCGGTAACACAGTCAACCGTGGAAGACTATGAAAAGCTTTTATTACAGTGCCCTAGAGGTCTGTCCCTACACGTTTTGGCTGCTAGGTCTTCATCAAGGCTCAAGACCTCAATAAAAGACAAAATATCATAATTAAAAAGAAGTATATAAATACCTAGAGAAACATGCACATAAGCCAGTTAATAATTGTATCAGTTAAAAGGAGAAATAACACATGTAAAACTAACAGATATATATAGTTATACAGTAATTGGTATCAACATATTCTGTATGTAAAAATATAAATATAAGGACATATAAGACAAAGGCCATAAAAAATAAATAAATGAAAGAGGCAAATCATCCAATAAATACAGAGTAAAATCAAATTAAACTACTTATCTGTATAATTACTGTACATAAACAATAAAAGACCATATAATTAAAATGAAATCATAAAAAACACAATTAAGACATTATAAAATAATAGCACAACAAGGACTACAATAAATGAAAGTAATAAAATAATAGGATAATAAAATAATAAAAAGGATAAATAATAAAGTAATATATTTCCAAAAGGCACATTTGACCCACTGAAATGGAGATATTTACAAGATAAAAAACTCTGTGTGACAACCACTTGTCAATAGGGATGTCAAAGGGCAATAGCATTATGGGGGAAGACAAGAAAAGAGAATTAAGAACAGATGAAAGGAAGAAGTTGGGAGCCACCTAAGAGGGGAAGGGGGAGGGGGGATACATTCAAATTTGAATACACAATGGTAAAGGAACAGATCGCGGTAAAATGGATTAAATGGTTGTGAATGTTTCGAGCTAAGGAGGATATCATATTTAAAAAAAAACATTAGGAAGAGAAAGGAGTCTGATATCCACATGCAAACCAAAATAATAAGAACTCAATAAAAACATAGCCAAGGTCAGATAATAGCAACAAGGGTCCCTATAACTAGGGAAAAGACCATGCCAGATGAATTTTAAGACTGAGGTTAGAAAGGGTGCGTATCTAATAAAACACTGATAAAACATGTGGGATATATAAAGACAAAAATAAGCCAGAAGTAAGGAAAAGTGTCATCAAGAGAAAAACTGCAAAAGTGAAAGTAAAAACGCCGAAAAATGAAAACATACCTGTGACCCTTCTATATAGAAAGTCTTATCTCTCCAGAGTAAAGAAAACAGGTCCCGTAATGAGCATTCAAAGTTAAACGCTACCGCCAAAACTAGCCTATGGCGTCTGTGATGTCATGGTAACCTGTACAAAACAAATATCAGGAAGACAGTCAAAAGGCAAAAGTTGTATTTGTACAGTCATAAAATAAAAAAAAAATAATAATGTGCTAAAACACAGGAGATAAATGAAATAAAATACTTATGAAATGTAGAGAACAACATAATTAGTGCACATGAATACATGTAAATATGTATAATGCCTTATCAGGATGTTTGTGTCTAAAACAAAACAACTAAAAAGCTGACTTGTGCCGGATACCAATATAAAATAAGCTATAAGTAATGAATAAAAAATGAATAAAAATGCAAAGTAAACCTTAATATTAAAAGCAAACCATATGGAACGCTTCTATTTATGGGGGAAGCTGTGGTAGCACAGTCAGGAACAAACTCCTATATTAAGTGCAATCCGTGTACCCAATCAAATGTTCCAAATAGAAATGAGTAATTATAGAGAGAGGATCAAGGAAACTAAAATGTACAGACTAGAGTTATAAAATGTAGCTCTCAAAAAGTATCCAAATATGGATGTGGGCTTGTGTGGCTGAACACGAGAAGTACCCCTACTAAAATAAAAACATGCAAGCATGTTAAAAGATGAACCTAAAAATGCATTAAAAACAAGAAAAACATAAAAAGATGAATGTAACAAAAAGATCAGACAAGACAGGCGCCATTAAATCAGAGGGAAGCTATGACAGTGCTGTGCTCCTTTCCAGGCCCCCCCTGTCTGCTCCTTTCCCTCCTCTCCCCCCCTCACTGATTCATCCTTCCCTCCTCTCCCCCCCCCCCCCTCACTGATTCATCCTTTAAAAAAAATGAAAGCAGCTGCGGGAACATTTCTCTGTTCCTGTGGCTCTGCTAACTTTTAAACTCTGCGACCCAGCAATTTAAAAGCAGAGCAGCGGGAACAGAGAAACGTTCCCGCAGCTACTTTCTTTTTGGACGCAGCAGCGGTGGAGGCGGAAGCAGCGGCAGCGTTGGCAGCATAAGTGGTAGCGATGGCGATGACCTCAGATGACCCCCCCTCTGCCGGCGTCCTCATGCCGCATTTACCCGGCTTACCAGGTAGCGGCGGCTCCTGTTGAAAGATTGCAGCGCTTCTTTCATAGGCAGTTTCTAGGGAGCGGAAAATCAGTGCCACCCCCTAGAAACTGCCACCTGAAGCCACCGCCTCAGTTGGCCTCATGATAGAACCGCCCCTGGCTGCACTGCCTTGCTAGGAGCGTTCAGATGCTCGGGCACTGACCACCCTCAGGGGGGAAGCAAATGACATTTTCATTTCTCTGGGGAGAGAAGGGAGGAGGGAGCCTGTCCAGATAAAGACAATAACCGTCCCAGACTACCTGGAAGACCTAGGTGTCTGATGTGATGGCCTCCCACTCGAGGGAGAAAAGGGACAGGCATCCTCCCAGGGGAGAGGAGTAGCAAGGTACTTCAGGCCGGAAGGTCAGGGGTTCAAATCCCACTAGAGGACAGCAACCTTGGGCCGGAAGGACTGGGGTTTCTAGTCCCACAGATGCTCCTTGTGGTCTTGGGCAAGCCACTTAACCCTCCATTGCCCATGTTCCCTGTAAGTATTAGTGTATGTGTCTCATATCCCCGCGTGTTAAATGTATCCCCAATTGTGTTGTGACCGCTTTCATTGAAGGATAAGGCGGTATACAAAAACTGTCTAAATAAATAAATAAATAAATCCTCCCACCGGTGGGGGTGCCGCTGGGAGGCGAAAGGCTATGCCTTTGGTGTCAAAACCCATGGGCTGGCTGGGGTGGTGCTTGTGGATGGGTCTTGGGCTCCTTAGGTTTCCAGTGACCCTGAGCTTCCCCTTTGCCTTGGGCGCTGGCGCAGGGACAGGTGGATAGGGTGGGTATCCCCGGTAAGGGAGCCCCTTCCTCTGGAAGAAGGGTTTATTACTGTTCTGTTTCTTCCAGGGAAGGGAAGAGGTTTTCCGAGAGAGACGGGTGTGGGTCACGAACTCCGTCTCAATCTCAGCTGCCTTGTCCTCCATGGGCTTGCCGAACAATTCTTCGTCGAGGCAGGGAACATCCAAGAGTTTCTGCTGGACCCACTGTTCCAGGTTTGAGGACTGGAGCCATGCTTCACACCGGGCTCTGATGCCAGCCACTGCCACATGGGCAGAAGACTCAAACCCATCATATGCGGCACGAGAAAGGTATTTCGAGCAGTCCGCGACTGATCTCAGGAGTGTATGAAATCTGAGAAGGTGTTCACCTCTGAGGCCTGCAGAGAAACCGCCGAGCTCTTTAGCGAGGTCGCAAAGGAACATACCCATATATAATTGGTATGCCTGGATGTGGCATGCCAGCATGGATCCCTGGTAAGCCTTGCACCTGAGGGCATCAAGAACATGGGATTCTCTACCAAGTGGGGCCGAAGAGTGGAACTTTGGGTTCTTCTGCTTCCGCATCGTGGATTCCACTACCATGGAGGTATGGGAAAGTTGGGTCTTTCGAAACCCAGGACCGTGCTGGACCCTGTTCATGGCATCAAGTCTTTTACTGACAATAGGGACCGAGGCGGGTGCTTCCCACATATGGAGGAGCAGCAGGGGGAGACTCATATTGCAAGATGTCAAGTTCTTCTGCCCTTGGCTCTTCCTTGGTCTGCGTGGGCAGATTGAGGGCCCAAGCCATATCTCAAACAAATGCCAAGAAGGAGGTATCTTCAGGAGGTGATTGCCTTTGTGAGATGGGTGGGGACGGGTCAGAAGGAAGGTCCCTATGGGCACGGGTTTCAGGGGACTTGTCCCCGTCTGATTCCCATCCCGAGAGGTGGAAGAAGGACTCAGAGTCGGGCTGATCCCCATGTCCAGTGGCCGAGGCCTGCCTGGAGCTGGAGGCATTGACTCTGGAAGACCTCTCCCCCGAGGAATGGGACGGCAAGCAAGACCGGTGCCAAGGACCTTCACAAGGCCCAAGGCTCTCGGGGGTTTCCAAGGTAGTTTTCGGGACTATAGTCGAGGAGCCCTCAGTCTCAAGGAGCGAGCCAGCTGAGCTGGGCAAAAGCGCATGCTGGGCAGTTAGGAAGGCAGAAACGCTGCGCTCTAGTGCCAGTATATGGGACTCCCACTCAGGGGTGGGTCCCTGTGACACCGACGCTGGAGTTACCGTGTCTGTCATGGAGGAGGAGAGGGGGTTCTCACCGGGACGACCCTCGGGAGACTGGGCGCCATCGCCGGAGGCCTTTGTATCTGTATGAGGTACCTTTCGAGGTCGCTCCTTGTCTGACTCTCGGGAACACTGGGGAGGTCTAAAGGAACGAGCGCGAGACTGCTCACACTTATCCAAACCCCCAACAGCAACTTTGAGTTCTTCTTCTTTCACTGTTCCACCTCAGGCGAACCCTGGTCAGAGTGGCGCCTGGGACCCCACAAGTGGTGGATCGGTGGAGCAGGGGTGCCACTGGGGACCCCAGTGCTGCCTTATGGAAAATGTCATCTGACTTCTACTTACAGCTTAGCAAGACCTTAGCAGACATTTTCTTACAGAGAGAGCAGAGCTCCGGGTTGTGGTCAGCTCCCAGGCACCGCACACAACAGTCATGGGTGTCCGTGAGCGACATATGTTTGGAGCATCTGTCACATTTTTTGAAGCCGGTGACCATGGGGGCAAAAAGAGCCCCTGCGAAGTCAAATGCCCTCAAGGCCAGCGGTTAGAAAAAGAGTGCGAAAAGGGCCTGAAGCAAGAAAAAAGGAAAAATGGGAAAAAAGGAATCCCCTGGCCCACAGTTGAAGTGGAGGCGACGGGAAGGACGGGAAAGGACTGGTGCAACTGGAAAAAAGGCCAAAGGGCCAGAAGAGAAAAATCTTTTTCTGTGGGATGAGGATGTGTGTCCAAAGAGCTCCGTGGAAAAAGGGAGACTGAGCAAGATGGCACCCTTGGGCTGGAAGAGGACCATGCATGTGTGGCAGCATTCCCAAAGGCTTTCTTTGAAAGCTGGGAAATTGCTCCACGCGGGCTCCATTGGTGCCGATGTCATCCAGAAGTGAGGACTGACTTCCTGCTTGTTCCTGGTCAATCCAATTTATCAATGTCCCTGTTCAATGTACATTACCAAGTTTAAGTTACAATGTAAACAGCTTTGACTGAAATGATAAAGCAGTATAAAAATAAATTTGTAGAGCGCTATAAGGTGTACGCAGCGCTGTACATATAGATGTAAGGCACAGTCCCTGCTTATCAGAGCTTACAATCTAATCAAGATGAAAAAAAATTGCAAAAGTGAGGACTTGAGTATGACAAGATACACATAAGTAGTGGACAAAAGAATGAGAAGCATCAGGTGGGTCCTTCAGCGTGGACTTGAATGGGGCCAGAAAAGGAGCCCGATGCACTGACTTAGGTAGTTTGCTCCAGGTATATAGAGCAGCAAGGTGGAATGAATGAAGTCTGGAGTTGGCAGTGGCAGAAAAGGGCACTGCCAGAGGGGCAGAGTTCCCGAGGACGAGAGTAGAGTGATATAAGAGAGGAAAGGTAGTGAGGAGCTGCAAAATGAATGCACTTATAGGGAAGTAGGAGACATTTGAACTGCATGAGGAAATGGATAGAGAGCCAGTGAAATTACTTGAGAAGAAGGGTTATATAAGCATAGCGACACTGGTGGAAGATAAGCCAGGTAGCTGAGTTTTGAACAGATTGAAGGGGAGAGAGATGATTCAGAGGGAGATCAGTGAGGATCAGGTTACAATAGTCAAGACAGGCGATGACTACTGAGTGGATGAGGGTCTTAGTAGTGTGTGTAAAAAGGAAGGGACAATTTTTCCCAATGTTATAGAGAAAGAAGAGCCAGTTTTTAGCTATCTGTAAGATGTGTGCATAGTCAAAGATGACCCCCAGGTTGCGAGTTGAAGAAGCAGGGAGTACAGCATTATCCACAGAAACAGAGAAGGGAAGGGATGTGGTTTTAGGGGGAAAGACAAGGGGCTGAGTTTTGGCCATGATCAGTTTCAGATGGTGGTGAAACATCCAGGCAGCAATGTCAGATAAGCAGACAGAGATCTGGGCCTGGATTCCTGGAGAGCTTTCAGGCACAGGAATGTGGATCTGAGAGTCGTCAGCATAAAGATGGTGTTGAAAACCATGGTAGAAAATAAGTCACCAAGGGACTGAATGTAAAGAGAGAAAAGGAGAGGTCCCAAAACAGAACCCTGAGGTGCACCAACTGAAAGTGGGATGGCAGTAGAGGAGGATCCACCAGAACATACACTAAAAGTATGATAGGAAAGATCAGAAGAAAACCAGGAGAGAATAGAGCCCCTAAATCCAAGCGAGGACACTTTATTGAGGGGAAGCTGGTGATCAACAGTGTCAAAGGCAGCAGAAAGATTAAGAAGGATGAGAACTGAGTAGAGCCCTTTGGATTTCGCAAGGAACAAGTCACTGGAGACTTTGGCCCATAGGCAGATTATGTACCACCACCCAACCAACCTACTCTCTATGGCTCAGGGTGGGAAACAGGATCACCCACCAACAGATCCACATTCTACCTCCCTGCAATGGTGGCAGTAGAGGGGACCATCAACCCCAGTCCTGCTGGGGAACAGACACCCTACAGGGCAGTCAATACAGATCTGTACACATCCATAAGGCAATAGCAGACAGACAGTAGGCCTGGAAATGCTCAGCTGCCCCCCACCACTATCTGACATTCTCCAGCAGCGAGCACAGTGAGTCTCCAGCCGCTGCACCCTGCAAGGTGTTCCAGCCAGACACATACTAGCTGCAGACAGTCTGCTAGCTAGTCCATAGTGCATGTTCCTGGAAGAGAACTGGGATGTCAGCATACATACCAAGCAGATAAATCAGTGATTGGGCCCCAAAATAGAACCCACAAATATCACATGAGAGAAATACTATATAGCACTATGGGGGAACCTATGGGGGTGCGCAATCTCAGGCCATACATTGTGCTGGTAGGCGGCTGCCTATGGTGTGGGTTCTGGGGTAGGGGTGCCTGCATAGATGTCCACACTTCCCCCCAGCACAACCTGCCAATGTTTTGTGCCCTTGGGGGTACCTGCTGGGTACTATCCCCTGTGACACTGTGGAAAACACACTCGTGCCCATGTTGGGCCCTCATCATTTGCTGTCTGGCGGCTCTACTGTTTCAGCATTCCTATGGGCCACCTAGGCATCACCCTAGTCCGCACTGTGGCCCAGCTGCACCACAGCATAGAACATAGAAACATAGAAACATGATGACAGAAAAAGACCACATGGCCTATCTAGTCTGTCCTTCCATAACAACAACTACAACAGTCCACTTTTTACTTTTAGAGATCCTCTGTGTTGGTCCCATGCTTTTTTGAATTCAGTTACTGTCCTCATCTCTACCACCTCCACTGGGAGACTATTCCATGGATCCACTACTCTTTCCGTAAAGAAATATTTCCGCATATCACTCCTGAATCTATCTCCCTTCACCCTCATCCCATGTCCCCTCGTAGCAGAACTTGCTTTCAATTGAAAGAGGCTCTCTCCCTGAACATTTATGCCACGGAGGTATTTAAACATCTCAATCATATCACCTCTATTCCGCCTTTCCTCTAAGGTGTACATATTAAGATCCTTACGTCTGTCCTCATATACTTTATAATGAAGCCCACTAATCATTTTAGTAGCCACCCTCTGCACCGACTCCATCTGTTCACATCCTTTTGAAGATGCGGTCTCCAGAATTGCACACTATACTCCAAATGAGGTCGCACCAAAGACTTATACAGAGGCATTATCACCTCATTTTTTTCTGCTAGTCATTCCTCTCCGTATGCACCCAAGCATCCTTCTAGCTTTTACCGTTGCCTTTTCTACCTGTTTAGCTACTTTAAGATCATCAGACACAACCACGCCTAGGTCCCGCTCTTCTTTAGTGGACAAAAGTACTTCACCTCCTATACTGTATTGCTCCCTTGGATTGCTGCAGCCCAAATGCATGACCCTACATTTTTTAACATTAAATCCCAGCTGCCAAATTCTAGACCATTCTTCAAGCTTAGCTAGATCCCTCCTCATGTTATCTACACCTATATCACTAACAAAGATGTTAAAAAGAATCGGACCAAGGAGAGATCCCTGGGGCACACCACTGGTAACATCCTTCTCCTTAGAGTGAACTCCATTTACTTGTACTCTTTGTCGCCTCCCACCCAACCAATTTCTAACCCAAGCAGTAACTTTAGGGTCCATCCCTAGGGTGCTCAGTTTGTTTATAAGTCGCCTGTGAGGAACAGTGTCAAAGGCTTTACTGAAATCTAAATACACCACATCTAGAGCTCTCCCTCAGTCCAACTCCCTGGTCACCCAGTCAAAGAAATCAGATTTGTCTGACAAGACCTGCCTCTGGTGAATCCATGCTGTCTCGGATCCTGTAATCCGCTGGACTCCAGAAATCTCACTATTTTCTCTTTCAGCAGCGTTTCCAATAATTTACTCACCACCGAAGTTAAACTAACCGGCCTATAGTTTTCAACCACATCCTTACTTCCTCTTTTGTGTAAAGGCACCACATGAGCGTCTCTCCAGTCCTTTGGCACTACTCCTGACTCCAACGAGGCATTGAAAAGGTCAGTCAGTGGAGTTGCTAGAACGTCCCCAAGCTCCCTCAGTATTCTAGGGTGTATCCCATCCGGTCCCATCGCTTTGTCTACTTTAAGTTGAGCTAGTTTCTCACGAACACAGTTTTCTGAAAATTGTTCAAAATGTCCCTCGGTTCTGTTCCTATTGGTGGGTGTTTTCTGAGGTCCTGCTCCTGGTTCTTCATCTGTGAATACAGAATAAAAATATTTGTTAAGCAATTCCGCTTTATCCTTATCAGCTTCTACATATTCCTCCCCTGCACCCTTGAGTCTGACAATGCCACTTTTGCCCTTCCTCTTCTCACTAATATATCTGAAAAATGTCTTATCCCCCCATTTTATTGCATTGGCTATTCCTCCTCCTTTTGAATCTTTGCCTTCTTGACTACTTTGCTAGCTTCTCTAAGTTTATCCAAATACAGATGCCTGTCTTCCTCTCTCTGTGATCTCTTGTATTTCATGAAGGCTTCCCTCTTTTTCTTCACTTTTTCAGCTACTTCCTTCGAAAACCATAGCGGTCTCCTTTTCCTTTTGCCTTTATTTACCATTTTAACAAAAAGCTTGGTTGCCCTTAAAATACCCCCTTTCAGTTTTGCCCACTGTTTTTCTACATCCCTCAGCTGTTCCCATCCCACTAACGACTCCCTGAGGTATTGGCCCATCTTCGCAAAGTTAGTCTTCCTAAAGTCTAAGATCCTCACCTTGGAATGGATTCTAACAGCCCTAGTCCTAATACTGAACCACACCATCTGGTGATCACTGGATGCAAAATGATCTCCCACTACAACATCAGAAACACTTTCACCATTGGTAAGCACCAAGTCCAGTATGGCCCCTTCACGTGTGGGGTCTGTTACCAATTGCCTGAATAGTTCTCCCTGTAGAGAATCCAGGATCTCCTTACTTCTAGATGATACTGCAGCAGGAATGTGCCAATCAACATCTGGCATATTGAAATCTCCTATCAGTAGCACTTCCCCTTTCCTAGCAATGCTGCGTATGTCTTCAATTAACTCTCTGTCCACCTCTTCCTCTTGTGAGGGAGGTCTGTATATCACACCAATGCAAATAGATTTCTCTTTCCCTCTTTCTAGTTTAACCCACAATACCTCCTCTCTCCCTTTTAAGCTCTGTAATTCCAAAGCTTTAATAGTAGTTTTTACATATAGTGCCACTCCTCCTCCCCTTCTTCATACCCTGTCCTTTCTGAATAAAGTATAGCCAGGTATAGTTACATCCCAGTCATGGTTTTCTGTGAACCATGTTTCTGTAACTGCCACTAAATCCAATTCAGACACTCCCACCAAAGCTTCAACATCAGGGATCTTATTTCCCATGCTACGGGCATATATACACACTGCTTTCCATATGTTACCCCTGTTACCCATTTCCATAAAGCTGCCGCCTGCAGTCCTCTGTATCCCCTTTTCCAGCATCTGTTCAGTTGCCCATTCTGACATGCCCACCCTGCTGTTGCGGGACATGTGCACGCCATAGTAAACCTGTCCAATAGAAAGAGAAAACCCTGATCAGCGTTATTTCACTGTGGGATTATTCACCTTGTATGGGGACAGAGCATAGCCCCTTCCAAAATTGATATCCTTTTTTTTGGAGCTTTCCCGGTAGTGTTTTTTTTGTTTCCCATTAATATTACTAATTCCCAGCTTGGTTATGTTTTTTTTCCAGTTTATTCAGGTAATTTTCAATGCTTATTTGCCCTTTTGTTCCGTGCACATGTATCACACTTATCACTTTTTGTTGGTTTCCCTGGCTTTGCTGTACATTGCCGACGGAAATGGTTTCTCTTCCCTTTAAATCTGCTCTAACGCGAGGTTTTCACTCGCGTTAGTTTTCAGCCCAGGAATCCACAGCATTAGTGTGCAAGGAGCCTCTCCCCTCCCTCTCTCCACCCATTGACCCTTTCTCTCCGCCCCTGGGGAGCCTTCCTCCGCCCTCTGGGAGCCGTTCTCCACCTTCAGTGCTCGTTTGCGCTGCTGGGCGCGTTAACGCACGATAAGCATCTTATCGCCCAGTAAAGCACCATTATCACATGATAAGGTGCCTTATTGCGTGATAACGTGACAGCAGCGCAAATAGCGCCCTTTAGTAAACATACCCCTTAGTAAGTAAAGAACTTAAAGATCTAAAAAAAACCCTTAAAACTAAGATGCAGACAGCAGTCCAGCAGCGAGATGGGGGCTTTCCAGTCTTTTGCATTGAGTGTCACATGTATGATTTTCTCCCAGTTGGTGAGAGGTCTTACGTGTGCACTAGGTGCAAGGAGCTCTTTGCTCTCAGGGAACGAGTCCGTTCTCTAGAGGCTAGAGTAGAAGACTTGGAAAACATAAGAAAGACAGAGAGGTACATAGACAAGACCTACAGGGATATAGTCCTGAAGTCCCACCTCCAGTCTGGCAGCATCCCTGTTGCCATGGAGGAGAGAGGTCACGTGACAGGAGAGCATCACCCTGGTGTGGCAGGAAGTGATCCTGTAACTAGGACCTCCAGGTGATGTAAAACCCTCTCGCACCAAGGAAGTTTCTCCAGGGCCATGTGCCCATGAGGGAAGGGTTAGGACAGCCGTTATAGTTGGTGATTCGATCATTAGGCATGTAGATAGCTGGGTGGCTGGTGGACGTGAGGATCACCTGGTAACATGCCTGCCTGGTGCAAAGGTAGCGGACCTCACGCACCACCTAGATAAGTTCTTAGATAGTGCTGGAGAGGAGTCTGCTGTCTTGGTACATGTCGGTACCAATGACATAGGAAAATGTGGTAGGGAGGTTCTGGAGGCTAAATTTAGGATTTTAGGTAGGAGATTGAAATCAAGAACTTCCAGGGTAGCATTCTCTGAAATGCTTCCCATTCCACGTGCAGGACCCAAAAGGTAGGCAGTGCTCTAGAGTATCAATGCGTGGATGAGACAATGGTGCAGAGATGAGGGTTTTGGATTTGTTAGGAAATGGGGAACATTCTGGGTAAAGGAGAGGCTCTTCCGAAGGGATGGGTTTCACCTTAACCGGGATGGAACCAGGCTGCTGGCATTAACCTTTAAAAAGGAGATATAACAGCCTTTAAACTAGATAATAGGGGAAAGCCGACAGTTGCCCAAGAGTGGATGGTTCAGAAGAATATATCCTTGAAGGATATTACCAAAAGCAGAGAGGTTCCAAAAAAGAGTAAAGTAGCCCAAATGCCCTCGTGTATGGAGCAGACAGAGCTTAAAGATCCCAAATTACCCATGTCTACCAATAGCCAAATTAATATGAATAAAATACAGTCTCTAAAATGCTTGTATGCAAATGTTAGAAGTCTAAAAAATAAGATGGGAGAGTTAGAATATATAGCACTAAATGAGAGGTTAGATATGATTGTAATATCAGAGACATGGTGGAAGGAGGACAACCAGTGGGACACTGTGTTACCTGGGTACAAACTATATCATAATGATAGAGCTGATCAAATTGGTGGAGGGGTTGGGCTCTATGTTAGAGAAGGCATTGAGTCAGAAACGATTAAAGTTTTGCAAGAAACTAAATTTGCTGTAGAATCTCTATGGATTGAAATTCCATGTAAAAAGGGGAAGGCGATGGTAGTGGGGGTGTACTATCGAGCACCTGGCCAGAATGACCAAATGGATGATGAAATGCTCAAAGAAATCAAGGAAGCTAACAAAAGTTACAGCGCAGTAATAATAATGGGTGATTTCAATTACCCCGGTATCGACTGGGTCAGTGTCACGGCAGGACATGCTAGGGAGATAAAGTTCCTAGATGAAATAAATGACTGCTTCTTGGAGCAGCTGGTTCATGAACCGACCAGAGGGGAAGCCATATTAGACCTAGTCCTTAGTGGAACACCAGATCTAGTGCAAGAGTTAAGGGTGTTGGGGCCATTTGGCAATAGTGATCATAGCATGATCACCTTTGATTTAATTAGTGGAGGAGGGATAGGAAGGAAATCCACAGTACTACCTTTTAACTTTTGAAAGGGAGACTATGATAAAATGAGGAAAATAGTTAAGAAAAAATTAAAAGGAGCAGTTGCAAAGTTTAAAGACTTACATTAAGCTTGGGTGTTGTTGAAAAATACAATCTTGGAAGCCCAGACCAGCTGTATTCCACGCTTTAAGAAAAGTGGAAGGAAGTCCAAAAAACTGCCAGCATGGTTTAAAGGTGAGGTCAGAGAGGCTGTTGTTGCCAAAAAAGCATCTTTCAGGAAATGGAAAAAAGAGCCAAACGACGAAACCTGGAAACAGCACAAGCACTGGTAAGTCAAATGCAAGGCATTGATAAAGTAGGCAAAGGGAGAATTTGAATGAAGCTACAGGGTAAACTATTTAAGACTGTAGTAAAGGCTGTTAGTGTAGCTGGGTTTAAAAAAGGTTTGGACAAGTTCCTGGAGGAAAGGTCCATAAACCACTAAGAAGGGACCAAGGATATCAATGTTTGACCCAGTACAAGCACTGTGGAACCTGTGTCTTTTGGGGAAACTGCTAGGTACATATGACCTAGATTGGCCACTGTTGGAAACAGGATACTGGGGTTGATGGACCTTGGTCTGACCCAGTATGGCATATCTTATGTTCTTATGTTATGTCTTGCACATGAGGAATTTTAGCAGCACCTGATCCAAGGGTTTGAACGATTGCTCCATGAGTTGCTTGAGGACCATATGGAGGTCCCACCTCAGTGTTGGGGACCTGACCAGAGAGTGCAGATGGTTGAGTCCTCATAAGAATCGCGAGACCAGGGGCCGAGTCAATATTGATCTGCCCTCCAGCTTGTCATGGTAGGCTGCAATTGTGCCCAGGTGTGTCTTGATAAATGAAGGTTTTAGTCCTGCTCATGAGAGGGTGAGCAGGTATTGTAGCAGCACTGGTATGGGGCAGTCGAAGGGGTTCAGGCCCCCGCTGTCACACCATGTGCGGAACCTTTCCTACTTTGTTGCATAAGAATGCTGTGTGGCTGGTCGTCTGGCTGCCAAGAGGACTTCCATGACGTCCTGGGAGAGGTGGAAGGGTCTCAGGTTCATCCATTAAGCATCCACGCGGTCAATGCTAGGGTTTGAATGTTGGGGTGGAGTGTCTGACCCCCATCCTATGTAACGTGTTCTGGGCAGGCCAGAAGGCGGTGGTGTGGTTGGCTGGATAGCTACTTGAGGCATGGGAACCAGGGCTGCCTCGGCCAGAATGATGCGATGAAGATGACGATCACCCCATCGTGTGTGATCTTCTGGAGCAATTTTGAGATGATGGGGGTCGCTGGATAGGTGAAGCAAAGCTGAGAACCCCAGTGGATGGAGAAGTTATCCGCAGCCACCCTGTGGGTTGAGGGGTATCTGGAGCAGAATTCTTCATTTTGCATTGTCCTCACAAGCGAAGATATCAATCCTCAGAGTCCCCTACTGGTGGAAAAGGCTGGAGGCAACTGAGGGTTTGAGTGATCATTCGTAAGGAGCAAGCTGCCAGCTCAGGGAGTCCGCTAAGATGTTGTCATTCCCTGGCAGATATGCCACTTGCAGGTGGGCCTGCAGGGAGATGGCAGCTGTCCATATCAAGTAGACCTCCCTGCACAGTATGCGGGAGTATGTGCCTTCTTGTTTGTTAATGTAAAACATTGCTACTTGGTTGTCAGTCTGGACAAGAACAGCCTTTCCCTGGATCCAGGGCTGTAAGACCCACAGCACGTTCCGTATGGCTCAGAGTTCAAGGAGGTTAAAGTGCAGGCATGCCTCAGCTGGACAGATCCCATTCATGCAGAGGTCGAGCAGGTATGGCCCCCCCCCCCATCTGCGCTTCGACGTGTCTGTGATCAAGGTGATCTGTGATTGGGATGGGCTGAGTGGCTTGCCACCAGCTGAGAGTCTTGCGGGTGTGATGGTCTATGCTGACCTTGTGGTGCAAGGGTTGTCTGTGTTGGTCCCAAAACCTCCAGAGGTGCCAATGGAGTTGGTGCATGTGCAGTCTGGCATGTGGGATGACATGCACCACTGCCACCAGATGTCTCATCAGGCGGAGGAAGATCCATGCCAAGGTCGTGTGCAATGAGGAGATCTGGGCAGCTTGTGCCATGATCTTGTCTGCTCTGTGAGGCAGGAGGAATGCCTTGGCCTGGGTGATATCGATGTGGGCCCCTATGAAGTCCGATGCCTGGGACGGTTGCATTTGTGACTTGCTGTGGTTGATGAGGCAGCCCAGAGTCTGAAGTAGAGAGGCTGTAGCTTGGACCGCCTCTCATGCTGCTTCCGGGGATCATGCTGCGATCAGCTAGTTGTTGAGATAGGAGAAGACGTGTATACTCGCCTTGCGCAGGTGGGCCGCAATGACCGCAGTGCACTTTGTGAAGACTCATGGGGCTGAGGAGAGGCCAAATGGCAGGGCTTTATACTAGAAATGTTGGTTGCCCACTCTTAAGTGTAGGTACTTCTTCTGTGAAGGATGGAGTATTATGTGGGTGTAGGCATCCTGTAAGTCCAGCAATGTGAGCCAGTTGTTCTCCAGGATCAGGGGGGAGAATGGTGCCCAGTGAGTGCATGCTGATGTTTTCCTTGGGGATGTGTCTGTTGAGTCGCCTGAGGCTGAAGATTGGGCACCAGCCCCCAGACTTCTTGCGGACAAGGAAGCAACCTGAGTAGAAGACTTGGATGAGTTGTGGATCGGGAACCGGCTCTATGGCTCCTAACCTGTGCATTTCCTGGAGGAGGCATGATGTGAGTCCCGCTGATGTCTGGGAGTGGGGGGTTTTCTGAAGAAAATGCAGAAACCCCTGTGGATTATTTGGAAGATTCAGTGGTCTGTTGAGATGGCTGTCCACGCCTCTGCAAAGAGTGCAAGGCGACCTCCTATTGGGACAATCCATGAGGGCTGGTGCTCAAAACCTCTGTGTGGTCTTAGTTGAGGAGGAGTGCTGATTTTGTAGCGCTGGGGATTCTGATAGCCTAAGTGGCTGTGTCTGAAGGAGTTGTTATACTTGCGTTGGTGAGTGGTTTTCTGGTTGCCGTATGGCTTCGCGTGCCACTAGCGGTTCATTCCTTTGTTGGAGAGTTTGTATGGTTGTGCTATCATCCTTGATGCCGTCCAGTTTTTTGTACTTTATTGCTGAAAAGGTTGTCCCCTAGGTAGGGTACATTGCCTATCAATGTGTGGATGTCATCCCTTAGTCCAAAGGTATGCCATATGACAGGCAGTAATAGCCATGCCCACTGTGCGAGAGGCAGTCTCAAAGGCATCAAAGGTTGTTCTGATCAGGTGTTTGATGCAGTCCGCCATGTCATGAAACATGAGTGTCAGGAGTTCCTTGGTTTTATGGGACAGAGAAGCCACTGTGTCCTTCGTCTTTTCCACAGCAGGTGGTCAAGATAGTCGATGATTTGGAATTGGTGCAAGGCGATTTGTGCATTCAGCATGGCACCTGAGAACACCTTTTTTGCCAACTTCATCGAGAAGTTTGTGGTCTCTTCCTGGCAGTGTGTTCACGTTTTGCCGGGAGGTTTTAGATCTCTTCAGAGCAGATTCCACCACAATGGACTGATGTGGTAGCTGTGTCGCCTCGAAACCCGGTGCAAACTGTATGTGGTACTTGAGTTCCAATCTCTTGGTGACGGTGGATGTCGTCACTGGTGTCTGTCACAGTTTATCCCTACAATACAGAAGCACTTGATGGATTGGCAGGGCCTAAAGCGTTTTGGGGGAATAGAGGTATTTTAGTATCCCCAGTACTTTGTTTTGTGGGTCTGGAGTGCCTTTAGGAGATAATCCGAGGTTTGTGAAGAGCTTATGAAGAAAATTAGGATATGTGAGGTCCTCCGGAGGGAGGGGGGAGGGGAGAGGCAGGCATCGGTGGTGGTGGTGGCGAGTCATTGGAAGAGATGCTGGGGGGGGACATGCTGAAGGGACCGGGCACTGGAGACATCCCCCGAACTCTAGACAGGGTCTCCAGAGTCCCATATATCACCCTCCTCATCTGTCAATGAGGATCCTGGCCGTGATGGTTGGTCACGTTGCAGCGTGAGATTGTCTGCTATGGCTGGAGCTTGGTGTTGTGCCAGAGTCTGGTGGTGAGCCTGCGGAAGCATTGCCAGGGGTAGAGGCATTGTAAGGACTTGTGGCAGTGTTGTCAGGAGTTGTTGGGCTATAAACTTGCCCCAGAGTTCCATTAAGGTCTCCTGATGTGCAGTTAGGGGTGGTGCAGGGGTGGCCTCCTGAATGCCCGCTGGGGCAGCCTCCCAGAAGAAGCCCAATTTTGTGTGGCTGTAAGCTTCTGCCCTGTAGGCTGGGACCACATTGGAGGATCTTTTCTATGCCTCTGCTGCTTCCCCATAGGCTGGAGTCGAGGTGGAGAATGTTCTCCATGCCTCCATTTCTCCCAGTGCATCCATTTTCCTTCACTTGTGGTGATTGTCCCAGGGGGAAAGGGGAGGAACTGCAGCCCATTCTCCTGCATGCATG
Organism: Ichthyophis bannanicus; assembly: GCA_033557465.1. Taxonomy (NCBI): domain Eukaryota; kingdom Metazoa; phylum Chordata; class Amphibia; order Gymnophiona; family Ichthyophiidae; genus Ichthyophis; species Ichthyophis bannanicus. Next base: position 1,258,023,574 of record CM066033.1, read on the forward strand.
CTGGCCCCGGGAGGAGGAGTCACATCGGCAACATAGGGGGGAGGAGTTACGGCACTGGCGTTTAGGGTCCTACAGGGTGCGGAGGCTGTGAGGAGAAGGTCTGCACCAAGCTTTGGAGGTGTGGGGAGGCTTTGAGTGAGCTCCTGGTCTTGTTCTGCTCTTGTTTCCCTCAATGCTGCCTGTTGGGTGAATTCCAATGATTTGGGAGGGCACGAGAGGTCAGTGCGCCACTGGAGGGAGGCAGACCGCCCTAATATGATCTCTGGGGAGGGTGGGGAAAGAAGGTCCACTGGCGCAGGAGCTGCAGAGGCTGACTCAGGGAGAGGAAGCTCTGGTCTCGGGAGTGTGGTATACAGCCTTACCTGCCCTGATGCAGTCTCGTAGCCAGCTGGGATTGATGGGGGCTCTGCCTGTCCTCCATTTGTGTGATCGACATGCTCAGTGCACTTCTTCTTTGCCTGAGCAATTTCCGCCAGTTTTTCTTTTCATCCCCGATCATCGAGGGGGGGCCACCAGGGGATCCTTTCAGGCTCCCTTGTGCTCTTTTCTGGTGGTACAAACCTGCACACGGTGGTCCAGTTGCAGGCATGGCTGGCAGTGATCCTGTTTGGAGTGGCTAAGTCTCTTGTTGCAGCAGAGGCATGTTCTTCCTTGCTCCATCTGGTAAGTTATGAGTCCGTTTTGTTTTGGGATTTTTTTTTTCATTTTTTGGTTAAAGTAGTAGAAAATTGAGGAGAGCTGAAAATCCGTCTGCAGGCAAGGTAAAAAGCTTAAGACTTTAAATATCTCCAAGACAGGCCTTGTAGAGGAATAGGGAGAAGGAGAAAAAAGGAAAGAAAAAATACTCCTAAATGTGCAGTCAGATAGTACTAGTCAGAGAACAAAGGCAATAAAGTGTTGAGAAGGGAGATACAGCACTGCAGAGGGCAGTAGCCGGATAAAGGACAGACAGAGGATAGGACACACACTGTCAAAAAAGAAATATAGACAGAACAATCTGCCACTTATGTTTTTAGATGACAAAAAAAGGGACTTGACCCCTACCCAAAAGAGGGTAGAACAAGGTGCCCAGATATTCCAAATCTTAAGATGGAACTAAGCCACCCAAGGGGTAAGTGATTACACATCCCACTCTCCCAAATCTTAGGATCACCTGGGCAGCATCCATTCTTGACTTTTCAAGGGGCTCTGCCAGACAATGCCATGACACTGGAGAGTCTCCATATGGAAGTACAGCCCTTTCCCCTTGGCATTCATCATCTTCATGCCTCAGATGGGCAGCTGGACCCTCCATTCTCATGTACCACAAAATGAATATAACATCGACTCTGACCTTGCTCCTCGGAGGTCACGGATACCATAGCCTGCAAGAGCACAAGCCACTGTAGAGTTTCTCAACTGTCTTTCTGTTGGCCAGCAAGCCATAGGGGAATTCCATAGGGCATAAGGATGAGATTCTGAGAACTCTCATGTATACCCCTTCTTGAGGACCTCTAGGACCCATTGGTCTATGGACGCAGTTCTCAACCTTTTTTCTATTGCAACATACCTGGTAGATCATATTCATGTGTATGACAAATTGAACATTATAATGTGTGGCTGAACAAAAAAAGCAAAGCACAAATTTCATTTTATTGTACTCGCAGTTAAAGATAATGCTTTGGCTGGCAACAACAGTGATGATTGGAGGAGGTGGGGGACAAAATTAGGAAGTGGTTATAGGGATTTCAAGTACCTGGCTCCTTGCTTTGCACTTTCCCCAACCTGTGGCCACACATGGTTGCTAAGGAAAGTGTGGGCTTATCTGTCAAATATTTGATGACACACCTTCCAGCTGTTGGTGACACACTGATTGAGAACCACTGTGAAATTAGACCTTACCTGCCAATTATCTTTCCTTGAGTCTCTCCAGTCCGGTCACATGGATTATGCCCTATCACTAGCAGATGGAGACTGAAAACACCGGATTTTGATGTGTCACACTATAAGGGTCCTGTGCCAATCCTCCCAGTCCAGCATTCTAATAGCAAAGCAGACTCCACAAAGAGAAATGTTAGATAGATTTGCCAGAACATGTGAAAACTATATACATTCAGAGAAGTTAGATTTACATTTTCACCGAGAACCAAATCCAGATAGACAGACATTCTACTGAAATGCGTAGTCTATGCTAACTTTCTACAAGAAATGAAAGGAAGCACCAGATAAGAGGAACAGGATACTTAAAATCTTCAATGTCAGGGCTAGAATTGAAAAGAAACCTGTGATTGGGCGGGTTCTGGACTGCAGAGACTCAAGAAAAGAAATTTAGCAGGTAAGGTCTAATTTCACCTTTCTTATCCTCCTTCCAGTCCAGATGCACTGGATGTGGCAGAGCAGTTCTTATTGTTTGGAGCCCAGCTTGCAGAACTTGCACCCCAAATCGTGCATCCGACCTCGTCTGAATGTCCAAATGATAGTGGCGTACAACCGTATGAAGCATGGACCAAGTTGCCACTTTACTCAGGCCAGGAAGCCACTTGCTCTCTGGTCAAGTGAGCTTGTAACCTGTCTGGCAGAGTTCTTAAGCAAGTAGGCTGAAGCGATAGCTTCCTTTACCTACCTTGCAATAGATGCTTTAGAAGCTGCCCTTCCTTTACAGGGACCTCCAAAAAAGCAAAAAAATGATCCAATTTCCTGAAAGATTCAATACGCTTAAGGTAGCGGCAAAGGATTCTGCTGACATCCAAAAAGATGCAAGCAGGAATCCTCTGCTATGTTGCTAGAGTGAAGAAAAAAGCAGGAAGAGTCACCATCTGATTGAGATGGAACGCTGACACTACCTTAGGCAGGAAAGAAGGAACCGGCCACATATAACCGTCTCTTTAGACATGAAAAGAAAAGACTCTCTACAGGAAAGTGCTTGAAGTTCTGATATTCCTTTTCCACCTTTTAAGTTCATTGTAAACCACTGCGATTTGTAGAGTATGCGGTATAAAATAAAACCTTATTAAATTAAATAAATAAACAAATAAATAATGTTGAGCATATGGCAACTAGAAAAACAGCTTTCAATGTGAGATCCTTCATAGATGCCCAATGTACATAGAGGTTTAAATGGAGGACCTGTATATAAGCGCTGACAGAACCAAGTTCAAATCCCAAGCAGATACTGACTGATGCCTAGGCAGGTGAAGCTACTTAACAGCTTTGAGTAATGGGTCACGTTTGGATGAGCAGCAAGAGAACAAACTTGCACCCTACCGCGATAACAGGCTAAAGCCGCTACTTGCACCCGTAAAGAATTGAGCACAAGACCTTTATCCAAGCCAGCCTGTAAGAAGGCCAAGCTATCTGGCAGTGGCTAAGAAAAAGCCCGAAGGCCCTTCTCTTTGCACCAGTTCTTGAAAACATGACAGACTCACACATAAGCCAAAGTCACTGATCGCTTCATTGCTTGCAATAACGTGGTTATGACTTGAACCAAATATCCTTTTTTCCTTAATCTAGCCATCTTAATAGCCAGGCTGTAAGTGAAAATCCAGCAACCTGTGGCATAAGAATCGTCCCTTGCCGAAGAAGATAGTCCCTCAGTGGCAAATTCCATGACCTGTCCACTGTCAGCCACGAGATCTACAAACCACAGTCTCTGAGACCAGTCTGGTGCAATCAAGATCACCATTCCCTGATGAGACTATCCTCCAATCAAGGGCCAGGGAGGAAACACATACAGGAGACCTTCCTTTGGTTACTGTTGAGCAAGCACCTCTAGACCCCTCGGACATTCCTCTCTTCTGCGGCTGAAAAAGCACTGCAGCTTAGCACTGGTTGCAGACACCATCAGATCAATGATTGGTAGTTCCTAACACTGTACCATGCTGAGAAACACCAAATCTTCTGGTGTCCATTCCCCGGGATCCAGGTGATGACGGCTGAGGAAGTCAGCCTTCACGTTTTCTTTTCTGGCAATGTGAGCCACTGATAGCATGAGAAGATAGTTCCACTTCTATAATGGACGGAGACATATTTTGTTCATCAGCAGTGCACTTGCCTGTGCCTCACTGACTATTGATGTAAACTACCATGGTTGCGGTGTCAGAGAAGCCTCTCACTGCTTTCAGCCATATCTGGTGAAGAAAGGCCTTGAGGGAGAGGAAGACTACCCGCATCTCCAACCGGTTGATGGAACAAGTGCTCTCCTCCTAGGACCATTGTCCCTGTGCCATCCAGGACAGACAATGTACTCCCCATCTCGACAAACTGGCATCGGTGGTCACCACTATCCAGTCTGGGGGTTCTAACGGGATACCATCTGCTAGCTTGGTCAGGTCGAGTCACTAACGTAAGCTCTGTCTTGCTGTTTGTAAACATGGCAACCTCTTCAAGAGAGCGTGCCTCTGTGGAGACCATCAAGACAGCAAGGCCCTCATGTGTGCCGGGGCCCAAGGCACAAGATCTGCAGTAATGTCAAGCCTATGGAGACTGCATTCGACAGAACTTGCAAATCTGGTTCTGCAGCTTTTCGGCCCTTTCAGATGGGAGGAAAGCTCTGCTCACCCTTATCTCAAAACACGCTCCTAATTTCAGGTTGCTTTTGTTCATGTTGATAATCCATCTCCACTTTTGGAGAAAGGCTATTATGCGACTTGCAGCATTTTGACTTTCCTGTACTGATTTTGCTCTGATTAACCAGTCGTCTAGATAGGTATGTACCAAGATCCTTTGTTGGTGAAACGCTGCTGCCACCACCACCATCACCTTTGTAAACATCCTTGGAACTGTGACAAGGTTCGGAACTAGAAATTCCCCATAGGTACTACAAATTGAAGGTACCTTTGGTGGTCTGGTTGAATGGGAATATGTAAGTAAGTATGCTTCTGTCAGATCTAAGGAAATCAAATAATCACCCTGCCTTACAGCCACTATTACCGACTGCAACATTTTCATATGGAAGTGAGTAACTCGTTACGCCCAATTGATGTGCTTGAGATCCAACACTTGATGAAAGGAACCTCCTTTTTTGGGTATGACGAAGTAAATTGAGTAGTGGTCCTGTTTTACTTGATCTGATGGTATGTTGACCATATCTTGTAGTTGCACTAGCCTCTCTAGCATTTCTGCTGCCGCTCAAGCCTTGACCCAAGCTTTGCAGGGCAATAACAAAGGCATCAGAGAAGAACTTAGCCAATTCTAGTGCATAACCTTCTCTAACCAACTCCAACACCCACTGGTCGGTTATTTGGACCCAAGCAGAGCAAAAGGCTTGAAACCAACCTCCTACCGGAATCATATCAGCTTGGGCCCCCCTTCTCATTTCACTGTTGCTTTTTGTCAGCACTATCTACTACTACTACTGAACATTTGTATAGTGCAGCACTGCACAGACACATGTAAGAGACAGTCCCTGCTCATCAGAGCTTACAATCTAGTCAAGACAGACAACACAGTAGCTATAGACATGGGATACATCTAGGGGAAATGGTAAGGAAACACAAAGGAGATCGGGTGAGCCAAAATCTGAAAGCGGCAGCGAAGAGGTGAGTTTTCAGCCTGGATTTGCAAAGGGTCAGAGAAGGCGCCTGACATATAGATTCAGGTAGTTTGTTCCAGGCCTAAGGAGCAGCAAGGTGAAATGAGCAGTCTGGAGTTAGCAATAGGAGAGAAGGGCACAGAAATGATTTGCCGGAAGAGTGGAGTTCCCGAAGAAGGGTGCAGAGAGAAATAAGAGGAAAGATAGTGAGGCGCTGCAGAGTGAATGCACTTATAGGTCAGCAGAAGAACTTTGAACTGGAGGGGAAAATGGATAGGGAGACAATGAAGTGGCTCCACTGGAATAATAACCTCTACTTGGCTCCTCTACCTCCAAGAAAGAACTGACCTCTGAAAGAGTAGCAAGACCTTTGAAATGGCACAAAATGCACTTATCGAAATCTCCTGAAATCTCTGAAATGACCTCGAGAAGGTGTAGCTGCTCTCCCTGTCTTAGGCTTATCTTCAGGAAGTCTGGGGACCTTAAACTCATCCAAATTTTTAACCAACTTGTTCAACACCTCCCCAAAGAGGAGTTTCCCTTTGAAAGGCAGTTTACTAAGCCTTGCTTTCAATGACACATCTGCCGACCAATTACATAGCCACAGTAGCCTTATGGCCAATGCCATAGACTTGGCCAAATCCCTGACAAGATCATACGAAGCATCTGTGAAATAAGCGGAACCCGAATCCAGCTTAGCCACCTCTGACAGGGTTTCCTGAGGGGCTGAGTCCAATTTGGGTAAACTCTGAGCCCATCCTAAACAAGCTCACGCCATGTAAGAGTCACAGATAGATGTTTGTAATGTCAAAGCATTGATCTCAAAAAGACTACCTCAGCCAAGTTTCAAGCTTCTTATCCTGGGCATCCTTCAAGGCTGCATCACCTTCCACAGGAATAGTAGTCTTGTTAGTTACTGCTGAAACTAGTACATCCACTTCAGGCAATTTAAACAAATCTTCCCCCAGAGGAAATGGGTACAAATGAGACATAGACCTAGCGTCATGTAAGCCAGCCTCTGGGATTTCCCATTCTGCCTCAATCATTTCCTTTATGGTACTATGCACTAGAAAGGACTTTTGCGATTTTCATATAACCTGTAACAAGAAACTTCTAGATTCCCCTCCTTCACCAGAGAACCATGCATAATATTAAGTGCTCCCAAGGACTGAGCAATTAGAGCAGTTAACTCTTCTCAATGGAAAACTCTTACGATATTGGGATCCTCACCTGGAGGAATCTCACTACTTCTAAGTTCATTGCCAGTAGAATCACCCCAGAGGGACCTTCAAGAGGATCAACAGAGGCGCCAAAAAGGACTGACCCTTGGTCCTACCACGCTTCATCCTCTATACTACGGCATTTAGCTGTCAACTGCAGTACCTCCTTGGCTGGCAAAATAGGTTCAAGGCTAGTGTGTCTATTTAGAATTGTTTGAGGGGAAGCTTGAACCTGACCCTGCTTCAAGCAGTAGGCCTGGTGCAAAAGAACAACAAATTCTGGGGGAAAAGGCAAGGCTGACCCTGACAGACTGTCTCCATGCCCCCCCTGAAGTGATACACTTGGTCCCCGAGGGATCTGTAGCGTTTAAATGCAGATAATATTGGCAGTTCCCTTACCTTCGAGGACAGTATGGCTGCACTTCCCTGCCAAAACCGTGGTGTCTCCCAGCCAAGGAGATTACCCCTAATGCAACAATTCAACATCCAAAGTTGATGGCGCCACATGGTGGCTCTCTTTAGTAGCCCGGATAGCATTTTCCACTGCTCTCCCCTCATCTACACATGCTTTGCAAAATTCCGTGGCTGAAGGCTGACTTTGACGAGCACCACAGGCCGTGCACACCGTCAGCATGAAGAAAAGCCATAAAAGGGCCTCTCAAAATAAATCGAAGGAAAAATTGCTTCTCTCACCTCTTAAAAGTTTGTAGATCAAGCAGGGACCACTGTAATCACCTGATAGTGCTCCAAAGTTGCAGAAGAAGCGGTGTTGCCATCTGTCCTCTGACCAGCCACTCCCTGGAAAGGACCTGACAAAACTTACTAGGAAGGCCTCTGAGGGGGCTCCTGTCATATCTCAGGAACAGCAGGACTGATCTTGTTTGGGTTTAACATTATGGGGGGGTGGGGGGAGTAGGCCACAGTGTCTGGAATTCATAGGGGCTCAGCTGAACACTCTTGAGGCCAAGGCATTTCTTTCCCTGGACAGGGCGAGTCACCTTTTGGCACTGGCCATGGAAGTAAAACACTGGCACGTGGTGTCTGCTTGCCTCCTGCTGCGCTTCTTCGGCCGCATGGCATCCACAGTCCACGTTACCCTGGCCGTCCATCTTCATATGAGAGCGGCCCAGTGGTGCCTACTCTCCCATTGGATGCAAGCCACGGGCTAGTTATGGGACAGGGTGGTAGTGACCGGCCAGCTGGTGGAGTCCCTCAACTTGTGGCAAGCCTCGCAACACCTGCAGGCATGGATGCCTTTTCAGATTCCCACCCCCCAGCAGGTCCTCACCATGGGGAGCCTATTGTGAGGACCTCTGCCTCAGGGAAGGTGGTCCAAGGAAAGCCAACAGCAGATCAACCTCCTGGAGCTCAGAGTCGTATTCATGGCCCTCAAGGCCTTCTGCCACTGGTTTCAGCACCAGTCAGTTCTAATCCAGACGGACACCCAGATTGCAATGTTCTATGTGCACAGGGTCCTACACCCTCTGCCAGGAGGTGGTAGCCCTCTGTTCATATGCAATCCTCCAGGACAATGTCCTAGCGGATTGCATATGAACAGAGGGCTACCACCTAGCGGACAGACCGAGCAGGGTTCTCCAACCGTCTGAGTTTCAGCTGGACCCCAGTTTGGCCCACTGCCTCTTCCAGCTGGGGGACTTCACTGACAGATCTCTTGGCCAGTCCAGCCAACATGCATTTGCCCCACTTCTGTTCTTGTCAACCTCACCTGCTCTGGATGGTACCGGATACCTCTCTCATCCTGTGGTCAGAGGGCCTCCTGTATGCCTTCTCGCCCACACCATTAATTGCCAAGACCCTCTTCAAGGTTTTACGTGATTCTTGAGGTCCCCCAATGGCCCAGGTAACTGTGGTGCCCGCTGCTTCTCTGCTTATCTGAGGAAACCTCTGTCCCTCTAGGGTTATGCCCTGTGGCTCTGTCCTGCACCCCAACCTCGGGTCCCTGACATTAATGCCCTGTCGTGTAGAACCTTGAAGAAGGTCTAGTGGTTGGGGCAAGTTATTTCAGGCCAGAGGGCCATGGGTTCAAATCCCTTTAGAGAACAGCAACCTTAGACCGGAAGGACTGGGCTTTCTAGCCCTACAGGTACTCCTTGTTGCCTTGGGTAAGCAACTTAACTCTCCATTGCCTCAGGTACAAAAACATAGATTGTGAAGCAAGTACTGCAGATGTTACTGCAGTAATTGCTTCATATCTCGCAAGCCGGACCCAAGTCAAACTCTGTTAGGGTGCACCAGATTGTCCTCTCGGTGCAAACCTCTCTCTGGGAAGCCCCTCATTACACATTTTCTATGGGGCCTCTTGCTATCCAAACCCCCCCCCCATCCACCCACCTCCAGTGGAATGGGACCTCCAGTGTGGTGCTTTCACGGCTCACTGGGTCGCCATTCAAGTCCTTGGTTACCTGCCATCTGTGGTACTTCTCATGGAAGTTGTCTTCCTGGTGGTGCTCATGTCCACTTGCAGGGTTAGCGAGCTTCAGGCCTTGGTGGCAGAGCCACCATATACCAAGTGTATCCTTCTGAAGGTGGTATTCTTGTTCCAACTCAATCAAGAAGTGGTGCTCCCCACCTTCTTTCCACGGCCCCACGCCAGCACGGCGGAGACCATCCTCCATACTCTGGACTGTAGGAGGGCCCTGTCCTTCTACCTGCAGTGAAACCAGGGCCATCTCAAAACCTACCAACTTTTCATCTCCTATGACCCCAGTCGGCTGGGAGAGGCAGTGACCAAGCAGACCTGTCCACCTGAGTGGCAGAATGCATTGCCCTCGCTTATGAGCAGGCTGTGCTCCTGCTGGACCGCTGGGTCTCAGCGCACAGTATCAGAGCCATAGTGGCCTTGGTGGCTAACCTGTGCTCCGTCTCTATGACAGACATCCTGCTGGACCACCACCTAGTCTTTGGTCCATACTTTTGCAGTTCACTACTGCCTGGGGAGGGAGTCCCAGTGGGACAGCGCCTTTGGCCAGGCTGTACTCTAATCTCTTTGGGGTTTAGACAACTCCTACCCTCCAGCTCTTCTGTATTCAGATTGCTGGAGTGATGGTTCCTCGCTGGACTCACAGGTCACTTGAGAGTTTGTCTTCTAGGACTCAATTGTTGCTGCTTATGGTTTGCCTTTTTCTGGTCACCTGTGGCTTTTCTACAGGTTTTTGGTAGCCTGTAGTTAGGGAGTCCCATTGTTCCCAGAGACAGCGTAGTTACTCATCTGTAACAGATGTTGTCCAGGGACAGCAAGAATCGGTCCTCACAACCCTCCCTCCTCCACGTGGAGTTGCTCCTTTTGGCATTTAATTTTTTGCTATCTCAGCTATGTCATCTGACTGAGCAAGATGGCACCCTTGGGCGGGAAAGGGACCACACGTGCATGGTAGCATTTCCTAAAGGCTTTCTTTGAAAGCTAAGGAGATCCGTGCAGGTTCCATTGGTGTCGACATCACCCATATGTGAGGACTGATTCCTGCTGTCCCTGGAGAACACTTGTTATAGGTGAGTAACTACGCTTTTTGTGATGTAACACAGTGCCATATTGTACTCGCAGTCAGAGCAACTGACAGGATCTATTAAACATACCACTCCTGGCCTCTTCACCTAGAGCAACTTCAGCATTTCAATCCTGCAAATGGCAGGATCACATATCTCAGAAGAATCACATTTAGGAGCTGAAAAACTCAGGCCTGACCTGGAATTAGTTGAGAGGTTTGCTGTTAATGTTGCCATGAGGAGGCTCATCCAGATCTCTTCTCTGCGGGAGAGGATTCAGAGTTTTATTCTATAGACTGTGGGTGATATCTTTAGAGAGTGAAGAACCACATCAGAGCCTCACTGTTGGGCAGTTGCAGATGCTTCTTCACCAGAATCTGAAGCTAATGCCAGTGTTTTAACTGCAAATATGGGGCTTTGATTATGGAGAAAGTAGATGGAGACCAACAGAGGAGCAGAGAATGACCACAGCTACACAGGTGAACTCTTCGTAAAAATAAAATTGGTTTTACAACAATTTCAACTGTGTGGCTGTGGACCTTCTCTGCTCCTCTGCTGGATTGCTGTTGCTTGTTGCGGAGGATTTCCTCTTTTATGTTTTCGAAAGCAGATTGAGAAAGTGCTGAGTGCAGAGCAGTCATCAATCCTTTCATTTGTTTCAGGTGTATCTGATTATTTCGCTCCAGCTGCTGGTGACTGTGGGAATCATTGTGATCTTCACCTTCGTGTAAGTGGCCGTTACGGCGAGCAGCCGCTACTGTCTTCTGAGGCACCCAAAGCTTACTCTCGCTTGCTGCACACAGGCCTAGAGAATGACGGTTTCCTGTTGGCCCATCCACCACAGATATTGTGATAGTGCTCTGTGGCACTAGGCAGTAACTCTGGAGTGGGGTCTCTGATGGTTAGGGCACAGTGTGTGGATGATGGGTCAGGTTCCCTAAGCTGCAGGTTTTGGTCCATTAACGCATAGACCCTCTTTTCTTTTTGTAGGGAGTCAGTATATACATTTTTAAGGAAAAATCCTGTCATTTACTATGCATCCTAGTGAGTATTTATGCATCCTAGTGAGTATCCCATGCACTTTGCAGCTGTAAAGGCAAAAGCAGATGTGCAGCTCCTCTGGACAAACAAGCTTATAGCCTGTGATCTCGGGGCTCGGATTGAAGCCAATTACCATGAATTTCCATTCTGGTTATTGTATTTTACTACCTATTACTACTAGTCTGTGCTGGGAGGTCTACGGAGATTCTAGAAATCTGCCAGGTGTGGAAAGTTAAACTGAGGCTGTCTGCTGACACCTGGGGTCGCACAGCATATCCACAGGCTCACTGTAATGCCAGAACCTGAGAAACGGACGGTCTGACCAGTGCATCAGCTCTTGACAGGGTCCAAGTCTGTCCTGTGTGCCTTAAGGCTTGCCCAATGGTGTCTGGCTGGTTCTGATAACTTTATACCTGTTCTTTGTGTTCTCTTCCCAGTCCAGTCTTCCTCGTGACGTACCTGGTGTTAGCTTGCTGTGAGGGTTCCAGGTGAGTGCAGCACAGGATAGGAAGGATCTGCAGTGGGAGACCACTGTCAATGTATCTGAGCAAACCCTGTCTTGGAAGAATGTAGAAATGAGATTGTCTGTTAGCATTTCAGCCAGGGCCGGATTTACCTTGAGTGAGGCCCTACGCCAACAAAAATTGTGGGCCCCCAGCAGGGGCGGCCCAAGGGGGGTGTGGACCTCATTTGCATAAGGGGCCTCATTTGCATAAATATTTGCATAATGTTACCATATACTAACTTTTAGTAAACGTGCCTCTTAATGAGTGTATGGATAAAGAAAGACTAAAAGATTTCTACATTACTATAATCCAGTGCCAACTGCCAGACACATTAGGAACTACTACAAACACTGCCCATAGTAAACCCGCCGTATCCTAACAGCACTACCAGGACTCACAAAGCACCATACTCTACCAATCAAAAGGCAACACTGCAAATATTAAACCAATACATTTCAGAGAACAACAATACATGACCTACTGGGGAAAGAGAACAAGTGGCAATGTCAAATAGGAATTATATAAACAGAACACCTCAGCTCAGTTACACATGCAGAATATAGACCATCACCAAACAAGTAATCACATTTTAGAAACAGGAAGACAATAATTAAACTGGGAATCCCAAAAGCCAAACTTGGAATGTACAACACTGTAGAAATAAAACTATACATTAATTTGCTCTTGTACTAAACAAAGCACAGATGTTAATGATGCACATTTACCAGAGCTGACATATTCCAATTAATAAATTCAAAATAAAGAGATATTTTTCTACCTTTTGTGCATTTTTTTCAGCTGCAATTGCTCCAGCCACTTTCTTCTGGTTTCTTCGTGTCTTCTGCTAACTCTCCATCGTCTGCTGTCCATTTGTCCTTTCTTCTCTCTTCTAGATTTTTTTCCATTCTCTCTCTACATCTGCTTTAGCATACTAATCTTTCTCCTTTTGCTCTTTCCTCATTCCTATTTCATCCACTCAAATTTTACCCCTCCATCCTCAATCCCCACTTACTCTCCCAATACCCGGCCAATTGTAGATTTTTTATCCCTCCCACACAAAATATTTTTCCCTTCTCCATTTTACTCTTCCAGCCCCATCCCATTCTAATCCTCCCCCAACATCAGCTCCCTTCTAGTTCCAGCCTCACCCAGCATCCATTCCCTTCTAGTCCCTGCATCAGCCCATTTCCAGTCCTAGCCATCCATCAGCCCATTTCCAGTCCTAGCAACCCCCCAACCCAATACCAGTCCTAGCCCCCCCATCACCCCACTTACAGTCCTTAACCCCCCATCACCCCATTTTCAGTCCTTAACCCCCCATCACCCCATTTTCAGTTTAAGCCCCCGCTATAACCCATTACCAGTCCTAACCCCCCATCAGCCCACTTCCAGTCCTAACCCCATCAACCCATTTCCAGTCAGCCCCCCATAGCCCATTGCCAGTCCTAACCCCCCCCCCCATCAGCCCACAGCCCATTACCAGTCCTAACCCCATCATCCCACCTCCAGTTTTAACCCCCCAGCCCATTTCCAGTCCTAGCCCCCCATAGCCCATTACCAGACAACCCCCATCAGCCCACAGCCCATTACCAGTCTTAACCCCCCCAAAGCCCATTACCAGTTCTAACCCCCCCCAACAGCCCATTACCAGTCCTAACCCCATCAGCCCACCTCCAGTCTTAACCCCCCAGCCCATTTCCAGTCCTAGCCCCCCCCCCATAGCCCATTACCAGACAGCCCCCATCAGCCCACAGCCCATTACCAGTCTTAACCCCCCCCAAAGCCCATTGCCAGTTCTAAGCCCCCCCAACAGCCCACAGTCCATTACCAATCCTAACCCCATCAGCCCACCTCTAGCCTTAACCCCCCCCAGCCCAGCCCAGCCCATTTCCAGCCCCAGCCCCCCAATAGCCCATTACCAGCCCTACCCCCCCCCCAGTCCATTTCCAGCCCCAGCCCCCCCAATAGCCCATTACCAGTCCTAACCCCCCCCCCATAGCCCATTACCAGTCCTACCCCCCCCCCTGGCCTAAAGTAAAATTTAATTTAAAAAAAAACCTGGTGGCTGCCACCGCGGGGCCTCCTCTGCTGCCGCGGGGGCCCCGTCTACAAGCTGAAGCGGTCCGGTCCGGTCCGGTCCGGTCGGGTCGGGTCGGGTCTCTCTCCCTCCCTCGCTGCAGGCTGCAGGCTGCGAGAGACGCGAAGGGAGAGCGTCTCCTCGTGTCTGTGTTAAGCCCGCAGGGGCTGATGGGAAATCCCATCAGCCCCTGCGGGCTTAACACAGACGCGAGGAGACGCTCTATCTTCGCGTCTCTCGCAGCCTGCAGCGAGTGAGGGAGGGAGAGAGACCCGACCGGACCCTACCCGACCCGACCGGACCCGACCAGCTTGTAGACGGGGCCCCCGCGGCAGCAGAGGGGGCCCCGCGGCAGCAGCCACCAGGTTTTTTTTTTAAATTGAGTTTAAAAAAAAAAAACTGGTTCTTTTTTTGTGGGCCCCTGCCGGCTGTGGGCCCTACGCCATGGCGTACATGGCGTATACGTAAATCCGGCCCTGATGTCAGCACAGAATAGTTTCTGTTAGCTGTCAAAGTGACTGATCACTTGTGATTTTGCCCACTCAGTTTTCACTCCTTGGCAATGTGGCAGCGTCAGCAATTAAAGAAACTCTACCAAAGAAACATGATGGCAGAGAAAGACCCTACGGCCTATCCATTCTTCCCTTCCATACCAACTTTTCCGGTGTTTGTCCCATGCTTTACTGAATTCAGATACTGTCCTCGTCTCTACATTGGGAGACTATTCCATGCATCTACCACTCTTTCCATGAAGGATTATTTCTGCATGTTACTCCTGAGTCTGTCCCCTTTCACGCTCATCCTATGTCCCCTTGTAGCAGACCTTGCTTTCCATTGAAAAATTAAAGGATCCTAAGTGAAAAGTTCAGGCAGTATGTGGACAGGCATTTAAACTAGGGAAAGGGGGTGGCAGATGGAGAAGGACAAGTTCAGTATGTCATTCCCAGAAAAAGCAAAACAACATTGGAAACAGCCACGCTTTTGAACCACACATCAAAGGCAAGCGGGAAGGGGTGTGTAGAACAAAATCCATGAAAAAACAGGCAAGCCAGTCAACAAATGCTGGAAAGCAATGTGTACAAATGCATTAAGCCTAGCCAACAAAGTTCCTGATCTGGATGCCCTAATGGTGGAAATGGACTTGGACATTGTGGCCATTACAGAAGCATGGTTTGAGTCGCATTAATAGGAGATAGCCATAGCTAGCTATAATCTATTTAGAAGAGATAGAGAGGGAAGAAAAGGAGGAGGAGGACAAGCACTATATGTCAAAAGCAATATTAAAGCTTCTAAAATGCAGGGGACGTGGGGAAAAGAAGAAGTGTTGTGAATTGTGTTGGAAAGAAGAGATGGCACTGTCATCCATACCGGTGTGGTCTACAGGCCTCCAACTCAAACCAAAGAAATGGATAGCGAATTGATCACTGATATTGCAAAGATAGCCATGAAGGGGAAAGTGATCATATTGGGTGACTTTAATCTACCTGATTTGGATTGGAGTATTCCTTCTGCAAATCTGGAAAGAAATAAAAAAAATTGTGGATGCCTTCAAAGATGTGTTACTTAAACAAATGGTGATGGAACTGACCAGGGAGAGCTCGGTGCTCACCAATGGAGATAGCGTGCCAAATATCCAGGTTAGTGCCCATGTGAGCAACCGTGATCATCACACAGTGTGGTTTGAAATAAAAGCCAAAGTGGAATCCAATCAAAGTCCTAGACTTCAAAAACGCTGACTTCAGTAAAATGGCCAAGCACCTGAAGGAGGAGTTGGTAGGGTGGAAGGAGATAAGGGAAGTGGAATTCCAATGGGTTAAACTAAAGAAGGCCTTACCTCGGTGGTGGGAAAAGTAATGGAGGCACTCCTTAAAGAACAAATAGTGGACTTCCTCGAAACCAACAGGTTGCATGATACGAAGCAACATGGTTTTACCAAAGGACGATATTGCCAAACAAATCTGATGGAGTACTTTGACTGGGTGACTAGAGAACTAGATCAAGGGCCTGCAATGGATGTGATCTACCTAGATTTCAGTAAAGCCTTTGATACTGTTCCTCATAGGAGACTTATCTATAAATTCAAGAGCTTGGGGATTGGTCCCAAGATGGTGAACTGGATCAGAAATTGGTTGACTGACAGATGACAGAAGGTGACGGTAAATGGAACTCACTCGGATGAAAGGAAGGTAATTAGCGGTGTGCCCCAGGGTTTGGTCCTGGGACCGGTACTGTTCAATATATTCATGAGTGATATTGCTGAAAGGCTGAATGGGAAAAGTCTGTCTTTTTGCAGATGACACCAACATTTGCAACAGAATGGACTCCCCTGAGAGAGTGGAGAACATGAGGAAAGATCTGCAAAATCTGGAAGAATGGTCTAATGCTTGGCAGTTAAGATTTAATGTGAAGAAGTGCAGTGTCATGCACTTGGGAAGCAGAAATCCAAGGGAATTGTATACGATAGGAGGCAAGAGATTGGTGTGCACGGACCAGGAGAAGGATCTCGGAGTGATTGTTTCTGACGATCTCAAGATGGCGAAGCAGTGTGACATGGCGGTGGCAAAAGTCAGAAGGATGCTGGGTTGCATACAGAGAGGAATTACTAGCAGAAAGGAAGAGGTACTAATACCACTGTACAAGTCACTGGTGAGCCCTCTCTTGGAATATTGTGTACAGTTTTGGAGACCATATATCGTAAAGGATATAAAAAGGCTGGAAGTGATTCAGAGGAAGTTGACCAAAATGATTTGGAGCCTGCATCAGAAGACTTATGAGAAGAGTCTTGAAGACCTAAATATGTATACAAAATGATGAAAAATGATCTTCCACTGCAACATCAGAAACCAATGGTGAAAGTGTTTCTGATGTTGTAGTGGAAGATCATTTTGCATCCAGTGATCACCAGATGGTGTGGTTCAGTATTAAGACTAGGGCTGTTAGAATCCATTCAAAGATGAGGGTCTTAGATTTTAGGAAGACTAACTTTGCCAAGATGGGCCAATACCTCAGGGAGTTGTTAGTGGGATTGGAACAGCTGGGGGATGTAGAAAAACAGTGGGCACAACTGAAAGGGGATATTTTAAGGGCAACCAACCTTTTTGTTAAAATGGTAAATAAAGGTAAAAGAAAAAGGAGACCACTTTGGCTTTAGAAAGAAGTAGCTGAAAAAGTGAAGAAAAAGAGGGAGGCCTTCATGAAATACAAGACATCACAGAGAGAGGAAGACAGGCATCTATATTTGGAAAAACTTAGAGAAGCAAGTAAAGTAGTCAGGAAAGCAAAGATTTAAAAAGAGGAGGAAATAGCCAATGCAATAAAATGGGGGGATAAGACATTTTTCAGATAAGTTAGTGAGAAGAGGAAGGGCAGAAGTGGTATTGCCAGACTCAAGGGTGAAGGGGAGGAATATGTAGAAGCTGATGAGGATAAAGCGGAATTGCTTAACAAATATTTCTGTTCTGTGTTCACAGATGAAGAACTAGGAGCAGGACCTCAGAAGACACCCACAAATGGGAACAGAAGCGAGGGACATCTTGAACAATTTTCAGAAGACTGTGTTCGTGAGAAACTAGCTCAACTTAAAGTAGACAAAGCGATGGAACCGGATAGGATACACCCTAGAATACTGAGGGAACTTGGGGATATTATAGCAGCAACACTGACTGACCTGTTCAATGCCTCGTTGGAGTCGGGAGTGGTGCCAAAGGACTGGAGAGAGGCTCATGTGGTGTCTTAACACAAAAGTGGAAGTAAGGATGTGATTGAAAACTACAGGCTGGTTAGTTTAACTTCGGTGGTGAGTAAATTATTGGAAACGCTGCTGAAAGAGAAAATAGTGAGGTTTCTGAAGTCCATTGGATTACAGGATCCGAGGCAGCATGGATTCACCAGAGGCAGGTCTTGTCAGACAAATCTGATTTCTTTGACTGGGTGACCAGGGAGTTGGACCGAGGGAGAGCCCTAGATGTGGTATATTTGGATTTCAGTAAAGCCTTTGACACTGTTCCTCACAGGCGACTTATAAACAAACTGAGCACCCTAGGGATGGACCCTAAAGTTACTGCTTTGGTTAGTAATTGGTTGGGTGGGAAGCGACAAAGAGTACAGGTAAATGGAGCTCGCTCTGAGGAGAGGGATGTTACCAGTGGTGTGCCACAGGGATCTGTCCTTGGTCCGTTTCTTTTTAACATCTTTGTTAGTGATATAGCGGAAGGGCTGTCGGGTAAGGTTTTCCTCTTTGCGGATGATACCAAAATCTGCAATAGATTAGACACCCAGGAAGGTGTAGATAAGATGAGGAGAGATCTAGCTAAGCTTGAAGAATGGTCTAGAATTTGGCAGCTGGGATTTAATGTTAAAAAATGTAAGGTCATGCATTTGGGCTGCAGCAATCCAAGGGAGCAATATAGTATAGGGGGTGAAGTACTTTTGTCCACTAAGGAAGAGCAGGACCTAGGCAAGGTTGTGTCTGATGATCTTAAAGTAGCTAAACAGTAGAAAAAGTGACGGCAAAAGCTAGAAAGATGCTTGGGTGCATACAGAGAGGAATGGCTAGCAGAAAAAAGGAGGTGATAGTGCCTCTGTATTGTGGCAGGCTATGGCCTATAATAGTCTGAAAATATGAAAGGCCTGTAAGTTAGGCTCTGATCCCAACCCCCATCTAAGAGAAAGAACCAAAGTCTGTAAATTTTGAGAAAACTGTTTTAAAATTGCTTAATAAGAAGTTTTCATGAGTGCATAAATCTTCCATTATTCTTTTGTGTTCTGATGATAGAAATGTTTCAATACATGCATTCCTAGAGCTAGAAACAACCTCGGAGCAGGATAGTATCAATGCCTAGAAACGGCATCTTTGTTAGAACAGTCCAGGAAGGGGGAGCAGGGAGCTAGGCCCAGAAAGGATCTCTGATTGGACAAGTGCAGGGGGTGTTGGGACCAATAGAAAGTTTGCATGTATCAAACTGAAAAGAAATGTATAAATGAATATGTTTCTGTAAGAACTTTGCTCAGTCCTTTTGAAGCTTTGACTAACTGAGCCTTGTGCACGATAAATTGGCTTGGATCTTTGAACTGACTCCTGGTTTTATTTATTGCATGCTTATCAGCTGCTACATATTCTTGGTGCGTTGGCTGGAATGTGCGAGTAGTGGATGGTATGCAAGTGAATATACCATGACTTCTCGCCTCAAAGGTTTGGTCTGGTTGGAACCATGTCTGTCCAACCACAGGGGAATTCTCTGGCGCCACCGGTCTTATTGTATCGGAGAGGGTTCCGCCTTGCCTCGGCGGGCCACTGGGTCCAGCTGGCCAACACCTCCGAACCCGAGGGGAGTCCAGGATCCAACCCAAGAACTGGTGTGGTATCCAGATATGGTGAGTAGACATTTTCTTGTTTAAAAGTCAGTGAAGCCTGGGGAAAAAGTCTTGTATGAGTGCGCGAGACTGAATTGGTAAAGACTAACTGGGAAAGTCTTGCATGGGTACGTGAGACAAGAGAGCTTGATCACCTCTCAAGGGCGGTCCTAGTATGCTCTGCATGAGTGCGCGGAAGCAGAAACCACTGACCCTTTGGTTGGGAATAGTCAGTTAGTCAGAAAACCTTGGGCATTTTGAATAATGATTTCTTGTGATGATATGATTGCTTGTGTGATTGAGAGGTCTTGAAACACAGACCGAGTGAGAGCGGACTCCTGAGTAGCGCAGTTCCTGGCCAGGTGACTGCGCCCAGGTCGCGAAAAGGAGGAAGCGTTTGGTGTTTGTCTCCCCCGTTGTTCCATTGTTCTTGTCTGTTGAAACCGCGAGTTTCCCTTCTGGTATAATGTAAAATTATTCTGTTGGGTAATTTGTGAAATAGTTTACCGATTAAGGAATAGTATTAAGAGGAGATGAAAGAAGAAGGAAAAACCAACTCAGGAGTCACTTTTACGTACAAAGACAGCTATCTCACTATTAATTCCAGGTTTTTCTTCAGCACAGCGTGAGACTGGCAAGCAGAGAGAGAAGGGGCATGTCTGTACAAAGGAATGTTTGGTATCTTTTAACCCTGTGAAGACTTATTTTCAACATTCTGCAGCTGGGTTAATTTGTGCTTATTTCAGGAAAATTGTACCTGTTTTATTCAATATGTTCTAATAGTGATGTTCCTTCTGCTATGGTCATGTATTATATATCATTTAATAAGAATGTTTAGTCAGAATTTTGGATCCCGACAGTTTTGGGCTCAGCCTGGAAAGGGTTAAGTTCTTATTAACCCCGTTCGAATTCCTCAACTGTTCTTGTACGGACCAAGTGAGGAGGATTTCTGTAGAGCTATAGGTATAATGCATTTGTGGGCTTAGCCTTGTCTTGTGTCTTTTTATGTTCCAATTTTCAGCAAGCACTGTAATGGTTCAAATAGAAATGATAGAGAAATTAAGGAAACTGCTTTTGTTTTTCCTTTGACCTTTGAAGTAGAGGTTAAGAACCCTGACAGGACTATGAAGCATCCCGAGCCTGTAGTACCAGATCGCGACTTGAAAATGATTTAAATCCTGAGGGATTGTACATGTCCTTTGAATGTCTGCTTTCTGAACTGTAAGATTTAAAGTAATTTCTTTTGCAGAGACATTGTTCAGCTTAAGTGCTGATTACGGCTGGCAGTTAGTTTCCATACCAAATATTTTTATTCCAGTCATACGTAACAGATATGTGGCCGTCATGTTAGGAGCCATAGTTCTTTCTATTGGGATTGTTGTTATAACATGTTACAAAATGATAGTTTTATATTTTAAGGACTTTATCGAAATTGTTCCTATTTAGAATGAGCACACACATCCATTATGTTTAGTCCACAAGAAAATGCAGCCTGACTGCCCGCCCCTTCTGTCTGTTGTCAAGTACGTCACCATGGGGGGGGGGGTCGGAGTCCACGCAGATTTTGTTGAAATGTATGACTAGGAATTTTAGCAAGGGATTTGCTGGAGACTACGGACTTAAAATGTCTCCATCCCTATAAGAAATGCTCTGTGAAAGGGAGTGGCCAGTGTTAGTTACTGTAGTAGCGAAGTGCACGCAACGAATACACCAGGAGTCTATTTACTAGAATTCAAACCAGTTTATTTTGTGCACAGTCTCAGACGCTTGTCAATTGTCACTTTCAAAATGGTCTGAGCATGGCGTTCAGTAAAACAACAGCATTTATAGTTTTCTACATCAGTTCTATACAGACAAACTCCTCATTGGTCCCAGTGGCCCCCTCACCCCCCCCCCCCACCCCCATCAAATGGAAATTTCTGACCGGGCCCACACCGCTCGTTCTCCCTCTGCTCTCAGGCCTTCCTAGCCATGGCTCAGTATCTAGACATAACATATTCTGCCTTGCTTTTCGCTTACAAGGTCACTCTGCAGTACAGAAGCTGTGTGAAAGCCAGGATACTGAAATACATCTGTAAATAACATAATAAACTCAATGGAAAAGTTTTATATTCTTATTAGAGCAGCTTGAAGCAGATTTCTATTTTCTCTGGCTTTCAGCTCTGTTCAGCTATAATATTCTGAAGAGGGGGTTGGGGACTCAGGCCTAACCTACAGGCTTCTGCTACATAACATACATTTACAGGCTATTAGCCTATCACACTACTTCATGGCCCCGTGAGGGCACCTTTGATGTTATCCCGTGTTCCTCAGATTGTGCAAAAAATGTTCCCTGATCAGTTCCCCTACATAGACTCCTGGTTAAATGTTTGTGAGAAAAAAAAAAAAGCCCTCCTGGATAAAGCATTGCTATGAGAAACAGTGTGGGAGATTAGTAGCAAACACAAGGGAGGGAGGGCCCGGAAGTTTGGAAAAAAAAAAACAACCTGCCCGTTTATTAACTTTATAGGCCAGTTCCCTCAGCTCTGCCACCACCCCGGGCAGAGCCTGGGGCAGGGGGGGACACCTCCCTGCAGATGTACCCCAAGTAGTTCACCAGCCACCTCAGCTGCAGGAGGACGTGCACCCCGTCTTGACCGAAAGCCCCGGCTCAGTTTAAAGTACTCCGAGTGGGCCACAGTCCATCGATGACACTACAAGCAGGGATTCATTTGCCAGTTCAGGGTCACTCACAGCCAGCACCCGAGAACATGAAGTGGAACCCAGACAGTCCCGATTGCAATATGCCTTTAGAAGTACAACTACCAGTAAAAGGGATGGTCACATAATACCATTGCACCAGGTCCAGGGCCTACCCACCCTTAATACCAAAAGCCAGCCAACCAGCCTTGTTTATGTGCCTTTTTCCACCACTGATTTACTGAACTGAAAGATGCATTATGCCTCCTACACTGAGAAGCCTTAGGATTTGATTGAACTAATGATCAGTATTATGCAGACCCATCAGCCTTGATAACCCCAAGTGGTATCCAAATAGTGCAGGCAGCCCTCACTATATACCCCATGCGATCCAGCAGCCCAGGAGAATTTGCGTATGGTAGATGCAGTTTTAGTCAGTCAGTCCCAGAGAGATATAAAACGAAAATTGCAGAAACTGGATGGATTTGCAGGCATGACAGTTAATGGAAGTTGCTCAGAAAGTATTTGTGAATCGTGAAAATGAATGTGACAGAGAAAGTGAACGTAAGATGAAGAAGAAAGCAGATCTTCTTGCTGATACTTTAGTTGAATGATGTGGAGGAGGTTTTCCTAATCGAAGGAGCAGAGGAAGTGAAAGGGGTCGTGAAAATAATCGGCCCCCACTGGGTGCGCCCATTGCAGAAAAGAAGGACATTAGAGAAGTGAATGCCCATATTTTGACTCCAACCCCAGGAGGGGAGGAGGGAGCACTTGGAGAACGGGAGGTTGATTTCAGAGTCGTGGAAAAATAAACCAAGCACAGTTTCAGCAAGAGATGGAAGAAGCTATTGAGGGAGTGGCAGTTGCAACGGGCTATAAGATGGATGAAGACTAGGCCAGACCGGACTCCAAGTTCACCCTGGGTCCCCAGGAGCCTATGGTCAGTCTGAAAATAGGGGACCAATATATGGACTTTATGGGGGATACAGGAGCAGAATACTAAAGCCAATAGCCCCTTTGTCTTCTCGATGCATCACCATTGTCAGAGCTACTGGGGCTAAGGCCACAAAGCCTTTCCTGCAGAACCGCATGTGTGAACTAGGGGGACAGAAAATAATGCACCAATTCTTGTATATGCCTGAATGCCCTATTCCACTTTTGGGCCGAGATCTGCTTGCAAAGCTCCAGGCACAGATATCCTTTGCTGTAGGGGGAGAAATGCAAATGACTATGAACCCAAAGCCTGCTGGATTGATGGTGCTGACTGTTCCCTGAGAAGAAGAATGGCGGTTTTACAGCGTATCTCCAACCAAGCCAGCTAGTTCCTGTATACCCACCAACCTTATAGCCCCGCCTGAAGTATGGGCAGAAGATAATCCACCTGGCCTAGCGAAGAACATAGCCCCTGTCATTGTCACCCTCAAGCCAGGAGCGGAACCAATACATGTGAAGCAGTATCCTCTTTCCTGACCAGCTAATGAAACTATTGAAGTATGGACTTCTCAAGGAGTGCCAGTCACCTTGGAACACCCCTCTTCTCCCAGTCAAGAAACCTGGGACAGAGGATTACCACCCAGTACAAGATCTGAGGCGGGTAAATGATGCAGTTGAAACTATACACCCAGTAGTACCAAATCCTTATACTCTCTTGGGACTGATCCCCGCTGAAGCTACTCATTTCACCATCCTGGACCTGAAAGAGGCCTTCTTCTGTATACGCCTAGTCCCCACCAGTCAACTTTTGTTTGCTTTTGAATGGCAAGACCCCACAACAGGGAGGCGGGGTCAGCTTACCTGGACTCGATTACCCCAAGGTTTTAAGAATTCACCTACTCTCTTCAGTGCTGTTTTAAATCAGGATCTTTCAAGCTACTATGTGAACCCAGGACGAAGGGTTCTTCTTCAGTATGCGGACAACTTGCTCATAGACACAAATTCAGAAAGTGAATGTCTACAAGCCACCAGTGAACTCTTGCACCTTTTAAATGAGGCTGGATACAAAGTCTCAAGAGCCAAGGCACAATTATGTCAAACTAAAGTTAAATATCTGGGTTCCAGTTGTCCAGCGGAATACGATGCTTGGGACCAGAACGCAAAGAAGCTGTATGCAGTATTCCTACTCCAACCACCAGGAAGCAAGTGAGAGCTTTCTTGGGTGCCGCAGGGTACTGTCGTATATGAATCCCCAATTTTGCGCTGCTAGCAAAACCATTGTATCAAGCTACCAAAGGAATGGAAAAGTTTCCATTGGAGTGGGGACCTGAACAGGATGCAGCATTCCAATCTCTGAAAAGTGCTCTGATGTCATCACCAGCCTTAGGTCTCCCAGATGTCCAGAAACCTTTCCATTTCTATGTCCATGAGTCACAAGGAAATGCGTTGGGGGTACTGACTCAATCTTTTGGATCTTGGCAATGGCCTGTAGCCTATCTGTCAAAACAGTTGGATGTGGTAGCAAGGGGTTGGCCCCATTGTTTGAGAGCTGTTGCAGCTACAGCCCTCCTAGTGAGCAAAGCAGACAAGCCCACTTTGAGACAGAATCTTCAAGTTACTGTACCACACTCTGTTCTGACCATTATGAAACACAAAGGAAGTTTCTGGCTTACACATTCACAAATGTTGAAGTATCAGAGTATGCTGTGTGAGAATCCTCGATTGCAATTGAAGGTCAGTCAAGCTCTGAATCCTGCTACGTTGTTACCAGTTGGTCTTGACCCCTCTGATCATGACTGTCTAGAAACTATGCACACTGTATTCTCAAGTCGCCCGGATTTGACTGATGTTCCTTTGGAACAGACTTTCTTTGTGGATGGAAGTAGTCTCATCATCAATGGACATTGTTGTGCCGGGTATGCAGTGGTGACCTTTGATCTGGTAGTTGAGTCCACAGCTCTGGCCCCAGGAACTTCAGCACAGAAAGCTGAACAGATAGCTCTCACTAGAGCACTGCCAATAGGAAAAGGGCTCTGCCTCAATGTGTACACAGATTCCAAGTATGCCCTTACAACCTTGCATGCACATGGGGCCCTGTACAAAGAATGAGGGTTGATAATCTCAGGAAGCAAATCCATTAAGTATGGCCCCGAGATATTGACATTATCAGAAGCATACTGCCTACAGATCTCAGAATTTAGGAAAAGTAGAATGTATGAATAGAACCCTGAAATCTCAGTTGTCCAAACTTTGCCAAGAAGCTCACCTGAAGTGGCCCCAGGTTCTTCCTATAGCCCTTCTTAGGATATACTTAGCCCCTACTAAGTCTTTAGGAGTTTCCCCTTTTGAGATTCTGTATGGGCAACCCCCGCCTATTGTACAAGGAATAAAGGGAGATATGAAACAGATTGGACCTGAAATTACTAGACAAGAACTATTGGTTTTAAGTTCTGCTTTGCAGAGTCTTCATACGTGGGTACAAGATCAGCTGCCCATCCATCCAACAGAAACCCTGCATCCTCTCAAGCCTGGAGTCTCGGTGTGGATCAAAGAGTGGAGAAAGACACCGTTGGCACCACATTGGAAGGGACCTTATGTTGTCATCTTATTAACCCCAACAGCAGTTAAAGTTGCAGAACTTGAACCCTGGATTCATCACAGTCAAGTAAAGTCAGCAGCCACTGATAGCATGGTAGAAAGGAAGGCAGCTATGAAAAGTATTAGCTATGTGGCAATACTCCCCAATCCCCCAAGATGAGGCTTTTACGCAAGTTTAATATGTGATTTAATTCTCACGCTTTCTCACTAGCGGGTGAGAATAATCAAAGGGGGGAATGTGGCAGGCTATGGCCTATAATAGTCTGCAAATATGAAAGGCCTGTAAGTTAGGCCCTGATCCCAACCCCAATCTAAGAGAAAGAACCAAAGTCTGTAAAAGTTTGAGAAAACTGTTTTAAAATTGCTTAATAAGTTTTCATGAGTGCATAAATCTTCCATTATTCTTTTGTGTTCTGATGATAGAAATGTTTCAATACATGCATTCCTAATATGTAGCAGCTGATAAGCATGCAATAAATAAAATCAGGAGTCAGTTCAAAAGATCCAAGCCAATTTATTGTGCACAGGTCCAGTCAGTCAAAGCTTCAAAAGGAACTGAGCAAAGTTTTTACAGAGACATACTCATTTATACCCTTTTCTTCTGTTTGATACATGAGAACTTTCTATTGGTTCCAGCTTGATACATGCAAACTTCCTATTGGCTCCAACGCCCCTGCACCTGTTCAATTAGAGATCCCTCCGGGGACTAGCAACCAGCCCCCTTCTTTAGGACTGTTCTGACAATGGTGCAGTTTCTAGGTTTGATACTTCTCTACTGCAAGGTTATCCCTAGCTCCAGGAATGCATGTATTGAAACATTTCTTTCTTTTGCACACAAGAGAACAATGACTTATGAATTCATGTAAAACTTCTTATTAAGCAGTTTAAAACAGTTTTCTCATTTTTCACAGATTTTTGGTTCTTTTCTAGCTATAATGGGGGTTGGGATCCAGGCCTAACTTACAGGCCTTTCATATTTGCATACTACTCTAGGCCATAGCCTGCCACACTAGAGCTAGAAACGACCTCGGAGCAGGATAGTATCAATGCCTAGGAACTGCACCTTTGTTAGAACAGTCCAGGAAGGGGGAGCAGGGAGCTAGACCCAGAAAGGATCTCTGATTGGACAAGTGCAGGGGGCGTTGGGACCAATAGAAAGTTTGCATGTATCAAACTGAAAAGAAATGTATAAATGAATATGTTTCTGTAAGAACTTTGCTCAGTTCTTTTGAAGCTTTGACTAACTGAGCCTTGTGCACGATAAATTGGCTTGGATCTTTGAACTGACTCCTGGTTTTATTTATTGCATGCTTATCAACTGCTACAGTATAAGTATTTGATGCGACCTTATTTGGAGTACGGTGTGCAATTCTGGAGATCGCACCTTCAAAAGGATGTGAACAGGATGGAGTCGGTGCAGAGGGTGGCTACTAAGATGATTAGTGGTCTTCATTATAAAGCATATGAGGACAGACTTAGGGATCTTAATATGTACACATTAGAGGAAAGGCGGAATAGAGGTGATATGATTGAGATGTTTAAATACCTCTGTGGCATAAATGTTCAGGGAGAGAGCCTCTTTCAATTGAAAGCAAGTTTTGCTACAAGGGGACATGGGAGGAGGGTGAAGGGGGATAGATTCAGGAATGATATGCAAAAATATTTCTTTACGGAAAGAGTGGTGGATCTGTGGAATAGTCTCCCAGTGGCGGTGGTAGAGATGAGGACAGTAACTGAATTCAAAAAAGCATGGGACAAACACAGAGGATCTCTAAAGTTAAAAAGGGGACTGTTGTGGTTGTTGATATGGAAGGACAGACTAGATAGGGCATGTGGTCTTTTTCTGTCGTCATGTTTCTATGTTTCTATACTCTGGAGGAGAGGAGGCACAGGAGAGATATGATTCAGACCTTTAAATGCTTAAAGAGTATTAATGGACGAACAAACCTCTTCCAAAGACGAGGAAGCTGTAAAAGCAGAGGGCATAACACAAAGCTGCAAGGGGGTAAACTGAAAGGCAATGTCAGGAAATACTTTTTCACTGAAAGGGTGGTGACCGCTTGGAATGCCCTCCAGATGGAAGTGGTGGGACTAAATAAAGTGACAGTGTAGCAGCAGGGCCGGCCCGTCCATTGAGCAAGAATGTTTTTTGCACAGGGCCCCACGTTTCAGGGGGCCCCGCACAAAAAACATTCTACATTAGCACAAAGATTTAAAAAAAAAATGGCTGCTGCTGCCGCTGCCGCCATTGCAGCGGCAGAATCAAATGTCCCGCCGCGGGGCCCCGCCTGCCCGGCAGAGCCTCCCTGAGCTTCCGAGTCCCTCCCAATGCTCAGGTTTTCAGAGCCGCGAGAGCTTCTCTGACCTCTCGCAGCTCTGTTAATCCCGCCGGGGCTGATGGGAAATCCCATCAGCCCCGGCGAGTTTAACAGAGCCGCGAGAAGAAAGGGAAACTCTCGTGGCTCTGAAAGCCCGCACATTGGGAGGGACTCGGAAGCTCAGGGAGGCTCTGCCGGGCAGGCGGGGCCCCGCAGCGGGACATTTGATTGTGCCGCTGCCACGGCGGCAGCTGCAGCAGCAGCCATTTTTTTTTTTAAATCTATCAGGGCTGATGGGGGAGGGGGTTAGGACTGGTAATGGGCTATGGGGGGGTTAGGACTGGAAGTGTATTGATGGGGGGAGGGGGTTTAGGACTGGTAATGGGCTATGGGGGGTTAGGACTGGTAATGGGCTATGGGGGGCTAAGACTGGAAGTGGGTTGTTGGGGGGAGGGGGGTTAGGACTGGTAATGGGCTATGGGGGGGCTAAGACTGGAAGTGGGCTGATGGGGGGTTAAGACTGGAAATGGGCTGATGGGTTAGGATGTAATGGGCTGATGGGGGGGCTAAGACTGGAAGTGGGTTGTTGGGGGGAGGGGGGTTAGGACTGGTAATGGGCTATGGGGGGCTAAGACTGGAAGTGGGCTGATGGGGGGTTAAGACTGGAAATGGGCTGATGGGTTAGGTTATAATGGGCTGATAGGGGGGCTAAGACTGGAAAAGGGCTGATGGAGGGGGGGTTAGGATGTAATGGGCTATGGGGGGGGCTAAGACTGGAAATGGGCTGATGGGGGGGTAGGACTGGTAATGGGCTATAGGGGGCTTGGACTGGAAATGTGCTGATGGGGGGGGTTAGGACTGGTAATGGGCTATGGGGGTGCTAAGACTGGAAATGGGCTGATGGGGGGTTAGGACTAGTAATTGGCTATGGGGGGGCTAGGACTGGAAATGGGCTGATGGGGGTTAGGACTGGTTATGGGCTATGGGGGGGGGCTAAGACTGAAAATGGGGTGATGGGGGGGACTTAGGACTGGAAGTGGACTGATGGGGGGCTTAGGACTGGTAATGGGCTGGGGGGTGGCTAGGACTGGAAATGGGCTGAGTGGAAGGAGGGCTTTAACTGCAAATAGCTGATGGGGATGGGGGCTTGGACTGGAAATGGACTGTGTGTAAGAAGGGCTTGAACTACAAAGCGCTGATCGGGAGGGGGCTTGGAATGGACATGGGATGTAAGGGGAGGGAGCTAGGACTTGAAATGGGCTGATGGGGGTTAGGACTGGTAATGGGCTATGGGGGGCTAAGAATGTAAAGGGGTGATGGGGGGCTTAGGACTGGAAGTGGGCTGATGGGGTGCTTAGAACTGGTAATGGGTTATGTGGGGCTTAGGATTGGTAATGGGCTATGGGGGGGGCTAGGACTGGTAATGGGCGGTGGGGTGGTTAGGACTAGAAATGGGCTGAGTGGAAGGAGGGCTTGAACTGCAAATAGCTGATGGGGAGGGGGGCTTGGAATGGAAATGGGCTGTGAGGAGAGGGAGCTAGGACTGGAAATGGGCTGAGTGAGGGGGGCTAGGACAGGAAATGGGCTGATGGAGGGCTAGGATAGGACTGGAAATGGACTGTTGGGGGGCTGGGATTGGAAATGAGCTGATGGAGGGACTCGGATGGGGGGCTAGGACTGGTAATGGGCTGGGGGGGTGGCTAGGACTAGAAATGGGCTGAGTGGAAGGAGGGCTTGAACTGCAAATAGCTGATGGGGACGGGGGCTTGGAATGGAAATGGGCTGAGTGGAAGGAAGGCTTGAACTACAAATAGCTGATGGGGAGGGGGGCTTGGAATGGAAATGGGCTGTGAGGAGAGGGAGCTAGAACTGGAAATGGGCTGAGTGAGGGGGGCTAGGACAGGAAATGGGCTGATGGAGGGCTAGGATAGGACTGGGAATGGACTGTTGGGGTGCTGGGATTGGAAATGAGCTGATGGACGGACTCGGATGGGGAGCTAGGACTGGAAATGGGCTGATGGTGGGGCTAGGATAGGACTAGAAATGGGCTTATGGGGGCTGGGATTGGAAATGAGCTGATGGAGGGACTCGGATGGGGGAGCTAGGACTGGAAATGGGCTGATGCGGGGACTAGAAGGGAGCAGATGCTGGGTGGGGCTGGAACTAGAAGGGAGCTGATGTTGGGGGAGGATTAGAATAGGATAGAGTTGGGAGAGTGAAATGGAGAGAGAAAAAATATTTTGTGTGGGAAGGAAGACAAATCTACAATTGGCCGGATATTGGGAGAGTAAGTGGGGATTGAGGATGGCGGGGTAAAATTTGAGTGGATGAAATAGGAATGAGGAAAGAGCAAAAGGAGAGAGATTAGTATGTTAAAGCAGATGTAGAGAGAGAATGGAAAAAAACTAGAAGAGTGAAGAAAGGACGAATGGACAGCAGACGATGGAGAGTTAGCAGAAGACATGAAGAAACCAGAAGAAAGTGGCTGGAGCAATTGCAACTGAAAAAAAATGCACAAAAGGTAGAAAAATATCTCTTTATTGAATTTATTAACTGAAATATGCCAGCTCTGGGAAATGTGCATCATTAACGTCTGCGCTTTGTTTAGTACAAGAGGAAATTAATTTATAGTTTTATTTCTACAATGTTGTTGGGCTTTTGGGGTTCCCAGTTTAATTATTGTCTTCCTGTTTCTACATTGTGATTTCTTGTTTGGTGACGGTCTATGTTCTGCACGTGTAACTGAGCTGTTTATGTAATTCCTATTTGACATTGCCACTTGTTCTCTTTCCCCAGTAGGTCATGTATTGTTGTTCTCTGAAATGTATTGGTTTAATATTTTTAGTGTTGCCTTTTGATAGGTAGGGTCTTGTGCTTTGTGAGTCCTTGTAGTACCATTTTGATATGGCAGGTTTGCTATGGGTTCTAAATGGGCAGTGTTTGTAGTAGTTCCTAATGTGCCTGGCAGTTGGCACCGGATTATAGTAATGTAGAAATTTTTTAGTCTTTCTTTATCCATACACTCATTAAGAGGCATGTTTACTAAAAGTTAGTGTATGGTAACATTATGCAAATAGTTATGAAAATGAGGCCCTATGCAAATGAGGCCCCGCACCGAGTCTCCGCACATGTCTCCGCACCCCCCTTGGGCCGCCCCTGTGTAGCAGCTGATAAGCATGCAATAAATAAAACCAGGAGTCAGTTCAAAAGATCCAAGCCAATTTATTGTGCACAGGCCCAGTCAGTCAAAGCTTCAAAAGGAAATGAGCAAAGTTTTTACAGAGATATAACCATTTATACCTCTTTTTCATTTTGATACATGAGAACTTTCTATTGGTTCTAGCTCGATACATGCAAACTTCTCATTGGTTCCAACGCCCCCTGCATCTGTCCAATTAGAGATCCCTCCGGGGCCTAGCAACCAGCCCCCTCCTTTAGGACTGTTCTAACAATGGTGCAGTTTCTAGGTTTGATACTTCTCTACTGCAAGGTTATCCCTAGCTCCAGGAATGCATGTATTGAAACATTTCTTTCTTTTGCACACAAGAGAATAATGAAAGACTTATGAATTCATGTAAAACTTCTTATTAAGCAGTTTAAAACAGTTTTCTCATTTTTCACAGATTTTTGGTTCTTTTCTAGCTATAATGGGGGTTGGGATCCAGGCCTAACTTACAGGCCTTTCATATTTGCAGACTACTCTAGGCCATAGCCTGCCACAACAGAATTCAAAATAGCGTGGGACAGATACAGAGGATCCCTTTATATTAGGGATAAAATAAAAATAAGCATATCTATCTCTTATATCTAAACAAGTAGGGGGGACCTACACGGAGTGATGAGTGAGTACACCCCTAAACAAAGGCATGGGGAGGAGTGACCCGCACAGAGCAGCAAGTGCACCTACTCTTCCCGCCTTGCTGGGCAGACTAGATGGACCATACTGGTCTTTCTTTATCTGCCGTCATATGCTATGTTACTATTCTTCTGTGTATTTATGCCATGGAGGTATTTAAACATCTCTATCACATCTCCCCTCTTGCTCTTATTCCAAAATGTATATATTGAGGTCTTTAAGTCTGTCCTCATATGGTTTATAACAAAGACCACTGACCATTTTTGTAGCCACCCTCTGCAGTGACGCTGCTGAAGTATGGACTTCTCAAGGAATGTCAGTCACCTCGGAACACCCCCTCTTCTCCCAGTGAAGAAGCCTGGGACAGGGGATTATCACCCAGTACAGAACCTGAGGCGAGTGAATGATGCAGTTGAAACTATACACCCTATAGTACCAAATCCTTATAGTCTCTTGGGACTGATCCCCGCTGAGGCTGCTCACTTTACCGTTTTGGACCTGAAAGATGCCTTTTTCTGTGTGCGCCTAGCCCCTGTTGGGAATTTTGAGTTAGGTCTGCTTATATATTGGCTTTATATGACTGAACTCTTGCCTGGTGAAACTACACAGGAGGATGGATGGCACAGAAGACAAGAAGACAGACAAGAAGACAATAGCTATATGAGAGTATATGCTTGCCATAAGATAATGGATGCGGCCTGCTATGGAAGGATTCTGGGAAACCATATTCTGGATAGAAATATGCAGAATGTTGGGGCCTAGCAAAATTACAGGTCAAGCAAAGAATTCAAACTAATGAGCACAAAATACTCTCTGCCTGGTTTCAATTAGTGCCAAGAAGAAGGAAAAATACAGGAAGGGTCAAAGGTCACAGGCCATGCATAGATAAACAGACCTAAAAGCAAATCCAGATGTATAGAGGTCACAGGCCATGCATAAATGAGCAAATCCAAGAGCAGGTCCAGATGTACAAATGTAAGGAGATTCTCCCCTGGGAAAAGTGTTGCAGAACCCTGAGGTCCTGCTGACATCTACGTAGTTATGATGGATTCACTGAGGCTAATTTGAAGCAGACATTTGATACAGGGAGAAATGTATATAAGGTGGTTATTTTGGAGGAAGGGTGGGCAGTGTTTTCTCCCCCTTCACAGAGAGAGGAAGAAAATGCTGTCTGCCATTTCTATAGACAGACCTTGCTGTTCTGCATAATGCTGGAAATAAAAGTCTTTGTAGATAAAGCAACTGCTGTCTAAGTAATTCTTTGATTGGTGATATTTGGGCAACTGTTGTGGGAACCAGAAGCCACAATTATTGGTGCCGAAGCCCCTCTAAATTTTCTAAATTGCCCAAGGACTCCTCTGACTGCAGTTTTATTTGTCAGAGGGACTACCTCCTGTTTTTCACAGAAAAAAAAACAGGGGATGAGAATACCTTCTCATTAGGAGGAGAGGATTCCTTCTGCTGGTACAGAAGATGGGAATACCGCTCTGAGTGACGTCGAGAGAGATTTTGATACCCTAGGATGACTTTATTGGTGAGTGTTCAGTTTCCCTGTCTGTATGAAAGGACAGAAGACTTGCCCGGGTTCGAGTGGTGGGTAAGTATGTAATTAATATTTTGTTATGTAAGAAAACTGTTAGAGTGTCTCCTTATTTAGTTGTAACATTAGGGAATGATTAGGGAAAGAAAGTTTTGCCCAGACATTATGTCTCTTTTCCAGGATTGATTGGTGTATACTTGAGACTGTACATATCATTGATATGAAGCGAGTGTGTGTCTTTATCCACGTTTTCATACCTCCGCGAGGGGATTGGCTGGGTTCAGACGAAGCACAAGCGTTGTATGTGTGTATGAGTCCTGGATTCGTAATTTTCGCTCCTCTGTTAATTAAGAGGTTTGGATTGCCACCTAAAAGCGAAATTACGCGCGCCTCTGTATATAAGGAGGTTCAATTTGCTATTGGTAAAAGGCGAAATTAATTGCCCCTGTCCCCGAACAGTGAAAACACCAGGTTTACAGATCTTAGAAAGAGGGACAGCTAAGGAGAATATTTATAGAAAAACAGGGATGATCACTTTATCTGGGGTGCTCACAGACCAGAGAGGGTGACAATTAGATCTATTGAAGAATAGCTTTCTAAGTATATTTTTGAAATGAATTACTTTACAAGTTCTAGATCAAGGTGAATGACGGAGCTGACTGCAGCTGCATTAAATAACCAAGGAGGAGTGGGTCTAGTTCAGTTTCAGTATTCTGATCAGATAGGCTGTTAGGTATAATGCATTTAACTCTGTCCTGTGTTTTTAGTTTTAATCTTTAGTAAACACTGTCCTGTCATTACTGGCTACTCCAGTAGATTTTATGTTCCCTGGAACTGAACTGATTAGAATTATTTGCTTAAGTTGAACTAAGTGTGGAATTCCTGGAGAGCGTATCTGTTTGCTTTTATTTTCTTTCACAATATTCATGTGCTTGTAAGATGCCCCAGTCTCTGGAGAGGGTAAAACCGTTGGCCCGGAGTCCCTTGAACGCAAGTGACAAGTGGTGTTTGTTTATCTGTCTCTATTCTTCCAAGTCCTTCCTGTCTTCTTTAGAACATTGAAAATAACGAAAAATCTTCTAGTGTCTGCTGTAGTAATTGATGTGCTGAGACAGCTAGTTTTTTTCCCCTTCTGTCTGTCTGAATATATTGTAACATGGAATGGATTTTCTGAGTTAGTGGATTGGGATCTGAATGTATTGTACACTGAAGTGAGAATCTTAGAAGCAGACCGCACAGATAATTGACAGTGTTTTATTCTGAACTGCCAGCTATTGTGTGCAGTGATCTGACTGGTAGAAAAAACAAAGAAAAATAGTTTATAGTTACAAGTACAGCCTGAAAATTTCAAATTGTTTCTTTTCCCCTGTGCATATTTGTGTGCAGTAAATAAATCTGATCCATATGTGTAAAAGTTTTATTTTTTAAATTTGGGATCTTATATCCTGGTTAAGAAAAATTTGTCTGCTGTTCTCTGTGTGTCAGAAGATTAAATAGCTCTGCCTGGGTCTGTGATAGGTCATAGGGCAGTTGTACACAATGCAGAACGAATTTCTATGAATGTGTTACTTTTTGTGAAGCTTATTTTGATTTTTCTAACAAATGTGGAAGATCCTAATTAACCTGAGATTAATGAAAAAATTGTTGTGATGCTAAGAAATTCTGTTTAATTAGTTTTGACTCAGTGATACAAGATCAGTTTTGTCATGTTCTTATGACTTTACAAATTTAAGATCAAACTGATAAAGGAAAAAGATTACAGCTGGATTTTGCAACCAAGGAAAATAGTTCTAAAAGTTAAGAAAATATGTAACCTTGTGATGCAAAGATGTTTAGTTAGTATTACATTGTTGGAGAAAATCCTTATATAAGATTATGAAGAAAATATTGCTTTTTGGGATTTCCCAAGGGGGAATGCTTTAATGAAGTCTCTCAGGAAAGCCTCTCTACTCTGATCAGATGGGCTGCTGTGCTTAAGTGCTCCCAGATGTTAGAGCAAACATTCAAGGCATGAAATTGGAGAATCTGTGTTGTCCTTTGCCCTTTAGAGTGGGGGTTTGACGGCCCTGACAGGACAATGCTACTTAGAAGTGATTTGAATACCGAGTGAATGAGAAGTTATACGTTTGGTTTTGACCAAGCAAAATTAAAAGTAAAACAGAATTGTTCATAAATTACAGAAACCCAAAAGAGCTGTAACTAAGTTTTATTTTAACTTTTGTTTAAAGGACGGAAGAGAGATTTACTGTTTAGTTTGCAGTTCCGTTTGACACCAGTCTCATTCAATTTAAATGTGAAAAGGAGTGTTTGTATTCTTAAGCTCAGTGCTAATGACTAATGACTAAGGACAGTAACATGGGAGTTGCTGAATTTTAGGATAAATTCAGCTATTTTTCTGTATTTGAATTTTATATGTTGGGGTCCAGAGAAAACACAGTGTACTTTGTTTTGAAAGATTTTTTTAAGTTTCAATTTTAGGAATACACTATATTGTAGCACTATGACATACAAACTTACTTTAGTTTACACACTTGCAAAACAAATTTGGTGAAAAATGGAGCTTAGTTCCCAGAAAAATATGAGAATATTTGTAAAGTTATTTACACATAAAACAATAACATTAAGTTGAATTGATTAGACAAAGTCTCCTACAGCACTTTCTCTGATACAGAGGTTTGTTTTTTTTAACATGTCTGTCTAGTTCTGTTGTCCATTTGCTTTTCTTAAGATAGCATGCTGGTAAGGTGAAGCTAGCCCAAGCACTGCTTTGAAGTCTCCGCTTGACATGCAACAGTATCAGTGTCATGAAAGACTCAGGATAATTACTTTGCCTTGTTCAGCACTTTCACTGAGAACAGTATATACAATAGATTCTAGTCATACGTGAGAGAGAGACATGTGGCTGTCATGTTAAAAGTCATGATTTGTCCTATTACAACTGCCGTTATAAAATGTTACAAAAATATTTTTATACTGTAAGGAATTTATTCAGATTGTTTAAGACAATTGCTATTTTGAATGAGCACATATGTCCATTTTTGAACCATACCAATTAAGTTGGTGAGGAAAAAAACACAAAAGGACACTGTTTAATCATGTTGTTATATTCATTAAGAAGAATCCAAGTTTATATTTTCTATATACTATTTGTTTACCACAATACTAACTTTCTAACAATTGTTTGATGTTCTTAGCATGTCAATTAAGAGGTGGTACTTTAATGGACATTAAACTGATGAAGGTTATTTAAAGTGACATATCTGTCTAATGAACATGTAAGCAAATTTTATTCAACTATGCTGTCTCCAGAATCTTTAATTCAGGAAGTCATTTAAGCCCCGACACATATTCAACAATTGGAAATAGACACCTGGAGACAGGCTAGGTGCATTTTGCACTCTGATGTGCTTTGGAACATCGACACTGGCCATGTGGTACTTCCAGATGCTTTTTGCCTCATTTTGCCTTTGTATGTACTGGCCAGACATGCAGGGGTAAAAAGAGGGATGATTTGATGACAAATTTTCACAAATAAAAATTGGAGTAATTCTGAAACTTGCCAAACTTGCAGAATATGTGCTTGCAACTTGTCTAATCTATTAATATGTAAAGATCAGTTAAAAGTATGGTGGAGTATTTCCTACCAGCAAATGAATCTTCAGTGATGGAGAGACAAGAAGTTTATCAAACTGAGAGACACAGTTGATACCATATGAGATAGTTATGATCTTAAGTAAATGTGGATGAAATGATGTTTATCACATTGCATTGTCTCATTGTAAAATCTAATCTAGAATATTTTAGTCTTTTCATTTAATATTGGATTCTGCTCTTCTGAGTGGGACCTGGAGCCATGTCACCAATTGAAATCCGGAGATTCCAGCAGAGGAAATTGGCCATAATCCAGATGGAACAGACCACCCCAAAGACCTCTGAACTCAACTATACTTAAACTTCAGAGACAGGTGAAGCGCACGACGCAGTCCTGAAAAAAAACTGCTGGGAAGCAGGCCCAAATTATCTGAAAATAAAGACTATTAAGACTGATTGGGACTTTTGGGAAAGTCTACAAGCCATTTGGGCTACAGCAATTGCAATACCCACACCAGCTCAAGTTTTGCTGTAACATTTTCAAAGCTTTCTTCATCACTTTGTTGAATATTTGATGTGTTCAGTATTATTGCAAGCTGTATGTCTTCCATTCTCTTAGAATGTTGCCTGCTGGTATTCCGAACTCGGAGGAGGCCTAAAAGCTTTCATTCTTATTCTTTTAAGTATGGCTTGTTTTGCAATTATTGCCTGTTGTGTATTATCCATTCTGTTTGCTTGTTGTCAAAGAATGATAAGTCAAGCACCGATACCATGTATGTTGTATCTCGAGAACTGTACCAGAAGCTGCCCCTTTGGATCATCCCTCCCTGTCTCAAATGGTTATTGTTATCAATGCCCCTTAGTGGGATTACTTTTGCCCCTCCACATAAAAAAGAAAAAGGAATAGAAAAAGTGGAGTATGTTGGGAAATTTGAGTTAGGTCTGCTTATATATTGGCTTTATATGACTGAACTCTTGCCTGGTGAAACTACACAGGAGGATGGATGGCACAGAAGACAAGAAGACAGACAAGAAGACAATAGCTATATGAGAGTATATGCTTGCCATAAGATAATGGATGCGGCCTGCTATGGAAGGATTCTGGGAAACCATATTCTGGATAGAAATATGCAGAATGTTGGGGCCTAGCAAAATTACAGGTCAAGCAAAGAATTCAAACTAATGAGCACAAAATACTCTCTGCCTGGTTTCAATTAGTGCCAAGAAGAAGGAAAAATACAGGAAGGGTCAAAGGTCACAGGCCATGCATAGATAAACAGACCTAAAAGCAAATCCAGATGTATAGAGGTCACAGGCCATGCATAAATGAGCAAATCCAAGAGCAGGTCCAGATGTACAAATGTAAGGAGATTCTCCCCTTGGAAAAGTGTTGCAGAACCCTGAGGTCCTGCTGACATCTACGTAGTTATGATGGATTCACTGAGGCTAATTTGAAGCAGACATTTGATACAGGGAGAAATGTATATAAGGTGGTTATTTTGGAGGAAGGGTGGGCAGTGTTTTCTCCCCCTTCACAGAGAGAGGAAGAAAATGCTGTCTGCCATTTCTATAGACAGACCTTGCTGTTCTGCATGATGCTGGAAATAAAAGTCTTTGTAGATAAAGCAACTGCTGTCTAAGTAATTCTTTGATTGGTGATATTTGCGCAACTGTTGTGGGAACCAGAAGCCACACCCCCACTAGTCAACTTTTGTTTGTTTTTGAATGGCAAGACCCCACAACAGGAGGGCCAACTCACCTGGACTAGATTACTTCAAGGATTCAAGAATTCACCTACTCTCTTCAGTGCCATTTTAAATCAAGATCTTTCCAGCTACTATGTGAACCCATGAAAAAGGGTTCTTCTCCAGTATGTGGACAACTTGCTTATAGCCACTGACTCAGAAAGTGAATGTCCACAAGCCACCAGTGAACTCTTGCACTCTTTTTAATGAGGCTGGATACAAAGTCTCAAGAGCCAAGGCATAATTATGTCAAACAAGTTAAATACCTAGGATTCCAGTTGTCCAGCAGAATTAGACGCCTGAGACCAGAACGTAAAGAAGCTGTATGCAGTATTCCTGCTCCAACCACCAGGAGGCAAGTGAGAGCCTTCTTGGGTGTCACAGAGTACTGTTGTATATGGATCCCCAACTTTGCTCTAATTGCAAAACCACTATATCAAGCCATCAAAGGATTGGAACAATCTCCATTAGAATGGGGACCTGAACAAGAAACAGCATTCAAGACTCTGAAGACAGCCCTGATGACATCACCAGCTCTTGGACTACCAGATGTATAGAAGCCATTTCGTTTATATGTTCATGAGTCACAAGGAAATGCCTTGGGAGTGTTGACTCAGCCACTTGGATCTTGGCAGCGACCTGTAGCGTATCTAAGCAATTGGACATTGTTGCAAAAGGATGGCCACCTTGTCTGAGAGCCATCGCAGCTACAGCACTTCTAGTAACTGAAGCAGACAAGCTCACTCAGGACAAAATCTCTGTGTAATAGTGCCACATTCTGTTCAAACCCTCATGGACCACAAAGGAAATTACTGGTTCACCAACTCACGAATGCTAAAGTACCAGAGCATGTTGTGTGAAAATCCTCGATTGCAACTGATGGTCAGTCAAGCCTTGAACCCAGCTACACTGTTACCAATTGGAACTGACCCTCCTGATCATGACTGCATAGAAGTCATGGATACTGTATTCTCAAGTCGACCAGACCTGACAGATATGCCTTTTGAAGATCCAGAACAAACTTTCTTCGTGGATGGAAGCAGTCTTGTAGTCAATGGACATCGTTGTGCTGGATATGCAGTAGTAACCCTGGATCTTGTAATTGAATCATCAGCCCTAGCCTCAGGAATATCAGCACAGAAAGCAGAATTGATAGCACTCACAAGAGCACTAATACTGGGAAAAGGACTCTGTATAAATGTATACACAGATTCTGAGTATGCATTCACAACATTGCATGCTCATGGAGACTTGTACAGAGAGCGGGGATTGATAACTTCAGGAGGAAACTCTATCAAATATGGCCCAGAAATATTGACATTGTTAGATGCTGTATGGGCCCCTGAGAAAGTTGCAGTTATGCACTGTCGAGGACATCAAGCAAGAAAAGGAGAAATTGCACAAGGGAACAGATTTGCAGATGCCTCTGCTCGTAAAGCAGCCATTACCGGACAGACTCTAACTCAGAATACTACAATTCAAGCAGTTCTATTTCCTGTACCTCTTAATTCATGGGATCCCAGATATACTACAAAAGAATTGGACTATTATTGTGAACAAGAATGGGGAGTACTCAGAAATGGATGGATAGAACTTCCACCACAGGACAAATAGTGATTCCTGAAGCATTAAGTTTAGCCTTTGTTCAAGCATTTCATCAAGCAACACATTATGGAAAAACTGCAATGACAAAAGCTTTGAAACCTCATTTTTATATTTCTTTGTTGGGACCTTTGACAGCTTCAGTAGCTCGTCAATGCAAAACATGTGCCAAGAACAATGCCAAGCAAGGTCCTAATCTACCACAATCAACAGGAGTTACTCCCATGAGTAATTTTCAAGTGGACTTTACTGAAATGCCAAAAGCAAATGGATACCGTTACTTGCTTGTTCTAGTGTGTACCTACTCTGGGTGGGTAGACACTTTTCCCACCAGGACTGAGAAAGCCAGAGAGGTCACTAAAGTCCTACTTCATGAAATTGTTCCAAGATTTGGAATACCATTAGTCATAGGGTCAGACAATGAGCCCTCATTTATATCCCAAGTAACTCAACAGTTAGCTAAAGCTCTACAGATACAATGGAAGTTACACACAGCATACAGACCTCAGAGTTCAGGGAAAGTAGAGCGTATGAATAGAACTCTGAAATCTCAATTGTCCAAAACTTTGTCAGGAAACACATTTAAAATAGCCACAGGTACTTCCAATAGCTCTTTTAAGAATACGCTCAGCACCTACTAAGTCATTAGGACTTTCTCCCTATGAGATTTTGTATGATAGACCTTCACCTATTGTCAAAGGGATCAAAGGGGATATGAAGCAGATAGGATCTGAAATTATTAGACAAAAACTATTGGTTTTAAGTTCTGTTTTGCAGAGTCTTCCTATGTGGATACGAGATCAGCTACCCATCAACTTGACTGAACCGCTGCATCCTCTCACGCCTGGAGTCTCGGTGTGAATCAAATAGTGGAGAAAGACACCGTTGGCACTGCATTGGAAAAGACCTTATGTTGTCATCTTGTTAACCCCAACAGCAGTTAAAGTTGCAGAACTCGAACCCTGGATTCATCACAGCAGAGTGAAATCAGCAGCAGCTCCAGAACCAGACCAGTGGACATCAGAACATGATCCAGAAGTTCCATTGCGGCTAAATTTGCGAAGACAAGCAAATTGAAAAATTCAGGAAATTTTGAAAAGAGACTGTGCTAATATAGAACTCCTGAATCTCAAGAGACTATTTGTTTATTCTGAAGAAATTATCATCAACAGAAAGAGACTGTATTATGGACTATATTATTTGAAAATCTTTGTGCCATTTTGATCAAAGACAGTGCAAACTAAAAGGACTGTGTCTATTGAAATACGTTGGAATCTACA
This sequence comes from Ichthyophis bannanicus, assembly GCA_033557465.1. Classification (NCBI taxonomy): domain Eukaryota; kingdom Metazoa; phylum Chordata; class Amphibia; order Gymnophiona; family Ichthyophiidae; genus Ichthyophis; species Ichthyophis bannanicus. The sequence goes on from CM066033.1 coordinate 1,258,064,925, forward strand.
GCTCTACACACCTACCAATGAAATTGGTAAGGTCATGTATAGCGGAAGCTTGAGGATCTACAATCAACACTACACCTGTTGCATGCTATTGAAAGCAAAACAGGTCAACGTAAAGTAAAGAAGAAGAAGACTTCGTGGTCAAGAATTATCAACAGTTGCACTGGTTTTTTCAAAGACTTGCACTAATTCTTCAGAGACCTTTCATCATGATTCTCTACTGTTTCATCTTGATAGCAGCCTTGGGGTGCTTTGAACTGACTTTTGCCTTGCCACCCTGTGCTGCATGCATAACTACTACTCGTACTGAAGAAAAGATTACACAGACTTTGCTTTATCATACCTACTATACTTGTACAGATATAGTGAGACAATGTATTTTACCCCTCTACCTATGTAATATATCTGCAATCATTGAGAATATTGTAGAAAGAAAGACAACAGCTAAGCTCCTAGCTATGAGACGGTATCGGCCTATACCAAATGACATGGCAACAACTCAAGTATAAGTGATTTGTTTCTCACCCATCTTAACATTCAGGGTGAAGCATGCAATAAATAAAACCAGGAGTCTTTTCAAGGATCCAAGCCAGTTTAATGTGCACAGGCTCAAGCAATAATCAATTTCAAAATGGCTGAGCGATGTTCTCTGGCAATACAACAACTTTTATAGACTTTTGCTCCATTCTAGGTATAGAAAAACATTTCATTGGTCCCGGTAACCTACCGTACCTCCCGTACCCCTTCTATTGGTCCCGGTACTGATATGATTATCCATATGTTCTTTGAGTGGGCTCAGCACCTGCTTTGCCCCCCTCCTAGTCCCAATTACAATGGCCAGTTCATCAACTTGTTACTTTCATACTTCCAAGGCCATTGAGCCAATTTGTGCGTGTAGGGGAGCAGGGCTCTGCAGCCTTTCTGTCAGCAGTTTCAATTAAATCCCTTACAGCTGCATTCTCTTATCAGTGGGCATTTAAACATATTTTTCTGTATTTTTCCAGGTTCAGTTCTGCTTGTCTAAGCTAATTCAATTGCTTTACTGAATTCTAATTCTACAATAGCAGCATGTTGGGGGATGTGCAATTCCTATGGGCCTCTTCACAGGCTTCATTTACAGGTCAAGCTTGTTAAGCCTGTCTGCTTAGTTCAATTAGCATGGAGCATAGGCCTTCGCCTACCACAGTAGGCCATGGCCTAGCATGGCCTGTTGCTATGAATGGCCTGTTGCTGTAGCAGCAAAGCGCAGACAAACCAATGATACCAGGAGTCTGTTCAGAAGGTCCAAATCATTTATTTGTGCACAAGTCTCAAGCAAGGCAATTTCAAAATGGCTGAGCAAAGTTTTCAAGCATTACAACAACTTTTATAGACTTCTGTTCCATTCTAGGTATAGAAAAACATTTCATTGGTCCCGGTACTCTCCCGTACCCTTAACTTATGTGTATATCCCTTTCTCTACAACTGATTTATTAAATTGGAGGTCGCATTATGCCTCCTATACTAGTAAGCCCCAGGAGCTGACAGAATTAGTAACTAGTATTATGGAAACTCACCAACCCACTTGGCCAGATTGCCGTCAGCTCCTGACCACCCTATTTACTACAGAAGAACGAGCGAGAATTAGAATCATCAATGTAGTATCTCCCTTCTTCTCCTCCTTCTATTCTGTGGCTACCACTTCATTGCTATGAAAGGCCTGTAACTTAGGCCTGGATTCTAACCCATACTATAGCTTGAAAAGAACCAAATATTTGTGTGAAATAAGAAAACTGGTTTTGAAATGCTTAATCAGAAGTTTTTATGAATTCATAAGTCTTCTATTATTCTCTTGTATGTGAAAGAACAGAAATGTTTCAGAATATGCATTCCTGGAGCCAAGGTTAGCCTTGAAGCAAGAACTGGACCATTGTTAGAACGGTCCTGAGGGAGGGGGACCAGTTGCTAGGCTCCGGAGGGATTTCTAATTGGATAATTGAAGGGAATGTATAGCCAATGAAATGTTTGCATGTATCAAATGTATTGAGCTAGAACCAATGGAATGTTTTCATGTATCAAGCTAGAAAAGTGGTATAAAAAGTTATGTCTTTATAGAGAGCTCCGCTCAGTTCCTTGAAAGCTTTGACTGACTGGGCCTGTGCACAAATAAACTGGTTTGGACCCTGTAAATTGACTCCTGGACTTGTTCATTGACTGCAGTTTGCTGCTACAACGCCACCCTTTTTATATACTTTTGAAGGTACGGTCTCCAGAATTGCCCACAGTACTCCAAATGAGATCTCGCCAAGGACTTCTTCAGAAGTACTATCACTATGTGCGCCCGGGAGCATTCCCTGTACTCTGCCTGGACTTCTTGTTTCCAGGGTGGAAGGCATTGCAGAGAACAGGGAATGTTCCTGGGCACCCGTGTGGTAGAGTTTCTTTAATTGCTACCATGGACCTGACAGAATGCAGTAGGAACAGTGTGGCAGGGGAGAGGGGAGCTTGTGTGGTATTGAGAGGAGAAAGCAAACTAGGGAAAATGTCTGCAGGCTGATTATGGGAATCCCTGTCCTAGTGTGATTATGATGTCAGTGATTACTCTAGAACTCTTCTGTGACATCAGTCACAGCTGATTGGTCAGGGCTAGAGTTACATCACTATAGGATAATCCCAGATCACCTTCAAAGCTAAATATAGGCTGACATTGTACATCACTGCTTATGAGAGAGGTGTGCTTTAATCAGAGAGGGAATGGTGGGAGTAAATCATGATCTGTAGAACAGCCGTCCACTGGTTCGTTCAAAAAATAGTGCACTACAGCTAGATGGTTATTTAGTATCTGAGCACCTCTGTATGTCAGGAGCCCCTGTGAACACAGCAGACTTTGGTCATGCTGATTGTTCAGAAATGGACTTTTCCACCATGTCATTCCAATTTTGGCTTCCTGTGAGTATCTTTACTGCCTTTCCTCTGTGATAGCTGGATAAAGGAAGTTTGTGTGCAATCCTCTGAAAATGTCACCGAACTATCTGACCTGTGGAAATCTCTTGTCCATTTCAGGAAAAGCTTCACATGTAACGTAATCTTGCTGGCGCTGTTGGTAAGTAGATTCTTCTTCTGAAACATCCTCTGGGAGCATGCTTGCTGCTTTCCCCCTCCCCCTCTTCTTACTCCAGGCCTCCACATATTATCTTTAAACCTAGGAGCCAGCCCAAGAACTTAAAAGCTAGTGACAGACCTCTCCTCATTGTTCCCCTGCCCCCAATGAAGTTCAAGTATAGAGGATGGGGGGGGGGGGGGAATCCCCTATGAAGTCTACAGGAGCTCTTTTAGAAACTTACTGTTGCCATACTGGGTCTATGGGAAAATAAAGTTTGGTAAATGAGTCGCTTCATGTGCTGTCACAGATCACTGGCAGAAGCCAGTGGCCTCCCTTCATCGAGCATGTGGTCAGGTCAAGCAGTGTGATGGCATTCTGTTGATAGGTGAAGTGAAGAGGTAGTTGCCTTATGTATCACTGTGGCCTAGTTCAGCAGTCTCTCTTGCAGATATACCTCCCCACCCCTATCTTCAGTCAGTCTTGTGCTCTTTCTTATACCCCTACCTATCTTCATCTAGCTTTGATCTCTTTCATAAACACTCCCCTCTGTTCTACCTCTTCCAATAAGCAGCCATCCTTCACCTCTGGTAATGAATGGGTCTGGTGCCCCCCACCTTGCCATCTGTGTATTGGGGGGGGGGGGTCTCGACACTGGAGTGGGAATGAGGGTGCATTGGGGAAGCTGTGGGGGGAGTCTTGGCACTGGAGTGGGCATGAGGTATGTTGGGGGATGTGTGTGGGGGGTCTCTTGGCATGGGACATGGGAGGAGGGTGCACAAGAGTGGAATGAGATGCATTATTAGTCTTGTACTGTGAACGTTTCACACACTGCATGCATGATATTAGTCTTAATCTCACAGTTTCTATTATTCTGTGTTCTCAACAGACTTTGGCAATGGGCTTCATGACTGGAACAATAGCCAGGTACTGGCCTTTGGCATTATTTTTTGTGACACTGACTACATAACTGTGTGTTGAAAGTAGCTCCTTGGAACCCTCACCTGCTCTGATTTGTAGGATATTGACAGAATATTAATGAGCTTCAGGAAACAGGGGCTCAGTCTCAGTCTGTCCCAGGACAGGAGGGGACTGGCGGTGGTACTGGGCAATATACTTAGGCCTGCAGAAGAGCAGCTGTGATACAAACATCCCTTCAGCTCCGGCCGTACAGTTCTCAGTGCTACAGTCTGAGAGAGGGCAGAAAATCCAGCTGTACCTCATTAGGAGAACAAGGTGGTGCTCCCAGAAGGAAAGGGCATAACACCTCAGCCCTGGGAGTCTGGGTGTGGTACCTCCTCTGTGGGGACATGGTGCTTTGTTTTCAAAATTATTAACCTCCATGTTCCTGAGTAATTTATTTTATGTATTTATTTAGTTAGCTGGGCTTTTATACTGCTTTTCACTGGGTCAAAATGGTTTACAAACAATTCAGTTACAATAGGACATGGAGTGTATACAATAACTATGTACAAATAACTGCCTACAATGATTTGTATTTGTTGGGGTGCATGGGTGAGTGGGGTTATGTTATAAGACCATAGTGCTCGATGAACAGATGAGTCTTCAGATGCATCCTGAATGAGGAAAGGTCTTCGATGCTCCTGATGAGGTAATGAAACACAGGAACACTTTGTTTAAACCTTCTGAAGCCTGTCAGTAAACTCGGTCCTGTTTATTTAACAGATTTTGATATACCGCTTTTTTATCAGTCAAAGCGGTTTAAATAGAACTTAGGGGCTTGTTTACAAAGCCGCGGTAGCTGTTCGCGATCGTTATCGGAGCCGCGGCCCCATTGATTTCAATGGGGCTGCGGCTCTGATAACAATCGCGAATCGCTACCGCGGCTTTGTAAACAAGCCCCTTAGTTTTTACAAGGAACAGATTTCGATCAACATTGGAACTTGTACAATAAATATAGGAAACATAATAAAGGACATTATAAGGCTGTTAACAAATGCAACTACAGTATATACAGTGGGCTGAGAGGTTAGCAGGAATGGGGTCAAATGGGATTTGAGAGGGTGGTGAGGAGTGGTGGGATCATAGAGGTTTCCTAAGTGGGGTCAAGTAGGTTGCTTATTATCAAAATGCTTCTAGAAGAGGTGAGTCTTGAGTTTTTTTAATGAAATTCAGTGAAAGGCTTGCTGTTTCTGATTTCTGGGGGTAGCGCATTACAGAGGGTGGGGGCATATAATGAGAAAGTTCTTGATCTTGTAGACTGCTTGCAATTGCGAGACCGCGATGGAATACAGATGAGGTTCTGGGTGCTTTTTCTCCTTGGCCTAGTAGAGTCTGAGGTGTGAATTAAGTCATGTAGTTGCTCTTCTGATGTATTGTTCAGGGATTTTTGGATGAGGGTTAAGACCTTGTATATATTCTTGAGTTGATGGGGAGCCTTTGGAGATATTTGAGGATGGGTGTGATGTGGGTGTGCTGTAAGGTTTGAAAGATGGTTCTTGTAACAATATTTTGTGCAAGTTACAGAGGAAGGATTGTGTATTTAGGTAGGCCTTGATAAATGGAGTTGCAGTATCAAAGTGTGATAGTGGCCTGGCAGACTGTACGGAATGTATCGGTGGATAGGAGGGAGCACATGTTTTGGATGGTTTTTAGCTTGTAGTATACCGCTTTGGTGATGCTATGGATTTGTTCCTTGAAGTTAAGTTGCTGATCAAGTATGATTCCCAGGTACCTTTGTGTGGGAGCTGACTTGGATTTCAGAGTTGCTGAGTTTGATAGAAGGGAAGGGTGGGGGCGGAGCCTGCAACGATCCAAGATGGCCGCATAATCCTTGTCCCCTGCCTGATCCTACTAAGAATTTGCTTCCTTTGTGTGGTTGTGTAGAATAGATTGATCCCTTCCTCACACGGACGACGAGGGTAATGGCTACCAGTAAGCCTACCAAGCTGGAGTTTGGTGGTAGTGCAAACCAGGCTAACAAACGTTTAAAGCCTGACCCTCCCTCCCCGTTGAAGTCGGCGGGAGGCCATGAGTGTGGAGCGGGCATGCAAGAGATCTTACGAGAGATCCGGGCTGTGAAAGAGATGGTGTCGGCCAATGGTGAAGCCTTGGCGGAGGTTCAATCTGACATCCTCGAGCTGAAAGAGCTCAAAGTGCAAGTGGCATCCATGGCTGCTAAGATTGAGGTCTTGGAGGGTAAAATGGCGGCACAGGAGCTACAAACCCGACAAGTGGATCGAAATAAGAAACGCATTGAGGCGCTTGAAAAGAGCCTGGAGGATCAGAGTAATCGGGCGCGCCGCAACAACATTCGGGTTGTCGGGATTCCGGAAGGCGCAGAGGGAGCTAATGCAGTGGAATTCCTGGAGAAATTATTGCCTCAACTATTACAGCTCCAGTTTACTCACCCCTTGGAAATCGACAGGGCGCATAGAGTGCCGACGCAGGTCAGTCCGCATCAGAAACTCCCTCGGCCCCTGATAATGCGGGTGCTGCGCTATGCGCAAGTTGTCCAGGTCATGAATGCGGCCAGGGTGCGCAGTCCGCTAAGTTTTGAGGGGCATCCTGTGGCGTTCTACCCAGACTTTTGCAAGGCCACAGTAGACAAAAGAAAACAACTCCTCGCGTGTAGGCCGCGGCTGCAGCACCTACAAGCCCGATATGGCATGTTTTACCCCGCGAGGCTAAGGGTGACCCTGCACAACCAGACCCGTACGTTTGATGATCCGGCGGTGCTACGAGCATTTCTGGATGATAAAGAGGCCATGGGAATACAGTGATTGCGCTACTGGGTGTGAACTGGTAATCTGTCTGCAATGCTATTTAAGGCCTATGCAGTGTTTGCTGAAGAAAGAACTGTGTTCGAACTGGCCATAGAGATCTGGGCTAAATCTCGGCTCCCTCTGAGTCGCCATTGGCGTCGAGTGTTGTGGGCACCTATGGAGTTGGGCAACCTACCCCTGGCATGCGCGAGCTGACTTATGGCCTGGTGAAGCGTTTTCTGCCACCTGCGCCCCCCAGTACGGTCACCCAGGGGCACTCTGTGATGGGATCACCCCAGATTGAATGTCTGACTGATCACTTTGAGACTGAAATTACTGAACATATTAGAGTGTTATGTGTGTGCTGATGTTCAAGTTGGGGATCTGGGGGGGAGTGTTGGGAGGTCTGGGGGGGGGCCTGGGGGGCTAGGGAGGGTGGGGGGGAAGGGTTGGGATTGCATATGAGGAAGAGTGATAAACTGAGTGTGCTTATGGTAGTGAGTGGAACAATAGCTGTGTGGGGGGGAGGGGGAGGGGGGAATGTGGGTCTTAAAACTGACACTGTACTTTTCCTTGCTCTGTTTATGTTGTTAGTCTTCGGTTTAGTTGAGGGGGGGACCTGATGTCTGGGGCCTGGAGAAGCTTATTCGTAGGGGGTTTAGGGGGGTGGGGGTTGGAGGGATAAAACCTGGCCACAAGGGGAGAACAATGCATATGATGTGTGGGAGGGGCGGGGTTATATGGTAGTCGGGATTGAATGGTTCTCCCGATTATAGCTCTATGCTGGAGCTCGGGGGTGTCCTCTTGGGATTCATTGTTACTTGTGGTGGGATGTTACTCTTGCACTCTGTTTTCGGACTTGCACAGCCTTTACCGTGAAGATACTCTTGTGCCATGCATGCGGTGAAATTTATTTCTCTGAACGTAAAGGGCATAAATAATCCCATCAAACGGAAGAAAATTCTAGTGTACTGTAAGAATGAGGCCGTGGATGTGGTTTACTTACAAGAAACACATTTGTCATCGCATGAGTCGGGGAAATTGGGCGGGGGAGCCTTTGTACTAGCTGGCCACGCCCCGGCGGTAGGGAAAAAAAATGGGGTTATTATTCTTGTCAGAAAGGCGTTACATTCTAAAGTGCTGCAGCAGAGGGCAGACCCCGGGGGTAGATGGACTAAGGTGAAACTGCAGCTTGGGAACCGGACACTCGCCCTTCTGAATGTTTACGGGCCGAATCTGGATGACGGGAGGTTTTATAAAGCCCTGGCACAAGAAGTGAAAGAATGGGAGCACGAGGAATGGATTATAGGTGGGGATTTCAACTTAATTTTGGATCCGCTATTGGATCGTCAGCCTTATCGGTCCCTTCGGAATAGTAGGTCAGCAGCGATACTTACTTCTATTATGCAGGAATTCGGGCTTTCGGATATATGGAGGCTCTGGCATCCTAAAGACAGGCAATATTCATTTTACTCGCTTCCTCACGGATCGCATTCGCGTATTGATTTCTTTTTGGTTTCCAGGCCTTTACTTTCAGGGGTGTCGTCTGCTGACATTTTGGGTACACATTTATCGGACCACGCGGCGATAACCTTGGTGCTTCAGCCGCGCGTCTCTACCCCGAGGGTGGCCTCCTGGCACTTCCCCAGGGAGCTACTGCAGGACCCGGAGTTCAGAATGGAAATTAAGGAAGCCATAGCTGACTACTTCCAATTGAATTCCCTTACAGAAACTGCAGTGTGGGCCTGGTGGGAGGCATTCAAGGCCTCGCTTAGAGCGTGATCACCAGTTACAAGATACGTGTTGCGAGGAAAAGAAGGGAGAGGTTGAAGGATTTAGAGACACAAATTTTGGCAGGGGAGCGAATTTTAGCAGGCAGATCTGACCCCAGTATTTTATTGCGCCTGCAGAGGCTACGTTATCAATTTAATGATCTCCTTAGTGTGGAAGCTACCTTGCAGATCCGACAGGCGCAGGGGAAGTACTATTGTGAGGGCAACAAGGCCGGACATCTCTTGGCTGCTACCTTAAACCCTCGTAAGTCTAAACACAGGATAGAGGCTATTATCGATGATAGTGGGGGTCTACACACGAGGGATACGGAGATTGTGGAGCGCTTTCGGGAGTATTATCAACGATTGTACGCCTCTGAAGTGGCATCGGACCCAGTTTCTTTCCAGCAGTTGTTTGCCCACATTTCTCACCCGACATTAACCCCTGCCCAGGTACTGGAGCTGGACAAGCAGGTGGCGGCGCGTGAGATCAGGGATAATATCCAAGGCTTGCAGGGTGGGAAGGCAGCAGGGCCGGATGCCATACCGGTGGAATTTTATCAAACCTTCCTTGAGGAACTTTTACCTTATCTAACACTATATTTTCAAAATTTATTGGCCCAGGCTCCTGTTGTGGGTTCGTTCACAGCGGCGACAGTGGTAGTCTTGGAAAAGCCGGGTAGAGACCCGCATCGTGTGGCGAATTACCGTCCAATTTCATTACTTAACGCTGACTATAAAATTTTTGCTTCGGTACTGGCTTGGCGGTTGGTCACCGTAATCCCATCCCTGTTACACCCTGATCAGTGTGGTTTCGTCCCCGGACGCTCCACGGCAGACAATGGGAGACTTCTCGTAAACGCTCTAGCGGCTGCGGAGAAGGCTCAGGACTCCCTGGTGGGGCTTTCGGTGGATGCGGAGAAAGCCTTTGATCGGCTAGAATGGGGCTTCCTCATGCAGGCGCTTAGGTGGTTTGGTGTTGGGAGTGACTTTCTAAAAATGATAACTGTGCTCTATACGTCCCCTTCAGCGCGGATCCTCGCCAACAGCTCTCTGTCTGCATCCTTCTCCCTAAATAGAGGAACCCGCCAGGGCTGCCCCCTCTCCCCCTTGCTTTTCAATCTAGCTCTCGAGCCCTTACTCTCTCTGGTAAGACAATCTCCCGCAGTCACGGGGCTAGAGATTGCTGGGAAACAAATCAAACTGTCAGCTTATGCTGATGACCTCCTGCTATTTCTACAGCCGGACTCTGTGGGGGAAGTCTTGGATTTGATTGCCCAATATTCGAGGTTATCGGGATATAAAATCAACTGGAATAAGTCTACGGCCTTTCCAATGAACAAGTGGACTTTTTCGTCCTCGGTGGAAGGATTTCCTTTTAAGTGGGAGGCGACGGCCATCAAATATTTGGGGGTTTTATATTGCTCCTCCTTAGAAGAGACGGTGGCGGCGAATATGAAGATTTTGAGGGACATGGTGCAGGCTTACTCATTGCGGTGGTCCCCACTGCATTTGTCTTGGTGGGGCCGGTTGGATTCCATTAAAATGATGCTGGTCCCCCGTTGGTGACCTTTTTGTGGCAGGGTAAGCCGCCGCGGATCGCTCTCAAGAAGCTGAAGGCCCGTAAGCAGGAGGGAGGTGTCCAATTTCCGGATTTTCGGCTATATCACGCAGCCCACCTGTTGAAACAGGGTTCGCATTGGGGGGCTTCTGGCGAAGGGGGACTCAAACCCGTGTGGGTGGAGGTGGAGGAGCAACTGGCAGCTCCCATCCCCTCACAACTGCTGGTGGAGATGGATCTTCCGGGGGTGGGAATTCTCCGGGCCACGCAGCACGCTTTTTGGATGTTGGCCCAATTAGTAGAACGGAATGGGCGAATCTCGGCTGCCTCTCCTATTTGGCATAACCCTACCTTAAAGATTGGTCGAAAGCCCATTGCGTGGAAGGGTTGGCAAAGTAAAGGGATATGGACGGTTGGTCAGCTGATTAAGGATAAAGTTTGGAAATCCTTTGAGGACTTGCAGATAGAGTTCGACCTCACCCCGCAGTGTTTTTTCCAGTGGCTACAGTTGAAGCATTGCCTGGAGTCCATTCCCGGGGTTCCCTCTGCGATACTGGATCAGGGTGCCTTGTTCCAGACGGTGGGGGCGTGTCTGGGATCTAAAGGCATGGTGTCTAAATTTTATGCTATTCTCCGAGACAAGTCCTACTCATTCCCCGGCACGGTGGTGCAGAGATCGGAGGAGGAGGTTGGTGGCTCTTTCTCGCCCAAAGTATGGGAAGCGGTGTGGGGGAGGATCAACAGAGTAGCGAGAGCGGCAACACTGTCCCAATCTCTTTACTTCATTGTGCATAGGGCATACCTTACTCCGACTAGAGTGGCAAAATGGGGAGGGAAGGACTCCGGGCAGTGTTGGACGTGTGCCGCTGCCCTAGGTACGTTTCAACACATGTTTCTTGAGTGCTTTTACGTCCAGAGATTTTGGCGAGTGACTTGGCACAAGATTGGGAAAATCTTAGACATACAAGTTCCTTTAAATTGGGAGATCATCCTCCTCCGTTCCTGTGCGCGCTCTTTAGCGCTGGGAAAGGATAAGGAGTTCCTTTTTAATTTCATGATGGCCATAGCCTTAAAAATGATCGTGACTCATTGGAAAGATCTCACGCAGTTGGACGGCCATCACTGGTGGAACTTGGTATGTCTGTACTCCAAATTTGAGAAAGTGCAGGATGCCAGGGAGGCTGGATGGCGTCAATGTTTCGTTGTACGGCGGGTGCAGTGCGAGTCAGAGTGCAAGAAGGAAGTGGTTAACAAGTGGTATTATCTAGACGAATACGCAGCTCGAGCAATGGTGTAGTGCCTATAGGCTGTATAAAACAGTTCAGAGCTGCTGTTCGTCTTCTGGTGTATTTCTGCTTAGTGAGGATCCCAAGGGGACCGGGGGGGGGGGGGGGGGGGGAGAGAAAGGTGGTCGGGGAGAGGGAGGGGGGGAGGGGTTGTAGGAGTGGGGGTACTGTGTGGTTCGTGCTAGTTGCACTGCTGTCAGGAATTTCTGTGTGGTTTTGTGGTTGTGTGAAATTAATAAAAAGATTTAAAAAAAAAAAAAAAAAAAGAAGGGAAGGGAAGGGTGAAGTTGGGATCCTTGGTTACGTGGAGGAGCTCTGTTTTACTGAGCTTGATGGAGAGGTTATGATGGTAGAGCCAGTTGATGGTTTCAGTGAGGCAGTTTGAGAGAATGGAATAGTCTGTAGTGGAAGTGGAGAATAGTGTAGCAATCATTATATCATCGGTATATATCAGAAACTGGACTGGGAATTGTTGAAGGATGTCACATAGAGGCCGAATGTAAATATTGAATAGTAGAGAGGAGCGAGAAGAACCTTGTGGTACACCCTGGTTAAGGGTGAATGGGTTTGAGGTGTGTGTTTGAAACCTTATCTGTTTTTTGCAGATTAGTGAGACTCCAGTTTGGTGGAGTTTGTTGAGGAGAAGCTGGTGGGATACAGTGTCAAAGGTGGCAGAGATGTCTAGAAAAAGCAGGAGGAAGCCTTGTGTGATTGATTCGATGCTAGTGATGAGTGAATTTAGGAGGAAGGTCATCAGTTTCCTTGTCATGATTGGGTCTGAATCCATGTTACTGTGCATTTTAATGGTGCATGATGGTCTATGTGATCTTGGAGTTGTGTTTGTACACCTTTTTCAATGATTTTGGAGATGAAGAGTATACTGGTTATAGTTCTGTAGGAGGCTGGTGAGTGTGGATCCAAATTTGGCTTCTTCAGGAGTGGTCTGATTGATGATTGCTTGAGAGAGGGAGGTAGGAAGGAATCCTCGGGGGCAGGAGGAGTGGACAGTGTCAGATAGGGAAGGTAGGAATTGGTCCTGTGTAATCTTCAACCAGGAGACCAGACATGGGTCGAGCGGGGAGGTAGTAGTATTGAGATTGTGAACCTCAGAGGTGCTGAAGGTATCCTAGACAGGAGTAAATTTCCACAGGATAAATCCCAGGTATCCCCCAGACCAGGCCCAATAGTATTTTTGCGGGCCTGAGATATACCCAATTCTTCATCTGCGGGAGCTAAATATTCCCGCAGTTGCAGAATCAGGGCACTTGGATGGGCCAGTGTGAACAGCATTCCACACCGGACTAAGTCCAAGTGCCTGCCCAACTCCCCCTGCTCTGTGCTCCTGCCTATGTGCAGGAGCTCGCACGGCCTGCTAGCAAACAATTACTTTCCCCAGTGCCCGACCCTCGGCAGGTTCAGCCGGCAAGGGCCCACATGCTGCTGCCCTGTAGGTCTGGGGCTGGATCACTCCCCCAGATTGGACTTATTCCACCTCGGAGGTAGAATAAGTCCCACATGCTGCTGCCCTGTAGGTCTGGGGCTGGATCACTCCCCCAGATTGGACTTATTCCACCTCGGAGGTGGAATAAGTCCCACATCCATCTTCCCACTGCTGGAGGTAGAGGGCCATGAGCAGAATAGGTCTTGTTCATCCTGGTCCTACAGCCCACTCCTTCTTCGCCCACTCTCTGCCTTCATCCAGCCCCCTCCCATACCTGTCCAGCACTCCCCACACAGCAGCTCCATGTGTGTGGGGAGACGTGCCAGCAGAATATGGTCCCTGCGAATAGCAGAGGTTGTATGTTTAACTAGGACACACATCCCTGCTATTCATAGGTCATAATCTACCCCATTGTGTACCTGCCAGTGCTCTACCTACTGAACTGTTGAATGTAACCTGTTATCTGTCATTTTCTGTATAACACATGTGTCTGTTTTGCCCACAGTATGTACAGCACAAGAGCAGTTCTCATCTCTATCGACATCACTGCCCTTGTCATCATTGCAATCAGCATCTTCTGTTTCCAGACAAAGGTGGGCAAGCGTGCTCTCCTGGCATCTGGTTGAGGAGAGGAGTGGAGGGAAGGGTGGGTACATAAAGTGATCTGGCTGGAGGGGAGGTTGGGCAAGCACCGTCTCTTTGGGATTTGAGTGGAGGGAAGGAAGGATGGATGATTACATGCTCTTGGGATCTGGCTAAGGAGAAAAAGGTAGAGTGGGTAAGTGCAATTTCTTGGGATTTGATTGGGTGGGCATGAGGGTGAGTGGGCAGATGAGTGTGCTCTCTTGGGATCTGGTGGGGAGGGGAGAAGGCAGGGCAAACAATTGTGTGCTCCTGGGTTCTGGCTGAGGAGGGAAAGGGAAGGGTGGGTGGATGAATGTGCTCTCATGGGATCTGACAGTGGGGTGGAAGCTAAAGGAGGGTGCGCGAGTGGGCATTCTTTTCCTGGCATTTGACTGTTGAGGGGAAGGGGGAGCAAGTGAGTGTGCTCTCATGGGATCTCGCTATGGTGGGAGGAAGGAGAGGGTGAGTGAGTGTGTTTTCCTGACATCTGGCTGGGGGAAGGGGAAAGAGGGTGGGTGAGTGTGCTTTCCTGTTATCTGGCTGGGGGTGAGTGTGCTTTCCTGTTATCTGGCTGGAGGAGGGAAGGGAAAGGTAGCCAAATGCGCTCTCCTGGCATCTGGCTGGGGGGATGGGGAAGCAGTAGTTCTAGCATCAGAGAGTCGTCAGATAGAGGATACAAGCAGAACAGTTTGCAGAAGGAGACTGAGTGAAGCACTTTATTGCTTGTATATGTCTTGACAGAGATTTATTTAATGTCTTTTATACCGCTTTATCATTTTAGACAAAGTGGTTTACACTGCAACTTAAACTTGGTAATGTACATTAAACAGGGACATTGATAACTTGGATTCTTTTGTGGCAATCGAGGGTTAAGTGACTTGCCCAAGGCTACAAAGGGTGCTAGTGGGAATAAATACAGCTAAGTTAAAAAAAAATAAAAAAAATATCAAACCCTAGTCTCTTTGTTCCCAAACCAGTGCCCTCACCAGTAGGGAATTCCTGTCTTCCATATCATCCTGCTAGACCAGTCCAGACAAGTGGGTTGTGTTCCCCTACCAGAAGATTGGTGGAGACAAGGAACCAATGAAGAATTGAAAGAAATATCGATACTCTGGGAAGATGTATTACAACTATTTGATAAACTGAAGAGTAGCAAATCACCGGGACCAGATGGTATACATCCAAGGGTGTTGAAAAAACTGAAATATGAGATTGCAGACCTGCTATTAACCTGTGAACTATCATTAAAATCATCTGTAATACATACCTGAAGATAGAAGCTGATGAGGACAGTGCAGAATTGCTTAACAAATATTTTTGTTCTGTATTCATAGATGAAGGGCTAGGAGTGTGACCTCAGAAAACACCCACAAATAGGAACAGAAGCGAAGAGGATCTTGAACAATTTTTAGAAGAGTCTGGAGAGCTATTGAATTAGCAAATCTGAGATGATCTATTGAAAACATTTTGGTCCTGGGAACATGCTCAATTTACCTGTGCCTCAAATCTGCCCTGAAGATGAAAACTGATTAGAACAAACTTCCAATACTGGCCATGGCTCATCATTGAAAAAGTCTACCCATTTCTACGGTGAAACCAAGCGCTGCTCCTGAGAGAAGCAGGGAATTGGTGACCAGCGGGAACAGCAGTTGGTTGGTGATCACTGTCTACTGGCAATGAAGCCTTTGAACCCGGGGGTCTTCAACCATTGTGCGATTGTCAGTATCGCAGCTGCGGCAAAGACTGGAACTCGACAGTTAGCCCTGCTTAACGCTGCAGCCTGATTTTGGCATGCTGTCTCCAACACTAAATCCGCCCAGCACATCACAATCCTCATAGGCCCAGATGAAGCATCAGCCCAAGCAGCAGCACTTGCCTCTCTCATGGGAAGGAAGCTGACCTCTGCGGTCACTGCCTGTCATTGATCCTACCGCCCATCAGAAACTAAACTCTTCCAGCCTGCATAGGGGAAAAAGGTGCTAGAGGCACTGGGATGCCGCAAAGCAGATTACACTGTCATGGAGAAGGAGTCTGACTGAACAGGGTACTTCACCACTCTCCCCCTTCCCCGGCCAGGGACCACAGCCAATTCAACAGTGTAGGTTCTGGAGGGAGGAGGAGGGCTTAACTGACTACTCTCAACAGGCCAAACTGAATCTCTGCCAACTGAAATCACAAAAGTCTTTAACCTGCACCAAGCCAATGGCTAATCCAAAGGAACCTAAGAACTAATAACTTTTTTTTTTAATGTATCTAGTCCAGTCCACCCCAGACTGTACTGAGATCCAACCACTTGCTGGAGACCGAGGATATTGGCTTAAGGAAGGAGAGGTCATCTCCCTTACGCAGTGACATCACAAAAGCTAGGACTCTCAGTCTCCATCTGCTGGAGGTGGGGCATAACCCCAGGAGTCTGGAATAGACTGGAGGGACGCTATGGAAATTAAATATATAAATATAAATGTAAATTAATAAAAAGAAGCACACAAATAATACATAGTAATCTCTATGGGGGAAGGTGGAGCCTAATGTGAATTGCGGCTTTAAGGAATCACTGTTCTAGTGATTTGGCTTTAGCCTGCTGATGCCTCCACTCAACCCCTTATAAATGTTTCCATTTTGAGTTATTGTTTGGACCTATACCTTGTGTATTTGGTTATTGTTACTTTGGTGGTTCCACTGCTTTTTTTTGTTTCAATTTGTAAAATAAAATCAATCAGTGAAGCAGTTTCAGGGGAATAGAGCTGATCCCAGCTCGGATTATATACCTGGGGCTCTCAGGGGGTGACGATCAAGACTTGACCATGTCATTGTCCTTCTTGGGGGTTCCCAGTTCCGTCTCTGAGCAATACAACTTGGGGTGGACTGCTAGCAACTGAACTGATTGTGCTGTGTGGGGTTTTCCTGCTGTTTTCTGCAAGCATTAGAAACTTTTTTGCTTATTGTACACCTGGGGGTCACACGCTCCTTTCCTAGTGCCTTTAAAGCATGTTATGTAAAAGTGCAGTTAATGCACACTTGCAGGCCAATGCAGCCTTAGTGCACACTCTTGTAATACTTACCCTAACTCTCTATGTGTAGCCGGGTTTAAAAAAGGTTTGGACAAGTTCCTGGAGGAAAGGTGCATAAACCATTATTAAAGTGGACCCAGGATATCCACTGCTTGCCCCAGTACAAGGATTGTGGAACCTATGGCAAGCGAGGGGCCTCATCATTTATTTATTTATTTGGTTTCATTTGTATACCGCTTCCAGCGATCAGTAGCGGTTTACCTTACACAGCAAACATTGGTTACATATGATAGGAATCAACATTATTTACATCTTCATTATGGGGTAGGTGTTTATACATTTATACATTTTGTATTATTTTTGCTTGCATTTATACAGTTTGAGCCATCTACAGTTGCGTTTATATAGCTGAAAATATTGAGTTCTGGACTCTGGCCTTCCTGCATGGCAGCTTTTGAGTTGCCCCTGAAGAGCAGGCTTTCCCCCTCTCAGGTGGGGGATGAGGTTAGTCCGCCCCTACCTGCCTCAGGGCAGGAGGAGCAGGATGGTGCTGATTAAGGACGTGCAGCCCAGTGCTGTGAGCTGCTCTTCATCCTCTATGGGGTCTGTATTGGCTGTTCCCCCATATTGGGGAGCCTTGGCCGAAAGCATTTCCAGATTCCAAATTTTCCGTGAAATTCTTTAACTTTTTGCAACAGGCCTGGTCCTCTGGGTGTGGAAGTTCAGACTCCGCAGTCTCTATGTGCCCCTGGATGCAGTCTTGTGCCAGGCGGGCTTAAAGTAGAAGCCCTGTTCGATTGCCTTTGGCTAAATGTCCCTGGCGCGGGACACTCCCTGGAGAGTGAAACAGTTGGGAGCACTCCGAGATGTTGCCTGTGCCTCAGATTCAG
Organism: Ichthyophis bannanicus; assembly: GCA_033557465.1. Lineage (NCBI taxonomy): Eukaryota > Metazoa > Chordata > Amphibia > Gymnophiona > Ichthyophiidae > Ichthyophis > Ichthyophis bannanicus. The sequence continues at coordinate 1,258,082,311 of CM066033.1, forward strand.
GTGAATTGGTTTTGGGCTCAGATATGGATAAGAACGTGCTCTCACCTTCAGAAGAGTATGCAGAGGCTGGTATGATCCGCCTGTTACAGAAGGAGGAACTGGCAGCATTGATTACCAGGGTCTCATCCTCCTTGAACTTGATGGATACTTTCGGCATGGAGCAGGAGCCAAAGGTACACCTGCCTCTTCAAGGAGTGTGTAAATCCACTGTGGTCTTTCCATTCCCAGAGGTGAACAAGGATATGATCCAATCAGAATAGAATTAAGGGGGTGTATAAAAGGATCTGCGCTCTCCTGAAGGAGGAGTGGTTTGGCATTCCCAAGGTGGATTCACAGGTCACAGCATTACCAGATGGACCACCATTCCCGTGGAAGGCAGGCTGGCCTTAAGATGTCCTGGACCGCAAAGTTAATTCATTGCTGAAGAGCCAGTTGCCATGTCGGCTGCTATTCTGGCATTGTAGCAGCCTGATGGCTTGAGCTATGCCTGAAGATACTACTTCTTTTTTGGAGTCTGCTGTGGCCTTCCTTTCAGATGCCATGTTTGATCTGGTGCATTTGGTGGCCAGTGATGGTGCCCTGACAACAATGTCACTGTGATTGATTTGGTTCTGGCACAGGGTTGTAAACACAATCCTCCAAAACCCAGTTGGCTCAATTGGCTTTTAAGGGAAAGCTTCTGTTTTGAACTAATTTAGAGAAACTGGTGAAGGATCTAAGTGAGACAAAGTCTTACCACCTCCAACCAGAAGACAGGTCCAAGGGGCCTGTGAAGTGGGCTAGCGCCCCTTTCTCATCAGCCTCCATCTGACCACCAAGGGTGCACTGGCTGGATTCCCAGGGGTCTCAAGATTATAGTCATCACTGGCCTGGAAAACCTTTCTTCCTCTCTGCTTTAAAGCCTCTGACTTGTTCTCAGTCCTTTCAAGGAGCATGTGGGCCAGAGACTCGATCCCCTTCAGAAGACCCTCCCAGGCTACACAATGAAGTTTGGGCTTTGCCTCTTCTTTCTGGAATGGGCCCGAGTTAACAAGGATTATTGGGTGCTAGATACCATTCAATTCAGCTATGTCCTGGAATGTAAAGAAGCCAGTTCCTGATGCCATCATCATTTCCCTTTGTGTGTCGGCAATCAAAGGTGCTGAAGAGTGGACCACCTTGGATTAGTTGCTTTGCCTAAAGGCAGTGCTGCCCATCCCCCTGGATGAGCGAGGTAAGGGCAGATACTCCATCTATTTCATGATGCCAAAGAAGAGCAATTCCTTCCAGTCCATTCTGGAACTCAAGGGGGTTAATAAGCACTTGTGTTTCCTGTGCTTTCGAATAGAAACCTTGTGCATCACGATTCAAGCAGTGCATAGAGGGGAATTCTTGGCTTCTTATTTTCATACTCAGTCCGGGTGGATCAGCAGAAGTATTTGCATTTTGCTGTGCTTGACTCTCATTATCAGTTCACTGCCCCCCATTTTGGCCTCTCCACCACCCCAAGGACATTCTCCAAGGTCATGGAGGTGGCTGTGGCACCAAGGGATCCCTGTCCATCCCTATCTGGATGACTGGCTCTTCCGAACATGTTCCCTGTCAGAAGCTGGTGTTCAATCAGGAAAAGAGCCAGCTTTTGCCTTTCCAGCCTTGGAGTTCCGGGGACTAGGTTTCAACACTCAAATGGACAGTTTTCCTGCTAGAGGAGAATGTCAAGAGACTGTTGGATTGCCTGGCAATGTTCTGTGCACAGCAGGTCCCCAGAGTCTGGAGTTATCTTCAATTCCTCGGATTAATGGTGTCAACCATAGAGATGGTACTAGGAGCATGCTCTCACATGCAGTTGCTCTAGTAGTCCTTGTTGACTTGATGTTCCCCGAATTCTCAGGAGTGTGATGGCAGGCTTTTGCTCCTATTGATGGTGAAGGCCAGCTTGCAGCGGTGGCGGAAGCCCTGTCATTTGAGAGAGGACTTAACGCTGGACGATTTCTCTTAGGATCCTGCTTATGACAGATGCTAGTCTCTTGGGCTGGGGAGCCCATTGCCAAGATCATACAGCCCAGGGCCATTGGAACTGCAGGGAGGTGGTGCGGTCCAACTGTCTCAAGGCAAGGGCCATCAGGTTGGCTCTTCTACAGTTCCGAGAACTGAGTGGTTCATGTGTTTGCAGACAATACCACGGTGGTGGCTTATGTCAATGGGCAAGGTGGCAGAAGGAGCGCCGGAGAAGATCTGGAGATGAATCTCTTGTTTGCCTAGGTGGAGAAGAACCCCCTAGTCATGTTGGCCCAGCATAATGTCAGGGTGTTAATGTGGAAGTGGATTTCCACAGCCAACACTCTCTGAATCCTGGCAAGTGGGAGTTAAGTCTGGAAGCATTTCAGTTGATTCTGTGCTGCTGGGGTCGCCCTGAAATGGATCTGATTGTGAACCACTCTATTGCCAAAATTGCCGCTTCTTAAGTCACCACATGGAGATAGGGTTAGATGGCTTTAATGCCTTGGCCAAGTCATCAGCTGCTGTACGTGTTTTCTCTGTGGTCCCTGGTGGGCCATGTGATTTGGCAACTGCTCTGTCCACTCCGAATTCCGGAAGAAGCTAAAAGCTCATCTCTTCCTGGAACATTTTTCCCTACCACCATAGTACTTCGCCCTCTGCCTCCACCTCCTCACTCCTGCTTTTCAAATTCATTCATGCAACCATGCGGCATCCTTTATGTACCTATGTAAATAGTTGATTATTGTAAAAAGTTTCACATTTACGCCACCTCACTCCTGCTCTCTCAATTTCAATCATGCAACCATGCGGCATCCTTTATGTACCTATGTAAATAGTTGATTATTGTAAAAAGTTTCACATTTACGCCTATGTATCCTTGTTACAACGTTACACTGTAAACAGTTGAAATATACTGTCATTATTTGTTTTATGTAAACCGTCTTGATTTGTAGAAAGACGATATATAAAAAATGTTAAATAAATAAATAAATATAGGGCACCACCCAGGCCAGATTGTTCTGATAGTGCCGGATTGGCCATGGAGGGTGTAGCTCGGAGACCTGTTGCAGCTCCTTCAAGCAGCTCCTCTTTGGCTGCCTCCGTCTCGAGGGCTATTGCGGTAGGAACTGATCATCCTGGAGGACTTCACTCCCTTCCTCTTACGGCATGGTTCTTCAAAGGAGATTGCTAGCACCTAAGGGCTACTCCACAGCAGTAATATCTACTATACTTGGAACCTGGAGGTGGTCTGCTAATCTACCATATGTACAGATATCAGGCCTCTTTAAGTGCTGCTGCGGCAGTCAAGGTGATCTCCCTGTTGGCCTTTCTGCAGGATGGCCTATAGAGAACTGACTTTCACTTAACTTCCTAAAGGTTCAGTTGGCAACTTTGGCCTGTTTCCATGGTCTGATGGCAAGCAAGTCTTTAGCATTGCACCTGTATGTCTTATATTTTTTGTCCAGGGGGTCTAACGTCTGCGTCCTTCCCTTTGGTTTGTGATCCTTTCCTGGGATGTGTGTCTGGTGCTCAGGGCCCTGATGGTGGCTCCCTTTGAGCTGTTGATATGCACTACTTTAAAGGATTTGATGCTCAAGACTGTCTTCTTGGTCGCAATTTGTTTTGCAAGGCGGATCTCCAAGCTGCAGGCTCTATCTTGCTAGGATCCCTATCTGTCTTTTTTAATGGAGATGATTCTATTCGGCCTGTAACGTCCTTCTTGCCTACAGTGCTGTCTCCCTTTCACAGGAATCAGGTGGTTTGCCTGCCTTCCTTCTCTAAGGAGCAGTGTCAGGGGGAAAAATAAGGATCTTTGCCTTGTGGATGTCCGGAGGGTGCCTCTCCGATACTTGGAGATTACAAATTCCTTACATAAGCCAGACCATCTTTTTATGCTGTTTGCTGGTTCATGCAACTGTGAAGTAGCGGCCAAATAGACTTTAGGGCACTGGATTAAGGAGGCCATTGCCTCAGTGTATCTGTTATGGAACCGACTGGTTCCAGAGGGTTTGTGCACCCATTCTACTGGAGCACAAGCGTCTTTATTGATTGAGCAGAGCTTGGTAAGCCCTGCAGACATTTGTCAGGCAACAGCATAGGCATCACTTTCCACTTCTGTCAAGCATTACTGTTTGGATGTCCATGTTCAGACCAATATGGCCTTCAGCTCAAGAGCTTTGTGAGCTGCCGTGTCTTCTTCACACCTAGTGATGTTGCAGTTTTGGTACATCCCACTTGTCTGGACTGGTCAAGCAGGGCGATATGAAAGGTGACATTTTACTTACCAGTCACAGCAATTGTCCTGCTATTCAAATAAGTAAGTATGAATCAGGGACCATATCGCTGCCTTCCCTGCATTTTCAAGTCTCCTCTTCTCCGCCCCACACTCTGTGACAAATCCTGCATCTTCTGAACTCTGTGAAGATGCTGTGTCCTCCTGTGTGACCACAATTGTGCCTATGCACCCTATGACATTTCCCTAACCAATTGCCATACTCCCTTTGATGACATCAATGCCTTCAGCCCCATAGACTGACAACACCCAGGCCCCTGGCATATTGTGTTGTCCCCCACATCATGGGCCCTGCACTATCAACCAGTACCACTGAATCTCCTTTCCTATCTGCTGTCTTCAGAACTCACTAAATAACCTTTTACCATGATGGATTAGGACTTTACATTTATTACTTAGCCTTTCCAATCCTGGGCTCAAGGCAGGTCGCCCATTAGGTGCTTCCCTGCTCCCAAAGACTTAGGTTAAGGGGTAGCTGGTGAGAGCAAGGGACTGCACAGGAAGATTTTTCCGCTTTGGACTTTTCTCCTTCTAGAAGTTTCTGGAAATTTAAATTCTTATTTAAAGTTGTTCTGTTCTAAATGGCAGCAGGTAAAAGGATTTGTGAACTCTATGTGCTGAAAGACATAGGGGTTGAGACTTTAAGACCTAGATATGTATACCCTATAGCGGTGACTCATCAACCTTTTGTGCAGAAAGTACCCCAAACTTCACAAAATGCTCCCAACCTGCCTCCTCTCTTCCTATCCTGACTTTTACCCTGCATTCACCTCTCTCCTGTCATCCTGACCCCACCCTGCATTCCCTTCTTTCTACTCCTCCCCCTCATCTCACACTGTAACCTTCTCTCTTTCCCTCCCATCCTCTACCCAAGTCCCAGTACATGCTTTCTTTCCTACCTGACTTCCCCCTTCCATGTGGTTCTCTAGCCAAAAGAAGGTGAGTCCTCCCTCTTCCTCTTTCTCTCTTGGAAAAGCCAGAGTCCAGAAGCAGTAGCAGCAAGCTGGCTGTAGGCTCAAGGCTGTCAAACATGTGGCGCATGGCACAGGGATGGGGGGCAGAGGTAGTGTGAACTTGTTCCTGCTGCCCGCAATTCCTTCCTGCAGATTCTGCATGTGTGAGCGCAGCAGGCGTGTGACCAGTACACCCCTTTCCTGTGTCATGCATATACCACAGATTGAGAAATGGTGCCCTAGAGGAGAGGAGGGACACGGGAGGTCTGAGACAGAGAAACACAGTAATTAAAAGGTTTTAACACTAGAAGCCCCAAAGTGCGTCAATTGACGCAAATGCATCTTCGAAGTTGTACACCAGCGCCACTGATAGAACCATGTCAGTCATGTTCCATGACTTTGTTAGCAGGTCAAGATGTTCAAATATGTGCATTGAAAATTAATGACAGATGCACCACCTAGCGGGAAAATGAATTTATACCTAGAAGCCCCAAAATACATCAATTTACGCACTCAGTTGTCTTGGATGCGTAAATTGATGTACTTTGGGGATTCTAGGAATAAATTCATGTTCCCACTAGGTGGCGCATCTCAATCACTGTTTACAGTTTTACTCCGACATTACAAACAATAAACACACAATGATATCATGTAATGACGTCACATACTGCACGTACTTAACAAATAAGTAACTTCACATTAATTCACAACTGCATTTCATGCTAAACACAGTCATTGTGATAATGCGTCAATTGACAACTTTGGGGTTTCTAGATAAAATTCCTTTTGAGGCTTCTAGTGTTAATGCACAAGAGACTAACCCTAGCAAAGGATCCAGATCAGTAGAAGTGAGGGACAAGCTGCAAGGGACGTGTCTGGAAAGATTTGTTCATAGTGCAGGCGGTAGATGTCTGGAATGCCCGCCTGCTGGAGGAAGTGGGGACCAAAATGACAATGGACTTCAGAAAGGTGCTGGATAGATGCAGAGGATCCCAAAATGGCAGGAGGATGGAAAACACCATTGAAAGCACTTTTTCCATTTCTGAGGAGAGACATGGGGATGTAATGTGCAGGGAAAAGCAGGTTCATCTCACATTTTATGTAGTTTATTAGTTCTAGGGCTAATAAAATCCATTCAAAAGCAACGGTCAGACTTCAAGAAAACTAACTTTGCCAAGATGGAAGAATACCTCAAAGAGTCGTTACTGGGATGGGAACAGCTGGGAGATGTAGAAAAGCAATGGGCAAAACTGAAAGGGGATATTTTAAGGGCAACAAACCTTTTTTTAGACAGGTCAGTAAATGTAAAAGGAAATGGAGGCCACTATGGTTCTCAAAATGTGAAGAAAAAGAGGGAGGTCTTTGTAACACACAAGAGATCACAGAGAGAAGAAGACAGGCATCTATATTTGGAAAAACTTAGAGAAACTAGCAAAGTATTTATTTATTTATTTGTTTATTTGAATCATTTTTATACCACCCCCCTTCCAGCGATCAGGGCAGTGTACATGGAACAATAGCTTGAAGATACATGGAACATGGAACATCTTTAAAACATAATTGAACTAGGAAACTAGTTGAAACCAGAACTATATACATACGAGTATACACTTATGCATAGGCATAGTGATAGCTAGATTTCTTAGCTATTTACAATAAGATAAACATTGAGGATAAGGGTAGGATTAAGCAGTTGGGAAAGCAAAGATACAGAAAGAAGAAGAAATAGCCAATGCAATAAAATGGGTTGGATATGACATTTTTTCAGATATGTTAGTGAGAGAAGGAAGTGCAAAAGTTGTATTGTCAGACTCAAGAGTGAAGAGGAGGAATATATAGAAGCTGATGGAGGATAAAGCGGAATTGCTCAACAAATATTTCTGTTCTGTGTTCACAGATGAAGGGCCGGGAGCAGGAGCTCAGAAAACACCCACAAATAGGAACAGAAGCAAATGGGATCTTCAGCAATTTTCAGAAGACTGTGTACGTGAGGAAGTAGCTAAACTAAAAGTAGACAAAGTGATGGGACTGGATGGGATATATCTGAGAATATTGAAGGAACTTAGAGACATTCTAGCAGCTCCACTGACTGACCTTTTCAATGCTTTTTAGAGTCATGAATGGTCCCAGAGGACTGGAGAAAGGCACGTGTAGTCTCACAAAAGCAGAAGTAGGGATGAGGTTGGGAAATACAGACCGGTTAGACTAACCTCTGTGATGTGCACTACTAAAAAGGAGGATAGGTGAGGTTTCTGGAGTCCAATGGATTGCAGGATCCAAGGCAGCATGGGTTTACCAGAGGCAGACAAATCTGATTGATTTCTTTGACTGGGTGACCTGGGAGTTGGACTGAGGGACAGCCCTAGATGTGGTGTACGTAGATTTCAGTAAAGCCTTTTGACACCGTTCCGCACAGGCGGTTTATAAACAAACGAGCATCCTAAGAATGGACCCTAAAGTGATTAACTGGGTTAGAAATTAGTTGAGAGGGAGACGACAAAGGGAAAAGGTAAATGGACCTCACTCTGAGGAGGAGGAGGTAGTTATCAATGGTGTGCCACAGGGATTTGGCCTTGATCTGATTCTTTTTAATATTTTTGTTAGTGATGTTGCGGAAGGACTGTCAGGTAAGGTTTGCCTCTTTGCGGATCATACCAAAATCTACAATAGAGTAGATGCCCAGGAATGCATAGGTAACATGAGGAGGGATCTTGCTAAGCTCGAAGAGTGGTCAAGAATTTGGCAGCTGAGATTTAATGCTAAAAAATGCAGTCATGCATTTGAGCTGCAAAAACCCAAGAGAGCGGTACAGTGTAGGCGATGAAGTACTTCTGTCCACGAAAGAAGAGCAGGACCTGGGTGTGATTGTGTCTGATGATCTTAAAATAGCTAAACAGTTAGAAAAGGTGACAGTGAAAGCCAAAAGGATACATGGGTGCATAGGGAGAAGAATGGCCAGCAGAAAAAAGGTGATAATGCCTCTATATAAGTCTCTGGTGTGACCTCATTTGGAGTACTTTGTGCAATTCTGGAAACCGCACCTTCAGAAAAGGATGTAAAGAGGATGGAGTCTGTGCAGAGAGTATTACTAAAATGGTTAGTGGTTGTCATTATAAAGCATATGAGGAGAGACTTAAAGATTTTAATATGTATACGCTAGAGGAAAGGCGGGATAAAGGAAATATGATAATGGAGTGGAGGAGTAGCCTAGTGTTTAGTACACTGGCTTAGGAACCAAGAGACCAGGGTTTAATTCCTACTAGCACTCCGTGTGACTTTGGACAAGTCACTTAACCCTCCATTGCCTCAGAAGAATCCAAGTTATTAATGTCCTTGTTTAATGTACATCATTACCAAGTTTAAGTTACAATGTAAACCCTCTTTGACTAAAAAATGAAAAAAACAGTATAAAAAAACGTTTAAATATCTCTGTGGCAAAAATGCACAGGAGGAGAGCTTCTCTTTCCATTTAAAGCAAGCTCTGCTACGAGGGGACATAGGATGAGGGTGAAAGGGAATAGACTCGGGAGTAACATAAGGAAATATTTTTTTTATGGAAAGAATGGTAGACACGCGGAATAATCTCCCAGTGGAGGTAGTGAGTCAACAGTATCTGAATTCAAAAACGCATGGGACACTCCCAGTGGAGGTAGTGAGTCAACAGTATCTGAATTCAAAAATGCATGGGACAAACAGAGGATCTCTAAAGGAAAAATGGAGACTATAGTAGTTGATATGGAAGGACAGACTAGATAGTCCATGTGGTCTTTTTCTGCCATCATGTTTTTAAACAAAGCCTATGGGGGGGGGGGGGAGGATAAACCTACAGGGGGCAGAGTGCAACCTTAAAGGCACAGAAGGGGAACCTTCATGGAATGTCAGGTACAATCCTAAATAAAGACGTAAGCGGGTTAACCTGCACGTAACGGTGGGTACAACCCTAACATAGGTACAGAGCAGGGGTAACCTGCAAGGAGCAGTGGGTACAACCCTTAACAAAGGCTTAGAGGGGGTAACTTGCATGGAGTGGCAAGTACAACTTTAAACAAAGGCAATGAAGGGTGGTAGCCTTAAGAGAGCAGCCGTTATAATCCTAACCACCTTGCTGAGGAAACTAAATGAGCCATTTTGCCATCATGCACCGTGTTACTATGGAGCTGCCCGAGGATGCCCTAATATAGGTGCTGGTCCATTTCTCGTGGTGCTGTATATTCAGAGCATTCAGCTGACTCTATTATTTTCCTTTTCAGGCTACTGACTTCACATACTTTATGCTGCCATTGGTGCTGTGGTCTTCATTCTGGTGCGTGTCTTAAGCCAGTGAGATATGGGGAGTGGGGGAGTTAATGTCTAGGTCTGGAAGCTATTTTAGGGTCAGGGAGTTGTGTAAGGGATTTGGACACTGCACAGCAATACACCTTTTGCCAGGGGAGTCCCAAGGGTTCTTGCTGCCTTAGGCAGGCCTGGTGTGGTGTCCCTCCACTGCACTAACCCCTGACATCCAGCCTTTTGCTGGGGGTTGATGGGCGGCCCAGTGATCGTGTCTTTGAAGCCGTGGCAGGCCTTAAATTGCATTCACACACTTATGACCTGCCCCTTCCATCTTCTGTCAGAGGAGGCAGGACGCAAGTGCGCACACACTTTCAAGAGGTGAATACCGTGCTACCCATCAACCCCCAGTGAGAGTCTGGATGTCAGGGGTGGTGTAGTGGGGGCAGTACATTGGGACTTGGAAGGGCCATGCTGCTCACCCGCATCTCCTGCTGTAGGCGACCACCATGTTTGCTTAGTGGATCGGCCAGCCCTGCTTACGGCTTATTAGCCTAATAGGTTTTCAACCTGGCTAGAGCAGCAAGCATAATGCCTCTGTATCGTTCCATGGTGCGACCGCACCTTGAATATTGTGTGCAATTCTGGTAGCTGTATCTTAAAAAGGATATAGCGTTATTGGAAAAGGTACAGAGAAGAGCCACCAAAATGGTAAAGGGGATGGAAGGATACCTCTATGAGGAGAGGCTTAAAGGTTAGAGCTTTCCAACCTGGAAAAGAGACGGCTGAGGGGAGATATGATAGAGGTCTATAAATTAATGAATGGAGTGGAACAGGTAAATGTAGATTGATTGTTTTTGCCTTCAAAATTTAGAAAGACTAGGGGGCATGCAATGAAGCTACAATGTAACTCATTTAAGACTAATAAGAGAAAATAGATTTTCACTCAATGCGTAATCAAACTCTGGAATTTGTTACCAGAGGATGTAGTAAAATCTGTTAGTGTAACTGAGTTTAAAAAAGATTTGGACAAATTCCTGGAGAAAAAGTTCATAAACCATTATTAAAGAGGACCTGGGCCATCCACTGCTTGCCCCGAGCCAAGCATTGTGGAACCTCTGTGCCTCTTTGTACTACTACTCCTACTACTACTACTTTTTGTCAACCTCCCAGGTACTTGTGACCAAGATTGGCCGCTGTTGGAAACAGGATACTGGGCTTGATGGACCTTGGTCTGAGCCAGTATGGCATGTTCTAATATCCAAGAGTGTCTCAGCCTTCCACGACCATCTCAACAGTGTCCCCTGACATCCCAGAATTGCACTTAAGCCTCTTGCCTCTATTGTTGACCCTCTTCCACCTCAAGGTCTCCTTCAGTAATGTCAATCTAGCCAGTTCTTTTAGGGCTGGGATGCCCTCATATCCTTCAGCTTTGGGTACATGCCACCCCTCATCCACTGTTGTAGCCTTCTTGTTCACACCTTGTACTGTGAATCCTTGACCCAGTGGATAAATCCAGTGGAAGATGAGTTTCTCTGCCTTCAGCCTTCTCATAAAGTCCAGAAAGTCATAGTGATGGTTCAGCACGTCCATACATGCCTGAACTCTGTGGCCATCCAGAGGATACCTCCCATTTTTACTAAAATAGGATTGTTTGACTGTAAAATCGTGATAGCGCATCATAATATCTGTTGCTGTTATCATTGTTGTGAAAGGAAGTGAAGTGATCCCTGTGCCTCATTACACATCACGCAGAAGAGATGCTTGTCAGATTGGTCCAACTGATGGGTGATGGCATTTCTGATAGCATAGCCAAATGGAGCAGATGAGTACAGCACGAGGGCAATCTAATCTGGGTCTCTCTCTCTACCATGGCTGGCTCACAGGAGCTCAGGGGTAATGTGTGTGTGTGTGCAGGGGGAGAAGTGTGTGACTGCTGTCGTCCTGATCCACTGCCCAATGGTACATAAACCTGTTCTCTGTTTTTTCTGCAGTTTCTGACCTATGATACGTAGCTGGTGCTGGGGAACAGGAATCACACCATCAGCCCTGAGGAGTACATTTATGGAGCACTGAAAATCTACACAGACATTGTACTGTATATATTTTCTTAAACCTGTTGCAAATTGTGGGGAGCCAGACATAAGTGGGACAGGGATCTGCTGGCATGAGATGGGGTAGTGCTTTGAGATCTTTTTCCTCCAAATATTTACTGTTGTACGGATGCACACAGCACATGCTTATAGCATGTGGTAGAGGGTTTACATATCCTTTACACACACAGCTCATGCTTGTAGTGCACAGAAAGGTTGCTGCTGGCAAGAGGGGGGAGGGAGCCTGGGAGCACAGAGGACGTGCCCTGCACATTTTCTGAATTGTAATTCTTGTGGTTTTGCTTGTTTGTTTGTAATGTTTCTGGTGTGGCAGAGTGCCTCGGCACAGGCCGCGTGCAGTGTAAACTAGAGGTCTTATGACCAAAACAATGTCACATGCACATGACTAAATGCAGAATCCACAGCTTCAAACTGTACAGTGCGAGGAGGGAGATAACCAACCACCAAGCTCTTCTCTCTCATTGGAGCTCTGGTTGGTTTATAATTCTCACTAGCCCTTAGGATGGTGCACAGGCCTCCACCTCCTCCTCCTCCATGCCTCATGCCTGGTATTGATGCCCTGAAAGCGAGATGAAGGGGCGGCACCTGCTGAAGAAGACTTCTCAAAGAAGGACCAGAATTACCCAGGTCACTATCTCACCCCAGATCAATTGAACAAGCGAGGCTCGTCCTGGGTTCTTAAGCAACTGATTTCCTAAAGAAAAGCAGACTGATAAATCCATAAACACAATAAGAGAGATCACGATTGGATCAGCCACTTTGGTTTAGCTGAAGTGAAGTGGCACCTTACCAGTATCAGAGGGGTTGAAAAACCAAACACTGCATAGTGCAGCTTGGTAGCACTAGAGTTCACCTTACAAAAGAACTGGGTCTGGCAAGAAACATTTTCAGTCACCACTAATTAGTGCATTCAATAATAATTATAAGCATCAACCATGTGTAATTAGCATACAAACATACCCCCTGCTGATCATTCTATGCATTAACCATGAGGGCCTCTAGGTCACTAAGGACGGCTGCTCCAGGCTTATTTCTGTTACAGTCCCACCTTAAGAGTATTCTAGGAGGGGTTGCTATATCTTCTAAGCAGGGACTACAGACCTACAATCTCAGAAAGATTTTCTTTTCTTTTATCCAAAGCCAATCGGGACTGATGCAGCCTGCCTCATGACTCTGGTGTGTGTTTGGTGGTGGGGTAGAGTCTGTCATTAGGTTAAAGCTCAGCCAATCCTGGATATTCCCCCAGAACATCTGTGGACTACTTGTCTTGCCTCTCTTTGAGAAGATGTAAAATCAGGGTCGGTCTAACCTAAGCTGGTCTGTCACCCTCTCACACTACATGATTCATTTTTCCTGTTGCAGGCTTTAGTCCATGCTGAGTTATGACTCCAATAAAGCTTCTAATGAAGTAGGCTTCTGAGGGGTAAAAAATAAACTCTGAAAAACCATAATGCTGTGGGGTCCCTGAAAGTGGTACTAGGATTCCTGGTGCTCACGGTCAGTGGCCTGAATAACTACTCCAACTTCAGGCAAGTAGAAATGCCAAAGCCTGGTGTATGCAGTAAAAAGTGACCACCCTGCAATTTGTAAACCTTAGCAGGTAATGTCCCTGGGGCCTCTGAAGGGTTCTTTTCTCATACGGACTCTGAAAAGGGATGAGGGACATAATAGAAATTAAATATTAGAAGTGTTTTAATAAAAGGCAGAAAAGCCAAATCTTCCAATGGAAAGAAATTCATGGACCACACCGCCGTGAGCTGAAGCTGCAGAGAATCAAGTTGAAGGGAGCAGTGGTTGTGGTAGCCAAAACCATGACAGACTATAACAGCACAGTGCTATGGGCAGGGGAGAAGTGGAAGAAAGGAGGGTTTTGTTAAAGTATCACAAATGTGAAGGGACAAAGTTTAAAAAAAAAACATGCAGATGATCAGAGCGTGGTGCTGCAGCTTGATTAAATCCAGCACTATCCGTATGCCTGCATTGGACTGCCAGAGTTAAACCATAGCAATGTGGGGGTATTCTGCAAGGAGTGGAGGTAATAAAAACAAAAAGAAACTATCCTAACGGTGGTGGTAAGGCTGCATGAGCAATCTGGAGGAGACCATGGTTAAAACTCAACAGCAATGTGCATGAGGATATTCAACATGATTATCACAGTTAGCAGATGTAAGCACATTAATCGCGGTCACCGGGATACTCAGCCTCATTCACATAGTGTGGCTGAATATCGCTGGGTGCCACCGCTGCAGACCCCAAAGCTAGCTGGCACGTATCAGGGCATTCGGTGGGTGGAGCAGAGGTGTCGCCCAGTGATAAATGGTTAACAGTGATATTGAGCTGCTGCCCTGTTATCGCTGAGCAGTGAATGTTGGGCTCCTGAAAAAGTGGCACAGAAACTAACCTGGAGAGACAAAGCTGGTGGCTGGATATGGTCCTGGCACTGAATATCCAAGTGTTAGTTTCCGCAGTGATGGCCAGCTGCTGTAATTACAATAGCCACCTCGATGTTTTTAAAGATCAGCCTTGCTAGATTTTAATGATGCTATGATAAGGGTGGAAGGGATCTGGGTTTTGAAATAAAGATGGGGATATGTGAATCAGAGAGAAAGTCGGCAAAGCCTGGAATATGCCCCCAGCAAAGATTTTGGTAAAATATCCCTAATTCAGAGAGAGCACCGGGATTGGCACTGGCAGGTTAGTGATAACTCAGTATTGTCCGGCAAGATAAAGAGAGGGAGATCTAAGTGGTTAGATGTCTGGGTACTGGACTCACTAGTCTTGAGGACTACTTGGATTTAATTGGTCACGGCTTGAGGTGTGGAAAATTTAATGAACACAAAAACTGATTTGAACATGCAACGGGATTCTACAGGCAATTGCCCGCTAGATTGGAAGCACTAGCTGATCTCCTGCCATTGTATTACATCTCAATGTCTATCTTGGATGGCATCAGACTTCCTACGGGCATCCTTCCATAGACAGCAGGTACATAGCTGCTACTTTCCATCTAGAACAGATTAAAGACCAGAAAGACCACCCAGATTAGGGTTACCAGACTGAGTTTCAGGGATTGTGTGAATGAATGCCGTCCTGCCACTGCAGTTGGGAGGACCTTTGGCATTACTTTGTACCCCCTGAAGAAGGCCTGAATGCCCGAAATGCATTGGGATTGTTCCAATAAAGTGGTATTGAATTGCCACCTGTTTTGTGCACCTGCTGTATCTTCTATACTCCTATGTGGGTGTTTTTGCTCTCCGCTGGATTCCACACTCAAGGCCTGCCATGTCTCAGCCCCTCCAATGAGAAGTTTGTGTGGTACACAAGTCTTGTGCAGGTACATGGGCAAAGACCTTCATGCCCCATGCACTGCTCTTTAGAATAAGAGAAGGCCAAGTAAAGGGTGTAGCAGTAGATAAGAGAGGGGGAGGCAGATCAGGCCCAGAAAGAGGATGTAAAGAAATATTTGGCATGGCTTTCTGGGGAAGGGTTGCTGGTGGATGCCTGGAGATCAGGGGTAGGGAAAGGAACATAGTATATGATGGCAGATAAAGACCAGTATGATCCATCTAATTTAACCAGCACAGCGGCAAGACTAGGTGCACCTGCCACTCCGTGCGGGTCACCCCTCCCCATGCCTTTGTTTAGGGGTGTACCCAGCACTCCATGAAGGTCAAATATGAGATACTTACGTTTATTTTTATTTTATCCCTTTGCTATAAAGGGATCCACTGTCTTTGTCCTATGCCATTTTGAATTTTGTCACTGTATTTGCCCCCACCACTTCCATCAGGAGGGCATTCCAAGTGGCCACCACCCTTTCAGTGAAAAAGTATTTCCTGACATTCTCTTTTAGTTTACCCTCTTGCAGGTTCATGTTATGCCCTCTAGTTTTACAGCTTCCTCGTCTTTGGAAGAGGTTTGTTTGTTCAATAATGCTCTAAGTATTTAAAGGTCTGAATCATATGTCCCCTGTCTCTCCTCTCCTCCAAAGAGTACATATTTAGGTCAAGTCTCTTATAAGTCTTCTGATGCAGGCTCCAAATCATTTTGGTCGCCTTCCTCTGAACTGCTTCAAGCCTTTTTATATCCTTTGTGAGATATGGTCTCCAATACTGAACAAAATATTCCAAGTGAGGCCTCTCCCGTGACTTGTACAGTGGCATTAGTACCTCTTCCTTTCTGCTGGTAATTCCTCTCTGTATACAACCTGACATCATTTTGGCTTTTGCCACTGCCTTGTCACATTGTTTCACCACCTTGAGATCCTCAGAAACAATCACTCTGAGATCCTTCTCCTGGTTCGTGCACACCAAACTATTGTCCCCCTATCACAACCTGCCAAGCATTAGGCCTTTCGTCCAGCTTCTGTAAATCTTTCCTCATATTCTCCACTCCCTCAGAATAGTCCATTCTGTTGCAAATTTTCATGTCATCTGCAGAAAGACAGACTTATCCATTCAGTCCTTCAGCAATATCACTCACAAATATATTGAATAGTAGCAGTCTCAGGACCAAACCCTGGGGCACACCATTAATCACCTTCCTTTTATCCGAGTGAGTTCCGTTTACCATAACCTGTCAGTCAACCAATTTCTGATCCAGTTCACCATCCCCAAGCTTTTGCGTTTATTGATAAGCCTCCTATGAGGAACAGTATCAAAGACTTTGCTGAAATCCAAGTAGATCACATCCATTGCATGCCCTTGATCTAGTTCTCTGGTCACCCAGTCAAAGAACACAATCAGATTTGTTTGGCAAGATCATCTTTTGGTAAAACTTTGTTACCTCGGATCATGCAACTGGTTGGTTTCAAGGAAGTCCACTATTTGCTCTTTCATGAGTGCCTTCATTACTTTTCCCAACACCAAGGCAAGGCTTACTGGCCTGTGGTTTGTCACTTCTTCCCAACTAGCACTTTTATGAAGAGATGTTGGACATCGGAGAGGGGGTGGGTGGGTAAGGAAGAGAAGGAGAGATGCTGGACACTTGGGGGGGTGGCAAGGAAGATGCACATCTCAGGGAGTGGACAATGATGGAAAAGGGAGATACTGAACTGAACTGATATTGTCCATGGGGGGGGGGGGCAAGAAAGGGCAGATACTAGATATGTGTGGGGATGGATAGGGAAGGAGAAATGCTGGACACCTGTAGGGTTTGGATAGGAAAGGGAAGATACTTTTTCACTGAAAGTGTGGTGGATGCTTGGAATGCTCTCCCAATGGAGGTGGTGGGGGCAAAAACAGTGACAGAATTTAAAATAAAATGGGACTGACACACAATGGATCCCTTTATAGCAAGAGGATGAAATCAAAGCAAGCTTAATCTTTTATACTTCAACAAATAGAGGGGGTGATCTGTAAAAAGCAGTAGGTACAACCACTCTAGCCACCTTACTGGGCAGACTAGATGGACTATACTGGTCTTTATCCAGCTAAATAGGACTTGGTGGATATCTTGGGAATTACTTTTCAAATGATATTTATTTTATTTATTTAGACAGTTTTGTATACCACCTTATCCTTCAATCAAAAGTTAAGATGTGTTGGGGTGGGGGGGAGAGAGAATCAGTTACTTCTCTTAAAAGCATGTGAAAAGGTGAAGTTAGGTCTTATCTTGAAGGCCTCCAGTCCTGGTACTCGTGGGTTGTCAACTGTCACCAGCAGTTTGGAAACTGAGCAAGTCATCTTGGATGACATAGGCAGTTGGCACCACCTACCTGCCCCAGTAGTTACTAACAAAGCAGACTCATAGGAGCGACAAATAAGAAGATGGGAAACCAAATATGTCAATTCCCCCAACCCATGGGAGGCTCACCCAACGAAACACCAAAAAGCAGACATACCTAACCCTGTGCAGAAGGAATACTGTTACAAATAGGGGATGACTCCTAATACTGCATCTGAGTGACAACTGTATGATTCACCCATCACTCCTCTTTTTTTTTTTTTTGAACACTCCCTCCTAACCACCATAACACCAATCTTTTGTCGGCGACCTTGCAAAAAACAATCGGACCCACTAATTATTGATGAAATTCTTTTTGGCCCAGGATTACCAGCACATGAGAACCAGGGACTGGACTGTATGTCTTCATGGAAAGTCATTTAGCAGGTAAGACCTAATGTTACCTTCCTTATCGTCCCTCCAGTCCAGTCCCGGTGCTTGTGGGATCTACCATAGCAGTTCTATCCTCAGGAGGGACATGAGAGCCCAGCCCGATTCGTTGCGGAACCAAACTTCATGCCCCCTACTGCCTGCACATCCAGATGGTAATGCTTCACAAAAGGTATGCAGAGATGCTCAGATGGCTGCTCTGCAAATATCTGCTTGTGGAACTATAGACCAGCCTCTGCCGAGGAAGCTGCCTGTGCCCTTGTGGAATAGGCCCTCAACCCCTCTGACACTGGCTTGTGTTGTAATAGATAAGCCAAAGAAATGGCTTCCTTAATCCATCTAGAAATGGATGCCTTTGACACGGCCTACCAAACAGTACAAATAGAAAGGCTGACCTCCTAAAGGGCTCTATCCTCTTCAAGTACCACCTCAATGCCCTGCACACATCCAGAAGGCAGAGGAGAGGATTCTGAGGTTCCCCAGTAGCCCCTGAGAAAACAGAGTGACCAGCTGATTCAAGTGAAAAACTAAGAGCACCTTAGGAAGGAAGGTACTGATGCGTAGAACCACCTTCTCCTTAGAGGTAAACAAGAAAGTCAGCTGCAACTTTTGAGCCAATGAGGGACTGTTCTGACATTGAAGACTATTTCTGGTGACTGTGTTTGGCTAGACTGATTTTGGAGTTCCAGGCACTCTCGTGTAGAGAACCTTTCTTGTTTATTTCTAAGGAGAAGGTGGTGCTGCGCACCAGTACCTTCCTTTTTGGGGACTACAAAATGGAGTATTGAGCATAGCTGCATTGGCCTGGGAGCACTTTGACGATAACTTCCAGTTGCTGAAGCTGGTCAAGCATCTCCCGCATTGCCTTGCATGGTGACCGGACAAAGGCATTCGCGAGAGGACGTGCAAACTCCAGCACCTACCCTTCTCTGAAGATTTTTAGGTCCCACTTATCAAATTGATCCAGGCCCAAAACTGGTAGAACTCCAGTAGCCGACCTCCCATGGGAAACACCCCTGGCCGGACCACCCTCGTTTCATTGTGTCTTCTTGGCCACAGCTAAGGAGAATGAGTAGAAGCCTCGTCCTGCACTACAAAACCCCCAAAAAACGTATCCTCATGATGGGAAATGCCCCCTTTGATATGCCCCTTTTGATAAGGTGTGAACCACACTCTTCTGAAGTGGTGGAAATCCCGCAGCTGACACCATGATGGGAGAGGGAAATGACCAAGCTTCTGCCTTAGTCTCCCTGAGGTCCTTCACCAACCTCTTGAGCATTTCTCTGAACAAAAGCCATTTAAATGGAAGATTACTCAGCCTTGACTTGGATGAGATGATTGCTGACCAATTGTGCAACCAGAGGGACCAGCGAGCGGCCACCACTGAAGCCATACTCTTGGAGAGACCTCTAATAAGATCATAAAAGGCATCTGCCCCCGATTCTGACCTTGCTGCCTCAGGAGATGTGCCCTGCACCTCGCCCCTAATGTCCAAGATTCCTTGCATCCACTGCAAGTATGCTCTGGTCATGAACGCCCCCGCAGACTGATGATTGCAATGACAGGGCATTAATATCAAACACCTGCTTCAGCAAGGTTTCCAACTTCCCGTCCTGAACATTTTTCAAGGCGGTACTAGCTTCCATGGGAATCATGGCTTTTTTAGTTACTGCCAACACCACTGCATCCACTTTAGGGGAACACAAAATCTCCTTTTCCTGCTCAGGCAAGGGGTAGAGCCAGGACATGGTCAGACTGCCCTTCATGGCCTCCAGCACCTCCCACTCATCCTGTACCATCTGCTTGATAATTCTGTACAAAGGAAAAGGCAATTGGGACTTCCTGACAGTCTGAAAAATTGGATCCTCTGCCTTGCCCCCATGTTTAGTGTCTTTAAGGACTGAGAAATGAGAACCACCAACTCCTCCCTGTAGAACACGTGAACAATGCAGGAGGACTCCTGTGAGAGTTCACCTTCCTCAAGCTCATCCAGCTCAACCTCAAGGTCCGCCTTCCCTTCTCGGTCCACAGGTCATCCGAATGGAGGAAATCAGTCTCTTCCCAGGAATCCTCCATATGCCACCTCCTTGCCGTGGGCTCACCGTCTGCTTCTCACAACTCCTGCAAACCTCTTCTGTCACTTTGGTGTCAGTGAAAGATCTGTGCCCTGCTGTTTCATACAGAAGGCCTTATGCATGAGAAGCACAAATTTTGGAGTAAAGGTCCCCCCTTGGCCATTGCTCTCAGGCAACTCCTGTGATACGGATGGCACTTGGATCACACATCCCAGGTTCCCACATCCCAGCACAAGAGCCCTTGGCCTGCATCATCCTCAGGGACTGCAAGGTCACCTCCAACCCACCAGAGGTACCCACTCGCCAAGCCTTCGGCCCCTTATGCATGAAGCCTTCTTCCACTGACCTGGATTCCATCTCACAACCACGGAAAAACCCAGCCGCCAAGACGGAGCTCCTTCTGGCTCAACATGCAAGACACATGGCCTTTGCCTTTAGCACAACCAGAACATTAGATCCACGGTGAAGCATGACTTAAGCAACACAAAGCTCTAACCACATCAAATGTCATGGACCTGAATCATACAATGTGTACAGAACATGCCTCAACAGTCCCTGAAATATGTATCCCCCTCCACACACACACCTTTTTGTGCATAGTTAACCCTTTCATGGCTGTTGTTGCCATATGGCAACCTTCAAATTTTCCCCAAAAGTTTTCGCCGGATTCTATATTTCCAAAAATTCCTCACACTGTGTGAGAAATGTGATGTGTATCTGTGCTTGACATCTGAAAAAAACTGTTATTTAAACTATCACGCCCAGCAGTAAATGAAACTGATTCCAAATACTTTTTTAAAATTTTCAGCCATTCAGGACTGTAGTTGCCATATGGCAACAGTAAATATTGTTTCTTAGAAATACAATTTAAAAAAAAAATTATATTCTGCATCGTTTAGCTCAAATCTTAATTTTAAAAAAAAATGGTCAGTTACAAAACAATTATGTGGCTGTGAAAAGGTTAAAGTAGTATAATTATTGCCCTACTTGTATTGTTCACTGAACTGGTTATATGCAATTAAGAATTCTTGTTCTCTGCACTCTTATAATGTTTTGTGTTAGTTGTAAACCACAATGAATAGTAGAAAGACGGTATATAAACATGTTTAAATAAATAAATAATGCAGTAGGAGAAGGCAAGAAAAAAAAAAGAAGCTGTAGGTTCAGCTTCCTTCCTAACCAATGAGCTGACAGGAGAGCAGTGCTATGCGGTCCCTGCCTTCTGCTGTATTAATTTCAGTTCTATGTCATGTGGATTTTTTTTTCTCTGTAAAAACTTCTAGCTCTAATCACCAAACTGCTGCTACAGGTGGGGACCCCAGCCACAAAAACAACAAACACAAAGGAAGAGCCCTCCCCCCAACGTCCCCGGTGCTTCCCGTTACATTAAACCCCCCTCAGAAAAATGCTGCGGATTCCTGCACGGCCAGAGCAACTGCTGCCACGTGATGCTTGAAATGGCACTCTGTGCAGGCAGCGCCAACAAATCCGCAGCCACACCCATCCAGCCCCCACTTCTCTCTAGCACCCCTTTTTCACTTCACAAATTTTTCGCAGTACCTGTATCGGGTTTTCTGTCTGTTTGCCACCCTCAGCTCAGCCCTCAGACACTGCTTTGGCTGTGTGTTGGGAGGTGCACAAGGTGAACAGGTTCAGGAGTCTCCATGTCTGCCTCTCATCATTGGGGAAGCCCTCC
Source organism: Ichthyophis bannanicus (assembly GCA_033557465.1). Classification (NCBI taxonomy): domain Eukaryota; kingdom Metazoa; phylum Chordata; class Amphibia; order Gymnophiona; family Ichthyophiidae; genus Ichthyophis; species Ichthyophis bannanicus. The sequence goes on from CM066033.1 coordinate 1,258,103,805, forward strand.
CCCCCCCCTCCACACACACTTCTTCCTGGAAGGGTTTCACCTGATCACTGCCTTCCCCCTTCTTTTATGTTTTTAAACCTTAGCCCCAGGCAGACATTTAGTGATCTATGTCCCCAAAAAATACAGCTAGTATCCTCTGCTGTAACCAAAATCAACCACCAAAAACATTAAAGTGCTGCTCTTTAGTTGCTCCTCAGTGAGCCCAGGAAGTACTCTGGGATGAGTTCTCTCCAGCTGCTTGGAGACTTAGTTACTGGGGTCTGGTAGGTGAGTCCAGCTGCCTATGTCTGCTGATGTCATCAAAGATGGCATGTTCCGTCTCCAAGCTGCTGGTGAGAGCTGACAACCCACAAGTACTGGGACTGGACTGGAGGGATGACAAGGAACATTGATTTCTGACACACTTCAGGAGAATTGATATACAGACCACATTTATCCCTGGTACGATTAAGATCATACCGAGCTATAAAGTAGACTGTTGGAGAGGGTGCAGAAGTAGAGGGATTTTGTTCCATCTGTGCTGGGACTGGTTGTAGGAGTTCTTTAAGGAAGTAAGGGGAATAGCCCTGCAACTTGATCCAGAAGAGCTGGACATGGATATGGCAAAACTAGCAGCAACGATGAGTGCTGCAGTCCGAACAGGGGTAGTGAGTCATTGGAAAAGTAAGACTTCCAGATGGAGAAGCAGTAACTCAAAGATTGGAATGCAGATTTTTTGATGGGTGGTGAAGGTGAAGGTACTAAGAGATCTGTAATATGGTGTATGGCATGGGAAACGTACAGCTGATAGAAAAGGCATGGAGGAGATAACATCCATATACTGGAAAACTGAAATTAGAGACTGTGTGTAAATGTCCCATTTATTTGATGCTGGAATAAAATTAAAGTGCCCAAAGGGAAGAAAGAAACACTCAGCTACAGGCTGACTCTTGGTGGTGAGTTTGGAACTCCATGGGCTAGGATTTGGTTGGAGCAAGAGCCTCGCTGCTGGGGTCCTGTAATGTCTTCCTGTATCTCTCCCTCCCTCCCCCCCCCCCTTGTATTCCACCTCATTAGATGCCTTCATTCGCTGTCACACTTTCAGCTGCTCCAAGCGATTCTCCAACTTCCCACTTGGCAAAAAGGAAAAATAAGATCCCAGTTGGGAAGCCAATCGCCCTTTGAGAGGAGAGGCAGAGATTTATACAGGCAAGAAATAAACAGCCTCAAGTGAAAGGCTGGGCAGGGGCGGCTCAAGGCAATCTGCTGCCTGAGGTGAGAGTTGAACTGGTGCCCCCCTCCCCCGGTAGCCAAAATGGAATAGGGGATCCCCTCACTTAGAACACCAGTTAGGTGTTTGCCCCACAAATAAGGAAACAAAATATTCCAAGCCTAAATAATTTAAAAAAAAACACAAACAAAAAACAAAATAAACCACAACTTTACAATGATGTTTCAATATGCAACAAAAATTTAGCAGTTTAATTATGTAGCCTGGGAATCTAATATAAAACATATTGACTCCTGGACACTGCACAGCTATGGTATTAAATGTAAATATATAATCTGCAAAAGACAAAGGAGATACAAGGTGCTCACACATCAAAGGAACAAGATTTGGACAAGTTCCTGGAGGAAAGGTCTATAAACATGAAAGAGGGCCTGGGAAAGACATTGCTTACCCCAGGACAAACTTTGTGAAACCTGTGTACCTTTTTGGGAGCCTGGAAACCAAGAAAAGCGCACAAACCCGTAGTGTACCAAGATCAGAAAGGAGCCGGTATCACAGACAACCATGGAAGACTATGAAAAGCTTTTATTACAGTGTCTTAGAGGTCTGTCCCTACACATTTTGGCTGCTAGGCCTTCATCAAGGGCTCAAGACCTCAATAAAAGACAAAATAACATAATTAAAAACAAGTATATAAATACCTCCCTGACCGTCATCGAGCGGGGAACGTGAAGATCAGCCCCTCCCCACTCCTGGGCTCAAAGCCTATCAGGAAAGGACTTCCACCTTTAAATTTAAAGTGCCTTTAAGCGCAAAGAACAGCACTACTGACGAAGAAAATCGCCTCCCTGACCGGCATCGAGCTGGGGAACAGGAAGATCAGCCCCTCCCTGCTCTTGGGCTCAAAGCCTATCAGGAAAGGACTTCCACCTTTAAATTTAAAGTGCCTTTGGCATGGCCCTTAGGCGTGGATCGAAGGCAAGTATACTATTGATTGACTGTACAAGCTACATCATTGTAAGTTTAAACCTGATATTCTCCTTGTTAATCCATATTGCAGGGCCTCAGTAGATATTTGATATAATAATCAGTATCTCAGTAATCTCACCTAAACTCCGTATACTTAAAATTATTGATGGTAAATTGTAAATCTCTCTCATCAAAATTAAGTATACATCCCTAGTTACACTTGTTGCAACTTTCCACCTCCTGCTGGTTAGTTAACTGCAACAAACTCATAACATTGTTTTATATACATTACTATGCATTTCCTTGAAAGCGATACAAACCTTGTCTAGTCAGAGGAGTTCCATTAGGTAGTTCTACATACTCTCCCCCTCTAACACAATGCTAGATCTAATCTCCTACATTATTTTCCTGTATGGCCCGGCTCTATTCATCATACCTGCTGGAGCCTTTTCCCACTAACAAGGCCTGATTTCCACCATACATGGATACGGTCGAAGATCACCTGCATCGAACGCCCGACACCAGAACCAGAAGAATAATTATGGCAAATACGCTGATCGTACCAGCCCCGACTAAAAAAGCTCCCAATTCACAAGGCACAGAGCCATCTCCATCTTTGGCCCTCTGCTCTGGAACTCTCTTCCTGCTCCAATCCGTCTCATCACTGACCTTTCAACTTTCCATAAAGCAATTAAGACCCATCTATTCCAGCTATCATATGGCCATGTACCATAGCTTTTCCTTGTCTCCCTTTAGTGCTAAGATCCCTGCATCTTGTATATAGTTTTGTTCACTTTGATTCGTTTATTTATTTAATGTATTCAGTTATTGCAGTAAATCATGTTTACTTGTGCATTATACTTGTTCAATGTACTTTAACCTGTTACTTATAATGAGTTGTTCCAATGTAAACCGCGCTGATTATAAAAAGTGCAGTATATAAAACCAAATAAATACCTAGAGAAACATGCACATAAGACAGTTAATAATTGTATCAGTTAAAAGGAGAAATAACACATGTAAAACTAACAGATATATATAGTTATACAGTAATTGGTATCAACATATTCTGTATATAAAAATATAAATATAAAGACATATAAGACAAAGGCCATAAAAAAATAAATGAAAGAGGCAATTCATCCAATAAATACAGAGTAAGATCAAATTAAACTACATATCTGTATAATTACATAAACAATAAAAGACCATATAATTAAAATGAAATCATAAAAAACAAATTAAGACATAAAATAATAGCACAACAAGCACTAAAATAAATGAAAAAGGATGCATAATAAAGTCATATTTCCAAGAGGCACATTTGACCCACTGAAATAGAACACTCTATATGACAACCATTTGTCAATAGGGATGTCAAAGGGTAACACCATTATGGGGGAAGACAAGAAAATAGAATTAAGAACAGGTGAAAGGAAGCAGTTGGGAGCCACCTAAGAGGGGAAGGGGGATACATTCAAATTTGAATACACAATGGTAAAGGAACAGATCGTGGTAAAATGGATTAAATGGCTGTGAATGTTTAGAGCTAAGGAGAATATCATATTTTAAAAAAACATTAAGAAGAGAAAGGAGTCGGATATCCACATGCAAACCAAAAATTAATAGGAACTCAATAAAAACATAGCCAAGGTCAGACAATAGCAACAAGGGTCCCTATAACTAGGGAAAAGACCATGTGAGATGAATTTTAAAACTGAGGTTAGAAAGGGTGTGTATCTAATAAAACACTGATAAAACATGTGGGATATATAAAGACAAAAATAAGCCAGAAGCAAGGAAAAGTGTCATCAAGAGAAAAACTGCAAAAGTGAAAGTAAAAATGCCAAAAAATGAAAAACATACCTGTGATCCTTCTATATAGAAAGCCTTATCTCTCAAGAGTAAAGAAAACAGGTCCCGTAATGAGCATTCAAAGTTAAACGCTACCGCCAAAACTAGCCTATGGCGTCTGTGATGTCATGGTAACCTGTACAAAACAAATATCAGGAAGACAGTCAAAAGGCAAAAGTTGTTTTTGTGCAGTCATAAAAAAAATAATAATAATAATTGCTAAAACACAGGAGATAAATGAAATAAAATACTTATGAAATGTAAAGAACAACATAATTAGTGCACATGAATACATGTAAATATGTATAATGCCTTATCAGGATGTATGTATCTAAAACAAAACAACTAAAAAGCTGACTTGTGCTGGATACCAATATAAAGTAAGCTATAAGTAATGAATAAAAAATGAATAAAAATGCAAAGTAAACGTTAATATTAAAAGCAAACTATGTGGAACGCTTCTATTTAAGGGGGAAGCTGTGGTAGCACAGTCAGGAACAAACTCCTATATTAAGTGCAATCCGTGTACCCGATCAAATGTTGCAAATAGGAATGAGCAATTATCGAGAGAGGATCAAGGAAACTAAAATGTACAGACTGGAGTTATAAAATGTAGCTCTCAAAAAGTATCCAAATATGGATGCGGGCTTGTGTGGCTGATCGCGAGAAGTACCCCTACTAAAATAAAAACATGTAAGTGTGTTAAAAGATGAACCTAAAAAAACATTAAAAACAAGTAAAACATAAAAAGGTGAATGTAAGAAAAAAGGGGGGGGGGGTTTCTATAGATCAGACAAGACAGGCACCAATAAATCAGAAGGAAGCTTTGACAGTACTGTGCTCCCTTCCAGGCCCCCCTGCCTGCTCCCTTCCTGCTCCTTTCCCTCCTCCCCCCCCCCCACATCACTGATTCATCCATTAAAAAAAAAGAAAGCAGCCGCGGGAAACATTTTTCTGTTCCCGTGGCTCTGCTAACTTTTAAACTGCTGAGTCGCTGAGTTTCTAAAGGCCTTTATAATCTCCGCAACCCTGCAGTTTAAAAGCAGAGCCGCGGGAACAGAGAAATGTCCCCGCGGCTACTTTATTTTTGGAACCAGCAGTGGCGGAGGTTAAAGCAGCAGCAGTGGCGGCGGCAGAAGTGGAAGCGACGACGATGACCTCGACCCCCCCTCCCCTCTGCCGGCATCCTCATGCCGCGCTTACCCGGCTTATCGGGTAGCGCCGGCTCCTGTTGGAAGATTGCAGCGGTTCTATCATAGGCAGTTTCTAGGGAGCAGCAAATCAGTGCTGCCCCCTAGAAACTGCCGCCTGAGGCCACCACCTCAGTTGGCCTCATGATAGAACCGCACATGGGCACACCAATGCAACAGTCTACCATATTTCTGTTGCTTAATCTCCCAATGTGCCCCTGCTCCTTCTTTTGTCTTTACCAATTCCATTTCAGTCTCTTCAGCAAGATTCCATAGAACTTTCTCCACTAAATGCTTGCTTTTTTTCAGGAACCTCACCCCTGGGACTTTTATCCATATCCTTTCCTTGTCCCTTATGTAGGTAAAAAATGCCTCCTGGAGAAACAGCAGGCAGTTTACTCTCCTCCCTGTTTGGCTCCAGCACCTCTGACATATTCTCCGTGTGGAATTTACTGCCCACCCCTCATCCCCTATTGATGGGCAAACTGCTAAGTCAGTGGTACTCTCTATTTGCCAAGAAGGCCTCCCTAGCCCTGGACACTATCCCCTGTTCCCAGCTCCTGGACTGTCTTAATTCCTGCCCAAGGGGAACAGCTCCAAATTCCCTTCTACTTGGGAAAGGTAGGAGGGAGCAATGTAGTGGAAGTCCTTACTGGGGTTTACTTGCCTGACCCATGGATCACTATACCTATTGCAATGGATATCAAAGTTTATTACCAGGCAGCAAGGCTGGGTTCTGAGATACCTCAGGGGTAGGTAGGGCCTTGGGCCAGGTTTTCAGAATATCCTTAATGAACATGAATATTCATTAGGAATATCCTGAAAAATTGACCTACTATTGCTCCTCAAGAGCTGGGACTGAAGACAAAGGGGCTAAAGGAATTGGTAAGAAGAGGCTTGAGCCTGGCATAGTTTCTCAAAGATGATGACAAAGGAAAGGTGTCCAGAAACTATGTAGAAAGTACTTGTTAAAAGCACATACTGTGCTTATTTGATAGAGGATCTCCAAATTCTAGGGGGATGAAAGTAGAATACTTGCTCCTGTCTCATCAATTTGGAATAACTCAAGATTTGAACAAGCATCTTCTTTGGATATTAGGGGGTGGTGGGATTTCAGGCTTCCCTGAGTGGGACAGTAGTGGAATGAGGGAAAAGTTTCTTTGAAGACTGATATCAGAATTTAGTCTCCTATGCCACATATATTACTTTTATTGGCAAATTAAAAAAATCTGGGGCAAATTTTCAGCATTGGCAGTTAGGTGCTTTTAAACTGCATGGTCACTGCTGCTTTAAACATATAGTAACATAGTATATGATAACAGATAAGGACCAGTATGGTCCATCTAGTCTGCCCAGCAAGGTGGCAAGAGTAGTTGCACTTGCCGCTCCATGCAGGTCACCTTTTCCCATGCCTTTCTTTAGGGGTGTACCCACTCCTCCATGTAGGTCACCCCTCTTTGTTCAGATATAGGAGATATGTTTATTTTGATTTTATCCTGTTGCTATAAAGGGATCCACTGTGTCTGTCCCATGCCATTTTGAATTCTGTCACTGAGTTTGCCCCCACCACTTCCATCGGGTGGGCATTACAAGCATCCACAACCCTTTCAATGAAAACATATTTCCTGACATTGCCTTTCAATTTACCCCCTTACAGCTTCATGTTTTGCTCTCTAGTTTTACAGCTTCTCCTTCTTTGGAAGAGGTTTGTTTGTCCATTAATAATCTTTAAGTATTTAAAGGTCTGAATCTTATCTCCCCTGTCCCTCCTCTCCTCCAGAGTGTACATATTTAGGTCTTCAAGTCTTTTCTCATAAGTCTTCTGACAGGCTCCAAATCATTTTGGTCGCCTTCCTCTGAACCACTTCCAACCTTTTTATATCCATTGCGAGATATGGTCTCCAAAATTGAACACAATATTCCAAGTAAGGTTCACCGGCGACTTGTACACTGGCATTAGTACCTCTTCTTTTCTGCGGTAATTCCTTTCAGTATCAAACCTAGCATCCTTCTTTCTTTTGTGACCACCTTGTCACACTGTTTCGCCACCTTGAGATCATCAGAAACAATCACTCCGAGGTCCTTCTCCTGCTCCATGCACACCAATCTCGCCCCCTATTGCATGCATTTTCCTTGGATTGCTGCATCCCAAGTGCATGACACTGCACTTCTTCACATTAAATCTTAACTGCCAAGCACTGGACCATTCTTCCAGCTTTTGTAGATCTTTCCTCATGTTCCCCACTCCCTCAAGGGAGTCCACTCGGTTGTAAATTTTGGTGTCATCTGCAAAAAGACAGACTTTTCCATTCAGCCCTTCAGCAATATTGCTCAAGAATATATTGAACAGTACTGGTCCCAAGACCAAACCCTGAGGCACACCGCTAATCACCTTCCTTTCATCCTAGTAAGTTCCGTTTACCATCACCTTTTGTCATCATCAGTCAACCAATTTCTGATCCAGTTCACCATCTTGGGACCCATCCCCAAGCTGTTGAGTTTATTGATAAGCCTCTTATGAGGAACAGTATCAAAGGTTTTACTGAAATCTAGGTAGATCACATCCATCGCATACCCTTGATCTTGTTCTCTGGTCACCCAGTCAAAGAACTCAATCAGATTTGTTTGGCAAGATCATCCTTTGGTAAAACCATGTTGCCTTGGATCATGCAACCTGTTGGTTTTGAAGAAGTCCACTACTCGCTCTTTCAGGAGTGCCTCCATTACTTTTCCCACAACCGAGGTAAGGCTTACTACTGGCCTGTAGTTTGTCACTTCTTCCCTATTACCACATTTGTGGAGAGGTACCACATCAGTCCTTCTTCAGTCCTGTGGAATTTCTCCCTGTCTCCAAGGATCTATTAAAAACATCTTTCAAAGGCCCTGCAAGAACCTCTCTGAGCTCTTTCAGTATCCTGGGGTGTATCCCATCTGGTCCCATAGACTTGTCCATTTTCAGTTTTGCAAGCTGTTCTAACACATCATCTTTTGTGAATGGTGTGCAGTTATTCGGCACCAAAGAGCAGAGTCACTATTTGGTCAGCAGCGATAGTCACTTACCAAACAGCGAAAACTGATTAAACTTAGGATATCTATTGAAATGTCTTAACTTTTTTTTAAATTATTTATTTAAGGAATTTTCAAATATACATCAAGTACAAAGCTTGCATTACAAAGGTGTACAATCCAACAACATATCCAAAGGAAAGGTATATAGAGAAACAATAACAATATGAGCATACTTCTATAGTCCACATAGAGAGGGCTTAATTAATATACACAATCTTAGATGAGTAGGGAATCCCCATCAAGAAATGGAAGGAAAAGAAAAAAGAAGACCGCTGGGAGCCCAAAGCTATCTATTAAAGGCCCATTAACTTGCCACCCCAAGAGTGTGAAAGGAAGAAGGAGAGTCAACAGGAATCCTAGCACTTATAAAGGCAGATAAATCTGAAGGCTGGAAAAAAAATAAACCTCAGTGACATATAAACAATAATACACTTACATGGAAATCTGAAATAGAAGGTAGCCCCCAAATTCAAGGCACCTGGTCTAAGTAAAAGAAACTGTTTACGTCACTTCTGAGTATCCCTGGAAACATCCGGAAAAATCAAAATGTTTTGCCCATAAAAGAGCGCAGAACGTTTAGCATAATATAAACCTAATAACCAATCTCTATCAGATAATAAAGTAAACCTTACCACCAAAGTGGCAGTGCGCAACACTGTTGGCTCTGGAAACTTTAAAATATCAGAGATATTAATAACATCTAATTGAAATGACTGATCCATATTTCCATTGCCCCTCTTCCCCATAGGTAAATAGAAAACTTTCACAATCGGAGGCATCAAGTCCGTAGAAACAGCCAAATTTTCAGACAAATATTTCCTAAACAGATCTATAGGCAAAGTACCTGGAAGAACCGGGAAATTAAAAACCCGAAGGTTAAATGCCTTGTCTGCGTTGTCCAAAGATTCCAACTTCACCCACATCATACTATTATCCTTCATCAACGCAGCACAGGAATCTTCAAGAACATCCATTTTCATCTCATGTTCATCAACCTTCTTTTTAATTAAATCTGAAGCTCCCAAACAGCCGTCCACCTTTTGTGCGAGAGCATTTACCTGGGAAGAGAAACCCTCAGCTTGCCTAGTCAGAGTCTGTGATAGCATGGTAATGGCATTCCAAATGTTCTCCAGGGTAATCTTCTGCGGACGCTGAATTAAGAAATCAGCCAGTACCTCCGAAGAAATGGGGGAAGACTGCAACTGCAACACGCCTTCCTCTGCAGGCAGCACCAACACCTCCAAATTGCCGGAAGAACTCCCAGTTGGCAACAGGGCAGCCGCTGCACCTCCTTCCTCGACAGCCCCCCACGGAGATACAAGGGGGGAACTCCCAGAAACTCCCCAAGCATGTCTGCCTATGCGGTGGGGGCAGCAGCACCAGGCAACAAAGGAGGAGTATGGGTCTCAAGGGAGAGGCTGACATCCAACACCGGCAGGACCGCCGATCCCTCAGACGATTCTCCTGCTGAGCCCTCTCGGATCCCCCGATGCTGAGCTTCAGTGACCACTACAAAATGATCCATAGGACCCATATTGGAAGGAGGGAGTTCCGCAGGGTAAGCTCGGACCTTGTCTTTTCACTTTGGCATAGAGAGGAAAAACGTGGCACTCTCCTCAGACAGCCATCTTGATCATCCCTCTGAAATGCCTTAACTTTAATTAATTTAACTATACTGTTAGTGACTGAATATCACCTCTGAATGGATAGCGACTGGCATGACAAACAATCCGCCTACAGACTTCTCCTGTATTATCCAGATTTGTTTATGTGGCCTATGGTGATATCACTTTCGCTATGTTTTTAGTTGGTTAGCAGGTTTGCTGACCAGCTAAAATGCTTTAAATATGCCCCCCTTCAAGAGTGGATGAGTAGCCTAGTGGTTAAAACAACAGCTTACAATGCTAGTAATCTGGGTTCCGTTCCCACTGGCACTCCTTGTGGCCTTGGGCAGGTCCCTTTGCCCTCCATTGTCTCAGAAAAAAGGCCTCATCACACTTTGCCAAGAAAATTCAGGGGCTGTTGAGTTAATGTAATTCAAGGCAATGATATAGCACTGACTCAATGGCATGAATTACATACCCCTTCTGTACAAAGACATGAAAGGAGGGTAGTCTCCAAAAGACAAGGATATTATTGAATTTCCAATTTTCCAAGAATATTATTGAAGTTCCAATTTTCTAATTGTTCCCTGTAAACCACTGTGACTAGTAGATACAGCGGTATAGAAGATTTGCTAAATAAATAAATAATAGGGTCATTCAGTGATAAATGTGTTGTCAAACCTTATGGGCAGGTTAATGAATTCAGTGTTAACCCAAAATTCCCACTTCCCTAACCTACAAGGAACAAGGAACTATAAGTGAAGCTGGATGGCATAAATGATCAGACTTGTGTATAAATGCATATAATTTTTCAATATATTTTAAGAAAAGAGTAGTAATGTATATAGAATATTACACCATATATAGATGCATGCAGATCAGTTGCACACAGGTAAATTCATGGGTTAACTGAATTGTGCACACACTAAATATTTTAAGATGCTAATGAACTGAATGTGCACTAACATGCATATCTTTGCTCAAAAGTTGGTCATGTATATATTATTTCAACAAAAAGATATAATCTGCAATGTGTTTATTGACCTTTACTCCTGGAAAATGTAGAAAATGCTAAAATACTTTTCCATACATTTCAATATCAAAAATCTTACCTACTGCTAAACCTCTGGGTTCTTCCAATTAAATGGTCTAAAGAGGGATTTAGATACTTATGCATTTCCTTCTCAGCTAAAAATTAATGAACAATACAGTGAAAGCTTGACCTCAATACAGTCAATCAAGTTGAACTATCTTTGCCTTGTGTTACCTGCAGTGTCGCAAAAGGGCAGGATGGTGGGGTTGGCCCACGCCGAGTGCTGGTCGGGATGGGGCTGCACCCCTGCCGGTCACATGAAGGCAGCACGGCAAATGTATGATTGAGCAGGTGTGCCACAATGCCTCACATTCCAGGGACTGGCTGCTCTTCTCTCCCGGCTGAAGTCTCGTGAATCGCAAGAAAGAGTGATAGGCCCCTGGATTGCGAGGCACCATGGCAACCCAAGTTAATCATAAGTTTGTTGCGCTGGGTGATGGGGGGCTGGGAACACCGCTGTTTACCTGGCTTCCTATTTATGGAACTTCCTATCAACAGAACTTCACCTAGAATCTTCCTATACAAAATTCAAAGCGGGTCTGAAAACATGTTTTCTGTTCAAGCTTCCAGTAAAACCTCTTTTGTCTTTCAGCATAATTTTTGTTTTTCAGCATCCTTTGACCTCTTTGTTTATTTTGCAGATACAAATTTTTGTCCTCATATCAAAAGACTGTCGTGCAACCCTACTTCCCCTCCCCATGTTCTTTTCCTTTGTCCTGTCAAACACTTTTGTTCCTTGAACTTTTCTATGTACGTCTGTATTATGTTTCTATAAAGGGAAGGGCAGACTAGATAGGCCATGTGGTCTTTTTCTGCAATCATGTTTCTATGTATTTTACTAATGGGAAGTTTGCAAACCACTATGATGATGTGCATCATAAGGTCAATCTTACAATATCAGTAATAGATAGAATTAACCTGAATAAAATGAACACACTAGCAAGAATCTTTTTAGCATTTTTGAATGCACATGGGACAATAGAATGGCTGCCAAGATACTACATTTGGCTATGTGGTCCAAAATAGAAGAATGTTTATTCATCACTTTAGCAGATTCAGGAGATCATGTTAAAAAGGATTGTTTGGTATCTACATATGTAAATTTCATCACTTAAACATATAAAAGGCATAGAGGTGAAAATGCCAAATTTAGAATGCGTGCATAAATCTAAAGAAGGGGTCATCTGGCATGGTACAATATCTACAACTGAGCTCCAGCCAAAAGTATGTGCCCTCTTGGCACTGCTCACTCATCTGTATGCATAACTCCTGGGGTAATTTTAAATTTACCCCCAGAATGCCTATACTGTAATTTATTTAACCAGAAAGGACAAAAGAGGTTTTCAGCAAGGAACTGACAGCTCTATAATTCTGCACCCCACTTGAAGCTTAAAATAAAATGTATTACACTTTGGAGAAGTAACATGATAGTATATGGCCTGGAATAGAATCTATATTGACTTCACTGGAAAGAGAACATTGGCAAATCAGATTGAAAGTATCACTATGCAGTATGGGAAACCAAGAACAAAATAATGCAAATACTAGGAATAATTACAACAAACATATCAGATCTGTTTTCATTTAGCTTGCATGGTAGTAATGTATGTTGATGTTTCTAGATGATAAATTCTCTTTGAAAATTAATATAAAATATGCACTCCAAAAGTACCTGTATATTTTGTACTTGCTATTTTCTGCAGTTGTCCAAGAGGGTAAAATAATGCACAAACCTTTGAAAATATTGGAGACTGATATTCTATGGTAGTAGCTGTGTTGAACCCCACAAGAATTCTATAACCTCTCCTACTTCTCTGGAATCCTTAGGAGGAAGGAAGACCCCAAGCTGCTGAATATAAGGTCCTTAATGCTTCCCTCCAGAACCACAAGAGGAGACTGATACAGATGTTATTTTATACTGATGCCATCTAGTCAGGGCCGGCTTGTCCATTGTGCAAGAATGTTCGCACAGGGCCCCGCGCCAACAACATCCTGCACATGTTCGGCTCCAGGCTCACCTCTCTACGGCGGTTCCTGGCTCAACTCTCTATAGCGGCTCCCAGCAGGCACAGAAATGCCTCCTTACAGCTGCCGAAGTGAAGAGCATTGTTTTTCTTCACTTCGGCAGCAGTGTTGTAATGTAGATCGCTGGCACGTCAGAGGTCAAAGGACATTTCCTGTTTCCCGGCACTCAGCACACCAGTGATCTACATTACAATGTTCTTCATTTCAGCAGCTGTAGAGAGGTGTTTCTGAGCCTGCCCGGAGCTGCTGTAGGGAGGTGAGCCAGGGTCTCTAAAGCCAGCCACGGGGCTCTTCAGGGAGGGGGGCGGGGCTAGTGCTTGAAATGGGCTGGGGGATCTAAGATTGGAAATGGGCTGAGTGGAGGAGACTAGGATTGGAAATGTGCTGATGGGGGGCTAGGACTTGAAATGGGCTGAGTGTGTGGGGGGGCTAGGACTGGAAAGGGGCTGATTGGGGGAGGGGGCTAGGACTGCAAATGAACTGATGGGGAGGGCCAGGACTTGAAATGGGCTTTTGGAGGGCTAGGATTGAACATGGACTGATGGGGGGGGGGGGAGCTTGGACTGGAAATGGGCTGATCAGGGGCTGGAATAATATTTGAAATGGCTGATGGAGGACTAGGATTGCAAATGGGCTGATGGGGGGAGCTTGGACTGGACTGATGGGGGCTGGAATAGGACGAAATGGCAGATTGGGGGGCTAGGACTGGAAATGGGCTGAAGTGGGGGGATGGGGGAATGGAACTAGAAGGAAGTGGATGCTGGGTGGGGCTGGAACTAGAAGAGAGCTGATGTTGGGGGAGGACTACAAGGTGATGGGGCTGGGGGAATGAGGATGGAGGGGGAAAAGATATTTTGTATGGGAGGGAAGAGAAATCTAAGAGTGGCCGGGTATTGGGAGAGTAAGTGGGGATTGAGGATGGAAGAGTGAAATTTGAGTGGATGATAAAGGAATAAAGAAAGAAATGGAGGAAAGAGTAAAAGGGGAAAGATCAGTATGTTAAAGCAATGTAGAAGAAAAAATAGAAAAAATCTAGAAGAGAGAAGAAAGGACAAATGGACAACAGACAATGGAAAGTTAGCAGAAGACAGAAGAAATCAGAAGAAAGTGACTGGAGCAATTGCAATTGAAAAAATAAAATACTCAAACAACAAAAGGTAGAAAAATACTTTTTTATTTTGAATTTATTAACTGGAATATGTCAGCTCTGCGAAATATGTATCGCTAACGTCTTTGCGTTTTTGTTTAGTACAAGAGGAAATTAATTTATAGTTTTATTTTTCCAGTGTTGCTGTACATTCCAAGTTTGGCTTTTGAGGTTCCCAATTTAATTATTGTCTTCCTATTTCTAAATTGTGATCCCTTGTTCTTTGTTTACTGACAGTCTATGTTCTACATGTGTAACCGAGCCGAGGTATTCTGTTAATGTAGTTTCTATTTGAAGTGCCACTTGTTCTCTTTCCACAGTAGATCATATATTGGTATTCTCTGAGATGTACTGGTTTAATATTTGCAGTGTTGCCTTTTGATAGGTAGGGTTTGGTGCATTGTGAGTCCTGGTAGTGCTGTTATGATACAGTGGGTTTGCTATGGGTTCTAAATGGGCAGTGTTTATAGTACTTCCTAATGTGCCTGGCGGTTGGCACTGGAGTATAGTAATGTAGAAATCTGGTAGTCTTTCTTTATCCAGATACTCATTAAGAGACATGTTAACATTATGCTAATATTTATGCAAATGATGCTCCTTATGCAAATGAGACCCCAGAATGAGTCTCCACACATGGCCCCACAGCCCCTTGGGCTGCCCCTGCATCTAGTGACTCAATGTTATATCTCACTGTTTTTCTGCCTATGATGCAGAAAGGTTCCAGAGTGTGGTGGGCTATAGAACTATACAGAAAGGTGTATAGTGATATCGATCAGCCTAAGACTGTATGTGCTCTCCCTTGGCACAGAAGCACAAAAGCATTAAAGCATGATGGCAACTGCTAATAGCATTCCATCCTCAGAGAACATGAAGTTTATTGGTGGCTTAAGTGATAATCTGGATAATTTCAGAGCAGAGTTTGTGGACTACCATCTAGCAATAGGCTTACACAAGATGCCAGTTGAAGTGTGGGCAGCTATACTGAGAAAGGTCATTAGTACTGAATACTGCAATGTTTATAAGCACAATTTAAGCCTCATAGAGGAGCAGAGGAAGGATCCCTGGATGCATTAGAAGCCCTTTTCAACAGAAATGTAATATATGAAATATACATGTTTGGCAGCTGCAAACAAGAGGAAGGTAAATCCATTGATAATTTTGTCATTTGTTTGGGAGAGATAGCAGTAATATATGAGTTTGGCCCACTGAAAAATGAACTTATTTGGGACAAATAGTTTTAGGCATTGCTAATGAACGCACATGTGACTGTCTTTTTGAGAACTTAACTCTGAATAAAGTAATTAAAACATTCCCTATTGTAGAACTCACAGACTTGTACCTGACAGGCATTATAGAGGTCTGAATAGCTACTGCAACAGCAGAGTAACTCACCTGCAACTAAATCTGCTGAATGTAAGTACCATGCATTGCACATAAGTGAGTGAAAGAACACTGTCCAACATGGGAAAACATGCCAGGGCAATTTCTCCAAGTGGGATATTTTTACACATACCATGACAGTCTTGAACCTCATTCCTATACCAGGATATGTGGAGTACAATCTCAGTCTCTCAAATTTGCTGATAATGCTCTGTGCAAATCTTGTATCATGCCAAATCATCTCCTTGCTGGCTATGTGGTGGATCAAATCATTTTACTAGCATGTGCCTATCAAACAGGAAGCTGAACATAGCTGTAAACTGAACAAACACAAGTGAGCTGCTTAAGTTGGAAGATATATCAAAATCCGATGATGCAGACTTGCTGAGTACCAATGAAATTATCTCAAAAGAGTGCTTGGTGCTATGTGAGCAAAAGGACAAAATGGTGAATCTCAGACTGAATGATACGGTACAACCTTGTCAGCTGGGCACTGTGGCAACATTTAATGTCATGTGCCTGACAGATAAAATGATTTTGACACCAAGAGCACCCCTGCAGTTAAACGGCTCCTAACTGAAACTATATTCAAGGAAGCCATCCTTGGGTCTTTTTCACATGCATTGCAGCATAGGTATATATACTTATAAGCTTGAATTTGAAATAGTAAATACAAATCAGAAACCATTATTGTTTGGGTTAACATGTGAGCACCCTGGGCTGACCCAATTCACCATTCCTGCAGAACTGAACCAGATGGAACCTCAGTGCACCAGACTGCTTAGTACCTATGATGATGTCCTTCATGGCCCAGTGCAGTCTGTTCTGGGAGAAGTTCACTTTGAACTCGATTCCAGTGTTTCACCAGTATAATGTGATCCATGCAGTGTATCAGCTGCCATAAAGCCAGACGTCAAGGCCCAGCTAGCAAAGCATGAAGCTGATGGTAATATCACACTTTTGACTGAACCAACTGATTGGATCAACAATATGGTCATAAATTACAAATCTAAGAAGTTGAGAGTTTGTATTGTTCCAGTTTCTAAGCCTTGCACTGAAGAGTCACTATATCATGCCAACTTTTAAAGAGTTCTTATACACTTGCTGATGTCCATGATGCATTCTTATAGTATAAAGTAGATGAGAAAAGCAGTCTCATGGCTACATTCTGGATCCCCTGCGGTATGAAAAGATGGCTCAAACTACTATTTGGCATCTCTGTAGCACCAAAGGTATATCAGCAGAAGCAACATGAACTTTTAACTGGGCACTGAATCCATAGCACATGACACTCTCATTGTTAGCTGTGGTGACTGATGAGGAGGTAGAGCATGACCATGACAACAAGCTATTAGCTCTAATGGAACCTATGGCTTATTGTGAAGACATTAAAGTTGAAGGTGAAGGAGATCCACTTCCATGGATATATTCTGTCTTCATAGAGCCTGAAAGTAGACCGGGATAAGCTTAAAACTATTCAGTATATTATTTAATAGGTTTTTATATACTGCTTTATCATTTCAATCAAAATGGTTTATGTTGTAACTTAAACTTGGTAATGTACATTAAACAGGGATATTGATAACTTGGATTTTTCTGAGGCAATGGAGGGTTAAGTGACTTGCCCAAGGCCACAAGGAGTGCTAGTGGGAATTGAAGGCTGGTCTCTGGATTCCCAAGCCAGTGCTCTAACCCAGGGGTGGGCAATTCCGGTCCTGGAGGGCCGCAGACCAGTCAGTTAGGCCACTCCTCCACTGCCTATGGATCTAAAATCTGTTCAGCACTTCATTGGGTTTGTAACTTAACTAGCAAAGTTTATACCACATCTGTCTAAGACAGAGGTTCCCAACTCCAGTCCTGGAGGGCCAAACACTATTCAGGTTTTCAGGCTGTCCCTAATAAATATGCATGAGATGCATTTGCATGCACTGCCCCCATGGTATTCAAATGTATCTCATGCATATTCATTAGGGACAGCCTGAAAACCTGAATGGTGTGTGACCCTCCAGGACTGGAGTTGGGAACCTCTGGTCTAAGATATGTAAGTCCTTGAGAAGATTTCTGGATAAGGATGTACTTTGATACTGGCTTCCAAGACATGCCCAGGCAGAACAGGAAATAAAGTGCTTGATCACCGATATCCTGTGCTGCCGTACTATGATGTTACCAAGTCCATTCTGATACAGAGGACTCTAGCAAAATGGGATTGGCTGCTGTTTAATGAAAAATAGTCAACCAGTGGTTTTTGCGGTGCTTACCCTAGATGAACAAAATTATGCTGAAATCAAGAAGGAATGCCTCAGCATTTTGTTTGCCTTCCAGCACTTTCAACATTACTTCTATGGCTAAGACATAATTACAGCTGAAACTGACCAAAACAACTTTCAGAAAGCCCCTATTGTGTGTGCACCCAAGTGACTTCAGAGCATGTCACTAATGTTTATTTTATTTATTTAACAGGTTTTTTATACTGCTTTATCATTTCAATCAAAGTGGTTTACATTGTAACTTAAACTTGGTAAATGTACATTAAACAGGGACATTCATAACTTGGATTTTTCTGAGCAATGGAGGGTTAAGTGACTTGCCCAAAGGTGTGTGAGTGGGAATGAAACTCTGGTTGTTTGGTTTTCAAGCCAGTGCTCTAACCACTAGGCTACAATCTCAACATTGCTTGAAGAACAAACTGACATTGCAAAGATAAAGCAGACATTATCTGAATGTCGCACATTGGAGGCTGCAACAGATTATACAGTACAATGCAAGAGATGATACCTTGCAAGTATTGAAGTCTGTAGTCCTGACTGGATGCCCAGATTCAGAGAAGGAAACACTAGCTGAATTAGGGAATGCTGATCATTTAGGGCTTTTATACCCAAATCACTGTGATAAGAGTTGCTAACACAAATACATTCAAGCCACTTCAGTAGCGAAGAGTGTTGCTGGCTGACCTAACATGCAAGGTGAGATCAAAGACTTTGGGAGCAATCTTTCCACCTGCAATGAATATGCACAGGAGCAGCAGAAGTAAGCAATGGGTCACATTTCCTGCTAGTGCAACCTTGGCAGATTGCCAGCATGGACTTATTTAACTTTGCTGGGAAAGGTTTCCTTTTGATATTAGATCACTCCAGACTTCTTGGAAACTGAACTGCTCCCAGACATGTCTACTGAAGCCACAATAAAGTATTGCAAAGTACAGTTTGCATGCTATGGCCAATCTGATCAAGTGAGCTCAAATAACGGCCTTCAATTTACTAGCATGCAATTTAAAAAGGTTTTTTGTTATTTTTTCTGTTGAGTGGGGGATGAAACAGGTTAATACATCACCAAGGCACCCAGAAGCTAAAGGCAAAGCTGAATCTGCTGTAAAGATAGTGAAGATCCTGTACAAGAAAGCACATAGGGAACAATGGAAACCTCTACTGCATTGGACAGTGACACCAACAGAGGCCATGGATAGCAGCTCAGCACAGTGCCTTATGTCAAGGAAACTGAAGATATCTCTGCCGATAACCAGCCTCGAGCCCTGTGTGATAGAAGGTACATCAGAAAAACTCCAACAGAAGAAACAATGTGTATCACTTAAACTTGAGAGGCTAAGCACAGCGAAGCAGTAAGATGAATAAATACAGCACAGCAGCCCTGCGGTTCAACAGAAAACTATCCCAATAAAAGGACTGCTGGAACAAAAGTTAATTATAGATCACACATCTGCTCCACGACAATTGGAAAAGTAAATTGGGATTATGCTGAAACTTTGCTACTTATTGCAGTAAATGATACAACGTAACCTTTTTATATGAGGAATTTGATACCTTGTTACAGGGAGATTGCTACATTATTACAAAGTGCACTTACACATGTAGAGTGGCTGATTCCCATAGACGTTAAGTCAATATATGGCATATCTGCAAGATTTGCTTAAACTGAATACTGAGGATTCAGTCTGCATGAAACCACTATCAGGACAATGCACAACTTGTTGAAGGTTGGGTACCTGTGTGCAAAAGTTTGCGCCATGCTTATATCTACTGGATTTTGAAGGAACTCTCTATTGCTGCAATCGTGTGGACTTATGAGTGGCTGAACAGCCAGTTTCAGAAGGATAGCACAATTGAAGAGACAAGCAATCCTTCCTGTTCCAGTGCATCCCGAACTATGGGGAGTACAGGGGCTGCAGGGAAGGGCAGTGACAAGAATCCTGAGCCAGTGGGCATGCCTATAAAGTACCAAGTACACTTGCCATATTGGATAACAGCCCACCGATACTAGACAGGGATCAGTGGTGGCACGCACAGAACAGTCTTGTCTACACTCGCAGCACTCAAAGCCACCACACTGACTTGTTCTGAAGGACATTTACAATAGAAAATTCTGCATATGCTCAAAGGAAAAAAGGGAGATATTAACTTATACGGATGCCATCTGATATCCCATTATTATATTTCACTGTTTTCTTACTTCCTTGTCACCTCTGACCTTCCGATGTAATACAACATGGTTCCTGTGCTCCAGCTGTCTTCAGTGTGCCTTTATTCCTAGCTCCGAAATAGAGACTGTTCCTTCCCACTGGCTGACAGGCAAGTCTCTCTTCCATTGCCTCATATTGCAGTTAGGAGGAGGGGACACTAGAATGTTCCTCTTTCTGGACATAAGGAGCACTTTTTGGTCACCCTGTTATATGCATGAACAGACAGTTGTTTCTACAAAAATGCAATTGTATGGGGGTGGGGGAGGAGAAGGTATCAATGGGGAGGTTTATTGTGAGAGCCCATGATTAAATATTAGATAGAACTTCAGTTCCTAATAGCAGCATTCCCTTTCTTCATAATGAAAATGACACTAACTGGAGGTCACTGTGCTCTGGGAAAGCTCTACTGGTCAACAGAACAGGAAGTAGATTAATTCAATAACCAGAAAGCATATCACATTATCCTAAGGGATGTGATCTGACTTTTTCAGCCAGGTGGACTTGTTGGTTCAGCAGTCTTCTAACTAAAAATAGACATGAAATACTTTTAGTGCTCAATTTTAAATTAGAAAGTCATGAAGCGGCTGATTTTTGATTAAATGATAGGCAGTTACCTTGAATGAAGAGTCAGATGTGATTTCCTATCATACTGCTCAGTGAACCATTAAGGTTAATGTAATCAACACTAAAATCTGCTTTATAAGTTTACAGCAGAATAATTGTAGCAAAGTGAATGTAAATTAAAACACCTAAAATGTGAACCTTATCAAATATTTTTGCAGCTGATTGCATGTATAAAAGGTTAGTGTCCAGATGATTTTTTAAAATATTATATGAAATACTAGAGATGCAGAAACCTCTTGTATATGTATATACCTATGAATTAACATGCTTACAACTAATTTGTATGTATAAAGTTCTTGTATACATGCAATGTGCACATAAAAAATGAATGCTTGGGATAAACTGAAATACCCACAAATTGGGAAAAATGTATAAAAGATGAAAACAAGCCAAAATTTTTGGGGTGATTTATATCCCTATAAAATCATGGCACAGAGTTTCTTTAAATACTTGGCAGTGAAAAAGCAAAATAAAATAAGCCCAAAAACCTGGAAAACCTGAATGCACCCCTTATAAAAGAGGTTGTTGAAGCTGTTGCTGCTATACCAGATAACGTCTTTTTAAGTTATTAATGTTTACAGAACTTCTATGAGTTCTGTTCTAAATGTAATTTAATTTTCTTTTCTACTGACTAATTGAAAGACGTTGTGGGGTATGTTTCAGTACATACTGCATTGTACCCACAACTTCTGAGTGTGGCTTTAGTGAGCCTAACAGTGCATAGTAGCAGTAAGAACATATTAAAAAAAAATAAAAAAATCATTAAGGGCCCAATTCTGAAGGGGAACGACCTGTCCGCCTGGATGTCCAGGATCTGAACGGGCCAGTCTAGTCCCAATTCTGAGCTCGCGGGAGCTAGACATTCCTGAGGGATCAGAATTTGGTCTAGACAGTCAGCCTGTGCCTAGACAGGAAGGCCATCCCCCAATTCTGTGCCGCCAGATGTTCAAGAGTTTCACTGCACAGGCCTGCCCTGGCTCCTGCATGCAGATGCAGCGTCCTGTTGCCATGGCACCACAGGTCCATTAAGGAGCCATGATCCCTGGATGCAGCCACAAAGTTCATTCCCCACAGCCTGACCCCCAATGTGACCTTTCAAAGGCAGGGTCGGGCTGCAGGGAAGTTCCTGCACCCCCTTGCACCACTGACCTGGCCCTGCATCGCCATCCTCCAATGTCCAGGGGGACTTATTTCACTTCCATGTTGGAATAAGTCCCCCATCCATGTTGGTGACCCCGGATGTACAGGGCTGACCTCAGGATCGGCCCTTTATGTCCGGGGTCACATCCTCGCCCACTGCCTGCCCTTGCTCTTCCCTCAACCT
Source organism: Ichthyophis bannanicus (assembly GCA_033557465.1). Taxonomy (NCBI): domain Eukaryota; kingdom Metazoa; phylum Chordata; class Amphibia; order Gymnophiona; family Ichthyophiidae; genus Ichthyophis; species Ichthyophis bannanicus. The sequence goes on from CM066033.1 coordinate 1,258,125,768, forward strand.
GCCCCATCCATATCTCCCCATACATCTCCTAAATATATGTGGGGAGCTTTAGGCAGGAGATATGGTTTCAGTATTTGGCGGGAATGGACGTCTGACCTGGATGTCCACCCCCGCTGAATGTGGCTTGGAATGATCCCATAAGAAAAGAAAAGAAAAAAGCAAGAGAGAAAAAAAAGACCTACTATATAAAGACAATAGCATGAAAATCTGGTAAATATTCCCCCTACCCCCCACTGATACTGGCACAGCTGACAGAACAGCCTGTTTGACAGCTGCCATATCCTGTAGCACATATTTTGTGAGTATTTACAGCTACTTTTTACAATTTATATTTATATAATTTTTTTTGCGTTTTTAGCCACTTTTACCCTTTCTTATCTTCTTTTAGAACTTTTAGTAGCTTTTATTTATCCACAGCCTAAAGATTAAGTACAGATTTAATGATGCTCTGCACTTGCATTTCTAATACTTTTATATATCAGTCCCTCCAAGATTTTTAATGTACCTAATTCATGCATGGTTTCCAAAGGTCAGCATCCTTGACAGTAACAAATAGACTTTATTCCTTTTATTCTTAATATTTGGTTAGAGATGATTTATGTAAAATCCACATTTGGCACCTTGGCTCCTTTAGAGACAATTGAGGTAGGCACACTAATATTGGATGTATTAGTGTCAAACACTACATTTGCCATATATAAGTTTACAATCTAACATTATTAATATTTGTACTTTAAGTGGCTGATGCTTTGCCTCAAGCCTAAGGATAAAAGGTGGTTAAACAACAGTTGTGTGCTGTAGCGTAGGTGCTCTAGTATCATTGCTAATATTTTTACAAATATCTTTCATTTTTATTCTTTTGCTTCTAACAATTCCCATTTTTCTCCCCCTTCTGTCTCTTCTCTTTAATATTTGGGTTTTATTCTTTTTGTTCTTTGTTTTATGCTTTCTATACTTTTGGGTTCCAGTTGTCTATGTAAGATGGACTTCTATATTAGAGTATTACCCCTAATGCAGGCATGTTCACCAAAACATCATCCAGATTAGGTTTTATTGATGTATGATGTATGGATGCTTTATAGATATTATATTGCAATTGTTTTTAACTATTTATGTATAACATTCACTGTATATATGTGGTCTATGAGCACAGAAAAAGCAGGACAGAAAACCAACCATGGAAAGAGATCTTTATTAAAGTTGTGAGGTCAACCCGACATGTGTTTTGGCTGGAAGGCCTTCTTCAGGCTGCTGTTATTTTGTATCACTTCAGCATATTGGTAAGTACCAAAGTACTGGCTGACTGTATTCTGTCCTCTCATTATCTTTATCTCTTTGTGAAGCTAAACTTAAGATTGTCATGAGAGACTTATTCTATTTTATACACTGGGTTACTATCTGCACTATATATGTTCCTTATGTCACATTATTGTCCTTGTTATATGTTTTGTTTGATCTTCAGATCACCATTATATCTGTTTTAGAGTTTTTGATGTTGAGAATTGTTTGTTCAATTTAGGTACAAGTTATTTTATTGTTTTTTATGGTTTGTACTGGTTTTTAGGATTTTAACTGGTTATTATCTGTTATTTTAATCCTTTTTAATGCTTAATTTTCAATTTCATTATATATTATTGTCTTGTACTTGTAATTATTTATATTATCCTTATTTGTAGAGGTCACTAATCCCAGAAGAAAGCCTCCCGGCCGCAATACGTGTCGGGTTGACCTCACAGCTTTAATAAAGATCTCTTTCCATGGTTGGTCTTCCGTCCGGCTTTTTTTGTGCCTGCTGATGCTGCGAAATATGACCCATGAAACACATTTCACAATAGGACATCCAAGTACAATCTCAGACATAAAAACCAGAATGTCTGAAAAAAAAGTAGGTATGTGTAAATTCAGGAAATGTGGAGGTGTCTGATATGCACATGTATCAAACATCTATATAGATGTCCCCAGGATAGCATTTCAGAACCAAGACATCTAATAGCATAATGGTTAGAGTAGTAATTTAAGAGCAGACTGGCCAGAGAATAAATCTCAGTGTGGGCCTTTGTGATTTAAGGCTAATCACAATTCTCCATCTTCTCTACACTGTCTGGATGTTTTAAGGTGAAAACAAGCACTTTCCTGATGACTATTCAAACCTGGAGTAGGTATAAACATGGATGTGCCCGCAGACATCTCCACCATTTCTGAGATCAAAGGTGGGCATGTAAGTCGATTGTTCCTCTCCGGACATGCCTCCACCACACCCCTGTGCCTACTTGGACATCCCTGTACCAGAGATGCCTGTGAATGTCATTTGTGGAATGGCTACCAAGATGTGTCCATGATTTTGACATCCACATACATGCCTACAGACATCCAAATCACAACTAGACCTTTTAAAATTACCCTTTATGCATATGAACATAAGAACATAAGAACATAAGAAATGCCATACTGGGTCAGACCAAGGTCCATCAAGCCCAGTATTCTGTTTCCAACAGTGGCCAATCTAGGTCATATGTACCTAGCAGTTTCCCCAAGAGACACAAGTTCCACAATGCTTCTACTGGGTCAAGCATTGATATCTTCGGTCACTTCTTAATAATGGTTTATGGACCTTTCCTCCAGGAACTTGTCCAAACCTTTTTTAAACCCAGCTACACTAACAGCCTTTACTACATCCTCCGGTAACAAATTCCAGAGTTTGATTACACGTTGAGTGAAAAAATATTTTCTTTTATTAGTCTTAAATAGTTTACCCTGTAGCTTCATTGCATGTCCCCTAGTCTTTCTATATTCTGATAAGGTAAACAATCGATCTACGTTTACCCGTTCCACTCCGTTCATTAATTTATAGACTTCTATCATATCTCCCCTCAGCTGTCTCTTTTCCAGGTTAAAGAGCCCTAACCTTTTTAGCCTTTCTTCATAGGAGTATCCTTCCATCCCCTTTACCATTTTGGTGGCTCTTCTCTGTGCCTTTTCTAAAATCGCTATATCCTTTTTAAGATACGGCGACCAGAATTGCACACAGTATTCAAGATGTGGTCTCACCATGGAACAATATAGAGGCATTATAATATCTTTTGTTTTATTTTCCATTCCTTTCCTTATCATACCTAGCATTCTATTTGCTCTCTTAGCCACCGCTGCACACTGGGCCGAGGGTTTTAACATGGTATCCACAATGATGCCTAAATCTTTTTCCTGGGTGGTGGTTCCTAATGTGGAACCTTGCATCGTGTAACCATAGTTTGGGTTGTTCTTCCCTAGGTGCATAACCTTGCACTTGTCCACATTAAATTTCATCTGCCATTTTGATGCCCAGTCTTCCAATTTATCAAGATCCTCTTGCAATTTTTCACAATCCACTTGGGTTTTAACAACTTTAAATAGTTTTGTGTCATCTGCAAATTTGATAACCTCACTCGTTATTCCACTTTCCAGGTCATTTATGAATATGTCAAAAAGCAGCGGACCCAGCACAGATCCCTGAGGTACACCACTATTCACCTTTCTCCATTGGGAAAATTGGCCATTTAGCCCTACCCTCTGCTTTCTAACTTTTAACCAGTTCCTGATCCACAATAGTACACTGCCGCCTATCCCATGACTCTTTAGTTTTGCCAAAAGTCTCTGATGAGGGACCTTGTCAAAGGCTTTCTGAAAGTCCAGATACACAATATCAACTGACTCACCTTTGTCCACCTGTTTATTCACTCCTTCAAAAAACATAACAGATTAGTAAGACAAGATCTTTCTTGTCTAAAGCCATGTTGGCTGTCTCCCATTAGGTTGTGACTATCTACATGCTGAGTAATTTTATTCTTTATGATGGTTTCTACCATTTTTCCCGGTACTGACGTCAGGCTCACTGGTCTGTAGTTTCCAGGATCACCCCTGGAACCCTTTTTAAAAATTGGTGTTACATTGGTGATCCTCCAATCTTCAGGTATTAGAGATGATTTTAATGATAGTTCACAGATTACTGATTGCAGGTCTGCAATCTCATATTTCAGTTCTTTCAATACCCTTGGATGTATACCATCCAGCCCAGGTGATTTGCTACTCTTCAGTTTATCTAATAGTTGTAAGACATCTTCCCGATGTATCGATATTTCCTTCAATTCTTCCCCACCTTTAAATACCACTTCAGCCATGGGTAACATCCCTACATCTTCCTCAGTAAAGACCGAAGCAAAGAATTCATTCAGTCTCTCCGCTATCGCCTTGACGCCTCTTAGTGCTCCTTTAACCCCTTTATCATCTAATGGACCAACTGACTCTCTCACAGGTTTTTTGCTACGAATGTACTTGAAAAGGTCTTTATTTCGCGTTTTTGCTTCCGCAGCAAGCTTCTTCTCAAATTCTCTCTTTGCCTGCCTTATCAATGCCTTGCATTTGACTTGCCAGTGCTTGTGCTGTTTCCAGGTTTCGTCGTTTGGCTCTTTTTTCCATTTCCTGAAAGATGCTTTTTTGGCAACAACAGCCTCTCTGACCTCACCTTTAAACCATGCTGGCAGGTTTTTGGACTTCCTTCCACTTTTCATAAAGCGTGGAATACAGCTGGTCTGGGCTTCCAAGATAGTATTTTTCAACAACAGCCAAGCTTGATGTACGTCTTTAAGCTTCGCAACTGCTCCTTTTAGTTTTTTCTTAACTGTTTTCCTCATTTTATCATAGTCTCCCTTTCGAAAGTTAAAAGGTAGTACTGTGGATTTCCTTACTATCCCTTCTCCACTAATTAAATCAAAGGCGATCATGCTATGATCACTATTGCCAAGTGGCCCCAACACCCTTATCTCTTGCACTAGATTTTTATGTTTTTATATGATATTTCTTTATTAAAAGTTGACAGTTATATGGAGTGCGCGTCTTACATATAAACTTTTTACCACCTTAGTTGTTCCCCTGCTCTTTTTTTGTGTGATAGTAACAAGTGAAACATGAGTTGTTAAAATAATCTTGGCTTTCAGATTTTGGAAGCAAAGCAACAAGGGAGGTCCTATGGAAGTAAGATCCCCCCCAGCAGCCACAGCATCATCGGAGCCTTATAAGCAGCTGATCACCATCCTCGCTCTCAATCTGTGCAGCTCCAATGTGAGTACTTCTACCTTCCTGGATTCAGTTCCCCACCGTGAAAATGAGTAGAAGACTCCCCACCAAAAGAAAGCTGAACTTCATTCAACTTCTCCACTGCCTAAATATGCAAGGAAACCCCACTGGAGCAAAGCAACAAGGGAAACCCTGTGGAAGTAAGCTCCTCCCAGCAGCTGAAGCATCAAAAGCAATAAGGGAAGCCCTGTGGAAGTAAGCTCCTCCCAGCAGCGGAAGCATCAAAAGCCCCCCCTCCCCTGTCTTAAGCAGATGCAGTAGTCGCACCCCTGCCTACTGCAATCTCCCTTCTCCACAACCTCCCCAGACTATTTCACTATAACCAAATGCCTCACAGAGATGGCTAAATGGTTACAAGAACATAACCTCAACATCAATTACAATAAAACAAAGGACCTCCATGTCTCAAGAGACACCACCTTCATCCCACCAACAACACTCAAAATGGACAACAAAGAGCTATCAGTCAAGGCTGATGTCAAATTCCTGGGAGTGATACTAGACCAAGGGGTAAACTTACATGCTCAAATAAAACAAACTATCAAATCAGTATACTACAAACTCAGAATCTTAAAGAACCTGTGTCCTCTGCTAAACCTGCCAGATTTCAGTACAGTATGCCAGGCCATCATCACTCCCATACCAGATTATTGTAATTCAATCTACCAGGATATAACAAAGCATGCCATATATATATAATATATATATATATATATATATATATATATATATATATATATATATATATATATATATATATATATATATATATATAGTATCTCTTTGAAGTGTTTGTAAATCGCTCTAATGCCTTTCAGCCTGGGTGGTATATCAAGAAATTAAATAAAAGATAAAGATAAAAAGATAAAAACACCATATACCCACTGCAACTGTCCCAAATTATGGCTGCAAGGCTCATACATTGAACATCTAGGCAGACAGAAATCACCCCAATCCTTAAACACCTGCACTATTTACCAATTGCAGCAAGGATCAAATACAAAATAATCCTTAATACACACAAAATCATAAAAAAACAATCAGGCCTCATGGTTAGAGCACTGCTTGATAACCAAGAGACTAGGGTTCAATTCCCACTAGCATTCTTTGTGGCCTCCATTGCCTCAGAAGAAAGGCCTGGCAATCTACTTCCAATCACACTGCCAAGAAAACCCAGGGTCTGCAGGGGTCGCTAGGAGTCAACATTGACTCAAAGGCACACATTGCTTTGCAGCTGAGTGTCTCCAACCTTGAATAAGAAAACCCTCAAACAACAGACCAAGAAGACATACCACAATCCACCTACTGATCATACCCACCCAAAAAGCCGTAAAGAGCCAAAGGACATGCAACAGGGCTTTCTCCCTCTATGCCCCAAACACATGGAACAATTTGCCACCTTATCTAAGAGCAATCAAAATCATGGGAAAATTACTTAAAAAATAAAAACTCTACTATTCCTTGAATACTATGGAGCAGACCCTCATTAATCCACTACTATCCAACCACTAAAATAGCAACACTACAAAGTTTGTACATAGTTAAAACATAACTCTCACAGTTCTCACCCCCTGTACCCCATACTCCGTTTTATAATGTTATATGTAACAAGCACAGTTCTTATTTATTGATGTTAAGCTGCACACTGTTATATGTAAACTGTCTTGACTTGTAGAAAGACAGTATAAAAATATGGTTAAATAAATAAATAAAATAAAAGTGCTAATCTTTTAAATCCAACTTATATACTGAATTACAGTAATATACCTTCTGCAAATGTTGGTTCCATACAACTAAGGGCAGTGGTGTACCAAGGGCGGAGCAGTGGGTATGGCTCACTCTGGGTTTCGGCTGGGAGGGGGGTGCAACCCTGCCGGCTCCACGGAGGCAACACGGCAAACACGTTTAAGATGGCTTTGCTGTGGTACCTCATGCTCCAGGGGCCAGCCGCTCTTCTCTCCTGGCTGAAGACTGGCGAATCACCTGGGATGAACAACTCTGGGCTTGGAACGGAAGCAGTGTGGCAAACTGATTAAAGTGGGGCTGCTGACATCAGAGCAAGGGGAGAGATTGGCAGGGGAGGTCACAGAGTCATCGTTGGTGGGAGGGGGGAGTTGCCACAGGGAGGCCAAAATAGAGGAGCCCTCAGCAAAAGTTTACTTGGGGTCCCCCCACTAGAACGTTCGCCACTGCACCTACTTATAGCCACTTAATACAGGAGCTGTTCTAAATTTACAGTGCCTTATTGCAGCAAAAGCGTCTTCTAAAACACTTAAATTAAACTTTTCTTACAAAATTAATTCTCAAAAAGGACTGCACTCTTGAATTTCTCATCTATCTTTAACACAGTTTGAATAAATCCAGGCAATGACCTAGAGAGCAATAAGACTGCCATGACTTTGACTCAATAATTAATCATTTTAACATATGCACTTATATTGATTACGATAATTATCTAATCTATGTGATGGTAATTAATTAGAAAGAGAAATCATTGAGAGAATACAAAGCATGTGCTCAGTCTTTCAGATAACATGATATCTGATAATCACTCAGCTGTAATTCGTTATCAGTACTCTATTGCTCACGGTTTCCAATGGAAAATCACCCCTTTAACAATGCCTGCTTTGTAGACAAATTCCAAAGAGATTTAGCCAGATAAATAAGCAGCTATGGTTTCATTGAGAATTGCCATGGACTGAGAAGCTAGATTTAGTTGTTTAGTTTCACTACGTGGCTAGATTAAGTAGTGCAAAAATGGACATTCTGGGAGTTGGGGATAAGATGAAGAGATACAAGGGGGTGCTATTTTAAGTCTTTTGTGGGAATATATTGCTACATATGCACATAAAATGTCAACTAGCTTAAATGTACACACCTTGACAAAAAGGCATGTCCCCTGCCAGAAGGCACAGCGAGGGGCACATTCTAGGTGGAGCATGGACAGTCACGAAGTAACATAGTAACATAGTAAATGATGGCAGATAAAGACCAGTATGGTTCATCTAGTCTGCCCAGCAATATGACAGGAGTAGGTGCACCCCTTCCCATGTCTTTGTTTAGGGGTGTACCCACCAGGAGCAGGTGCACCCCTCCCCATGTCTTCACCCTTCCCCATATCTTTGCTTAGGGGTGAACCCACCACTCCTCCCCCCATCGCGCCATGTAGGACACCCCTATTTGTTGAGAAATTAGAAGGTTCAGTTTATTTTGATTTTGACTTGTTGCTGTAAAGTGATCCACTGTGTCTGTCACAGGCCACTTTGAATTCCGTCACTGTGTTTGCCGGAAGTATGTATAAAGATTATAAAATAAACCAATTCATATATATGCTAAAATAATTTATGCAGGGACATTTAGATCTGCCCTAGAGAAGGTGTTACTGCTCATACCTGATCTCATCTCTGCCACATACAATCGTAGTTTATAAAGACACATAGGTAGCAATATGCTTTTATGAAATAGGCTTAAAATAGAGAACTGCTTTCCCTCTTATCCTAGGCACCATGCTATCAAATTACCCTCTATGAGGGTAATTCTATAAACTCCTATGCAGTTAACACTCTTTTTATTTGTAAATACCTTCATTGAAACCAACAAACCACACCAAACAATCCAATACTCAAAAAGTACTGGGTACACAGTAAACTCATATGCTCCCCGGTCGAAAACAATGCATAGCCATCAGGTATTCACTGGTTCCTTTTTCCAACCTCACCAATCTGTTAGCTGCAGGTCCCTAACTGGGTAGCATGCAATATCACTGCTGCCTGGTTAGGACTGTTGCACCTCCGCTCCTCCCCAAAATGCCCCGACACGTTCAGATGTAAGCGGTTAGCATCAGGATGCCTAAGGAAGAAGAGAGGGGATATTCAAAGGCACTAACCATGTTAGTGCCGTTGAATATCCATTCATCAGCAGTTACATGGTTTACAGGTCTGTAAACCAATAAATATAAATGCCTAAGGGTAGACTAAACTAACTAACAAAATATACCCTTAGTAACTACCATTAATTAACCAAAGTCTTCAAAGTTACTTGTGTATATCTTCTAAAAAATAGAAACAACACAAATTCAATATGGCATTAACGATCTCAGGATGGCCTTACACCTACATTTGGTGAATCTAATCACCATAGGGAAATGGCAGACGCTCATATCATAGGTTTCTAGCCAATTATTCTTTTATTCAAGTTCACCAGAAATTGATAATTCTACATCCACAAAAGTACTTTTAAGGATCCTTCAAAATTCAGAAATACAAAAGCACAATTAAAAGAAAGTGTCTATACTTGTACAAGATACATGGTATTTTTACCTAGTACCCCAGCCCACGAGGTGCAATTCATTTTTCCTATAACAAAATAGAAAAAGAACTCTTAAAGGTAAGCTTATCTATACACCCAAAGGAGATATATAGTCACTTATCTGAGCAACCTCCTGGGTTTGGCACATATCGATAGTCGAAGACCATTTAATTTAACTGCTGCTTCAAGCCGCAGTCGACAAACAGCCCAAGCTGTCCGTCTCTGCGGCTAGCTACCCGACAAAAGCTTTTGTTTCACCAGATTGGCTTCCTCAGGGATTTGTAATGCAGTAATTCTTCCAAACACCAAAGATATCTCCAAACATCTAAAACCTCGAGCACAGAAATGTTCCTTACCACTATCATATCTTCGGCGTCTGATGTCAGCTGTTTTTAAACAGACCTCCCACCAGTAGAATCGCTTACAAAAACTGACGTCATCTATTATACTAATTTTATTCCTAACCCTATACACCACAATTAACACACAGAGTTAAAAAAATTCCTTTAAATAATAAAAAGAGAAGAAGATCGGAACTTCAGAGCTACCCAACCCAATATCACATGAATAATATCCAATCAATTTTATCATTCAACCCATATGGGTCTAAGTTGTTCAATTCATAGATCCATTTCTGCTCCTTCTGTAATAGTAAATGTCTTCTGTTTCCTTTTCGTATATTTTGAGGGACATATTCCAATACCATACATCGTAATTCTTCAAAGGTATGGCTAGAAGATATGCAATGCTGTACCAAAGGCGCCTCAATTTTTGCTTTATTAATACTGTATTTATGTTCAACTAGTCGTGTCCGTAAAGGACATGTAGTTTTACCAACATTTACACTACAAATTTATAAACAAACAATAAACAACTCCAAGCAAAATTATTATTCTAATATAATATCAAGAGCCACTAATCGACCAAGAGAACTATTCTGTATAGTACAGAAATTAACAAACAAAACACTAAATAATGATGAAATATCAATAGATATCTCCCCACAAGAATTAGCTCAATACTATAGCAACAAAACAAACCTACAAATAACACCATCAAATATTACTCAACCACAAATTAAAACACAATTAAAGCAAACTACAGTTGATAACTGGACCAACTTCAACTTAATATCAAAAACTACTCTCAAAACTACAATAACTAACATTAATACAACAACTTCATACCTTGATCCATGCCCAGTTGATTGGATAAAGAAGACTTTCCCAATACTCTCTTCTTTCATTCTACCTTTAGTGAATCTATCCTTGCAAAAAGGCTATTTACCACCATCCCTCAAACATGTTCAAATACGTCCTATACTTAAAAATAACACATTAGATAAACTATCCCCAAAATCTTACAGACCTATATCAAGTATTCCTTTTATGGCTAAACTTATTGAAAAAATTGTACAAATTCAACTACAAGATTTTATTGACACATTAAACATTCTTGATGAACATCAATATGGCTTTAGACCCTTCCATGGAGTAGAAACCTTACTAACGATCCTTTATGACACAATATTAAGAGGTATTGATAATACTAAACAAGCCTTTATTCTTGTTTTCCTTGACATATCAGCTGCCTTTGACAGTGTTGATCACTTAACAATGTTAAACAGACTTCATAAAATTGGTATAACATCTACTGTTTATAATTGGTTCAAATCCTATCTATCAAACAGAACCCAAAATGTAAGAATCCACACCCAAATATCTAACACCTTCAAACAAACTCAAGGTCTTCCGCAGGGATCTGCTTTATCTGCACTATTATTTAACATTTACTTACAACCAGTTTGTAACATCTTTAAACGCCACAATGTCTTTTATCATATTTACGCCAATGATATAATGTTCTACCTCCCATTTGAAATCCCACACCCACCTCTCCAAAAAATAACAGAATGTTTTAATGAACTAACTGAGTGGCTCAAAGAACAAAATCTACTTATCAACTTTACTAAAACAGATATTTTATTTATCAGTAAAAATCAAACATATATACCCCCAAACACGATTACACTAGATACTCATGAAATTAATATAAAAAAAGAAGTAAAATATTTAGGTGTGATACTTGACAATAATCTAAATATGGATTCACATATAAAATATTTAACTAAAAATATACATTACAAACTCAAAACACTAAAACAACTAAGACCTTTGATTCTTCTACAAGATTTTATTAACATAATTCATGCTATTATTACCCCACATTTCGATTTTGCAAATACAATACTTAATGGTATCTCGAAACAAAATATTAAAAAGATACAAATAACTCAGAACTTAGCTGCTAGAACGATTATGAATATAAGCCCACTTGAACATATTACACCAATTTTAGCTGAACTTCATTGGCTACCAATTTACTCCCGAATCAAATATAAAATTCTTGTCACTACATTTAAACTTATAAATAAACTTGCACCATCTGCACTAAATACACTGATTAACATTGACATTGATAAACGATCTCAAAGGAGCAGAAACATAAATACTTTAACAATACCAAAAGATTTTACAAAAGCCAGAAAACAAACCAATAAGAGAGCTTTCTCACACTCTGCTCCAATACTCTGGAACAATTTACCTGACAACATTCGCCTACTGTCTGACATAAAAGAATTTAAAAAAAAATTAAAAACTCACTTATTTACATTACACTATAATACACTCCCAAAACAGAATTCTCAAAGGGATACAGGCTAACATTTATTTTTAATATTATATACCCTATTTTCAAAAATAAACGACACTAATACACTAATTTAACCATACTACACACTCATTTACATGATGATTAATAATTTAACTAGCAATGTATATATGTTCTAATATGTTATACTTGTAATGTTACAATTTTCCTTGTAATTTATAATTATCTGTTCTATGTAAAATGTCCTGGTATATCTCATACCAATTAACCTACTGTTACATGTAAACCGCACTTGAAACAAGGGAAAGAGCGGTATATAAATAACTGTTAAATAAATAAATAAATAACATAAAGCTTGAGGCATGGGCACCACAATGTATAAACCACAAAGGAAGTATTACAAGTTGTCTGATATTTTAATGAACGACTTTTATGCGGATATTTAATACAGATCGTGTCCACCATAACTACACAGTATGAACAATGGCTGCATTGTGTGTGTCCAGAAACTCCAACCTGAGCTCTCTGTCGAGGCACAGCTGGGCATAGCCAGTCCTTCTTATGCTGAAATCTATGAGTTCAGATTTGAATTTGATATCTCATGGGTCAACTATTACTTGTGTTATGCCATACTCCAGTTTATCTAATCAGATAGTGGCTGCAATACGTAAGAAATGGGGTATTTTGATGACCTACCCAAAGCTCTCTAAAGGTTCACTCCGTATAACCTATAGTAGAGGTAAAAATATGAGGGACTGACTATGCCCAGCTGTTCCTCGACAGAGAGCTCAGGTTGGAGTTTCTGATGACTAGAAGGAACGAGTGGGAATACACAAGCACACATAGGAAAGTAAGCAACAGAAATTGCAAAACAAGAGAAAAAATCTTCAAAGAATTAGATCAGCAAATGAGGAAAACCAAGTGGCAAATGTACAAATACAGTGGGAAATACAAAGTGTCTCCAGAAACTCTTTGTCAATCAAGAACAGACATATGAATGGTTAAGGAGAGGTGAACTGAAACCGAAGGATGAGAGATTGCAGCCCAGAATAGCGGATTACAGACAAGATGGTTTACAGCGAACATTGGAAAAACTGGCAAAATGGGCATATGTTGATTCTCTAAGAAAGACCTGTAAACAGTGACTCACTACATAGCTGGCTGTGATGTTCTGATGTAGGAAAATTTCTGTACAGAAAGGCACACCAAAGTATCATGCTTAATAGACTGGATGATCTAAACACTACAACATCATTGTGCCTGAAAAGCACTGGGATCATGACTGAGATGGGAAAAGGGGGATAGTATGCCAGAATAAAATAGATAATAATATTAATCCCCAGGTTCGGTAAACAAATACTACCACAAAAAAGAAGAACCAAACCCAAATTAAATTATAATACCTCTATCTAATATAAATCTTTTTGTTGGAACAGGCTGGAGGCGACTGAAAGGGAAACTCAGCCGCACCAGACAGCCGGTTTCTTTTTAAGCAAACCAGATAAATGTAGTACTTATCTAAGAAAGGTCCCAGTGAAATATTTTCATATTCATCATAAGCATCTCCTCGTGTATTCCTTGCATAACAGCGGTCAAAAGCCACAGAACCACAACGCGCATGTTTCGGGCCCTAAGCCCTGTTTCAAGTGTTCATAAACGCGCTGGTATCCCGCTTCTAAACCATAGAAAGCAGCAACCACTGGATATAGAGGATGAATCACACACATTGGCTAATGCATTTGTCAGTCCATCAGAAGCACCAATCACCAAATGGGAGACCCCACTGACACCGGGGAATCCCTTGGTGTCATAGGTGACGTCACAGCAAGCTAGGCCAATCCACTTCATTATTCAAGCCCATCGGATGGACAGCAGCCATGTCAAAAATCAACTGTTGATCCCGTCTTTGCAGTAAGGCTAGCCGATTCCCACCCTGGGGATTTAAAGGAATATGATCTAACACAGTCCAGGAGACATCCACCCCAAATTTATGTTGGTGAGCCAAACAATGTTCAACAATCGGCGCCGATAGCACCTTTTGTCATAGTCTAGATGCATGTTCGCTGAGTCGAACCTTGATTTTTTGCTAAGTACTACATTTATCTGGTTTGATTAAAAAGGAACCGGCTGTCTGGTGCGGCTGAGTTTCCCTTTCAGTCACCTCCAGCCTGTTCCAACAAAAAGATTTATATTAGATAGAGGTATCAAAATTTAATTTGGGTTTGGTTCTTCTTTTTTGTGGTAGAATAAAATAGATGGCATGCTGAAACAAAAACAGACATTAGCAGCACAAGAACACCCACAGGCTAAACAGATAAACTATCTTTACAACCAAACTGACAAAAGAATGGGAGGGGGAGGAAGAGAGATGCCTTTGCTAGAGTTGTCTTCTCGTGCACACACACAAAGGAGTAGGGTGTTAGCCACAAATGCCTTAGACTGCAGGGAGAGATAAGGTAGCCACCCCTCCACTGACCAATTAGGGACTCTTAGCAGTTAGGTACTCTCCAGATATGCCACCTAGATAATTCTGTAGAAAGAAGAAGCAAGGGGCCCAGCGAATTCTTCCAAATTGCTATTCTGCTCTAACCCACGTGACAAACTGCTATGCTAAGACTGTATAAAAATCCAGCTTGAATCCTGTGTGAGTGCTGGACTCCTTGATAGCTTACTATGAGCCAGCCCTGCTATAGCAGTGAATAAAGAAAGGAATCTGCCTGGAAAGCTTTCTGTTGTTCTCTCCTTGCCAGGTATCATCTGGACTGGACTGGGACCCCGCTAGATGCTCGTCCCACGACAATGACCCTAAGAGAATTACAGAGAATGAAGAGGTTATGATTATTTGGGACATTCCCAATCTGATGGATAAGAAACTGAATTTGAGGAAACCCAACATAATGGTAAAGGAGAAAAACACCTGAATGGCATTGATAATAGAGGTGTTGGCTCCAAGCAGAGCCAGCCTCATTGCTCCCCCAGCTTCCACTGCCTCCCCCCGCCCCCACCCCCCAGCTGCCACTGATTCCATCTCAGGAGGGGGAGGTGGGAAGCAGCAGTAGCAGTATTTCCAAAAGCAGGGACGTTTTGCCTCTGCTTTCTTACCTGCAGTAGGCCATGTCCTTCACCATACATGGCTTGCTGCAGGCAAGAAAGTGGTGGCAAAAAGCAGCTACTTTTAGAAATACTGATACTGCTGCTTTCCACCTTCCCCCCAAATGGAATTGGTGGCAGTGGGGGGAGAGCGGCTGCGTGGCTGATCATGTGTGCTGCTGCCACCTCCCATACTGGCTGGCTGCTCTAGATGGCTGCCTAGTTTATCTAGTGGATGGGTGAATTGCATGGAGAGACAGAAGATCCTGAAGTACCAAGAACTGTAGTCGGAGACCAAGAAGCTGTGGCAAGAAAGATGCAGAAATATTTTCCATCGTGTTGGGAACAACAGGCTTGATAAAGAAGAATTTCCAAGCACATTTTGGCAAACTACCCATACATGTTACATCTTATGAACTCCAGAAGGAAGCTCTCTTTGGCACGATGGAAGTGTGATAGGCTATGGCCTAGAATAGCCTGTAAAAATATGTTATGTAGCAGAGGCCTGTATGTTAGGCCTAAGTCCCCAACCCCCACTTCAGAATATTATAGCTGAGCAGAGCAAAATGCCAGTAGAAGTTAGAAAACCTGCTTTAAACTGCTTTGATAAGAATGCAAGACGTTTCCATTGAGCTTGTTATGTTATTCACAGATGTATTTCAGTATTTTGATTTCACACAGTTTCTGTGCTGCGGAGTGACCTTGCAAGCAGAATGTAAGGCAGAGTGTATTATGTCTAGAAAACTGAGCCATGGCTAGAAAGGCCTGAGCAGGGGGAGAACAGGTGGCCGGTCAGAGATCTCCATTGGATGGGGGTGAGGGGGGCCACCGGGACCAATGAGGAGTTTGTCTGTGTAGAGCTGAGGAAGAAAGATATAAATGCTGTTGTTTTGCTGAACTCCATGCTCAGACCATTTTGAATGTGACAAGTGCCTGAGACTGTGCACAAATAAACTGGTTTGAATCCTAGTAAATAGACTCCTGGTTTTATTCGTGCGGGCACTTCGCTATCACATATTCTTGGTTTCCTGACCAGGAAGGTGGGGTACGTGAATGGTGCACAAGTGAATACTACCACGTATTACCGCCTCCAGGTTTGGTCCGGCTGGAACCGCGGCCGACCGACAGCAGAGAGGACCCCAGGCGCCACCGGTCCCCTTGTATCGGAGGGTTCCGCCCTGCCTCGGCGGTCTGCTGGGTCCGGCCAGCCAACACCTCGAACCATGAGGGGAGTCCAGGATTCAACCCAAGGTGGAACTGGTTGTGCATTAGCTACCGGATCCAGTGAGTAATGATTTTTCTGGTTCTTAGTCAGTTAGCTCTAGGAAAGTCTCAAGACTAATATGGTATGGTAACAGGTAAAGGGAGTCTGATCAACTTCCAGGGTGGTCCTAGTAACCCTGCATGAGTATGCGCGGGGCGAAGCCACTGACCCTTTTAGTTTGGTACATTTTGGTTTAGTCAGTTAGCCCGGGAATTTGGAATTTGGGAAATGCTAGCAAGTTTGGTTGTGTGAAGTGTGCTTGAGAGGTCTTGCAATACAGACCGAGTGAGAGCAGACTCCTAAGTAGCACAGTTCCTGGCTGGGTGACCGCGCCAAGGTCGCAAAAAGGAGGAAGCGTCTGGTGTTTGTCCCCCTCATTGTTCTGTGGGCTGTGCGGACCCCTTACCTGCAGCCATCCTACCCACCCTTTCTGTTTTCTGTCTTGTACATCCTATGTCATAATGGGAGGGGCGGAGTCCGTACAAACTCCATTGAACTGTATGATCACGAATTTTAAGAAGGGATTTAGTAGTGATTATGGGGTAAAAATGACACCGACCCGCTTAGGAATATTGTGTAGTAGGGTGTGGCCGGCGCTGGATGCCGTGTGGCCACCAGAAGGTACTTTTGAAATTCAAATTGTGTCCTGTGTGCATAAGGTGGTGCGCAGTTATGATCCC
Source organism: Ichthyophis bannanicus (assembly GCA_033557465.1). NCBI lineage: Eukaryota > Metazoa > Chordata > Amphibia > Gymnophiona > Ichthyophiidae > Ichthyophis > Ichthyophis bannanicus. The sequence goes on from CM066033.1 coordinate 1,258,142,889, forward strand.
GAACAGTTTTCCTATATAGATTCCTGGTTAGATATCTGTGAGAAACAACCCTCTTGGATGAGGCGTTGCCGTGAGGTGCAGTGTAGAATTATGTTAGCAGCTGCAACGGGAGTCCCTGCCCAGAAAGAAAAGCCCCCTATTTATGTAGCCCCAGAGCCTCCCGAGATCCTGGGTTATCCACCCACATTCCTGTATACACCAGTCCCGTCAGCTCCATCAGTACCCCGAGTAGAGCCAGAGGTAGTGAGAGTACCTCTAGCCGAGGTACTTTCACCCGATCACCCACCTCCAACACCTGAAGACCAGATCCCTCCCCCAAGGAGAAGGCGGAGCCCTAGTCCTGAGCAGAGCTCTGAAATGGAACCATCATCCCCTGAAGAATCCGCTAGCGGAGGGTCAGATGCCAGTCCAGGGCCATCCAACCGTCCAAGCACCAGCAGCACAATTACCACCGGGTCCCCAAATCTGCGTTACGCCCTTAGAAGCAGAGCAGCGGGCCTGAGAGCAGTTTGCCAAATGCCACCGCGGAAGTCCCAGGATTACCTATTGTAAATGAAGAGGGTCAGGTTGTGGTCGGACCGACCAGTCTAGTTTATGTGCCTTTCTCCACAACAGATTTATTGAACTGGAAAACGCATTATGCCTCTTATACTGAAAAGCCCCAAGATTTGACAGAGTTAATGTCCAGTATTATGCAAACCCACCAGCCCACCTGGTCTGACTGTCGCCAGCTCTTGGCTACCCTCTTTACTACTGAAGAGCAGGCACGGATAGTACGAGCAACCACTAGATGGTTGGAAGAGAACCCTGAAGGCGGGAGAGACCTAAACCCCCAACAGGCAGCAGCCGTAGATTTCCCAAATGAAGATCCCAGGTGGGACCCAAATAGTGACGACGGAGAGAAGTCCCTCACCCGCTTTCACCATGCCTTACTGCAGGGCCTAAAGAAGGGAGGGCAGAGAGCTATGAACGTTGGGAAAGTAGCGGACGTTCTTCAGCGCCCAGATGAAAGTCCAGCTGCTTTCTATGAACGATAAACTGAAACCTATAGACTTTACACCCCCTATGACCTAGCAGCCCAGGAGAATTTACGCATGGTGAATGCCGCTTTTATGAGTCAGTCCCAGGGAGACATAAAACGGAAACTTCAGAAATTAGAAGGATTTGCGGGCATGAACTCAGCACAGTTAATGGAAGTCGCACAAAAGGTATTTGTGAATCGCGATCAAGAATACAAAAGGGTAAGTGAAAGAAAGATGAAGAAGAAAGTGGATCTGCTTGCTGCAGCACTAGTGGAAGGACGCAGAGGAGGATATCCTAATAGAAGAGCCAGAGGATGGGGAAGGGGCCGAGGGAGCGCTCGGCCCCCTTAGGTTCAAATCAGTGCGCTTATTGTAAAGAAGAAGGACATTGGAAGAATGAGTGCCCGAACATTAGCTCCACCCCCTGGAGGGGAGGCGGGAGCGCTAGGAGAGCGGGGGGGCGATTCCAGCAATGAGGGGGGATTCAGTGTGCACAATTTCAGCAAGAGGCTGCCATAGAGGGAGTGGCAACCTCCGAGGACCATTTTATGGATGAGGACTAGGCCAGACCGGGCTCCACATTCGTCCTAGGTCTCCAGGAGCCTATGGTCAATTTAAAGATTGGAGACCAGCATATGGACTTTATGGTGGACACCGGGGCTGAGCATTCAGTAGTAGCCAAGCCTGTGGCCCCTGTGTCCACTCGATCTGTTACAATTGTGGGAGCTACAGGAACAAGAACCACAAGACCTTTTCTGCAGAACCGCGCCTGTGAACTAGGGGGACAGAAGATAACACACCAGTTCCTGTATATGCCTGAATGCCCAGTTCCCCTTTTGGGCCGAGACATGCTTGCAAAGCTTCAAGCACAGATATCCTTCGTTGAAGGGGGAAAAATGAAAATGACTATAAACTCATACCCTGCCGGCCTGATGGTGTTAACTGTCCCCCAAGAAGAAGAATGGCGGTTCTATTTACCTATATCCACAGCAGCAAGCTCCTGTACACCTACCAACATTGCAGCCCCGCCTGGAGTATGGGCGGAGAATAATCCACCTGGTCTAGCAAAGAATATAGCTCCTGTGCTTGTCACCCTTAAGCCAGGAGCAGAACCAGTGCATATGCGTCAGTATCCCCTCCCACGACCAGCAATTGAAGGTATTCATTGCCACCTGAAGAAACTACTGCAGTATGGACACCTTAGAGAATGCCAATCACCCTGGAACACCCCCCTTCTCCCAATCAAGAAGCCTGGGACAGGTGACTACCGCCCAGTGCAGGATCTACGTCGAGTGAACAGTGCAGTTGAAACCATACATCCAATAGTACCAAATCCTTACACCCTCCTGGGACTGATTCCAGCAGAAGCCACACATTTCACTGTTTTGGACTTAAAAGATGCCTTTTTCTGTATACGCCTGGCATCTGCCAGTCAGCTTCTGTTTGCATTTGAATGGGAAAACCCTACCACAGGAAGATGAGGACAACTCACTTGGACTCGATTACCACAAGGATTCAAGAATTCACCCACTATCTTCAGTGCAGCCCTCAGTCAAGATCTGTCAAGTTACCCTGTAACTCCGGGAAAGAGAATCTTACTCCAGTATGTAGATGATTTGCTTATAGCCACCAACAACGAAACTGATTGTGTGCAAGCTACCAGTGATCTCTTGCACCTCTTGAATGAAGCTGGATACAAGGTCTCGAGAGCCAAGGCACAACTGTGTCAGACAGAAGTGAAATACCTAGGGTTCCATCTGTCCAAAGGAACCTGGAAATTAGGACTTGAGCGAAAGGAAGCAGTATGCCGCATCCCAACCCCCACCACCAGAAAGCAGGTGCGGGCTTTCCTGGGAGCTGCAGGCTATTGCCGCATATGGATACCAAATTTTGCGCTCATGGCAAAACCCTTGTACCAAGTCACAAAGGGAGTGGAATGAGCCCCGTTGGAATGGGGCACAGAACAAGATAAAGCATTTAAATCCCTAAAAGCAGCATTGATGTCATCCCCAGCTTTGGGACTACCAGATGTGCAGAAACCATTTCACCTATATGTCCATGAGTCAAATGGAAACGCATTGGGAGTCTTGACCCAGCCTCTTGGGTCTTGGCAGCGACCTGTAGCCTACCTGTCAAAACAATTGGATCCTGTTGCCAAAGGATGGCCACCTTGCCTGAGAGCTGTAGCAGCCACAGCCCTCTTGGTGAGCGAAGCGGACAAGCTCACCCTAGGACAAGAGCTCCAAGTCACCATACCACATTCTGTTTTAACCCTGATGGAACATAAAGGAAACCATTGGCTCAGCAACACTCGAATGTTGAAATATCAAAGTATGCTATGTGAAAATCCTCGATTGCAATTGGGTGTCAGCCAAATTCTGAACCCAGCTACCCTATTGCCAGCCGGTCCAGGCCCTCCTGACCATGATTGCTTGGAAGTAATGGACATTGTATACTCAAGTCGCCCAGATTTAACTGATATCCCTTTGGACCACCCAGACAAAACTTTCTTCGTGGATGGAAGTAGCCTCATAATTGAAGGACAGTGATGTGCTGGTTATGCAGTGGTGACCCTAGACATGATAGTAGAATCATTAGCCCTGACCCCAGGAACCTCAACACAGAAGTCTGAATTGATAGCCCTCAAACGCGCACTCAAAATCGGAACAGGAATCAGCCTGAATGTATATACAGACTCCAAATATACTTTCACAACACTACATGCCCATGGCGCCCTGTACAAGGAGCGTGGATTAATCACCTCAGGAGGCAGGTCTGTCAAATTTGGCCCAGAAATATTGACTTTATTGGAGGCCATCAAACTGGAGATGGAGAAGTGTCCCAAGGAAATAGATTTGCTGATGCCACAGCCCGAGAAGCAGCCATTGCTGGACAAATCACTACCCCTAGTGTAACAATTCAAGCAGCCATATTTCCAGTACCTCTTAGTGCATGGACACCCAGATATACCCAGACAGAGATGGACCATTACTGTCGACGTGAGGGAGGGCAACTATCAGAAACTGGATGGATAGTGTTGCCACCGCCTGAAGGGAGCTCACCCCCTGGTATGACCGTGATTCCTGAAGCTCTAGGCCCTGTCTTTGTCCAAGCCTTTCATCAAGCCACACACTATGGACAAAATGGCAAACGCTCTGAAACCATACTTTTATATCTCATTGCTGGGACCTCTGACCACCTCAGTAGCCCGAAGATGTGTGACTTGTGCCAAGAACAATGCCCGACAAGGTCCTGTCCCACCCCCAAGAGTTCAATCAGTAGGAGTTACCCCCATGGGAAATATTCAAATAGACTTTGCAGAAATGCCACGAGCAAGTGGATATCGCTACTTGTTAGTCCTAGTCTGTACCTTTTCTGGATGGGTGGAAGCTTTTCCTGCTAGAACTGAGAAGGCCAGAGAAGTCACTAAAGCCTTGCTCCATGAGATCATCCCCCGATTCGGAATACCTTTGACCATGGGGTCCGACAATGGGCCCTCTTTTGTATCACAAGTAACCCAGCAGCTAGCCCATGCCCTGCAAATACAATGGAAGTTACACACAGCTTACAGACCCCAGAGTTTAGGGAAAGTAGAGAGAATGAACCGAACCCTGAAGTCACAGTTATCTAAGCTCTGTCAAGAAGCCCACCTAAAATGGCCCCAAGCTCTCCCCATGGCCCTTCTCCAAATACGTTCAGCCCCCACCATGCCATTAGGTGTATCCCCATTTGAGATTTTGTATGGGAGGCCCCCGCCCATAATTCAGGGGATAAGGGGGGATATGAATCAAATTGGATCAGTAATCACTAGGCAAGAATTGTTGGCTCTAAGTTCTGTTTTACAGGGCCTTCATACCTGGGTGCAAGACCAGTTGCCTATCAATCTAACAGAGCCGTTGCAACCTTGGTGTGGGTAAAAGAGTGGAAGAAGACAAGGTTGGCGCCTTATTGGAAAGGGCCATATGTCGTTTTGCTATCAACCCCAACAGCAGTTAAAGTGGCAGAAATTGACTCCTGGATCCACCACAGTCGAGTAAAACCAGCAGCAGTTCCTGAGAGTCGCCCCTGGACCTCGATCGCTAATCCTGCATCACCGTTGAGACTCACGCTGCGAAGACAAGATCCGTCATCGTAAAGACTTTGCCAACCTGCTCCTGGTCATCAAAGAAAGAGACGTCCTTCAGTTTTTGCATTATCCACATTTCAGACTCTATCAATCCTTATCTACCTACCTCAATCAACCATTACCTACCTCTATCAATCATTTAGAGACTATGATCATGATGCTTACTAATTGTTGTTTCATTCTTGCGGTAGCCGATGGAGCACTTTTGAATGCTACGCCCCAACTCTCAGATCCCACAGGACCAGTTTTCTTGGACTTTAGTACATGTGCTGCTACCTCTAATACATGTGCTGCTACCTCTCATAAATGTACTGCTATTAATAGGAATGGTTCTTGGGGCTACCGCACTCCTGTGTATATGTTAGACCGTATTATACGTTTGCAAGCTGTTGTTGAAATTATAACCAATGAAAATAGTAGAGCACTAACCTTGTTAGCCAAACAAGCCACACAGATGCGTACAGCCATTTACCAGAACCGCTTAGCATTAGATTATCTGCTTGCAGCTGAAGGAGGAGTATGTGGCAAGCTTAATTTAACTAACTGTTGTTTGCAAATTGATAATGAAGGGCAAGTTGTAGAAGATATAGCCAATCACATGAGAAAGCAAACTTATGTCCCAGTCCAAACTTGGCATGGCTTGCAACTTGATGGCTGGTTTGGTTCGTGGTTTTCAGGTATGGGCGGCCTGAAGACACTTGTATTGATTGTATTACTAATTGTGGCTGTTTGCTTGTGCATCCCATGTTTCCTGCCCTTATGCTTGCGTATGCTGAACTCAACCATTGATAGTATTATTGACCGTAAGGCAGCTGCACAGATATTAGCAATGTGGGACTACTACCCTATACCACGGAGTGATCCCTCCACCCTAGTCTAAGGTACCATATGTGTGATTTGATTCTCACCCTTTCTCACTTGCAGGTGAGAATAATCAAAGGGGGGAATGTGATAGGCTATGGCCTAGAATAGCCTATAAAAGTATGTTATGTAGCAGAGGCCTGTATGTTAGGCCTGAGTCCCCAACCCCCACTTCAGAATATTATAGCTGAGCAGAGCAAAACGCCAGTAGAAGTTAGAAAACCTGTTTTAAACTGCTTTGATAAGAATGCAAGACTTTTCCATTGAGCTTGTTATGTTATTCACAGATGTATTTCAGTATTTTAATTTCACACAGTTTCTGTGCTGCGGAGTGACCTTGCAAGCAGAATGTAAGGCAGAGTGTATTATGTCTAGAAAACTGAGCCATGGCTAGAAAGGCCTGAGCAGGGGGAGAACAGGTGGCCGGTCAGAGATCTCCATTGGATGAGGGTGAGGGGGGCCACCGGGACCAATGAGGAGTTTGTCTGTGTAGAGCTGAGGAAGAAAGATATAAATGCTGTTGTTTTGCTGAACTCCATGCTCAGACCATTTTGAATGTGACAAGTGCCTGAGACTATGTACAAATAAACTGGTTTGAATCCTAGTAAATAGACTCCTGGTTTTATTCGTTGTGGGCACTTCGCTACCACAGAAGTACTATGCCAAAAATATGTAGTAAATTTGAGAGACTGAGATCATACTCTGCATAACCTGGCTTAGAAGTGAGGTTCATGACAGGGGGAAAAATTGTTGTTTTTTTTATGCCATGATCAGATTAAAAATTATATGAAATGGGAGAGAAAAGATTGCATCTAACTGATAGTTGCAGCTTTCACCTCTTTCAACGTGCTCCGGTCCCTGTCAATTCCTGATCTCCTAAGGGGGGAAAGAAACGGAAATCGAAGAACCAGCCTTCCAGTTCAGGTGTTTGTGGAGTGAGCTATGGAATCTGGAATGGCACTTCAGCAGGGCCAGCGATACTATCTGCATCAGTTCTGTGGGAGATCTCTAAGTCCCGATGAAAGTACTACGCCACCATAACTTAGAAGCAGTTCCAGCAGTGCCATGCTACTCTTGTTGGCCTCTCAGTTGAGAGAAGATTCTGCTGAGAGTTTGGAGGGGGCCCCTGTGGAGGCGTCTTCCCCAACTGATCAGGGAATAGTGCCATTGAGCGCTGATGCTTGCAATGGGTCTGTTGCTGCTAAGGGAAGGAAGCTTTCGTTACCAGCTCCTATCAGGCTGAACAAACCAGCAGTTGTCACAATTGACACACTATGGGAGGTGATTGCTATGGAGAATTCCTCCAGGTTAGCCATATCAGGTACTTTCAGTAAAGAATTAGCTTGAAGGACTAGAAAAAGGAACTGTTACTTCTGGAGAGAGATATGCAACTGTGAGTATATACTTCTGGTAATTTTCTAAAAGGAATTCTTTGTATTAAAGCTAATTAATCTGTGAACCCACTATTTTTGTTAAATCAGTCAGGGCCTAGTAGCAGCAGTTTAAGTTTAAATTTAAAACACAGAGGAAATGTTTCTGGTTACATTTCATACCCAGCAGAGAGCTTGTAGTTTAAATTTAATAGTCACTCAGGGCCTAGTAACAGCAAAGTACTTTTAGTTTAAATTTAAAACACAGAAGAGAGCTTTCTGGTTACATTTGGAACCCAGAAGAGAGCTTGTAGTCTAAATTTAATAGTCACTCAGGGCCTAGCATCAGCAAAGTACTTTTAGCTTAAATTTAAAACACAGAAGAGAGCTTTCTGGTTAAATTTAGAACCCAGCAGAGAGCTTGTAGTTTAAATTTCATAAGAAGTTAGAGCCTAGCAGCAGCTAAGAGCTATAATTTAAATCAAATCAGAATATAGCTTACCTAAGCAGCACAAGACAGGGTACTGTGTAGCAACCCTCTTTTAATAAGTGCTATTTCCCTCCCTCCCCTGGGATAATCATAGCTTTATAGGTACTTACACATCTTACAAGACAGGAGGTGCTCTCAGGTGAAGCTCATTACCCAAATCAGTCATACACTAAGGACCTGAGATTAGTTAAGCTTCAGGTGAACAAGGTATATTACACGTATTAGGTACAGTTTTATTAGTATAAATATCCATAGCAAACCTCAGTAAGTAAAGAAGTTAGATCTAAACACAAACTTAAAACTAAGATGCAGACAGCAGTCCAGCAGCGGGATGGGGGCTTTCCAGTCTTTTGCATTGAGTGTCACATGTATGATTTTCTCCCATTTGGTGAGAGGTCTTACGTGTGCACTAGGTACAAGGAGCTCTTTGCTCTCAGGGAACGAGTCCATTCTCTAGAGGCTAAAGTAGCAGACTTGGAAAGCATAAGACAGACATAGAGGTACATAGATGAGACCTACAGGGATATAGTCCTGAAGTCCCACCTCCAGTCTGGCAGCATCCCTGTTGCCATGGAGGAGAGAGGTCACGTGACAGGAGAGCATCACCCTGGTGTGGCAGGAAGTGATCCTGTAACTAGGACCTGTCCTCCAGATGATGTAAAACCCTCTCGCACTGAGGAAGTTCTCCAGGGCCATGTGCCCATGAGGGAAGGGTTAGGACAGCCGTTATAGTTGGTGATTCGATCATTAGGCATGTAGATAGCTGGGTGGCTGGTGGACGTGAGGATCGCCTGGTAACATGCCTGCCTGGTGCGAAGGTAGCGGACCTCACACGCCACCTAGATAAGGTCTTAGATAGTGCTGGGGAGGAGTCTTGGTACATGTCGGTACCAATGACATAAGAAAATGTGGTAGGGAGGTTCTGGAGGCAAAATTTAGGCTTTTAGTTATGAAGTTGAAATCCAGAAATTCCAGGGTAGCATTCTCTGAAATGCTTCCTGTTCCACGCGCAGGACCCAAAAGGCAGGCAGAGCTCCGGAGTCTCAATGCGTGGATGAGACAATGGTGCAGAGATGAGGGTTTTGGATTTGTTAGGAACTGGGGAACATACTGGGGAAAGGAGGGGCTCTTCCAAAGGGATGGGCTTCACCTTAACCGGGATGGAACCAGGCTGCTGGCATTAACCTTTAAAAAGGAGATAGAGCAGCTTTTAAACTAGATATTAGGGGAAAGCCGACAGTCGCCCAAGAGCGGATGGTTCAGAAGAATGTATCTTTGAAGGATACTACCAAAAGCAGAGAGGTTCCACAAAAGAGTAAAGTAGCCCAAATGCCCTCAAGTATGGAGCAGACAGAGCTTAAAGATCCTAAATTACCCATGACTAACAATAGCCAAATTAATATGAATAAAATACATTCTCTAAAATGCTTGTATGCAAATGCTAGAAGTCTAAAAAATAAGATAGGAGAGTTAGAATATATAGCACTAAATGAAAGGTTAGATATGATTGGAATATCAGAGACATGGTGGAAGGAGGACAACCAGTGGGACACTGTGATACCTGGGTACAAACTATATCGTAATGATAGAGCTGATCAAATTGGTGGAAGGATTGCTCTCTATGTTAGAGAGGGCATTGAGTCAGAAAGGATTAAAGTTTTGCAGGAAACAAAATCTGCTGTAGAATCTATATGGATTGAAATTCCTTGTAAAAGGGGGAAGGCAATGGCAGTGGGGGTGTACTATGGAGCGCCTGTCCAGAATGACCAAATGGATGATGAAATGCTCAAAGAAATCAAGGAAACTAACAAAAGTTACAGCACAGTAATAATAACGGGTGATTTCAACTACCCCGGTATCAACTGGGTCAGTGTCACGGCAGGACATGCTAGGGAGATAAAGTTCCTAGATGAAATAAATGACTGCTTCTTGGAGCAGCTGGTTCATGAACCGACCAGAGGGGAAGCCATATTAGACCTAATCCTTAGTGGAACACCAGATCTAGTGCAAGAGATAAGGTTATTGGGGCCACTTGGCATAGTGATCATAGCATTATCGCCTTTGATTTAATTAGTGGAGGAGGGATAGTAAGGAAATCCACAGTACTACCTTTTAACTTTCGAAAGGGAAACTATGATAAAATGAGGAAAACACTTAAGAAAAAACTAAAAGGAGCAGTTGAAAAGGTTAAAGACGTACATCAGGCTTGGCTGTTGTTGAAAAATACTATCTTGGAAGCCAAGACCAGCTGTATTCCACGCTTTAAGAAAGGTGGAAGGAAGTCCAAAAAACTGCCAGCATGGTTTAAAGGTGAGGTCAGAGAGGCTGTTGTTGCCAAAAAAACATCTTTCAGGAAATGGAAAAAAGAGCCAAACGACGAAATCTGGAAACAGCACAAGCACTGGCAAGTCAAATGCAAGGCATTGATAAGGCAGGCAAAGGGAGAATTTGAGAAGAAGCTTGCAGCGGAAGTAAAAACGCGAAGTAAAGACCTTTTCAAGTACATTCGTAGCAAAAAACCTGTGAGAGAATCAGTTGGTCCATTAGATGATAAAGGGGTTAAAGGAGCACTAAGAGGCGACAAGGCGATAGCGGAGAGACAATGAATTCTTTGCTTCAGTCTTTACTGAGGAAGATGTAGGGATGTTACCCATGACTGAAGTGGTATTTAAAGGTGCGGAAGAATTGAAGGAAATATCGATACATCGGGAAGATGTCTTACAACTATTAGATAAACTGAAGAGTAGCAAATCACCTGGGCGGGATGGTATACATCCAAGGGTGTTGAAAGAACTGAAATACGAGATTGCAGGATCCGAGGCAGCATGGATTCACCAGAGGCAGGTCTTGTCAGACAAATCTGATTGATTTCTTTGACTGGGTGACCAGGGAGTTGGACCGAGGGAGAGCCCTAGATGTGGTGTATTTAGATTTCAGTAAAGCCTGTGACACTGTTCCTCACAGTCAACTTATAAACAAACTGAGCACCCTAGGGATGGACCCTAAAGTTACTGCTTGGGTTAGAAATTGGTTGGGTGGGAGGCGACAAAGAGTACAGGTAAATGGAGCTCACTCTGAGGAGAAGGATGTTACCAGTGATGTGCCCCAGGGATCTGTCCTTGCTCTGATTCTTTTTAGCATCTTTGTTAGTGATATAGTGGTAGGACTGTTGGGTAAGGTTTGCCTCTTTGCAGATGATACCAAAATCTGCAATAGAGTAGACACCCAGGAAGGTGTAGATAACATGAGGAGGGATCTAGCTAAGTATGAAGAATGGTCTAGAATTTGGCAGCTGGGATTTAATGTTAAAAAATGTAAGGTCATGCATTTGGGCTGCAGCAATCCAAGTGAGCAATATAGTATAAGAGGGAAAGTACTTTTGTCCACTAAAGAAGATCGGGACCTAGGTAGAAAAGGCGACGGCAAAAGCTAGAAGGATGCTTCGGTGCATACGGAGAGGAATGGCTAGTAGAAAAAAGGAGGTGATAGTGCCTCTGTATAAGTCTTTGGTGCAACCTCATTTGGAGTATAGTGTGCAATTCTGGAGTCGGTGCTGAGGGTGGCTACTAAAATAGTTAGTGGTCTTCATTATAAAGCATATGAGGACAGACTTCGGGAATCGGGAAAAAAGCCAGTTTTTTGCTCTGGCCGCTCCCGATCTTGCGGCTAGAGCAAAAAAACGGCTTTTCAACGGCTGGTTTTACATCTCTGCCGGTAGCTGGCCTGGCCATGGAAAAACCAGCCAGGTCAGCTGAAAAACGGCCGGTTGGCAACCCTATGTGCCACTATATGCCCTGCAGGCTCCAGCCACATGGCGATATATGTGGCCTGCACACATCAGTGAGTGCACCTACCATAACACCAGGATGGACAACTGACCTCTGTACTGAGGCCTGGGGCATCCTGGGGAATTGGCAGACCTTTGAAACTTAAACAAGAGCAAGTACCATATCACCCGGACGATTAGTAGGGCTCTGTAGTCAGGCCTGGAGCATCCTGGGGATTTGGCAGACCTGTGAAACTTAAACAAGAGCAGGTATCATAACACCAGGATGAATAGTAGGCCTCTGTAGTGCGGCCTGGTGCATCCTGGGGATTTGGCAGACCTGTGAAACCTAAACAGGAGCAGGTACTATAACACCAGGATGAATAGTAGGCCTCTGTAGTGAGGCCTGGAGCATCCTGGGGATATGGCAGACCTGTGAGACCTAAACAAGAGCAGGTACCATATCACCAGGATGGATAGTAGGCCTCTGTAGTGTGGCCTGGAGCATTCTGGGGATTTGGCAGACCTGTGAGACTTAAACAGGGGCAGGTACTGTGGCAGGCTATGGCCTATAATAGTCTGCAGATATGAAAGGCCTGTAAGCTAGGCCATGATTCCAACCCCCATCATAACTAGAAAAGAACCAAAAATCTGTGGAAAATGAGAAAACTGTTTTAAACTACTTAATAAGAAGTTTTACATGAATTCATAAGTCTTTCATTATTCTCTTGTGTTCTGAAGATGAAAATGTTTCAATACTTGCATTCCTAGAGCCAGAAACGACCTTGCTGTAGAGAAGTATCAAAACCTAGAAACTGAACCATTGTTAGAACAGTCCTAAGGGAGGGAGCTGGGTGCTAGGCCCAGGAAGGATCTCCGATTGGACAAATGAAGGGGGCGTTGGAACCAATAGAAAGTTTGCATGTATCAAACTGAAGAAAAATGTATAAATGAATATGTTTCTGTAAAAGCTTTGCTCAGTCCATTTTGAAGCTCTGACTAACTGGGCCTTGTGCACAATAAATTGGTTCGGACCCTGTAAATTGACTCCTGGAATTATTCATTGTTTGCACTTCGCTGCAGCATATTCTTGGTGCGTTGGCTGGGAAGTGCGAGTAGTGAATGGTATTCAAGTGAATAATCCAGGCAATTCGCCTCCAGGTTTGGCCCGGTTGGAACCGTGTCTGTCCGACCGCAGGGGAAACCTCAGGCGCCGCCAATCCCTTTGTATCTGAGAGGGTTCCGCCTTGCCTCGGCGGGCCACTGGGTCCGGCCGGCCAACACCTCCGAACCTGAGGGGAGTCCAGGATCCAACCCAAGAACGGGTGTGGTATCGGGAACCGGATCCGGTGAGTAGACATTTTCTTGTTTAACAGTCAGTGAAGCCTGGGAAAAAGAGTCTTGCAGGAAGTGCGCGAGACTGAATTGGTATAGACTAACTGGGAAAATCTCACATGAGTGCGCGAGACAAGAGAGCTTGATCACCTCTCATAAGGGCGGTCCTAGTACGCTCCGCATAAGAGTTAGCGGAAGCCAAAGCCATCGACCCTTTGGTTGGGAATAGTCAGTTAGTCAGAAAGCCTTGGACATTTGAATAATGATTTCTTGTGATGATATGATTGCTTGTGTGATTGAGAGGTCTTGAAACACAGACCGAGTGAGAGCGGACTCCTGAGTAGCGCAGTTCCTGGCCGGGCGACCTCGCCCAGGTCGTGAAAAGGAGGAAGCGTGTGGTGTTTGTTCCCCTCAGTGTTCTGTGGGTTATACAGACCCCTTACCTACAGCCATACTACCTACCCTTACTGTTCGTTGTCTTGTACATCATTACGTATACGTTGTTACGATTAGATTATGGGAGGGACGGAGTCCACGCAAACTCCGTTGGAATGTATGATCAAGAATTTCCATAAAGGATTTTCAGGAGACTATGGCATAAAAATGTCTCCGTCTAGATTAAGAATGTTATGTGATAGGGAGTGGCCTGTGCTAGCTACTTCATGGCCCCGTGGGGGTACCATTGATGTAGACATAGTTTTCCGTGTTCGTCAGCTTGTACAGAAAGCACACCCTGACCAGTTTCCCTATATAGATTCCTGGTTAAGTGCTTGTGAAAGGCAGCCCTCATGGATGAAGCGCTGCTATGAGGAACAATGTAGAATATTAGTAGCCACCACTAGGGGGACCCGGAAGGTTGAGGAGGAGAAGCCGCCTGTGTATTCCGCCTCAGAGTCCCCAGAAATCCTGGCCCGTTTACCCCAGTACCCACATAGGTTAGTTCCCCCAGCTCCGCTACCTGAAGCTGAGCCTGATGAAGAACCCCAACAATTACTGCTGCAGCAGCCAAAGAAGCCCACTTCCCCGAGTGATAGCCCCGAGTCAGGCCCAAGCACGTCTGGGGGACCAGGGCCCTCCGACGAAACTGAAAGCGGAGGCTCTCCTGCCAGTTCAGGGTCACCCACCAAGGAAGCCTATACCCGGGAGCCATATGATTTAAGAAGTATAACCCCCCCCAAAGAAGAAGGAGAAAGCAGGGCGCCTAATGCCATTGCGTCAAGTGCCTGGTATACCTATCTTAAATGAACAGGGCCAGATAGCGCCAGCACCAACCAGTCTAGTCTACGTGCCTTTTTCCACTACTGATTTATTAAACTGGAAAACACATTATGCATCCTATACAGCGAAGCCCCAGGAATTGACAGAGTTAATGCCTAGCATTATCCAAACCCATCAACCCACCTGGGCCGATTGCCACCAGCTCTTGTCCACTCTCTTTACTACTGAGGAGCGAGGGCGAATTGTGCAAGCAGCCCTCCGTTGGTTAGAAGAGAACCCCATAGAAGAAGGGGATCTGAATCTCCCACAAGCTGCCACCGCAGCTTTCCCAAATGAAGATCCTAGATGGGACCCAAATGATGAAAGGGGGGCGGCGGCCCTAACGAGATTTCGTCAGGCCTTGCTGCAGGGCCTGAGGAAGGGAGGCCAGAGGGCCATGAATATCGGGAAGGTATCTGAAGTTATCCAGGGTCAAGATGAGAGCCCAGCGGCCTATCATGAGCGGTTGTCTGAAGCCTATAGACTAGTGGAGACCGGAGTGGAGGAGTGGCCTTGTGGTTGGGGCAAAGTACTTCAGGCCGGAAGGTCGGGGGTTCAAATCCCACTAGAGGACAGCAACCTTGGGCTGGAAGGACTGGGGTTTCTAGTCCCACAGGTGCTCCTTGTGGTCTTGGGCAAGCCACTTAACCCTCCATAGCCCATGTTCCCTGTAAAATAGTTATCTCCAAGTTATAATGCCCTGTTCAATGTAATTTCAGTTTGTTCAATGTAAACCGCACTGATGCAGAATAGCGCGGTATATAAGAGAATGTAAATAAATAAAATAAAATAAATATATACCACATACGATCCCGCCGCTCAGGAGAATTTGCGCATGGTAAATGCAGCCTTTGTCAGTCAGTCCCAGAGAGACATAAAACGAAAATTGCAGAAACTGGATGGATTTGCGGGTATGAATACAGCACAGTTAATGGAAGTCGCTCAGAAAGTATTTGTGAATCGTGAAAATGAACATGACAGAGAAAGTGAACGTAAAATGAAGAAGAAAGCAGATCTTCTTGCTGCCGCTTTAGTTGAACGACGTGAAGGAGGTTTTCCTAACCAAAGGACCAAAGAACGTGGAAGAGGCCGCGGAAGTAGCAGGCCTCCCTTGGGTGCAAATCAGTGCGCCCACGGTAGAGAAGAAGGACATTGGAGAAATGAATGTCCGCATCTTGACTCCACCCCCAGGAGGGGAGGAGGGAGTCCCTGGAGAACAGGAGGCCGATTTCGGAGTCAGGGAGGAATGAACCGAGCACAGTTCCAGCAAGAAATAGAAGAAGCAATTGAGGGAGTGGCAGTAGCAACGGGCTATGACATGGATGAAGTAGATGAAGACTAGGCCAGACCGGGCTCCAAGTTTACCCTGGGTCCCCAGGAGCCTATGGTCAGTTTTAAAATAGGGGACCAATATATGGACTTCATGGTAGATACAGGAGCAGAACATTCAGTGGTGTCAAAGCCAGTGGCTCCTCTTTCCTCTCGATCTGTCACCATTGTTGGGGCCACTGGGAACAAGGCCACAAAGCCATTCCTGCAGAACTGTATGTGTGAGCTAGGGGGACAGAAAATAACGCACCAGTTCTTGTATATGCCTGAGTGCCCTATTCCACTTCTGGGCCGAGATATGCTTGCCAAGCTTCAGGCACAAATATCCTTTGCTGAAGGGGGAGAAATGAAGATGATTGCGAACCCAAAGCCTGCAGGATTAATGGTGCTAACTGTTCCCCGAGAAGAAGAGTGGGGGTTCTATAGTGCACCTCCAATCAAGTCAATCAGTTCCTGTATACCTACCAACCTTATAGCCCCACCTGAAGTATGGGCAGAAGATAATCCACCTGGCCTAGCAAAGAACATAGCCCCTGTCATTGTCACCCTCAAGCCAGGAGCGGAACCAGTGCATGTGAAGCAGTATCCTCTTCCCCGACCAGCCATTAAAGGTATCCACTGCCATTTAATGAAACTTCTGAAGTATGGACTTCTCAAGGAGTGCCAGTCACCTTGGAACACTCCTCTTCTCCCAGTCAAGAAACCTGGGACAGGGGATTACCGCCCAGTGCAAGATCTGAGGCGGGTAAATGATGCAGTTGAAACTATACACTCAGTGGTGCCAAATCCTTATACTCTCTTGGGACTGATCCCCGCTGAGGCTACTCATTTCACCGTCCTGGACCTGAAAGATGCCTTTTTCTGCGTACGCCTAGCCCCCACCAGTCAACTTTTGTTTGCTTTTGAATGGCAAGACCCCACAACAGGAAGGCGGGGCCAACTTACCTGGACGAGATTACCTCAAGGATTCAAGAATTCACCTACTCTTTTCAGTGCTGCCCTGAATCAAGATCTTTCAAGTTACTCAGTGAACCCAGGACAAAGGGTTCTCCTTCAATATGTAGATGATCTGCTCATAGCCACTATCTCAGAAAGTGAATGTCTACAAGCCACCAGTGAACTCCTGTACCTTCTGAATGAGGCTGGATACAAAGTCTCAAGAGCCAAGGCACAACTATGTCAAACTGAAGTTAAATATCTAGGGTTCCAATTGTCTAGTGGAATTCGACGCTTGGGACCTGAATACAAAGAAGCTGTATGCAGTATTCCTACTCCAACCACCAGGAGGCAAGTAAGAGCTTTCCTGGGGGCTGCAGGGTACTGTCATATATGGATCCCCAATTTTGCGCTGCTAGCAAAACCATTGTATCAAGTTACCAAAGGAATGGAAAAGTCTCCACTGGAGTTGGGACCTAAAGAGGATGCAGCATTCCAATCTTTGAAAAATGCTCTGATGTCATCACCAGCTCTGTGTCTACCAGATGTCCAGAAACCTTTCCATCTCTATGTCCATGAGTCACAAGGAAATGCGTTGGGGGTACTAACTCAATCTCTTGGATCTTGGCAACGGCCAGTAGCCTACTTGTCAAAACAGTTGGATGTGGTAGCAAGAGGTTGGCCCCCTTGTTTGAGAGCTGTTGCAGCCACAGCCCTCCTGGTGAGCGAAGCAGACAAGCTCACTCTGGGACAGAGTCTTAAGTTACTGTGCCAAATTCTGTCCTGACCCTCATGGAACACAAAGGAAGTTTCTGGCTAACAAATTCACGAATGTTGAAATATCAAAGCATGCTGTGTGAAAACCCCCAGATACAGTTAAAAGTCAGTCAAGCCCTTAATCCTGCTACGTTATTCCCAATTGGTCCTGGGCCCCCTGATCATGACTGTTTGGAAACTATGGACACTGTATTTTCAAGTCGCCCTGATTTGACTGATGTCCCTCTAGAGGACCCTGAACGAACTTTCTTTGTAGATGGAAGCAGTCTTGTCATCAATGGACATCGTTGTGCCGGATATGCAGTTGGTGACCCTTGATCTGGTAGTTGAGTCCTTAGCTCTGGCCCCAGGAACTTCAGCACAAAAAGCTGAACTGATAGCTCTCATGAGAGCACTAATATTAGGAGAAGGACTCCGCTTAAATGTGTACACAGATTCCAAGTATGCCTTCACAACGTTGCACGCACATGGAGCCTTGTAAAAAGAACGAGGGTTGATCACCTCAGGGGGCAAGTCCATTAGGTATGGGCCCGAAATATTGACATTATTAGATGCTGTGTGGGCCCTTAAGCAAGTTGCAGTCATGCACTGTCGAGGTCATCAGGCAGGAGCAGGAGAGGTTACCCGAGGGAACAGGTTTGCTGATGCCACAGCCCGAAAAGCAGCCACAACTGGATGAGTTGTGACCCAAGATACTCCACTGCAAGCAGCCTTATTCCCCATGCCCCTTAGCTCATTGGCACCCCGATACACTACAAGAGAGTTAGATTATTTTTGTGAAAAAGAGGGAGGGGTCCTGACAGAAAAAGGATGGATAGTGCTGCCACCTCCAGAAGGTAGCTCACCTCCAGGTCCCACAGTCATTCCTGAAGCATTAGGGCCAGCCTTTGTTCATGCTTTTCATCAGGCCACACATTATGGAAAAACGGCCATGGAGAGAGCCCTAAGGCCCCATTTCTGTATCTCACTATTAGGACCCCTGTCCGCTTCAGTGGCACAGCAATGTGTGACATGTGCCAAGAATAATGCTAAGCAAGTCCCATTCCACCCCCAAGAGTTCAGTCAGTAGGGGTGGCCCCGATGAGTGATATTCAGGTGGATTTTGCTGAAATGCCATGAGCAAATGGATATCACTACCTGTTAGTTCTAGTTTGCACATTTTCTGGGTGGGTAGAGGCCTGTCCCACCCGAACTGAGAAGGCTCGAGAAGTCACTAGAGTACTGCTCCATGAGATTATTCCTCGATTTGGAATACCATTGGCTATAGGATCAGATAATGGACCCTCATTTGTATCCCAAGTGACTCAACAGTTAGCAAGAGCTCTACAGATACAATGGAAGTTGCACACTGCCTACAGACCCCAGAGTTCATGGAAAGTAGAACGTATGAATAGAACCCTGAAATCCCAGTTGTCCAAGCTTTGCCAAGAAACACATCTAAAGTGGCTTCAGGTTCTCCCTATAGCCCTTCTTAGGATACGTTCTGTTCCAACCAAGTCTTTAGGAGTTTCCCCTTTTGAGATCTTGTATGGGCGACCCCCACCCATTGTACAGGGAATAAAAGGAGATATGAAACAAATAGGGTCTGAAATAACTAGACAAGAACTATTGGCTTTAGGTTCTGTTTTGCAGAGTCTTCATGCCTGGGTGCAAGATCGATTGCCCATTAACCTGACAGAGCCGCTGCATCCCTTCAAGCCAGGAGCGTCAGTGTGGATCAAAGAGTGGAGAAAGAACTCGCTGGCGCCGCATTGGAAGGGACCCTATGTTGTCATCCTGTCAACCCCAACTGCAGTAAAAGTTGCAGAATTCGAACCCTGGATCCATCACAGTCGAGTGAAACTGGCAGCTGCTCCTGAGCCTGGACAATGGACTTCAGTAAACGACCCTGAGACTCCATTGCGACTCACATTGCGGAGACAACCGGCAATGTAAGAGTCTTCAGAATCTACAATCCTACTCCTGTCACGCAAGGGTGATCATCGAAGCAGGAGAGAAGAAGAAGAAGAAGACCCTACAAGTTCATCGTACCCAACATTCCAGTTGACCTCCAAAGACTGTAATCACAATGTTCTTCCACTATTGCCTTGTAGGAGTGGTGGTCCTGGGAGTCCCGGAAAAGACTTTTGCCTTACCCCCTTGTGCAGCTTGTATAACTACCACCCGAACTGGACAGAAGGTCACTAAGACTTTATCATTCCTACTATACTTGCACTGGTATAGTCAGCCAGTGTGTACAACGGTACAGAGCTAAATATCTGTACTAAGGGGAAAAGTAAGACTTGTTATAACCCCCGACAGAATCCTTCCTATTATGTACTTGAGATACGCTGGAATGATAAGGATGGAGCCCTCATAAATGCCACGCGCCAACTCACAGACCCCACAAAATATGTTCTCTTGGACTTTGATGCCTGCGATGTGATAAACAGAAATGCCTACCACAAGTGTGGGTCATGGGAACAAGCCTACTATCATGATGATAAATATATGTGTCCAGAAGGAGCCTACGGATGGGGACAGTGTACTGGAAAAAATTCCCCAACCGTCTACAGCACGTCATCTAAAGATGCCTACTTCTGTCCAAAGTGGGAATGCGTATATTTTGCTACTTGGACTAATGTGCCTATGGGGCGGGATGGAGATAATCGCAGAGGCAGCCTGACAAGGGTCAGATTACCTGAGCCCAAGAAATGCAAGAAGGGTGCCTGCAATCCCTACAACGCCTCATACTCAACCCTAGCCAGTGGAAGCAAGGATACAGATTTGGATTGTGTATAGCAGGAGGAGGCATAGATCCTGGAACCATCATACATATACGGTTAAATATTAAGACTCATGTATCCGCACCCTATCGAATACATCACTCATTTTATGAGGCCATGAAAGCAGAGTTTGAGATTCCTCATGCCTCCCACAACTTGTTCCTTGAGCTTGCGGGGGCAGTAGCATCTAGTCTCCACATTTCAGACTGCTTATTCTGTGGAGGAACTAAGATGGGAGACCAATGGCCCTGGGAGGCGCAAGAAGTGAACTATTCTATTCCTTATAATCAGACTGACTTACATAACACTACTAGTGAGTGGGTACTGGCCCACCCCATTGTTGGTAACTTGTATTTTGCTCACTCTGGACCACAGTTTAACATGGAGGTTGGACAGCTGGTCTGTCTCAATCAAAGGTTCTACAACAGTACCACGAGGAAGACGTCCTGGTGGTCAGGAATCAACGCTTCAGAGCCCTCCAACCCTTTAGTCCATTTCCCTAGTCTTGCCAGCATCTGGACTAATCTAACATCTTATAATTCCTGGCAAGCACCACCTGGACTGTACTGGATTTGTGGAACCCGAGCATATGCTAGGTTTCCTCACCATTGGGGAGGAGCATGTGCATTGGGAACCATACATCCTTCCTTTTTCCTTTTGCCTACATCCCATGGAGAGCAACTGGGTTATCCTGTGTACAGAAGTCGACAGAAGTGAGAGGCCTTGAAAATAGGCCAATGGGACAAATGGAAGGGGGAGGAGTGGCCACCTGAGAGAATCATTTAATACTATGGACCTGTTTATATGATAAATTGTATTATACGTTTGCAAGCTGTTGTTGAAATAATAACCAATGAAACTAGCAAAGCACTAACTCTTTTAGCTAAGCAAAGTACACAAATGCGCACAACTATTTATCAAAATCGTTTAGCTCTAGATTATTTGTTAGCAGCTGAAGGTGGAGTATGTGGAAAATTGAATTTAACCAATTGTTGTTTGCAGATTGATAATAATGGGCATGTTGTTGAAGATATAGCTACTCAGATGAGAAAGCAAACATTTGTGCCTGTTCAAACTTGGTATAGTTTAAAGTTGGATGGGTGGTTTGGGTCAGCGTTTCATGGTTAGGTGGTCTGAAGACCCTTGTGTTATTGTGTTATTCATATTAGCTATATGCTTATTACTCCCATGTCTCCTACCCCTTTGCTTACGCATGGTAACTTCTGTTATCGATAGTACTGTAGAGAGGAAGGCAGCTACAAAAATATTAGCTATGTGGCAATATTACCCTGTACCCCAAGGTGATGCTGTTACACCAGTATAATGTGTGATTTAATTCTCACCCTTTCTCATCTGCGGGTGAGAATAATCAAAGGGGGGAATGTGGCAGGCTATGGCCTATAATAGTCTGCAGATATGAAAGGCATGTAAGCTAGGCCCTGATTCAAACCCCCATCATAGCTAGAAAAGAACCAAAAATCTGTGGAAAATGAGAAAACTGTTTTAAACTACTTAATAAGAAGTTTTACATGAATTCATAAGTCTTTCATTATTCTCTTGTGTTCTGAAGATGAAAATGTTTCAATACTTGCATTCCTAGAGCCAGAAACGACCTTGCTGTAGAGAAGTATCAAAACCTAGAAACTGAACCTTGTTAGAACAGTCCTAAGGGAGGGAGCTGGGTGCTAGGCCCAGGAGGGATCTCCGATTGGACAAATGAAGGGGGCGTTGGAACCAATAGAAAGTTTGCATGTATCACACTGAAGAAAAATGTATAAATGAATATGTTTCTGTAAAAGCTTTGCTCAGTACTTTTTGAAGCTCTGACTAACTGGGCCTTGTGCACAATAAATTGGTTTGGACCCTGTAAATTGACTCCTGGAATTATTCATTGTTTGCACTTCGCTGCAGCAGTACCATAACACCAGGATGGACAATGGACCTCTGTCCTGAGGCCTGGGGCATCCTGGGGATTTGGCAGACCTGTGAAACTTAAACAGGGGCAGGTACCATAACACCAGGATGAACAATGGACCTCTGTAGTGTGGCCTGGAGCATCCTGGGGATTTGGCAGACCTCTGAGACTTAAACAAGAGCAGGTACCATATCACCAGGATGAATAGTAGGGCTCTGTAGTGAGGCCTGGAGCATCCTGGGGATTTGGCAGACCTGTGAAACTTAAACAAGAGCTGTACCATAACACCAGGAAGAATAGTAGGCCTCTGTAGTGAGGTCTGGAGCATCCTGGGGATTTGGCAGACCTGTGCAACTTTAACAAGAGCTGGTACCATAACACCAGGAAGAATAGTAGGCCTCTGTAGTGAGGCCTGGAGCATCCAGGGGATTTGGCAGACCTGTGAGACTTAAACAGGGGCAGGTGCCATAACACCAGGATGGACAATGGACCTCTGTATTGAGGCCTGGGGCATCCTGGGGATTTGGCAGACCTGTGAGACTTAAACAACAGCAGGTACCATAACACCAGGAAGAATAGTAGGCCTCTGTAGTGAGGCCTGGAGCATCCTGTGGATTTGGCAGACCTGTGAAACTTAAACAGGGGTAGGTACCATAACACCAGGATGGATAATAGACCTCTGTGATGAGGCGTGGGGCATCCTGGGGATTTGGCACATCTGTGACACTTAAACAGGAGCAGGTACCTTAGCAACAGGATGGATATTATACCTCTGTAATGTGGCCTGGGGCATCCTGGGGATAGGGCACATCAGTGAAACTGCAACAGGAGCAGATTCCATTACACTGGGATGGACAATAAATCTCTGTAATGGGTTCTGCAGCCCCCTGGGGATGGGGCAGATCTGCAAACATGGACAGGGTGATCTACATTGATCCCATTTGGACACACAGCCACCTGCTTTTCCCTTGCTGTGTGTGTCTGATATGTGTGTTGCTTACCAAGTATTTTTTTAAAATTCTAGGTTTGGTTGCCTGCCCCCATGCACTTACCTAACGTGGGTAGTCAGAGCCTCTATTATATCGCCTGGTGAGGCGCACCCAGGCCCTCCTCACTCTGATGAGGTCCTGCCTATGGGAGGAGCCTGGAAACAGGCGCTCCTGGCAGAGGCATATTAGCTCTGCAAGCATGTACAGGTCTGCATGGGTAAATGCAGGCTTTCTCGACCTGGCAGCCATCTTGTCTGCTGTATGTGATCAGACCTCGTATGACGCAGTAAAAACATGCCTGCGCAGTGCACACTTCGCAACACGTGTACCCACGCGTGTACCTCCATTTGCGACGCGTGTTGGTCTATTTGTTTGTGTATCCTTTTCTATATCTGACTACGACTGGTCTTCCTGTTTGGGACATGCCCTATACCCAACACACTGTAGTCTGACATATTGCCTAACCACTGCGCTACACATACCATGTTATATTGCTCTGACGGACCATGTTCTTGTGGGCATTGAGGCCTGACATTACAGCGTGTCAGGCTTTCAGCCATCTGGGCCTCAGGCGCGTGTTAGGCTAGCATTGGTTACGGCGCCTTGGAGCACGCCTTATGCAATGGTACACTAAGGAGCACGCCTTATGCAATTTTACACTAAGGACTCCTCAGCCCTAATAGCACATTTTACGTCGCCCGATACTTCGCTTCAGAACATGGCGTGTTCGTGGGTTCCTTCTATGGTATATTGTGCTACTGCGCCATAGTAGGTGCCTTACTGGGTGCCATATTGTACGGTGCCATATAGGATGCTCGTAAGGTGCCTTGTGAGGTGCCTTCTACGGCTCCTTATCGGGGTCCCTAGGCAGGGCACTGTACTGGGCACACCTGGACAGGTCATCTTCGTGGGTTCCCTGGGATATTTCACCATTGTTCACAGTGGCATAACAATCTCACGGTGCCCTAGGTTACATTGCCCTGTGGCATGCAAGGTGCCTCAGGTTGACATGCATTACCTATGTCCAGAGATACTGATGTCACCCTAACACTGGATCAGCCATGGGTTACTGCCACTGCACAGGTGATTGGGGGTGAGGGCTGGAGGCTCCTGGACATGTCATATCTGCAGCCAGACCATGTGGCTGCCAGTACTGTTGACAAACATGTTGTGGGCAACTGTACCACAGCACTGGGTATGGGCAATGTAAAGTACTGGGAGGACAGTGGGTGGCAGATGGTGGGCATAAGTGTCCCCCAGGGGAGGCGGGGTGCCAGGATGGTTACGATGATGGGTGGACAGAGGTGTGGTGGTACCATGCAGCTGAGGTACAGGCGAGGCAGGCAACGTAGAGGCACAATACAGGACAGGGTCACAGTACATGACCTGTGGTGGCAGCCTGAACAGGCAGTCAGGACTCTACACAGCTGACAAACACAGATAACTGGACCAGAGGAATGTCACCCACTGTGGCGAGTCTATTATGGGCTGGCAGAACATATCTGAAAAAATATGAGTTTTAGAGGCATGCAAGATATCTGAGTTTGGCACGAATGGGAGGGGGAAACAATAGGGGATTGAACCCATGGACACAGTTTGGAACATCATTGTACGAACCAATGGTCTATACCTCTATGGCCTGCTGTACAGCACTGCCTGGGTACAGAGGGACTGCAGGCCACCACATGGACCGTCTACTCTGTGCACCAGGTTAGGGTAACTGCATCAGCACCCATGATGCATTGCACATGCGAAACAGTGGTCCACAGTGGATCAACAAATGGGGTCCGCACCTCTCTGTTACCGCAGCCTGGTAAGATGGACTGCCATGCATGATACTGGCACAGAGTAGCTATGGACCCTGCCATTGTGCAGGTTCTGTATTCACCCTGAGGGTATGGATGGCTGCCCAGCACTAGGTCTACAGTGCATGTGGTGCGACATATAGGTCCTGCTGCACATCCCCATCACTGGCAGTGTTTGGCAGGTCTCCCCAGGCAGTGTGACCAAAGGCACCTCTGTGTTCCACAGTCACACGTGTCCCCCTGGGACCAGAGACCACCCAGATCAGTGTGTACCCAGTGTTAAGGTCTGGCTGCCATGGCCACCTGTTAGCACGGTGGAGGGGTGTCCAGTGTCTTATGAGGTTTATGTACCATGGCCCCCTGCTATTCAGAGTAGTATACACTATGTGCACCCCAAGGGCCCCATAACACCCATCTTGTAGGTTAGGGCGTGGAGGAACAGGTGCCTGAGGCCACAGGACTGGCTGCAGAACCAGCAACCCCATTCCTCATGGCAAAGAACATCCCTCTAGGGCTAGTGCGCATGAGACATACCTATGACTGGGGCATTGGCAGACCAGCATTAATGTGGGGTTGCCGTGTGAATCTTCACTTGCCACAGTCTGCCATGCATCATCAGACAACACTGTTGGACTGCACCTGCAGCAGCATACATGGTGTTCTCACCATGCATAGACTAGCTACAGACATGCCACTGGCCAGTCCATGGTCAGTGAGAAAACATGTGCACCCAGACGTAAGTTGGGCAACACACACACACACACACACGCACACACACACACACACACACACACACACACACACACACACACACACACACACACTATGTCAGCAATTGGGCTCTGGAACTGGGATCACACAGGTATCACTGGAGATGGATAGTATAGAACACTATGGGGGAACCTGGACATGCCATGGTCACTGCTGAGTCAGGGTGAGACTGCCCTCCCAGCATGACATGCTGTAGCCACCCTGTCCATGCAGGTGGTGTTCGGACACTACAGTGTACCAGCCATTGCAATACTCCCTGTGTAGATGCAGCCTGCCCAATTCATCCTATCTGGCCCATACCTACACTACCTTGCTCCTCATTATGCACATTTGCAGGATAACGCTGGTAACAATTGGAAAATGTGGGCCAAGAGTGGGGGGGCCAGTCACAAAACGATGGATAGACATACACACACACACTCCTACTGTGGCACTGTGCAATGATAGGGGTGTTTGGCAACCCTGCCTGCCACACTGCCGACATTTCTGAACTGAGCAGGAGGTAGTAATGGTGTTGTGATGTTACCTACAACTATGTGCTGGAGCCAGCAGCTTGCCTGTACAGCATGATTTGGATAGTGAAGCCTGTGTGCGTGGGTGTTTCTTCCCCTGTTGGCCGCTGCTGTGGGGATTGCATGGTTTGATGTTGTATCTACTTAGTAGGGTAAAATTTTGGGATGTGTTCTGCAGGTTCCAGCAGTTGGGACCTGTACCTGTGACCACTCTTCCCTCTAAGCTGTGCTCGTGTGCGCGCGCACACACCTTGCCGAGCGAGCGCACATACTTTACAACAGAGCGCACAAAAATTATGGCTCTGATTCTGATAGAAAACAACACAGATGTCTTAAAATTTAAAAGTTATGATTGTAATTACTAGAAATTTCCCGCTTCATTTAGTAATCATCTATTTTCATTTAATTTGATTAAAATCAATGTGGTGTACATACTGTATTCTGACGTGTAGTCAAATTTTAAAGTATATAACTCCGAGTGTCATTATGTGGCGCACAAAAATTTAACCTTCCTTCAAAAGCTGCACACAGCTGATATTTTATGCACACACAGCCTACAGAAAATTAGAGGGAACACTGACTGTGACCCTCTGCTCCTGGACACACTGGCTGTGCGTACTGCACCATGGTTGCCACAGAGGCCCAGCAGTCCCTGGAGCTACCTTTACTTCTGCTCAGCCAGACATTTCCTGATTTTCTGTTGTATCTATGTAGTAGAGCAAGAGTTTGTGATGTGTTCTACAGGGTCTGTAGCTGGGACCTGAACCTGTGACCCTCTGCTCTGAGTCACATGGGCTGTGTGTACTGCACCACAGTGAGGCCACAGAGGCACAGCAGTCCCTGGGCCATACCTTTATGTCTCTTCAGCCAGACTTTTTCTGTTGCTCTGCACACCACGTACTGGTACAGGGCATGGCCTGGGTCCACTGCAGACAGGTGCCACTGCCCCGTCCAGCACAGACACCCCCCCCCCCCCCATGCTATGCTGACATAATCATATGCTGTTGGTGGTTGTTGTGCGCTGTTCCAGGCCATCCACTGTTCAGGTAGGCAGGTGCCTATGGTGCGGCGTCTGGGGTGGGAAGGCATACATGGACATCCCCACCCCCACCCCCCATCACCGCCTAACAACATTCTGTCCCTTCAACATGGTGGTGGGATGGATGCGGGGATGTTCTGTCTCTGCCCTGGCAACTATTGGCTAGTATGGACAATGTATTTGTATATTGTGATTGGCCTTTGTCAGATGCTGTCTATCAGACTTCCAGTTTCTATGTTCCTATGTGCCACCTGGGCGAAACCCAGGTACGCCCTATGCCCCGGCTACCCCCACTACATATGTCGCCTGCAGCCCCCTATGCCCCATTTACACCATTACCATAGTGGCCTCTCATACTTGGGCACTATGGTGTTGCTGCAAATGGAGTACTACTATCATGTTTCTTGTGCTCCCTGCCTATCCTGTACATTTCTGACACCTAAATGGTTTCTCTCTCCTGCAAATGTGCATCTAAAGGTAGTTTTCATTCGAGGTAGGATTCAGCCCTTCAGTTCAGCGAGTTAGTGTGCAGAGAGCCTCTCCCCGCCCACTCCCTGCCCATTGACCTCTGCTTTCCGCCCTCTCTCCTCCCTCTGCGGTGCGTACTGCGCCATGGAATGCTTCCGTGACCTTTGTAACGTTACTGCGCATTAACGTTACATACCGCACGTTAACGTTACCTAACGAGCGTTAACGTTACATAACGCGCGGGTCTGTAATGTTACCGCAGTTTAGTAAACATACCCCTTAGAAATTTTCCATCGATTTAGGAAAGTTCATGGAATTGAGACATGGAATATATTCATAGTCACATATCTTTCTTCTGCCTATGGCACTGATTTAATATAAGAATGTTGGAAAGTTAGACTCCGAGCTTGCTCTTATTAGCAAGATATATAGCATGCCTGTTATAGTAATGGAAATTAGTCTTGAATGGCTCCGCCTGGCACAATATAAATTAATATTTGAGAATGAATTAATCAGCTGTCTTTGTTAACATTTTCTCTATGGGTAGGAGACCTTAGCATTAAAGCAAATTTCCCTGATTTGCAGCTGTTGTCATCATTATCTGCCTTTGTAGATCTATAAGATGACAGTGACATTTGATTAACAACTTAAAGATTTTCAACTATTGTCTGTTTAGAAAGCAATGGGAAAAGTAGAACTGTTTCAGCCATTTTTATTCAAAGCCTTAGATCGGCTGCTATACACAGGTTGGAGTGGAAATAAGTGAGGGCACTCTCCCCTTGTACGTTATCAACTTCCTCAGCTCCCAAATTGCTCTCTTTCACTCTTTCAATTCACTGTCCTTACTTCCTACCATCTTTAGAATTTTCCACACTTGTCTCTCTATTACGTGCTCAATGTTCTCTTTCCCATTCATCTACAAACTTTTCTCCATTTCTCCTTGCAGATTTTAATTAACCCTTCATGTTCAGTTCCTCTACATTCTTCTCCTTATAGGGTTCATTAATCTCCGCCTATCTCTTATCAGGTTTCTCTTTCCCTCTATTTCTCAGGTTCCATTTTTGCTTGTCCTTAAACCATGGATGTCAGAATGGTAATGACAGGCCATAATAAGAATAATGCTATTAATGCCCAGTAGCCGGTACTCTTTATTCCCCACCTAAGCAGTGTTTTGTTTTGTTTTGTTTTTTTGTGATAAAAGATGATTTTGGGGGGGGAGAGGAGGGAGGATAGTGAAGGGAAATATGCTCAAAATAACTGGAAAAAGTTCTTCAGAGCCCATAATAGGAAAAACCATCATTCTGCTCTGTCAACACCCTCCACTCTGCCTACAGATATATCACTAAACACCTAGTCACCCAAATATATGTGTGTGCATCTTCTACTCACCTCTGGAAGCCCCAAACTCAAATATATTTACTTCTGTCAGACACTGGAGCAAGTCCAGCTGAACTGCTGCCACACTGTGTATTTCTCAAGTATAACAGATTTTATTGCAACACTTTTATAAAGGATTTACCGCCTGTAAAGGCTTTTCTGCACTAAGAGCAGGCCTTTCAGAAAATCGCCCTGCAGTATGTGTGTGAGTGTGTACAGTATACTTTAGCATACCAACAAATGCCTCATACTTACAGTATATGTATGCCATGAATAGGCATTCCCGGGGGACTGGGGGGCTGTAGTTGAGTTGAGTTATATAAAATCGCCCTGTAGTATGTGTGTGGGTGTGTACAGTATACATTAACATGCCAACAAATGCCTCATACTTATATGTATGCCATGAATAGGCATTCCCGGGGGACTGGGGGCATCCAAGTGATGTTGTGATGTAGCCACATTTTTGTTACAGCATAAACAAGTACAAGGGATAATTTTATAATGATCTGTCCAGCTTTAGGTGGTAAAAACGCACACACATTTGGGTATTTTAATCATTTAAGTGCATAAGTGGCTGCTTAGGCGAGTAAATTAGTGCCCTTATGCTGCAGCCCATTCTGTAAGTACTTATATACACATGATGATGCATACTTTCACTGTGTGCGTGCTTCATGGTGACATTTTCTACATCAAGGCTTAAAATCATCCCTGTGGTAATATTCTCACTTGACTATGACAATGCCACCAGCAATTCCCATTTATTGCTGTCTCCATACCACCGCAGAACAAACCCCATTGGCCTGCCTTTTCACCAGTGCTGGTATCATCATGCTTAGTATGGCCACTAATATAGAAGCCAGCAATTGAATGTCTTTATTAAGGAAGGATGTAGGCAGGGCCACCACTACCATTAGACAGACTAGGCAGTTGCCTAGAGCACCAGCCCTCTGGAAGCCCCTCTCCAGGACCAACAGTGATGGTAATAGCTGCAAACAGTCCCGTGGAGCTTACTTTCAAGCTTCGGTGCTGTGGGGCTGTTTGCTTCCACCACTTTCTGACTCTCAATGCTGACGTCCTGAACCGAAAGTTGGCGTTGAGAGTCAGAAGGGAGTGGAAGCAAACAGCCCCATGGTGCTAATGCTTGAAGGTGAGCTCCCTGGGACTGTTTGTGGCTATTTCCACCGCTGGCAGTCCCGTAGAAGGGTAGCAGCAGTGGCAATGGGAGCCGTGCGGGTGAGGAGGTACAGGGGATGAGGTTTGCCTAGGGTGCCTCATCTCCTTGCACCAGCCCTCAGTTTAGGATAATAGGAACCCACCAAAAAGGGAGCTCAATTTGGCTTTGGCAGCACCACAGTTAGCGCCTGTAACATTTTATCTGGCAAACATTCTTCCACAAGCACTGTGTTGTACATCTCTGCTAAGTGCCCAATAAGTGAGAATCTCAACAGCTTATAAAATTCTGGGTCAAAGCAATCTACTCCTGGACCTTTCCAGGTTGCAATTTCTGAATTGCTACATAGACTTCTCCTTCCTGACTTGGCCTATTCAAGGATGCACACTGATCATAACCTACCTGTGTCCATACCATTCCAGGAGCAAAAAGCGCTTCGCATACTTATATGAGAGGCACTTGCTCTGTATAGCTCTTTATAATAGGCTAGAAAAGTTTTCATTATCCCCTCTCTTCCCATCTCTAACTTCCCAGTACCATCCTGTATGCCCAATATAATAACGGGCTTATGTCTCCCTCCCTCCCTCACTTGGTTTGCAGTTTGTCATGCTGCAAGGGCTTGTGAGCATCAGTGATGCTGAGAGCTATGCTATCAGAAGCTTAACTACTGACAGGGTCTACTAAGGTGGACCTCTCAGCTGAGGTGCCAGTCTAAGACAAATCATCCATCTCGACAGCATCAGTTTAGGATGGTGTTGGTGGCAGATGATTACATTTCTGTGACATCTGCAACAACACTGGCGTTACCTGTGTGGAAGAAAGGCCTGCCAATCTACTTCTGCATCTTGCATTAAAACCCAATGAATAATCACAACAAAACAAATTGTGATATACTGCTGGAAGATGAGACCCTCCCAGATTGGAAAGCACCCAATGGACTACTGTGGAGGAGCTGAAGACATTTCAGAGTGAAGCCAACATTTATGATGTGGTTGGACCAAAGCCCTCAGGATGTCTGACTGCTGATGTAGCTGTGCATGAAGTGAAAATCAGAAACAGCAGAATAGGCCCCAGTAATATTTTGTCTGAAACAGAATTTGCAATTAAAGAGCTTGTGATTGGGTCTTGAGATTGGTTTCTTGGCCCCTCCAACCAAAAGGTTTTGTTACCTCTCCAAATTGGGACATAGAACGTATGAAGCATGAACCAAAGGAAGCTGAAGGTGGTCAAGAATGAAATGGAATGTGTGCAAATCGAATGGAGTGGAACGGGTAAATGTAGATCGATTGTTTACGTTATCAGAATATAGAAAGACTAGGGGACATGCAATGAAGCTACAAGGTAAACTATTTAAGACTAATAAAAGAAAATATTTTTTCACTCAACGTGTAATCAAACTCTGGAATTTGTTACCGGAGGATGTAGTAAAGGCTGTTAGTGTAGCTGGGTTTAAAAAAGGTTTGGACAAGTTCCTGGAGGAAAGGTCCATAAACCATTATTAAGAAGGGACCCAGGATATCAATGCTTGACCCAGTACAAGCATTGCGGAACCTGTGTCTTTTGGGGAAACTGCTAGGTACATATGACCTAGACTGGCCACTGTTGGAAACAGGATACTGGGCTTGATGGACCTTGGTCTGACCCAGTATGGCATATCTTATGTTCTTATGTTCTTATGATCTGTGCGGTGTTTTTGTTTAGATCAGGTGTTGGCTGGTAGAGAGGGTATGTCCAGAGAACAATCGTTGTTGGTTTGCGAACAAAGGTGGATTTTTAGGGTACGTACAGTGGCCCCTGATGGTCTGAATTTACAGATCGACTGGGGGGTGTGCATTTAATTTGGGGGGTCAGTCTCTTCGTGGGGGAAGCCTGTGCATCATGAATAGGGACGTATTTAGAAGTGAGGGGGTTTGTAGTGTGTGAGCATGCGCGACATTTTTTGATCAGCTGTGTTGAAGAGAAGCTGGACGGATGGCTGCTTTATGTTAGTTTTTGCCAATGTGGGCTATGGGTGAGTAATGGGTTGGAGATGGTCCTATGCTCATGTTAGATAATTTTTAATGTGCTGTTGATTTGATGTTTGTTATTTGTTTTGATGTTTAGTTGGCATTTCCCCTGATGAAGCAAGGGTAATCGCGAAACGCTTGTGAGCTCTGGACTGAAGCGTCGGGGAGCAGGGTGGCCATCGATCAAGGGAATTTTTCCATAGTTAAGTAATTTTGCTTTGGTGGCTATTCTGATTCTACGGGGAAGGTCATTGATGTTATGGAGCCTGTGTATTATGATAGTGATCTTGTATCAGGTCTGTCATAAGCCCGTGGGTACTGAGACCTTCCTCGTACTCTTTTGTGCCATTTTGTTTGAGAACATTGTAGTGACAAACAGTGAAGTCTTTCAAGAAGCAGAACAGTTTACTATTTCCATAGAGTGAGTGACTTGAGTATTTAGGATCTTTCAGTTATGCATTACTCTTAATTGAGTTTCTTCCTTATCAATGATGGCTTGTGTTTTGTTTTACTGACACACTTAGGGGTATGTTTACTAAGCAGTCTTAACGTGCGCCCGGCGATAGTGTGCAGGATGCCATAAAAGGAGTGGACTTTCCGGTCTAAACATAGCAAACTGGGATTATCGCGCGATAACGAGCGCTGTGCACATTATCGGGTGAAGGACTGAGCTATGCACGTTAACGCGCTTTAATCTTAAGTAGGCGAGCTGACATACAAACAGAGCAGCAGAGGTGTAGCACAATGGTTAATACACTGGCTGATGGTTCATGGGTCATAGGTTTGATCCCCCAGTGTGCCTAATGAATAAGGCTGGCTGAGGCATTACCCTTTATATTTAAGCAGTGCTTTGTGAGGCATTTTATTTTTATTTTAATTAGTTATAGCAGAAAACATACCTTCACAGTTCTGTAACCTAAGGTACCGCATAAGGCACCCTATAAGGCACTCCAGAGGGTACATTACAAAGTGCACTGTCCGCCAAGGCACCCTATAATGTCCCCTATAGGACGCCTTATAAGGCCTTATAAGATGGATTATGTAGTACCACCCAACCTGCCCTCTGGGGCTCAGGGTGGGGGACAGGATCTCCCACCAACAGATCCACATGTCACATCCCAGCAATGGTGGCAGCAAAGGGGACCATCACCCCCAGTCCTGCTGGGGAACAGACACCCTACAGGGCAGTCAATGCAGATCTGTATGCAGACAGACAGTAGGCCTGGAAATGCTCAGCTGCCCCCCACCACTATCTGACATTCTCCAGCAGTTAGCAGAGTGAGTCTCCAGCCGCTGCACCCTGCAAGATGTTCCAGCCATACACATATTAACTGCAGACAGTCTGCTAGCTAGTCCATAGTGCATGTTCCTGGAAAAGATGTGTGCACCAAAAACTGAGATGTGAGCACACCCACCAAGCATATAAGTCAGTGATTAGGCCCCAGAAAAGAAAACCCATATACATCACTTGAGAGAAATACAACAAAGCACTATGGAGGAACCTAGCCATGCCATGGTCACTGAACAGTCAGGGTGAGAGTGACCTCCCAGCAGGACATGCTGTGGCCACCCTGTCCATGCAGGTTGTGGCCGGGCACTACAATGTCCGAGCCATTGCCCTATGCCCTGTGCAGATGCATCCAGGCCAGGCCACCCTGTCCAGGCTATACCCACAGTACCTTGCTCCTCATTATGCACATTGGCAGGCTAACACTGGCAACAGTGCAAGCAGTGTGGGCTGAGTAAGGTGTTGGCAGCCACCACACACTGGATAGACAGACACACTCTCCCACACCTATGCCAGCATTGTGCAACTATAGAGGCTTTTGGCAGCCCTGGCCACCGCACCAGTCCTGGGCACAGTGCAGGCATGGCTATGGTACGCAATACTGTTGGGGTCACTCCCAGGGGTGGTGAACACTGTCAGACACCAGACCTGAAACACACTCCACAGACATCAGAGAGGTTGGTATGATACAGTTCAATGAGCAGATTGTGCTTAACTTAGGAACTGCTATCTGCCAGTGATCATAGCAACCTTTTGATATATGTGTAATGTATTCCCAGGTTTAGAGAGGCATTATTAAGGTATGCAAGTGCTAGTATAGGGAGATGCATGCAGGGCCCAACATCCTGCCTCTCCAGGAGGCTTTGGATAATGGAGCCTGTGGGTGTGGGTGTTTCTGCCCCTGTTGGCCGCTGCTCTAGGGCAGAGGTTCCCAACTTCAGTCCTGGTGGGCCAAACACTGTTTCGGGCTTTCATGCTGTCCCTAATGAATATGCATGAGATACATCTGCATACCAAGGGGGCGGCGTATAGACATGCAGCACAGGTATCTTTAGATGACAGCAGGGAACCTGAATGGTGTTTGGCCCTCCAGGACTGCATTTGGGATTCTCTGCTCTAGGTAATGCGCATGTTTATGGTGTCTGTGCTCTGTAGGGTAAAATATAGGTGTTTGAGGCATGTTTATGTTATCTGCAATAAAGGTTCTGTCTTTATTACTACGGTTTAGTAGTGGATAAAATATGGGGACTGGGTTGGCAGGAACCACAGCTGGGACTTGAACCTGTGATCTTCTGCTCCTGAACACACTGGCTGTGTGTACTGCACCACACTGTTGCAACAGGGACAGGTCATTCCCTGGGGATACCATGACTGTTTGTCAGACAGAGCCTGTCTGTGGCAGTGCACGGCACCCACCTAAACAGGGCTAGGCCACTGCCCCCTCCACCACCAGTACCCCTCCGCCACCATGCTGACATGCCCTTCTGCTGGTGGTGCTGGTGGTGTGCAGTCTCAGGCCATCCAGTGTGCTGGTAGGCGGCTGCCTATGGTGCAGGTTCTGGGGTAGGGGTGCCTGCATAGATGTCCGCGCTTCCCCCCAGCACCGCCTGCCAATGTTCTGTGCCCTTGGGGGTACCTGCTGGGTACTATCAGCAGCCTACATCTGATCACAAGATGGGGTATGCGCCTCTATAGCACCTCGGCTTGGTCGGGGGAACTGACCATGTGTGTTACTGGCACAGGGTAGCTACAGACCGTGACATTGTGCGGTTCCTGTGCTCACCCTGAGGGTGAGGTGGGGCGCCCAGCACTAAGTCTGCAGCACATGGCATGGCTGAGATAGGCTGTGCTGCAAGTCCCCATCTGTGTCAGTGGGTGATAGGTAGTTCTTGCAGATACACCTGTGTCCATCTGTATTTCATTTAAGATTGTGAGTGGACAAGGTGCAGATGTCCAAGACATCAAAAAGGTTAGATAGAATTTGTCACATTCCTCCTCACTTCTCACCACCACCAAAATATTGTCCATTAGACATCTTTTTGGTGGTGGTGAGAATCGAGGATGAATGTGACACATTCTAGCTACCCTTTTGATGTCTAGGAGATCTGTACCTTGCCCACTCACCATCTTAAATGACAGAGGTGTAAAGCAGTGGTCTCCAAATCCAGTCCTGGAGGGCCACAAACCAGTCAGGTTGGCAGGCTATCTCTAATGCATATATATCCCATGCATATTCATTAGGGCTATCCCAAAACCTGGCAGGATTGTGGCCCTCCAGGACAGGTTTGACACCTATGTTCTAGGGCAGAGGTTCCTAACTCCGGTCCTGGTGGGCCAAGCACGATTCAGGTTTTCAGATTATCCCTAATGAATATGCATGAGATACATTTGCATACAATGGGGGCACTGCATACCAATACATGTCATACATATTTATTAGGGACAGCATGAAATCCTGAAGGGTGTTTGGCCCTCCAGGACTGCAGTTGGGAACCTTGCTCTAGGCCAGGGGTGTCCAACCCTGTCCTGGAGGGATGCAATCCTGGCAGGTTTTTGGGATAGCCCTAATGAATATGCATGAGATATATATGCATTAGAGATATCCTGCCAACCTGACTGGTGTGTGGCCCTCCAGGGCTGGATTTGGGGACCCTTGCCTTACACCGCTGTCATTTAAGATTGTGAGTGGGCAAGGTGCAGACGTCCTAGACATCAAAAAGGGTAGATAATTTGTTACATTCCTCCTCGCTTCTCACCACCACCATACTGTTGTCTAGGACATCTGTACCTTGCCCTCTCACTAGAGAGAATCCTGGTGATGAACCACCTCTGATTGACAAATATACAAATGGGAATGGATTAGAAGCCATACCATTCACAAAAGATGATGTGTTAGAACAGCTTGCGAAACTGAAAGTAGATAAGTCTATGGGATTAGATGGAATACATTGCAGGATACTAAAAGAGCTCAGAGATGATCTTGCAGGGTCTTTAATGGATGTTTTTAATAGATTCTTGGAGACAGGAGAGATTCCACAGGAGTGGAGAAGTGCTGATGAGGTACCTTTCCACAAAAGTGGTAATAGGGAAGAAGTGAGAAACTACAGGCCAGTAAGCCTTACCTCGGTGGCGGGAAAAGTAATGGAGGCGCACCTGAAAAAGCAACAGGTTTGCTGATATGAGGCAACATGGTTTTACCAAAGGACAATCATGCCAAACAAATCTGATTGAGTTCTTTGACTGGGTGACCAGAGAACTAGATCAAGGGCATGTGATAGATGTGATCTACCTAGATTTCAGCAAAGCCTTTGATACCATTCCACATAGGAGTTTTATCAATAAACTCAACAGCTTGAGGATGGGTCCCAAGATGGTGATCTGGATCAGAAATTGGTTGACTGACAGATGACAGAAGGTGATGGTAAGCGGAACTCACTTGAATGAAAGGAAGGTGATTAGCGTTGTGCCCCAGGGTTCAATCTTGGGACCAGTACTGTTCAATATATTTGTGAGTGATATTGCCGAAGGGCTGAATGGAAAAGTCTGTCTTTTTGCAGATGACACCAAATTTTGCCACATAGTGGACTCCCCTGAGGGAGTGGCGAATATGTGGAAAGATCTACAAAAACTGGAAGAATGGTCTAATGCTTGGCAGTTAAGATTTAATGTGAAGAAGTGCAGTGTCATGCACTTGGGAAGCAGAAATCCAAGGGAAATGTATGTGGTAGGAAGCGAAAAGTTGGTGTGCACAGACCAGGAGAAGGACTTTGGTGTGATTGTTTCTGATGATCTCAAGGTGGCAAAACAGTGTGACAAGGTGGTGACAAAAGCCAGAAGGATGCTGGGTTGCATACAGAGAGGAATTACCAGCAGAAAGGAAGAGATACTAATGCCACTGTAAAGTCGCTGGAGAAGCCTCACTTGGAATATTGTGTTCGGTTTTGAAGACCATATCTCACAAAGATATAAAAAGGCTGGAAGCGGTTCAGAGGAAGGCAACCAAAATGATATGGAACCTGCGCCAGAAGACTTATGAGAAAAGACTTGAAGACCTAAATATGTACACTTTAGAGGAGAGGAGGGACAGGGGAGTTATGATTCAGACCTTTAAATGCTTAAAGAGTATTAATGGACAAACAAATCTCTTCCAAAGACAGGGAAGCTGTAAATCTAGAGGGCATAAAAGACAAGGGGTAAACTGAAAGGCAATGTCAGGAAATACTTTTTCACTGAAAGGGTGGTGAATGCTTGGAATGCCCTCCCAATGGAAGTGGTGGGGGCAAATACAGTGACAGAATTCAAAATGGCGTGGGACAGACACAGTGGATCCCTTTATAGCAACAGGATAAAATCAAAATAAGTATAACTACCTCTTATATCTGAACAAATAGGGGTGATCTACATGGAGCGGTGGGTACACCCCTAAACAAAGGCATGGGGAGAGGTGAACTGCACAGAGCTGCAAGTGCACCTACTCTTGCCACCTTGCTGGGCAGACTAGATGGACCATACTGGTCTTTATCTGCCATCATATACTATGTTACTATGCCCAGTTCTCAGCACAATTTAGCCTACTACTCTAACTCTTAGGCTATTCCTAGACTT
The DNA here is from genome assembly GCA_033557465.1 of Ichthyophis bannanicus. Taxonomy (NCBI): domain Eukaryota; kingdom Metazoa; phylum Chordata; class Amphibia; order Gymnophiona; family Ichthyophiidae; genus Ichthyophis; species Ichthyophis bannanicus. Next base: position 1,258,180,869 of record CM066033.1, read on the forward strand.
CCAGGAACTGAAATACTGTTCTGAGGACATCTGTGTAGATGCCCCCACAGATATCCATATCGGGCATGTCCATTTTTATGAAATCATGTCTGTGCCTCAATATGCCTGCTTTTTTTCATACATTATAGCTTAGACATCCCAGATTGCACTTGGATGTCCTTTCTAAAATTCCCCTGTATGCATTTTAAGAGCCACACCCCTAGAATGCCCCAATCGCAGCCTCCCTATGGAACAGACAGCATTATGCAGATAGTGCGATGTTTAAATACCATTCTATATATATGCTGCTGAAAACTGAAAAAAAAAGAAATCACCTAGGTGTTTGGCATAGTGCCAAATGTCCAGGTGTTTTCTAAACATTGAAGGATAAGAAACCTCTCAATGGATGTTGAACTGGTTTAGATAACTGTTCAGGATGGCATGGAATAGAGAGCATACAAAGCATGAGTTACAGAATTATTTCTAAGTGTGCTTGTATTTGTATGTATATATGTGTGTATTTTGTGTGTGCCTGTTTTCTTTGCGTGTATGTATGGGTGTCTGCTTTATGTGCGTTTTCTGTATTTCTGCGGGTGTGTGTCATCTCTGTCTCTGTATGTCTATGAGTGGAAGAGGAGAGGAGAGGGAAGGGTGCTTTGAAGGACACCATTTTCTCACTTCTTTGTTGCAGTACCGTATCTCAGTATGTGTGTGCTACAGTTGTTGGAACAGCTTGTTCCATAGAAACACATTGGGGGAGAGGAGGAGCTTTATTTCTCTGGAACCCCTGGACCAATCTGGCCCATTTCCATACTCATTGAAGGTAATGTTATAAATCATTTTCACACATAAAACAGCATTTTATATTTGCAAATGGGCCCTTATAAAATTATGTCCTGCACGCACTTATACAATAGGTTGCACAGGGGCAGAGTCTAGGCAGAGTGTGGGTATAACCACAGTTTATGCTTCTGTTATATAAAATATTTATTGGTATGTATTTGGTTCAGTGGTAGTGCAAAGCAAGTTCCAATCAAGTACAGAAGGTCTTTCCCTATCTCTAGAGGGCTTACAATCTAAGGGACATATTTACTAAACCACGGTAATGTAGCATCGGTAACATTAACGAGTGGTAGCGTTACCTAATGTAACGTTAACATGCAGTAATGTTACCGGCAGCGGTAAATGTCCCAGAGAGTGGGGAGAAGGCAGAGAGTAGGGGTCAGTGGGAGGGGAGACGTCCCTGCTACACTAACGCTGTAACATTAATGCCAGGATTTTACCGCCAGTGAAAACCTGTCGATAAATGCACTTTTGCAGGAGAGCGAGACCATTTCAGTGTCAGCAATATACAACACAGACAGGGAGCCCAATAAAAGTGATAGTAGTGCTCCATTTGCAGCAACAGCATAGTGCCCAAGTAGGAAAGGGCACTATCGTGATGGTGCAAATGGGGCAAAGGGAACTGCAGGCGGGGCATGCAGTGGGGGCTGCTGGGGCACAGGGCAGACAAGACCGTTGCATAGGTGGCACATAGGAACACAGAAACTGGAAAACAGCAAGACAGCGTCTGACCAAGGTCAAACATGACCAGTATTCTGTGTTCCATTGTGTCCCATCCAGGGGACATGTTCCCAGCACGTACCCCAAACATCACAAAGGGCAAGCAGTACACCTCCGGGGACCACTCTAACAAGGGTCTACGGACCTTCCTCAGGATACGTCCCAAACCGTTCTTAAACCCATCTAAATGAATACCCTTTACTACAGCCCCTGGTAAGGCAGTGCAGGGTGTGACCACACATCATCTGAAACATATATATACCCAGTAGTCCAAACTGGGTACACTGTACCCGCATTGCATGCCCTAGTCTCTCCACAGTCTGCTGGCATAACACAATGTACCTGCGTTTACCTAGTCTACCCTAGGCAATAGTTGTTAGATCACCAACCTGACACCCCCCAACCATCTCTCCCCCCAGGTGGAAGGGACATAACATTGTCAGGCGGTGATGGGGGGAATGTGTGGATGTTCATGTATGCCTCCCCACCCTGGACCTCACACCCTAAGCACCCACCTACCTGCACATTGAATGGCCTGGGACTGCACACTACCAGTACCAACAGCATATGGGCATGTCAGCATGGCGAGGTGGGGGGGGGAGGGGTATTGGTGATGGAGGAGGCAATAGCACCCACCTGCAGTGGACCAAGGACATGCTCTGGTCCATAGCATGGTGTGCAGTGCAACAGACAAGATCTGTCTGATGGAAAGCAAAGGTAGCCCCAGGGACATCTGTGCATATGTGGCAACAGTGTGGTGCACTACACACAGTCAGTGTGTCTTGGAGCAGAGGGTCACAGGTTTATGTCTCAGCTGTGGATCTTGCAGAGCATACCCTACATTGCAGATACAACATCAACATGTGCAACCCCCAATGGTTGGCCAACAGGGGTACAAACACCCACACACAGGCTCCACTATCCAAAGTTTCATGGAGAGGGGGGATGTAGTAAGAGCTGTTAGTGTAGCTGGGTTTAAAAAAAGATTTGGACAAGTTCCTGGAGGAAAGGTCCATAAACCATTATTAAAAGGGACTCGGGATGTCACTGCTTGACCCAATCAATAATACGTGGTGGTTAAAACCAAAAGGATACCAATGCTATGAGGAAAGTTTGTTTCTCCATTCCTTGCCTCCCTGCAACCTGAATGCCTTAACTGCTCATGTGGCTGTGAGAGAAGGCGCTTATTCACCTCTCAGAGAGAATCAAATTTTAAGCTGTGCATATTTGAACATACAAACGGCAGACCTGAATCCCCTGAGGAAGTGAAAAAACGAAACACGGCCTGTGTCGGGCTCTCAGGTTTTGGAATCAATAAAAGTATCCTTTTGGTTTTAACCACCACGTATTATTGACTGGGTGTCTTTCGAACAACGTGGTGAGGTGCTCCTTTTGGTGGACCTGATCCGACTGCTTGACCCAATACAATCATTGAGGAACCTGTGTCTTTTGGGGAAACTGCTAGGTACTTGTGACCTGGATTGGCCACTGTTGGAAACAGGATACTGGGCTTGATGGACCTTGGTCTGACCCAGTATGGCATATCTTATGTTCTTATGAGAGTCAGGCCGTTGGCTCCAGCACACAGAGCAGCAGTTATCACCAGAGTACTACTACCAGCGCCTGCACAATTAGCACACCTTAGCAATGCCTGCACTGTGATTGGGACCAGTGTGGCAAACAGGGTTGCCAACCATCCCTATCTTTGCATAGTTCTGCAATATGAGTGTGTGTGTGTGTGTGCATATGTATATGTATATGTCTATCCATTGTTTTGTGGTTTCCTACTCTTTCCATCGTTAGCCTGCAAATGTGCATACTGAGGAGCAAGGTATTGTGGGTATGGCCCAGACAGGGCAGATTGGGAAGGAAGCGTCTGCATCACGGGTAGTGCAATGGCTGGGACATCATAGTTCCCGACCACCACCTGCATGGACAGGGTTGCCACAGCATGTCATGCTGGGAGGACACTCTCACTCTGACCAAGCAGTGACCATGGTAAGGCTATGTTCCCACATAGTGCTGCTTAGTGTTTGTCTTGTGTGATGTCTGGGTGCTCTTTATTCTTTGGCCCAATCATTGAAGTAACTGTTGGGTGCACATAGTTCCTGTACAATGTGGATTGGCTAGTTGGCTGTTGGCAATTAGTATGTGCATGGCTAGAACACTTGGTGGGGTGCAGTCAGACCTTGGTGGTTGGCAGCTGAGGTCTTTCAGGCCTACTCCCAGCATTACTGGTGGTTTGTAGTGCCCTAGTAACAGGTACAGATGGAGTCTACTGGTCCAACCCCCCTGGAGGATAGTAAACTTAGGCCAGCGGGACTGGGGTTGCTGGTCCCACAGCCCCTTCTCATGGCGGCGGTGATTGTGCCATGTCTTCCCTCCACTGCCTCAGTAGTTACAAAATGTAGATTGCAGGCCCTTTGAGGACAAGAGGCATATACTGTACACCACTTTGACCCAGAGAAGGCCGTATATAGGCATTGCTACATAAACCTCATGTGAGTCTAGACACCCCTCTGCCCTGGTAATAGGTGGTCACTGCAGTCTCATCTAATGCTGGGCATGCAATATTCTGGGTGGGTCCCAGTTCACCAGGGCTAGATATAACTAAGGCATACAGATGGACACAGAGTGATTTAAGTACTACTGTAGAGTATACATGCTACACACATTAAACGGCCAAGGCACCCTGTTAACGTGCGTTAAATGACCCATTGCTCCCTTTATGCTGGAACACCCCCTACCTGCCCACTGCCTTATATGACTTCAGGTACCTTAATGCTGCCCTTACTGCTGGTAACTTTACCGTGGTTTAGTAAACATACCCCTAAGTTTGTACCTGAGGCAATAGAGGGCTAAGTGGCTTTCCCAAGTCCATAAGGATTGTTAGGGGGATTTGAAACCTGTCCTTTCTGGTCCCAGGCTGCTGCCGCTCTAACCCCTAGGTTACTCCTCCACTCCATACTCCAGATGCCTACAGAAAGCACATACTATTATTTGCAACTGCCCTTGAGCAGCTGTAATGTCTGCACCTTGAATGCTGGATTTGTGCTAGTATTTCATAAAGTCACCTATTTGTCTTTATAAATGCAATACAGTGTGTGCCTTTGAGTCAGTGCTTACCCAGAGGCACCTGAGATTTATTAAGCCAGTGCTCTGACCACTAGGCTACTCCTCCATTCTAGGCCTTTATAAAATAGCATCAATATATGTGCTTTTCTGCTCATTTCACCTAAGTATCCAGTTATAAAATGACCCCCTCCATGTGCCTTTTCACCCATTTTTCCTCCATGACAAACCTAGACCCATTACATTAAACTTTTGATGCGTTATTTTGCCCCCAGAGGGACAGACATTCTTTCAGCCCTATATGTATAATTTCTTTCCAACATTCTGTTGATTTGGGAAAAATAATTAGTATTGCCATTTCAAACCAGACAGAGTATAATTATTGAAATCCATCTGGCACAATATGTTCTCAGGGCACAGAAGGTTTTATTGGAATCCATCAGGGTTTATTTTTGTGCAATACTGTTGAATAATTATCCCAAAGGCAGAATGAATCCTGACTTTAGAAACACATTTGGTGTCAAACTGGCATTCAAGATAATATAAAATAATTACATTATGAACATAACTAATGTTGACTTTAGGTCTTTGAGAAATGGCTTGCAGTGCTGATGGTGATATCTGTAGATCAAATGCATTCCTTCCTTGGCATGCTACTAGGCTACTTGCAAACTGTCCCACATCTTGTAGAAAGGCAGAGAGAGAATGACATGCTGAGTCAGAAGGAATTATGATCCTTGGGAGCAGGGTCAGCTCTACCACTACAGAGACTAGGCTGTCACCTAGGGCAGCATCTGCTGGGGGTAGCAAAGAGCAGCTGTAGTAAAAGCAAAACAAGCTGAAAAGTGTACACTAACAGTATGACACAACGGCACATTTCCCCCATTTCCAGAATCAGGCATGGGGGGGGGGAGGGGATCAGGTATGTGTCTCATAGCAAGTGTTAGGGGGTGTGGCATGTGAGTGTGTCTCGGGAGTTATCAAGGGCTAGGTGGATATGTCATGAGGAGTGTCAGGGGCTGCCATGTGTGTGTGTGTGTGCACGCACGCATATGTGCATCATGAGGAGTGTCAGAGTCTGCTCCATGCATGTGTGTGTCATGAGAAATATCAGAGGATTCTCATGTGTGTGTGTATGTATCATGGAGAGTGTCATGAACTGCGTGTGTATGTATATCATAGAGAGTGTCATGGGCTTCATGCATGCATGTGTGTGCATCAAGGGCAGTGTCTTGGGCTGCGTGCATGCATGTGTGTCGTGAGGAGTGTCAGAGTTTTGCATATGCATGCATTTTGTGTATGTGTGTGTGTCTGTGTGTGTGTCATAGGGAGTATCATGGGCTGGGCTGTGTGCATGCGAGTGTGTCATGGGGAGTGCCAGGTGCTTCATGCATGCACATGTGTACGTATCATGGAGAGTGTCGGGGCTACATACATGTGTGTGTCATAGGGAGTGTTGAGGGCTTTGTATATGCATATGTGTGTGTTATGGGGAATGTCAGGGGTTGCATATGTGTATGTGTGTGTGTGTCTCTCTCTCTCTCTCTTGCTCATGATGCCCCCTTCCAGGTTCCCTCCAATCTCTCTCTCTCTTTCTCATAACTTTCATAGCCTTCCTCCAGTTAGGTCCTCTCTCTCATCACTCTCTCCCACCAGCCTTCTCCCAGTCTCTCTCTGACTCCCCAACTTTCCCTCAGTCATTCTCTCTCTCCCATAAATCCTGCTCCCAAGATTCACCCACGCTCTTTCTCTCTCTCCCATAACCCCCCACTTTCCCCCACCGCAAATGGCTCTGTGAATGCTGGAGTTGTGTTTGGACTGATCTCCTGCTTTCAAGTCTCGCAAGACTTCCGACTGTGAGATCTTCCCGAACTCCCTGCACCACATGTCTCCATCATTCAGACATTTGATTGAGAGAGGGAAACTTGAACCACGGCATTGGCTCACATATACATATTGTCTGCACATACTTATGTATACGTAAACATGCATACGGACAATTTCCCTGCCACTTGAACTCTCGACAATAGGTATTGACAGCTATACAAACTGGAAGAATGATCATAGCATACTTTTACCTACAAAGAGGTGGGGAATTTTCAAATAGTCTATTTAGGTGACTAAATGACTTTCTGAAATATAAAATTGTGCATGTCAATATATTCAGCAGTGCAGTCAGTGTTTTTTATGCACCAGTCACCATGGCTAAAAATATCTGGATATTCAGTCTGGTATCCAGATTGTGGAAAGCACTGAATATCTGAAGAAGGCAGTCAGTGCTAGCACAACCCGGAGAGCAATTTAGGACAAGATTGTCTATAATATGTCCAGGAGAGGTGTCACTGAATATCTACCGAATGATGTCCAATTATGGGGTATGTTTACTAAATGGCGCTAACGTCGCAGCAGTGGTATTATTGCGCAATAAGTGACATTATCGCGCAATAATGTAACATTATCGTGTGCTAACCTCACTTATCATGCGATAACACGGCGGTGGCGTTAAGGCACACTAACGCTGTGAAATCTGGGTCTGAAGGGTGGAGTAAGGCTTCCCAGAGGTCGGAGAGAAGGGGTCAATGGGCGTAGAGTGAGAGGAGAGAGGCTCCAAGCACACTAATGCTGTGAAATCCGGGTCTGAACACTAATGCCAGTGAAACCCTCGCGTTAAGGCACATTTTCAGGAAAGAGAAACCATTTCAGTCGGCAATGTGCAGCAAAGGCAGGAAAACCCTGAAAAGTGATAGTTGTGATACATGTGCAGGAACCAAAAAGGCAAATAAACATATAAAATGAACAGAACCACATTTAAAATCCCAATAACCAAGCTGGCCAATAGTGATATTAATGATAAACATAAAGCAACACTACTGACAAAGCGTAAAAATTAAGATATCATGTTTGGAAGGGTCTATGCTCTGTCCCTCCCACCAAGAAGAGCTGCTTGCGGATCAGGTCTATGCTCTGTCCCTCTACAAAGTGAATGATCCCACATTGAAATAGCACTGATCAGGGTTTCTGTCATTTAGATTGGGCAGGTTTGTGATGGCATGCACATGTGCAGCAACAGCAGAGTGGGCACGTAGGAAAGGGCAACTGTACTGATGCTGTAAATGGGATACAGGGGGCTGCAGGCGGCACATGCTGTGATCCATCTGGGGGCACAGTGCGGACTAGGCAGATGCCTAGGTGGCAAAAAGGAATGCCAAAACTATAAAGCAGCAAGACAGCAACTGATGAGGGTCCAACATGGGCACGAGTGTGTGTCCCACAGTGTCACAGGGGATATTACCCAGCAGGTACCCCCAAGGGCACAGAACATTGGCAGGCAGTGCCGGGAGGAAGCTCTCATGTCCATGTAGGCACCCCTACCCGAGAACCCACCCCATAGGCAGCTGCCTACCAGCACACTGGATGGCCTGGGACTGCGCACCACCAGCACCACTGGCATAAGGGCATGTCAGCATGGTGGAGGAGGGGTGCTGGTGGCGGAGGGTGCAGTGGCATCTGCCCACAGCAGACCACGGCCAAACCCCACTTAGGTGGGTGCCGTGCACTGCAACAGACAAGGTATGTCTGACGAACAGTCATGGTATCCCTAGGGAATGATCTGTCCCTGTGGCAACAGTGTGGTGCAGTACACACAGCCAGTGTGTTCAGGAGTAGAAGGTCACCACTTCAAGTCTCAGCTGTGGCTCCTGCCAACCCTGTACCCATATTTTACCCAGTACTAAACCAAGGTAATAAAGATGGAACCTTTATTGCAGATAAAATAAACGCCTGAAACGCCTATATTTTACCCTACAGAGCACAGACACCATAAACATGTGCAATCCCTAAAGCAGAGTTTCCCAACAGCAGTCCTGGAGGGCCAAACACCATACAGGCGTCCTGCTGTCCCTAATAAATATGCCTGTGCTGCATTTGTATGCGCCACCCCCATTGTATGCAAATGTATCTCATGCATATTCATTAGGGACAACATGAAAACCTGAACAGTGTTTGACTCACCAGGACCGGAGTTGGGAACCTCTGCCCTAGAGCAGCGGCCAACAGGGGCATAAACACCCACACCCACAGGCTCCACTATCCAAAGCCTCATGGAGAGTCAGGCTGTTGGGCCCTGCACACAGCAGCATCTCCCAATACTAGCACTTGTATACCTTAGCAATGCCGCCCTAAACTTGGGAACACGTTCCACATATATCAAAAGGTTGCTATGATTAATGGCAGATAACAATTCCTACGTTAATCACAATTTGCTGATAGAGCTGCATCATAGCAGCCTTTCTGATATCTGTGGAGTGTGTTTCAGTTTTGGTTTCTGACAGTGTTTACCACCCTGGGGAGTGACCCCAACAGTATTGTGTACCATAGCCATGCCTGCACTGTGCCCAGGACTGGTGTGTTGGCCAGGGCTGCCAAAAGCCTCTATATTTGCACAATGCTGGCATAGGTGTGGGAGTATGTGTCTGCCTACACCTTACCGAGCCCACACTGCTTGCACTGTTTCCAGTGTTAGCCTGCCAATGTGCATAATGAGGAGCAAGGTACTGTGGGTATGGCCCGGACAGGGTGGCCTGGGCAGGATGCATCTGCACAGGGCATAGGTCAATGGCTGGGACATTTTAGTGCCAGATCATCACCTGCACGGACAGGGTGGCCACAGCATGTCCTGCTGGGAGGTCACTCTCACCCTGACTGAGCAGTGACCATGGCATGGCTAGGTTCCCCCATAGTGTTCTATCTTTCTCAAGTGATATTTATGGGTTCTCTTTTACAGGGCCCAATCACTGACTTACCTGCATGGTGTGTGTGCTCACATTCCATTTTTGGGTGCACACAGTTCCTCCAGGACTATGTACTAGCTAGCAGACTGTCTGCAGTTAGTATGTGTATGACTGGAGCACCTTGCAGGGTGCAGTGGCTGGAGACTCATTGTGCTCTCTGCTGGAGAATGTTAGCTGGTGGAGGTGGGGGGCAGCTGAGCATTTCCAGGCCTACTGTCTGTCTGCCATTGCCTTATGGATGTGTACAGATCTGCATTGATTGCCCTGTAGGGTGCCCGTTCCCCAGCAGAACTGGCGTTGATGGTCCCCTCTACTGCCACCATTGCAGGGATGTAGAATGTGGATTTGTTGGTGGGAGATCCTGTCCCCCACCCTAAGCCCCAGAGAGAGGGCTGGGTGGTGCTACATAATCCACTAATGGGTCCAAACACCCCTCTTCACTTACGTTATGTGACCATGGCAGCCATACAGGATATGCACTATTCTGGGTGCATCATAGTCCACAAGGGCTACACGTGACTGAGAAATACAGATGGACATAGGTGTAGCCTAGGTGTGTCTGCAAGGACTACCTATCACACACTGGCACTGATGACAACCTGCAATATAACCTATCTCAGCTAAGCCAGGTGCTGCGGACCTGGTGCTGGGTGCCCCACCTCGCCCTCAGGGTGAGCACAGTATCCGCACAATGTGATGGTCTGTAGCTACTCTGTGCCAGTAACACACATGGACAGTTCCCCCTACCAGGCCGAAGTGCTGTGGGGGTTGTCACGCCCTCCTCCCCCGTATAGGCGGTTGCCTGGAAGAGGGGGAACGTGACCACACATTTATATATTCTTGTAAGTGCTGATGTCCGGGTTCCGTGTAGTTGTGGGCCAAGACACGAACAGCCAAGGTTAATTAAGGTAACAATAACTTTATTGTTAGCACAGGAATTTTGTATCTACTACCCCTGATAACAGAAACAAGATGTGGATACTTTTTCCAACCAAATAAAGTCAAAGATGTAACAAAGTCCACCTGATACTTCTCAGGGTTGTCAGTTCCAAACAAGTTATCCAAACTTCTCTCCAGCTCTGAACAAGGTCTGTTCTTCACTCTAGAAGCTTTACTTTCATGTAACAACTTTACTTTGCAGATAACACAATAGCATTGCATTTGCTTTCCACAGTTGCTTAATGAGGTTGAGTTTTACACTTAGGCAGTACGCTGCCTCTTCCCGTGTAAAAGCTCAATTGCATGAAGTTGGACTTCTCCAGCACTTATCACTTGCACAAAGTTATACAGCTTTCACTCCTTATGACAGTAAGCACACTCTGTCTCCATATCAGAAAAACTGTTATCTATTACAGCTGACTCAGTCTGCATTGGTTCTACTTCTGAGTCTGATAGGTCCTGGTTATAGTCAGGGTTCTGCAGAGCAACTGGCTTCCTCTGCTCTAGTAAGCTTTTAAGCTGTTTCCATTTAGAATCATTTTTACTCCTTGGTATATGTGAGGAATTAAAATTACCAGCTTCCTCTAAAACTGAATTAATGGAAAAAGGGCTCACCTTTCTTCTGGTATATCTGGCTTTTCCAGTTTGGTTAAAAGGCAAGTATTTGTCCTGATACTGCTTCACTATCTCCCGTGTGGCAAACTGCTCAGCAGGGTCTGGCTCTAACCTCCATCTCCGTAGCACACAATCAGCTGTTTGCTTATGAGCAGCTGGGCTATTCTCAGAGCTTGAGCTAGAGACACGCTGCCTGCCCTGGGAATGTTTCTGCAGCTTTTCACCTGGAACTTTACTCCAGCCTAATCTCCCACCTGTAACCACAGCTTCCAGAGAAGACTCCGGGGAAGAACTCCTGTCTCTCCTGGGTAAGGTTTCCAGCCTCTCCCCTCGAGGTTTAAAGTTACTTCTGACCTGCTTCTCTCGGCTGCTTGGCCCGTGGTAATTCCTCTCCTTTACAGGAAGCTTTCTCAGACGCTTTCCCAGAGACCTTTCTTTCTCTAAGCAGTCTTGCTGGCAACTCCCCAAGCACCGTGTGCTACCTTGGTAATGGTTGCTCCTTCCTTTGCTTCCTCGGTTCCTCAGGTCTCCCTCTGTATCTGAATCCGAACCAGAACCTGAGCCAGAGTCCAACACTCTGTCTCTATTCTCCTTCTCCTCCTTCTCCTTCCTCTTCTCCTTCCCTCTATCTGAATCTCCTTCCTGGTTAAGAGCATGGGGCTGCCCTATCAGCTTTGACTTCACCCCCTTGCCTCTTACGTCAGCTCCCGGGGTTGTCATGGAGCTGGGGTGTGGCTCTCTCACTGACTTTCTATGCAGAGAGATTCTATGGGCTGAAGCTTTAACCCTTTCCCTGCCTGTATTGCTGTCTGCTTTTGGGGAAAGAAGCTGTTTTAAACCCCTATTTCTGGTGTTTAAGCCCTCTGCATCATCACATAACCCCCCATTTAAGATATTCCGGGCTGGCTGGCTACTTCCAGAACAGCACGGAATCCTAGCTTGGTGACTGTAGCTAACAAAGGTATCACTTTTTACATTCACATACTTAGGGGGATGTTTACTAAATCGCGTTAGTGCAGTTCGCGTTAGTATTTGCATTAAGAAGACAAACCCCCAAATAAGGAGATGGGCGGGACAACAGAAGATCTAACGCGCGGTACAGAACTAACGAGCGCTACGTGGCGCGTTAGAGGAGTCACCGCGCGTTAAGCATAAGAAGCCTCGTAGACATACCTGACCCATACAGAGCTGTAGCATAATGGTTACTGCAGTGACTGCTGATACGGGCAGCATGGGTTCGAGTCCCCAGGGTGCCAGATGCAGAAGGCTGGTTGATATAGTAACCTGTATATGATACAGTGAGGGAAGGGGCATTTATTTGTTTCCTTTTGGAGGGGTGCAAGCAAACACACCCACACATCAGATAGTGAGTGAGGGGCCCTATATTATTTTTCATGTATGTGCTGCAAGGTTGCTAGCAAACACACCCACACAGTGGTGTCCACAAAGTTGCTGCAGAAGGCACTCCATAACGCACAACATAGGCCACACTATAAAGTGGAGTGTCCACAGAGGCACATCAAAATGTCCCCCATAGAGCAGTCCATAAGGGAACATAAAGGGAGCCAGATAAGGTGACACATGGCGCACCCTATGACGCTCATTACGGTAATATCACGCTTGAGAGGCTGTCGCTGGTAGTAGTCCTGCGTATGTAAAAGATATAATGCGGCAGACACCCCTATAAAAGGAGTCCATTGTGGGTCTGAACCCATGACTACTGGTGCCACAGCTCATTGTCAATCCTAGCCCCCCCCCCATCAGCCCATTTCTAGTCATTTCCTAGCCCCACCATCAGCCCATGTCAAGGCATAGCTCCCCTCCGCTCAGCCCATTACCAGTCCTATCCTAGCTGTTCCATCAGCCCATTTCCAGTCCTAGCAACCCCCCAACCCATTACCAGTCCTAGCCCCCCGTCAATCACCTCCCAGTCTTAACCCCCATCACCCCATTTTCAGTTGAAGCCCCCCCTATAACCCATTACCAGTCCTGACCACATCAGCCCACCTCAGGTCCCAACCCCTCCCCATCAGCCCATTTTCTGTCCTAGCCCCCCTATAACACATTATCAGTCCTACCCCGCCATTCTCCGAGTGCCAGTCTTAACCCCCCCTGCCCATTGCCTGTCTTAACCCCCCTCCCTCCCTCCCTGCCTCCCTCTTTGCCAGTCCTAACCTCCCTCCCTCCCTCCCTCGCCCCTTGGCAGTTCAAACCCCCCTTCCTCCCTTGCCCTTTTGCCTTCCTAACCGCCCCCCCCCCCTCGGCTGATGGCAATTTAAAAACCAAATAACGCTTGCCACTGCCACGGTGGCGGCATGGAGTGTCCCGCGGGGCTCCCTCTGCCCAGCGGGACTCTCCCGGCGCGGCTCAGCCCCTCTCTGCCGGCTTGCAGATTCGCGAAGGGAGAGAGAGTCCCCCGCGCGTCTCTGTTAAGCCCGCAGGTGCTGATGGGAAATCTTCCATCTGCCCCTGCGGGCTTAACAGACGCAAGGGAGACTCTCTCCCTTCGCGTATCTGCAAGCCGGCAGAGAGGGGCTGAGCCGCGCCGGGAGAGTCCCGCCGGGCAGAGGGAGCCCCGCGGGACACACCATACCGCCACCGCGGCAGCAGCGGCCACTTTTATTTTACTTCTACCAATTACGAAAGGGAAGAATGTTCTTTGCGCGGGGCCCCCCGAAACGCTGGGCCCTGTGCAAAACACATTCCTGCTCAATGGACGGGCCGGCCCTGGGTGCACCCTCTGTGTTTCCCCCCTAACCCCACCGGTACATACACACCTCAGCCGCCCTTCCCTTGCCACCACAGACCACCAATATGGGACACAGCTGGATAGGATACACAGGCCATCCACTTCCCCCCGCCATATGTCCCATTGTCACTCTGTGCTGTCTGCCCCGCACCTACCAACACACATGCTGTTGCACATCAGTCAGGCACGCCACTCCCCACCCCTCTTGGTGGGCCACCCACACAGCAACGTAGCTGTGACATGTCTGTGGGGGGTGCCCACGCCACATACCTTACCTGTTCGACGTCCACCCTTGGCCCCCGTAGTGCCCACTGCCACACCCATCACTCGCACACCACTGTCATCAGGCAATGAGGGACATCTGACCAACAGGTACATATGTTTCAACCAACATTTATAACTCTTTTTTAAAACATATTTACATTATTTACAGTTACACAGACACGTGACATCCGGCTGACATGGCCCATGCTGTCAGTTGATGGCCGGCATGGCCAAACACGCATGCCACTGCAAATTGCAGTGTCCGCTCCCATCCCTGTGGCCAATGTGGTGGACATTCAATGGCACGGTGCGTCACAGGGTGGGTGTGCCATGTGTCCCCACACATTACACACCCTGGGGACCCCTGTTGGATGGTGGCTGACCGTCTGCGGAACGGCCAGGGCGGTCATCCCGCTCCCGCAGACGGTCAGCCACCATGGACAGGGTTGCCAGCACCTGGCCCTGGATTAGGGCGAACTGCCTCTGGGCTTGTGCCTGGGCACGCACAGCTGCAGCCAGGCGCAGGCCACACATGCAGCCGCACAGACACACATCTCCCCGTGTCTGTGTGGCTGCATGGACAGCAGACCTGCCTGCGGCCATGTGTGGCAGGCACATGTCCAGAGGGCCTGCCGCGCCCTGATCATGGGGCAGGTGGCTGGTGCCCCCAGTGCCCTGTGGCAGAGCGTGCCATTGGGGAACTGCCCTCGCCCCACCCCCTCCGCTGGACATCCCCTCCCTCCCCCCTGCCTCCAACACCCTCCCCACAACCCCATCCCCCTCCCCCCCTGCCTCCCCCTCCCTCTCCCTGCCTCCCACCTCCCCCCATTCCTCTTCCCTTCCACTCACATCCCCCCCCTCCTCATCCTGCTCCCCAGGCTCCACACCATCAGTCCCCATTTCCCTAGCATCCCCCACATTCCCTCCCATCTGGCCCCCATCATCACCCCCCTCCTCCCCCACATCATGGCGTGGGGATGCGCGCTCATTCCCATCCTCGGCTCCCCGCTCTGGTCCGCCATCCTCATCCTCGTGCTGCTCCTGGTCTCCCTCCCGGGCCGCAACGTCTGGGGGCTCCTCCGGCCCCTCGTCCACGTTGGCTGCAAGTGCATCAGCTGTGGGAGAGATAACACATGTCATCCCCTGGGGAAACATCCTCTTCCCCTGTCACTGTGGACCTGTGGTTCCACCACTCGTTCCCCTACATGTCCATGTCGCGGTACTCACCATTCTGCTGTGCCATCCTCTCGCGCTGCACCCTGGCAATGAAGCGGGGGTACCGGGCCCTCAGCTCGCGAGCCTTCTTTCGAAGGTCCTCCACCTGTAGGGGTGACAACGAACATTGCCCTTAGCTACCGTGGGGACACGTGGTGGGTCCCTGCCTCTGCATCTACCACTCTCATTGCATACAACAAGCGCCTGCCCCTATTGGGTGGGCGCTCATGCCCCCTTGCGTTAACGTGTGACAGCCCCATGTGTGGGCCACACACACATCACCCTGGTCGGTGCACCATGTGCACTGTATGTGCGGCCCACGTACATAACACATCACAGCTGTGTGTGCCACCTACACACATCTGCATGTGCCAATCAGCCACATTTTGGGTGGGAGGTTGTCACCTACAGTCCTCACTAGGATGCCCTTAGGCTGTGGTTTTTCCTTTGTGATCCCATACAGGGCCTGTTTCCCAGGGAACAGGGTCGGTGCTGCGGACCCCTTTAGGGGCCTACATCTGCTTGGAGCTGGGGTTTGTGTTTTGTGCTCACAGAAGGCACCAGCAGACAGTGGGCAGGGTGGAGGGGAGTTGCCCTCATGTGGGGCCTATATCTGCTTGGAGCTGGGGTTTGTATTGTTTAATCACACAGTGCACCAGCAGACAGTGGGCAGGGTGGGGGAGAGATGCCCTCATTTGGGGCTTGCAGCATCAGAGGATGCATTTTGCAAATGTGTTGGTTAAAGGAGACATGGTGCAGACCCCCTTCCTTTCCTGTTGGCCTGAGAGGTGGGACTGGGGTGTCTTGTGGATGGGGGACATCCCTGGCCTGCAAAGGCACCCTATACCATACCTCTGTGATCTGTGGTGCTGCTCTGCCATGGTTGCAGCTACCCCCTTGGGGCAGGGGTGCCTTTTTCAGGGGTGTGTGGCAGACTTTGCTAGCCGCAGGATGTGTCAGCACCTGCTATTCCCTGTCAGTGCATTGTGTATTTGTGCTGACGTTACTGGGTGTGTTTTGTTTTGTCTCATCATTTGGGGGACTTGTCCCCATGCACTTACCTCACGTGGGTAGTCTGAGCTCCTGTTGAACCTATGGGCCAGGCGCTCCCAGGCCCTCCTGACCCTTGCCAGGTTCTGCCTCCTGGATGAGCCAGGGAAGAGCCTCTGCTGGCGGAGGCAGAACAGCTCTGTCAGCAGGTATATGTCACGCTGGCTGAAGGGAGGCTTCCTCGACATAGATGCCATTTCTTCCAAATGCCTTTGCTGCTCAGCCACGTGCGTTGCTCGGTGCGTAGCCACGTGCGTTGCTGGGGGCGTGGCCACGTGCGTTGCTGTGGGCGTACGTGCATGCGTTGCTGCGGACGTACATCGTAGGAAGATGTACAGAGACAGAGCACTAACACAGAGCTATAGCACAATGGTTAGTGTACTGACCACTGTTACAGGCAGCATGGGTTCGAGTCCCCAGTGTGCTGTGAGAGGGCATGTTTTCCTTTACGTCGAGTACTCCATACAGAAAGAGACCCTCGCAGTGTGTGTAACAATGTACGTTGGGGTGTGCGTAGCGTCACGCGTACTATCGTGCGTGGGTATGTGTGTTTTTACCTGTGTGGGTATCATATATGACAGACTCGGTAGGGTGTCCTGCACCTATGCACAATGCTAACAGATGTACGTGGGATGGCCTATGGGTTATCAAAGCCTGTGAGCAGGCGCTGGATTCCCCAGGGTTGGGTTGCGCCAGTCACACCCATGATGCACTGCACATGCAAATCAGCTGTCCACAGATAAACACAAGATGGGGAATGCACACCCACAGCACCTCGGCCTGGTAGGGGGGAAGCGACCATGTGCACCCCTACAGCACCTCGGCCTGTAAGGGGGTACTGACCGTGTGTTGTACCGGCACAGGGTGGCCACACACCGTCACAGCATGCGGGTACTGTGCTCACCCTGAGGGTGCAGTGAGGCGCCAAGCACCAGGTCCACAGCAACGTCCATGGCTGAAAGAGGCCATGGTGCAGGTCCACAGCAGTGTTATAGTGTGAGACAGGTAGTTTCTGCAGTAACACCTTGGACATCTCTGTCTGTATCAGTCAGGTGTAGCCCCCATGGACCCCCCAGGAGGGCCCATGCACCACCACTCCCTCCCCCAGGGCAGCAAACAGGGTCTCCTATCAAAAGATACAACATTTACCTCCCTGCAAGGTGGACATAGAGGGGAACATCAACCCCAGTCCTGCTGAGGGACACACACCCCACAGAGCAGTCAATGCAGCTCTGTACACATCCAGAACACAATAGCAGACAGACATTAGGCCTAGATATGGCATGCTGCACCCCACCACTATCTGATATTCCCCTGGTGCAAGCCATCAGCCACTGCACCCTGCAAGCCACTCCATCACAACACATACCAGCTGCAAATAGTCTGCTAGTGCCCAGTGGAGATGCCTGCACCCAGAACTGGGATGTCAGCATACACAGTCAAATCAGTGACAGGGCCCCATAAGGCAACCCATATATATCACATGAGAGAAATACTAGATAGCACTATGGGGGTGCCTAGCCATGCTGTGGTCACTGCACAGTCAGGGTGAGAGTGATCTCTCAGCAGCACATACTGAGGTCACCCTGTCTGTGTAGGTGGTGGCCGGCCACTACAATGTGCCTGTCATTGCCCTATGCCCTGTGCAGATGCGCCCTGGCCAGGCCACCCTGTCCGGCCTCTACCCATGGTACCTTGCTCCTCATTATGCACATTGGCAGCCCAATACTGGCAACATTGCTGGCAGTGTGGCCTGTGGAAGGTGTTTGCAGCCACCACACACTGGATAGACAGACAACCACCCCCACACCGATGTCACCATTGTGCTACTATAGAGGTGGTCAGCAGCCATACACACCACACCAGTCCTGGGCATGGTACAGGCATGGATATGGTACACAAGACTGTTGGGGGGTCACTCCCCAGGGTGGTGAACACTGTCAGAGACCAGACCTGCAGCACACACCGCAGACATCAGAATGATTGTTATGGTGGAGCTCAATGAGCAAAATGTGCTTAACAGAGGAATTGATATCTGCCAGTTCTCATAGCAAACGTTTGATAGCTGTGTACCATATACCCAGGTGTAGGGTGGCATTGCTAAGGTATGCAACTGCTAGTATTGGGAGATACAGGCAGGACCCAATTTCTTGCCTCTCCAGGTGGCATTGGCCAATGGGGCCTGTGGGTGGGTGTGGCCCTGTTGGCTGCTGCTTTACGGCAGAGTTCCCCAACTCCAGTCCTGGTGTTCCAAACACTGTTCGGGTTTTCATGCTGTCCCTCATAAATATGCATGAGCTACATCTGCATAACATGGGGGTGGTGCATAGCTATGCAGCACAGGCATCTTTATTGGAGGCAGCATGAAACCGGAATGTTGTGGGGCCCTCCAGGACTACATTTGCGAAACTCTGCTTTACGGTAATGTGCCTGTTTCTGGTGTGGTAAAATATAGGCCATGCGTATGTTCTCTGCAATAAAGGTGTGTCTTTACTATCAATGTTTAGTAGTGGGTAAAGCTATGGGGTCTGGGTTGCCAAGAGCCCCAGCTGGGATTTGAACCTGTGACCCTCTGGTCTTACAGGCACTGGCTGTGTCTGTTGCACCACACTGTAGCCACAGAGACAGTGCAGTCCCTGGAGTTAGTTAAACCGGCCTGACGAGTCAGAAACCCTGCTCTGCAACAGGTTTATTGTGACCTCATTTACCTTGTATGCAGACAACGGTGCACATAAACCTCAGAGAATACCTCACAAAAGGGGCACACACCCATAACCAAGCTGGGCAACAATGATATCATTGGGAAACATTACACAACACTCCCAGGACAATCCATTACAATGCAATGATATTTAAAAGGGTCTGTGAAGCGTAGACCCTTCCACACATCATTTCATTTTTATTTGGTGATTTCCAGGCAGTGTTGTTCCTTGTTGCCCATTGCTATCACTGTTGCCCAGCTGTATTATGCTTTTTAAAATTTTTCATGTGGTAATTTTTAACGTTTTATGTGTTATTTTGTTCAGTGCACATGTATCACACTGCTCACGTTTTGTGGGTTTCCCCGGTTTTTCTATACATTGCTGACGGAAATGGTTTCTCTTCCCTTTAAATGCCTTTAACGGCAGGTTTTCATTCGCGTTGGAATTGAGCTCAGAAATTCAGCGCGTTAGTGTGAGGGGAGCCTCTCCCCGCCCACTCTCCGCCCATTGACCCCTTCTCTCCGCCCACTCTCCACCTTCTGCGCTGTTTTAACGCGCCGTGGGGCTTTACGATCGTTAAGCGCGGTTACCGCGCGTAGTACGACGTTAACGGTCGTTGGCGCGTGTTTACGCGCGTTACACTGCACTTACGGTCGTTAACATCATACTACGCGCGTTATTCACGTTTAGTAAACATACCCCTTAGTCTCACTGGGCATGGGCATAGAAACGTTCTATTGGTCGTGATATGCGGGGTATGGGCATCAAAGTTACTCTCCCTGGTGGAAAAGGGGTAACCTTCTGACACGAGGGGCATGCTTTGCAAAATTTGGCAGTCTTCCTGAAAACCCCAGGCCAATAAAAACGGTTTAAAATCTGGTCCAAAGTGCCCTGGACCCCTTTGTGTCCCCCTAAAGGATGATCATGGGCCAACCTTAAGACCAAATTTTTAAAAGTTTTAGGCACCACTAATTGTTTCCGGATACTGCTGGAATGGGGGTCTAAGCTCAAACAATATAATATATCCCCTTCTAAGTAGAAGTGGGGCCCTGATCCCGCTCCCTTATTAGCGTAATCAAAGGCACGAGTCAAGGCTGGATCTTGCCTTTGTTCCTCAGGAAATGAAGGGAATTTTTCCACCAATTCGGCCGAAGCCCATGGTAGTTCCTGTCCGGCCACTAACTCTGCTCGATTGTAGGCCCTGCGGTGTTTCTCGCGACGCTTCTCCCCTTTCTTATGCATTGCGTGCTCGCTGGGAGGGGTCACTAAACCGCTGTGCAAGGGTAACCTTGTCATAGGATCATTAATGGGGTCCTGTCCCTCCTGATTGGCCTTTCTTTGAGCCCGCGTGGACACCAGGCCTAACCTAGACCTCTCCTTAAGGGAAGGTGTCACCTGGTTTCCCTTTATTTCCCTCCTTACGGGTTCCTTTTCTAACTTTGCTGGATTAGGGGCTTTGGCTTCAGTGATGGCAGCTAGTCCTTTAACTAGGCCTTTCCTAAATTGAGGCCAGTCCCTACCTAAGACCAAGGAATGTGGTGGTCTTGGTACTACTGCCACTGGGATATTTTTCCTTAATCCTAGCCCTTCAACAGTAACTGTGTGCAGAGGATACGACGAAGCAGCGCCGTGCACACATCTAATTCTTATTTTTCTCTCAGGGTGTCCTAAAGAATCCTCACTCTGAGCTTTTATCTCCCTCCACAGGCTTTCGGAAATCATTGATTGGTCCGCGCCTGAATCTAGGAGCGCTTCGACCTGGATATTGTTAACCTCAACAGTTAGTAAAAATCCCTCCCCAACCTCCTTGGACTGGGTGGTTACTAACACAAGCTTGGCTCTACAATCCCTCTTCAGGTGACCTTTCTGACCACATGAAAAACATTTTTGTTGCTCCCAACCAGTTCTCGGTAAGGGTCTTCTGGGTACAGATTCCCCTGCCATTACCTTTCCCTTCATTCCTGGCCTTCTCAAGACTGTTGGATCAAAAACACCCCTCTTCCCCTGACCGATGGCCTTAGCCTCTAAGAAGCGGTCAGCAAGCGAGATGGCATCTCTCGTGTTTCTACAGTCTTGTAGAGTCAGGAAGGATTGTAATTCCCCTGGTACAGCATCTAGGAATTGTTCTAAAACAACATCATCCAATATAGTATCAATGCTCCTCCCCTCTGGAGTTAGCCACTTGTATACTAGTGTTCTAATCCAGTGGCATAAGGCCTGTGGTGTTTCGCCTGGGGTTAACTTTCACCCTCACAAAAGGCGGCAATAAACCACTGGAGTTAGGCTCATTCGCTCTCTAATGGCTTTGACCACTGCTTCATAGTTGTTGGCAAGATCATTGGGCATAGCTCGATAGGCTGCAAGAGCCTCTCCCGTTAGGGATGTTGCTAACCTTATGACCCATTGGTCTTTCGGCCAACCACTCATGAGCGCAATGCGTTCAAATACCTCCAAGTAGTCATCCACATCATCATCCTTAGACAATTGCCCCAAAGATAATATGCCCTTGCTTAAGGTTCCCAGTCCTGATAGGATTCCTAGCGAACCTGAGACAGTCCTCAGCGCTTCCGTGGTCCGCTTCTGTTCGCCCATCCATGTGCCCAGCAGATCCATCAGCGGCTTTTGTTGGGCCCGCAGCATCTCCGCCGTTCTCTCTTGGGCCTGTGCTGACATTTCCTGCTGCTGTTGGAATCTCTCGGTCATCCAGCTTAACAGCTGTGCTGGTTCCATTGCTTTCTAGGCTGCAAGAAAACAGAGAGCAAAAACCAAGTGTGGCTCACACACGATCACACCCTCACTCCGCTTCCCAACTGGTTCTGCAATACCCCCACCCCCTTGTAGCAGTATCCAAGATAACCCCCTCTCATCTACGGGTTACCTGCTACAAGTGGTGAGTCTTGCTCATCAGCACTGCAGTGCCCAGGAACACCTGCTCCAGTCCGCCTCTGCTGACACTCCACACCGAGTTTCCTTTTTGCAGACTAGGTAAGCTCTTCAGGAGGTACCTCTGTGTGTGTTGGAATTTTTTTTTTTTTCCAAAACTTCCAAAAGCTTTTCTTCTTTCAAGACTTCACTGGCTTATAAGTATCAGTCTCTCATCTCTGTGAGGTAGTAGCTTTATCCTAAAAACTACGCCAGCTGTCACGCCCTCCTCCCCCATATAGGCGGTTGCCTGGAAGAGGGGGAACGTGACCACAAATTTATATATCCTTGTAAGTGCTGATATCCGGGTTCCGTGTAGTTGTGGGCCAAGACACGAACAACCAAGGTTAATTGGGGTAACAATAACTTTATTGTTAGCAGAGGAATTTTGTATCTACTACCCCTGATAACAGAAACAAGATGTGGATACTTTTTCCAACCAAATAAAGTCAAAGATGTAACAAAGTCCACCTGATACTTCTCAGGGTTGTCAGTTCCAAACAAGTTATCCAAACTTCTCTCCAGCTCTGAACAAGGTCTGTTCTTCACTCTAGAAGCTTTACTTTCATGTAACAACTTTACTTTGCAGATAACACAATAGCATTGCATTTGCTTTCCACAGTTGCTTAATGAGGTTGAGTTTTACACTTAGGCAGTACGCTGCCTCTTCCCGTGTAAAAGCTCAATTGCATGAAGTTGGACTTCTCCAGCACTTATCACTTGCACAAAGTTATACAGCTTTCACTCCTTATGACAGTAAGCACACTCTGTCTCCATATCAGAAAAACTGTTATCTATTACAGCTGACTCAGTCTGCATTGGTTCTACTTCTGAGTCTGATAGGTCCTGGTTATAGTCAGGGTTCTGCAGAGCAACTGGCTTCCTCTGCTCTAGTAAGCTTTTAAGCTGTTTCCATTTAGAATCATTTTTACTCCTTGGTATATGTGAGGAATTAAAATTACCAGCTTCCTCTAAAACTGAATTAATGGAAAAAGGGCTCACCTTTCTTCTGGTATATCTGGCTTTTCCAGTTTGGTTAAAAGGCAAGTATTTGTCCTGATACTGCTTCACTATCTCCCGTGTGGCAAACTGCTCAGCAGGGTCTGGCTCTAACCTCCATCTCCGTAGCACACAATCAGCTGTTTGCTTATGAGCAGCTGGGCTATTCTCAGAGCTTGAGCTAGAGACACGCTGCCTGCCCTGGGAATGTTTCTGCAGCTTTTCACCTGGAACTTTACTCCAGCCTAATCTCCCACCTGTAACCACAGCTTCCAGAGAAGACTCCGGGGAAGAACTCCTGTCTCTCCTGGGTAAGGTTTCCAGCCTCTCCCCTCGAGGTTTAAAGTTACTTCTGACCTGCTTCTCTCGGCTGCTTGGCCCGTGGTAATTCCTCTCCTTTACAGGAAGCTTTCTCAGACGCTTTCCCAGAGACCTTTCTTTCTCTAAGCAGTCTTGCTGGCAACTCCCCAAGCACCGTGTGCTACCTTGGTAATGGTTGCTCCTTCCTTTGCTTCCTCGGTTCCTCAGGTCTCCCTCTGTATCTGAATCCGAACCAGAACCTGAGCCAGAGTCCAACACTCTGTCTCTATTCTCCTTCTCCTCCTTCTCCTTCCTCTTCTCCTTCCTCTTCTCCTTCCCTCTATCTGAATCTCCTTCCTGGTTAAGAGCATGGGGCTGCCCTATCAGCTTTGACTTCACCCCTTGCCTCTTACGTCAGCTCCCGGGGTTGTCATGGAGCTGGGGTGTGGCTCTCTCACTGACTTTCTATGCAGAGAGTTTCTATGGGCTGAAGCTTTAACCCTTTCCCTGCCTGTATTGCTGTCTGCTTTTGGGGAAAGAAGCTGTTTTAAACCCCTATTTCTGGTGTTTAAGCCCTCTGCATCATCACAGGGTGCATACCCCATCTTGTGATCATCTGTAGACTGCTGATCTGTATGTGCAGTGCATCATGGGTCCTAGTAACCACAACAGACAGTTTGTGTGGTGACCTGCAGTCTTTCTGTAGCCAGCCAGGGGTTTGTTAGTAGCTATAGAGATGTAGCCCCCTGGTTACTTCACGGACTGTGGAAGCAGAGGTCATGGGTTTGATCCCACAGTGGTGCTATTTGATAGGGCTGTCTGAGGCATTTCCATTTTGTAATTTAAATTAGTGCTGCCAGCAAAAACACCCTCACAGTGCTGTAACCTTAAGGTGCCTCATAAGGTGCCCTATAGGGAACATTATCAGGTGCCTTGGTGGACAGTGCGCTTCTTAATGTGCCTTATAGGGCGCCTTATGCGGCACCTTAGGTTACGGCACTGTGAGGGTGTGTTTGCTGGCTGCACTAATTTAAATTAAAAAAGAAAATGCCTCAGACAGCACTGATTTAAAGTAAAGGGTAATGTCTCAGACAGCCTTATTACATAACACCACTCTGGAATCAAACCCATGACCTCTGCCTCCAGTCATTGCAGTAACCAGTGTGCTACACCTCTATTGCGGTGATTGCAGGTCAGCACGTGAAGTTAAGGTTAACGCACGATAATGGACACGGCGCACTTTACCGCATGATAACCCGCAATTGCTACCTTAAGACCGGAACGCCCACTCTTATATGGCAACCTTCACATTATCGCTGCAGCTAACGCCGGTAACATTAAGACGGTTTAGTAAACATACCCCTATGTATTTTTGCAGGATTGTTCTGGGAGGAGTGTTGTTGTATTATCATAATTGATTAATTTAGTTACAAAAATCTAAGGGGAAGAGATTAGGGGTCTAAAAGTTAATTAGAGGGATTCAAGGCTAAAGGTTAGTGCTAGGGTTCCTCATACTCTCACCGGCCCTGCTTGAAAGATTACATGACAACAAGATCAGCATTAACAATGGTTTACTTGAAAAGACATTTCAGCTGGAAGGACCTTTTTTCAGCAATGGTTTTAAGCTGCTGTTCTGAACATGCATATATCCAGGGACTAACAAAATGTAAAGGAATTCAGTGAAGTAAGGTCAAATCAATATTGTTTCATCTAGTCTACAGGAGGCAATGCTCAAAGCTTGATTTTTCATAAATCATTATTTTCTTTTAGGTATTTTTTCTATCAATGATTTCTATTTTTTGAGATACAAGAGAAGGCAACCGTGAAAACTCTTCATTGACCTTGCAGGGCCTTTCTGTAGAATTGTCATTGTGTATATACAGTATCAAAGGACTATTCAGAAGATCAGCATCTTTCCAGTGGTTGAGAGAAGAAATCAGTCAATGAAAAATCTTTACACCAATAGTGTTGTTGCGAAATCAAAAGCCTACTGAAAATGTTTAAAGTTGTAGTGAATCCAAAAGATTCCATTCCAGAGTATTAATTGCTTCCCAAATATACAGGGCCCATTGGTGTCGAATATGTCAGTCAACCGGATAGCAAGAAGCTAACCAGACAGCAGCAATATTCAGCTGCTGCCCAGTTAACTTCAGTGGCCAAAACTAGGACAGCCTTTACATGCCTAACTTTTGCCAATTAGGGATAGCCAGGCAGCAGTTGAATATTTAACGAATGAGAACAATTTATTGGATGGTTTAGAATTATATGGGTGAAATGTATTACAATTAGAGCAGTTGAATATCGGCACTGCCTGATTATCCCTGGGTACCACCCCTAAAATGCCGTTGGGACGCTTAGTAGGGGCACCCACAGATATTCAGCAGCACTAACCACATTAGTGCCGCTGAATATCCTCTTCACCGCAATTAACACGGTTAACGGGTCTGCTAAACATGTTTATCATTTTAAATGTCGGGCCCACGGTTTACAACCCAAACAAGAAATATGCACAACACTGAGTAGTAGAATAAATTCCAGATGCCCCTTCTGACCTCCCTTACCTTCCAGAACTTTCCCGGAATAAGTACAGGTTCTGCTGTTACAGTCACAGAGTCCCTTTAGTATCTGTAAGCGTTGTGGTCCTTCAGTAGTTCTTGCCTCTGCTTTCCTGTCCCCGAGATGGCCACTTTCCACCCACCAAATATTCTTCCAAACTTCTCTTTCACAAAAGACAGAACCAGCTCACTGCATCAAATTTCTAGCACACTAGAGATCTTTGCTCACTTGACAGAATTGCCAATGTAATAAACTGCACTCAGTTTAGCACAGTAATTTACTTCAGATTTCACACAGATAACTTCCCATGTAGCAAGAGTTTTAACACAAAAACAATTTGCACAAACCAGGTGGTAAGGCACAGCACCATACAGTGTAACGAGCATGAAAAGACATACAAGAAAAAATTCTGATGCAGAAAACTGCCTGGAAATGAATTAAAGATTTTAACACAGAGATAAAGAGCACCCCATTTCAGGCTTAGGATTGACAGGAAGCATAAAAAAGTATCTGACGTTGTTATGCAGCATGTAAAAGGGTCAGGTGCCCTGATGTGTCTCTACACTCCCAATAAAGGTCCAAGTACAAACATACCACACCAAGAAAGAGCCAAGTGCCCTGGTATATCTATCTCTCCCCACACCTGAGTCAATTACCCTGATTCCTCCTCACCTCACCCAAAAAAGGACCAGCTGCCCAAGAGAGTAGGCCCTTGAGTGTAGCCACACTCCTGAATACAGGGATGAAGTGCACTGTTGTGTCTCCATATACATCTCAAGACAGGTCCAAGTTCCCTGGTGTACTCCTTTTTTACCCAAAACAGGGCCATGTGACCTATGCTGCACCAAGAGAGTAAGCCAAGTGTTCTAGTGTGTTCCCCACAGCCCTAGAGACAAGATTTAGTGCTCTGGTGTTTCTTTACGTTGTGAAGCAAGGACAAGTGTCCTGTACATAACATTTGCCATACTGGGTCAGACCAATGGTCCATCAAGTCAAGTCTCCGATGGCCATGCCTTCTCTGTTAAAAGATGCATCTCCTAAGCTACTCACTGACAGTGTTGTGCTGATGGAAACTACATATAAATACTGATGATGCATAAATTTTGATGCAAACTAGACTAGATATACCAGTCTGTTGCATGCCCATAACATGCAAGGTTAACTCAGTGCACTCAAAGATATTTTAACAGCAATTAGAAAGTGATATGTTTGTAATGACATACCTTGCATCACAACATACATGGCAGTAGAAGACATCTGTAGTTATTCTTTCCTTGGTCATCCTCTAAAAACAGTCTTTACAGTCCTTAGTGTGGACCCTTACCAACCTCATACAATATGGTGCTTTTGGGCATGTTTCAGTGCTGTTTGCACTGTTGAATGCTCTTATTCTGAGGGTCTCTTATTATTGAAAGGGATATGTTTTGATATTTAGCTATGGAGAACCTTTTGTGATTTTTCATGCCCTAACACACACACACACGCACACACACACACCCTCACTCATGTACGTTCAATCACAAAAACATACTTCTGCCAAAAAGATGCCCTGAACCAATGTTCCCTCTAATTTTCTGTAGGCTGTGTGCGCATAAAATATCAGCTGTGCAGCTTTTGAAGGAAGGTTACATTTTTGTTCGCCACATAATGACACTCGGAGTTATATACTTTAAAATCTGACTACACATCAGAATACAGTATGTACACCACCTTGATTGCACTAGAAAATATTGTAGAACTTGTGAAAACCGTAAATACACAACAACTTTTAAATTTTAAGACATCTGTGGTGTTTTCTATCAGAATCAGAACCGTAATTTTTGTGCGCTCTGTTGTAAAGTATGTGCGCTCACCTGGCGAGGTGTGTGCACGCGCACACGCGCACAGCTTAGAGGGAACAGTGCCCTGAACCTATAATATAAATAACAACTGGAATAACAGAATAGCATGGAGTCCCAGGACTAAAAATATGATCTCCATTTCCATACTCACTCACATACTATCCCTACATAAATAGTTCAATTTTTGAGGACACAGGAATTGTTAGGGTCCCCTAGATTAGCTCCTTTCGCACAAACAGCAAATGTCAGCATGGCCAGAATAATCACTATTGCTCTTCTTAATATTTCTTTCAGGGTAGTTATCAATGCCTCTTTAACTTACAAGATTCAGGCACCTCTGATTTCTGTTCTTTATAAATGCATCTTGTGGTGTTTTTTTTTCATATTGCAGTTCACCATTTCAGAATAGGCTAGTCACCACCTTTATACAAATGCAGCAGAATATTTTCTAAGTAATGGCCTTATTCCATGTCTCCGGCAGGTATAACGGGCACTTCTGAAGGGACCTCTAAAAACGTACATGGGTAATTCCCAAATATACGTTATACATCTCCACAGCAAATCATGCCCCCATTCTGCTCCTCCCAGACACATTCTGAGATCTCCGTGCTAGCAAGATAAACAACCGTGGGCATATGTACCGGAATGCTCCTAGATATTTTCAACAGATAAATATTCCCGGAGCATGTCCAAAGCCTTATTCGCTTTCAAGAATGACCTCCTAAGTATATAACGTGCACTTGTCCACATAAAATTTCATCTGCCAGCTTACAGACTCTGAGTGACTCAAAGACTGACTCAATGACTAACTTTCTCTATAAAGAGGCCTGTGAGAGAAATGGCACCACCCAAAACAGAAACACAGAGCATGATGCCTGCTGAACAAGGCACAGATTGCACAAAGGATGCAGTTCCCAGAGCAAATCTGAAGAGGATGGAGCATGCAAAATTCGGAGCAATAACAGGGAATACAATGAAGGGGTCACCCCCCAAACTAGCAAAGGAGAATAAGCAGGTGGCCTCCAGGATCAGACCTCGTGTGTTCCTAGTGCTGCTGGTGGGAAAAATGAGAGAAATGGGAGTCGCAGTACCAGCATCCCCTAATTGCTTTTGAGGTCTGAGGGCACAACACAGCTATCCCTGCTTGCTGTGCTGTGCGTCCACCTTTAGCAGAAGGCCTGGAGCACAGTGTGCTGTTGTCAAGGTCCATCCCCTCAAGCATCACAACGCCAGCCCCATGTACTGGTAGCTTCCCGGTAATCCTGAACTAATGTTAGAAAGCCCCAGCACTACCTCTGCAGCCTCCCAGCACACTGCTGTGTTTTCTTTTTCTTTCTTTCTTTTTTAAACTTTATTAGCCATATGTAAAAGGGAAATCACCCAGAGGAAAACATTATTCAGAATATGAATGCAGGAGATTTCTTTCTCTGCTTTGCTAATATGACATTTTAGACACGAGGAATCTCTCAGTCAAATGGGTTCGCAAATGCCTCAATGCTGACCCAAAGCGTGATCAAGTGGTTGTTTCACATGCCATTTTAGATCAATTTAATGCATCATCAATGCTTGTTGGTACTAGGGTTAAGTGTTGGGTTGTATGTTTCAAAATGTTATCTTTGTTAAATTCTTTGAATCTTTTGGCTTGTGGCATGTGTGTGTGTGTGCCTTGAATTCATAGGTTCATAAGATGGGAGTTGGAGTTCTACGTTATAATGGTCAGACCATGGTACAGCTTGAACTTTTAATGTCTTTGGGTTGTAATTGCTATGGATTGTATCTGGTAGGAATACTATGTCAAGTGTATACCCTTTGACATGGGTTTGAGTGTCGATTATTTGATAGTAATTCATGTTGTTTATGGATGTTAGGAAAGCTGAAGTGTGGTTTTGTGATAAAGATGCTAGGTTGAAATCCCCTAATAGTATCAATGGGTATTTATTTAAAGAGGAGCATAGGATCTCAATACTTCCAAATTGTCGGCTTGTCTGTAGGCTAAGAAAAAATATAGAGATTTGTTTTTATGGTAAGTATATCTATGTTCTCTATATTGTTTGAGGTGATTAGCGATGCTTTCAATTATGATGACTCCTCCACCTCTTCCTGTGAATCTGTGGAAGTGAAATATGTCATAGCCTGGGGCTTTCAATTGGTTAATTAAAACAGAGTTTGAATCTGAGAGCCATGTCTCAGTTATGCAGAGAAGGTCAGGAGTATTGTCAGTTAATATGTCTTGAAATGCTGGAATTTTATTTCTTAGTGACCTTGCAATAATGAGATAGCATTTTAGCTTTTTGAGCTGTGGTGAAGTTAAGTTAGGAGATGATTGTGTATTGGTTCTTAGTTGGATATTGATAAGTCTATTGAAGTTGGGTTTGGACGTGTATATCTGTCTGATATATGGATATGAAGGGAAGTTCCTGATAGGATTATAAATGGGAATGAGCTGGGGGTGTGTTGGGTTGAGTGTGTGATTGATAATTAATGAGCAGAGTAGAATGTGTATGATATAGTTAATCCAGATGGACATTTTCTTATCCATCTTACTTGTCTTTTGGAGGATATATGTCAGAGAGGTTCAGGAGTGGGGTGGAAATTTGGGTGAATAATGCCTTGGTGTGGTCAGTAGGAAGGCCGGTTAGAGAGTGGGAGAGAGATTCTGTTAAAAGTAGTATGAAAGCATCTAGTGGAAGTGCTGTTTTGAGTGAAATGTAAGTGGTGTATAATTAGGAGACACAATTCAGCAAACACAATGCAGTGAAAACATGCAGGGTAATACTAACATAAAAGCATGGCATAATTGTTTTCCTTTTAGCTAGGGGGAGATTAGGATACTTATGCCAATTTGGTGGGGAGGTTGGTATGATTGGTTGTTGTTGTTGTTAAGTGCCGTCGAGTCGGAATCGACTCATGGCAACCCTCTGGATAGCTATCCAAAATTATGTTCGGTCTTCAGTCAGGCGGCTCACTGTTGACAGACTGGTACCCGTAGCTGCTGTTATTGTATCGATCCATCTCATTGCTGGCCTTCCTCTTTTGCGTTGATCTTCTATCTTGCCAAGCTTGATGTCTTTCTCTAATGATCTCTCTCTTCACATGATGTGTCCAAAGTATGAAAGTTGAAGTCTTGTCATCTGAGCTTCTAAAGAAAGCTTAGGTTTGATATCCTCTAGTACCGACTGGTTTGTTCTTCGGGCAGTCCATGGTATGCACAGTATTCGCCGCCAGCACTATAATTCAAAGGCATCAATTTTCTTCCTGTCTGTCTTTTTCACTGTCCAGCATTCACATCCATATGATGTCACATCCATGGACGTACATCAAGCTTGGGTGTTGTTGAAAAATACTATCTTGGAAGCCCAGACCAGCTGTATTCCACGCTTTAAGAAAAGTGGAAGGAAGTCCAAAAAACTGCTGGCATGGTTTAAAGGTGAGGTCAGAGAGGCTGTTGTTGCCAAAAAAGCATCTTTCAGGAAATGGAAAAAAGAGCCAAATGATGAAACCTGGAAACAGCACAAGCACTGGCAAGTCAAATGCAAGGCATTGATAAGGCAGGCAAAGAGAGAATTTGAGAAGAAGCTTGCTGCGGAAGCAAAAACGCGAAATAAAGACCTTTTCAAGTACATTCGTAGCAAAAAACCTGTGAGAGAGTCAGTTGGTCCATTAGATGATAAAGGGGTTAAAGGAGCACTAAGAGGCGACAAGGCGATAGCGGAGAGACTGAATGAATTCTTTGCTTCGGTCTTTACTGAGGAAGATCTAGGGATGTTACCCATGACTGAAGTGGTATTTAAAGGTGCGGAAGAATTGAAGGAAATATCGATACATCGGGAAGACGTCTTACAACTATTAGATAAACTGAAGAGTAGCAAATCACCTGGGCCGGATGGTATACATCCAAGTGTGTTGAAAGAACTGAAATATGAGATTGCAGACCTGCTATCAGTAATCTGTGAACTATCATTAAAATCATCTCTAATACCTGAAGATTGGAGGATCGCCAATGTAACACCAATTTTTAAAAAGGGTTCCAGGGGTGATCCGGGAAACTACAGACCGGTGATCCTGACGTCAGTACCAGGAAAAATGGTAGAAACCATCATAAAGAATAAAATTACTCAGCATGTAGATAGTCACAACTTAATGGGAGACAGCCAACATGGCTTTAGACAAGGAAGATCTTGTCTTACTAATCTGTTATGTTTTTTTGAAGGAGTGAATAAACAGGTGGACAACGGTGAGTCGGTTGATATTGTGTATCTGGACTTTCACAAAGCCTTTGACAAGGTCCCTCATCAGAGACTTTTGGCAAAACTAAAGAGTCATGGGATAGGAGGCAGTGTACTATTGTGGATTAGGAACTGGTTAAAAGATAGAAAGCAGAGGGTAGGGCTAAATGGCCAATTTTCCCAATGGAGAAAGGTGAATAGTGGTGTACCCCAGGGATCTGTGCTGTGTCCGCTGCTTTTTGACATATTCATAAATGACCTGGAAAGTGGAATAACGAGTGAGGTGATCAAATTTGCAGATGACACAAAACTATTTAAAGTTGTTAAAACCCAAGAGGATTGTGAAAAATTGCAAGAGGATCTTGATAAATTGGAAGACTGGGCATCAAAATGGCAGATGAAATTTAATGTGGACAAGTGCAAGGTTATGCACCTAGGGAAGAACAACCCAAACTATGCTTACACGATGCAAGGTTCCACATTAGGAACCACCACCCAGGAAAAAGATTTAGGCATCATTGTGGATACCATGTTAAAACCCTCGGCCCAGTGTGCAGCGGTGGCCAAGAGAGCAAATAGAATGCTAGGTATGATAAGGAAAGGAATGAAAAATAAAACAAAAGATATTATAGTGCCTCTATATCGTTCCATGGTGAGACCGCACCTTGAATATTGTGTGCAATTCTGGTCGCCGTATCTTAAAAAGGATATAGCGATTTTAGAAAAGGTTCAGAGAAGAGACACCAAAATGGTAAAGGGGATGGAAGGATACTCCTATGAAGAAAGGCTAAAAAGGTTAGGGCTCTTTAACCTGGAAAATAGACGGCTGAGGGGAGATATGATAGAAGTCTATAAATTAATGAACGGAGTGGAATGGGTAAACGTAGATCGATTGTTTACATTATCAGAATATAGAAAGACTAGGGGACATTCAATGAAGCTACAGGGTAAACTATTTAAGACTAATAAAATAAAATATTTTTTCACTCAACGTGTAATCAAACTCTGGAATTTGTTACCGGAGGATGTAGTAAAGGCTGTTAGTGTAGCTGGGTTTAAAAAATGTTTGGACAAGTTCCTGGAGGAAAGGTCCATAAACCATTATTAAGAAGGGACCCAGGATATCAATGCTTGAACCAATACAAGCATTTTGGAACCTGTGTCCCTTGGGGAAACTGCTAGGTACATATGACCTAGATTGGCCACTGTTGGAAACAGAATACTGGGCTTGATGGACCTTGGTCTGACCCAGTATGGCATATCTTATGTTCTTATGATGTTATTGAAAATACCATGGCTTGAACAAGTCGAATCTTTGTATGGAGAGAGACATCTCTGCTCTTGAGAATCTTATCTAGGTTTTTCATAGCTATTCTGCCAAGAGCAATGCGTCATCTGATTTCTTGACTGCTTGTTGCTTCTTTATTGATAGTTGATCAAAGTAGGTTAAAGTTGTTCACGATTTCAATTTCTTCTCCTTCAATGATGAACCTGTTGATTATGCCAGTTGTCATGATCTTTGTCTTCTTTACATTAAGGTGCAGGCCCATTTTGAGACTATGTTCTTTGATTGTGAGAAGCAAATGTTTCAGATCATCTTCACTTTCAGCCAGTAATGTGGTATCATCAGCATAGCAAAGGTTGTTGATGAGTCTTCCACCAATCTTCACACCTCTGTTGTCTTCATACAATCCTGCTTCTCTGATGATTTGTTCTGCATATAAATTAAACAGGCAGGGGGAAAGTATGCAGCCTTGTCTTACACCTTTGCTTATTTTAAACCATTCTATTTCTCCTTCTTCCGTTCGAACTATTGCTTTTTGATCAATGTACAGATTGCGCAAGAGAACGATCAGGTGTTCTGGTATACCCATGCTTCTTAATGTGGCCCAGAGTTTCTCATGGTTTACACAGTCAAAAGCCTTGCTATAGTCGATAAAGCACAAATAGATATCCTTTTGGTATTCTTTAGTCTTTTCAAGGATCCATCTCGCATCCGCAATGATGTCTCTCATTTCTCACCCTTTCCTGAACCCTGCTTGCACTTCAGGTAGTTCTTGTTCCAGGTATGGTGTAGTCTCTTTTGAATAATCGTCAGTAGAATCTTGCTGGCATGTGGGATCAGAGCGATTGTGCGATAATTTCCACAGTCATTTGGATCACCTTTCTTTAGTATTGGTATAAACATAGCTCTTCTCCAGTCAGTTGGCCATGATGTTGTCTTCCATATTTCTTGGCAGAGCCTTGTAAGAGTGGTAACAGCTGCATCAGATTGCTGTAATACTTCTATGGGAATACCATTAATGCCTGGTGCTTTGTTCTTTGATAAGGCTTTCAATGCTGCTTCAACTTCTCTTTCATCACCAATGGTTCCCGATCATAAGGTACAGGTTGAAATGGCTGTTGGTCCACTTGATCTTTATCATATAAAAACTCTGAATATTCCTTCCACCTTTTCTTGATTTTCTCAGCATCATTCAACATAGAACCTTGAGCATCTTGTAACATTCCAATTCGAGGCTGGAACCTTTTCCTTGACCCTCGTAGCTTTAGGAAAGCCGATCTTGTTCTTCCTCTAATAGTTTTTGCTTATATTTCCTTGCATGTGTCATTGTAGTACTTTTCCTTGTCCTGTCTTGCTGCACTTTGGAAATCTCTGTTGAGTTCTGCGATTGTCTTTCTTTCTCTTCTGGCTTTAGCTTCTCTGCATTTCTGGCCAATTTTCAGAGTTTCTTCCGTCATCCATTTTGGCCGTTTTTGCTTTTTCACCTTTTGTAGAAACTTCTTGCTTTCTTCCAACACAACCTTCTTAATGTCATTCCATAACTCTTCTGGAGCTCTGTCATTTGTATCTAAAGCAGCAAATCGATTTTGCAGGCAGTCTTTAAATTCCAGTGGTATATTCTCAAGGTCATATTTTGCTGCATTCATGAGTGGTTTGCTCTTTTTCAACTTTAGCTTGAGTTTGCATACTAGTAGTTGATGATCTGTACCACATTCAGCTGCAGGTTTTGTCTTTGTTGATGTTACAGAGCTTTTCCATCGTTGACTTCCACAGATGTAGTCGATTTGATTTTTATACAATCCATTGGGCGAAGTCCATGTGCACAGTCGCCGCTTGTGTTGCTGGAAGAAGGTGTTTGAGATGAATAGATCGTTGGTCTTGCAGAATTTTATCAGTCTTTCTCCAGCTTCATTTCTGTTGCCTAGTCGATATTTTAGAACTACTTTGCCTTCTTCTTTGTTGCCAACTTTTGCGTTCCAGTCACCCATGACTATCAGGATATCCTGTTTGCATGTTCTGTCAATTTCAGCTTGTACTTGTTCATAGAACTCTTCAATTTCATTCTCTTCTGAAGTTGTTGTTGGGGCATAACTTGAATTATAGTTGTTTTGATAGGCATTCCTCGTAGACGAATAGAGATTAAGCATTTGCTGACTGCATTGTATTTCATTACAGTTCTTGCAAGTTTCTTCTTTATTATAAATGCAACATCATTTATTCTTTGTCTTTCATTTCCAGCATAGTAGACCATGTGATCATCTGATGCAAAGTGCCCGATGCCAGTCCATTTCAGTTCGCTGACACCCAACAGATCAAGTTGTACACATTCCATTTCATTCCTAACCACCTCCAACTTCCCTTAATTCATGCTTCATACACTCCATTATCCAATGTGTAAGACATCTTTACAGCTTCTGACTCTCATTTCATGTGCAGCTACATCAACAGTCAGATGTCCCGAGGGCTTTCATCCAACCACATCATAAATGCTGGCTTTACTCTGAAAAGTCTTCAGCTCTTCCCCAGTAGCTAGTTGAGTGCTTTCCGACCTGGGGGGTCTCATCTTCCAGCACTATAGCACAATTTGTTTTGTTGTAACTATCCATTGGGTTTTCATGACAAGATCCTCCACCGTCAACACCATCCCATTCTGCTGCTGCCCAGACGGGTGATTTGTCTTGGTCTGGCACTTCAGCTGAGACCTGTCCATCTTGGGAGATCCTGCCAGTAGTTAAACTACTGATAGTTTAGCTCTCTGCATCACTGATGCACACAAGCCCTCACAGCATGACAAGCTAAAGCCAAGTGACATGCCATTTGATTAGAGAAATTGGGTCGATCTACATTAAAAGGTGCACATACCTTTTGGTATGATTGGTATATTGACCCTTTTATCCGAGGTAGATGCTAAGTAGCTGAGGGTGGGGTTTAGTGGCTGAAAAGTTAGGTTTAGAAGGTGGAGGAATTGCTACTGAGTATTTGGCAGCATGGTGCTATGAGTGCAATTGGAGCAGTTAGTTAGCACATTCATGCATAGGGGACCAATTGTGGGCATTAAGTAGATATGTGGTGAACAATGCTGTTTGATCAGTGTGACTATGATACAATGTAGTAAATTTGATACAATGTAGCAACACAATGTGACTGTGATACTGTGTAGCAATACAGAGTTAAAGATAACATAAGATTCAGATTATTTAAACAGTGGAGATGGTACAATGGAGGGTTAATCGAATACAGCTCAGGGAGTCTGAGCATGGATTGAACCACCCACCGCATAGAGTGCTGTTTTGTATGTGGTCAAAGTCGATTCCAGGAGTACACAGCTGGGTTGTTGTAGAGACTTACAGATTTGAAGTGTTGTTTCCATGTCTGTTGTAGTTTAGAGATTTGAGGGTAGATGTTTCTGCCTGCATTCCCCACCTAAAGGCCATGCCAAAGGGCCCTCTGGTGAGTCCCTCAGGTGCAGGCCCACCAGGTGCGGGCACACCTGTAAGCATGCTACTTTTATTTTCTGGATTTGCAGTTCGATCCTGCCTTGGAGGGGAGATCAGGAGGGGCTTGTAGCTCCCGCTTAGAACCCCTGATGCTGGATCGGTCCAAGTTCAGTGGTTGCAAAGGGCTGTGTGCTGAAAGCATGCTGCTTTTATTTCCTGGTCCTGCAATTCAATCCTGCCTTGGAGGGGGGAGCAGGAGGGACTCACAGCTCTCGCTTCTATCCCCGATGCTGGATCGGTCCAAGTTGAAGATCAACCACTCATCAGCAACTGATGCAGCCTCCTCAATGCTTGAAAACTTTCATTTCATTTATTAGAACTTGATATACCACCCTAAGTGGGCACAGCAGAGCGGTTTTTATTGTTAACCACTCTATTGTCCCCACTTAGGGTGGTATATCAAGTTCTAATAAATGAAATGAAAGTTTTCAAGCATTGAGGAGGCCACATTAGCTGCTGATGAGTGGTTTGCAGAGCAACCACCAGAATTTTATTTGGAAGGCCTGAAGAAGTTGGAGCAATAAAGTAATAAGTGTGTGGAGCTCAGGGGGGAATATATAGAGTAAATAAATATTTTCAAACCCATAGCTTTTTGGTTTCTTTACAAAGCCAAAGACTTATCAGCACCCCTCGCAGTTGTCTGTTCTACAGGCTAAGACTACTAGAAAAGGAAGGGAGCCAACCAACAGGGGAAGGGAGAGGAAACAGTAAGGCAAAGCCACTATGTACCCTCCTCCCGCAAGTGGGGCCAAAATCTGCCACAACTGATCAAGACTCCTCAGACCCAAGACCTTTAGGTTAAGTCCTGGCCTAGATGATCCATGCTCTATCAGAGAAATATCCTTAGATGAATCCATAAAAGTGTATGCCTAGGAGCTGCAGGCCTTAGCCTGCACTTCAGAGAGCTAGACCTCACAAATTCCTGCAGCACTAGATCACACTGCAACCATTTGCAGGAGGTAAAGAACAGTGGTGAATTCTAGAGCTGCACTAATCCTTGTATTAACAGCATCATTGGAAATTCAGTGTTCTCTGCCTCCATCTGCAGGTTGGGAAGCAAAACCCCACTTTCTGAGCTGGTCTAGCAGGATGATATATTTCCTTAACATAATTAACTGTTCTCTTTTAACAGAAAACCAAAAATTGATCCATTTGCTTCCTTGATTTTACCTTCCAACCAATATTAACTTATATCTAATTCAATCAGCTAATTGAAGAATGGGTCTATATAACAAGATTTGGAAGATGGAATGCGTGGCAGTTAGAGGGAGGGAGGGGGAGGAAATTAACACCTCAGAAGTGCTGTGACTTCAAAGAATATTATTAACCTTCCTGCCCTTAGAGGTAGAGGTAAAAAGCCCTAGATCAAACAAACTCTTTAAAAATAACCATTCTATTGAAACAACAAAAAAATAACTCAACAACTAGTCCAGCAATATAAAAACATAATTTTAAAAAGATCTCCTTTTTTAAATAAATCAGGCAGAGCATTTGATGTAAAAAAAAAAAAAAAAAAGACAATAATTACTTCAGTTTGCAATGAGTTTTCTAGAGGAAGAAACTGGTGGAGGGGAACAGTTGAAAGAGGGTGTTTGATAGAAATCACATATTGGACCATTAAACTGAGTCAGCAGACAGCAGGCAAACATTTTGATTACTGACAGATTCAAGTTAGAAGAGAAAGACTGCATGTGGGTGGTTCTAGTTATGTTTGAGAATACTGCTGAGTAAGAAAGAAAAGCCTGAATCCAAAAGTGAGAGGTAAGAGACCGCCCTGAGCTATCACAGGCAGGGTTGCTTGAAATATAGAAATGTATCAGCAGGGTGCTGTCAGAAAATGTCTGAGATTAGAAACAGTTACTGCAGAACTGAAAGTTTGCTTGAGACACAAAGACCATATGGGCCTGCATACTTTGAAATATCATGTCCAAGGTAGTGGAAATTCATATCAGATTGGCAAATTATCTTGTCCTGCTTTCTACCATGTGGAAGACAATATTTCTTACCTCTAAACTCACTTCTTCTTTATATCATCCTAGAGAACCTTTGGGTAGTGTTCATAATCTTAGCAAAGCAATAAAGATGGGTCATAATTAATGTCTTAGAAATGTGCTGATTACTTCACTACTAACATAGAACAAATTTCCCAAGGCTTGTAAGTGGCAAAAATAGAAAGCACAGGAGCATTGACTGAGGTTTCCTTTGATTTAACTCCATTGGTGAAGACTCAGAGCCAGGTTACCTATTACATCTTGATAATATGGATCTAGAAACTCCCATTTCTTTGAGAATGAAGGTGGGAAATGTCTTTCTGAAGAGTCCATCGACTTGTTCTCCCTATCTCAACCATTGGCTAAATTAATTCATTACACCCTGAAAATATTTCTACTTATGGGCTCAACGTCCAGATCATGGTAATATCAGACACTGTAATTAGAGCAACAGGCTGAGCACTAGGAAAGGCTGTGCTCAAATTCTACTACTGCCCCATATGACACTGGGTGAAGCTACTTCAGATTCTATTGCTTCAGGTCCAAGCTTACAGGCCGATGCATAAAACCTTAGTGTGCTATTTATCTGGTGCTTTTCCTATGGCTATGCTTGATCTCCAATGCAGAAAGCAAGCTAGCTCTAGAAAAATGCCAGAAATGCAACCGTGCTAAATTGCAGCACAGTAGGAATGCAAATTGCATGCAAAGTGCTGCATATCTAATTGTGCCTGATGTAAAAAACTGTGCTGAAAATGTGTGCATTTTTTTTTAATGGTGAATCTTTATGCCAGCTTTGGGTAGGCCTAAAGATCCAGCCAGGAACTAAAGGATCATCTGAGGTGAAATCTAACACTTCACCTCAGATGATCCAGACATCAGGGAAAGTCTCTGATGCCATCAGCACAATGTCAGGGGGCCAGTGCCCCACACACACACCAATTCCCCCCAACAGAAGTAAAATCACTGGTGGCCAATAAGCCCTGATCCCCCACCTTCCAAAACAAACAGGATCTGGTGAACTGGTGGTCTCCGATCCCACCACACCACCCTCTAAAACATAAACATTGTGGGGCAGGAAAGTTGCTTACAGGATCCCACTCCTGTGAACCCATCTTGAAAAATGGCGGCACCTGGTTCTGCACGGTGCATCCTGGGATGTACTGGGCAGGGTGAAATTGCCATATAAGTCAAAACATTCCTTATATGGCAGAGTGATCCCCCTGAGTTGCATCCAGGGACTCAAGTCGCCAGGTACTAAGGAGGATTCAGGATGGGGGTTTAGAGTCAGCCAGACCACCAAGTCCTTTCTTTGTTTGAGTGAGTTGGGGGGTTGGGGCCACCTGGTCCTCTTTTTGTTTCAGGAAGGGGGTGGGGATGGGGCCACCAGGCCACAGGGCCACCAAGCCCTGTTTGTTTTGGGGGATGGGGTGGAGATGGGGTCATCAGGCTACTGGGCCAGTAGGTCCTGCTTGTTTCAGGGGTAGGGGCATCGGGGCTCACTGGGCCACCAGCAATTTTACTTTATAGGGGGGGGGGGTTGAAGTCTGAGGGAGCACTCGCCTCCCCCTGAAATTGTACCAATGGCATCGGGGGCTTTCCCTGATCATCTGAGGTGAAGTGTCAAACTTCACCTCAGATGACCCTGCTTTTCCAGGGCAGCATGGCAAACTTGCACTGACTCTTCTACGTTATGTGTTTAGCTTGCTCTCTCAGCTTAACACTGACTTTTTGCACACTGGACAATTTGCATATTGCATCACTGAGCAAAAAGTCAGTCTTCAACTCACACTATGAAACCCTGTGCTAGAGTTTTAAGCACTGGGCTGTAGCAGGGGGTAAGCCCTCTGGGGACAAGGAACTATCTAACATACTTGAATGCAGCTCACTTTGAGCTTCTACTGGAAAGGTGTGAACGAAGTCTAAATAAATACATTTGGAGATACTGGTAGCCTCATATAGCACTACATCTTTCTATAGTCCTATGCCATCAGATTTGGTAAAGACCCTTTCTCCTTGGCTCCTCCATAACTGAATCCATTTTCTACTAAATTGAAACAGATAATTATCTGCCCAATTAGAAGAAGCAAAATCTAGATTGTAATATTGACTAACTTCTACCCTGCTGCAAATTTCTCTTTTGTAGAGAAAACAATGAAAAAGCTGTTTATTTGCAACGAGTTGACTACTTTGAGAGTGAAGGTATACTTTATCATCGGCAATTTAGGTTTCGTGCTATTAGACTTGACTGTGGCTTTTTGATATGCTGGACCATTGAATGTTATTGCAACATTTGAGGGATGTCAGTAGGGGGCGATATATCAGTGGTTTGCTTTTGTTCTGTTAGATTGCATATTTATAGTCAATTGCAATAAGAATATCTCACCAACTGAGCAATCAGTTGTCTCTCAGGATTCAGTATTGTCACTGGCGCTCTTTAACATCTATTAATTGAAGATGTTATTCATAACTAAGGGACTGAGTCCCAGAACTGCACACAATACTCCTGCAGCTCTCATCACCAAATCTCAAACAAGATATAACAGAGAAGGATAACCAACATGATAAAGGAGATAGAATGACTCCCCTATGAGGAAAGGCTAAAGACGTTAAGGCTCTTCACGCCCTATGTGATCCTTTCTTACTTGTAGGATGAGTTGACAAGCAGCACTTCTTCTTCTCTGCCAGCTTCCTTGTAAAATCAGAACCACGTGGGGCTGGCAGGTCATGTGAGACTTATTTATTTACTTCAGTTTGTGTATCACCACTGTCCCTTGGACTCACTGAGATTTACAACCACTAAAAGCACAAATAAATAATACAGTTAAAGCAATCACATCATCATGAATTATCATAAATCCAAATTTCATAAATATATTCTGGGCAAAACCCTAAATCACAGTGTTAAAAGCCAAATTCCACAGCTTCCTAAACTGTAAATAATCATTTTCCTTATGCACAGAAATATAAGCTTATTCCACATACAAGGACCAGTTACTGAAAAGCTTTCTTCATATCCATTGCAACTGAATGTCATTCACCATAGGAATTCAGAGCAAGCCCTCATATTGTGACCTGATAACACGTTCAGAAAAATAACAATTTGAACATCTAGTTAGATACAAGGGACCAAACTTGTAAGGACTTAAAACAAACC
Source organism: Ichthyophis bannanicus (assembly GCA_033557465.1). Classification (NCBI taxonomy): domain Eukaryota; kingdom Metazoa; phylum Chordata; class Amphibia; order Gymnophiona; family Ichthyophiidae; genus Ichthyophis; species Ichthyophis bannanicus. The sequence continues at coordinate 1,258,222,578 of CM066033.1, forward strand.
ACTGATAATTTACACCAACCTCATTGTTCAATGGGTAACCAATGCAATTGGAGTAATATGTTCATATAAGCCTACTCCCATAAACAGGCCACAATATTTTGTACAAAAGTACAATCTGTAAATGATGTAACGTCTCCTGAGGCAATCCCAGCTGCAAGGCATTCACATAATCCAACCAAGATAGAATTCTTGGTGTGCCACTGCTTGCATCTTGATCCTTCCCTAAAAAGAAGCAAAGAAGTTTGAGAAGACATAAATAATAAAATGAAAATTGGACAGACCGAGAAATGTGGTCTTCTAAAGTTAAACCTGGATCAAGCCATACTCACAAATTCTGAACCACAGTCTTAAACAAAAACTGCACTCCTGAATCCTTATAAGCTTTACCCAACCATAGGACGTCAGATTTATTCACATTAAGTTTTAATCCATTATCCTTCAACTACTGTGCTACAACTGAACAGCTACTGAACTGATACACTATTATTAAAAACTATCATATTTTCCAGACAATTAGGCTCTATGGGATCACAGATCTAAATATAATTAGCAAACAAAAAGAATTGTAGCCCCAAAGGTTACAATACAGAACATGGTGGTTGTAAAAAACAAATTAAATGAATCAAAACATCAGGAAAAACATCTAGGGCTAAAGAGACATCCATACATTTGTTCAGAACACCCAAAGTGGGTGAACAAGGCCCAAAGTGGCTGAACAAGGATCAAATAAATTACCTGAAGTCTTCAGCACCAAGAGTCCCCCTTGTTTCTCCTCTCTGCTGGGTGCTTCTGCCCTTCTCCCATTGTGACTGCATCCTCTGCTGTGATGGAAGTTCACCACCCCCTTTGCTACTGCAGTTCAGGGCCATTATCAATTCATCTTCTGTTCCATTTTCAGGTCCTCCTTGCTGCCCTCATAGCTTCACCTCTATTTATTTATTTGCGGCATTTATATACCGCTAGTAGTAGAAACATAGTAACATATAGGGGTATGTTTACTAAAGCGCGGTAATGTAGCAGCAGCTACGATAACGCGCATTAAGTAACGTTAACACGCGTTAACATTATGTTAACGCACGTTAACGCGCGTTAACATCTCCGGCCGCGGTAAGTCCTGCAATGGGTGGAAAGAGGGCGGAGAGAAGGGGGCAATGGGCGGGGAGTGGGCAGGGAGAGGCTCCTGCTACACTAACGTGGGGAAATGAAGGGCCAAACATTACCGGGATTGAAAACCTGTCATTAGATGCATATTTACAGGAGAGAGAAACCATCTCAGTGTCAGCAATGTACAGCATAGGCAGGGAGCCCAAGAAAAGTGATAGTAGGGCTCAATTTGCAGCAACAGCATAGTGCCCAAGAATGAAAGGCCACTATGGTGATGGTGCAAATGGGGCATAGGGAGCTGCAGGCGGGACATGCAGTGGGGGCAGCTGGGGTACAGGGTGGACTAGGCCGTCGCCTAGGTGGCACATAGGAACACAGAAACTGGAAATCAGCAAGACAGCAGCTGACCAAGGCCAAACATGCCCAGTAGTCTGTGTTCCACAGTGTCCCATCCAGGGGACATTACCCAGCAAGTACTCCAAAGGTCACACAGCTACCACTACGCCTGTAATAGGGCGATCAGTGCACATCTGGGTACCACTCTAACAAAGGTCCACAGACCTTCCCCAGGATGAGTCCCAAACAGTTCGTAAACCCATCTAACTGAACACCCTTTACTGCAGCCCCTAGTAAGGCATTGCAGGGTGTGACCACATGTTGTTTGAAACATCTATACACCCAGTAGTCCAAACTGGGTACATCGTACCTGAGGTGCATGCCCTAGCCTGTCCACAGTCTGCTGTCACAACACAATCTACCTATATCTACCTGGTCCACCCTAGCCAATAGTTGCTAGAGCACCAACCTGACATCCCCCCAGCCATCTCCCCCCCCCCCCTCTTGTGGAAGGGACATAACATTGGCAGGCAGTGATAGGGGGATGTGTGGATGTTCATGTATGCCTCCCCACCCCAGACCCTGCACCCTAGGCACCCGCCTACTTGCACAGTGGATGGCCGGGGACTGCCCACTACCAGTACCGACAGCATATGTGCATGTCAGCATGGCAGAGGGGTGTGTGGTGGTGCTGGAGGAGGCAGTGGCACCTGCCTGCAGTGGACCCAGGCCATGCCCTGTTCCAGTACATGGTGTGGAGTGCAACAGAAAAGGTCTGATGAAAAGTAAAGGTAGCCCCAGTTCTGTGGCAACAGTGTGGTGCAGTACACACAGCCAGTGTGTTCTGGAGCAGCAGGTCACAAGTTCATGTCCCAGCTGTGAATCCTGCAGAGCATGTCCCTATATTTTACCCTACAATGCAGATACAACATCAAAATGTGCAATTCCCAGATCAGCAGCCAACAGGGGTACAAACACCCACTCACACAGGCTCCACTATCCAAAGCTTCATGGAGAGTCAGGCTGTTGGCTCCAGCACAGAGCTGAAATTATCACCTGAGCACCACTACTAGCTCCTGCACACCTTAGCAATGCTGGCACTGTGATCAGGATCAGTGTGGTGGGTGTGGCTGCCAACCACCCCTATCACTGCACAATGCTGCAATAGGAGTGTGTGTGTGTGTATGTCTATCCATAGTTTTGCAGCTGCCTACTTCTCACTAGGCCACAATGCTTACACTGTTTCCAGCATCAGCCTGCAAATGTGCATAATGAGGAGCAAGGTATTATGGGTATGGGCCGGACAGGGTGGACTGGGCAGGATGCATCTGCACAGGGTGTAGGGTAATGGCTTGGACATTGTAGTGCCCAACCACCACCTGCATGGACAAGGTGGCCACATCACGTCTTGCTGGGAGGACACTCTGACTCTGTCCGAGCAGTGACCATGGCACAGCTATGTTCCCACATAGTGCTACATAGTATCTGTCTCAGGTGATTTATGTATGCTCATATTTCTGGAGGACCACTCACTGAGGCACCTGCTAGGTGTCTATGCCATACAACACAGGTCTGGGTGTGCATAGTTCCTCTGTGAACATGCAATATAGACTGGCTTGCAGAGTGTCTGAAGTCAGTTTGTGCATGGCTGGAACACCTGGTGTGGTGCAGGAGGTACAGTCTGACTGTGCCTGCTGCTGGTGAATATCAGACCATGGTTGGGGGCTGAAGAGGCTCCTAGTACTACCATTGGTCTGCCAGTGGCCTAGCAATCGGTCCAGATGTGGTCGGACACCCCTGATGACGTCCACAACCTAAGGCACCTTAGGTCTCAGGTACCTCAAGTCCAGTAAGATGCATCAGGTTGACAGGCATGAGCTGGAAGGAAGGAGAACAGCTGTAACCCTAAAACTGGAGGGAATACAGAGGAAGGGCAATAGACAGGTAGTGTGTGCAGTACTGTGGCACTATGTGTGTTGCAGACGTGTAGCGTTCACAATAACGCTTGGGACGTGTATTGTTACGTGCCATAACCTGACCACATAACTTAAGGCGCTTAAACATATTTCATAACGCACGTAAGAAGGTCTGTAACATCACACATGTTATTGTGCATGCTGCGTGGCAGACACTCTGCAACGTGTTTTGTGGCATACGGGCATACGATACAATGCGTGCACGCCGCAATACTGCCTCATAATATAGCAGACACGATGGCCACTTGGTGGAACATATTTGCATTGTGCTTGTTGTGGTTGTTTGGGATAGTGGTTGCAGACGTGCATGGAGCCAACATAGGTTGTGGGTTTGTTTCCCACAAGTTTCTTTTCGTTTGTTCTGCTCACCTTACCATACAATGGCTCCGGCTTCATCACTTCTCCACACACCCTTCCTTCTCTTCACTGTACACTGCAGTGTCCCCTCCATGCAGCCTATCCATCACATGCTAGCTGTTACATATAGTGCCTTTCTTTGGGTTGTCGGGGTGGGCAGGTGGCTCAGTGGTTTGGTATTGGTGTTGGTGAGTTGTGTTTGGTCTCTTCAGTATACCATTTCAGTTCCTTCTTACTCCTTTTTTGATCTCTTACCCATTTTGCCCTTGTACACACACCATCCACACAGCTGGCCCTTCAGAACGACCCCTGATGCCCTTTCCATTAGATTTGTTTACTCTTCTGCATGCTGTTTTCATGGCACACCCTTTCATGGTGTGTGTGCATGTGTTTATCTGTGGCTCACGTCCCCATTACAGACTGAGATATCAGCTGCCTGTGGTCTATGGCCTTACACCTACGGCTCTGTTTCTCATGTGGCACCATGTCTGCACATCCCTCAGCACATCTTCTACTGTCTGTTGTCATCACTCACCTTCCCAGAGGCATTTAGCATGAGCAAGGCGAGTGGGCAGTTGTGCTTCTTGTGCTGAAAACTACTTAATGGAGGTTTGGAAGGGCCTCCTGGGTAACGTAGTTCCACAGCACTGAAATGATTCCAAGTTGTACACGAGTGGTTCAGGTTAAATAAGGATTTATTTCCCCTCCCGGGGTTGGATATTGTTGACCATGAACAGAAGGTTATATTAACAAAGAAACCATGCTTCTGGTGTGAACAAAAATATGTAACTCAAATAAATGCTTATTCTCAGCTTTTAAGGCACAAAAGAATAAAACAGTGTTTCTCTCCAAAATGCTCCTTTTGGCTGTTTTCTTCTTTAGCAAAATTCAGCAATATTAACAAAGGGATTGCACATTGTCTGCTATCATATACGAGCAGTCCATATACACTTCAGACACTGGGGGTTGATAAGAATCCCACTGCATAGGATCACCTTCTCCTTCAATGTCTCTTAGAGAGGGTTCTTCTGTCTGCCGTGCAAACCTCTCTGCTTCAATCAAAGGATTCCCTTCCCCAACCTGCTAGAGGAGTCTGGGTGTTTGGATTCTTGTGCACACAGCTCCCGGTAACTGAAAGGATACACGCTTCCCTCTTCTGCTTGGCTAGGGGAAGTTCTATGTCTGCCTTTTAAACTGCTTTCCCCCAGGAATCTCCCTTGGCTACAAAATGGTAGGTAAAACCTTTCTCTCCTTTCTGATAAAAGCTTTGTATCAGGGAAATAAGCTTTACCTTCAGGATGACTGTAATGAGCACAGCGTGGCTGTCTTCTCTGGCTCCCAGAATAAACGTCTTTGCTTTTTGAGTGGTAAAAATCCCCAGTGCTTTTGGTAGTTGAGCACTGCTCTCTGTGAGCTGGAATTGTATGTCTTTCACAGTTCTCTTTCCCCTGAGAAGTTTCTCCGAGTGAGGTTGGGATTCCCTTCCCTTTCCTCTTCTCCCAGCCACAAACCTTGGCTGCCCTCGGGATATCTATCCTTCTCTGCTCTCCTCGTTCCTTCAGTTTTCTCCAATCCTCCTGTGCTCCCTCCTGTGTTCCCTCCTGTGCTCTCTCTATCCTTAACTAAAGAGTTTTTATCTGTGTTTCTTTTTCCGTTGGGCCTGGCCACACCTCCCACCAGCTGTTCCCTCTTCCCTGATGAAGCAGGAGCTAGCTCAGGGGATGGGCGTTCCCTAGCACACTGTGACGTCTTTTGTTTGGGGTTTCCATGCCAACCCTCCATGCTTGTTTCAAATCTGTCAATTCTGGTTTCACTTTGCAGTGAATCCTCTGTTTCCATCGGCTCTGAACCTTGTACTTCACGACATATCCCCCGCCTTAAAATATTACGTACTGCCGCACCTTCCGGACAGTACGTAATACCAGTGTGGGATCTGCTGTGTTGTTCCAGGTACACCATACTGGCGGTAGCAACTCTCTCTTTCCAGGGTTTTAAAAGGTTCAGGTGATACACCTGCCTGCGACCCTTTATTTATTTATTTATTTATTTATTTATTTAACAGTATTTCTAAACCGCCTTATCTTAATAATCAAGGTGGTATCACAGCAAGCAATCAGGTAAAGTGTGTGTGTTGTACATGCAGTGAGGATAAAACTTAGTTGTGTGAGGGATGTGTTGGGTGCTTGATTTGTTTGAGCTATATACAGGGTGGGCTATTTACAGTGTTTGATGTTTCTATCCTATAGGAGACTGGTCTACTTTCTCTACGACCGTACACGGTCCCCTCCAATGGGCTTCGAATTTTGGGCCTGGATTTGCCACCTGGATAATTACCTTATCCCCTATATTTAATGTCTGGGGCTGTTTGCCCCTGTCGTAATACTGCTTCTGCTTTTGTTTACTAGCTTGCAGATTTTCCATTGCGGCCTTTGCGGTTCTCTCTAAACGTTGCCTCAGACCCTTTAAGAACTGCGGAATTTCTATTTCAGAAATGTCTGGTTCTACCCATTGCTCATGTAGTATATCTAATATCCCTCTAGGGGATCTCCCAAACATAAGCTCATAGGGTGAGGCCTTCAGAGAAGATTGCACACGTTCTCTGCATGCATATAAGACGAATGGGAGCGGGGTATCCCATTCTGCTATCTCCCCTTTTTCCAACCCTCTCCTCAGCATCTGCTTAATGGTCTGATTAGTACGTTCCACTAGACCATTTGTTTAGGGTGGTAAGCCGAAGTCCGTATATGCTTTATTCCAAAAGCCTCCCATACGGTGGACAGATGCTTGGATAAAAAGTTGCTGCCCTGGTCTGTAAGTACCTCTCTGGGGAACCCTACCATACAGAATAGTTTGACCAGCTCCTGGGCTATAATCCTCGCAGAGGTGTTCCTTAGGGGAATAGCCCAGGGGAACCGGGTGGCATGGTCGACTATCACGAGTAGGTACTGAAAACCCCTGGGTGTACGTGTCATAGGGCCTACCATATCTATGCCTATTCGGCTCATAGGTACGGCTATGGTGGGAGTAAGCACCAAAGGTACAGCTTACGGCCTTAACGCTGATACCCTTTGACATGGAGCACACGACTCGCAATACTGCTTAGTCTCCTTGAACACCCCGGGCCAGTAAAAGCGACCTAATATTTGGTCCAGGGTGCCCTGGATACCTTTGTGGCTTCCTATAGGGTGGTCGTGCGCGAGACGCAAGACTGTAGCTTTGAACGTCGTTGGCACTACAAGCTGCTTCCTTACTGCCTCAGAGTAAGGGTCTACACTTTCCCTATACAGGATGCCATTGTCCATGAAAAACCTAGGCCAGTGATGGCTAACCTTTTTGAGCCCGAGTGCCCAAACTGCCGCACAAAACCAAAGAATTTCCTCAAAGTGCCAGCACGTCAATTAAAGCCCCATTTGCATAAGGTGCTTCATTTGCATGAATATTTGCATAATGTTACCATACACTAACTTTTAGTAAACATGCCTCTTAATGAGTATATGGATAAAGAAAGACTAAAAGGTTTCTACATTACTATAATCCAGTACCAACCGCCAGGCACATTAGGAACTACTACAAACGCTGCCCATTTAGAACCCATAGCAAACCCGCCGTATCCTAACAGCACTACCAGGACTCACAAAGCACCATACTCTACCTATCAAAAGGCAACACTGCAAATATTAAACCAATACATCTCAGAGAACAACAATACATGACCTACTGGGGAAAGAACAAGTGGCAATGTCAAATAGGAATTATATAAACAGAATACCTCAGCTCAGTTACACATGCAGAACAGACCATCACCAAACAAGGAATCACAATTTAGAAACAGGAAGACAATAATTAAACTGGGAACCCCAAAAGCCAAACTTGGAATATACAACAACACTGTAGAAATAAAACTATATATTAATTTCCTCTTGTACTAAACAAAGCGCAAAAATTAATGATGCACATTTCCCAGAGCTGACATATTCCAGTTAATAAATTCAAAATAAAGAGATATTTTTCTACCTTTTGTGCATTTTTTTTCAGTTGCAATTGTTCCAGCCACTTTCTTCTGGTTTCTTCGTGTCTTCTGCTAACTCTCCATCTGCTGTCCATTTGTCCTTTCTTCTGTCTTCTTGTTTTTTTTTTCCATTCTCTCTCTACATCTGCTTTAACATACTAATCTTTCTCCTTTGGCTCTTTCCTCATTCCTATTTCATCTACTCAAAATTTACCCCTCCATCCTCAATCCCCACTTACTCTCCCAATACCCGGCCAATTGTAGATTTTTTATCCCTCCCACACAAAATATTTTTCCCCTCTCCATTTTACTCTCCCAGCCCCATCCCATTCTAATCCTCCCCCAACACCAGCTCCCTTCTAGTTCCAGCCTCACCCAGCATCCATTCCCTTCTAGTCCCTGCATCAGCCCATTTCCAGTCCTAGCAGCCCCCCAACCCAATACCAGTCCTATCCCCCCCTCATCAACCCACTTCCAGTCCTAACCCCCCATCACCCCATTTTCAGTTTAAGCCCCCCCCCTATAACCCATTACCAGTCCTAACCCCCCACTTCCAGTCAGCCCCCCATAGCCCATTGCCAGTCCTAACCCCCCCATCAGCCCACAGTCCATTACCAGTCCTAACCCCATCAGCCCACCTCAAGTCCTAACCCCTCCCCATCAGCCCATTTCTTGTCCCAGCCCCCCCCATAGCCCATTATCAGTCCTAAACCCCCCCATAGCCCATTACCAGTCCTAACCCCATCAGACCACCTCCAGTGTTAACCCCCCATCAGCCCATTTCCAGTCCTAACCCCACCCAACAGCCCACCTCAAGTCCTAACCCCTCCCCATTAGCCCATTAGCAGTCCTAACCCCCCCCTAGCCCCTTAGCAGTCCTAACCCCCCCTCTCTAGCCCATTAGCAGTCCTAACCCCCCCCCCCATAGCCCATTAGCAGTCCTAACCCCCATCACCCCATTTCCAGACAGCCCCCATCAGCCCACAGCCCATTAGCAGTCCTAACCCCCCCTAGCCCATTAGCAGTCCTCACCCCCCCTCCTCGCCCAGTAGCAGTCCTAACCCCCCCCTAGCCCATTCGCAGGCCGACCCCCCCAGCCGAGCCCTTTAGCAGTCCTAACCCCCCCCCTCCTAGCCCATTAGCCGTCCTAACCCCCCCCTAGCCCATTAGCAGTCCTAACCCCCCCCTAGCCCATTAGCAGTCCTAACCCCCCAGCCCATTAGCAGTCCTAACCCCCCCCTAGCCCATTAGCAGTCCTAACCCCCCTCTCTAGCCCATTAGCAGTCCTAACCCCCCCCCCATAGCCCATTACCAGTCCTAACCCCCCATCACCCCATTTCCAGACAGCCCCCATCAGCCCACAGCCCATTAGCAGTCCTGACCCCCCCTCGCCCAGTAGCAGTCCTAACCCCCCCTCCTAGCCCATTAGCAGTCCTAACCCCCCCCAGCCCATTAGCAGTCCAAACCCCCCCCAGCCCATTAGCAGTCCTTACCCCCCCCTGCCCTTTAGCAGTCCTTACCCCCCATCACCCCCTTTCCAGACAGCACCCATCAGCCCACAGCCCATTAGCAGTCCTAACCCCCCCTAGCCCATTAGCAGTCCTAACCCCCCCCCTCCTAGCCCATTAGCAGTCATAACCCCCCCCCGCCAATTACCAGTCCAAACCCCCCCCCCAGCCCATTAGCAGTCCTAACCCCCCCCCCTAGCCCATTAGCAGTCCTAACCCCCCCCCCCGGCAAATTTAAAAACAGAAAAAGCGGGCTCTGGCTGCTGCCGCGGACGCGGCAGCATGCAGTGTCCCGCGGGGCCCCCTCCGCCCGCTAAGCCCCTCTGCAAGGGCTTTCAGTCCGCTGATGGGAAATTTCCCATTAACCCCTGCGGGCTTAACAGAGACGCGAGGGAGACGCTGTCTCCCTCGCGAATCTGAAAGCCCTTGCAGAGGGGCTTAGCGGGCGGAGGGGGCCCCGCGGGACACAGCATGCTGCCGCGTCCGCGGCAGCAGCCAGAGCCCGCTTTTTCTTTTTTTGCGGACCTTCACGCGTGCCAGCTGCAAGGCCTTCGCGTGCCACAGCTGGCACGCGTGCCATAGGTTCGCCATCGCTGACCTAGGCAATGTGGGCCTGATCTCCTGGGCCCATTCGAAGGCTCTCTTGAGCACTGGGTCAGCCCGCTGCTCAGCAGGAAAGGAGGGAAATTTACTCACTAGCTCTGCGGGTACCCAGGGTAGGCTTGCACCTGCCTCCAATTCTGCTCTGCCCCGGGATCTAGACTGTCTTTCATGGCGTCTCTTCGCCTTAGCCTTTCTCCCTTGCCCAACGGGTTCATTCATTAGGTCCTCGTGGGCAGGAAGAATATCTGCTTCTTCTTCCCGTGACTCCTCCTCTTGGGGTACTAGTCTTTCCCCAGGTTCTCCCCTGTCCCCAGCTGATGTCTCTCCCATCCCTGAGGTCCCGGCTTGTGATCTGGTCGAGACCAAGCCGGCTCGGTTATTCAAACCTGCCACTAGTCCCTCATAAAAGGGTACCCAATCCCTGCCTAAAATAAGGTCTTGGGGTAGTGCGGGAAGTATAGCTAAAGGCATTACTTGCTTGAACTTTAGTGCAGTTACCGAGAGATTCCGGCGAGGGTAAAATGCAAACGTACCGTGTATGCACTTCACTCTGACCTGGTTTTCTGCTTGACTTGGGGGCGACGAACAGCGCCTCTCGATGGCCTCCCAGAGTGTGCGGGAAATCATACTCTGGTCGGCCCCCGAGTCAAGCAGGGCCAAGGTGTCCACCCCTTCCACCTGTGCATGTAATAGAAACTTATCCCGAACTGGCTCATCCACCCCAGACATCAGGACAGTTCTTTTGGCACATTCCCTTTTAAAATGCCCCATTTTCCCACACAGATAACATTTACCTTTGGGTGTAAACACATTCCCTCTGGGCACAAAAACACTCTCATCATTACCATTCCTAACATTCACACTTGTCGTAGCATATTTTCCACCATAGGGAATCTTTCCCTTTTTACTATCACATAAACCTGCAGCTTGCAGTATGCTGCATTCCGAGGGGTCAGCTATTTGGGCCTCTAGAAAACGGTCCGCCAAATTAGCTGCTTCCTCGGTGGTCCTGCAATCCTGAAAGGTGAGATAGATTCTCATTTCTCTAGGCACAGCTTGTACAAATTGTTCTAAAACTACCGTGTCTAGTATACTTTCTATCGATTTAGTTTCTGGACTTAGCCATTTCCAAGCCAGATTTTTCAGACGTTGTTGTAACGCCTTTGGAGTTTCTTGAGGCTTCAGGCGGGCTTCCCTGAATAGCCTCCTATAATGTGAGGTCGTCAGCCCCAACCTGTCTTTTACCGCTTTCTTTATCTCGGTATAGTCGCCTGCAAGAGCGGCGGGCATGGCTTTGTAGGCTGACAGGGCTTCGCCTGTCAGCGAAACTGCAAAGCGCGTAGCCCATTGACTATCAGGCCATCTTAATGCCTGCCCAATACGCTCAAATGCATCAATAAAATCGTGAATGTTATCGGTTGGACTCAATTGTCCTAACGAGAATGCATGACTTGCGTTCATTGTGGATCCTGGTATAACCATAGGATTCTCCATCCGTGGTTCTCGTGGTTCTTTTAGGAGTGCTGTCACAGCGTCCAGCAGCGGCTTTTGCTGCTCTCTCATGAGTGTAGCGCTTTCTTCTTGGATGCGCTTGGCAAGCTCCATCTGCAGGTCCCATTGCTTTCGCATCCACGCTATCATATCCTGGGCCTCCATCTCCTGTCCGCACCTGCAATAAAAGAGACAAACAAAAAAAACCAAGTGCGGCTCCCTTTTCAGGGTTTTGTTTTGTTTTTTTTGTTGTTGTTTTTTTTTAACCCCACAGCGCCCCCTTTTCCTGATATCCTCCCTCACTTATGCCCAGGTGCTATTACCTGAGGCTTCGTGTAGAGGTCTGCATTCAGGAAAAGAAGCTGTGTTCTGTGCTTTATTTTCTTGTAGCCTTCCGGTAGCCCACTTTCTTGTGCAGGAGTCCTGGTGCCGTAGTTTCTTGTAGTGTCCTTCATCCAAGGTCAAGCATCCGAAAAACTACGCCAGATATGTCACCACTCACCTTCCCAGAGGCATTTAGCATGAGCAAGGCGAGTGGGCAGTTGTGCTTCTTGTGCTGAAAACTACTTAATGGAGGTTTGGAAGGGCCTCCTGGGTAACGTAGTTCCACAGCACTGAAATGATTCCAAGTTGTACACGAGTGGTTCAGGTTAAATAAGGATTTATTTCCCCTCCCGGGGTTGGATATTGTTGACCATGAACAGAAGGTTATATTAACAAAGAAACCATGCTTCTGGTGTGAACAAAAATATGTAACTCAAATAAATGCTTATTCTCAGCTTTTAAGGCACAAAAGAATAAAACAGTGTTTCTCTCCAAAATGCTCCTTTTGGCTGTTTTCTTCTTTAGCAAAATTCAGCAATATTAACAAAGGGATTGCACATTGTCTGCTATCATATACGAGCAGTCCATATACACTTCAGACACTGGGGGTTGATAAGAATCCCACTGCATAGGATCACCTTCTCCTTCAATGTCTCTTAGAGAGGGTTCTTCTGTCTGCCGTGCAAACCTCTCTGCTTCAATCAAAGGATTCCCTTCCCTCAACCTGCTAGAGGAGTCTGGGTGTTTGGATTCTTGTGCACACAGCTCCCGGTAACTGAAAGGATACACGCTTCCCTCTTCTGCTTGGCTAGGGGAAGTTCTATGTCTGCCTTTTAAACTGCTTTCCCCCAGGAATCTCCCTTGGCTACAAAATGGTAGGTAAAACCTTTCTCTCCTTTCTGATAAAAGCTTTGTATCAGGGAAATAAGCTTTACCTTCAGGATGACTGTAATGAGCACAGCGTGGCTGTCTTCTCTGGCTCCCAGAATAAACGTCTTTGCTTTTTGAGTGGTAAAAATCCCCAGTGCTTTTGGTAGTTGAGCACTGCTCTCTGTGAGCTGGAATTGTATGTCTTTCACAGTTCTCTTCCCCTGAGAAGTTTCTCCGAGTGAGGTTGGGATTCCCTTCCCTTTCCTCTTCTCCCAGCCACAAACCTTGGCTGCCCTCGGGATATCTATCCTTCTCTGCTCTCCTCGTTCCTTCAGTTTTCTCCAATCCTCCTGTGCTCCCTCCTGTGTTCCCTCCTGTGCTCTCTCTATCCTTAACTAAAGAGTTTTTATCTGTGTTTCTTTTTCCGTTGGGCCTGGCCACACCTCCCACCAGCTGTTCTCTCTTCCCTGATGAAGCAGGAGCTAGCTCAGGGGATGGGCGTTCCCTAGCACACTGTGACGTCTTTTGTTTGGGGTTTCCATGCCAACCCTCCATGCTTGTTTCAAATCTGTCAATTCTGGTTTCACTTTGCAGTGAATCCTCTGTTTCCATCGGCTCTGAACCTTGTACTTCACGACACTGTGCGCCTTTGATTGCAACCCCTTCGGACACGCTGCTCCTTCCCGTCGGCTGTGACGTTAACGCGCGGTAGGTCCAGGGCGCACTGTACCGCGCGTTAATTGCCTTCTAACGTGCATTACCTGACAAGGCTTGCCTTAATGCTGCACCACCCACTCCTTTATATGGGCATCCGTAACATTAACGGGGCACTTAACGACGGTAACATTACCACGCTTTAGTAAACATACCCCATAGTAATGCAGTATATGACGGCAGATAAAAAACAGTATGGTCCATCTAGTCTGCCCAGCAAGGCGGCAAGAGTAGGTGCACCTGCCGCTACATGCAGGTCACTCCTCCCCATGCCTTTGTTCAGGGATGTACCCACCGTTCCGTGTAGCGCACCCCTATTTACTGAGATATAAGAGATAGTTATGTTTGTTTTGGTTTTATCCTGTTGCTATAAAGGGATCCACTGTGTCTATCCCGTGCCATTTTGAATTCTGTCACTGTATTTGCCCCCACCACTTCCATTGGGAGGGCATTCTAAATCCTAGAGGTCTACAATCCATAAAAGGGGGGAGAACCACAAACATACTTCAAAAGTCATAAATGTGGCAGCTGCTGCTATAACCACCATTGCGGTATGAGCTCTTTCCACTCTCTCCCTTGGCCTTCTAGACTTTCCATCTTTAGCATTTTGGTATTTATTTGAAGTTGTTTTTGTTGTACTATATGATGATTTGATATATATAGTCACTGGACTTAATTCTATTGATTGGCATCTGTAATAATGTAGCAAGCAGTGGGAAGGGGTTTTCTTTAAAACACAGACCAGACAGCAGCTCAGGGAAAACAAAATCAGCTTTTTATTTCTGTCCCAGCTTGTTAAACCTCCACAAGCTGGTTCTCTTGGCCCTTCCTCCAGACACAGTAAAGGTTCCTACCTCAGAACTCCTTTGCACATGGAGAGTTGTTTGGAGAGAGACTTGTGCTTTGGTGCTTTACTATCTCTAGCAATTGCACCTCTATAGAGATCAGCTATATGATTGCTCCTCTCCCTTGTGATCAACCTCAGAGGTAAAGCTTCAGTTTTCCCGTGGGATGTGGCCGCAGGTGTGTGACTGCAGGCACGTGACCGAAAGGGTGCGACCAAAAGGGCATGTTCTGCCCCTTTTGAATCCCTTCAGAGCATGAAGGAGCATCTGAAGAAGCTCTGAACTGTTATGGGTAAGCGGAAGATGAAGAGCAAGGCATCAGAAGGTGTTGAAGGAGCAGGCCCTGTCAAGGGGCCTATGGACCTCCATGTGCAGCCTGTTGCTTTGCCTCTTTCTACTACAGTGAGTAATACTTTGGATACTGAAACCTCCTTGAGTTCCAGTTGCCCTACACCTCCACCTCCACCCCGGCCTTCTTCTATGATAGACTTGTCTTCTCCGAATGCTAGTAGTGATTCTCAGAGAGCCACTTCTTCTCCACCTGCAAGCGAGCACTCTCCGCGATCCCCCTCCCTCTCAGGCCCCCTGGCTGGTGTTTGCTGCCCCAAGGCAGTTTCTCATATGTCACCATCTTCAAGTCTGGTTGTGCCTTTGGACACCTCCACTGAGGTTTCCCTGAGGTTTGGGGTAAGCTGTCAAGAGTGGAATCAAACATTGACTGGGACTATGGTTTAATTGTGCCAGTTTTCCGAGGAGTCTGTGGACAGATTTAAACAGCAGGACTCTTTAATTTCCTCTTTAGAGTCTTGTGTAATGAAACTTGAGGGCTCTCAGCCCTCATTGCAATCTCTAGTGGGGGCAGTAGTTAGGGATAGTTTGGTTCTTCATGCCAAGCTAGAGGCAATGGAGAATCATTTAAGGGCAAGGAATTTGCGATGGAATTTTCCTGTGATGCGGCTTCTGTCCCCCCCGAACTGCTGAAATAGTATTTGAAAGAAATTTTGTTGTTTAGTAATGTTGATGCGCTAGCTATTTCTAAGTTATTTTATGTTTCCAAGGGAACTCGTATAAAAACGGCGGAATGAGAGGGGTTGGTTTCCATCGCCTCTCCAGACAGCCTTGATTTGACTGCTTTTCTTGAGACCTCACAGGACATTGTCTCTGAGAGGGCAACTCTGCTGATAACTTTTGGATCAGAGGCTGCTAAGATTGCTGTCTTGAAATTATACTTTTTTAAAAAGTCTCTTCTCTTTTGTGGCCAGCTGATAAATAATTTTCCTGAAGTTGCCAGGCCTATTCAAATGCATAGGAAGGTTTTCTTGCAGTTGTGGTCTAAAGTCGTAGGTATCGGATCCACGTTCTATCTTCGTTTCCCCTGTCAGTGTGTGGTTACCTATGCTGGAAATAAGGTTTTTTTCACAGATGTTTCCCATTTGGAAAATTTTCTTTGGGACAAATCAATGGATTAGTAATTTTTAAAAAGGGTTCTAGGGGTGATCCAGGAAATTACAGACCGGTGAGCCTGACGTCAGTACCGGGGAAAATGGTAGAAACCATCATAAAGAACAAAATTACACAGCATGTAGATAGTCATGGCCTAATGGGAGACAGCCAACATGGCTTTAGACAAGGAAGATCTTGTCTTACTAATCTGATATGTTTTTTTAAAGGTGTGAATAAACAGGTAGACAAAGGTGAGTCGGTTGATATAGTGTATCTGGACTTTCAGAAAGCCTTTGAGAAGGTCCCTCATCAGAGACTTTTGGCAAGACTAAAAAGTCATGGGATAGGAGGCAGTGTAATATTGTGGATCGGGAACTGGTTAAAAGATAGAAAGCAGAGGGTAGGGCTAAATGGCCAATTTTCCCAATAAAAAAGGTGAATAGTGGAGTACCCCAGGGATCTGTACTGGGTCCGCTACTTTTTGACATATTCATAAATGACCTGGAAAAGGGAATAACTAGTGAGGTTATCAAATTTGCAGACGACACAAAACTGTTTAAAGTTGATTAAACCCAAGAGGACTGTGGAAAACTGCAGGAGGATCTGGATCAATTGGAAGACTGGGCATCCAAATGGCAGATGAAATTTAATGTGGACAAGTGCAAGGTTATGCACCTAGGAAAGAACAACCCACACTATGGTTACACAATGCAAGGTTCCACATTGGGAACCACCACCCAGGAAAAAGATTTAGGAGTCATCGTGGATAACATGTTAAAACCCTCTGCCCAGTGTGCAGCGGCAGCCAAGAAAGCAAATAGAATGCTAGATATCATAAGGAAAGGAATGGAAAATAAAACAAAGGATATTATAATGCCTCTGTATCATTCCATGGTACGACCACATCTTGAATATTGTGTGCAATTCTGGTCGCTGTATCTTAAAAAGGATATAGCGTTATTAGAAAAGGTACAGAGAAGAGCCACCAAAATGGTAAAGGGGATGGAAGGCTACTCCTATGAAGAGAGGCTACAAAGGTTAAGGCTCTTCAACCTGGAAAAGAGACGGCCGAGGGGAGATATGATAGAGGTCTATAAATTAATAAATGGAGTGGAACGGGTAAACGTAGATCGATTGTTTACGCTATCAGAATATAGAAAGACTAGGGGACATATAATGAAGCTACAGGGTAAACTATTTAAGACAAATAAGAGAAAATATTTTTTTCACTCATCGTGTAATCAAACTCTGGAATTTGTTACCGGAGGATGTAGTAAGAGCTGTTAGTGTAGCTGGGTTTAAAAAAGGTTTGGACAAGTTCCTGGAGGAAAGGTCCATAAACCATTATTAAAAAGGGACCCAGGATATCAATGCTTGACCCAATACAAGCATTGTGGAACCTGTGTCTTTTGGGAATACTGCTAGGTATGTATGACCTAGATTGGCCACTGTTGGAAACAGGATATTGTGCTTGTTGGACCTTGGTCTGACCCAGTATGGCATATCTTATGTTCTTATGTTCTTATGGGCACTTGGGGATTTGTGTATACTCTTGATTCTTGTCCTGTTTTTTGACTGGGGTAGTTTTAGGTATTAATACATTTGTTCTCTTCTGCTTCTTTCCCATGATGGGGGCTAGAGCATCTCCTGCTATTGATTTTTTTTTATTTGCATATTTTCCTAATTTCTAATGGTAGCAGGTTATGCTTTTCTTATATACATTGTATATTTATTTTGTTTAAAATCTTAATTTTAAAAAAAGGGAAAAAAAACCTCCTTTGCACAGCTTGCCTTGGAATAACTCCTTGCTCCACGGGCCTCTCTCTCCCCCTCCTGCAGCCTGCTGGGTTCTTAACCTCTCCTTGTGAGCCATGCTCTCCCAGCCCTTAAATCTGGGCTGCAGACTCTAAGAGGACTGTTGATACTCCTTTTGGAGAGGGACGGGTAACATTCTATAGACCTCATCACATACTCTCCCCCTCAGCTCAACCATGCCCCATTGAGTACCTGCCTCACCTGGGACTCCCACATTGGAAAGAAAGTCTGCATTCAGGTGTGTCTGACCAGCCTTATGGCGGACCCAAAACTAGTAGAGTTGGAGACTCAAAAACCACCACATAATATGGCCATTGGCCTCCTTATGTTGAGCCAGCCACTTGAGGGTTTGGTGGTCCATTACCAGCAGAAACAGAAGGCCAAGCAGATGGTATTTGAAGGTCTCAAGTGCCCTCTTGACAGCCAGGTCTTCCTTCTTGATCACCGAATAGTGCTGTTCCCAAGGAAGCAGCTTTCTGCTGATGAATGCTATGGGATGTTCTTCACCACTGACTTCCTGGGCCATGATGGTCCCTAGGCCCACTTCTGAGGTATCAGTTTGCACAATAAATGGTAGAGAGAAATCAGGGCTAATCGGGATAGGTTCAGAGCATATAGGCTTCTTGAGGTGCTAGAAGGCTAGGTCCAGGTCCAGTGACCATTGAATCTGTTCAGGAGCTCTCTACCAGAGGAGATTGGTTAACGGGTCTGCCACCTCTGCTAAATTAGGGATGAACTGGCAGTAATAGTCAATCTATCCAAGGAAGGCACAAGCTTCTTTCTTCGACCTCTAGATGGGGACCTGGGCAATAACATCCACTTTCCAGAGTTGAGGTCATAACTGCCTATTCCCAATTAAATATCCCAGGTAATAAATGGGGGGTCCAGTCTCTTCTGTAGATGATGATGTCATCAATGTATGCAGCCATGTCCTCCTTGTGTGGGCTCAGTAGACGGTCGACTATGCACTAAAACATGGCAGGAGCCCCATGTATTTCAAAGGGCAGTACTGTAAACTGGAACAGATCTTGTGGTGTCAAAAAAGCAGTCTTCTCCTAGGCAGCTGGAGTCAAGGGCACCTGCCTGTATCCCTTGGGGGTATGTTTACTAAACCGCGCAATTGTGCGGGGTGCACTTGAGCATGCGCTAAGGTACCTTAGCGCATGCTAATAGTGCATTTTTGTGCCACGCAAACATGCGCGCTGCACTAACGGGCCCGCACAAGTGCACGGCGCGCTGATGTGCGATAGAGGCGTGGAAAGGCATTCCGAGGGTGGAGGAAAGCTCCCGAGGGGCAGAGGGACGGGGTCAATGGGTGGAGAGTGGGAGGGGAGAGGCTCCCCGCACAGGAGCGGGGCTGAAATTCAAGCTAAAAAATACCACGAGTGAAAACCTCACGTTAGAGCCGATTTAAAGGGAAGAGAAACCATTTACGTCAGCAATGTACAGCAAAACCGGGGAAACCTTCGAAACCGTGAGCAGTGTGATACATGTGCACAGTACAAAAGGGCAAATAAACCTCAAAAATGACCTCGAAAAATTGGGGAAAAAACATAACCAAGCTGGCCAATAGTGATATCAATGGGCAACATTAAAAAACACTCCCAGGAAAGCTCCAAAAAAAAGAAATGATTTTTGGAAGGGTCTACGGAGCGTTGCCAGTTTAGATGGGCCTGAAGCAGGGTGTTAAAAGTTTTTTTCACATTTGGAATATACACCCGAAACGTGGAGCCACGTCGCAACAATATTTGCTGGCAGATTTTGATAGTGCGGAGGATAGCACTCTACAAAAAAACTAAGTTTGGATCTAAACTTTTTATCCATATCTTTAATAAAAGGGAATTACCACAGTGGTACCTGGACTGAGTTCCTGGTACTTTGTTGCTGAATTCCGACAAAAAAATGTTCAAAGAATGTTGCCAGTTTAGATGGGCCTGAAGCAGGGTGTTAAAAGTTTTTTTCACATTTGGAATATACACCCGAAACGTGGAGCCACGTCGCAACAATATTTGCTGGCAGATTTTGATACTGCGGAGGATAGCACTCTACAAAAAAGCTAAGTTTGGATCTAAACTTTTTATCCATATCTTTAATAAAAGGAAATTACCACAGTGGTACCTGGACTGAGTTCCTGGTACTTTGTTGCTGAATTCCGACAAAAAAAGTATATATTTTTTTCATGAATGCTTTAGTTTGAGGGGGTGTTTGTTGTTTTGGGACCTATTTTTTCGGGTTGTTAATTTGGTTTCAGCGGGTTTAGTGTTTAGGATTCTTGTGCTGCATATCTATGCACCACCCCCATGGTATGCAGATGTAGCTCATGTATATTCATGACGGACAGCATGAAAACCCGAACAGTGTTTGGCACACCAGGACTGGAGTTGGGAACCTCTGCCGTAAAGCAGCAGCCAACAGGGGCAGACACACCCACACCCACACCCACATGCCCCATTGGCCAATGCCTCCTGGAAAGGCAGGACATTGGGCCCTGCGTGCATCTCCCAATACTAGCACTTGCATACCTTAGCAATGCAACCCTACACCTGGGTATACAGTACACAGCTCTCAAACGTTTGTTATGAGTACTGGCAGATAGAAATTCCTACGTTAAGCACAGTTTGCTGATTGAGCTCCATCATAACAATCATTCTGATTCTGCGGTGTGTGCTTCAGGTCTGGTCTCTGACAGTGTTTACCACCCTGGGGAGTGACCCCCAACAGTATTGCGTAGCATATCCATGCCTGTACTGTGCCCAGGACTGGTGTGGTGGGCAGGGCTGCTAAACTTCTCTATAGTAGCACAATGCTGGCATAGGTGTGGGAGTGTGTGTCTGTCTATACAGTGTGTGGTGGCTGCAAACACCTTCCACAGCCCACACTGCAAGCACTGTTGCCAGTATTGGCCTGCCAATGTGCATAATGAGGAGCAAGGTACCATGGGTATAGCCCGGACAGGGTGACCTGGCCAGGATGTATCTGCACAGGGCATAGGGCACTGGCTGGGACATTGTAGTGGCCGGCCACCACCTACACAGACAGGGTGACCTCAGTATGTCCTGCTGGGGGTTCACTCTCACCCTGAATGTGCAGTGATGACAGCATGGCTAGGCACCCCCATCGTGCTATATAGTATTTCTCTTATGTGATATTTATGGGTTTTCTTTTGGGGCCCAGTCACTGATTTATCTGCTTGTTGTTTGTGCTGACATCCTAGTTCTGGGTGCATGCATTTCCACTGGGAACATGCACTATGGACTAGCTAGCAGACTGCAGCTGGTATGTGTCTTGATGGAATGGCTTGCAGGGTGCAGTGGCTGAAGGCTTGCTGCAGGAGAATATCAGATAGGGGTGGGGTGCAGCTTAGCATGTCCAGGCCTAAAGTCTGTCTGCTATTGTGTTATGGATGTGTACAGGGCTGCATTGACTGCCCTGTAGGGTGTCTTTTCCCCAGCAGGACTGGGGTTGATGGTCCCCTCTACTGCCACCATTGCAGGGAGGTAGAATGTGGATCTGTTGATGGGAGACCCTGTTTGCCACCCTCAGCCTGGGGGGGTCCATGGGGGCTGCACTTGACTAAGACAGCCAAGGTGTTTCTGCAGAAACTACCTATCTCACATATTAACACTGCTTTGGACGTCTGGCATGGCCTCTTTCAGCCATGGAAGGTGCTGTGGACCTGGTACTGGGCGCCTCACTGCACTCTCAGGGTGAGCACAGTACCCGCACAATGTGACGGTGTGTAGCTACTCTGTGCCAGTAAAACACACGGTCAGTACCCCCTACCAGGCCGAGGTGTTGTGGGGGGTGCATTCCCCATCTTGTGTTTATCTGTGGACAGCTGATTTGCATGTGCAGTGCATCATGGGTACGGGTGGGCTAACCCTATCCTGGTGACCACAGCAGACTGTCTGTGTGGTGACATGCACTCCCTCTGCAGCCAGCCAGGGACTTGCTAGCTGTTATAGGGTTGTAGCACAATGGTTACTTCACTGCCTGTAGAGCCAGAGGTTGTGGGTTCAAACCCACAGTGGGGTTATTTGATTGGGCTGCCCAGAGCATCATCTCTTTTTAATGTACATTATTGCTGCCAGCAAAAACACCCTCATCGTACTGTACCCATAAGGTGCCTCAGAGGGCGCTTTATAGGGCGCCCTATAGGTTACCTTATGGTTACAGTCCATATAAGGTGCACTATACGTTATCCTGTGGAGCAACTTATAGGGTGCCCTATAGGGGACATTTTAGGGTGCCTTGGCGGACAGTGCACTTTAAAATGTGCCTGATGGGGCGCCTTATGTTAACACACTTTGAGAGTGCGTTTGCTAGTAGTGATAATTAAAATAAAAATAAAATGTCTCCTAAAGCAATCTTCCCCATAATATGTAATGCCTCAGTCAGCCTTGTTCATTGGGCACTGTGGAGGATTGAACCCCTGATTGCTGCACCATTGGTCAGTATCGTTAACCATTGTGCTGTGGTTCTGTTACTGTGCTTGCACATCAGCGCGCCGCCTTATGCCGCCCAATATTAAAATGCCTCCTAAAGCAATAGCACATTGTCTTATGCCCATCAGCTTGCCACCTTATGCCCCCCAATATTTCACTGGCTCCTAAAGTAATGCCTTAGCCAGCTGTTTTCATTGGGCACTGTGGGGATTGAACCCCAGATCCCAGCTTCATTGGTCAGTGTCTTAACCATTGTGCTGTGGCTCTGCTCTTCTGCTTGCATATCAGCGCGCCACTTATGCCTCCCGCACAGCTTTCTCATGCGCTAATGTGCGGGGCACACATGGGCGTCACGCACCTTAGTGCATATTTAAATCACGGTTTTCTTTTTCAGAAAGAAACGCCCACTCCTTATATGGCACCCGCACACTAGCACGGCCCGCACATTAGCGGGGTTTTAGTAAACATACCCCTTGGTCATGTTACTCGATTAGCTCATCTACTCTAGACATGGGATACACTTCTAGTTTAGAAGCTGCATTGACCCTCCAGGAGTCAAGGCAGAATCTGATGCTTCCATTGGGTTTAGGAACCAAGACAATGGATGATGACAAGTCACTCATAGACTCTTCTATCATTCCCAAGTTAAGCATCTTTTCCAGCTCCTTGGCAATGGCCTGTCACCGGGCATCCAGAATCCAGTAGGGTCATTTCCGGATAACCACCCCAGGGTCAGTAACAATATTTTGACAAATTAGGTGGGTTTGTCCTGGGTGGGTGGCGAACACCTTTAAATTCCGGGGGATCAAACCTTCTAAATCTCTTTTCTTGGGACTTGAGCTGGATCCAATGGGACTGAAATTTCCTGTTCGGCTTGAGCTCTTTCCACACTGAGTTTGGCCACCTCTCTGACTTTCCTCAGTCAGTCTTGCATTTGTGTAATGCACTCTACCAAATTACGCCCGGCATGGGGTTCTTCTTCCCATGTCTAATAAGCTTTCTTACAATGTCTAATATGCCTCTTAGCTGTCATCCGAAGAGAAACTCAAAAGATGAAAACTCCATGGAACTCTGAGATACATCACGGATGGCAAACATCAAATAGGGTAGAAGAATGTCCCAATTCTTCCTGTCCTCCCGCACAAACTTTTTTAACATCTGTTTCAGAGTTTTATTGAATCACTCAATGAGGCCATCCATCTGTGGATGATATGCTGATGTTCGCAGCAACTTGACCTTCACCAAGGCACACACTTATTTCATCACCTTGGATACAAAGGGTGTTCCTTGATCAGTGACAATCTCATTGGGTATTCCCACCCGTGACATTACTTCCCAGAGGGCACTCGTGAATGTAATAGTCTTCATATTCCTTACAGCAATGGCCTCTGGGTATCCAGAGCCGGCCCATCCATTGTGTGGGAATGGCCTCACACTTTACTGGCTGCAGACAGAACTGAGGAGGCCCAAATTCCCAGCTTACCTCTGAACAGCTGTGGGAGTAAAGAGAGGTGTTTGCCTTCTCTCCCATGGCTGTGATAAAAAGGAATCCACCGACACAAGTCATACATGCCCCCGTTTGACCTCCTGGCACTCAGTACACTGGTGGGCTCCTTTTTATCACAGCCATGGGAGAGAAGGCAATTGTCACTCTTTAATCTTGCAGCTGTTCAGAGATGAGCCAAAATTGTTGTGTAGCTTGGGGGCTAGAATGGGAACAGGAATGGGGGGCTAGAATGGAATGGGGTGGACTGGGGGTTAGAATGGAAATGGGGTGGACTATGGGCTAGAACGGAAACAGGGGGCCAGGACTGGAAATGGGCTGATGCTGGGGGTTAGGGGACTGGGACTGGAACTGGAAGGGAGCAGATTCTGGGAAGGACTGGAAGTGAATTGATACTTGGATTTAGAATTGAAAATGGGCTGAGAATGAGGGACTGGGACTAGAAGGGAGCTGATGCTGGGAAGGACTGGAGGAAAACTGATACTAGGGGGTTAAGGCTGGAAATGGCATGGGGATGGGGGATGGGGAACTGGGACTGGAAGGGAACTGATGCTGGGAGGGACTGGAGGAGGACTGATACTGGAGGGTTAGGACTGGAAATGCGCTGTTGCTGGTGGATGGGGGACTGGGACTAGAAGGGAGCGGATGCTGGGAGGGATTGGAGGAGGACTGATACTGGAGGGCTAGGACTGGAAATGTGCTGGTGCTTGGGATGGGAGAATGGGACTGGAAGTGAATGAATGCTGGGAGGGGCTGGAACTAGAAGGGAGCTGATGATAGGGGAGGACCAAAAGGGGGTGGGGCTGGGACTGGCAGGAGAAAAAAAGAAGCTGGGGGAATGAGGATGGAGAGGGGAACAGATATTTAGTGTGGGAGGGAAGAAAAATCTATGATTGGCTGAGTACTGGGATAGTAAGTGGGGACTGAGAATGGAGAATGGTGAAATTTCAGTGGATGAAAAGGGAATAAAAAGAAATGGAGGAAAAAGCAAAAGGGGAAAGATCAGTATGTAGAGAGAATGGAAAAAAATAGAAGAGAGAAAAAAGGACAAATGGACAGCAGACAATGGAGAGTTAGCAGAAGACATGAAGAAAATAGAAGAAAGTGAGTGGGGCAATTGCAACTGAAAAATAAAATGCCCAAACAACAAAAGGTAGAAAAAAATTGTTTTATTTTGAATTTATTAACTGGAATATGTTAGCTCTGGGAAATGTGCATTGCTAACGTTTTGCATTTTGTTTAGTACAAGAGGAAATTAATTTATAGTTTTATTTCTCCAGTATTGTTGTATATTCCAAGTTTGACTTTTGGGTTTCTCTTCATATTTCTAAACTGTGATCCCTTGTCTATGTTTGCTTATGGTCTATGTTTTGCATGTGTAACCAAGCTGCAGTATTCTCTTCATGTAGTTTCTATGTGGTAGTCCTACTTATTCTCTTTCCCCAGTAGGAGATGTATTGGTATTCTCTGAGATGTATTGGTTTAATATTTGCAGTATTGCCTTTTATAGGTAGGATTTGGTGCTTTATGAGTCCTGGTAGTGCTGTTATGATATGGTGGGTTTGCTATGGGTTCTAAATGAGCAGGGTGTATAGTACTTCTCAATATGCCTGACAGTTGACACTGGAGTATAGTAATGTAGAAATCTGGTAGTC
Source organism: Ichthyophis bannanicus (assembly GCA_033557465.1). Classification (NCBI taxonomy): domain Eukaryota; kingdom Metazoa; phylum Chordata; class Amphibia; order Gymnophiona; family Ichthyophiidae; genus Ichthyophis; species Ichthyophis bannanicus. The sequence goes on from CM066033.1 coordinate 1,258,247,577, forward strand.
TCTTTATCCTCACTATCCATGCAAATAGTATTGAGACACTCATTAAGAGGCATGTTTACTAAAAGTTAATGTGCATTCACAAATATTAATATGCGCTAAGTGTAGCAATACACATTTATTTCTATTGGTGCAGTAGCACTTAACGCATATTAATATTTAGTAAACATGCCCCTAAACATTGCCAGGACAAAAAAGAGGCTTGTGAAGGGCTCCTTTGAAAGCCATCTAAAATTTTAGATGAGTAACATATATATTAAATGTATGCAAATGAGATACAGTGGCTATGCAAATAAGGCCCCGCAATGAGTCTCCGCCCATGGCCCCACATCACCCTGGGACCGCCCTTGCGGGTATCAGGTAGGGTAGTCGAGTATGACTAAAATATTCTTGTTGCCTCGGGTGGTTCACTCCAAGGGTTCTACCAGATCCATGGCCACTCTTTCAAATGGGGTTTCAATGATGGTCATAGGCACTAGAGGTACATATCAAACTCTAGTGGGGTTATGAAATTGGAAGATGAGACATGATTGGCAATATAATTGCACCTCTTTATGACTCCAGTCTAGAAAAATCAGGTTAAAGCATGCTCTAGCTTTTTCTCCACCCCCAGGTGTCCTCCTAATTAATGGCTACAGGCCAACAATAACACCTGCTGATGATAGGGCCAGGGAACTATCAATTGTTCTACCTCTTCTCCCTCTAGGGCACTCTCAGCCACTCTGTATAATAAATCTCCATTTAGCACAAAATAGGGAAAGGTTCTTGAAGAGGACTCTACGTTACCTACTGGAACCCCATCCACCTCCAAAACCCACTCTCGGTCATGTTTAAGGGACTCATCCTCTTGCTGGGCCCTCCTGAAGCTCCCTGGATATTCTCCCAGCCTCCACTCTGGGAAGGGGACAATTGTATTTGGTCACTAACATTGAGTCCTGAGCTATCCCCAGGGATTTCTTCCCTAGGTTCTCCCTCTCTAGATCCTTCCCGCATAGCTGCCCCCAGATTCTGTTGGTAGCGTAGCTTTTCCCAGTGATGCCAAATCCGGGACTTAGCAGGCTTGGGATTCTCAAAATATAGATCGGGGTCTTCCAGGGGGAAAATCTCTGGGAAATCTTCCTGGTCTGACTTAGCGGAGCTGTGATTTAGCTAGGCCCATTTCGTTCCAAAGATTGGATAGTCTCAACCAATCACCCTGGATATTTATTTATTTAATAGGTTTTATATACTGACTTTCTACAGTTCAAGATGGTTTACAAGGAACACAAAGACAGTATATTTCAACTGAATACATTGTAACAATAAGGATCACAGTATAAATGATTAACAAGAAACTTACTCTTTGCGGAGGCTTAAGAACTATTTAAATGGAGGCTAAAAGGGCTATTTACATGGAGGATTATATAAGAGGTTAGAGGGAGCTATGTAAGTAGGGAAAAGTGTTCCTGGAAGAGATGAGTTTTCAATTTCTTCCGGAATTCGGAATGATTGGGACAGTTCCGTAATTCATATGGTAAGGCATTCCAGACAGAGGGGGCGTAAAGAGAGAATGCACGATTACAAGTAGTTTGGCTACATGTTCTCTTAGATGTTGGGATGGATAGAAGGTTTTTGGTGATGGTGCGGTGTGTTCTATTGTTATTGGAATTGGATAGGAGCAAGGAGAGGCAAGGAGCAGACTCATTGGAAATGATTTTGTGAATGAGGGTGATTGCTTTGAATTTAGCTCTGGACTGAATGGGGAGCCAATGTAGATCGTAGAGGATTGGCGTTATGTGTGAGCGTCTGGGGTTATTAGTGATGAGCCGAGCTATTGTGTTCTGTGCCATTTGGATGGGATGTAGGCTGTTCTTAGGAAGGCCATGATAAATGAGATTGCAGTAGTCGAGGGTTGGGATGGTGAGGGCCTGGCAGACAGTGCGAAAGGAGTCTGGGTTTAGGAGAGGTTGGAGGTTCCGAAGGGTATGTAGTTTTGCATATATTGTGTTAGAGGGTTTTTTTATCTGTTCATGGAATGTAAGGTTCTGATCAAGAATAAGACCGAGATATTTCACTTGATTTTTAATGGTGAGGGTGAAATCTCCAAGTGTAAGGGTTGTAGGTGGGGTATAGGAAGCGTTGGTGAATACTTGAAGGGCTTCAGTTTTGGATTGGTTAATTATGAGGTTGTGATTTGAGATCCAGGTCTTCAGGTTTGCGATGCATTCAATTAGGTTTGAAAAACTAGGGTTTGTTAAATTGAAAGGGGTGAAACACATAATGTCATCTGCGTATAATTGGTAATAAATTCCATAATTTTGAAAAATCTTGCAGACTGGTTGAAGGAATATGTTAAATAGTAGTGCAGATAAGAACATAAGAACATAAGATATGCCATACTGGGTCAGACCAAGATCCATCAAGCCCAGTATTCTGTTTCCAACAGTGGCCAATCTAGGTCATATGTACCTAGCAGTTTCCCCAAGGGACACAGGTTCCACAAATGCTTGTATTGGTTCAAGCATTGATATCCTGGGTCCCTTCTTAATAATGGTTTATGGACCTTTCCTCCAGGAACTTGTCCAAACCTTTTTTAAACCCAGCTACACTAACAGCCTTTACTACATCCTCCGGTAACAAATTCCAGAGTTTGATTACACGTTGAGTGAAAAAATATTTTCTTTTATTAGTCTTAAATAGTTTACCCTGTAGCTTCATTGCATGTCCCCTAGTCTTTCTATATTCTGATAAGGTAAACAATCGATCTACGTTTACCCGTTTCACTCCGTTCATTAATTTATAGACTTCTATCATATTACCCCTCAGCCGTCTCTTTTCCAGGTTAAAGAGCCCTAACCTTTTTAGCCTTTCTTCATAGGAGTATCCTTCCATCCCCTTTACCATTTTGGTGGCTCTTCTCTGAACCTTTTCTAAAATCGCTATATCCTTTTTAAGATACGGTGACCAGAATTGCACACAATATTCAAGGTGCGGTCTCACCATGGAACGATATAGAGGCATTATAATATCTTTTGTTTTATTTTACATTCCTTTCCTTATCATACCTAGCATTCTCTTTGCTCTCTTGGCCACCGCTGCACACTGGGCCGACGGTTTTAACATGGTATCCACAATGACGCCTAAATCCTTTTCCTGGGTGGTGGTTCCTAATGTGTAACCTTGCATCATGTAACCATAGTTTGGGTTGTTCTTCCCTAGGTGCATAACCTTGCACTTGTCCACATTAAATTTCATCTGCCATTTTGATGCCCAGTCTTCCAATTTATCAAGATCCTCTTGCAATTTTCCACAATCCTCTTGGGTTTTAACAACTTTAAATAGTTTTGTGTCATCTGCAAATTTGATAACCTCACTCGTTATTCCACTTTCCAGGTCATTTATGAATATGTCAAAAAGCAGCGGACCCAGCACAGATCCCTGGGGTACACCACTATTCACCTTTCTCTATTGGGAAAATTGGCCATTTAGCCCTACCCTCTGCTTTCTATCTTTTAACCAGTTCCTGATCCACAATAGTACACTGCCTCCTATCCCATGACTCTTTAGTTTTGCCAAAAGTCTCTCATGAGGGACCTTGTCAAAGGCTTTCTGAAAGTCCAGATACACAATATCAACCGACTCACCTTTGTCCTCCTGATTATTCACTCCTTCAAAAAAACATAACAGATTAGTAAGACAAGATCTTCCTTGTCTAAAGCCATGTTGGCTGTCTCCCATTAGGTCATGACTATCTACATGCTGAGTAATTTTATAATTTATGATGGTTTCTACCATTTTTCCCGGTACTGATGTCAGGCTCACCGGTCTGTAGTTTCCCGGATCACCCCTGGAACCCTTTTTAAAAATTGGTGTTACATTGGCGATCCTCCAATCTTCAGGTATTAGAGATGATTTTAATGATAGTTCACAGATTACTAATAGCAGGTCTGCAATCTCGTATTTTAGTTCTTTCAACACCCTTGGATGTATACCATCCGGCCCAGGTGATTTGCTACTCTTCAGTTTATCTAATAGTTGTAATACATCTTCCCGATGTATCGATATTTCCTTCAATTCTTCTGCACCTTTAAATACCACTTCAGTCATGGGTAACATCCCTACATCTTCCTTAGTAAAGACTGAAGCAAAGAATTCATTCAGTCTCTCCGCTATCGCCTTGTCGCCTTAGTGCTCCTTTAACCCCTTTATCATCTAATGGACCAACTGACTCTCTCACAGGTTTTTTGCTACGAATGTACTTGAAAAGGTCTTTACTTCGTGTTTTTGCTTCCGCAGCAAGCTTCTTCTCAAATTCTCCCTTTGCCTGCCTTATCAATGCCTTGCATTTGACTTGCCAGTGCTTGTGCTGTTTCCAGGTTTCGTTGTTTGGCTCTTTTTTCCATTTCCTGAAAGATGCTTTTTTGGCAACAACAGCCTCTCTGACCTCACCTTTAAACCATGCTGGCAGTTTTTTGGACTTCCTTCCACTTTTCTTAAAGCGTGGAATACAGCTGGTCTGGGCTTCCAATATAGTATTTTTCAACAACAGCCAAGCCTGAAGTACGTCTTTAACCTTTGCAACTGCTCCTTTTATTTTTTTCTTAACTGTTTTCCTCATTTTATCATAGTCTCCCTTTCGAAAGTTAAAAGGTAGTACTGTGGATTTCCTTACTATCCCTCCTTCACTAATTAAATCAAAGGCGATCATGCTATGATCACTATTGCCAAGAGGCCCCAACAACCTTATCTCTTGCACTAGATCTGGTGTTCCACTAAGGATTAGGTCTAATAAGGCTTCCCCTCTGGTCGGTTCATGAACCAGCTGCTCCAAGAAGCAGTCATTTATTTCATCTAGGAACTTTATCTCCCTAGCATGTCCTGCCGTGACACTGACCCAGTCGATACCGGGGTAGTTGAAATCACCCATTATTATTACTGTGCTGTAACTTTTGTTAGCTTCCTTGATTTCTTTGAGCATTTCATCATCCATTTGGTCATTCTGGCCAGGCGCTCGATAGTACACCCCCACTGCCATTGCCTCCCCCCTTTTACATGGAATTTCAATCCATATAGATTCTACAGCAGATTTTGTTTCCTGCAAAACTTTAATCCTTTCTGACTCAACGCCCTCTCTAACATAGAGAGCAACCCCTCCACCAATTTGATCAGCTCTATCATTACGATATAGTTTGTACTGAGGTATCACAGTGTCCCACTGGATGTCCTCCTTCCACCATGTCTCTGATATTCCAATCATATCTTGGAGTGGAGGAGTGGTCTAGTGGTTGGGGCAAGGTACTTCAGGCCTAGAAGGTCATGGGTTCAAATCCCACTAGAGGACAGCAACCTTGGGTCAGAAGGACTGGGGTTTCTAGTCCCACTGGTGCTCCTTGTGGTCTTTGGTAAGCCACTTAACCCTCCATAGCCCATGTTCCCTGTAAAATAGTTATCTCCAAGTTATAATGCCCTGTTCAATGTAATTTCAGTTTGTTCAATGTAAACCACACTGATGCAGAATAGCACAGTATATAAGAGAATATAAATATCTAACCTTTCATTTAGTGCTATATATTCTAACTCTCCCATCTTATTTTTTAGACTTCTAGCATTTGCATACAAGCATTTTAGAGAATGTATTTTATTCATATTAATTTGGCTATTGTTAGATATGGGTAATTTAGGATCTTTAAGCTCTGTCTGCTCCATACTTGAGGGCTTTTGGGCTACTTTACTCTTTTGTGGAACCTCTCTGCTTTTGGTAGTATCCTTCAAAGATACATTCTTCCGAACCATCCGCTCTTGGGTGACTGTCGGCTTTCCCCTAATATCTAGTTTAAAAGCTGCTCTATCTCCTTTTTAAAGGTTAATGCCAGAGAGCCTGGTTCCATCCCGGTTAAGGTGAAGCCCATCCCTTCGGAAGAGCCCCTCCTTTCCCCAGAATGTTCCCCAGTTCCTAACAAATCCAAAACCCTCATCTCTGCACCATTGTCTCATCCACGCATTGAGACTCCGGAGCTCTGCCTGCCTTTTGGGTCCTGCGCGTGGAAGAGGAAGCATTTCGGAGAATGCTACCCTGGAAGTTCTGGATTTCAACTTCCTACCTAAAAGCCTAAATTTAGCCTCCAGAACCTCCCTACCATATTTTCCTATGTCATTGGTACCGACATGTACCAAGACAGCAAACTCCACCCCAGCACTATCTAAGACCTTATCTAGGTGGCGCGTGAGGTCCGCTACCTTCGCACCAGGCAGGCATGTTACCAGGCGATCCTCATGTCCACCAGCCACCCAGCTATCTACATGCCTAATGATCGAATCACCAACTATAACGGCTGTCCTAACCCTTCCCTGATGGGCACATGGCCCTGGAGAAACTTCCTCAGTGCAAGAGGGTTTTACATCACCTGGAGGACAGGTCCTAGTTACAGGATCACTTCCTGCCACACCAGGGTGATGCTCTCCTGTCACGTGACCTCTCTCCTCCATGGCAACAGGGATGCTGCCAGACTGGAGATGGGACTTCAGGACTATATCCCTGTAGGTCTCGTCTATGTACCTCTCTGTCTGTCTTATGCTTTCCAAGTCTGCTACTATAGCCTCTAGAGAACGAACTCGTTCCCTGAGAGCAAAGAGCTCCTTGCACCTAGTGCACACGTAAGACCTCTCACCAACTGGGAGAAAATCATGCATGTGACACTCAATGCAAAAGACTGAAAAGCCCCCATCCCGCTGCTGGACTGCTGTCTGCATCTTAGTTTTAAGTTTGTGTTTAGATCTAAGTTCTTTACTTACTAAGGGTTGCTATGGATATTTATACTAATAAAACTGTACCTAATACGTGTAATATACCTTGTTCACCTGAAGCTTAACTAATCTCAGGTCCTCAGTGTATGACTGATTTGGGTAATGAGCTTCACCTGAGAGCACCTCCTGCCTTGTAAGATGTGTAAGTACCTATAAAGCTACGATTATCCCAGGGGTGGGTGGGTGTGGGGAGGGAGGGAGGGAAATAACACTTATTAAAAGAGGGCTGCTACACAGTACTCTGTCTTGTGCTGCTGAGGTAAGCTATATTCTGATTTGATTTAAATTATAGCTCTTAGCTGCTGCTAGGCTCTAACGTCTTATAAAATTTAAACTACAAGCTCTCTGCTGGGTTCCAAATGTAACCAGAAAGCTCTCTTCTGTGTTTTAAATTTAAACTAAAAGTACTTTGCTGTTACTAGGCCCTGAGTGACTATTAAATTTAAACTACAAGCTCTCTGCTGGGTGTGAAATGTAACCAGAAAGTTCTCCTCTGTGTTTTAAATTTAAACTTAAGCTGCTGCTACTAGGCCCTGACTGATTTAACAAAAATAGTGGGTTCACAGATTAATTAGCTTTAATACAAAGAATTCCTTTTAGAAAATTACCAGAAGTATATACTCACAGTTGCAGATCTCTCTCCAGAAGTAACAGTCCCTTTTTCTAGTCCTTCAAGACCAGATAGACTGGATCCTTGGGGATATGAGAGCAAGGGCAGTGCCATGACCTTGAACGTGCCTTGCCCTGCTGGGGTCTTAAGTGAAATCTATGCCATTGGTTACTACCTCTGCTTTCCATATACACAGGCGGGTATTACTGTCTTTGCATAGTCAATTTGAAATCGGGTTATGGTTTCCCAGCGAATGAGGGTCCGCACACTCCCAGAGTCTATCAAGACCTGGAGATGGGTTCCCTTGAGTTGTGCTAGAATTACAAAGTTCTGTGCCCCGTTGCGGGGAGTGTCTACAAAAGCACAGGTGTGAAGGGTGGTTAGGCTGGCATCCAATGGTTCTTCCATACCCAGCGGACATTCCCGAGCAAAGTGTTCCTGGGCTTCATACCTAAAACAGGTGAAGAGGTCATGGCTGGGCTATGCCCTTATCTAAGAGGTGACGTTGGGGGTCAGAACATGGGAGCCAACATCTGTTCTGGCTTCCCCTTCTGTCCTCCTGGGCCGATGGGGATGTCGTCCCCTTCTCACTGTCCGCTTCAGTCATCAACTGTGCTTCATGATACCCCTCGGCTATTTGCAGTGCACTCTCCAGTGTAAGCTTGGGGTGCTGATGTACCCACTGCTTCATCAGGGCAGTCAGGTCTTGCAAAAACTGCTCCAATAGCACAATCTTGGCTATCTCTGGCCTGGTCTTTCCATCCGGTTGCAGTCACTTTCATGCAAGCTCCTTCAATCGGCAGTGGAACCTCCAAGGGATCTCTTTTATCTGGAGCCCCCCCCCCCCTTTCTGAATCGCTGACAGTATGCCTCTGGTGTACAGCCAGCCTGTTCCAATATGGTGGCCTTGACAGCTGCATATGTAAATTGCCATCAGGACTGATATCCTGGAATGCAGCTTGACTGCTTCCCATCAGCAAATTCTCCAAATAAGTAGTCCAAATTGCTTCTGGCAACCCGGTCATACAGGCAGTTTATTCAAAGTCCACCAAAAGGTAGTCAGGTTCCTCTTCTGTCGTCATTTTCATTAGTGGATATGCTAGATGGTAGAATGAGGTCCCTGTAAGGCATGAGTCAACTGAGCCAAGGAACTCCTTTGTAACTCCCCTTGCACCTGAATAAGATCTTGTAGCTACTGATGATATTGCTGTTGCTGCTGCTGATATTGTTGTTTTTGCCGCTGCCCTTTTAGCAGGGCTTGATGAAACTGCTACTGACCTTCTGCCAGAACCTGGAGGAGCCGCTCCATCCTGGCTTGTCACTGTTCTCTTGCAACACCATCACCACAGCTTCCTCTTCTGCAGCTGGGTTAACCCTGCAGTATTCCACTCCAATAAACCTTTAGCTGCCTCTAGTGGTCAAAACAAAGTATGCCTGTTTGGCATTGACTATACGTTCTTCAAGCTCCATAACTAGAGTGAAGCTAACCCTCTTAGCCCTTACAAACAAACAAAACAGAAAATCCCATTGTGCTGTAGAGGCCCGGCCCTGTAGAGATGTGGATTCGCCCTCACTCATGTGGTTAAAGGAAATCCCACCACTGCCACCAGGCCAGAAAGAAGTTCATGGAAAACAAAATCAGCTTTTTATTTCTGTCCCAGCTTGTTAAACCTCCACAAGCTGTTTCTCTTGGCCTTTCCTCCAGCCCCAGTTAAAGTTTTTACCTCAGAACTTCTTTGCACGACTTGCCTTGGAGGAACTGCTGGCTCCACGGATATCTGTCCCTCCTGCAGTCTGCTGAGTTCTTAACATCTCCCTGTGAATTCTGGACTCCAGACTCTCTTAAAGGGGATGATACTCCTTTTGGAGAGGGACGAATAACATTCTATAGACCTCAACACAGGATCCTACCTAAGGACCTTGGAATCATAGAGATATTGATGCAGAATGTATGGTCTTCCAGCTTAAGGTAGTTTTCTGCAAAACTGATGTAGATATTCCTTTTAAGTTTAAAGTTTTCAAGTATTTTGGAAGTCCATTTGGTATTGCTCTAAGAGGTCCAATCACTAATTTTTGCTTTCAAAGTGTTTTTACTTCAATTTGTAAATTGCAGTGGGCTCGATATTCAGTGGTGTGGCTAGCACTTTTAAAACGTGTAGCTGTCACTACCCAGGATTTTCATTGCTGGATCCATATCCAGCCACTGTCATTGATTATCCTGGTTGCCGCATGGCATGGAAGCTAACTGGGCAGCGGCGATATTGAGCCGCTGCCTGATTAGCTTCGAGGGGTAAAGCTAGGCCAGCTTTTCCCACGCCTATCTTAACTCGTGGTTTGCTAACTGGGCAGCAATTCAATATCACTGCTTCTCAGTTAGTGACAGGTGCTGCCTCCGCCCAGCCCCCGGAACGCCCATGACATGACCGAGTGCTATGCAGTTAGCATCGGGGTGCGTTAGTGCCGCTGAATATCCCTCTACGTGGCATTTACATAATTTACAGGTCTGTAAAACATGTAAATGCCTTTGAATATCAGGCCCAGTACTTTTTTTTCTCCAGCTGTTTTTCTTTAATTTGACTATCACTGGCTATTACTACATCTATAAACCATGTGTTTTTCCTTTCTATAGCTGTGATGTCAGGAAATGTTGAGTTCCAAGTGGCTGTCAGTTTGAATTTTAAAATCCTGCAAGATCTGGACATACTCATTTTCTATAACTTTTTTAAATAATATGGCCCAGTAGTTCTTTGCTGTGTAACCATATTCTTTGCAAAGAATGCAATGGACTAATTTAGCTACTCAGTTATGTCGCTGTTTATAATCAGTTTGGACTGTTTTGATGCCTTTGAATTATGGTGCTGGTGACGAATACCGTGTATATCATAGACTGCCTGAAGAACAAACCATCTAAACTCCCCCCCTGGATTGTGCTATTGGGCTAGCTCCTTGGGGCGACTCCTGAGGCATCTCATCGGTGCCTTCCTCTGCTGAATACTGTGTCCTTCTCCGGGACTCCCACACCTTCATGACTTTCTTTGGCAAGGTTCCCTCTGGTGTCTCTCTGCTCACATTTCTTTCACTCCTTTTTCTCATGGCTTCCATCCCTGTAAATTGGGGCTGGCGCCCATTTCCAACCCACTCACTCCTCCTGCCTCTCCCCTCGCATTCTACCGCTAATCTTCTCCTCTGTCATCCTTCTCCTTTCTCCCCCACTTCCCTCCTCCTCTTTTCTCTTGTTTCCCTACTGCGCCTAGCCCTCCTCAATTACTGCTGCTCTGCGCTCTAAAGCTGTTCCATTTCACAATCTTATTCTGCAACACTCTCCTTTCAGAGACCTGGCTTCAAGATGGCGAAGAACCGCTCCCCCATCGTTGTCTCCCTCCGGGCTATTCCGCCTCTGTTACCCCACGCCATGGTCGGTCTGGTGGAGGGGTTGCAGCCATCTACCGCTCCTCCCTCCCCATCTGTGAGCTTTCCTTCTCCCCTGCCCTGCACTATCCTGAGTCCCTTCTGATTTTCCTCCTCCTCTTCACTTCCTGTTATGTATTCTCCCCCTGCTCCTCAGCCCTACCTCTGGGACTCCCTCCTTTTCACTGTCTCCGAGGCCTCCCTCCTCTACCCCAACATCCTTTTCATCGATGATTTTAATGTTCATTTGGATTCCCCTTCCACCTCTCGCAATTCTTCCTTTCTTGCCCTCCTTTCTGACTTGTCTCTTCTCCAGCATGTTCTCTTCCCCACTCACTTCGCTGGCCACACCCTTGGTCTCGTGATCTTCCCCCGCGCTTCCCCCTTTACTCCTTCTTCTCTGTCCTCCTTTCCAGTTCCCTGGTCAGGACTCTTCTATCTCCTATTTTATGTTGCTCTCCCTGCCCACTTGCCCCCTTGCCAGTCCCCCCCTTCTCCTCACTCTCCTGTCGCATTACACCCAACACCCTCCAACATTTTCCCCCTTCAGATACCTTCTTCAGACCTGACTTCCACACCCTCTCCCCTGACCACCAAGTTCATGTCTGGAATTCTGCCCTGTCTTCTGCTCTTGATACCCTCACCCCACGTCACCCGGCCCCTCATTCTCGTAAGCCCAACTGCCACCCCTGGTACCACCATGGCCTCCTTCTCCACTGTGCCCATCTCCGTTGCACCAAGTGCCTTTGGCACAAGCGCCCTTCCAAGGATTCCTTGACCCACTTCCGCTGCTATCACTCCTACTATTGTTCCCTCATACATGCCGCCAAACAGTTCTACTACACCACTCTTATCTCCTCCTCCTCCAATTCCTCCCGCCAGCTCTATTCTGTTCTCCGGTCCCTCTCAGCCCCTCACACTCGCTTCTCCTCAGTTCCCCCGGTTGCCCCTCTTGACCCTGCCCTCTTAGCAACCTTCTATAGTGATAAGGTCCAGGTACTCCATTCCTCCTTCCCTGCCTGTCCCTCCCCACTTTCCCCTCCCCCATCCATCCCCCCATCCCCAGCCCTCCTTTCCTTCTCCCCTGCATCCTCTCCTGTGAATCCTTCCCTCTCTCACCACTGGTCTGCTTTCCATCTTGTTTCCCTTGTCGAGCTGACCAGAGTATTTTCCAAATCTCGCAAAACCACCTGTCAGCTCGACCTTATCCCTTCTCCCTGGCTCAGCGAACCATCCCTCATGCTTTTTCCTCTCATGCTCTCTATTTTCAACTCTAGCCTCTTCTCCAGTCTCTTTCCTGCCCCTTGGAAGCATGCCATTATCCAACCCTCCCTGGACCTGTCCGTCCCAGCCAACTGGTGCCCCATTTCCAACCTTCCTTACCTCTGTAAACCTTTGGAGAAACTGATCTTCACCCAGTTCACTTCTCATCTAGACTCTGCCCTCACTCTCCATCCCCGCTAATCCAGTTTTCGCCCAGAACACAGTACTGAAACTATTCTCGCTTTTCTTCTCAATGAACTTCACTCTTCTCACGACCAGGGACTCTATTCTATCTCTGTCTCCCTTGAGCTGTCCTCTGCCTTTGACCTCGTGGATCATCGTACACTTCTCGCCTGCCTTTCTGAAGCCAGCCTCTGTGGCTCTGCACTTTATTGGTTTCGCACCTTTCTATCCTCCAGATCCTTCTCCATCCTCTCTGGCCCCTCTTCCTCACCCATCATTCCCCTACCCTGCGGCGTCCCTCAGGGCTCCATTCTTGTCCCTCTCCTCTTCAACATCTTTCTGGCTCCTCAAAACTTTCTGATTCAACAACACTGTATCTCTGTATATTACTACGCAGACGACATCATTCTCCTGCACATACTAACCCCACTGCCCCCGACATTACCGCTCTTAACAACTGCCTCTCTTATGTCAGTGTCTGGTTAGCCTCAAATTTCCTCCATCTCAATTTAGAAAAAAAAACAAGCTATCTGATTCACATTCAGTCATCCCACCCCTTCCCTAGCACCCTCATATTCCTCCTCCCCCATCCCCCTAGTCCCTGCTCTACGCTACCTTGGTGTTACCCTAGACTCTGCCATGTCTTTTCATGATCATTTGCCGTCCATAATCTGCTGCTCCTTCTTTTCCCATTGCCAGATTCGTGCTCTTTGTCCCTTCCCCGTCAACTCTTCCCTGGTTAATCTCCTCCTCTCTCTAGTCATGAGCAGGATCATTGCAACATTGCCCTTGCTGGCCTCCCTCAATATCAGTTACATAGACTTCAATTATTACAGAATACTGCAGCCCATATTGTCACTCACGCCTCTTGCACTGACCATGTAACACCTCTCCTTATCCACCTCCATTGGCTCCCCATTGCTTACCAGATCCAGTTCAAGGTCTTAATCCTCGTTCACAAAGCTAATCACACTGGCTCTCCTAAATGCACTCCTCAGAAATCACATTACAAGACTACCAAATAATGCAACAGAACTACAACAGCCTTATCAACAGTCAAAAGGAGCAATACCATACAAATCTCATCTTAAAGGCTAACAACAAGCCAAGAGAACTCTTTGAGATAGTCCAGTCCCTTACAAAAGAACCATCACAAAAGGACGAAGTCAAGATTCACTCACAAACATTTGCAGATTTCCTCCTTTTCAAGAACAACCCCCCCCCTTGAGAACCTAAGACCTCACTAATACCTCCTCTCCTTTTCTGAACACATGTCCTACCTTACCAAACAGGTGGAGTGAAGTCCACATCCCCACAACTGAGAAAGTTACTCACACCATCACTGAGCTAAACTCCAGCACAGCTCCATCAGATCCCTGCCCGGTGGCATGAATACAATCAACAAAAGAAGAACTGATCAAAGACATCCACAGACTAATAGGCACCTCCCTAACCCAAGGTTGCATGCCCACCACGCTCAAAGAAGCCACAATCCATCCAATCCCAAAAACACCAGCACTGGACACCACAGATCCCGCTGCATATAGACCTATCTCCAGCCTCCCCTTTCTGACCAAGATTATTGAGAAGACCGTGCAAAGACAGCTCCAGGATCACCTGGACACACATGCTCCACTTGACTCGCATCAACATGGCTTTCGTCCTAACTACAGTGTGGAGACTCCACTCATCTACCTTCTTGACACCCTACTCAGAGGAATTGACAACATCAAAACCAATTTCCTGCTAGTATTCATTGACATTTCCTCTGCTTTTGACACAGTATCCCACAACATCCTCTTGAACAGACTAACAGACATTGGCCTATGCCACACTATCCACAAGTGGTTCCAATCATACCTCAGTGATAGAAGACAGAAGGTCAAAGTAGGATCACACACCTCCTCTTCATTTCACACAGCACAGGGGGATCCCACAAGGATCCTCCCTATCTGCCCTTCTATTAAACGTTTACATACGGCCAGTCTGCAACATCTTCAAAAAGCACAAGTTACAATACGCTATCTATGCTGATGACATCATGGCATACACCCCAATCACCCTAGACTCTCAAGACTACTCTTCCATGACAAATTGTCTCCAAGAAATATCCATCTGGCTTTCCAACAATAACCTATACATATACATGAAAAAGACTGAGACTCTAATCATCATAAGGAATACATTGTCCATCCTCCCTACTTCAATCTCGGTGGCAGACTCTACCATCCCAATTAAGGACGAAGTTTGTTATCTTGGAGTAATAATTGACCACCATCTAAGTTTACAACCACACATCAACAGAATCACTAAGAATGCATTATATAAACTTGCCACCATTCAAAGACTCAAGCCCCTCCTCAACAAGGATCATTTCCAATCAGTATGTCAAGCGATTATAACCCCTATTCTAGACTATTGCAACACAGTTTATCAAGGACTACCAAAACAAACAACAAGATCCTTACAACTGGTCCAAAATACTACCGCTAGAGTCATCACTGGTTCAAATAAACAAGACCATATAACGCCTCTCTTACAACAACTCCATTGGCTTCCAGTCACCGCCCGTGCTAGATACAAATCTGCCCTGACAATTTTCAAGATAAGATACAACATGTCTAGCTGGCGTTCTAGAGATGTTTTTCATTAGTCACAACAACAGACCTAAGAGACAGAGCATGACCGACACCATTCCTATACCCTGCACATACAGAAGAGCAAATAATTCCACTACAAGGAGAGCATTCTCACTTGCCGCACCTGCCATCTGGAACTCTCTCCCTGGGAGCATTCTCGCTTGCCGCACCTGCCATCTGGAACTCTCTCCCTGGGAAATTAAGGTCCACTGCTGACATGAAGGACTTCAGAAAACAATTAAAAACCTTCCTCTTCACTGACCAATTCCATGAGCCTACTTAACTCTCGAACAGCTGAACTTCCACCACATCCTGTATATATATATATGTTCATTGTAAATAAGTTCTGCTTTAGAGCATCCCTTGCAAGTCACCCCCCCACACACACACACAGAGTTTCATAACAAGTTCTATGTAAATGTGTGAGTTACAATGTAAACGGCTTTGATTCAATTATAAGGAGGTATATAAAAGTTGTTAAATAAATAAATACCTCTCTAACATGGTATGTCTCCATACTCCCCAACATCTGCTCTGACATATTCATGTTAACTGTATGTCTCTCCCCCCCCCCCCCACACACACATCTGGAATCCACCCAAAACTCTGCCTTCTCCTTCCTCGGCCCCAAACTCTAGAATTCCCTACCCCCAGACCTTCGGCTGGAACTCTCCTTTAACAGATTTAAATCTCTATTAACGACCCACCTCTTTTGCTCCACTTTTGACCTCCCTGTCCCCAGTTGAGGTATCTGTTCCCCAATTTTCTTTCTTGTGTCCTATCTCCTCTCTGCTAATCTCTCCTTCTGTCTTCTTTGGTTTCCTCTTTCCTGTCATGACTATGGTGTACTTTTCCCTTTTCTGGCAGTATGTTTTGAATTATTGCAAACCACTCTGGTGTATTTTCATAGGGCAGTATGTCAAGAATCTAAATAAACATAAACATAAACACACCCATACACACACCATCAGTCTGTATGCCCATGCATCTACCCATGCCCTGCTGCCCTGTTGAGTAACATTTTCCCATGATCTTTCAATCAAATCTCTCACACTGACATACCCAAACATATAAATAGAGGAAAGAGGAAACACGCCATTTTGTCACACTATATGGGTGGACTTTTCAACTTGTTTATTTATTTTATTTATTTATTTAACAGGTTTTTCTATATCGCCTCATCATAAATTCGAAGCGGTTTACATGGAACTGAAACTTGGAGGATTATAAGGGTTAATAATACTTTTAACAAATGCTAACTATATACATAAACGTTGCTGTGGATTAATGGAATACTGGAGCAATCAGCACTTATCCTTTATATACAGTTGTTATATTGTTATGTGGCATTATATTCTAGATGGGACCTTAGTATTCAAGGAAGAGATGGGTTTCTATGGCTTTCCTGAAGTCCAATAGATCTGTGATTGCGCATATTGAGGCGGGTAGTTCATTCCATAATTGTGGAGTGTACAGAGAGAAGGCTCTAATGCAAGTGGACTATTTTGCTGTTTTATAGCTTGGAGGAGTTTCCAGGATGTTGGGGTTTGCACCTCTTCTTGTTCTGGTTGGACGTGCTTTCTTGATCAATGGTTGAAGAGTCGTTGGAGATAGGTTGTTTAGTATCTTGAAGATTATTATTATGCTCTTTTATTTGGTACAGACAGTGACAGGGAGCCAATATAGCTGGTGGAGAGTTGGGGTTATATGACTGCATTTTGTTGTTCCTGTAAGGATTCTTGCAGCGGTGTTTTGTACCAGTTGCAAAGGAAGTATTGCTTTCTTTGGCAGGCTATGATAGATTATGTTGCAATAATCTATTATGGGTGTTACCATGACTTGGCATACTGTTCTGAAGTCATCAGTGAAAAGAGGTTTTAGTTTGTGTAGAGTTCGCAGCTTGTGGTATGCTGATTTAGTTGTTTTCTTTATTTGCAGTTTGAGGTATATGACCTCTTGTTTGTTGGTTAGAGTGTAGTCTAAGATCCTGAGTGTGTCCAGAGGGGAGAATTTAGTGTCTGGTAATATGCATCAATTCAGATTTTTTGATATTGATTCCAGGCATGCTGTGATTTGTGAGTAATCTGGGAGATTGATGTTGATGTGGGTAAAAATCATAATATCATCTGCATATATTCTGTAGTGGATGTTGTGATGTCTTATAATGTTGCATATTGGTTGGATATATATATATATATTGAGTAACAGTGCAGAGAGGGCTGAGTCTTGTGGGACACCCTGACATTGAATAAAAGGTTTAGACTGCTCTTTTTTGGTTCTCACTTGCTGGTTACAGTGGAACAAGTAGGAGATGAACCAGTCTAGTACTGTACCATTACTTCCAATATCTTGGAGCCTCTGTAGTAGAGTGTTGTGGTTAACAGAGTCAAATGCAGCGGTGATATCCAAGAAACATAAGATGAAGCCATGCAGTATATTGTCTATGCCTGTAAACAAGGTGTCCATAAGTGATGTGATCAGAGTTTCTACGCTGTGATTTTGTTTGAATCCATATTGGTGAGGATCTAATGGGGCATATGTGTCTATGTGATCTTGTAGTTGATACTGTACTATCTTTTCAATTATCTTGGTTATGAATGTGAGACTTGATATCGGACGGAAGGAGCTCGGGTCCGTTTTGTTGAGATTATTGTTCTTTAGGATTGGTCTAATAGAGGCTTGCTTGAGTTGAGGGGGGAGGTATCCTTGGGTGAGAGCTAATTCAATGATCTTTTGTAGGAATGGTATCAAGTATTCTTTTGTTTGTTTAATCCAGGTAACCGGACATGGATTGGTAAGTGAGACTGTTGTGTTGATATTAGTTATAATGGAAACCAACTTTTTTCTTGTTGGGATTTGAAATGTTTCCCATGTAGCATCCGTGGTGTGTTGTAGGTTGGATTTGCTTGGTCTTTCAAGTGGTGTCTGTGTATACTTCATCTGTATGAAGTCTGCCAAGTCTTGTGCGGATATTGAAATTGTAACATTTGGTTCCATCGGTTCCTTTATTAGACCTTCTGCTATGGTCTGTTAATCGATTTCACTATCAGATTTGAGTGGTATTCCTTTTTGTAGTTATTTATTGTGTTATGGTATTGGGCTTGCATTTCATTGTATTTTGCTAGGTGGTGCAGGGTTTCTTTTCGCCGCCAAAGCCTTTCTATTCTCCATAGTTGCTTCTTCTGTTCATTGAATTTGGTTGAGTACTAAGGGGCGTTGTGTTTCCTCTTGTTGGTTTGGATTGGTTTGTCTGGCGCACTTGGAGAGTTTTGTGCCCGATAGTGATGGTGGAGCCAAGGTCTGTTGTAATTTGGTATAGTTCCAGTAGCACTTCTAGGAATTTATCTTTGTTGAAGGTTCAGAATCTCCTTTGCTCCTTGAGGGTTGGCTTATATGTGTCATTCATTATTGGGGAGGTTATGGAAAAGTTGATCATGTGATAGTCAGACCATATGACTGGGATGACTAAAATGTGTGTTACAAGGTCTTTGGTGTGATATTGATTTGGTGCGAAGATAAGGTCAAGGGTTCCTCCCTTCCTGTGGGTTGGGGAATCTATTAATTGATCATAATGGAGGTCTTTCATAGCATCTAAGAAGGTATCTCCTACTTGAGTGGGCAGCGATGGCACGTTAGGGTCCCCTAGGATAATAAGAGGTTTCCTCTGGTTGGAATGGGCACAGACCTGTTCCAGAATGGTTGAGAGGTCTTCTTTGTTTGCGCTGGGAGATCTGTACATGAGGCAGAATGCTAGCTGTTTATTTTGTATAATTAATAAATTGCTTCCTTCAGATTGGAGGGAGGATGTGGTGTTAAATCTTAGGTGAGGGGGGCGGAGCCCGATGTCCAGCGGGATGGTCGCATAACGCTGAGGCTCCCGAGAGGCCTACTCAGAATCCTGAATTAACACCGGACATACTTGAATTTCTGCTCTGATCTTACCGGGGCACATTGGTGAGATGGCGGGGACCAAACCTACGCGCCTGGAATTTGGATCTCCAGCGGCTTCTCACGGCAAACGCTCCAAAACTGAACCCCCGTCCCCGCAGAAGGGGCAGGCTCTGCGCGAGGGCCACGAAATGCAGCAGGAAATCCTCGCCGAGATCAGAGGGGTTAAGGACCTCGTGCAGTCAAACGGGGAAGCACTCCGAGCGCTGCGGGAAGATCTTGGTGTATTGCAAGGCAGGCTAGAGGGGCTCTCCTCGCGTCAGGACAAAATGGAGAGCTTATTAGACTCCCATGTGGTCCGGCTGTCCAAACTCGACAAAGTTGAACGTCAGGTGCGGGCCTTGCAGAAAGAAGTGGAAGATAGCAATAATAGAGCGCGCCGCAACAACCTACGACTAGTGGGCATACCGGAGGGAGCGGAATCGGGAGACATGAAGGAGTTTTTATATAAAATCCTCCCTTCCCTGCTCCAAATCACCTTTACCAAAGAATTGGAGATCGATCGCGCTCATCGTGTACCCACAAACATAACGCTCAACAGGAAGACCCCGCGGCCTATCATCTTTCGACTTTTGAGATATCAACATGTGGAGCAAATTCTCAGCGCCTCTCGGGCAAAGGGCCATATGGAGTTTGAGAGCCACAAGATCTCCTTCTATTCTGACTTGGCTAAACCCACGGTTGATCGCCGAAAGCGCTTTCTGGAATTCCGGCCGAGGCTTCAACAACTACAAGCACGCTATGGCCTGATGTACCCGGCCAAGCTTCGAGTCACGCTTCACAATCAGACAAGAACATTTGAGGACCCTGATCTACTAGCGGAGTTTTTGGATGCTAAAGAAGCCGACTTGATGCGCTGACTTCCAGAATATTCCTGCCAGTGTTCTCATATCCGCTGTACCTGCCATCTTGGATTTGCCACGGTTCAGCAAAGAGTCTGTCGAGGGCGGTTTGTTGCCTTATTTTGATGATATTTGTGACCCGACTCCATCTACCTAGAGTAGCCTCGATGAATATCAGAGACAGTGTTAATTATGGACTCTGGTGTTTCTTTTCTTTCTTCATGTCTCTATCTTCCTCTCTAGGGCCTCCTCCCGCAGACATATGGTCGCCATATTCATTGGGGGTTTTGCTTCTTCTCTAAGTTACTTTGGTACATGCTTTTCAATATGGGGTGTATTAGCCAGCATACTCGGTGATTATGTCATTGTTGTACAGATTCTGCTTATGTTGTATGTTTTCAAGCGCCCTTACCTAAAATGTCTATTACCGATTGATGGCACCATGTAAGATTTTATCATTGAACGTAAAAGGCATCATAATCCGATAAAACAGAAGAAAATCCTGAGCTATCTAAGTCATGAAGCTGCGGACCTGATTTTCCTCCAAGAAACGCATTTAAATTCGAAGGAAACTCTTAAATTCAATATTAAACCTTACATGGTGGCCGCCTATTCCCCAGCTGTTTCTAAGAAATGTGGGGTTGCCATACTGGTTAGGAAATCTCTGCATGCTACTATCATTGCGACTAGCTCAGATACAGCAGGTAGATGGTCCAGGGCTCACCTCAAGATAGGTAACCTTGAAGTTACATGTATATGCCTTTATGCTCCTAATGTAGATGACCCTGCCTTTTTTTGCTACAAATGCTGCCCTGCTTACTCCCGCTACACACCTACAAAGACATTGAGGGCCTTCTCGTCCGTTATCTCTGGCAGGGCAAACCACCAAGGGTAGCTAAACAAAAACTACAGTCTGCGAAGGAACTGGGGGGTACCTGCTTTCCTGATTTTCTTAGATAACATCAAGCCTTCCTACTTAAACAAGGTGCCCGATGGCTAGCTGCCTCAACAGACAACAGACCAGTTTGGCTTGACACAGAAGAGGAGCTTAGTAGCCCAATTCCGTTGATCCATCTCCCCGGTATGTCCCATCAAGTAGACACCCGCCATCCCCCAATGATTGTCGATACTCTTGCGGCCTTTAACACTCTCATTCTGTCACTGGGCCCAAACGTATGTCCTCAGGACGGACTCCCGCTGTGTAATAACCCCAGAATTCAGGTCCTAAATAAAACGATCGCATGGAAACCCTGGTACTCTAGGGGGATCTGGACACCCCAACAGCTCTTCTCTGCAGCTCGTTGGAAGACCTTTTCTGATTTACAAAAGGAATTTGCGTTACCAGCGAAACATTACTTTCAATTGAAGCAGCTTCAACACTGCCTCAAAAGTGCTCAAATCCTGCCGCCCTCTGCCCCTACTGAGGACGGGCTATTAGAACTAATTCACTCTATTAGTAGTACACATGGGGTAGCCTCTAACTTTTATAAACTATTATGTCAGGGTACCGATACTGCTACTTGTAGAGCTCAACAAGCCTGGGAACGCGAACTGCAAACCACTTTAACCCCTGTGCAATGGAGCGTTTTCTGGAGCAAAGTAGTGCGGGTTTCCCGATCTGCCTCTGTTACCCAAACTCTCTTCTTTTTTGCACATAGATGCTTTTATACTCCAGGAAAAATAGCCAAATGGAACACAACTGCTAGGGACCAGTGTTGGTCTTGCCATACTGCTGTGGGAACCCTCGCTCATGTTATTTATGAATGTCCTCAACTACAGGTTCACTGGGGGCGGGTCTGGGGTCGTATTCAATCCATCTTACACCTCCACGAGCCTCTTTCTTGGAAGATTGTGGGACTCCGCTCAGTGGCGGAGGTCCCCTCTCTTCCTAAGAAGGGTCGCTTTCTCCTTGATTTCATGCTGGGTATAGCCATATGTTTAATCACGAGGAATTGGAAGGATAGCTCTCGATTTACTGCCAATGAATGGTGGAACCTCGTCTGCTTATATAGTAAATATGAGCAGATATCTCGGAGAGCTATTCCCCATATCCAAACTCACTCTCGCTTGTCTAAATGGCAGATGCTCAATGATTATGTACAATCTGCTCATTGCTCCGACATGTCTGTTTAATGTATACTCATCATGTTTCAGATCACCGTTAGGTTTTGTACCACAATAATGTCAGTACACGCCCGTTTCCGGGAATGATTAGTTTCTAGAGAAGAAGCAGGGGGGAGGGGGGTGGCAGGGGTTTACTTTGGTGTATGTATCACATTCTATGTATGTATCTGTCTTTTAGCTGTATGTCTTCCTTTCCTTTGTTGTTATAAAACGAAAATAAAGAATTTAAATCTTAGGTGAGACTTTACAATGACTAATACGCCTCCACCTCGTCGTGATGGTCTTGTGGAGTTGCGTATGGTGTATTGTTGAGAGGTGATTTGGTTTATGATGACGTTATCTGTGTCAGCAAGCCATGTTTCCATGATACACATAATATCAATGTTCTGGCTTTGTATGTAGTCTAATATTGTATTAAATTTATTGCGGATTGATCGAGTATTAATCAAAGCACAATTGAGGGAAGCATAGTGTAGTTTCTTGGTGTAAGTGGTGGATGGGATGATATGGATTAATCTTCAAGGTCTGTTATGGTGACGTTGGTTAATGTTTATCTTGTAGGGAGGATATCTGCCTGATTGTATTATCGGTATCAGGTGTGCTGGAGAAGGGAGGTTTGATGTACTCAGGAGTTGTATATCTGATCTTGAGGAACAGGAGTAGAAGGAGAAGTATAAAAATTATGTTGTTACCCATGGTGAACTTTTGGTTGGTTAGTTATAGGAGCTTTTAGGGAGGTTTATTCTATGCAAGGGATGTAGAGTAATAGTATGAATCCTGTTCAGTTATGCAGACTGAATCAAGGTATACTCACATTTTCCTTTGACTTCTGAGGCTTATTTGCTGTGTAGATACATTATGTTCAGTTGGCTGGTGAGTTCCGATTGCTGTTTTTGGTGGCAGCACGAGCAGGCTGCTCATAGATATTACATTGCCCTTTCAAGTGCCCCGCTCAAGGGCCTCACCTAAGGGCCCTCTGGCGAGGCCCTCAGGCGTGGGCCTGCTGGTGCTTCTTTTTGAATTTGGCACATTGAGCCCAGATTGGCTGTGTGATGGAGAGCAGGAGGGATTATAACGTCCCATTCTCTGTCCTGCCACCGATCGGGGCTCAGGTGGAGGAGAGAGAGTCCTTTGTGCACCTGCAGGAGCTTCCTTTTGAATTTGGCACGTTTACCTTCCCCGATTGGTGGCAGTGGCACTATGATAGTCATAAGAAGAGGAGGAAAAACAGGAAGATGGAACAGGGGAAGGGGGGACAGGAAATTGCTGAACTATGAGGGAAGGGGAGATAATGGGACTGGGAGGGGGACTGAGAAAGAGGGGCAGATGCTGGGCTCTGAAGGGGAAATAGAGAGAGAGATGGGCAGATGCTGGACTCTGAGAAGCGGATAGAAGGGCGAACGCTGGGATTTGAGGGGTGGACAGAGATGGTAGATGCTGGGAAGCTGCTTGATTTTGGGGGAGGGGAAAAAGAGATAGTGGTAAAGAAACAGTGGAGATACTCAACAACAGTGGTGGAGAAGAAGGGTGGGAAGTGGGGAGCCAGGGGGATGGGGGAGAAAGATGGAAGATGTTGGGCATAGTGGAACCATGTGGGAGAGGCAGTGGGGCATCAGCAAGCAGATGGATGTTGAGTACGATGGGTGGCAATATGGTAATGGAGAATGGGTGAAAGACAGAAGGGAATAAGAGGCTAAAGAAAAGAGTGAGCCTGAGGAAATGAAGAGCTAGGGGAGATGATCTGGGCTGGGAGGTGAGAAAAAAAGATGGAAAGATGATAAGTCAAAAGTCAAAAGAAGATTGAAGACTAGGTGGAGAGTGAAATTTGAGTGGATAGAGAAGATGTAAAGAAAGACAAAGGAAAGATTGAAGAGGGAAAGATCAATATGGAAAGGGCATGGATGAAGACAAGAAGGGCAAGGAGAAATGGCAAATGGACAAGAGACAGTGGAAAGAGAGTTAGGAGAAGACAGAGGACAATAGAAGAGAGACCGTGGCCATCATGACTGAAAAAATGCCAGTCAACAAAGGTAGAAAAAAGTATTTTAAAGTTATTAACTGGAATATATTACTGTTGGGAAATTTGCATTGATTATGTATTTTTGTTTTGTTCAGTAATTAGAGATAATGCATTTCTATTTTTATTTCCCCATGTTGCTAGAAATGTGGAGTTTAGTGTTTTCAGTTCAGGTGGAGGGGAATTTTGGAAGGACATGTTAGTGCATTCTGGGACGTCTAAGCCAGAACATCTGGAAAAAAAGCAGGCGCATCCAGGTACAGACACAATTTCATAAACTTGGATGTTCCCAATACGAACATCTGTGGGGGCATCTCCATAGGTGTCTCCAGAACCATATTTCATAGCCTGGACATCTAGGATAATCTAATGGTTACAGTAGTTTCCTAGTAACAGGGCAGCTGGGTTCAAATCCTACTGATGCTATCACTGATATTGTTCTGAGTACTGGGAATGATGGAGTGCTATCTTCTCTACACCCCCTGGATGTTTTTCAGTCAAAACAAGCACTTTTCAGGTGCCTGGAGCAGGTCTAAGCTTAGACCTGATGCTGGACATCCAGGTTCCTGGGAATGCATTCAGCATGCCCCCTTTCATTTGTGATAATGACAGCAATGCTGAGCAGATGGATTGGGAAAATAATGAGCATTGTACCTTTAAGAGTAAAGACAAGTCAGATTCCCATAGAAACCGAAAGCTTCTAACTAGAACTGAGCCCAGCCATAGCAGTGACATAGGAGCTGAGTGGAACTCTAATGAGTTGCACCTGAGTAGCCAGAGGGGTGTGGCTGCTGAAGGAAGCCGTTTTAAACCTGCTTCAGAGCTAGAGTTCAGGAGGAGAGGTGGAGAGAGAGAGAGAGAGCACACAGAAGCCACTAGGCAAGCAATGACAGCAGACAGAGCAACGCAGGCAAGGAAGGCAAAGAGGAGAGCAGCAAAGAGGGAAACTCTGGAACCCAGAACCAGCAAAGGAAGATTCTGGAAGGTCCATTTCCTTTACCTCAGGAGCACTAGAAGCAAAGCCAAAACCTCTGTGGAAACTACCCGAAGAAAAGGTAGAAGAGTTTACCTATACGAGGGAGGAAAGCTCTGATTACAGAAAAGGCATTGCGAGTGAGAAAGGTACGTCTGCCCTAATTCCTAGCCAGAGACTTGCTGAGGAGATTGTACAGCAGTTAAAGAACAGTGCTAATAAGAGCAGAGATAGCACTGCTGCGAAAACAGCTCCAGTCAGAAACATTCTTAGTAAGTGTTTTGAAACAGACGTAAAGGCTGTTGCTAAGAGCTTACGTAAGAATCAGTTTCCTGCACTAGAGAAAGTTACTGCCAATCAGAGGGACAACTTTATTGAACAGCTGCAAGAAGTTCTCAGTGACCTGCAGTCTAGAAGTTCCCCTAAGCAGAGTTATAATGATTGCAGCGAGGAGATGATTGTTGACGTAGAAAGCACTCCTGATACAACTGATATCTGTGAGATGGATTGTTCTTTATGTGAGATTGATCACTTGGACCTACGTTAGACAACCTTTGCATGAAGGTAATGCAAAGCTGTTTTCTCCTGAATGTTTGCTGTGAAGAAACAGTTTGCCATATGCTTTATTTTCTAACTTTGAATTGCTCCTGTTTCCTATTGTTTTGGAAAGTAATCCGTGTCATGTTTTGAGCCAAGAATCTATGTGTGAAAGGGAAAACCCCAAATAAAAATGTATCTGTTCAAATGACTCTCGTGCCACAACACCTTTGTTTGATAGTAAACCTAGACTACAACTCCCAGCGTCCCTTGCTGCTACCTTAGTCAAAAAGGACACTTGAAGACAAAGTAGAGGTCACCCTTGCTCTAGAGTCACCGGCCCTAGGCGGGGGAAGGACACATTCTCACACGGGACATCCCCAGAAACAGCTTCAAAAATGGCTCTATGCTTTAGGCATCTCTATGCCTGTTTTTGGATGTCCAAAGTACGATAGGGCTTCTCAAATGACCCCATTACAGTCTTTATATTTCTATTTCTCCTTTGTGGTTCCTTGTTCTGTATTTGATGAGGCCAGTCTGTCTTTGGTGGCTGAGGTGCGACATGCAGTTTCTGTGTAGAACTCGGTAGCACTTCCACTTCTTTTATTTTCACCTTTTGGGAATTTGACAGGTACTTGTTACCTTGATTGACCACAGTTGGAAATATGATACTGGGCTTGATGAACCTTTAGTCTGACCCAGTATGGCATATCTTAATTTTGCATAAAGAGAGGTTTAGTGTTCTGTAAGGTGAATGTTTGCCATCAAGTCAATTGTGATTTCTGATGACCCAGTCCATGGGTTTTCTTGGCAAGATGTTGCAGAAGTAAATCACTAGGCTTTTCTTCCACACAGTAAGGCCACAATACCTGGCATTTCAAAGTGGATACCCATCCCAGTACTGGCCAGGTCTGACCCTGCTTAGCTTCTAAGATCAACCAAGATTGAGCTCATTCAGGGCAGTGAAGCCATAGCACCTTGTAAGATGTATTGGTTTAATATCAGTAGTGCTGTCTTTTCATAGATGAGGTTGGTGTGGCTCCATATGGGTTAGTTTTGCACATACCATGAGAGTCAGGGTAGGGGAGTATGATCTCAGTCTCTCAAATTTACTGCCAATGCTCAGTGTAATACTTGCATCATGCCAAAGAAAGCTTCCTTCTGGAGTTCATAATATCCAACATATATGGGTAGTTTGTCAAGATGTGCTTAGAAATTCTTCTTTAACAAGCCTGTGGCTCCCAATATGATGAGAAATATTTCTGTATGTTTCTGCCACATTTTCTTCATCACTGACTGCATTTCTAGGTATTTCAGGATCTTCTGGCTCTCCATGCAATTCACAGAATAATCACTTGGAACTGACACCTCTGTTATCAATGTCATTCTGATGTTTTTCTCCTTTACCACTATGTCGGGTTTCCTTGCATCCAGTTGCTTATCCATTGGAATGGGAGTATCCCAGGTGA
The DNA here is from genome assembly GCA_033557465.1 of Ichthyophis bannanicus. Lineage (NCBI taxonomy): Eukaryota > Metazoa > Chordata > Amphibia > Gymnophiona > Ichthyophiidae > Ichthyophis > Ichthyophis bannanicus. Next base: position 1,258,274,370 of record CM066033.1, read on the forward strand.
TCATAACCGCTCATTCTCTGTAATTCTCTTAGGGTCATGAGCCCAGTGCTTTTCAGGCATAGTGATGGTATAGTATTTATAGTGTCCAATGTATGAGGCGTGCTACTTTGTTGTGCCTTTCTATATATAAATTTTCCTCCATCAGAACTTTGCAGCCAGCTATGAGGTGAGCCACTGTTTTCAGGTCTTTCTTACAGAATTAACATGTCTGTTTTGCCTGTTTTTTCAATGCTTGCTATAAACCATTTCATCTGTAATTCGCTGTCCTGGGCTGCAACTATCAATTTCTCATCCTTTGGTTTCCGTTCACCTCTGCTTAACCATTCATGTGTCTGTTATTGAACAACAAAGGCTTCCTGGAGTAACACTTTGTATTTCCCACTCTATTTGTGCATTTGCCACTTGTTTTTCCTCGTTTGCTGATCTAATTCTTTAAAGAGTTTTTTTTGTGTTTTGCAAATTCTGTTGCTTCCTTTCCTGTGTGTGTTTGTGGATTCTCAATCATCCCTTCTAGTTGTCGACATGCTTGTCCAAGTTTGACGATGGAGACAGATTCTGGACGTTTATATTCATATTTCAACACTTTTGGTGTATTTGGGAATAATAATGCTGTCAGGTAGGCCTGGAGGCCTAAGACAGTAGCTCTGTAGGCATAATCAATCTCTATGAGGCCTAGCCCTCCTTCAGCTCTAGGAATGTACAGTCTTGGCATACACTGATTCTTGTACAGTAATAACTTCATGGGCATGGAATAGTTTTCTTCATGATCAGTTTTTCAAGATCTTTAAGAGGCCAGTCTACAATCCCAGAGCTGTATCAAAGTACAGAAATTGCCAGCTGATTGATGACTTATATCTTATTCCATGATGTTAAGGGACTTATCAATAACACAGGTACACTAAAAAAAAATTTTTTTAAACTGCCTCTAATGTTTCGATTGATTTTTACGTTTTTTGGTGCGCTGAATCCAAATCTGGTAACCAATTTGCTCCATCACGTACAGATTTTTTGCTACATTGGGTTAGCAGTTTGAGGTGAACGTTTCAGATTGAGTGCAATCGAGATAAAAGTTTCTTGGATGAATTCTTTATACTAATTGTTTAGTAGTTATTCAAATAAGAATAAAGAAAATTGTAACAAGGCAGCACATAAGAATAGAGTAATGTCAACAAAACACACTGTGATGGTAGCAAAATTGTCTGCACTTAAAACAGCCACATACATGTGCACAAACATTGAGCATATAAGAGCGAGGTTAGACACAAAGCAAAGCAAAGAAATGTGCAAAAAATGTTGTACAGGTATGTATGTAAGAATAGAAAACGCAAACCGCACCATTGCAATACATGAAGACAAACACCCGATGGTGTGAAAATAAATTCTAATAAATGAGATCCGACACTGTGGTAATAACTAGCAAATTTTTATTTCAAAGTTTAGTAAAAACACGATATTTGTCAACACAGTTTAGATTTTAAAGTCATTCTTGGGTCAATCAATCTCCTGGTGGGCCCGTTTCTTCTTCCCCCGAATGCTTCTCTTGGTGCGCTGCTTGGCATATTTTTCATCTGGGGTTTCCCGCAGCAGCAACCAGCAGAAATCAGCCATCATAGTGGTGTTCCATCTTTCTTGGTACCTTCTCTCTGCGTCCTTGATGACCTGGTGAAACCTTTCACCTTGTTCTTCACTGTACGCCCCCACGTTTTCGGGAAAGTAGTTCACATGGGAGTGCAAGAAATGGACTTTCAGGCTCATGTTACAGCCTTGTTCTTTGAATGCATTGAGCATCCTGGCAACAATATCCTTATAGTTCTCATCCCGCCTGTTCCCCAAGAATTTGAGAACAACATCCTTGAAGGAATCCCAGGCTTCTTTTTCCTTCTCAGACATCGTTTCAGCGAATGCTCCATCTGAAATGAGTTTCCTTATATCAGGGCCAACAAACACTCCTTCCTTTAGCTTTGCTTCAGAAAGTCGGGGGAACTTTGAGCAAAGGTACCGAAAGCACTCACCATCTTTTGGAAGGGACTTGATGAATTGCTTAATGAGACCCAACTTAATGTGGAGAGGTGGTAATAGAATTTTATCACGAGGTACCAAGCTCTCATGAAGAACATTTTTCTCACCGGGTCTCAAATACTCCCGAATTGGCCAGTCTTTTTTCCCCCAGTGTAGGTCGCGGGCCCGGCTATCCCACAAGCAAAGGAAGCTGGGATATTTGGTGAAACCGGATTGCTGCCCTAATAGCATGGATAGAATTTTAAAGTCTCCACAAATCATCCACTTATGCTCATCATAACGAATCTTCTGAAGAATCAGGGCCAAATTCTCGTATTTTTCTTGGAGAATAACAGAGTGAGCAAAAGGAACTGAAGCGAATGTGTTGCCATTATGAAGAAGAACACCTTTTATGCTGTCTTTTGACGAATCAATAAACAGCTGCCATTCAGCAGGATCATACTTGAGTTTAAACTTTTCCATCACTCCGTATATATCGCTGCAAAATACCAAATCTTCCTCTTTGCTGAAATACTTCAAAAATTGTGTCTCGCGGTTGCGGTACCAATAAAAAGTTGTTCCTGGTGACAACAGATTTTTCTGTTTAAGCCGAGAACCTAGCAGTTGGGCAGCATCTTTTGGGAGTCCTAAATCCCGGACTAAATCATTCAATTCAGCTTGAGAGAAAAGTTCAGGTTTCGGATCTGGTTCAGTTTCAAACTCGGAAGTACTGGACTCATCGGGAAAAGCCATCTGATGAGTCTCATCATGATCAGAACCGTCCACACAAATATGATCCAAAGATTTTGGTGGTTCAGGCACAGGTACTTCGTTGCTATGAGGCATAGGCCTAATTGCTGAGGGAAGGTTGGGGTAACTTATTACGTTCTTATTTTTTAAGTTGTATCCCTTCACAATGCAAGAGCAAAAATAGCAGTCACTGCTGTGGTCTCTTTGTTCACGCCACATCATAGGTATTCCGAAACGAAATGCTTGTTTTTTACCTTTCATCCATAAGCGTAGATCTTCCTCACATGTCTTGCACACTTTGTGAGGAGCCCACGGTTTGTCTTGATCGCCTAACTTCAAACCGAAATAGGCGAAATATACTTTTTTAATAAATGCAGAAATGTTCCTCTGCCGCTTTTTCACGGTATATTCCCCACAAATAAAACAAAAACTGTCCCGAGAGTTGACGCAACCTCTGGCTCTGTGAGCCATCACAAATACACAGCACTGCAAACTACAACTGTAGTGAACCACTTCAGAATAAAGCTGGATTACGACTGAGCAAACAAAAGGTAATAATGAACTTGCAAGAAACTGAAATTTGACAGGAACGTTCATGTCGCAACCACCGTGTTTGAGCGAGCGAACGAGGCGAGGCGAACAGGAAAGAACATGTGCCAGCGCGAGTACTGGATTTAGCCCCCCGCCTCCCAATTGTCCTGTTAATGTATAAAATGAATACAAAACACTCTAAAATATCATGAGGGAGTGTTTCTAGTTAGTTAACCATTACAACCTCTATTTTGGGCCAAGAAAATAAACTGCAGTCGGCTAAAAAGAAATTATGTGAACATTCCTTATATGGGTAAGAAATCTAATTTTGCAAGAAAACATGACGTGATGGAACATTTTGGCTATTTTTCCTGGATTCAGCACCCCAAAATCTATAGGAATCAGTTGCAAAACTGGAGGCAGTTTTTTGGTAGTGTACCTGTGTAATAATTTTAATCTCCTATAGTATTCTTTACTGATCTTTTCTCTAAGTAACTTCAGCTTGAGTATCGTTCCTTCCTGTACTCCAAGGTATTTATATATGCCTTCCTGTTCAAGTTCCTTGATGTCACATCCTTCAGCCAGGGAGATGTTTTCAGTTGGTGCTGTGTGTGAGTCCTGGTATTGTTATGTTATTGTTAGAGCAGGTTTGCTGTGGGCTCTGAGTGGTCTTTTTGCAGGGGGGTATGTACATGGTAGTTGGCACTAGAGGTAACTCATGTAGCAATCTTGTAGCCTTTTTTAACCCCATTGCATATACATGATGTTCAGACATTTGTGTACTTATTAAGTTACTGTTGGTATAAAAATGATTTGTTAGTACAAAAATGTTGAGGTTGGTGTCAGCTTATGGCTTCACTGGAATTCAGCACAGTAGTCACTCACTCAGGGCTGCAGAAAAGGTAGCGCTGGCCCTGTGAACCTCCATTCTTTTACATGTTTTTTCTATTCTATTTTCAATTCTAATGTTTTCAGCAATTTTTCTTTGCAAACCTCAAATAACATGGGTTCTTTGCTTTTTATAATATAACCTTCAGGCCACGCTTTCCTTCTTCCATGGTATGTTTCACTTGCAACAAGCCTCTGTCCCCTTTTTGTTCTTGATATATATATATATAATCTATCAATGTCATTTCATGAGTGTAGGACATGATTTATTGTCAGTTTCCTGGTTGTTTGATCAAGTTTATCTAAATCAGCTTGTGTCCAGTCTATAACTCCAGCAGTATATCTGATGACTGAATTGTCTAGAATGAATAGGCTGAATTATATTACCTCCACTTAATTTTGACTTTAAAATTTTCTGAACAAGCTTGATATACCGTAGTTTATGCTCCTGTTTATTTTCTTATTATTGGGGCCAATATTCAGAGTGGCTGATATTTAAATGCTATGGTGCTTAGCCACAGCACTTAAATATTGGAGGGATATCCAGTGCCAGTGTCCGGATAGGAGGTACCACCGAACATCCCAGCTGTGTAGTGCTAAGCAGATAATTGCCAGCATTTATAGCTACTCCCATATTCAGCCAGGACTTCTATGGTTAGCAACATAGGACAGCCTTTTAGGAGGTTCATATTGTTTGCTGAAGACCCAGCTCATATTGACTAAAGGGATCATTACTGGCATTTATTCAGTTAGCGCCGACACACCTCCTTTCCACCCACTGACCATCACTGGACTAACCGATAGTGCCTGGGTGGTCTCTGGAGGTATCCAGTGGTGCTATCTGAATAGTTCAACTGTATATCCTATTCAGCACCCTGAGCCGGCCAGTCTCCCAGCAGGATAAGGGCTTTGAATATTGGGCCCATTATTATCATTGAATTCTTATATATCACTCATCATGAATATATCTGTGCAGGTTACATAAAATAAAGCAAAACATCACATCTATACTGTTTCCAAGATTACATACATAAAATAAATAAATCTAAAAGCATCACATACAACAAAAAAATCTAAACCAAAAAAGATCAATCATAAAATTTAACATGAAATACATAAAAATATTATTATTTTCTCATGTATTACTTGCTAGTGATATTCTCTAACACAAGTTGAGAATGATTTACCCATAACATTACTGTATATGACATGATTGATATTAAATTAGATTAGATGGACCCTGTCAGATCTTGTCAGTCTTCAGTTTATTTGCATAATTAAATACAAACTCCTCAGAAAAGGTAGAGTTCAGTTTTCAAAGAGGTCTAGCCAGAATAGTAAGGACTAAGGAGTATGTTTACTAAAGGGCGCTATTTGCGCTGCTGTCACGTTATCAGGCGATAAGGCACGTTATCGGGCAATAATGTTGCTTTACCGGGCGCAAAGGTACATTAGCATGTGAAAACGCGTGCAGCAGCGCAAATGAGCTCTGAAGGCGGAGAAAGGCTCCCCAGGGGCGGAGGAAGGCTCCCCAGGGGCAGAGAGAGAGGGTCAATGGGTGGAGAATGGGAGGGGAGAGGCTCCCTGTACACTAACGCTGTGGATTTTGGGTCTGAAAACTAACGCCAGTGAAACCCTGGCGTTAGAGCAGATTTAAAGGGAAGAAAAACCATTTACGTCAGCAATGTATATCAAAGCCAGGGAAACCTACAAAAAGTGATAAGTGTGATACATATGAACGGAACAAAAGGGCAAATAAACATGGAAAAGGACCTGAACAAAATGGAAATAAAACATAACCAAGCTGACCAATAGTGATATTAATGGGAAACAGCAAAAAACACTACTGAGGAAGCTCCAAAAAAAAAGATATTAATTTTGGAAGGGTCTATGCTCTGTCCCCATACAAGGTGAATGATCCAACAGTGAAATAGAACTGATCAGGGTTTTCCCTTGTTATTGGACAGGTTTCACAGGTACACTAAAAAATTTTTTTTTAAACTGCCTCTATTGTTTCGATTGATTTTTACGTTTTTTGGTGCGCTGAATCCAAATCTGGTAACCAATTTGCTCCATCACGTACAGATTTTTTGCTACATTGGGTTAGCAGTTTGAGGTGAACGTTTCAGATTGAGTGCGATCGAGATAAAAGTTTCTTGGATGAATTCTTTATACTAATTGTTTAGTAGTTATTCAAATAAGAATAAAGAAAATTATAACAAGGCAGCACATAAGAATAGAGTAATGTCAACAAAACACACTGTGATGGTAGCAAAATTGTCTGCACTTAAAACAGCCACATACATGTGCACAAACATTGAGCATATAAGAGCGAGGTTAGACACAAAGCAAAGCAAAGAAATGTGCAAAAAATGTTGTACAGGTATGTATGTAAGAATAGAAAATGCAAACCGCACCATTGCAATACATGAAGACAAACACCCGATGGTGTGAAAATAAAATTCTAATAAATGAGATCCGACACTGTGGTAATAACTAGCAAATTTTTATTTCAAAGTTTAGTAAAAACACGATATTTGTCAACACAGTTTAGATTTTAAAGTCATTCTTGGGTCAATCAATCTCCTGGTGGGCCCGTTTCTTCTTCCCCCGAATGCTTCTCTTGGTGCGCTGATTGGCGTATTTTTCATCTGGGGTTTCCCGCAGCAGCAACCAGCAGAAATCAGCCATCATAGTGGTGTTCCATCTTCCTTGGTACCTTCTCTCTGCGTCCTTGATGTCCTGGTGAAACCTTTCACCTTGTTCTTCACTGTACGCCCCCACGTTTTCGGGAAAGTAGTTCACATGGGAGTGCAAGAAATGGACTTTCAGGCTCCTGTTACAGCCTTGTTCTTTGAAGGCATTGAGCATCCTGGCAACAATATCCTTATAGTTCTCATCCCGCCTGTTCCCCAAGAATTTGAGAACAACATCCTTGAAGGAATCCCAGGCTTCTTTTTCCTTCTCAGATATCGTTTCAGCGAATGCTCCATCTGAAATGAGTTTCCTTATATCAGGGCCAACAAACACTCCTTCCTTTAGCTTTGCTTCAGAAAGTCGGGGGAACTTTGAGCAAAGGTACCGAAAGCACTCACCATCTTTTGGAAGGGACTTGATGAATTGCTTAATGAGACCCAACTTAATGTGGAGAGGTGGTAATAGAATTTTATCACGAGGTACCAAGCTCTCATGAAGAACATTTTTCTCACCGGGTCTCAAATACTCCCGAATTAGCCAGTCTTTTTTCCCCCAGTGTAGGTCGCGGGCCCGGCTATCCCACAAGCAAAGGAAGCAGGGATATTTGGTGAAACCGGATTGCTGCCCTAATAGCATGGATAGAATTTTAAAGTCTCCACAAATCATCCACTTATGCTCATCATAACGAATCTTCTGAAGAATCAGGGCCAAATTCTCGTATTTTTCTTGGAGAATAACAGAGTGAGCAATAGGAACTGAAGCGAATGTGTTGCCATTATGAAGAAGAACACCTTTTATGCTGTCTTTTGACGAATCAATGAACAGCCGCCATTCAGCAGGATCATACTTGAGTTTAAACTTTTCCATCACTCCGTATATATCGTTGCAAAATACCAAATCTTCCTCTTTGCTGAAATACTTCAAAAACTGTGTCTCGCGGTTGCGGTACCAATAAAAAGTTGTTCCTGGTGACAATAGATTTTTCTGTTTAAGCCGAGAACCTAGCAGTTGGGCAGCATCTTTTGGGAGTCCTAAATCCCGGACTAAATCATTCAATTCAGCTTGAGAGAAAAGTTCAGGTTTCGTATCTGGTTCAGTTTCAAACTCGGAAGTACTGGACTCATCGGGAAAAGCCATCTGATGAGTCTCATCATGATCAGAACCGTCCACACAAATATGATCCAAAGATTTTGGTGGTTCAGGCACAGGTATTTCGTTGCTATGAGGCATAGGCCTAATTGCTGAGGGAAGGTTGGGGTAACTTATTACGTTCTTATTTTTTAAGTTGTATCCCTTCACAATGCAAGAGCAAAAATAGCAGTCACTGCTGTGGTCTCTTTGTTCACGCCACATCATAGGTATTCCGAAACGAAATGCTTGTTTTTTACCTTTCATCCATAAGCGTACATCTTCCTCACATGTCTTGCACACTTTGTGAGGAGCCCACGGTTTGTCTTGATCGCCTAACTTCAAACCGAAATAGGCGAAATATACTTTTTTAATAAATGCAGAAATGTTCCTCTGCCGCTTTTTCACGGTATATTCCCCACAAATAAAACAAAAACTGTCCGGAGAGTTGACGCAACCTCTGGCTCTGTGAGCCATCACAAATACACAGCACTGCAAACTACAACTGTAGTGAACCACTTCGGAATAAAGCTGGATTACGACTGAGCAAACAAAAGGTAATAATGAACTTGCAAGAAACTGAAATTTGACAGGAATGTTCATGTCGCAACCACCGTGTTTGAGCGAGCGAACGAGGCGAGGCGAACAGGAAAGAACATGCGCCAGCGCGAGTACTGGATTTATCCCCCGCCTCCCAATTGTCCTGTTAATGTATAAAATGAATACAAAACACTCTAAAATATCATGTGGGAGTGTTTCTAGTTAGTTAACCATTACAACCTCTATTTTGGGCCAAGAAAATAAACTGCAGTCGGCTAAAAAGAAATTATGTGAACATTCCTTATATGGGTAAGAAATCTAATTTTGCAAGAAAACATGACGTGATGGAACATTTTGGCTATTTTTCCTGGATTCAGCACCCCAAAATCTATAGGAATCAGTTGCAAAACTGGAGGCAGTTTTTTGGTAGTGTACCTGTGTTTCCTATGGCGTGCACATGTTCCGCAACAGCAGGGTGGGCATGTCGCAACGGGCAACTGGACAGATGCTGGAAAAGGGGACACAGAGGGCTGCAGGCGGCACATGCTGTGGTGCAGCTGGGCCACAGTGCGGACTAGGGGTGAAGCCTAGGTGGCCCAAAGGAATGCTGAAACAGTAGAGCAGCCAGATAGCAACTGATGAGGGCCCAACATGGGCACGAGTGTGTTTCCCACAGTGTCACAGGGGATAGTACCCAGCAGGTACCCCCAAGGGTACAGAACATTGGCAGGCGGTGCTGGGGGGAAGCGTGGACATCTATGCAGGCACCCCTACCCCAGAACCCACACCATAGGCAGCCACCTACCAGCACACTGGATGGCCTGAGACTGCGCACCACCAGCATAAGGGCATGCCAGCATGGTGGCGGAGGGGTACTGGTTGTGGAGGGGGCAGTGGCAGCTGCCCACAGCAGACCGTGGCCTAGCCCTGTTTAGGTGGGTGCCGTACACTGCAACAGATAGGCTCTGTCTGACAAACAGTCATGGTATCCCCAAGGAATGAACTGCCACTGTGGCAACAGTGTGGTGCAGTACACACAGTGGAGTATGTTTACTAAACCGCTCAATTGTGCGGGGCGCACTTGAGCGTGCGCTAAGGTACCTTAGCGCACGCTAATAGTGCGTTTTTGGTGCCCCGCACAAGTGCGCGCTGCACGCTCAAGTGCACGCCGCACGCTCAAGTGCGGGCCACACGCTCAAGTGTGCGGCGCGCTGTTGTGCGATAGAGGCGTGGAATGGCATTTCGAGGGCGGAGGAAGGCTCCCAAGGGGCGGGGGGACGGGGTCAATGGGTGGAGAGTGGGAGGGGAGAGGCTCCCCGCACAGGAGCGAGGCTGAATTTCGGTCAAAAAAATACCGCGAGTGAAAACCTCGCGTTAGAGCCGATTTAAAGGGAAGAGAAACCATTTCCGTCAGCAATGTACAGCAAAACCGGGGAAACCTACAAAACGTGAGCAGTGTGATACATGTGCACAGAACAAAATCTCAAATAAAACAGTAAAATGACCACAAGAAAAATTGTAAAAATTATAATTCAGCTGGGCAACAGTGATATCAATGGGCAACAATAAAAAACACTCCCAGGAAAGCTCCAAAAAAAAGAAATGATTTTTGGAAGGGTCTACGCTCCGTAGACCCTTTCAAAAATCATTTCAGTTTGTTGGAGCTTTCCTGGGAGAGTTTTTTAATGTTGCCCAGTGATATCACTGTTGCCCAGCTTGGTTTTGGTTTTTTTCCCCTTTTTTCGAGGTCATTTTTGAGGTTTATTTGCATTTTTGTCCCCATACAAGGTAAATGAGCCCACAGTAAAATTGTGCAGAGCAGGGTTTCTGACTCGTCAGGCCAGGTTTCCTATCTCCAGAGACTGCACTGCTTCTGTGGCCACAGTGTGGTGCAACAGACACAGCCAGTGTCTGTAAGACCACAGGATCACAGGTTCAAATCCCAGCTGGGGCTCCTGCCAACCCAGTCTCCACATTTTCACCCACCACCAAACAGTGATAGTGAAGACACTCCTTTATTGCAGAGAACATAAGCATGGTTCAAACACCCATATTTTACCCTACACCGCACACAAACCATAACAATGGGCATTACCTACAGCCGAGTCCCCCAAATTCAGTCCTGGAGTGCCACAACTCAATCAGGTCATATGCTTTTTCCCAGATAAGGACATGTCTGCATGTTGGCGGAAGGGTACAGGTGGTGGAGGGGGCAGTGGCTGCAAGCCACAGCAGACAGTGGCCTAGGCCTGTGCAGGCTGGCACCGTCCACCGCAACAGACAGGCTCTGTTGGATGTACAGTCATGGACTCCCCAGGGAAAGCAGCATATCTGTGGCAACATGGTGGTGTAGTGCACACAGACAGTGTGTGCAAAAACAGAAGGTCACAGGTTCAAAGGCCACCTGGGGCTACTGCCAATCCTGTCCACATATTTTTCCCACAACTAAACCATGATAGTAAGGACAAACCTTCATTGCTGAGAACATACGCATGGTTAATACGCCTATATTTTACCACACCAAACACAGACACCATAAACAGCCGCATTACCTAGAGCAGAGTCTCCCAAATGCAGTCCTGGAGGGCCCCACACCATTCAGGTTCCATGCTGCCTCTAATAAAGATGCCTGTGCTGCATATCTATGCACCACCCCCATGGTATGCAGATGTAGCTCATGCATATTTATGTGGGACAGCATGAAAACCCGAACAGTGTTTGGAACACCAGGACAGGAGTTGGGAAACTCTGCCGTAAAGCAGCAGCCAACAGGGCCAGACACACCTACACACACACCCACAGGCCCCATTGGCCAATGCCTCCTGGAGAGGCAGGACATTGGGCCCTGCCTGTATCTCCCAATACTAGCAGTTGCATACCTTAGCAATGCCACCCTACACCTGGGTATATGGTACATAGCTATCAAACGTTTCCCATGATAACTGGCAGATATCAATTCCTACGTTAAGCACATTTTGCTCATTGAGCTCCACCATAACAATCATTCTGATGTCTGCGGTGTGTGCTGCAGGTCTGGTCTCTGACAGTGTTTACCACCCTGGGGAGTGACCCCCAACAGTATTGCGTACCATATCCATGCCTGTACTGTGCCCAGGACTGGTGTGGTGGGTATGGCTGCTGAACTCCTCTATAGTAGCACAATGCTGGCAGAGGTGTGGGGGTGGCTGTATGTCTATCCAGTGTGTGGTGGCTGCAAACACCTTCCACAGCCCACACTGCCAGCACTGTTGCCAGTATTGGCCTGCCAATGTGCATAATGAGGAGCAAGGTACCATGGGTATAGGCCGTACAGGGTGGCCTGGCCAGGGTGCATCTGCACAGGGCATAGGGCACTGACTGGGACATTTTAGTGCCTGGCCACCACCTACACAGACAGGGTGACCTCAGTATGTCCTGCTGAGAGATCACTCTCACCCTGACTGTGCAGTGACCACAGCATGGCTAGGCACCCCCATAGTGCTATATGGTATCTCTCTCATGTGATAGATATGGGTTTCTTTTTGGGACCCAGTCACTGATTTATCTGCTTGCTGTGTATGCTGGCATCCCAGTTCTGGGTGCATTTTTCTCTGGGAACATGCACTATAGACTAACTAGCACACTGTTTGCAGCTGGTATGTGTCTTGATGGAGTGGCTTGCAGGGTGCAGTGCCTGTTGACTTGCTGCAGGGGACTATCAGACAGTGGTGGGGTGCAGCTTACCATATCCAGGCCTAATGTCTGTTTGCTATTGTCTTATGGTATGTGTATAGAACTGCATTGACTGCCCTGTGGCGTGGCTGTTCCTCAGCAGGACTGGGGTTGATGGTACCCTCTACTGCCACCTTTGCAGGGAGGTAGAATGTGGATCTATTGATTGGAGGCTCTGTTTGTCACCCTTGGTCCTGGAGGAGGGGGGTGGTGGTGCATAGCCCACCTAGAGGTCCATAGGGGCTACACTTGATTGAAACAGACAGAGATATCCAAGGTGTTTGTGCAGAAACTACCTATCTAACACATTAACACTGCTTTGGACCTCTGGCATGGCCTCTTTCTGCTATGGAAGGTGTTGTGGACCTGGTCCTGAGCGCCTCATTGCACCCTCAGGGTGAGCACAGTACCCGCACAATGTGACAGTGTGTAGCTGCTCTGTGCCAGTACAACACACGGTCAGTACCCCCTACCAGGCCGAGGTGCTGTGTGGGTGCACATGGTCACTTCCCCCTACCAGGCCGAGGTGCTGTGGGGGTGCATTGCCCATCTTGTGTTTATCTGTGGACAGCTGATTTGCATGTGCAGTGCATCATGGGTATGGGTGGGCTAACCCTATCCTGTTGACCACAGCAGACTGTCTGTGTGGTGACGTGGAGGCTCTCTGCAGCCAGCCAGGGGTTTGCTAGCAGCTATAGATCTGTAGCCCAATGGTTACTTCACTGCCTATGAAGCCAGAGGTCATGGGTTCAAACCCACAGTGGGGTTATTCGATTGGGTTGTCCAATGCATTATATTTTTTTAATGTACATATTTTGCTGCCAGCAAAAACACCCTCAGCGTACTGTACCCATGAGGTGCCTCTGAGGGTGCTTTATAGGGTGCCCTATTGGGCACCTTATGGTTCCCGTCCATATAAGGTGCACTATACATTATCCTGTGACGCAACCTATAGGGTGCCCTATAGGGGACATTTTAGGGTGCTGTGGCGGACAGTGCAATTTATAATGTGCCCTATGGAGTGCCTTATAAGGTGCCTTATACGGCACCTTCAATTACGGCACGTGAGGGCGTGTTTGCTGGCAGCAATTAATAAAATAAAACTAAAGTGCTGCAGGAAAAAATATGTACAATGCAAAGCCGATGCCACAGCCAGCCTTACGTATTAGGCACACTGGGGAGCAAACTCATGACCCCTGTATCAGCAGTCAGTGCCTTAACCATTGTGCTCCACAGCTGCTCCTCCTTGCCTGTCAGCACACCTACTTATGCTTTTCATTCCTTAAACTGCACAGTGCTGCCATAAAAAACAGTATTCTGACCTTGCGGTACCTCATACGGCACCCTCTGAAGCGCCCTATAAGCAACATTCTAAGGTGCCTTGGCTGACAGTGCACTTTAAAATGTGCCTTATAGGGCGCCTTATGTTAACACACTTTGAGAGTGCGTTTGCTAGTAGTGATAATTAAAATAAACATAAAATGACTCCAAAAGCAATCTTATTTATTTATTTATTTATTTATTTATTTATTTATTTAACAGTTCTTCTATACCGCTCTATTTTAGATCAGAGCGGTTTACATTCAACATCAACCATACAACACAGGGACCCTGAGTTGTATTTACAATAAACAGGAGATCAACTTGGAAGTAACTGGGGGGAACTATGTACATTGTATAACATATCTACATCTTATTTACACTGGGGGTCCTGATTCCATTTCAGTGGGTACCTTCTGAGCGATCAGTTGATTATCCTTTTTCATGCTGAGTCTGATTGTTTAATTGTAATGAGTGATTGTCTGAGGGGGCATATGTATGATTACTAATGCTGGATTCAGGGTAGTATGTGGTGAATAGGTGCTGCTTTAATGCCTTCCTGAAGTCAATTAGGTAAGTGATGTTTCGAATAGAGGTGGGGAGAGCGTTCCATGCTCTGGGTGCGTAAATCGTAAAGGCCCTATTTGTCGTTGCTTTTGTGCATTTTGTTATTACTTTTGGGACCTCTAGGGTGTTTTGCATCATGGGTCTTCTGTTTCTGTTCTGTGGTACTTTATGTATCATCTTGCTGAGGGCTGTGGGGGTCAGATTGTTTGCGGCTTTGAAGGTTAAGGTTAGAACTTTGTGGAGGGTTCTTGCTTGAACTGGTAGCCAATGGAGGTTCATCAGTACTGGCGTTATGTGCTCTCTCCGTGAAGCCCCTGTTAGTACTCTTGCCGCAGTGTTCATTGCAAGCTGGAGAGGAGCTAGCATTGCTTGAGGGAGGCCGTGTAGAATTACGTTGGCATAGTCGAAATGTGGTAATATTAATGCCTGATAGATCGATCGGTAGTCGCTGAAGTCAAGCAGCGGTCGGAGATGTTTTAGGGTCCTTATTTTCATGTATACTGTTTTTACTGTGTTTCTTATGTGGGTTTTCAGATCCAGTTGTTGATCCAGTGTAACGCCAAGGTAGCGGATTGTGGGTTTGGTTTTCAGTTCTGTGTTGCCGATTTTTAAAGAGAGTGGAGGGGTGAAGTCCTGGTTCCTTGAGATGAAGAGGACATCTGTTTTACTGTAGTTGATTCTCATGTTTTGTGTGCTGAACCATTCTGCTGTTGCCTCAAATACATAATACATAATGCCTCAGCCAGCCTTGTTCATTGGGCACTGTGGGGGATTGCACCCTTGATCCCTGCACCATTGGTAAGTGTCTTACCCATTGTGCTGTGGTTCTGTTCCTGTGCTTGCACATTAGCGCGCTGCCTTATGCCGCCCAACACTAAGAAGCCTCCTAAATCAATAGCGTGCTGCCTAATGCCCATCAGCTTGCCGCCTTATGCCGCACAATATTGGACTAGCTCCTAAAGTAATGCCTCAGCCAGCTGTCTTCATTGAGCACTGTGGGGGTTTGAACCCCTGATCCCTGTACCATTGGTCAGTGTCTTACCCTTTGTGCTGTGGCTCTGCTCTTCTGCTTGCACATCAGCGTGCCACTTATGCCGCCCAGTATTAAAATGCCTCCAAAAGCATTAGTGTGCTGCCTTATGCCCATCAGCGCACCGCCTTATGCTTCCCATTATTTAAATGCCTCATAAATTAATGCCTCAGCCAGCAGTCTTCATTGGGCACTGTGGGGGATTGAACCACTGATCCCTGCACCATTGGTAAGTGCCTTGCCCATTGTGCTATGGCTCTGCTTTTCTATGTGTACATCAGCGCGCCACTTATGCCTCCCGTGAAGCTTCCTCATGCGCTAAATTGCGGGGCGCACATGGGCGCCGCGCACATGGGCGCCGCGCACCTTAGCGCATTTGTCAATCACGGCTTTTCTTTTTCAGGACGGAACGCCCACTCCTTATATGGCATCCGCACACTACCGCAGCCCGCACATTAGCGGGGTTTTAGTAAACATGCCCCAGTGTGTTCAAGAGCAGAAGGTCACAGATTCAAGTCCCAGCTATGACTCCTGCCAACCCAGTCCCCATATTTTACCCACTACTAAACCGTGGTAATAAAGACGGAACCTTTATTGCAGATAACATAAACATGCCTCAAACACCGATATTTTACCGTACAGAGCACAGACACCATAAACATGTGCATTACCTAGAGCAGAGTCTCCCAAAAGCAGTCCTGGAGGGCCAAACACCATTCAGATTCCATGCTGTCTCTAATAAAGATGCCTATGCTGCATGTCTATGTGTCGCCCCCATGGTATGCAGATGTATTCATGCATATTCATTAGGGACAGCATGAAAACCCGAACAGTGCTTGGCCCACCAGGACTGGAGTTGGGAACCTCTGCCCTAGAGCAGCGGCCAACAGGGGCAGAAACACCCACACCCACAGTCTCCATTATCCAAAGCCTCCTGGAGAGGCAGGATGTTGGGCCCTGCGTGCATCTCCCAATACTAGCACTTGCATACCTTAGCAATGCCACCCTAAACCTGGGAATACGGTACACATATATCAAAAGGTTGCTATGATTACTGGCAGATAGCAATTCCTAAGTTAAACACAATCTGCTCATTGAGCTGTATCATACCAACATCCCTGATGTCTGTGGAGTGTGTTTCAGGTCTGGTGTCTGACAGTGTTCACCACCCCGGGGAGTGACCCCAACAGTATTGCGTACCATAGCCATGCCTGTACTGTGCCCAGGACTGGTGCGGTGGCCAGGGCTGCCAAAAGCCTCTATAGTTGCACAATGCTAACATAGGTGTGGGAGTGTGTGTCTGTCTATCCAGCGTATGGTGGCTGCTAACACCTTCCTCAGCCCACACTGCTAGCACTGTTGCCAGTATTGGCCTGCCAATGTGCATAATGAGGAGCAAGGTGCTGTGGGTATAGCCTGGACAGGGTGGCCTGTCCTTGATGCATCTGCACAGGGCATAGGGCAATGGCTCGGACATTGTAGTGCCCGGCCACAGGACAGAGTGGCCACAGCATGTCCTGCTGGGAGGTCACTCTCACCCTGACTGTGCAGTGACCATGGCATGGCTAGGTTCCCCCATAGTGCTATATTGCATTTTTTTCAAGTGATATATATGGGTTCTCTTTTCTGGTGCCTAATCACTGACGTATCTGCTTGGTGGGTGTGCTCATGTCCCACTTTTGGGTGCACACATCTTCTCCAGGAACATGCACTATGGACTAGCTAACAGACTGTCTGCAGTTAGTATGTGTATGGTTGGAACACCTTGCAGGGTGCAGTGGCTGGAGACTCACTGTGCTTGCTGCTGGAGAATGTCAGATAGTGGTGGAGGGCAGCTGAGCATTTACAGGCCTACTGTCTGTCTGCTATTGCCTTATGGATGTGTGCTGATCTACATTGACTGCCCTGTAGGGTGTGTGTGTTCCCCAGCAGGACTGGGGTTGATGGTCCCCTCTACTGCCACCATTGCAGGGATGTAGAATGTGGATTTATTGGTGAGAGATCCTGTCCCCCACCCTGAGCCCCAGAGGGGGGGAGGGGGAAGGGGGAAGGGGGGAAGGGGGAAGGGGGAAGGGGGGAGGGGGAAGGGAGGGGGAAGGGGGGAGGGGGGGAAGGAGGGGGAGGAGGGGGGAGGGGGAGGGGAGGGGAGGAGGGGGAGGGGGAGGAGGGGGGAGGGGGGAGGGGGAAGGGGGGAGGAGGGGGGGAGGAGGGGGGAGGGGGGAGGAGGGGAGGGGGGAGGAGGGGAGGGGGGAGGAGGGGAGGAGGGAAAGAGGGGAGGAGGGGGGAGGGGGGAGGGGGGAGGAGGGGGGAAGGGGGGAGGGGGGAGGAGGGGGGTGTATGGACCCATAGACAGATTATGTACCACCACACAACCCACCCTCTGGGGCTCAGGGTGGGAAACAGGATCACCCACCAATAGATCCACAGTCTACCTCCCTGCAATGGCAGCAGTACAGGAGACCATCAATCCCAGTCCTGCTGGGGAACAGACAGAGCGGTACACATCCATAACACAATAGCAGACAGACGGCAGGCCTGGAAATGCTCAGCTGCCCCCCACCATTATCTGACATTCTACAGCAGCAAGCCTCCAGCTACTACACCCTGCAAGGTGTTCCAGCAAGACACATACTAGCTGCAGACAGTCTGCCAGCTAGTCCATAGTGCATGGTCCTGGAGGAGATGCATGTACCCAGAACGGGGATGTCAGCATACACACCAAGCAGATAAATCAGTGATTGAGCCCCAAAAGAAAACCCATAAATATCACGAGAAAAATGCTATATAGCACTATGGGGGAACCTAGCCGTGCCATGGTCACTGCTCAGTCAGGGTGAGAGTGACCTCCCAGCAGGACATGCTATGGCCACCCTGTCCATGCAGATTGTGGCCGGGCACTACAATGTCCGAGCCATTGCCCTATGCCCTGTGCAGATGCATCCAGGCCAGGCCACCCTATCCAGGCTATTCCCACGGTACCTTGCTCCTCATTATGCACATTGGCAGGCCAATACTGGCAACAGTGCTAGCAGTGTGGGCTGTGGAGGGTGTTGACAGCCACCACACACTGAATAGACAGACACACACTCCTCACACCTATGCCAGCATTGTGCAACTATAGAGGTGTTGGGCAGCCCAGGCCACCACACCAGTCCTGGGCACAGTGCAGGCATGGCTATGGTACGCAATACTGTAGGAGTCACTCCCCAGGTTGGTAAAACACTGTCAGACACAAGACCTGTAGCACACTCCACAGACATCAGAAAGATTGCTATGATGCAGCTCACTCAGAAAAGTGTACTTAACCTAGGAATTGCTATCTGCCAGTACTCATAGCAACCTTTTGATAGGTGTGTACCATATTCCCCGGTTTAGGGTGGCATTACTAAGGTATGCAAGTGCTAGTATTGGGAGATGCACGCAGAGCCCCGAAGTCCTGCCTCTCCAGGAGGCTTGGATAATGGGGCCTGTGGGTGCGGGTGTGTCTGCCCCTGTTGGGTGCTGCTTTACGGCAGAGGTTCCCAACTCCAGTCCTGCGGTGCCAAACACTGTTCGGATTTTCATGCTGTCCCTCATGAATATGCATGAGATACATCTGCATACCATGGGGGTGGCGCATAGAAATGCAGCACAGGCATCTTTATCAGAGGCAGCATGGAACCGGAATGGTGTTTGGCCCTCCAGGACTGCATTTGGGAGACTCTGCTCTAGGTAATGTGCATGTTTATGGTGTCTGTGCTCTGTAGGGTAAAATGTAGGTGTCTTGGGCATGTTTACGTCATCTGAAATACAGGTGCTGTCTGTATTAGCACGTTGTAGTGGTGGGTAAAATATGGGGACTGGGTTGGCAGGAACCACAGCTGGGGCTTGAACCTGTGACCCTCTGCTTCTGAATACACTGGTTTTCTGCACTGCACCACCTTGTTGTCACAGAGTCAGTACATTCCTTGGTGATACCATGGCTGTTCGTCAGACAGGGCCCGTCTGTTGCAGTACACGGCACCCACCTACACAGGGCTAGGCCACGGTCTGCTCTGGGCAGCTGCCACTGCCCCCTCCATCACCAGTATCCCTCAACCACCATGCTGACATGCCCTTCTTCTGGTGGTGCTGGTGATGCGCAGTCTCAGGCCATCCAGTGTGCAGGTAGGCGGCTGCCTATGGTGCGGGTTCTGGGGTAGGGGTGCCTGCATAAGTGTACATGCTTCCCCCCAGCACCGCCTGCCAATGATCCGTGCCCTTGGGGGTAGCTGCTGGGTACTATCCCCTGTGACACTGTGGGAAACACAGTCGTGCCCATGTTGGGCCTTCAGCAGTTGCTGTCTGGCTGCTCATCTGCTTCAGCATTCGTATGGGCCACCTAGGCATCACCCTAGTCCGCACTGTGGCACAGCTCCACCACAGCATGTGCCGCCTGCGGCCCTCTGTATCCACTTCTCCGGCATCTGTCCAGTTGCCATTCCGACATGCCCACCATGATGTTGCGGGACATGTGCATGCCATAGGAACCCTGTCCGATGGTGGGGAAAACCCTGAGCAGCGCTATTTCACTGTGGGCTCATTCACCTTGTATGGGGACGGAGTATAGACCCTTCCACGATTTATATCTGTTCTATGGAGCTTACTCGGGGGGGGGGGGGAGGGGTTGATTATTCTCATTGATACCACTATTGACCAGCTTGGTTATGGGGTTTTTTCCAGTTTGTTGGGGTCATTTTCAGTGTTTATGTGCCCTTTTGTTCTGTGCACATGTATCACACTTATCACTTTTCTTTAGGTTTCCCTGCCTGGGCTGTACATTGTTGACACTAAAATGGTTTCTCTCCCCTGTAATGTGCATTTAACGGCAGGTTTTCATTCACGTTGGAATTGAGCTCTTTAGATCAGCGCGTTAGTGTGAAGGGAGCCTCTCCCCGCCCACTCTCCGCCCATTGACCCCTTCTCTCCGCCCTCTCTCCACCTTCTGCGGTGTTTTACCACGCCGCGGGAGTTTACGATCGTTAACTACGGTTAACGCGCGTTATGTACGATTACCGCGGTTTAGTAAACATACCCCTATGTGTGGGTGTGTATATGGGTATGGTGCATGAGTGGGCTGCATGTGTGTATAATGAGGTAGTGGGATGCCTGTGTGTTACTTTAATTTAGATTATTATTTGATATACTGCTGCTTGAGATAGTTAGAGTCTATCAAAGTATTTATAATATTTAGATACAAATAGTTTATTTAAAAAGTTATACAGTACATTTTTGTGTGTTTTTTGTGCAGGGGTGGGTGCGTGGATTGGGTGCCCCTGTGTATGCATATGTGTATGTGGTGCAGCGGCAGGATGCCTGTGTGTATGTGTTTGGGGGTGTGTGTGGTTTGGGGGTATGGTACTCATGTTCTGTGGCATATACAGATTGTCCCCATATATTCATCTCTTCAGCCTCCAATCCCTTGCACTCTTCGTTTTGCCCTCCAGCCCCTTTCCTGCTGTCTTCCCCACTCTGTTTCTCTTCCCAGACTCTTCCCCTTTCTCCCTCCCCTCTTTTACTCTCACCTCCTGCCCTCAATCCCCTCCCCATTATTCCTTTCCCACTGACCCTTTACATTTCTCCTGCCTTCTCTGCATCTCCCTCCCCCTGCATCTATCTTTTTTCTTGGCCTGCAGGTAGGCCCAACGCTGCACAACATCCTTTCTTCCTCTGCAGGCAGGCAGCAGCGCTCTTCACTTTGATCATGGCTTCACCCTCCACTTCTGCCCATGGGAGTTGGGTTCCACTTGGGCAGACTACAGCAGACTTCGTTGCTTCCTGCCTGCCTGCCTGTCTTATGCATACAGACAGACAAAATAAACACACAAATACATGGATGGAGCCTCTACAATGGGCACTGTGCAAAACATGCCTAAAAAGGCTGTTTTCCTTGATCATTACACACTTTTCCCTTCTGTTGAATGTTCAGTAGCAGGAGGATTTGTTTCACCAGAAAAATGTCATGCTATCTTACAGATGTAACTTGTGGAACATTGACCATTACAATTTGTTCTTTATGAAAGAGATTTTATAGGTAATAATTTTTCCTTATCAGACACGTTTTCCGCTTCAATTTTCCTGGCATGCACTTCGGACAATTCATAGGTTTATGCTGTGTCTAGTCATTTTATGAGAGCCATTTCAGGATCAAGCATAATTTGGCAACCAAGCCTTACTGATATGAGCTCTGTAGAGTGTGCAATTATTCCTCTGTTTGTGTCTGAAAATTTACAGCACAGCAAGTTTCCAGAGCCTGGAGTTGAAACCGTCATTGTTTTACTATTTTGTTGTTTAGCCCATCACAGCACATATGTATTTCATTGTCTATAATTATATGGGTAGAAATAGGTAGTCAGTGCCTTGCTTGTAAGCTCAAATCTTTTGGCTGTCTTGAAAGGGTTTTTAAAACTGTCCTGTACCTGCTCTGCTGTTTTTCTACACAGGGTAGAAACACTTCATGTCTCCTCGTGCCCCTTAGAAAGATAGAAATATGACAACAGAAAAAGACCACACGGCCTATCTAGTCTGTCCTTCCATATCAACAACTGCAACAGTCCCCTTTTTACCTTTAGAAATCCTCTGTGTTTGTCCCATGCTTTTTTGAATTCATTTACTGTCCTCATCTCTACCACCTCCACTGGGAGACTATTCCACGGATCCACTACTCTTTCCGTAAAGAAATATTTCCGCATATCACTCCTGAATCTATCTCCCTTCACCCTCATCCCATGTCCCCTCCTAGCAGAATTTGAAAATCCACAGCAAATATGGTTGCTGTGGAATTATGAATATCAAAAACAAGAAAGCTGGGAAGGTCTTGGCTCATAATACTAACCGCAGATTAGACTTTGTGCTGTGTTCCATGAGATGAGCAGTTACAAGTCTCAATACAGCTTCAGAACTAGGCATGATGAAAGCACACAATGAATAAATCTGCCCATATACTGGAACACTTTGAGATATTAGTACACAGTACTCAGAAGTTAACATGGGGAGCTTTTTAAAATGCACAAGAAGCATGAAATCCTTCTGAGAACTACTGAGCACAGATCTGCAAGTATGTGTAAATAAACCTGAGGTTGTTAAAATATATTCACAGTCCAGACATGCAGGCTAGAGCCTGGCCTGAAGGAAAACATATGTTATCAGAGCAGAACTGCAGTGACATGAATGAAAAAAAATTGAATCTGCCAAGATAAGATACCAAGGACAGTTTCATAAGTGCACAATAGGATGTTGAATTAGGACTGCAATGTGCAAATCTGAAGCATGATGGAGTGGTTTAGGCTGCCAGCACCTCTTTTGTGTACCAGAAACTTTGCAGAAAACCAGAGAAGGTCAACTTGGAAATTGTTTGTCCAATGCAAAGGAAAAGCACTACAAAAGTTTAGCATAGATTCACAAAAAGGTTTTACTTAGAAGTTATAATATCACAATGAAGGAAATAATGGCTAAAAATGAGAAAATTTGTCTCCAATAGTGTGCTGACACGAGCTACCTAGTGTGAGCAATTTACTTACCACGGGGAAGCTTAATAGTGTGATCATTCTGCACGAGGAGTTCACAACCCAGTCCTCGGGACACACATAACCAGTCAGGTTTTCAGAATAGCCACAACGCATATGCATGAGATAGATTTGCATGCACTGCCCCCATTGTATGCAAATTATCATGCTTATTTGTTGTGGTTATTCTGAAAACCTGTCTTGCTGTGTATGTCCCGATGACTGAGTTGAGAATCCCTGTGCTAAACTGAGCATGCTCAAATCTCCTTTCTTCTTGACTCCTCCTACTTGCTTCCAAAGGATAAACAAGTAAGCCCAGCAGATGGTATTAATTGTTAGCACCCATGGGAAAAATGAAAGAGTTACTATATTCCACAACAGACAGCGAGAGACCAGAGTAACAGGAAACTGGAAAGCTGACATAAGTTAACATTGTGAACCATCTTTCTTCTGTGTCTATAAAAGTCTACAAAGAATGGTGTGAGAGGGGGTGGCAGTGCTGGACCTAGCCCTGTGCAAGCAGTGCAGCTGCACAGGGAACAAAAAAATAGGGGTGCACTTGGAGCTGCTCACCTCGGCTCCCCCCACATGCTGCCTGCCCTTGCCCTGCTGCTGCAGGAGCAGCAGTGGTGGCGGCAGCCTCCAACTGAAAAAGAAACACGCAGAGATGTGGGGTAAGATGGGGAAATGCTGGGCATTGGGCAAATGACAAACTTGTGATGCGTGATGTGTGATGTGGGGGGTGGCGGGGCACATGCCAGATTTGCAAGTCACACGGTGCATTTATGGCTTGGTACGGCCCTGGGGTGTGGCTTGGAGCAGCAGAAGCATGTAAAGGGACAACTCTTACATGCTTCTGCTACAAAAGGGGACTGCTACTTCTAGAGAGAGACCTGTAATTGTAAGTATTTACTTCTGGAAATTTTTCTAAATCTTCGGGAAAAAGGAATTCTTTAGATTAAAGATGATTGATCTGTGCAATTTAGAATCCAGTGCATTTGTTAAATCAGTCAGGGCCTAGTAGCAGCAAAGAGCTTTTAGTTAAATTAAAAACTCAACAGGTAGCTTTCAGTTTAAAACCCAGCAGAGGGCTTTCAGTTTAAATTCAGAACCCAGCAGAGTGTTTTCTGTTTAAATTTAAAACCCAGCTGAGAACTTTCAGTTAAATTTAAAACCTAGTAGAGAGCTACTAGTTTAAATTTAATACTCAGTCAGGGCCTAATATCAGCAAAGAGATTTTAGTTTACATTAAAAACTCAGCAGGTAACTTTCATTTTAAAGTCAGGACCTAGTATCAGCAAAGAGCTTTAACTTAAATCAAATCTATTAGACAACTTTTTGGTGGTGGTGAGAATTGAGGAGGGATGTGACAAATTCTATCTACCCTTTTGTTGTCTAGGAGATCTATACCTTGCCCACTCACAATCTTAAATGACAGAGGTGTAAGGCAGGGGTCTCCAAATCCAGTCCTGGAGGGCCACAAACCAGTCAGGTTGGCAGGTTATCTCTAATGCATATATATCTCATGCATATTCATTAGGGCTATCCCAAAAACCTGCCAGGGTTGCAGCCCTCCAGGACAGGGTTGGACACCCCTGCTCTAGGGAGTGCACATGTTTATGTTGTCTGTGCTCTGTAGGGTAAAATATAGGGACATGGTCTGCAGGAGCCACAGCTGGGACTTGAACCTATGACCTTCTGCCCCTGAACACACTGGGTGTGTGTACTGCACGAAACTGTTGCCACAGAGGCAAGTCATTCCCTGGGGATTACCATGACTGTTCTTAAGACAGACTTTGTCTGTTGCACTGCATGCCACCCACCTAAACAGGGCTTGGCCTTGTTCTGCTGTGGGCAGATGCCACTGCCCCTCCACCACCAGCACCCCTCCACCACCATGCTGAAATGCCCTTATGCCGGTGGAGCTGGTGGTGCGCAATCCCAGGCTATCCAGTGTACCGGTAGGCGGCTGCCTATGGTGTGGGGTCTGGGGTAGGAGTGCCTACATAGACATCCATGCTTCCCTCGGCACTGCCTGCCAATGTTATGTGCCCTTTGGGCTATCTGCTGGGTACTGTCCCCTGGGACACTGTGCGCCGCATACTCGTGGGCATGTTTGACCTTGGTCAGTTGCTGTCTTGCTGATTTTCCGATTCTGCCTTCCTATGTGCCACCTAGGCATCTGCCTAGTCCACCCTGTGCCCCAGCTGCCCCACTGCATGTCCCGCCTGCAGCCCCCTGTACCACATTTGCAGCATCACCATAGTGCCCTATCAAACTTGGGCACTCTGCTATTACTGCACATGTATCACTACTATCACCTTTCTTGGGCTCCCTGCCTCTGCTGTACATTGTTGACACTGAAATGGTTTCTCTCTCCTGCAAATGTGCCTCTAATGCCAGGTTTTCACTCGCGTTAATTTTCAGACCTTCATTTCACAGCGTTAGTGTAGCAGGGGCCTCTTCCCGCCCACTCCCCTCCCATTGACCCCTTCTCTCCACCCTCTCTCCACCCTCTGCAGGCCTTAACACTGCCGGGGCCGTTATCGCACGATAAGTAATGTTATCACGCAATAACATTACTTTATCGCGTGATAACGTCACTTATCGTGTGATAACATCACTTATCACAGTTTAGTAAACATATCCCAATGTATCCTTGAAGGATACTAGCAAAAGATTGAAGTTATGGCATATCAACAGAAAGGTTCCAATAAACATAAAAGTAACCCAAATGCCCTTGAGTACAGAGCAGACAGAGCTTAAAGATTCCAAATTACCCCTGCCTACTGATAACCACATTAATATGAATAAAATACAGCCTCTAAAATGCTTGTATGCAAATGCTAGAAGTCTAAAAAATAAGATGGGCGAGTTAGAATATATAGTAATAAATGAGAGGTTAGGTATGGTTGGTATCTCAGAGACATGGTAGAAGGAGGACAACCAATGGGACTCTGTGATACCTGGGTACAAACTATATCGTAATGATATAGCAGATCAAATTGGTGGAGGGTTGCACTCTATGTTAGAGGGCATTGAGTCACAAAGGATTAAAGTTTTGCAGGAAACAAAATTTACTGTAGAATCTCTATGGATTGAAATTCCGTGTAAAAAGTGGAAGGGGAAGGCAATGGCAGTGAGGATGTACTATCGACTGTCTGGCCAGAATGAACATATGGATGACGAAATGCGAAAAAAAATCAGGGAAGCTAACAAAAGTTACAGCACAGTAATAATAATGGGTGAATTCATTTACCCAGGTATTGACTAGGTCACTGTCACGGCAGGACAAACTAGAGAGATAAAGTTTCTAGATGAAATAAATGATTGCTTGGAGCAGCTGATTCATGAACCGACCAGAGGGGAAGCCATTTTTGACCTAGTTCTTAGTAGAATACAAGATCTGGTGCTAGAGATAAGGGTGTTGGGGCCTCTTGGCAATAGTGATCATAGCATGATCACATTTGATTTAATAAATGGAGGAAGGATGGCAAGGAAATCCACAGTACTACCTTTTAACTTTCAAAAGGGAGCCTATGATAAAATGAGCAAAATAGTTAAGAAAAGTCTAAAAGGAGCAGTTGTAAAGGTTAAAGATTTACATCAAGCACGGGTGTTGTTTAAAAATACTATCTTGGAAGCCCAGATCAGCTGTATTCCATGCTTTAAGAAAAGTGGAAGGAAGTCCAAAAAACTGCCAGCATGGTTTAAAGGTGAGGTCAGAGATGCTGCTGTTTCCAAAAAAGCATCTTTCAGGAAATGGAAAAAGGAGCCAAATGATGAAAACTGGAAACAATATAAGAACTGGCAATTTTGATGCAAGGCATTGATAAGGCAGGCGAAGAGAGAATTTGAGAAGAAGCTTGCTGTGGAAGCAAAAACGCATAATACAGACATTTTCAAGTATATTTGTAGCAAAAAACCTGTGAGAGTCAGTTGGACCATTAGATGATAGAGGGGTAAAAGGGGCACTAAGAACGTACCAAGCTATAGCGGAGAGACTGAATAAATTCTTTGCTTCGGTCTTTACTGAGGAACATGTAGGGATGTTACCCATGACTGAAATGGTATTTAAAAGTAATGCCACAGAAGAATTGAAAGAAATAGCAATACACCGGGAAGATGTATTACAACTATTTGATAAACTGAAGAGTAGCAAATCACCTTGATTGGATGGTATACATCCAAGGGTGTTGAAAGAAATGAAATATGTAATTTGTGAACTATCAATAAAATCATCTGTAATACCTGAAGATTGGAGGATGGCCATGTAACGCCGATTTTTGAAAAGAGTTCCAGGGGTGATCCAGATAACTATAGACCAGTGAGCCTGACCAATATAAAGAACAAAATTACTGAACATGTAGATAGTCATGGTTTAATGGGAGACTGCCAACATGGCTTTAGCCAAGGAATGTCTTATCTCACTAATCTGTTATGTTTTTTTGAAGGGGTGAATAAACAGGTAGAAAAAGGTGAGTCAGTTGATATAATATATCTGGATTTTCAGAAAGCCTTTGACAAGGTCCCTCATGAGAGACTTGGCGAAATTAAAAAGTCATGGGATAGGAGGCAGTGTACTATTGTGGATTAGGAACTGGTTAAAAGATAGAAAGCAGAGAGTAGGGCTAAGTGGCCAATTTTCCCAATGGAGAAAGGTGATTAGTGAAATTCCCCCTCATGGATCTGAGCTGGGTCTGCTGCTTTGTAAAATATTCATAAATGACCTGGAAATAGGAATAAAGAGTGAGGTAATCAAATTGTAGATGACATAAAATTATCAAAGTTGTTAAAACCTAAGAGGATTGCAAAAAATTGCAAGACGACCTTGATAAATTGGAAAACTGGATGTTCAAATGGCAGATTAAATTTAATGTGGACAAGTGCAAAGTTATGCATCGAGGGAAGAACAACCTAAACTATGGTTACATGATGCAAGGTTCCTTATTAGGACTCACCACCCAGGAAAAAGATTTAGGCATTATCGGGATAACATCTTGAAACCCAGTTATGCAGCAGCTAAGAATGCAAATTGAATGATAGGAATCATAAGGAAAGCAATGGAGAATAAAACAAAAGATATTATAATGCCTCTGTATTGCTCCATGATGCGACTGAACCTTAAATTGTGTGCTTTTCTGGTCATCGTATCTTAAAAAGGATATAGCATTATTAGAAAAGGTACAGAGAAAAGCCACCACAATGGTGAAGGGGATGGAAGGATACTCCTATGAAGAGAGGCTAAAAAGGTTAGGGCTCTTCAACCTGGTAAAAAGACAGCTGAGTGAAGATATGATACAGGTCTATCAATTAATGAATGGAGTAGAACGGGTAAACGTAGATCAATTGCTTACGCCATCAAAATATAGAAAGACAAGGGAACATGCAATGAAGTTACAGGGTAACGTATTTAAGACTAATAAGAGAAAATATTTTTTCACTCAATGTGTAATCAAACTCTGGAATTCGTTACCGGAGGAAGTAGTAAAAGCTGTTAGTGTAGTTGGGTTTAAAAAAGGTTTGGATGAGTTCCTAGAGGAAAGGTCCATAAACCATTATTAAATGGGACCCAGGAAATGTACTGCTTGCCCCAATACAAGCATTGTGGAACCTGTGCTTTTTGGGGAAACTGCTAGGTACTTGTGACCTAGATTGGCCACTGTTGGAAACAGGATACTGGGCTTAATGGACCTTGGTCTGACCCAGAACGCCATATCTTATGTTCTTATGTTCTTACTCTGGGAGGAATCTGGCTGTCCTGGCTTGGACAGGCACTGGCATCTGACCATTCCCCCCTCCAACCATCCTCTATCAAAACCATCACAAATGGTCAACTCACATCAATATTTGGGGCTCAAACTGTTGTTCAATTTCAAAACTCTGGATGCCTACAGTGGTCTTTATCCACTCCAAAATGCCAATAAGCAATGACAACAAAACCCTTTTTCTTCTGGTATACTAATAGTTCAACCAGGCAAGTTTTGATAACAGAGACCAAGCTGTGGAGCTTCAGGAATACAAAGGAAGCAGAAAGTTTGGTGTTTATGTGGCCTCTCCAAGAGAGCTAGTACACTCTTCAGGTTTTATGATTGGAGCAAGAGAGCGTAGAGCCCTAATGAGCAGAAGGAGATAAGAACAAAAAACAAGCCTTTCTGGTACAGTGACTCCTGGATTGTCATGTCTGTCATACTACTCTTTGGGGGTCTTTTACTGAAGGGCGTTTACTGACAATGCATGTTTTGGCATGCACTGAATGAGCATTGGGATATGCATTGCCAGCAAGCACAGAGCCATGACAGTTAGGGGTATGTTTACTAAACTGCGGTAATGTTACCCGTGTTAGGTTCCACGGTAATGGTACGGATGCCCATATAAAGGAATGGGCGGTGCAGCGTTAAAGCAAGCCATGTCAAATAACGCGAGTTACAAGGCACCTCGGCTAACGCGCGTTACAAAGCACCATACAAGGCACCTTAGGTTAAGGCACCCCACAAGGCACTCCATAAGGTGTGTTAACCTAAGGTGCTATACAAGGTGCCCCAGGTTAAGGTGCCACAATGATGTTAAGGTGACCCAAGATATGTTGCCCTAAGGCCAGTAAGGTGCCCCAAGTTGACAAGCATGAATTGTAAGGACTAAAACCAGATATAACCCTAACACTCCACAGAGCACCAAGCAAAGGCAATGGACAAGTGATGGAAGGAAGGAGAGGTGGGAGCTGATAGACCCGCCAAATATGCATGCAGCCTATGTGGCAGCCAGTAAATTGGACAAACATATCGGAGGTAGCTGTACCGATGCACAGGGCATTGGCAATGTAAAGTGCTACAATGACAGTGGGTGGCAGAGGATGGGGATACGTGTCCACCAGTGGAGGTAGAGGTGGCAAGATAAGTGCAATGACAGGAGGACAGAGGACTAGTAGTGCCATGCAGAGCAGACACAGGAGAGGCAAGCATGAAGAGCAGTAATGCAGAATAGGGTACCAGCGCAGGACATGGGGTAGCAGCCCGCACATGAAGACAGGACGCTACCCAGCTGACAGACGCAGAAAGACGGACAGAAGGATGTTTGGCAACTGTGAAGAGGGTATTATGTGCTGGCGTCACAGATCTGCACAGATATGACATTAACAGGAATGACAAGTAGTTGTATAGGACAGGCATAAAAAAGGACAACAAAGAGGAATTGAACCCATGACCACTGGCCAGAAAGTCAGTGCAAGGTGCCCTGTAAGGTGCTGTATAAGGTGTCGTATAAGGTGCCATGTAAGGTGCCTTATAAGGTGCCTAGTAAGGTGCCCTGTAAGGTGCCTCATAAGGCGCCCTATAGGGCCTCCTAGGCTAAGCGCCATATTAGGCACCCTTGGACAAGGCACCGCAGAAGGCACCCTGGGCTATGGAATCATAGATTAAGGTGGCCTAACAAGGTTATGGTGTCCTAGGTTAGTGTGCCCTAGGGACTGCAAGGTGCCTCAGGATGACATGTATGACCTGTGTGGAACAGAGACAGATGTAGCCCTAACACTAGATAGAGCACTCAGGAAAGGCAATGAACAGGTGAGTGAAGGAGGGAGAAGTGGGAGCCGCTGGACCTGCCATATCTGCGGGCATCCCATGTGCCTGCCAGTACCGATGATAAACATGGTGGGGCAGCTGTACCACAGCACAGGGTGTTGGCAATGTAAAGTGCCAGAAAAACAGTTGGTGGCAGACAATGGGAATACATGTCCCCCAGTGGAGGCAGAGGTGGCAGGATAGTTACAATGATGGGTGGACAGAGGAGTGGTGGTGCCATGCAGATCAGGCACAGGCGAAGCAAGCATGAAGAGGCACAATGCAGGAAAGGGTATGACATGGGGTGGCAGCCTGCACTGGCAGACAGGACTCTACACAGCTGACAGACACAGATAGACGGACCGAGGGAATGTTGGCAATTGTGGCGAGGGTATTATGGGCTGGAAGCACAGATCTGCAAAAATATGACCTCTACAGGCATGCACACTATATGAGTAGGACAGGCATGAGAGGGGGAACAATGAGGAACTGAACCCATGAACACTGCCAAGAATGGTATTGTATTAACTAGTAGGCTATACCCCCATGGTATATGCCACAGCAATGTCTGGGTACAGAAGGACTGCAGGTCACCGCACAAATTGTCTGCTCTGAGTGCCAGGATAGGGTAACTCCACCAGTACCCATGATGCAATGCACATCCTGAATAGCTGTCTACAGCTGATCACCAAATGGGGTCTGCACCTCTCCGGTCCCCCAGCTTGGAAAGACGAACTGACAGTGCGTGATACTGGCATGGATTAGCTACAGACCATGCCATTGTGCAGGTTCTGTGTTCACCCTGAGCGATAGGATGGGTGCCCAGCACTAGGTCCGCAGTACATATGCTACTAGAGATAGGTCCTGCTGTACATCCCCATTATTACCAGTGTGTGACAGGTGTTCTGTGCAGTGCAGCCAAAGGCAATTTGGTGTCCATCTGCATCCTGCAGTCACATGTGGCCCTGTGGGACCAGACACCAGCCAGATTAGTGTGTACCCTGTGTGAGGGTCTGGCTGACATGGGCAGCTGTTCTCAGTGCAGAGGGGTTCCTAGAATTGCATGAGGTGTGTGTAGCAGTGGCTGTATAGGTCACAGTGGTATACACTACAACCCCCAAAGGGTCCACATCACCCTCGTGTAGGTAAAGAACAGTGGCTCCCCCCCCCCCCCCACGGGAAGCAGCCTCTATCCTGTTTGTACAAGACAGCCCTCCAGGGTTGGTGGGGCAGACCAGCAGCAATGCTGGGGTTAGGTCTGGAAACCCCAAGTGCCTCCACCACTGTCTGCCAGTCACCAGCAGACAGCACAGTCAGACTGTACCTTAAAGGTGTTCTGACCATGCACAGTCTAACTGCAGACAGTCCACCAGGAACTATGTGCAGTAAGCAGGCATCTCAATGATTGGGACCCCAGCACTGGGGAACACAAATATATCACTGGAAAAAAATAGTGTAGAGCACTATGTGGGAACCTAGACCTGCCATGGTCACTGCTCGTTCAGAGTGAGTGCCCTCCCACCATGCCATGCTGTGGCCACCCTGTCCATGCAGGTGGTGGTCAGGCACTACAGTGTCCTAGCCATTGCCCCACACCCTGTGAGGATGCATCCTGGCCAATCTGCCCTGTCCGGGCCATACCCAGAATACCTTGCTCCTCATTATGCATCTAATCAGGCTAACGCTGGTAACAGTGGGACATTTTGGGCCCAGTGAAGTGTGGGCAGACACAGAACAATGGTTAGACATACAAACACGCTCACTCCTTTTGCAGCATTATACAAAGATAGGGGTGGTTGGCAGCCCTGCCCGCCACACTAGTCCTGATCACAGTGCCGACATTGCTAAACTGTGCAGAGGGTAGTAGTAGTGCTCTGGTGATAACATCATCCCAATGCTGGGGCCAACAGCCTGCCGCTCCATGCATCATTGGATTTGTGGAGCCTATGTGAGTGGGTGTTTGCACCCCTGTTCGCCGCTGCTTTGGGCTTTGCGCATGTTGCTATTGTATCTGCATTGTAGGGTAAAATATAGGGACATGCTCTGCAGGAACCACAGCTGGGACTTGCACCTGTGACCCTCTGCTCCTGGACACACTGGCTGGGTGTACTGCACCACACTGTTGCACAGATGCATGGTAGTCCCTGGGGCTACCTGCACTTTTCCTCAGCCAGACCTTTTATGTTGCACTGCACACCACGTACTGATGCAGAGCATGGCCTAGGTCCACTGCAGGGAGGTGGCACTGCCTTCTCCAGTACGGGCACACGCCCCCCTGCCAAGCTGATGTGGCCATTTGCTGTTGGTGCTGGTAGTGTGCAGTCCAGGCCATCCACTGTGTAGGTAGGCACCCGCCTGGGGAGCGGGTTCCGGGGTGGGGGGGCATACGTGGACATCCTCACATCCCCCCATCACTGCCTACCACTATTATGTCCCCGCCACATGGGGGTGGGATGGCTAGGGGGATGTCAGGTCTGTGCCCTAGCGACTATTGGCTAGGGTGGACCAGGTAGATATTGGTGGATTGTGTTTGGCCTTGGTTAACTGCTGTCTTGCTGATCTCCGGTGTCTATGTTCCTATGTGACACCTAGGCGCTCGCCTGGTCCATCCTGTGCCACAACTGCCCATGCTACATGTCCTGCCTGCGGCCCCCTATGCCCCATTTGCACCATCGCCTTAGTGGCCATTCATACTTTGGCACTATGGTATTGCTGTACATGGAGCACTACTATCACAGTTTTTGGGCTCCCTGCCTGGGCTGTACGTTGCTGGCACATAAATGGTTTCTCTCTCCTGCATATGTGCATCTAACCCCTAAACAAAAATAGAGTGAAAATTTATGTGAGCAAACATGTAAGTGTAATTTTTTGTCGGAAGGTCAGCCCTGAGGACCAGACTAGCCTCTTGAAGCTGTAACTTCCATTTTAATCGGTTTTATTTAAACCACGTAATAGGCCCTGAAGGAGCCAATATTAAGGTAAAAACACCACAAGAAGATGTCACCTACACCAAAAACCAAAAGAATTAATTTTAAAAGTCGTTTTGATGTATACAAACAAAAAGTGATACTTATCTGAACCGCTGCCTCCCCGTTTTTACTATATCTTCACAGGAGAACAGCCAGTGACCACAATCCTGGAACGTCCATTCCCACTTCTCAACTAATCCACAGCAGCAGTTGTTAAAAAGTACACAGCACTGCGTTTCGGGCGAATATCAGATTTCCACGCCCTGTATCAACGCTTGAATGAACTGCCAAAAAATGTAGAACACAGCATCTCCACCTCTCCGAGATGCCGACGCATGCTCAGTAGTGATCCCTGCTTCGGCGTCTCGGAGAGGTGGAGATGCTGTGTTCTACATTTTTTGGCAGTTCATTCAAGCGTTGATACAGGGCGTGGAAATCTGATATTCGCCCGAAACGCAGTGCTGTGTACTTTTTAACAACTGCTGCTGTGGATTAGTTGAGAAGTGGGGATGGACGTTCCAGGATTGTGGTCACTGGCTGTTCTCCCGTGAAGATATAGTGAAAACGGGGAGGCAGCGGTTCAGATAAGTACCACTTTTTGTTTGTATACATCAAAACGACTTTTAAAATTAATTCTTTTGGTTTTTGGTGTAGGTGACATCTTCTTGTGGTGTTTTTACCTTAATATTGGCTCCTTCAGGGCCTATTACGTGGTTTAAATAAAACCGATTAAAATGGAAGTTACAGCTTCAAGAGGCTAGTCTGGTCCTCAGGGCTGACCTTCCGACAAAAAATTACACTTACATGTTTGCTCACATAATTTTTCACTTTATTTTTGTTTAGGGTTTATTTGGATAGAGTAGGGTTATTTTGTTTTGTTTATGTGCATCTAATGGCAGGTTTTCAATCGCATTAGGATTCAGCTCTTGAGATCAGCATGTTAGTGTGAATGGAGCCTCTCCCCGCCCACACTCCACCCATTGACCCCTTCTCTTCGCCCTCTCTCCACCTTCTGCGGTGTTTTACCGCGCCACGGAACGTCTACGATCGTTAAGTAACGATAACACGCGTTATGAGATGTTAACGATCGTTAACGTCTCATAACGCGCGTTAACGTTACTTAATGATCGTTAACGTTAGATAACGCGCGTTATGTAACGTTACCGCAGTTTAGTAAACATAACCCAATGAAATGTCATG
Organism: Ichthyophis bannanicus; assembly: GCA_033557465.1. Lineage (NCBI taxonomy): Eukaryota > Metazoa > Chordata > Amphibia > Gymnophiona > Ichthyophiidae > Ichthyophis > Ichthyophis bannanicus. The sequence goes on from CM066033.1 coordinate 1,258,308,781, forward strand.
CAGTGGAAACAGCATGCAAAAGAGCAAGGAACCGAAATGGAAAGGGCATCAGGGGCCGGCTGAGGGGACAGCCTTGTGGATGGTCTGTGGACCTGGGCAAAACAGGGAACAGAACAAAAAAGGAGCATTTGAGACGTGAACCTGCACACTGACATGGGCCAGACCAGCTTGGCAACATCAATACCAATCCCCCAAGCTGACTGCTCACATGGACAGTACAAAGACATACCAAAAATAGAACCACAAATTGCAAATAAGAAAACCAACATCAAAAACACATTGCAATTATGAATAACTCAAATCTATAAAGGAAATCCCAATGTCATCATATTTTAACCGTGAAAAAACATTCACTCATTACAACAAATGAAGGCATATACATTTAATATGTTAAATATTTATTAAACATATATATGTAGACATTTCAAATATAAATATACATTATCATCATCTCTTTACATGAGCAGCATCAGTATATTGTGTTATAAAACTTTATAAATCGCATCCAGCTAATATACCAATATACCAATCAACCTCTCCACTACATAATATCTCATAAACAGCATCCAGCTAATTAAATACCCCCCAAAGACACAAAAAAACATATATTAACAAGAACCACGTAACACAAATAATAAGACCAACTACAAAAACCTCACAATAAGAAATAACATACAACCCCTCTTATTTCAATAAACCCATTTCCAAATCTTTAGACAATCTTATTAACATTCTTGTTCCAAACCCATTTCGGAACCAACTGTCGCTCATGTTATGATGAAACAAAGTTACTCCAACAGGTGTCACTCCTATGTAGCAGCACTCTCACAAGTGTTCACAGTATTATGGACCCAGCTCAAATAAGGTCTGTCCCATGTCACTTCCTATCATGTCATCAAACCTCTCACAATAATCGGTGTAAATTAAAGACCGAAATCTATATGAACGTCCTATATCGTCGTTCAAGATGAAAAAGCGTTCTACAGTGAAACCTCTCCCATAAAACAGAGGCCACCGGCACTGCTATAAAGAGAATCACCCTCTCCCAACATAAGCCACAGTTTCATCACAAAATAGCTTTTTCAGGGTAATATATTCATCCTCAAACCTCACAGGCTACTCCTTCTGCAAAGGGCTCCCATCTAAATGAAAAAACACGGGAGCCATTTGCAGAAGGAGTAACCTGTGAGGTCTAAGCAGACATTAGAGAGCTTTCTGCATTAATGAAAGATATTTGCTACTTCTTTGGCGGCACGTAGCCGGGCGCAGAATTGATGTTGAAGTTTGGCTGCACACTGGAGTTTTTACAACGTTCAGATAAGTGGATTTATGCTATTGGAATGGTGTATCTTATTATTTTGTTGAAGAATATTTTGTCTCTTTCTTTTAGGAAGTGAACAAGCTGTCGTCGAACTTTGGCTTTTTTAGAAATGTGAGAAATATTGATAATAAAAGAATAAATTAGTATATCTTTTTAAACTTTGAGAATCCCTAAAAAGTACTTTTTTGGGTGTAGGTAATTTAATTAAGATTAGTTTCATTGTTTTGATAATTTAAATTAAAATTTGGGAGGTTATGACCCGTGATGTGAATTTTGCCGTCTAACCCTATGGTGATTCATTTCGCCACATGCAGGGGAATGGCTATCCTGAGGTCATTTATATACCCTATGGAAATATGTGGAGGTCTTAGGATAAACTATTTTGAAATATATGTATTTTTTGAAATTTGGGGATATTGAGGGTATTTGTATTTACTTTATATTTAAGTTAACCCTTTGGCAGTTGGGTTGAATAATCCAATGTTATAGTATCATTTCCTGAACAAGGCTTTCTATTTGGAGTTCACTGATCCCTCTCGTGTTGACTTTAGCAAGATATCACCTGGTAGTAAAACTGTATGAAGTCAACAAGCCCTTGGTAAACAATGTGGAGGGAGAGGTACTATGTGGTTTACCATGCACACCGTAAACCATCATTTACATATAGGGGTATGTTTACTAAACCGTCTTAAGGTTACCGGCACTAGTTGCAGCGATAATGTGAAGAATGCCATATAAGGAGTGGGCGTTCCGGGGGCAAGGTAGCAAGAATCTGTATCGCGCGATAGTGGGCGCCATGGCACGTTAACGAACGTTAACTCTAAGTTCATGCCAGCACAATACTAGAAGCTATAAAGATGTAGCCCACTGGTTACTGCAATAACTGCAGAGGCAGAGGTCATGGATTTGATCCTGCAGTGGTGTTATGTAAGAAGGCTGTCTGAGGCAATTCCTTTTAATCTAAATCAGAGCTGTCTGAGGCATTTCTTTTTTTAAGTGAAATCAGTGCTGCCAGCAAAAACACCCTCACAGTGCCGTAACATAAGGTGCCGCATAAGGCACCCTATAAGGCACTCCATAGGGCACATTATAAAGTGTCCTGTCCGCCAAGGCGACTTTTAATGTGCCCTATAGGGCGCTTTATAGGGCGCCTTACAGGGCGCCTTATGAGGCACCTTAAGGTTACAGCACTGTGAGGATGCATTTTGCTGGCAGCACTGATTTAAATTAAAAGGAAAAGCCTCAGACAGCCTTATTAAATAACACCACTGTGGGATCAAACTGATGACCTCTGCCTCCACAGTCATTGAAGTAACCAGTGGGCTACATCTCTATAGTTACTAACACACTGCTAGCTGGCTACAGAAAGACTGCAGGTCACCACACAAACTGTCTGCTGGGGTTACCAGGATAGGGTAAACCCACCCATACCCATGATGCACTGCACATGCAGATAAGCAGCCTACATCTGTTCACAAGATGGGGTATGCACCCCCACAACACCTCGGCCTGGTAGGGGAAACTGACCGTGTGTGTTACTGGCACAGAGTAGCTACAGACTGTGACATTGTGTGGTTCCTGTGCTCACCTCGAGGGTGAGGTGGGGCGCCCCAGCACCAGGTCTGCAGCACATGGCTTGGGTGAAATAGGCTATGTGATAGGTCCCTATCAGTGTCAGTGTGTGATAGGTAGTCCTTGTAGACACACCTAGGATACGCCTGTGTCTATTAGTATTTCCCAGTTATGTGTAGCCATTGTGGACTATGATGCACCCAGAATAGTGCATATCCTGTGTGGTTACCATGGTCACATGTTATAAGGGGGGTGTTTGAACCCAAAAGTGGATTATATAGCACCACCCAACCCACTCTCTGTGGCTCAGGGTGGGGGACATGATCTCTACATCTCTGCAATGGTGACAGTAGAGTAGACCATTAACCCCAGTCCTGCTGGGGAACGGGCAACCTCCAGGGCAGTCAATGCAGATCTGTATGCATCACATAAGGCAATGGCAGACAGGCAGAACGCTGGAAAAGCTCAGCTGCCCCCCACCACTATCTGATATTCACCAGCAGAGGACACAGTCAGTCTCCACCCACTGTATTCTGCAAGGTGTTGCAACCATACACATATTAATTGCAGACAGTCTGCTAGCTAAAACATAGTGCATGCTCCTGGAAGATCTGTGTGCACCAAAAAATGGGATGTGAACACACACACACCAAGCAGGTATACCAGTGATTGGACCCCCCAGAAAAGGAAACCCATAAATATCACTTGAGAAAAATGCCATCTAACACTACGGGGGAACCTAGACATGCCATGGCCAATGCTCAGTCAGGGTGAGAGTAACCTCCCAGCATGACATGCTGTAGCCATCCTGTCTGTGCAGGTGGTGGTCGGGCACTACAATGTCCCAGCCATTGCCCTATGCCCTGTGCAGATGCATCCTGCCCAGGCCACCCTGTCCGGGCCATACCCATAATACCTTACTCCTCATTATGCACATTGGCAGGCTAACACTGGAAACAGTGCAAGCAGTGTGGGCTCAGTAAGGTGTAGGGCAGGCAGCCACAACACACTGAATAGACATACACACACTCCCACACCTATGCCAGCATTGTGCAAATATAGAGGTTTGTGGCAGCCCTGGCTGCCACACCAGTCCTGGGCACAGTGTGGGCATTGCTATGGTACGCAATAATATTGGGTTCACTCCCCGGGGTGGTAAACACTGTCAGAAGCAAAAACTGAAAAACACTCCACAGATATCAGAAAGGTTGTTATGATGAATCTCTGTAAACAAATCGTGTTCAACTTAGGATTTGTTATCTGACATTAATCATAGCAACCTTTTGATATATGTGGAACGTGTTCCCAAGTTTAGGACAGCATTGCTAAGGTATGCAGGTGCCAGTATTGGGAGATGCTGCTCCGCGTAGGGCCCAACAGCCTGACTCTCCATGAGGCTTTGGATAGTGGAGCCTGTGGGTGTGGGTGGTTGTGCCCCTGTTGGCCGCTGCTCTAGGGAAGAGGTTCCCAACTCCGGTCCTGGTGGGCCAAACACTGTTCAGGTTTTCATGCTGTCCCTAATGAATATGCATGAGATACATTTGCATACAATTGGAGTGGTGCATACAAATGCAGCACAGGCATATTTATTAGGGACAGCAGGAAACCTGAATGGTGTTTGGCCCTCCAGGACTGCAGTTGGGAAACTCTGTTCTATGGATTGCACATGTTTATGGTGTCTGTGTTCTGTAGGGTAAAATATAGGCGTTTTAGGCATGTTTATTTTATCTGCAATAAAGGTTCTGTCTTTATTACCATGGTTTAGTATTGGGTAAAATATGGGGACAAGGTTGGCAGGAGCCATAGCTGGGATTTGAACTTGTAACCTTCTGCCCCTGAACACACTGGCTTTGTGTACTGCACCAAACTGTTGCCACAGGGGCAGATTGTTCCCTGGGGATACCATGACTGTTTGTCAGACAGACCTTGTCTGTTGCAGTGCGCAGCACCCACCTAAATGGGGCTTGGCCGTGGTCTGCTGTAGGCAGATGCCACTGCCCCCTCCGCCACCAGCACCCCTCCGCCACCATGCTGACATGCCCTTCTGCCGGTGGTGCTGGTGGTGCGCAGTCCCAGGCCATCCAATGTGCCGGTAGGTGGCTGCCTATTGTGTATGATATGGGGTAGGGTTGCCTGCAAAGACATCAACGCTTCCCCCCGGTACCGCCTGCCAATGTTATGTGCCCTTTGGGGTACTTGCTGGGTACTGTCCCCTGGGACACTGTGGGACACACACTCGTGGCCATGTTTGCCCTTGTTCAGTTGCTGCCCTGCTGGTTTTCCGCTTCCACATTCTTATGTATCACCTAGGCATCTGCCTAGCCCACCCTGTGCCCCAGCTGCCACACTGCATGTCCCGCCTGCAGCCCCCTGTACCTCATTTGCAGCCTCACCGTAGTGCCCTCTCGTACTTGGGCACTATGATGTTGCTGCACATGTATCACTACTATCACTTTTCTTGCTTTCCCTGCCTTTGCTGCACATTGCTGACTGAAATGGTCTCTCTCCCCTGCAAATGTGCCTCTAGCGCAAGGTTTTCACTGGTGCTAATTTTCAGACCTTCATTTTACGGTGTTAGTGTGCATGGGGCCTCTCCCCGCCTACTCTCGGCCCATTGACCCCTTATCTCTTCCTCTGGGGAGCCGTACTCCACCCTCTGCGCAGCTTAACGCCGCAGGAGATGTTATCGCATGATACGTGACATTCTCGCATGGTAATACACCATTTTGTCGTGATAACGTCACGTATCACGCGATAACGTCGCAGCTGGAACGTTAGCGCCGTTTGGTAAACATACTCCTAAATTGCAAATAGGGCTTCTAAAATAATCTCCTTAGTCAACAGTGCTGAATATACATATTCACTACTAACCACTGGCCATTGTCTGTATAGTGACAATATTGAACCATTATAGGAATGGCCTATGCATTTAGGAGGTCATTCCAGAAACCAAATATGGGTATGAATGTGTGTTGGGCACGTTTATCTGCCAAGAACGTGTATGAGCATATTCTAGAAAATAGTGCTCACAGATGTTTACCTCGCTAACATGAGGATCTAAGAACATGTCTGGGAGGGGCAGAAAAGGGGTATGGTTTGCCGCGGAGACATATAAAGCATATTCAGAAAATGCCTGTGAACATTTTGGGAGGTCTCTGCAGATGTGCCTATTATACCTGCCGGAGACATGAAATAAATCCAGTACTTAGAAAATATTCTGCTGTGTTTGAATAAAGGTTGTGACTAATCTGCTCTGCAATGGTGGACTGCAGTATGGAAAACACCTCAAGATGCATTTATAAAGAACAGAAATCAGTGTTGTGGCAATCTTGTAAGCTAAGAGGCATTAATAACTACCCTGAAAGAAATATTAAGAACAATAGTAGTTATTCTGGCTATTCTGAAATTTGCTGTTTGTGCTAAAGGAGCTAATCTAGGGGACCCTAACAATTCCTGTGTCCTGAAAAATAGGACTGCAATTCAGGGGTGACATGAATGCCTGGCCAGTACCTGGGCCGTACTGATGCCCGCAGCATCACCAGGTGCCAGTGGAATAGGGCTGGAAAAATCACAAAACCTTAATGTCAATACACATCCCTTTCAATACTAAGAGACTCTCAGAAAAAGAGAATTCAACAGTGCACAGTACTGAACATGCCCAAAAGCACCATATTGTGTGAGGTAGATAAGGGTCCATATTAGCATTGTAAAGACTGTTTTTAGAGATGTCCAAGAAAGAATAAGGATTTCTTCTACTGTCATGTATGTTTTGATGCAAGGTATGTCATGACAAACATATCACTTTCTACTTGCTGTTATGATATCTTTGAGTGCACTGAGATTACCTTGCACTGTACAGAGCATGTAACAGACTAGTGTATCTAGTCTAGTTTGCATCAACATTTATTTATCATCAGTATTTAAGTGTACAGTAGTTTGCATTAGTATAACACTGTCAGTGAGAGGAGCAGTTTAGGAGATGCACGTTTTAACAGAGGAGGTGTGGCCATCCGAGACATCCACGGGTATGTGGCGGAGATGGGCAAGATCAGAAACGTGCTTCTTTTCCGAATACGGTGAGTGCGGGGGCATCCAAACCATTTGCAGCATATACCCATGTCCTATCATAACAGTGGGGCCCGTGTTTCTCCAGAGTGGTTTGCTTGTGCGACGACGGAAACGTCTATGTCCCCGATTGTGCGTCTATACCCACAGCTGCAGAATCAGAGTGAACTCGGGCCCATTTTCGATTTAGATGTTTTTGCAGCTCAGACATGAATGTTATGGACTTACCCTCTTACTGAATATAGTGGTAGAGCAATTCGATTTTCAGCCCGATACTATCCATACTATAGAGCTGAAAAGCTATGGAGAGTGGATTTGTACAGATTCTAGATGACAGTATATGTATAAATCTTTTTGAAAATTAACCCCTTTTTTTCTATATTTCAAAATTAAAACATGATCAGATGGAAAATTTTCTGGGTATACTGTCAAAGAAGTAATTGTTCCTACATCCGCAGATTCACAGAGTTGTCATGCCATGCACTGGAACTTGAATCCAGAAGTGTTATTTTCTGAGTAAGTTCATAAAGATAGGGTATCAACTTCAATATTAGCCCTTCCCAGATGATATTGAAGACTAAGGGCCCGATATTGAATTTGGCAGGCTATGCACTGCTACGGTGCATAGCCCTGCCTGCGGACCCTTAACCCTAGATATTCAATGCTGCGGTGATGGCATTGAATATCTGGGGATGTCATACATGCCCCTGGGCCACCGAAACTAACCGGGTAGAGGCCATATTGCACCACTTCATGGTTAGCTTCTGCACATAAAACTAGGCTTCCTTTTGCTACGCCTAATTTTACCTGCCGATCGCTAACCGGGTAGCAATGCAATATCGCCGCTACCCGGTTAACAACAGTTTCCTCCCTGCTCTGCCCCGGAATGCTTTAACATGCCCCGATGCTAACCGCATAGCATGAGGGTATGCAGTGGGGTTAAATGGAGATATTCAGTGGCACTAACCATGTAAGTGCCGTTGAATATCCCGATTTAAGACATTTACATGGTTTACCGGGCTGTAAACTGTGTAAATGCCTTTCGAACATTGGGCCCTAAATTCATGTGTCTGATGCCACAAGTGGGAGTGGAGGAGTAGCCTAGTGGTTAGAACACTGGCTTGGTAACCAAGCAACCAGGGTTCCATTCCCACTAGCACTCTTTGGGGCCTTGGGCAAGTCACTTAACCCTCCATTGTCTCAGAAGAAAGGCCTGGCAATCTACTTTCAGTGACACTGCCAAGAAAACCCAGGAGCTTCTGGGTCACCAGGAGTCAGGACTAACTCAAAGGCACACACTGCATTTTTAATGCCACAAGTCTTCAGTAGCTTGTCCATTAAGCTTTGCAGCAGTCAGTACATACAGCAGAGCATTGTTATCTGTATGGACTACAATCCTGCCTCAGTCATGAAATTTATTTTATATTTATTTACTATTTAGCTCACACCTTTCCAGTAATAGATCAAGGTGAGTTATAATCAGGTACTATAGGTGCTTCCCTATCCCTTGAGGGCTTATAATCTAAGATTGTAACTGAGGCAATGGAGGGTTAAATGACTTACCCAAGGCCACAAGAAGAGTCAGTGGGATTTAACTACTGCTTTCCATTGCAGAGCCAAAAACATAGCTGATATATAGTGTTTCTCTTCATGTCCACTGACAGCAAAGGCAGTTGTTATTAGAAGTTGTACTAGTAGCATTTGGTTCATGACTTTTCATCGGTAGCTCAAAGCAAATTACATTTCAGGTACAGTAGGTATTTCACTGCTTCCTTTGGGTATACAATCCAAGTTTGCACCTGAGGCAATGGAGAGTTTAGTGACTTGCTTAAAGTCACAAAGAGCATCTGCAGAATTGAAATCCTCATTCTTAGCTACTCTGATAGACTACTCCATACTAAAGACGACAGACTTTATTCATCATGGGGGTTCATGATGCAGAACTACATCAAATTTATCCCAGCTAGCTTTAATATGTAAAAATATAGGGCTTGCTCCTGTCCACAAATATAGAGGAGTAAATGATTTCTTTACGTTTTTTTCATATTTATTCATCTTTTCAAAAATGTTTGGATAGTTTAAAATATTTGTTAGTAGATTTGGTTTTCATGACTTTCCTCTTTATAGGGAAGATCAGTCAGCGGACATATTACCAAGGAATAATTCTGAATAAACTTCCGGTAGTATCACCAAAATCAAGAAAAGATCAAAGTATCTTCAAGTTGATAAGTGAATCTCAGGTGCCAACCAGTTCTATCTTGTCTGGATATGCAGCAATGCCTTTATTCAGTATATACCCCATGTATTTCACCTGTCTGTGGGAGAATATACAAATCTATTTAGAAATTTCTTATTTGTCAAATTGAAAACTGTTCTGTGAACAATGTTTGTACTTTTAGCTGCATTTAGGGGAAACATTTTAAGGAGAATGCTTTGGACGCGATCGGAAAATAAGGCACCTTTATCAGTGCTTTAGGAAGGTCATTTTAAAGGACTTGAATGATTTTCATATAGCCACTTTATAAAGCCTCTATTTACATTTATAGAAGATCTGCAGCATGGGCTGTTTTCAAGGGGGCATGCCAGTGGGCATGTTCTTGGCAGTCCAGAAACATATACATGCATGTCCTGTTTTGCTACAGAAATACACATATACTTTAAAAAGTGGACATCACCAATTATACCTGCTCTGAAGTAGGTATGTCACCTTACTGCTCGTTTGGACTTTGCATTTGCACAAGTGATTGAGGAGGCAATTATGCTTGCCTCTGTGGTGTTTAAAATGTTTTAAAAAGCTATTTTTGTTCGGCCCCTGCATTGGCTCTTCCTGGACATCTAGTTCTGTAAAATCCAGCACTTAAGAATGTTTGTTCTGACACTTACCTGCCTGGGCTTTGAAATCAGCACTTCCATGTTCATAACCCAAAGTGATGCTGCAATTTTCATGAAAGTGTTCCTTTCAGGGCCGGTGCAAGGATATTGGGCACCCTAGGCAAACCTTCAGTCTTATATCCTCCCCCTCAAATCATCGCAACACCACCCTTCCAACAAGAATGCTGCAAAGTGCGTAACTGTACATCATACTTTTACAATAAATATTAAACTTGCCTGATATGGCTGTGTGTGTGTGCCCACTCTCCCTGCAGGTAAATGAATGTACTGATGGCTCTATGACTTAGTCTGGCTGTCGGGATCTATTGCTTTGCTCTGACTGCTGTTGCTCTTTGCTGCCTCTCAGAAGCTGCTGCCCCTAGGTGACCTCCTAGTCTTGCCTCATGGTTGGGCCAGTCCTGATTCCCTTCTGAAATGGCTGTCCTCAAAGTACATGCTGCAATCTACATGTATCTTTCTTGGAGTACTTATACATATTTTACAAAAGGCTCCGCATTTAGGGAATTGTTGACTCCCTGACCTGGACATTCCAACCTAAACACCCTATGCAAAGTCAGGCTTAAGATGTGCCATATTGAGTCAGACCATCCAGCCCGGTATCTTGTCTCCAACAATAGCCAATCCAGGTTAAAAGTACTGGGTACAATCCCAAAGAGCAGATCAATTCCTTATTGCTCATACCCAGGGAATTAGTCATGGCTTTCCCGAGCCTACTTGGCTAACAATGGTTTATGGTCTTTTTCTCCTGGAACTTGCCTAACCCCTTTTTTAAACCCAGCTGTGCTAACTGCTATGACTACATCTTCCAACAAGAAATTCCACTACTTAGTTGTATGTTGAGTGAAAAAAAATACTTTTGCTGAATGATGTTAAATGTAATATTAGTTTCACTGAGTGTCCTTCATGTTAGCATTATCAACCCATTACACTTTACTCATGATTTTTTAGACCTCTATCATATCTCAACTTAGCAGTCTCTTCTCCATACCAGAGCCCTACCTGTTTCATCTTTCTTTCTAGAGGCCATTTTCCATTCCCTGTATTTGCTCTTCTCTGACCTTGTCTAGTTTCACTATATATTTTTTAATGAGGCAACCAGGGGAGGCCATGTTATATGGTGAGAGCAGGCAGAAGTGCCTAACCTGCTTGCCAGTGCTCTGATTGCATCTCCTGGCTACAGAATTGATTTACTTAACACCAGCTTGGTGGAACACTAGTAAATAGGATGAAGCCATGATTGGTTGGAATAGCATTGATTCCAGTTGGTGAATGGCAGCAAAATCAGTGCAAAAAGAGAGAGAGAAATCCAAAAATGCAGAGAAAATGGCACATGGAACTGGGGCAGGCCCGATCTCCTCATTCAAAGATGGGCTGGTGGAAGAATGTCCAGCTTGACTGTGTGAGCTGGTGCTGGCAGGGAAAATGTGGCACCATCTTTGCAAAGTTGGACTCGTTATCACAGGTCCTGGATGGTTTTGGTAAGTGGATGATGGAGGTGGAGAAGCAGATTGAAAACATGGAGGATGAGCACTTGGAGGTGAATCATGTACTAAAGGACTTGCAGGAGCTGGTAGAGCACCATAGTGACAAAATTGATGATTCGTTGGCATCCCTGTGTCCGTGAAAGAGAGAGAGCTCAGAGGCTTCTGGTGACCTGGCTGCCAGCCACCCTGAAGCTGGGGAAGGACTGTGGTCCTAGAGTGGGCTCATCACCTCGGTGTCCAATGGGAGAATGATCAACACCCCAAAGTAGTCATTACACGTTTCTAAAATTATCTGTAGAAAGATAAAGGTTGAGAGCAGCGAAGCAGAGTGGGAATCTAGCTTATCACAGACTTGGCATACTCATCTTTCAAAATTACTCAATGCAATTAGTACAGTGGCACATGGAGTTCTCCCTGGTCTGCCAACATCTGTTTGCTGCGAAAGTGACTATTACTTTGTAATACCCCACCCGATTCAAGGTGCTGCACAATGGGGTCAATATATTTTTTATACTAATGCCAAAGCTGCTGTGCAATACCTGGATGGGCTGCTCCCAGCAACAAGTATTCTGCTAAAGAAGGGCCTTGAGCAGTCTTGGAAAGAAGTTCCGGCAGTCGGGTTAGGATCACACATTGAGCAGGTAGCTGCTGTGAATGCACAGTTATACTGGAAAAGTTAATGTTTTGAACAGATGGAGGCCTATTCACTACTGGATGTCCAGCTCCTTGTGTGGTCGGGATCAGAATTGGGACTATCGGCCTGGACGTGCAGGCTGACCCTGATTTTGATCAGCCATATGCCCAGGCACATAGCTGGCTAACTTAGCCTGGCTTCATAATGGAGCCACAGTGCCATGGCACCGTGGCTCCATTACGGAGCCGTGAACGCCGCCCACCATGGAGATTATCCGTTCCCGGCAACCAGACCCTCGATCCAGCCTCCCACGACCAAGATCTGGCTGCAGAGAACCTCCTGCACTCCTCCCTGCTTTGTCCCCTCTGGCTGCCACTGCTACCCCATGTCCAGGGAGTCGTATTCCACCTCTGAGGTGGAATAAGTCCCCTATATAACCGGACATACAGGGTCGACCTCAGAATCGACCCTGTACATACAGAGTGACGGCACACCCATGCGCTGCCCTCGCTCTGACTTCTGCCTGCTCCCATCTAAGGCTTCATGGGGACAGCCAGGGGACGACCAGGGGGATGGCCAGGGGAACGAATAGTGGGGATGCACATCCAGGCAGGACATACATCCCCACTATTTGTGGCTCGGAATAGACCCCTTATTGTTTAGGAGACTGTGCTGAACCAAGAGATAATGCAACAGGTGATTTCATGTATGGTGAAGTGCAGAGGAGGTGATGAAGAATTGCAGCGCTGAGAGTGTGAGAGAACATGCCTAAAAAAGTTGAAGAGAGAGAAAGCAGCAGTGGAAGACTTTGGCCTGCCAGTGGATCCCTGCAAAGGGAAAGTGTCCACAAAGAAAGGATAAATTGGGAGCAACACAGGGAGAAGAAACCTTGGAAAAAGTGGTCGGAGAGTAATGGACTAGGGTCTAGTAAAATTAAGCAGTGATTTGTTGGAGATTGTCTTTATGATGGTGTGCATAATGTTTCTGCATAAGGCTGAGGTATGTATGAGTGGTGGATGATTGGGGAAATGAGACTGAGGATAGTTAAATGGAATGAGTGCTGTGAGAGTGAAAGGGAACTGGGGTATAAATGGGGTCAAAGTATGGATGTTTCCTGTGCGTGAGTGACATCATTAACTGAAAAGGGAGCTAAATAGGTCAGTTCTAGTTGAATTCTGGAGGGCTGAGGAGATTGAGGGAGAGGAGGAGGGAGGAGTGGTGGGAGAGTGGGAGGGAGAGGGTGCATGCAAGAGAGGGTCCAAATGAGAGCAGTGGAGGGATATGGAGGCAATGGTGAGGGTAGTGACATTTAGAGAGCAATTTGTTAATCTCCCATGCAGTGCACATGTATGTGGGGCTTATTGTATAAAGTGCAATACATGCTTACTTTACTTCAGATAATAGCTTGCTCACGTACCTTAAACTAGGTGCAGCAGCTATGCCTGCTCTAGAGCAGTTATAAATGCCTGTGCCTAGATTTGGAGAAACACACATAAATTATATTATTCTATAACTAATGTGCATAAATTTAGGCCCTGCCTATGCTCCGGCCCTGGGCACACCTTAGTCAAAAGTACGTGCAATGGGACGTATGTGCACGCTTACAGAACAGTGATCACCTAAAGTGTGCATGTAAGTGCCCATTCACATACATACTTTTAAGTCCTTTAAAATAGGAACTTGTGTGAATATATAGGGGTGTTTACTAAATGGCGGTAAGAGAGCAAGTGTGCCGTTTATGTATGGTAACGGCACACATGTCCCCTTAACACCACAAAAATGCCGAGTTTCCATGCATAAAAGGCTCCTGCAGTGTAAAGAGAACATGAGGCGGAGAGCGGGCATGAAAAGCTGGAAAGTGGGCAGAGAAGGGGCGGTAACACCGTGTGTTACTTTAACGCCTCTTGCATTAACATTCCTAAGAGCCCCTTAATGCCTGTAACCATACCGCCATGTGAAACCTTGCGGAAAGGGTGTCTGCAGAGTGGAGAGAGCCTATTTAAACATGGGCAGTGTGATGAAATGACAAGGGAGCCCAAGTCAGTGACAGTAGTGCTCCATTAGCAGCAGAAGCATGGTTCACATGTAGGAAAGGAGACCATGCTGATGCTGGCAATGGAGCAAAGGGGATGGCATGTTGGTCATGCAGTGGTAGGTGCAGGTGGACATTGTGGACCAGGGAGCTGCCCAGGTGACACATAGTGGCATAAGAACAGAGGATCCACAGGTATGGCATACTGGGTTAGACCATGGTCTGTCAAGCCCCATATCCTCTGTCCCACAGTGGCCAATCATGCTCACAAATACCTAGCTGGGTCCTTAAAATGTACCCATGTTCAACGATGCTTGTTGTGGGGCAAGCTGTGGATCCGCAGTGCCCCCTGCATAATGGTGCAATTACCATTCCCCTGAAACCTAACCAAACCTTCTCTAAGCACTGTTACAACAAGAAGCTTTTATGAAATCTTCATCATCAGAATGCCAGAGATTGCCTACACATTGCCTGGCAAAACTATATGCCCCTATCAGTCTGGAATGGGTTACACTGCAGCGGCATTGCCTGTACCCTTGTCCACCCACATTTTGATGGCGTAAACAACCGATCAACATTTACCCATTTCATGCCATTCAGTAATGCATAGCCTCCAGCATATCTCCTCTCAGCCATCTGTCCTCCAGGTTGAAGGGACCTAACCACTGTAACTTCCGCACAAAGGGGCATCCCCCCATCCACACCATCTGTGATGTCCATCATGATTACACAGTGATTTTAGCAAAACACAGATATATAGAAGCTGTGGAAAGGAGGCCTGTCACATGGGGCAGTCCAAGGGATATGGTACCCTAGGCAGAGATCTCGGTGGGCCTCCCCCCCCCCCCCCCCCAGTGCTGCTGAACCCAGCTGTGGAGGAAGATGCCAATAGCACCTGCATCTATAGCCCTCCAGGTAGCTGGAAAATGCAGGTGCCTGGGGAAATATCACCACAGTGGATGCCAGCCTGCCCCCAAGATGTATCGGTGGCAGGTAGTGATAGGGCCCCTGCATAGCCAGCTGGTGGGAGGGGGGGGCTGCATGGCCATCCATGTGTGCCTCTGACCCCCCCAATCTGGGCCTTGAACCCAAGGTGCCCAACTAATCCACATGTTTAGCATGCTGGGACTGCGCACCACCACCACTGACAGCACGTGGGCATGTCTGTATGTTGTGGTGGTGGTGGATTCATGGGCAGTGGTGCCAGCCTGCAGCAGACAAAAGTCTTGACCTAGTCCTATGTGCCATGAGCATTGCAGCATGTGCCAAAAGCCAGCCAAAGGGCAACATGTCAGCAACAGGGGCTGTTGTCCCTATCTGGCAAAACTGTAGTGCAGCACACATGGTTGGTGTGTATATGTGCAGAGGGTCACAGATTCAGGTCCCTGCTGGGGTTTCTGTCTTGAATGTTTCTGTGGACAAGGTTTAGCCAACAGTGCAAGTACAGCTACAGCATATGCAACCCCCAAGGAAGCACCAGCAAGGTGGAAACACCCACCAGCAGCACTGACAGGCTCCACTATCCACGGCTAGGAGCATACTGACCAGGCAGTAACAACATGCAGTGAGGCCAAGGCGCGCTTATAGTGCCTGCAAATAGAGCATACATTATCAGTCCTTGAGCTGACATTGAGACAGGAGTGGAAAGCAGGAATGCCATGTGTGTGTGTGTGTGTGTGTGTGTCTCTCTCTCTCTCTCTCTCTGGCTCCCTTTGGTTTTCTGCACTTCACTTTGTCTCACATTGTCAGAGTTATTCCCAGCTTTGTTTGAAAATGTGATTAACATGAGGCAGAGGATTGTATCGCCTGAAACAGTGCAGATTGGCCTGGATGTGTCTACTGCAATGGTAGGGTCAATGGCTGAGACATCATTGTGCCCGTCTGCCACGTGCATTGCCTGGGTGGCCACAGCATGTTATGCTGATACGGCACTCTCACTATAACCAAAACGTGAACATGGCAGGGCTATGTAGCCTCATATAGCTATTATACTGTCTGGCTTTAGTGATGTGGATGCAATCTCTGTCTGGGGATGCTGATTGCTGAGCAAAATGCTGGGTGTCAATACTGAGTATCCCAAGGCAGGGTGCTTATGGTCACTCTAAGCGCATGCTGTGCATACTGACCAACTGCAGTTGGTTTACTGATACAACCCAGGAAAGGGCAGTGGGGACAGTCTTACTGCACAAACTGTGGTTGACTGTTGGTCCTTAATGGCAGTGGTTCATGGCCTACTCACTGGGGTCATGGCAGGGCAATAACAGTAGCCCCACACCAATCTATACACCCATAGAAGCAGCATATCAGCACTGACCTACGCTGTTATCGGAGGGTTAGTGTCCACATGGGCAGAACACAGGCAGAGCTATTGCTTCACCTACAATATGCAGGAAACAAGGAGAAAAGCATAATACACTAGCAGTGATGTGAACCTGCAGCATGTCCAGAAAAGACCATCTCTAGCTGTACAGGTTCAGTGGACTAGCTGCTGGGCACCCATCCTTACTCTCAGGGTGACAGCTGAAACTGCTCTGCAGCACGGCTTGAAGTTGCTATGTGCATGTAGCACATGCAATCAATGCATCTTACTAAACTGATGTGCTGGATCAGTGCATTCTCCACTGGTTCTTCAGCTGCAGACCACTGTTTTGCATAGTGCAGTACCTCATGGGTAGTGGAGGGCCCAACCTATACTGACACACACAGCAGTTTGATCAGAGACCTGCAGGCTCTATGCATCTGGGTAGAACTGTGTGGAGGTGTAGCCATAGTCAATGGCCCAGGGTTCAATTCCCACTTATTCATTTTGTACTTGGGTGCTACTCAGGTCACTTGCCCACCATGCACAGTCCTGGCTCTGCTGTGACCTGCAGACAATCATCCTACGTTTCTATGAATTATGGCCACATATTGGGTAGCCTAACATGGCATTCCTCATCATGGACATCTGGGAGCATGGCTTTAGTGGCTCTGCCACAGCCCATTGCAGCGGGTCAGTGATGTATACACAGTAGATGTCTGGGACAACTGGTATGGATGCAGTTTCTATTTTGCCATCATTGTGACCTCCCAGCTTTACATAAAGAAGATATATCTTTTACATTCAGGAACACATCATTTGTTGCATAGCCATCTTCTGCACTGTTCTGCCATCATTAATTGCTCCACATGGGGCAAATTGGTTCAACTTGTCCCTTGCTATCATGCCACTCTCGAGTGTATTGTCTTGCAGTTGCACAGGCTGAGGAACCAGTCCCATCCACACAAATGGTGCTTCATATACCCCATGGCACTGTTACTTTTGAATCACACACACCAAATGATTTTGGCCAGTAAGATCCTATACATTCACCTACCACACGCTTTGCAAACTCTCTGTTTGGAAAACCCATGGCACAGCCTTGCACCCGATCCCAAACCAAAGCAAAACTCATACACTATCTCTAAACGATTCCAATACTTCCAACAATTCTTCCACAAGGCGATAAGACCTCAGGGTGGCTAGTATCCCACATGCAGCGAGAAATTCACTGTAGGGAATAGCTGATGCTCACATCATAGGTCACAGCCTTTCCAAATTCCCTGATACAAACAAATTTACTATCCAATTCTACACCACATCAAATTCACCCTGGGACCATATAACAACACACTACAAAATACAACAACACACACAATCTACCAATTACCCATAATTTTACACACACTGCTCCAAAGCATCAGAATTTCTCAGAATATGTACAGAAAGCAGCACAGGAACAGTCAGGACAAAAACCTATAAAGATTAAAAATATATAATTAGTATCCAAAGTCAAGAAAAAATCAAAGTAGCCTACGTAAACTTATCTTATCATATCGTGGTCATATCCAATATTCTGCTCTGCAGCCACCTCAGTTATTCATCTCAGTAACTGCTTGGATGACAGCAGGAATCATGACGAACAGCAACCGGGAACACTCCCCAAAGTGTATCATAGCGGGGAAAACACCGCACTTCTTATAAAGTTATAACTGAATAAAACCCTATAAAAGCTTTAGTTTCGCCAGGTACAGGCTTCTTCAGGGGTTTAAAATTCTGCGTCCTTACTACAAATCAACTGAACCCGCCATCCCCAAAGACGGCATGTGACATCACTTTTAAAACATCCCAACAACCAATCAAAAACCTTCCTAGTACCATCGTCACTTACTCCCAACATCTACAAATCATTCAACAAAACAACCACTTAACCACATTAAACATAAAAACAAAAATGAGTGAATGAGGAGGAGCTCCACAGAAATAGATTAAGCCAGATCACTAAAAAGCGCATTCCAGTAGCCCCACAAAGAGAATTACTTAAAGGTAAAAAAAAAGGTGTCCACTCTATTTTATCATTCAAACCCGAAGGATATAAAGTGTCCAAAAAGTAAATCCATCGTTGCTCTCTCTGCAGCAGGACCTTACCACGATCTCCCCATCGAATGTTACATGGGACATGTTCCAAAACAGTACATCGCAAATCAAAGAACTGATGACCTAAATCAAGACAGTGCTGAATCAAGAGTGTATCGATACATTGCTTATGAAGACAATATTTATGTTCAGCAAGACGCGTCCGAAGTGGCCGAGTGGTCTTTCCAATATAAAGTTTTGAACATGGGCACCAAAGGCCATAAATTACATGTGTTGTAGCACAAGTAGTATTGAATAACAAATCACGAACCCTCGCTCTATAGGCTGCACAAATCGAATGTGACATAACGCTGCAAAAAGAGCAGCGCTGGCACACAAAATGACCAATGGCTGAAACAGGAGGTGACATTAGTCGTGGCACAGCTGGACATAAATGGTCTTTCAAATTAAAACTACAGCTATAAGCAAGCCGTAGAGAATATCTTGAAAACGTAGGATGCATTGCCAATAAAGCCCATCGCCGGCGTAGCACCGTAGCAATACGGGTCGACAAGCTGGAATATTGTAAAACACAGGTGACAATCGATGAAGATTCTGGCCGTGAAGTAACTTTACTGGATTGCAACAGCCAGTCACGATGATTAAACCGGGCCCTCCGTTATGCCTTTCGCAAAACTGTAAATGTAAATGGATAGCCTCGTTCCTCAAATTTATGCATCATATATGTCTATTGTTTATTGTTTATTGTTTATTTCACACTTAATATACCGCCCCCCATAACATCGGGGCGGTTTACAAAGTAAAATTAATGTCATTTGGAATTACTCCCATACAGCTTCTTTAGTGGTATTTACAGCCCTGCACCCACCATTTGGCCATCAGGGGGATTCATGTATTTGCCAGTAAGCTGCCCCACCATGGCCTCAAGGGTCATTTGCAGCAGTTAGCCATATCATGCACACTTCTCTTGTGACGGCTCCACATGAGCACTCATAGACAATCCTCACTTTGCTGCCCACATCAGGAACATGCTGCCTCCACCCAGACACTGTCCTGGCCTATGGCATGCCACACACTGACAGTACATCTGGATACATGTCCACACTTCACAGACACTATAATATAGCTTTCAGCATGAGGTATGCTTTCAGGAGCATCTAGGACTGCATGCCTGTCAGAACACCCCCTGCTGCTGCAACCCCTCCACTGACTCCGCAGCCACTACCACCCATCCATGACACTGCTAACACCCACACTGACCAGCATCACTAGGCAGCCACCTATTTCGCCTAGTTAACAGCACAGCCCTACAGTATGGTCAAATATGCTCATCACACATACTGCCACATTGCCAGGCATCAGGTGAATCAACTCCATCAGCTACCAACTGTGCTTACATCCATACATTCTCCAATGGCTTCCCTGTCCCCCTTTCAGTGTTTCAGAGGCTTTCCTCTGTTAAGGTGCAGGCAAGACAACTTAATGCACCATGTTCTGTTACCACCCATTAAGTGTCCACTACCACCACTTAATGCTGGAACACCTCTAACACGCCCAGCAAACTTACTGCATGGTAACCCTTTATCACTACCGTTACCACTTGGAAAGATATGCTCCCTTACCGACGTTTAGTAAACATACCCCATAGTGTGTAACTTTCCATGTGCTCCTTATAGAATTACCTCCTCACTAGGAAGGGTTTAAATTCACCACAAAATAAGAGCTTACTGTTCAAAGGCTTAAACGCTTAAGAGTGGTGGTGGTGTTTATCCAAGAAGCTCATTTGATGAACAAGCATGAGTCTGTTTAAAGAAAGAAAGCATTTAGTCATGTGTATTGTAGCGCCAGTAGGAATGGGAAGAAAAAGCAGGGGTGGTGACAGTTATCACAACTGATTCACCATTCTAGGTTAAAAAGGTATATAGGGGGGGGGCGGAGCCTGATGTCGAACAGGGCAGACGGGTAGAGCGTGAGCTCCAGTGAGACCCACCAACAAATCCGGTTTTAAGCTGTGGTATAGTGCCAAGAACCCACGAAATTGTGTTGGAAGATTTACAGACATGTCTGTACTAAAGCCAGCTAGAATAGACTTCAATTCGGGACAAAATGCCAGCGCTAAGCGATCAAAGACTGAACCTCCGTCACCGCAAAAGATGGCGGCACGACTGGATGGACCGGAGGCCATGCAAGAAGTGCTGGCTGAGGTGAGAGGAGTCAGGGATTTGGTTGCGGCCAACGGTGAAGCGCTGTCGGCGGTGCGTGAGGACACAGCGGCTCTCCGATCCAGTTTGGAGGGACTATCCCTGAGGCTGGATAAAGTGGAGCAAGTAGTGGCAGTGCACGAAGAAAGGTTGCTGACGGTAGAAAAGCACACGCAGCAGATTCGGGCCTTGCAAAGAGAATTGGAGGAAGGGAATAACAGAGCGCGGCGTAACAACATAAGGCTGGTCGGGGTCCCGGAGGGAGCAGAGGGCGGAGATATGATCGCCTTCCTAAGCAAAATGATCCCCGAACTTTTGCACATTACTTTTATACAACCGTTCGAGTTGGACAGAGCTCATAGGGTGCCCGCACAAGTGATTCAGGGCCACAAAAGACCGCGCCCAATAATCCTGCGCGCCCTGCGCTATCAGCACGTTGTGCAAATTCTTGAAGCAGCCCGACTACGCCCTAATGTGGAATTTGAGAGCTGTAAACTTCACTTTTTTTCCGGACTTTGCTAAAGCTACTGCTGATCGGCGGCGCAGTTTTCTTACGCTGAGACCGCGATTGATTCAACTTCAAGCAAGGTTCGGCCTTCTTTATCCAGCACGTATGAGGGTCACTCTTCACAACCAAACTAAAACCTTTGATGATCCAGAGGTGCTTCAGCAATTTTTAGATGATAAAGAACGTATGCATATGCGCTGATATTGTATTTTATTTGGATATGTAGTTGCCAGTGTAACCTAAGACTGCGTACTTACGTAGTTTGATGGTTACATTCTCCTTTATTAGTCAGTGATGTAAATTTCGTGGTCTGTTGGTATATTGTTTGATATTTTCTTACTTTTGTTTCTCCTGTATTTAAAGACACATTAGTGCATTGAGTCGTGTTATATGTTGCACTACCTATACCTTGACATTCTGTTACTGGTGGGTCCCTCTGTACTGTTTTCCTGTTTCACTGGGTTCACCATGTAATGCGGGGAGGGATAATAATCCTCTGGGGTCTATGGGGAAATTTTGTTGTCTGCAGCTCGTGCCACTGGAGTTAGGGTCTCCAAGTGTCTATATGATAGAGCAATGGCGAAGAGATTGTTTAACGAAGTTTAGATGTGGGGAAGAATGGCCAATATATCTACACAGTTTCCACAGCTGCCTAGTATAATCAAACTTCTTTCCTTAAATGTTAAGGGAATTAATAGCCCGATAAAACGGAAAAAGATTTTACTTTATGCGCAGCAAGAGAAAGTAGACATACTTCTACTGCAAGAAACGCACTTGAATAGCCATGAATCACTTAAACTTAGTGCTAAGCCCTTCGAGCTGGTGGCCTATTCTGCTGCGGTTCAGAAACATAACGGTGTGTGGCCATTCTGGCTAGGAAGTCTCTTATGCCCACTATCAAGCAGACGCTCTCTGATCAGCAAGGCAGATGGACCAGTGTTGTTTTAAAAGTTGGGTGCCTATCTTTCCTGTTGATCAATGTATACGCCCCAAATGCTGATCACCCAGAATTTTTTCGTTCCCTGGCTCAGGCAGCCTTTCTCAGCGGAAAGGAACCAGTCATTCTAGGCGGTGATTTTAACCTGACCTTGGACCCGCTTGTTGATAAAAGCCCTCCGAAGCTTAGTTGTTTTTCCAAGTCACATGCGGTCCTCAGGGAGTTGATGAGAGATAAAGGGCTGGTGGACATCTGGCGCCTCTATCATCCAACAGATCAAGAGTTTACTTTTTTCTCCAATCCTCATCACTCCTCGTCACGCATAGATTTTTTCTTGACGTCTAAATCCCTGATATCGTGCTGTAACAGATCGAGCATTCAGGCGACGCACATTTCGGATCATGCTGCTATCTGTTTAGAGCTACAGGACCTATCTAATGACACGAAGCCCTTAAATTGGGCATTTGATAGATCCCTTTTGGGTGATGCGGAGTTTTGTTCTGCTATTCGAGTGGCTATATCGGAATATTTCCAGTTCAATCTCCTACAGGATACTGGGGGATGGGCCTGGTGGGAAGGCTTCAAGGCCTCCATGAGGGCCGTCATCACGAGTCGCATGATCCTTAGGTCCCGGCGACGAAAAGAGCGCTTAGCAGAGCTAGAAGACCAGATCAAAGCAGGGGAGCGTATCCGTACACGGCGCTCTGACCCTTGCATCTTGGTTCGCCTTCAGAAATTGAAGCTCAGTTATAATCAATTGCTTACTGATGAAGTGGTGAAGACTATCCAAGCTCAGAGTGGGGTATACTACTGGGAAGGCAATAAAGCGGGAAGGTTCCTGTCACACACTTTAAAGGGCCAGCAGGAGGCGAGACGAGTGGAAGCTCTGCGTGACCCTGGTGGGCACAGTTTGCTGACCAAAGATGATGAGCTCGCTGACGCGTTTGGCTCCTATTATGCGCAGCTGTATTCTTCCGAGGTTCGGAACACCCAGATGAGCTTCGGAGAGCTGATTGCTGGAGTGCAGAGGCCTACATTAGATGGAGAGCTCGTAGAGGGGTTGGCGGCCCCACTTTCCCTTTCTGAGATCCTTCAAGCAATTCAGACATTGGCTTCCAGTAAGGCCGCTGGACCTGATGGCCTCCCCATTGAATTTTATAAAACCTTCTCTAAGGAGCTTGGCTTGCATCTGTGTGACTACTTCCGGACTCTTCTGCAGGATACTCCTCTGGTAGGGAACTTTGCATCTGCGACCGTGATTGTATTGGAAAAGAAAGGCAGAGATCCCCAGTTAGTCAGTAATTATCGTCCAATATCTTTACTGAATGCCGATTACAAGATATACGCTACGATACTGGCCAAGCGGCTTGCTGGTGTAATGCCACAACTGATACATCCTGACCAATGTGGCTTTATTGAAGGGAGATCGACGTCTGATAACGCCCGACTCTTATGCCATGTCCTAGCGGTTGGGGAAAGTCATCATAGTCCTCTGGTGGGGCTATCCCTCGATGCAGAGAAGGCCTTCGACCGGCTAGAGTGGTCCTTCATTTTTGATGCTCTTCGCTGGTTCGGAATAGGAGAAGGTTTCATCAGATTGTTGGGAGTGCTGTATGCTCGGCCTCTAGCACACGTTCGAGTTAACTCATCACAATCGAAGGAGTTGAAACTGTCACGAGGAACTCGTCAAGGTTGTCCCATTTCACCACTATTGTTTAATTTGGCCCTTGAGCCTTTACTACTTATGATCCGACAACACCCGTTGATCACAGGGATCTCGATACGGGGGCAAACAGTGAAGTTGTCGGCCTATGCAGATGACCTTCTTCTCTTTACTTCTCCGGAATCAGTGTCGGCGATCTTGGAGTGCATAGAGCGATATTCACAACTGTCTGGTTACAAAATTAACTGGAGCAAGTCAATTGCTTTTTCACTGAATGCTAGGATCCATAAAGCGGATATGGACCATTTCCAATTCGTCTGGGAGCCAAAGATGTTCAAGTACCTCGGAGTTTACTATGGCTACCCCTTAGTTGAAGCGGTGAGATATAATGAGAAGATGCTTTTAGAGAAATCTCTCCTGTTAACTACTAAGTGGTCCCCCTTATCTATATCATGGTGGGGGAGACTTGAAACTATTAAGATGATGATAGTCCCGAAAATTAACTATACCTTAGAAATGGTGCCTTATTTTTTACGCCCACAGATATACCAGCAAATAGAAAGAGTGTTAGTGCGCTTTTTGTGGAATAACAAAACACCCCGGATTGCCCTCAAAAAGCTTAAAGCTTGCAAAGAATTGGGAGGAGTGAAATTTCCGGACTTTCAGCAATACCACAAAGCTTATTTGTTGAAACAAGGGGCACAATGGTTATTATCGGAGGCCAAACCAGTGCCTGCGTGGCTAACTCTTGAAAAGGCAATCGTGGCACCCTTCCCATTAGCGCTTCTTCCATACATGCAGATGCCACTGGATAGTGGATACCCTACTATGATAACTGACACACAAAACGCCTTTGCGACTTTGCGTGGCTCGCTTGACAGGGCTGATCGCCTTACGCGTCAATGGCCCCTCTGGTATAACCCTCATCTTAAAATTCAGCGTAAGTCCTTTGCTTGGCGGCTTTGGTATTCTAAGGATATCTGGACTATCGATCAACTGCTGGATCGC
This sequence comes from Ichthyophis bannanicus, assembly GCA_033557465.1. Lineage (NCBI taxonomy): Eukaryota > Metazoa > Chordata > Amphibia > Gymnophiona > Ichthyophiidae > Ichthyophis > Ichthyophis bannanicus. The sequence continues at coordinate 1,258,333,494 of CM066033.1, forward strand.
GAAGATTGGAAGAGCTTTGTGCAATTACAACAGGAGTATAATCTACCGGGCACTGCTTATTTTCAATGGCTACAACTTCGGCACTGTATAGCCAAGCGGATGCCACATCTCCGGTCTTTGGAGCACGTGGAGCCTTTAAGTGATGCAATCGATATATCCAGTAGAGCTTCCCATTTCTACAAGCTGCTACTTTCTAACAAACAGCAGGGCGCGATTGGCACGCAAAAAGTCTGGGAACATGACACTGCCCTGATCTTGACGTCTCAGCAATGGGAACAGTTTTGGACAAAACAGGTCCGCATCTCTAAGTCTGCCTCTGTCACTCAAGTATTATTTTTCATGGCACATAGAGCATACCTTACCCCGGTCAGGATGGCTACATGGGGGCCAGCAGCAGATGGGCACTGCTGGTCGTGTAAACAGCAACTAGGTACCCTTGCTCACCTTGTTTATCAATGTCCCTGCGTCCAAACCTTCTGGAAACAAGTTTGGAAAAGGATCCAAAATATTCTGAATATTTGCGAACCTATCTCCTGGGGTATCGTCAGCATGCGCTCAGCGAGCAACATACCCTCCTTATCAAAACGTCATTTTTTCCTGCTCGATTTTATGCTAGGAATCGCTTTATACCTTGTTTCGCGCCATTGGACGCATACTTATGACCTTTCTTCACAAAATTGGTGGAGCCATGTATGCTGTTACAGCAAGTTTGAGCAGTTACCAAGAAAAGGTGTATCCAGAACGCCATCCGGTCTTGCCAAATGGCAGGTGTTAAATGATTACATCTTATTATCTCAGACCCCTAAGTAAGCTTCTGGCGCTCACTCCACATAGGGCACCTTGATTGACCTTGTTTAGAGGCTCCGGTTTTGGAGCACCTATTGTCGCAGACACTTTAATTTATCCTGTTTCATGTCGACTCCAGAGGATTGGGTTGGATGGGTGGGGGGGGGGGGGAAGGGTGTTCTTAGCTTTAGTTAGTAGTTGTTGTTAGTTAGGTGCAGTCTGGGATGAGGTGATGTTTGTATTGTTCGATTTTGTGTTGTTATTTTCCCATGGCTGTGGAAAAAAAAGCAATAAAAATATTTAAAAAAAAAAAAAAAAGGTATATAGGGATTAGGAGGACAGATTGGTAATACAGGGGGATCTCAAGGGTAAGATGGTTGTTTCAGGCCATACCCACAATACTTTGCTCCTCATCATGCACATTTGCAGACTAACACTGCAAACAGCTTAGACACTGCGAGGCTCAGTGAGGTGGAGAAAGCCATGACTAAAATAATATACACTCACACTCATTCACTCACAATGACGTGCAGTGTGCAAATGGGGATGGCTGGCACTCCTGACTGCCATCTTAGTCCTGATATCAGCTCGAGCATTGTTAATGTGTGCTCCTTGTGCAGAAGCTAGTTGCGTGTTCTGATGTTGACGCCCGCTCAGTATGTAGGTACTATCAGCCTGACTCTCCATGCAGCTGTGGATAGTCGAGCCTGTCTGTGTGGCTGATCGATGTTTGTACCCTTGCTGGCTGATTCCTTAGTGCAGTGTCAGTGTGAGCCATGGTCAGTGTGAGCCATCATGGACAGAGGCCTTAAGCGGTGTGGGGAGCTAAATACATTGTAGGGCGTGGCAACTAATCAGAACCAACATAACACAGCTGCAGATGCAGTAACGCACACAAGCAACAGGCTTGCAAACCGCACAGTACGTATGGAAGCGGAACATCGTAGCGCATGCACTAGTGCGTGTACCACAACACACAAGCGCACCTCATGATTGGATCATGTGGAGTGCGCGTAGGAAGGGCGGAGCACACATAGGAAGGGGAGGGGCATGCAGCATGTCCGCACCCGCGTGCACAATGTAGGCGTAGATGCAACGCGTGGGGTACCTATGCGCAATGGAGCATGCTGTAGCGATGGAATAGCACACTGAGTAAAACTACATACCAGAAACAAAAGATGTGTGGCACCAAATACGGAAGAGGACACAGCACCCGTGGATGTAGGGGCAGACAATGAAGAGGTCCAAACGTACAGAACATGAAGCGCACAGGTGTGTAATGGCATAGGAATGTGCGTTACGCTCAACACGCACATTGCACACATGCATAGTGTAGACCAACGCCAAAGGGGGGGCAGGGCTCATACAGCACACCGTGACACATGTGCGGGACATGACCTACACCATCCCCTGTAGGTGTAGGAACACATGTAGGAATGCGCGATGTGCAGACTGCATGTCAGATGAACCACGCACTGCGTATTTAAAAGGGGCACAGCAGGTCAGCAATGGCAGCACACGATGGCACAGAGTGGAGCATGAGAGATGACCGAGAGTGACCCGAGCAGCCACCAGGCCGCGGTGTACCCTACAAAGGAGGAGCCTGAGGGGGGTGAGGCAGGCCCATCCAGCCACCACCAGGGGGTGCAGCAGCAGCGTGGAGGTGTTGCAGGTAGCAGGCGCCATCGCAGGCCAGTGCTGGATGACGCCAGGAGGAGGGCAGCCCGCTACAACCAAGAGGAGAATGAGCTCCTCCTGGCAGCCATACTGGAGCACTACGAGGTGCTATTTGGGCGGCTCAGCAGCACCACCACAATTAGCCAGAGAAATGATGGATGGGAGGAGGTCACGACAGCAGTGGCCACATCAGGGGGACCCACCTGCAATACCGAGAGTATTAGGAAACGCTTCCACGACATCAAGCACTCGGTCCGGGATCGCAACATTGCTGAGAGGTGCCATGCCCATGCAACAGGAGGGGTTGCACCACATGGAGCCACACTGTCGCCACTGGAACAGCAACTGGCCGACAGACTGGGGCCCATCTACCTCCATGGCCTGCCGCCCGAGCTGGATACAGTGGACCCAAGTGCAGGTGGGACATAGGACTGTGTCTTAGGGTTTTCCAACACACAGGGGTTGGGGGGAGGCCAGGGATAGGTCACAGCCATAGGACCATGCACGGACAGGGTACCAAGAGGGATAATGTGGCCACCAATGACAGGTGCAGCAGAGCGGCTGTGGGTGATGGCGGCACTGAAGGCCCATGCGGCATGTCATAGGCATCACACTGGAGACCTGTGACAGCGATACAGCAGCTGAGGGTGGCTGGCACAGGTTGGGCCACCCTGGAAGCAGGGGGCCATGGAGGGTGATGTGATGATGGTGCACATGAGTGAGGGTGGGTGGGCATGAGGCAGCAGGTGCAGAGGGGGACAGGCAGGGGCAGGTATCATTGACCACCTATGTGCAGTGGAGCCACACTGGAGGGAGCAGGGGGCAGCATAGTGCCCGGTGATGCAGGGTGTGTTGGTGACGGTGTCCCCTTGCACCCACATGCACAGTGGGTGGTGGTGGTGGTACGGTTGCGATATGTGATGGCAATCAATGGGGTGGGTGTCCCGAGGTGGGTAGGGTGGGGGGCAAGGGGGATGCGAGGTCAGCCCTAGATGCTGGACACAGGGAAGGCCACTGTTCAGGGGGTGGCGTGGGTAGGGTGGCTGGCACGGCAAAGCCAGATCCATGTGGCACACATGCATCCATGCACCTGCACTGCACAGCCACCCAATGTGGAATTCCGGTTGCGCCGACACAGCCCCATGCCGCCATGGGGCATGTACCCCTGTGCACAGATCCCTGCCACCACAGGGCACACCTGTCCCAGGCAATGGTGGCCCGCCACCCTCAGCAGTACTCCAGCAGCCCGTATCCAGTTGCACGCATGCACACACCCCACACCCACACCCACCTCCTACCCATCCCCCCTCCCTGCCCTCCCACACCCCACCCCTGCCTCACCCCCTCCCCCTCCCTGTGCCCCCTTCTCCTCCTCCCCACTCCCCACATCCCCCTCCCCACTCCCCGCCTCCCTCTCCCCGCTCCCCTCCCCATCCCCCCCGCTCCCTGCCTCACCCTCCCCACTCCCCTCTGTCCCCTCCCCTCTCCCCCCTCCCCATCCATGCTCCACTCCCCCTCCATGCTGCTGCCCCCTCCTTCCTCTCCTGCCACTCCAACATCTGCTGCCTCAGGGCTCATATGCTGTCGCTCCTCAGGCGCTGGCTGGCCATCTCCAGCATCCAGCCCTACTGGTGCCTGGTCTCCAGCTGCGGCCGCTGTGGGGGTAAGACATACATTACCACCACGGTAACGCATCTGGAACACCATGCACACATGTCCTGTGGCCACAATGGCTGCCATCCCACTGGAGCCTGTCATGGTGCATGGCATGGCCTTTGCCACTCACCATCCTGTTGTTGCCATTGGTCGCGTAGCACCCGCACCAGGAATTGTGGGTACTGTAGCCTCAGCTCAAGGCCCTTTTTAAGAAGGTCCTCCACCTGTGGGTACAGGAATGGGCGGGATCGTTAGGGGGCATGCATCCCTCGTCATCTGCTGTTGCTCGTCATACATATTTGGGTGCAGCGGCTGGCTGACTCTGCTGTGTGCTATCTGTCCCCCACTTCCTGTTGCCTCTGCCACCCACACGTGTGCAGGTGCAGCTGCATATATTGGTCCTTCGACCTATGTGCCGTGGGTGTACACCTCATGGCCCCCTTCCTGAGCAGCAGCATCTCCTTGTGTGGCCATGCACCACCATGCCACACATGCCATCGTCACACTGTGTGCCATGGGTGGCATGCCGTGGGGGCTGCATGATGGTGTGCCTTGTGCACAGGGCACCGGGGGGGGCACATGTCCCAGCCTGCAACTATGCACTGTGTCGATATGCCACCTGCACCCAGGGGCCTGTCTGCACATGCGGAGGCTGCATAGGCAGGTGCCATTGTGCACAGTGGCAGGGGCGTGGTTCATGTGTCCCACCATTGCACCCTGGGCACAACGACAGACACACCAGGGTGTTGCACGGGGATGTGCTGCAACATGCCGTCTGGGGTCCAGGGTCAACATGCGGACAGTGCAGGCCTGCACACTTCAGCAGCTGCAACCGCCATGGCACCGGGGTGGATGACAACCCTCTGTGTTTGGCCTGCAGCATCCTGGGGATGGTGCAGGGCTATGTAACTGCAACAGGAGCCAAGAACATAACACCAGGATGGGTGACACACCTCTGAGTTGGGGCTTGGTGCATCCTGGGGGTGGTGCAGGACTATGTAACTGCAACAGGAGCCAAGACCATAACACCAAGATGGATAACACACCTCTATAAGGAGGCCTGGAGCATCCTGGGGGTAGGGCAGGGCTATGGAACTGCAACAGGAGCCAAGACCATAACACCAGGATGGATAGCACACCTCTATAAGGAGGCCTGGAGCATCCTGGGGGTAGGGCAATGCTATGGAACTGCAACAGGAGCCAAGACCATAACACCAGGATGGGTGACACTCCTCTATAAGGAGGGCTGGAGCATCCTGGGGGTAGGGCAAGGCTATGAACTTTATAATAAACGCCGATCCTCAGAGGATCACCCTTCACCTCTATGTAAACCCGTACAGCTGATGCAAGATGTTCCAGGCAGCGACGGAAAGCAACAGACTCCTGCTACATCCTAAGCACCCTCATACACTATCAGCAACGCTCCCTAATTCTTCATTCCCATCTTCTACCTCACCACCTACGGACGCTCTCCAGTCCCATCGTCCTCCCACATACTCCAACTCCCTTTTAACTTCTGCAGTCATCATCGGAGGCTCCCCGGTCGGGGTAGAGCACAGGGCGAGAGGCGGTTTCCCGCTCCTGCGCTCCAGCTCAACCGGGGTTGTGGGAGGACACAGCGGATCACTCATAAAGTGCCGCCGGCAGGCGTGCCCGCGCCTGAGGGCCTCGCAAGAGGGCCCTTTGGCGTGGTCCTTAGGCGGGAAACAAACTGTAACCTGGCGATTAATCAACAACAAAGTACCAGAATCTACAAGCAATCCAAAACAGCAGTTATTGCCAAGACCAGCTTTCTACTAAACAGACTGTGAGTTATATTACCAATAGCTATAGTATGAAAAGTGCGCATGAAATAAGAAACTTGAGCACATAACACTGTCATAATTTTGCCCAAATCACTATTTACCTTAGATATAGTGAATATACCTGGATTTAAACACACTATCATAATTGTGCTAACAATCACTGCTAAGCATATTACCAGTATTCTCAAATGCATCTCCAATGTTGCTAATATTGTAAATATTGCTGATATACTCTCTTGGTTGCTAACGCATTGCCATTTATTGCTGCTAGCATCCTCTCAAGCAACATTTTGTCTCCACTATTGCTAGTACATCTCTCATATGTTTACACTGTTGCTCATCTATATACACTGTTGCCAGTACTTCTCCCATTTGGTTACACTGTTGCAAACACTTCTACAACATTGCTAACATCCTCTTCCTACTATTACTAGTACTCTCCCATCAGTTTCCTACTGTTCATATACTATCAAACTTTATCAGCATTTCTCATAATCTACATCATGGCAAAAATGAAATTTGCACAGTTCATTATAAATCTGTTATATATCATAAGTATTGCTATAAGCCTACTTACCTCTCCTGGAATATGCTACCAACCGCAATACCTACCTTATCACCACAATAGAATGGCCTACCTACATACTGCCCCACAACATATCAATCAAATACACATTAATAACTACAAACCATACTCACACATACATAACCCACCAGCAGCTAGGTACACAGATACACGCATAAGAAGATTAATTAACATACAAACAAAAACAGATAATGAAATAAAAAAGCTGAACCCACCCAATCAAGACCTCAAAATAATTCTCATAAATGTAAGATCTGTTAGGAACAAAATCCCAATCATCATAGATCTCATCACTGACGAGAACCCAGACTACCTCTGCCTAACAGAGACTTGGCTAAGCAACTCTGATACAGTCTTAGCTAACCAATTAAAAATAAAAGGATATACTCTATTCATCTGTAACCGCAATCAAAGAAAAGGTGGTGGAGTCCTAATACTGGCAAAATCAAGTTTGAATTGTTCCACCTCTATTAGTGAAACTGAACGAAAATACAGATATACTAATGATAGAAAACAGGAACTTAGCAATCTGCCTCTTTTATAGACCACCTGCATCAGATACCCAAAATATAACATCTATACTAGAAACAGCATGCAAAGCATCCACAAGCAAACCTCACATCATCCTGGGTGATTTTAACTTAGCAACCTGCAATAATAACCAATCCACAATCGTTCTAGAATCTATGGAAGATATGGGCTTTCAGCAAATTATTAATCAACCCACTCATAATAAAGGAAATACGCTGGATTTAGTATTTCTCCCTTTGATCTTTACTATAACACATGAATATACTCCTCCTATAATATCACAAATCCCATGGTCTGACCACTTTATAATAAATTTCTCCATTAATATACCATCTACTACCTCTAGTCATCAACCTAAAAATCACAACAGACCCAAATTTAGACCTTTTTCACCTGAAGAATTTCTCAACTCAATTATTCCACAATTACCTACAGACATAAATAACCTTGATGAAGCTACAACCATCTGGAATACAATCATAAAATCAGCATCTAAACCGTTACACAATACACCAAAAAAATACCAGGTTAGATCTTCAGAAAAATGGTACACAACTGAACTAGCCCTCATCAAAAAAAACCTTCGAAAAATTGAAAAAGAATGGCGAAAAACAAAAACACCTGACCTTACAGGTCAGCAACAAACAATGCCAAAAAACAATACCATGCGAAGATCCTAAATAAAGCCATTAATCGGCCTAGAGAATTGTTTGAGATAATAAAATCTTTATCTAAAGCCCCCATAGATAATCACCAATCAGCCTTAATTAACATACAAGATTTGGCAGACTATTTTGCTAGCAAACTTAAATCATCTATGATACCTACACCCTTCAATACTACCCCATCCTCTAATAACCACACCTGGAATACTTTCCAACCAATAGAAAAGAAACAGCTACTCAATATAATATCGAAAATCAACACAACCACATCCATACTTGATCCCTGCCCAGTTCTCTGGATCAAACAAACTAAGCAGGAACTGGCACCCTTTATCCTAAATATAGTGAATCAATCTCTCCTGCAAGGGGTATTACCTAAAGAGCTAAAACTATCTGCAATCCGCCCTATATTAAAAAACAAAACACTAGATATAAATGACCCATCATCCTATCGTCCAATTGCTGGCATCCCTTTCCTAACAAAAATCATAGAAAAAGCTGTACAATTACAGCTACAAGATCATATAGACACTTTTGCCCCTCTTGATGAACACCAATACGGTTTTCGCCCTTTTCATGGTGTCGAAACCCTGCTCATTGCACTTCTTGACACTCTTAACAAAGGTTTGGACAATTCAAAACAAGCATTCATTTTAGTTTTCCTTGACATATCAGCTGCATTTGACAGCATTAATCACAACATACTTATTTCAAGACTTAAACAAATAGGATTACTGAAAACTACTTTAGACTGGTTTAAATCATACATATCCGATCGTTCACAATATGTTCAACTTAACCAATCATCGTCGTCCCCTTTCCCACAAGAACAAGGTATACCCCAAGGCTCTGCACTATCTGCCTTACTATTTAACATATACCTCCAGCCAATATGTACCATATTCAAAAAATACAAGATAAACTATCATATATATGTGGACGACATTATGCTATTCTCTGAGTTTAGCATAATTAACCCAAATCACAACAAGCTAATAAACTGCCTTATAGAAGCTGAAGAATGGCTTCGATCCAACAACTTATCTATTAATCTCAGAAAAACAGAGGTACTAATAGCAACAAAAAACACAAAATACACTCCCCCATCTGACATTAAAATCCTGAATACGACTCTTCCAATCAAAGAAGAAATAAAATATTTAGGAGTTATTATTGACAAAACCCTTAGTTTTACAACACACATCAGAAAACTAACAAAAACAATCTACTACAAACTGCGCTCTATACAACAATTAAGACCACTATTACAAGATGAAGACTTTAGAACGTTACACAAGCTTTGGTCATACCACATTTTGATTTTTGTAATAGCATACTTCATGGTATAACTAAGAAGAACATCAAAATCATGCAAATGGCCCAAAATGTAACAGCAAGAGTTATATTCAAAGCCAAACTATCTGATCATATTACTCCTATTCTATACACACTACACTGGTTACCCATTTTCAGTAGGATCCAATACAAAATACTATTAACCACTTTTAAATTAATTAATAATATTGCCCCATCATACTTAACTACTCTTCTTAACAGCCCAATCGAAAATAGGATGAGACGGAGAAAAAACCTTAACACACTAGCAGTCCCACATCTAATAAAGAAACAAAACACTCAACTAGTAACAGTGCCTTTTCGTTTGTTGCTCCAATATTGTGGAACAACCTTCCAGACCAATTAAGAGAAACTAAAGATCTACTAATGTTCAGAAAAGATCTAAAAACCCATCTATTCAGCCAACACTACAACAATGAAGAAACATTTGTAGTTTCCCAACCACCATAATCAATTTTATTTACCCTTTCCAAATGTATATCTACAACATGAACAACGTCATCCTCAAACGATAATTAACTTAATAATGTTTCTTCCCACCTATAAATAAAAATCAAAGCAACCCTTGATACCTGTTATACAGTTTAAATGTATTATACAGTTTAATTGTATTATAGTTCAATAATTGTTCCTGTTATATTGTAATACATTTTTGTTACACAATTTTAATGTAATATAGTTTAATAGTTTAATAATGTTTCTGTTATATTGTAATTCACTAATCTGTTCCATACAATTCATGTTATAATGTAATATAGTTTATAATGTTCTATGTATCTGTTTTGACTTTTTGTTGTAATGTAAATCGCTGCTGATCCTTGGAAGCAGCGGTATATAAAAGCTGTTCAAATAAATAAATAAATAAACGCCAATAACCACCTCCATAATAAAACACCATACTTCCCCAACCTCAACTTGCAGTCCCTTTTTTTAAAAAAAAGAGAAATAAAAACGAATCTGCATATCTTTCGAGAGAGCTTTGTAAATGCGGCAATAAAATGCAAAAAAACGCTGCCGTTATCTTTTATAAATGAAAACCTAACAACAACAACATTATCTGCAAGATAGAGGAAGGACTAAAATTGAAAGTAAAAAGAGGAGGTGGATTTTTTAAAAAGAAACTAAAATGTAACTGAAAAATGTCAAACATACCGATACCTTGGAACCAAATCAAAACCCACGAGGGAAACGCTACCATATCAAGCATTTAGAAGTATCAATAAAACAAAAATACCTTAAAGTCTGAAAACTCAAACTACTGCATAGATCCTTGTACAAAACAGGAAAAATTAAATATTAAACAAATTGTCGAAAGCATAGTACCAGCAGACCAGCATAAACCGATAGGCACTTTCACTTTCTATTTGTAAGAAACGCCGGCGCATGTGCACTGAGTTAAAAGATGAGCTTTTCCAGCATTCTACCTGTCTGCCATTGTCTTATTTGATGCATACAGATCTGCATTAACTGCCCTGAAGGGTGCCCGTTTCCCAGCAGGACTGGGGTTGATGGTCCCCTCTACTGCCACCATTGCAGAGATGTAGAATATGGATTTGTTGGTGGAAGATCCTGTCCCCCACCCTAAGCCACAGAGGCAGGAGGGGTGGTGCTACATAATCTGCTTTTGAGTCCAAACACCCCCCTTCACTTATAACATGTGACCATGGCACCCACACAGATTATACACTATACTGGGTACATCATAATCCACAAGGGCTAGACATGACAGGGAAATACAGATGGACAAAGGTGTATCCTAGGTATGTCTGCAAGGACTACCTATCACGCACTAGCACTGATGGGGACCTGCAGCATAGCCTATCTCAACCAAGCCAGGTGCTGCGGACCTGGTGCTGGGCGCCCCACCTCACCCTCAGGGTGAGCACAGGAACCGCACAATGTCACGGTCTTTAGCTACTCTGTGCCAGTAACACACATGGTCAGTTCCCCCTACCAGGCCGAGGTGCTATGGGGATGCATACCCCATCTTGTGATCAGCTGTAGACTGCTGATATGCATGTGTAGTGCATCATGGGTATGGGTGGGTTTACCCTATCCTAGTAACCACAGCATACAGTTTGTGTGGTGACCTGCAGTCTTTCTGTAGCCAGCCAGCCATTTGTTAGACCAGGGATGTCCAACCCTTTCCTGGAGGGCCGCAACCCTGACAGGTTTTTGGGATAGCCCTAATGAATATGCATGAGATATATATGCATTAGAGATATCCTGCCAACCTGACTGGTTTGTGGCCCCTCCAGGACTGGATTTAGAGACCCCTGCCTTACAACTCTGTCATTTAAGATTGTGAGTGGGCAAGGTACAGATTTCCTAGACAACAAAAGGATAGATAGAATTTGTCACATCCCTCCTTAATTCTCACCACCACAAAAAAGTGAGGAGGAATGTGACAAACTCTACCCTTTTTGATTTCTAGGACGTCTGCACCTTGCCCACTCACAAACTCACAATCTTAAATGATAGAGGTGTAAGGCAGGGGGTCCACAAATCCAGTCCTGGAGGGCCACACACCAGTCAGGTTGGCAGGATATCTCTAATGCATATATATATCATGCATATTCATTAGGGCTATCCCAAAAACCTGCCAGGATTGCTGCCCTCCAGGACAGGGTTGGACACCCCTGTGTTAGGCACTATAGAGATGTAGCCCACTGGTTACTTCAATGACTGTAGAGCAGGGGTTCTCAACCCTGTCCTTGGGACCCACCTAGCCAGTCGGGTTTTTCAGGATAACCACAATGAATATGTATGAGAGAGTTTTGTATGCAGTGCCTCCATTATATGCAAATCTCTCCCATGCATATTCATTGTGGTTATCCTGAAAACCCGACTGGCTAGGTGGATCCCGAGGACAGGGTTGAGAACCACTGCTGTAGAGGCAGAGGTCATGGGTTTGATCCCACAGTGGTGTTATTTAAGAATGCTGTCTGAGGCTTTTCCTTTTAATTTCAATCAGTGCTGCCAGCAGAAACACCCTCACAGTGCTGTAGCCTAAGGTGCCTCATAGGCGCCCTATAGGGTGCCCTGTAAAGCTCCCTAGAAGGCGCCCTATACAGCGCTATAGGGCACATTATAGGGTGCCTTAGCAGACAGGGCACTTTATAATGTGACCTATGGGGCGCCTTATAGGGCGCCTTAGGTTACGGCACAGTGAGGGTATTTTTAATGGCAGCACTGATTTAAATTAAAAGTAAATGCCTCAGACAGCCTTTTCATGACCTCTGCCTCCATTGCCATTACAGTAACCAGTGGGCTACATCTTTATAGCATCTAACAATGTGCTGGCATGTACTTAGGGTTAACGTGTGTTAACGTGCCACGGCGCCCACTATCGCGCGATACAGATTCTTGCTACCTTAGGACCGGAACGCCCACTCCTTATATGGCATTCTTCACATTATCGCTGCAACTAGTGCCTGTAACATTAAGACGGTTTAGTAAACATACCCCTTAGACTTTCATACTTTGGATACATTATGCGAAGAGAGAGAGATCATTAGAGAAAGACATCATGCTTGGCAAGGTAGAAGGTCAACACAAAAGAGGAAGGCGAGCAGTGAGATGGATCGATACAATAACAGCAGCTATGAGTGCCAGTCTGTCAACAATGAACCACCTGACTGAACACTGAACACAATTTAGGACAACTATTCAGAGGGTTGCCACGAGTCGACACTGTCTCGACGGCACTTAACAACAACAACATAGTAACCAGAGAAATGTCCAAGCTGTTTGTGGCCAATTATGCACCTTTAATTAAACAAATTGATTGGGATGTGCCAGGTGGGAAAAGGGGGACCTATTATGACTGTAGAGAATTGGCTTCCTTAAAAATTAATGTGCTGCCCCACTATATTTCTTCCAAGCGCTATCAATCCAGATGCCAAATTCAACATTAAGGGACATGTTTACTAAACCATGCTACCATGACAGCACGTGGTTATTGTGCATTTTGAGCACCATGCTACAAAGTAGCACAGGCCCACATGCTAAAACCTCGCACTACTCTAGTAGCTTGTGTCAGAGCAGGGATTGGGTTGGCCATGGAGAGTCACAGGCATTTCCCAAGTGTTGCAGCTAGCATGGGCATTAGTGGCCCATGCTAACCACGCTTAATGCCAGTAGCATGGGTGTAACTAATGCCTCATCAATAGTGTTATTTGCATCTGCGTGGCAGATAGCACAGTGCTGGAGTACTAGATCTGCACTAAATAAGAAGCTGTCTGGTTGAAATCAAGAAGGAAATAAAGTACGGCAGAAGAGAGAAAGAGAAAGACAGACAGACTAGGTGAAGCCTTAAAGGGTTATGAGAGACAGAAAGAGGAAGCCTGGGTGAATTCAGGGGTGTGTTATGTTAGAGCGAGAGAGATTCAAACATACTGGTGAATCCTAGGTGGGGAAGGTCATGAGAGAGAGAGAGAGAAAAAAAGAAAAACTGGATAAAGCCTGGGGATGTATGAGAGCAGGGGCAGTGTTAGACATGCAGGGGCCTGAGCAGAAACTGGTGAAGGAATCCCAGTCTGCCTCCAGACTATGGGGGTCATTCTGAGCTGCGTTTAGCAGTCTGGAATCCAATCTGGTCATCCTGACCTGCTAAATGCCCAGATCACCCTGCCTGCAACAGAGCTCCCCACACATTGTGCCAGTTTGTACGGGGAGTTCTGTTCATGGGTGGGAGGGGGAGGGCTGTGGGAGGAGCAAGGGCAGGCGGTGGGCGGCGACTGACCCTGGACGTACAGGGCCGATGATGAGGTTGGCCCTGTATGTCTGAGGTCAGCCGCTTAGACAGAGGACACAGGAGCTGGGGGTGGCAAAGAAGGGGGCACAGGGGGATCCCCGCAACCCAACCCTGGCCATGGTAGGCCGGCTCAGGGGTCAGGCTGCAGGGAAAGCAGCATCTCGATTGCAATCAGGGAGCGCGGTCCCTGAACGGAGCTGTTATGCCATGGCAATGGGATGCCATGGCATTATGGCTCCATTCAGGGGCCTGGCTGAGTTAGCCAGGTATGTGGCTGGATATGCGGCAGCTCAGAATTGGGGCCTGGCCTGCATGTCCTGGCCTTAGACCCAATTCTGATTCCACCACATGTCTAGCCCTCCAAGATCAGAATCAGGTCTACCTCTGTACACGCCGATTCTGATCGGCTGTACAAAAGGCTGGATGGCCAGTATAGAATTGGACTCTATGTCTCATTCTGCTTGAAGCAGACTTGGAGCCCTCTGTGGCATGGGGGCCCAGGAAATTGCCCTGTTAGCCAACCCCTAACACTGACCCAGTATGAGAGAGAATGGGGTGGGCCTGGAGGGATGAGAAAGATAAAGAGACTGAAGGCAGGCTGGTAGGGAGTTATATAGTCAGAGATTGGGGGAAAGCTGGGGGGGTTATGAGACAGAGAAACTGGGAGAAGCCTAATGGTAAGTCAGGAGAGAGAGAGAGAGAGACGCTGGGTGAAGATGGGGGGTGGGTCATAGTAGATAGACAGAAAGAGAGAGAGAGAAGGAGCACTGGGTGAAACCTGGGAGGGTTATGAGGTCATGAGAGAGAGATACTGGGGGAAGACTGGTGGGGAATTAGAGAGAGAGAGAGAGAGAGAGTTTGGGGGAAGGTTTGGGGGTTATGAGACACACAGAGAGAGTAGGGGAAACCCGGGAGGGAGGTCAAAGAGAGAGTGAGACACACACGCATACATGCACACAGCCCTGACATACCCCATGACATATACACACATGAGCCCCCTAATATACACACAAATGCATATATGTATTCCCCAGCACACACATTTATGTATTTATTTGCAGTCTCTTTTATACCGCGCTATTCGACATCAGTGCGGTTTACAATGAACATAAGAGTTGCACATCTCAATTTCGTGATTTGTGCTTACAGTGAAACAGGTATAAACATCCCTCATGATACATGCACATGCAGCCCCTGACACTCCCCATGACATATATACAGTACACACACACACACACACACGTACTGTAGCCTCTGACATTCCTCATCCCACTGAAACACATACACACACACATGCGTGCACGTACCCTCCATTGCACACACATTTTCTCACATCCTCCAACACACATAAACTGATTCTGTATGAGGGAAATGTGCTATTGTGGCACACTGTAAGTGTATATTTTTCAAATTGTTGTAAGTGCCTTTAACATCAAATTTGAATTTAGAAATGAGAACACCACATCCATATAATTCAGCTGGTTTTAAAGCTCCATGAAAGGAATTGTAAAATGTAGTAAACTATTTCCCTTCAACTCATAAAGTATAATGGGCCCAAGTAGAAGGTAATCTCACTTGACTCACTTCTGTTTAGTATCACCGCATAACTAAAGACACCCAACATTGAGTTCAATAGCTTTACGTTCTTCTATCACCAAATTAATGTAATAAAACTACCAATCAGCTCATTTTTATTGGTCTAACTCCTCTGAGATTCAATGCAATTAGGGTTGTTGCATGAGTCACTGGCCACATTATTGCAGTAATACAGACAAAAGAATGCTGCAGATTGGTTTGGATAGGTCAATGGGAGAATATAGGCGATATTGTCTTAATTAATAAGATTAGTGAGAGCATAATAAAACTTTCATATTTAATTACACAGGAGGTAAAACTGTAAACAGTGTATCTGATAGCACTGGGACTTAAAATATATTACTTCAGTATGAAGAAGAAAAGCACAAACAATAAGCTCCAGCAGATCAGGTTCATGAAGAAAAATAGGAGAGCTATTGGGTGGTATTTCCTTGTCTTTATCCTCAAAATTCTACATACTGTAGGTGATGCAAAGCAAAACTAAGGTGTATGTTTACTAAACCGTCTTAATGTTACCTGCGCTAGTTGCAGCGATGACGTGAGGAATGCCATATAAGGTAGTGGGCGTTTCTGCAGTAAGGTAGCAATGGCAGCTTATCACATGATAGAGGGCGCCTTGCTGTTATCACACTATAGAGGGCACAGTGGCGCATTATCGCTCATTAACCTTAATTTCATGCCGTGGCATGCAATCACAGAAATAGAGGTGTAGCACACTGGTTAATACAATGATTGCTAATACAGCAGTCATGAGTTCAATCCCTCAGTGTTAAAAGTTCATTAGGCTGTCAGAGGCAATTAATTTTCTTGCATGTAACGGTCAGACACATCTCAACAACCTGTACTGCCAGCCAAAAAAACCCTCACCCCAGTTCTGTAACCTAATGCACCTTTTAGGGCGCACCATAAGGCACATCATAGAGCACCACGTCATCCAAGGCGGGTCATAATGTGCCCCAGAGGGCGGAATGAAAGGGTGGCACCCCCCAAGTCAGCATATAGCATGCCCCATAAGCTGGCTGAACCAAAGGTGATGCTAAAGATGGCCCAAGGATGTTAAGGTGACCCAAGAAATGTTGGCTAAGGGCAGTAAGGTAGACCAAGGTCACAAGCATGAAATGTATGGGCCAAACACAGATGTAACTCTAACACTGCACAGAGCAGCAAGGAAAGCCAATTAACAAGTGATGTAAGGAAGTAAATGTCAGAGGTGAAGGACCTGCCAAATCTGTGTGAGGGCCATGTGGTAGCTGGTAAAGTGGACAAATATAAAGTGGACAAATATAAATATAAAGCTGTACCGATGCACAGGGTGATGGTACTGTAACGTGCAACAATGACAGTGTGTGGCAGAAGATGTGAATATGTGTCCACCAGAGGAGGTAGAGGTGGCAGGATAAGTGCAATGACAGGAGGACAGAGGAGTAGCAGTGCCATGTAGAGCAGACATGGGAGAGGCAAGCATGATGAGCCTCAATGCAGAAAAGGGTCACGGTGCAGGTCATGGGGTAGCAGCCTGCACATTAGGGCAGGACACCACACAGCTGGCAGACACATATAGACAGACAGAAGGATAGTTGGCAACTGTGATGAGGGTATAATGTGGCAACAGCACAGATCTGCACAGATATGACTGTCACAGGAATGAAACATAGTTGTGTACGATAGGCACAAAAATAAAAGAGAATAGAGAGGAATCAAACCCATGACCAGTAGCACAAATGTCAATGCACAAACCTGTAGGCTACACTACCAACATGAGCACCACAGCAAAGGCTGCATACAAGAACACTGCAGGGTACCACACAAGAAGTCTGCTGTCTGCCAGGATAGGGATAGGATAGGGCAACCCCCAACAGTACCCATGATGCAATGCACATGCTGATTAGCTGTATACAGCTGATGACCCAATGGGATCTGCATCTCTCCGGTACCTCAGCCTGAAAAAAAGACCGTACACTGCGTGATGCTGCCACAGAGCAGTTACAGACCAGGGCATTGTGCATATTCAGAGTTTATCCTGAGTGATAGGATGGCCGCACAGCACTAGGTCAGCAGCACACGCACCACTTGTGAGCGGTCCTGCTGTATGTATGTCCTCATCACTACCACTGTGTACCAGGTGTTCCCTGCAGTGCATCTCAAGGTTATTTGGTGTCCATCTGCATTGCACACTCACATGTGGTCCTCTGGGTCAAGGCACCACCCAGATTATTATGGCTGCCATTGACACCTGTTATTTGGGTGGAAGGGTGTCTAGACACACACCATGTTTGTGTGGCCATGCCTCTACAGGTTGACATAGTAAACAATACATACCCCAGGGCACCCTAAACACCCTTGTGGCAGTTGAGGAAGTGGAGCAATGGCTGTATGACCAGCAAACTCCATCCTGCTGTCAATGGACAGAACCCCAGGTCTTGTGGCCCACAGCCATAACTGTGACTGGGCCAGTGACACCCCAGCAGTAATGCTGTGTGTATGCCTGTAAAGCCTCCACTGCCTCACACCACAGTCTGCCATTCACCAGCAGACTGCACAGACAGACTGCACCTGCAGTACCCTCAGGGAATTCCAACCATGCACAAACTAGCTGCAGACAGTCCACTAGCCAAACCATAGTGCATGACCACAGATAGCACTGTGCTTGCCAACAGCACTGGGAACACCCAGCTGTGACACAAGACACATGATGTATAGCACTATGTGGGAACATAGACATCCCATGGTCACTGCTCGGTCAGGGTGAGAGTTACCTCACAGCAGGACATACTATGGCCTCACTGTCCATGCAGGTAGTGGTCGGCCTCTACAGTGTCCCAGCCATTGACCTACACCCTGTGCAGATGCATCCTGACCAATCCACCCTGTCTGTGCCATACCCACAATGCCTTGCTTCTCATTATGTGCATTTGCAGCCTAGTGCTGGTAATAGTGGGACATTGTGGGCCCTGTAAGATGTGGCCAGCCACAAAACAATGCCTGGACATATACATACACATACACACTCTCCTAATGCACCATTGTGCATAGATACGTGTGGTTGGCAAGGCTGCCAGGCACACTGGTCCTGATCACAGTGCTGACTTTGCTCAACTGTGCAGGAGGTAGTAGTTGTGCACTGGTGATAACTGCAGCTCCGTGCTGTAGCCAACAGCATGAGCCGCCATGATGCTTTGGAGAGCGGAGGCTGTGCGAGTGGGTGTTTGCCGCCCTGTTCGCCGCTGCTTTGGGGATTGCACATTCTGATGGTTTATCTGCATTGTAGGGTAAAACATGAGGGTGTGCTGTGCAAAAGCCACAGCTGGGACTTGAACCTGTGACCTTCTGTTCCAGGACACACTGTCGGTGTGTACTGCACTACCCTGCTGCCACAGAAAGGCTGTGGGCCCAGTGGCTACCTTTGCCTTTCATCTTTCAGACCTTGTCTGTTGCACTGTCCATGACGCCCTGGAGGAGAGCATGGTCTTGGTCCCCTGAGGGCAGGTGTCACTGCCCCATCACCACCAACACCCTCTCCAACACCATGCTGACATGCCCATATGCAGTTTGTGATGGTGATGCGCTGCCCAGGCCATCCACTGTACAGGTAGGCGGGTTCCTAGTGTCTGGCTTCTGGGGTGGTGGGGCCTACCTGTACATCCCCCCATCTCCGCCTGCCACTGTTATGTCCCTTCCACATGGGCTGATGCTGTCTTTGGGTGTCAGCTTGTTGATCCCACAGCTATTGGCTAGGGTGGACCTGGTAGATAGCTGGTGTTATGCCAGAAGACTATGGACTGGCTAGGGCATGCAGTGTGAGTACGGTATACCCGGTTTGGACTACTGGGTGTACATCTGTTTCAGATGACGTGTGGTCACACTCTGCACTGCCTTCCAGGAGCTGTAGTAATGGGTGCTCGTTTAGTTGGGTATCTAGTCTATTTTGGACGTAGCCTGTGGAAGGTGCAGAGACCCTTGTAGACGTGATCCCCAGATGTGCACTGCTTGTCCCATTACAGGCATTGTGCTTCATGTGTGCCGTTTGGGGTACCTACTGGCCATGTGTCCCCTGGATGTGACACTGTAGAGTATTGATTGCTGCGCATGTTTGGCCATGGTCATATGCTGTCTTGTTGCTGGTTTGTTTCTGTGTTCCTATGTGCCACATAGGCGGCTGCCTAGTTCCCTCTGGACCCCGGCTGCACCCACTGCCTGTCCTGCATGCAGCCCCATATGCCCCATTTGTGGCATCACCATAGTGGCCTTTCATACCTGGCCACTATGCTGTTGCTGCACAGGTAGCACTACTATCACCTTTCTTGGGCACCCTGCCTATGCTGTACATTGCTGACTGAAATGGTTTCTCTCTCCTGCAAATGTACCTCTAACGCGAGGTTTTCACTCGCGGTAATGTTCTGGCCTTAAGATCAATGCATTAGTGTAGCAGGGGCCTCTCCCCACCCACTCCCCGCCCATTGACCCCCTTCTCTCCACCCTCTCTCCACCCCTCACTGGTCCTTAATGCAGCCGGTAAGGTTTACGCACATTATGTAACGTTAATGCACATTATGTAATGTTAACGCATGTTAGGTAACATTAACGTGCGTTAACGTTATATAACATGCATAAACGTTACTTAACGTGCGTTAACATAGCCGCTGTTACGTTACCGCAGTTTAGTAAACATACCCCCTAAGAAAAGAGAATGACTGACAAGCACAATTGAACCCAGAGACCAGGGTTCAATTCTCACTAGCACTTTTTGTGGCCTTGGGCAAGTCACTTAACCCTCCATTGCCTCAGAAAAATTCAAGTTATCAATATCCTTGTTTAATGTACATTACCAAGTTTAAGTTACAATGTAAACCGCTTTGACTGAAATGATAAAGCGGTATATAAACCTTTTAAATAAATAAATAAATAAATTTCTAAGTAGGTTCTAGTGGAAACGCAGGTGGTTGCATAGCTGGGTCTCTTTGGCAGGCTAGGAGATTGGATGGTAAGGCAATAGCTTTGTGGCTAGACGTGGCCGGAGTACTGAATGTGGACTAGGAGATCTCATATGCTCATTTGACCAGCACTATGGAGAAAGATCACAAGAGGGTAACTTTGAGGCCTATTTTATAAAGCAAAGCACAGGTGTATTTTACTTTATAATATAAGGGAATAAAGGATGTAAAAATGTGAATATAAGAACATAACATATGCCATACTGGGTCAGACCAAGGTCCATCAAGCCCAGTATCCTGTTTCCAACAGTGGCCAATCCAGGTCACAAGTACCTGGCAGATTCCCAAAAAGAGACACAGGTTCCATGATGCTTGTACTGGGGCAAGCAATGGATTACCTGGATCTTCTTTTATAATGGTTTATGGAATTTTCCTCCAGGAACTTGTTCAAATCTTTTTTTAAACCCAGCTGCACTAACAACTTTTACTACATCCTCCAGTAACTAATTCCAGAATTTGATTACACATTGAATGGAAAAATATTTTTGCCTATTAGTACCCAATAACCCCATTAATACCCAATAACCCATTAATACCCAATAACCCCATCTGACATGTATATAGTTACCCTTTTCAATGCTCCGCATATGTATATAGTTTACCCTGTTCTCCAAGTTACTTGTTCCTGTTCAATGTAATGACCAGACTTTGTTTATTGTCGGATACCATTTTGTTGTATGTAAACCGCGCTGATCGCAAATAGTGCGGTATATAAGAAATGTAAATAAATAAATAAATAGTCTTAATTGGGCTATATTGTAGGTTCATTGCATGTTCCCTAGTTGTTCTACTTTTTGAAGGGGTAAACAACTGATCTATGTTTACTCATTCCACTCCATTTTATAGACCTCTATTATGCTGCGCATGAAATGAGAGTCAGAAGCTGTAAAGATGTCTTACACATTGGAACATGGAACGTACGAAGCATGAACCAAGGGAAGTTGGAGGTGGTCAAGAATGAAATGGAACGTGTACAACTTGATCTGTCGGGTGTCAGCGAACTGAAATGGACTGGCATGGGGCACTTTGCATCAGATGATCACATGGTCTACTATGCTGGAAATGAAAGACAAAGAAGAAATGGTGTTGCATTTATAATAAAGAAGAAACTTGCAAGAACTGTAATGAAATACAATGCAGTCAGCGAACGCTTAATCTCTGTTCGTCTACGAGGAATGCCTTTCAACACAACTATAATTCAAGTATATGCCCCAACAACAGCTGCAGAAGAGAATGAAATTGAAGAGTTCTATGAACAAGTACAAGCTGAAATTGACAGAACATGCAAACCGGATATCCTGATAGTCATGGGTGATTGGAACGCAAAGGTTGGCAACAAAGAAGAAGACAAAGTAGTTGGAAAATATGGACTTGGCAACAGAAATGAAGCTGGAGAAAGACTGATAGAATTCTGCAAGACCAACGATCTATTCATCTCGAACACCTTCTTCCAGCAACACAAGCGGCGACTGTACACATGGACTTCACCCAATGGATTGTATAAAAATCAAATTGACTACATCTGTGGAAGTCAACGATGGAAAAGCTCTATAACATCAACAAAGACAAAACCTGGAGCTGACTGTGGTACAGATCATCAACTACTAGTATGCAAACTCAAGCTAAAGCTGAAAAAGAGCAAACCACTCATGAATGCAGCAAAATATGACCTTGTGAATATACCACTGGAATTTAAAGACTGCCTGCAAAATCGATTTGCTGCTTTAGATACAAATAATAAAGCATTTGTGGTAATTCCCTGCACATCAACCATCAAAAGAAATCCTTCCTTGGGCTGTTTTAAATCCAGACCCATTAAACCAGTGTGTGTCTGGCATCTCTTCTTTAAATGTCCCAATTTTCCACACTTGAAACATTTCTTTCTATTCCACTGTGTCATCTGGTTTGATACAGTACATTCATTTTCAGAAACATTCTTAATTATTCTCTTTTCTGATACAGCACATTTAGCCTTAGCATCCATCTTTAGAGGGCCACCCATTCTATGGCAAGCCCGCGTGGCTTCCAAGAATCTCTCTGCTAGCATGGTTGCCTCTCCAAGATTTTGGCAATTTTGCTGTATAAGAAAAACATTCAAATCTTTAGGTACCCCAAGCATAAATTGTTCCAGCATTATAATATCTAATAACATTTCTACTGTCTTTTGCTCAGGCTCCAACCATTTTACAGCTAAACTTCTGATTCTCTGACTCAGAGCCCTGGGTGTCTCACCCACTTTCAATGTAACAGCTCTAAACATTCGCCTATACTCTGAAATAGACAACCCTAGGCGATCTCTAATAGCTGCCTTTACATCCTTATAATTCAAAGCCTGGGCTGCTGGCATTGCCCTGTAGGCTGCCAGTGCCTCTCCAGTTAATGAGGCTGCCAGCCTTACTGCCCACTGGGTCTCTGGCCATGCTAAAGCCTGTGCCACTCTTTCAAAAGACTCTAGAAAATCATCAACATTATCATCTGGAGTTAATTTCCCAAAATTAAATGCCCCAATCCCTTGATTGAGTCCCACACTGTCCACATATGGTGTACCAGTACTAACTGCTGGTCTTGCATCTGTTCCACTTTGGCTCTGCAGTTGCACTAGAGCTTGCACCAGATCAAGCACTGGCTTCTGCTGTTCCATTAAGGCCTTCATAGCAGTGTCCTGGGCCTGCTGTGATAGCTCCTGCTGCTTGCTAAATTGGGCTGCCATCCACTGAGCCATCTCCCTCGGATCCATCTTGACCCCTGCAAGAAAATAAGGAAAAAAAAAACCAAAGTGCAGCACCTTCCAACCAGGTGTGGTTTTTTTTCAACTTTTTTTTTTTCAATTACCCCCTGTGCTTACACACATCCACCACTAGACATGCCCAGGTACATATTACCTTGTCTCAGTGATGAATCCAGCTTTGCACAGGGTCTTTTCATCTGGGACAGCTTCCTGGAACAACCACTTCTCCTCCAAGGTGCAGATGAGGGAAAAAAATCTTCTTTCAGCTTCAAACTTGAATTTTATTTGTAATCCACAGCAAATAAATCCTCTTGGTGCAAAAGCAATCCGAAAAACTACGCCATTTGTCAGACGGCTGCCTAGGGTGAGAACTTACACAATCTTGACGATGCATATATTCATATGATTCTTGCAAGGTATTGTGGGTAATGTAGTTCATTCACTCCCAAACACAGCTGAAGACAATAATTGAGTTGTGAAACCAGTGGTAAGGCCAATAAAATACTTCTTTTATTGATGGGGTTTAATTCACCCAGCACAAATATGCTTGGTAGCAATATAAATGAGGTTACTTGCTTGCAGTGTTTAAATGGATAATAAAAAGTCACAAAGCAAATCAGAAAAACAACCTTCAGCTTGTCAAGCAATTAGCTAATGTTTTCTTAGCAAATAATTACCAAATACAAAGGCACAAAGAAATAAATAAACTTTGCTTGTTAGGTTAACTTCTGCTTATTTTCCACGCAGATCCCAGCAGTGATTCTCCCTTGCTCACACACACAATCAGGTGCAGCTTTAATTACTATCAATTGACCAGCTGAAACCCTTTAGCTGGCTGGCTGCTACTGTGTGAACCCAAATCCTGCTTTAAGAGCTGTTTGCAGTGGAAATAAAGAACAAAGTTAGGTTTCTTTGTGATGGCTGAGGTGTTTGCTCACAGAAAGCTAGCAATAGCATTTAGATAGAGAACAGTCCATGTAATGAATAGTTTCATCTGCTGTATCTCCCCCTTCATCAATCAGCATAGGGTCACTATCATACATTGGCACAGATGAGTCTTTCAATAAGGCACTATCATGAGAATGCTTATTCCCTTGCTGCCATTCACTATTATAGATAGGGTCTGGATCAGTGTTCATACCTGAGCCTCTCCTGCTATCATAATTCCTCTCTGTATAGCCTGGCCAGTATGTAATCCAATTCTGATGTCCAGCCTTCCAATCTTGATCCCTGGACAGTGGATCTTCCCTCACATACCTTTTGGCATAGGTCTGAAAGTCCTTTCCACGTGCAGTCTTCTCTCTTCTAGGTAGCCACTGGTGATTCCTATCTCTGCCCTTCCATTCCTCTGGCTGACTCCAGTCCAATGGACTCTGCTGGCACTTGGAATACCTCCCAGTATGGGTACTGCCTTGGATTCTCCCAGACCTTCCAATGGCCTTCCTTCTCTTCCTTCCAGAGAGTTTCCTTCTCTCTCTATCCGCTTGGCTTGGCTTCTGCTTCTCGAGATGATGTTGGTGCTTGAGCTTGAAGCGGTTGCTGTATCTGTGTCTGAAGCTGTCTCTGAAGCTGGGCTGGAGCTTGTAGCCGTTGCTGTCGCTCCCCCTGAAGCTGTTATCTGAAGAATAAGCTCTATTCTTATTCTGTCCTAATGTGTGCTCCTCCCTAACACAGCGCAGCTGTGTTGAATCAGGCTCTGCCCTTTTAGATGAGTGCTTAGGGATTACCTCATAGCTCTCTTGATTGCACACACGTTTTCTCACTTCAGCCCCTCTCATGGCTGCTGGAAACCTGGTGCATTCTGGGACTGGTAGTCTTTTATGTGAAAACTCTGTTTTCTTGCTTCTACCAGAACTGACAGGTTGCTTGTTCAGAGTCACATCATCTTTTCTATAGCTCCTACCTGAGCTATGATAAGCTTCCTTATCACAAGGTGTAAGGCAAGGCTGCATATTTTCCCCCTACTTGTTTAATTTATATGCAGAACAAATCATCAGAGAAGCAGGATTGTATGAAGACAACAGAGGTGTGAAGATTGGTGGAAGACTCATCAACAACCTTCGCTATGCTGATGATACCACATTACTGGCGGAAAGTGAAGATGATCTGAAACATTTGCTTCTCACAATCAAAGAACATAGTCTCAAAATGGGCCTGCATCTTAATGTAAAGAAGACAAAGATCATGACAACTGGCATAATCAACAGGTTCATCGTCGAAGGAGAAGAAATTGAAATCGTGAATAACTTTAACCTACTTGGATCAACTATCAATAAAGAAGCAACAAGCAGTCAAGAAATCAGACGACGCATTGCTCTTGGCAGAATGGCTATGAAAGACCTAGATAAGATTCTCAAGAGCAGAGATGTCTCTCTCCATACAAAGATTCGACTTGTTCAAGCCATGGTATTTTCAATAACATCATATGGATGTGAAAGCTGGACAGTGAAAAAGATAGACAGGAAGAAAATTGATGCCTTTGAATTATGGTGCTGGCGGCGAATACTGTGTATACCATGGACTGCCCGAAGAACAAACCAGTCTGTACTAGAGAAGATCAAACCTAAGCTTTCTTTAGAAGCTCAGATGACAAGACTTCGACTTTCATACTTTGGACACATCATGCGGAGAGAGAGATCATTAGAGAAATACATCATGTTTGGCAAGATAGAAGGTCAACGCAAAAGAGGAAGGCCAGCAATGAGATGGATCGATACAATAACAGCAGCTACGGGTATCAGTCTGTCAACAATAAGCCGCCTGACTCAAGACCGAACACAATTTAGGATAGCTATCCAGAGGGTCGCCATGAGTCAACTCCGACTCGACGGCACTTAACAACAACAACAACATTATGCTGTATCTCCCCTCAGCCATCATTTTTCCAAATTTAAGAGCCCTGACCTTTTAAGCCTTTCCTCATAGGGGTATCCTTCCATCCCCTTTACCAGTTTGGTGGCTTTTCTCTGTACCTTTTCTAATTCCGCTATATCCTTTTTAAGATATTGAAACCAGAATTTCACACAATATTCAAGGTGCAGTCACACCAGGGAACAATACAGAGACATTATATTATTCTTGGTTTTATTCTCCATTCATTTCTTTATGATTCCTAGCATTCTATCTGTTTTCTTGCCAGCTGCTGCACACTGGGCAGAGGGTTTCAATGTATTATCCACAATGACACCTAAATCCTTTTCCTGGGTGGTAGTTTCTAATGTAGAACCTTGCATCGTGTAACCATAATTTGGGTTGTTCTTCCCTAAGGGGTAGATTCTGACAAGCGAATAGCGGGGTTGTACGTCTGGGTCCGCTTTTTGTATTCAGCTGCCAATGCACCCCGCACGCTCAGATTGTGCGGGAAGCGCTGGATGGGGGCAAGAGGGGGAGGGCCAGAGGCAGAGAGTGAGTAGAGAGGGGATAGGCCACAGCACCTGGACATACAGAGCCTATTTTGGTCAGGCCCTGTACATCCACCGGGGGCACGATGTGCTTGCGATAGCCTCGGAGGTTGAATAAGCCACATTCTAGCCTCGGAGGTGGAATAAATCCCAGGAGTGGCAGCGATCATGAGAACACAAGGAGCAAGAGACGTGTGAAGGTCACAAAAGTCTTTATTGGATGAACCCCAACAGCTATCATGCCAGGCAGCCTCCACAACCACACAGAGCAGGTGCAGGAGAGCCCCCCTGCCCGATCCTGGCTCTGGCAGACCCCCCTGAGGGTCGGATGGTGGGGAAAAGAACTTTGCAGTGCTGTCCAGCCTTGCTTGCTCTTGCTGGGCGTCTCAGTGCCATGGCGACGGGATGCCTCAGCACCGGCTCACCAGCAGGAGTACTGAGTGGTGGAGACAGGCAGCATGCTGAACGTCTTCCCGCTCAGCATACTGTGCTCTCTGGCACATCCAGGCGACCTTATTCTGTAGCCGCAGGAACATATAGCTCCCACAGTTGTAGGACCAGGTACAACTGTGCCCTGTACTTTTTTTTTTTTGGACTCTCAGACGGGTTGGAGGTGCACAGTATGGAATTGTTCTCCACATGCATAACTTTGCAGTTGTTCACATTAAATTCCATCTGCCATTTCAATGTCACATTCTAGCCTCAGAGGTGGAATGAGTCCCAGCGATCAGGTCAGGCAGCCCCCACAACCACACAGAGTGGGTGCAGGAGAGTCCCTGCTGCCTGATCCCGGCCCTTTGCAGTTATTCACATTAAATTCCATCTGCCATTTCGACGTCCAGTCTTCCAATTTATCAAGATCCCCTTCCAATTTTTCATAAGCCTCTTATATTTTAACAACTTTGAATAATTTTGTGTGTTCTGCAAATTTGATCACATCACTCATTATTCCCATTTCCAGGTCATTTATGAATATGTTATAAAGCAGCAAGCCAACTTACGGACTGGAGATTTTGGGGAAGTATAGACTAGCTGCAGTTCCGCTCAATTCGGATAACTAGGCAGTTTCCACGGGCAGTGACTTTGTCTCCCCTACATCTCAGCGTATTCCGAAGTTGGCATGTCTGCAAATTCCCCTGTAAGTGCTGCAGCCGGAGGGTGTACCCGATGAGGTCAATCCGGACGATCAATGAGGGACAGCTCTGGGTATATTGCAGGAGGAGGTTTGGCTCCCCTGGTCCAGGTCTTGCACGCTTCCACTTCAGAGCAGATGGCAGAGACCTAGATTGCAGCTTTTGCTGATTCATTGGGACAGGCATCGAGCAACATAGAAGGAATTTCTCTGGAGGCACAAATTTCTTCTAATTCTCTATCCTTTTCTGTGAGATGACCTGAGTCATTCACGTTGGAGACAATATGGACTGCGATTGAACAATTAGGGGCTGTCTTGGTTCCCCAGGTTTCCTCTGACACAGAAGGTGCAAAGGAACTTTGTGGCTATAGAAAAATATGCTGGGAAGGTACTCTCTTTGCAAAATTCTGTGTTGGTTGTTCATTCTCAGATCAATATATTAGAAGCCCACTCAGATTCTTTCATCAAGGATTTCCTTGTATTAAAAGGGGAGCTGGAATCATTGGGAAAATTCAACTAGGGCTGCGAATATGAGACTGGTTAATCTTCCCAGATCTTCTCTGGTATCATCCAGGGATATGTTTTGGTTATATCTTACTGATATTTTGGGCATTCCAGTGGATTCACTCCCACCACCAGGGATTCATAAAGTGCAGACCAATTTTGAAATGGTTGAGAAGCTAACCCTCCAATAGGCCAAGTTTAAAGATCCGAAGAGTAAAAAACAGAGCTGTTTTGTGTGTGAGAGTGGAGTATATGAAGGGACTGCTTAATCAGCATGTCGTGTATTCAGTGCAATAACTGTGGTGATTTCATTCTGAGACAAATCGTTTGGAACTAAGAGCTTGTCCTATGTGCCTCAAGTCAGCTGCCATGCATAAATAATTGACTCTACTAAGGGAAGAACTAGCTGCAATGAAACACACCTCTTCTAGGATACAAACCGAACAAAGTCCACCACCGCTCCCACAAAGAATCAAACATCCCAGGAACAAATGGATCACAGTAGGCTCGGGTAGACTGCGACCTGTAATGCAGAGACACCCTATACATCAAGAGATAGCCCTGCATAATGCCTTCTCTGCTTTGGTTAATGAGGATGCCCAATCCATGGAAACTGAAGGGCCTTTAAATGAGACAGTCAATGCCCAATCTCCTGCTAAAGCAACAAATACGAAGAAAAACTCACCAAACAGAAAACTACTTCTACTTGGAGATTCCATCATCAGAGGCACCAACTTGGGAACACAGTTTAAACGAGAGAAGAAAGTCAAATGCCTCCCAGGCTCTTCAGTCAGCAGGAATACAAACCAAATTGTTGATGTACTTAGCACAGAAATTGAGCACTCCAAAATTGATGTTGTCATCCACCTGGGTACAAATGACCTGGCTAGGAACAGTGCCTCTGCAGTTCAAAGGGACTTCCAGACTCTGGGAGAGAAACTCAAGCCCATTGTTAACACTGCAGCATTCTCATAAGTTCTACCTGTTCATGGTAAGGGGGCAGAAAAGCTGCATCGCATTAACAGCTTTAATACATGGCTCCAGACCTGGTGCAAACAAGGATTCAGATTTATTGGCGACTGGGGAAACAGATGGACCAACTCACTATACTGTGCTGATGGACTACATCTCTCTGTCGCAGGGAAAAGAATGCTAAGTGAAAAATTCAGGCAGTATGTGGATATGCATTTAAGCTAGAAAAAGGGAGTGATGGATGGGGAAGGACAAGTTCAGGACGTCATTCCTGGCAAAAGCAGAACAACATCAGAAACAGCCACACTTTTAAACCACACATCAACGACAAGTGGGAAGAAGTGAGCAGAACAAAATCAATGCAAAATACAAGCAAGTCAGTTAAATGCTGGAAAGCAATGATCACAAATGCTCGAAGCTTAGCCAACAAAGTTACGGACCTGGAAGCCCTAATGGTGGAAATGGACCTGGACATTGTGGCCATTACAGAAACATGGTTTAATGAATCACATGATTGGGATATAGCCATAGGTGGCTATAATCTATTCAGAAGAGACAGAGAAAATGAAAAAGGAGGAGGAGTAGCCTTGTATGTCAAAAGCAATATTAAAGCTACTGAAATGCAGGGGGCATGGGAAAAAGAAGAAGTGCTCTGGATTGTGTTGGAAAGAGGAGATGGCACTGTCATCCATACTTGCTGCAGTCTACAGACCTCCGACTCAAATTGAAGAAATAGATAACGAATTGATTATAGACATTGCCAAGATAGCCACAAAAGGGGAAGTGATCATATTGGGTGACCTTAATCTACCCAATGTGGATTGGAGTACTCCTTCTGCGAATCTGGCAAGAAGCAAAAAAATTGTGATGCGTCACTTAGACAAATGGCGATGGAACCAACCAGAGAAAGCTCAATCCTGGATTTATTGCTCACCAACGGTTATAGCGTGTCGAATGTCTGGGTGGGTGCCCCTGTGAGCAGCAGCGATCATCACACGGTGTGGTTCGAGATAAAAGCCAAGGTGCAGTCCAAACATAGCAAGCTCAAAGTCCTAAACTTCAAAACACTGACTTCAGTAAAATGGCCAAGTATCTGAAGGAGGAGTTGGCAGGGTGGGAGGGGATAAGGGAAGTGAAATTGCAATGGGCTAAACTAAAGGTGGCAATAAAAGAGGCAACAGATAAATATGTAAGGAAAGTAAATAAAAACAAGAGGAAAAGGAAACCTATGTGGTTCTCCAAAGAAGTGGCTGCTCAAATAAAGGCAAAAAACACAGCTTTCACAAAATTCAAAAGCTTGCTAACAGAGGAACACGGAAAGGAATACAGGATCAAACTAAAAGAGACAAAAAGAGAAATAAGGATAGCAAAATCAAAGGCAGAGGAAAAGATGGCTAAAGATGTGAAGTGTGGCGACAAAACTTTCTTCAGGTATATTCGGGAGAGAAGGAAAATCAGAGATGGAATTGCAGGACTCAGCGGTGCTGGGAACGGATTCTTGGAAAGTGACATTGAAAAAGAGAAATTGCTAAACAAATACTTCTGCTCTGTTTTTACTAAATAAAATCCTAGAGAAGGACCATCTGTGACTCCCAAATATAAAAATGGGAATGAAGTAGATACCACACCATTCACAGAAGATGATGTGTTAGAACAACTTGCAAAACTGAAAGTGGACAAGGCCATGGGACTGGATGGGATACATTCCAGGATACTGAAAGAGCTCAGAGAGGTTCTTGCAGGGCTATTAAAGGATGTTTTCAACAGATCCTTGGAAACAGGAGAAGTTCCTCAGGACTGGAGAAGGGCGGATGTGGTACCTCTTCACAAAAGTGGTGACAGGGAAGAAGTGACAAACTACAGGCCCATGAGCCTTACCGCGGTGGTGGGAAAAGTAATGGAGGCGCTTCTGAAAGAGCGAATAGTGGACTTTCTCAAAACCAACAGGTTGCATGATCCGAGGCAACATGGTTTTACCAAAGGACGATCTTGCCAAACAAATCTGATTGAGTTCTTTGACTGGGTGACCAGGGAACTAGATCAGGGGCATGCGATGGATGTCATCTACCTGAATTTCAACAAAGCCTTTGATACTGTTCCTCATAGGAGGCTTATCAATAAATTCAGTAGTTTGGGGATGGGTCCCAAGATGGTGAACTGGATCAGAAATTGGTTGACTGACAGGCGACAGAAGGTGATGGTAAATGGAGCTCTCTCAGATGAAAGAAGGGTGATTAGTGGGGTGCCCCAGGGTTCGGTCCTGGGCCCAGCACTGTTCAATGTATTTGTGAGTGATATTGCTGAAGGACTGCATGGAAAAGTCTGTCTTTTTGCAGATGACACGAAAATTTGCAACAGAGTGGACTCCCCTGAGGGAGTGGATAACATGAGGAAAGATCTACAAAAGCTGGAAGAATGGTCTAATGCTTGGCAGTTAAGATTTAATGCAAAGAAGTGCAGTGTGATACACTTGGGAAGCAGAAATCCAGGGGAAATGTACACGATAGGGGGCAAGAGGTTGATGTGCATGGACCAGGAGAAGGACCTTGGTGTGATTATTTCTGAGGATCTCAAGGTGGCAAAACAGTGCGACAAGGCAGTGGCAAAAGTCAGGAGGATGTTGGGTTGCATACAAAGAGGAATTACCAGCAGAAAGGAAGAAGTACTAATGCCACTGTATAAGTCACTGGTGAGGCCTCACTTGGAATACTGTGTTCAGTTTTGGAGGCCATATTTTGCAAAGGATATAAAAAGACTGGAAACTGTTCAGAGGAAGGCGACCAAAATGATTTGGAGCCTGCGTCAGAAGCCTTATGAGAAGAGACTTGAAGACCTAAATATGTACACTCTGGAGGAGAGGGGTGAAAGGGGAGATATGGTTCAGACCTTTAAATACTTAAAGAGAAATAATGAACAAACAAACCTCTTCCAAAGATGGGGAAGCTGTAAAATTAGAGGGCATAATATGAAGCTGCAAGGGGGTAAATTGAAAGGCAATGTCAGGAAATACTTTTTCACTGAAAGGGTGGTGGATGCTTGGAATTCCCTCCAGATGGAAGTGGTGGGGGCAAATACAGTGACGGAATTCAAAATGGCATGGGACAGACACAGTGGATCCCTTTACAGCAACAGGATAAAATCAAAATAAACTTAGCTATATAATTTCTCAACATAGAGGTGTGTCCTACATGGAGCGGTGGGTTCACCCCTAAACAAAGACATGGGTAGTGGTGGCCTGCACGGAACAGCAGGTGCACTAATCTTGCCATCTTACTGGGCAGACTAGATGGACCATACTGGTCTTTATCTGTCGTCATTTATTATGTTACTATGTTATGTTACCGTTGGTTAAGGTTTACTATCTTCCCATAGCTAGGAAATCAACCTCGCCTGTAGCTATTTCTGAATTGGTACAAGCTGATGTTATTAACTTGACTGCGGTATTGGAAGACTCTCAGGAGGAAGTCATATCTCCTGCCACACTGCTTGTTACTCTTGCCTTATTATCTGATAAGAAGTGGTTGATGAAGATTTTTTTTTAAGAAAAGGAACCTGAGGTTCAAGGGACTCATTCGTATGTTTCCTGATGTGGCCCGGGATATGCAGCGAAGAGGCGTGAATTTTTTCTCATGCGCCCCAGAGTTCAGGAGCTGGGAGCTTTTTTTCTTTTTAAAATAACCTTGCAAGTGCCTGGTTAAGCACTTGTCTAATTCTTGTTTTTTATGAGCCATCCCAGCTACTTGCCTTCATCAATGCCCGCCGCCTGGAGAATCTCCCAGGGCCTCAGGTAGATCTCCAGTGAGATGTTTCGCATTCCGGTTGGTCATTCTTGCCTATTTGATTATCTTCACATGCTTGGTTTTGTATTTTTCTAACTTGGCTTCACCTATATTGAGGACTAGTGTGGGATGGATTGCAATGTTTTTCTTTTGAAGTTTTGCTTTTTTGTAGAATGTTTACAAATCATTTCCCAGTTTCTGTACAAGATTTGTTCAAGTTTTATATTGTAAAACTTGCATAAATATAAAATATTTTAAAAAAACAGCGGGCCCAGCACAGATCCCTGGGGTACTCCACTAGTCATCTTTCTCCATGGAGAAAATCAGCCATTTAGCCCTACTCTCTGTTTTCTATCTTTAAAACCAATTTCTGATCCATAATAGTACAATGCCTCTTATCCCATGACTTTTTCATTTTGCCAAAAATCTCTCATGAGGGACCTTGTCAAAGTCTTTCTGGAAATCTAGATACATTATATCAACTGGCTCACCTTTATGTACCGTTTTATTCACACCTTCAAAAAAATATAACAAAATAGTAAAATGAGACTTTCCTCAGCTAAATCCATGTTAATTTTCTCCCATTAAACCATGGTGGTCAACTAGTTCAGTAATTTTATTCTTTATAATGGTTTCTACTATTTTGCCCAGTACTGATGTCAGGCTCACAGGTCTGTGGTGGAACGGTTCAACATAGATTGGTTGTTTACTCCACCAAAAAGTAGAAAGACTAGGGGACATGCAATGAAGCTGCAATGTAACGCATTTAAAACTAATAAGAGAGCGGAGGAAGTGACGTCACCAGTGTAGATGGCAGCCTGAGTTCAGGTCTCCGGAATACCCCTCGTCGTTTGTGGAAACGCTGGGACCCCAAAGGAGGTGACTGCACCCCTTATAGCAGAAATAGGTGGTGGAAGTAGCGGTGACCCGACCAGGCGGGATGACGACCCGCAAGAAGGCGGCGGACTTAAAAGAATTCGCCTATAGTGGCGGGATAGCTGGAGAACGGGAAGCAAAGATGGCGCCGGGTGAAAGGACACCCCGGGACGCAGTGGAGAAATTGACGCCGCGTGCGTTGGAGGGGGACAAAAGCACGATGGTGGTGAATGGAGTGTCCCGAGAGGAATTGAAGGCCTGGTTTGGGGAGCTGAAAACTGAATTAGCAGCGGTAAAAGTGGAGGTGGGTGAGGTCTGCAATGAGCTGAGAGAAGAAGTGAGCGAGCTGGGAAGGCGAATGGAGGTCCAGGAGCAGCAGCTGGCACAGGTGCAGAAAGCACAGGGGGACATGGCGCGCTCAATGAGTGAGTGGGAACAATGGAAGGAGCAAATCCAGTTTAAGCTGGAAGACATTGAGAATCGCACGAGGCGTAATAATCTGCGCATTAGGGGAGTACCAGAGGAGCCGGAATTTGAAGACAGTCGGAGAGTGGCTGAGGCTATCTGCACAGCGATACTGCTGGAGGGAGAGGAGTCTTTGGAGAGTGTGAAGGTGGAATTGGACAGGGCGCATAGGGCGCTGGGACCCAGTAGGCCTAATCGGCCACGTGACATTGTCATCTGCCTTCGTGATTATCTGGTTAAAGAGAGGATTGCTGCAAAGATGCGGAGCGCACGAGAGTTTATGTGGCAAGGATACAAGATAGCCCTCTATGCGGATTTGGCGGCGGGTACCCTGCAGCGCCGGCGAGAAATGCAGCCTGTGACTATAATTTTGCAACAGGAGAATGTACGTTATCGCTGGCTGTATCCATTTGGTTTATGCTTCACGGTGGGTACTCGCAGCTGGAGGGTGAAGAACTGCGGGGAAGCGCAGAAGGCGTTGAGGGAAGCGGGCTTGCAAGTTCCGCAGCAGCGACGGCGGGACTCACAGGACAAGCGGCGGGAGCGTGCAGAAACGCCGGAGACTCTTCCCAGCCCTGTGCAGCTTTTACATGAGGAGGAAGCGAGCAGAGGATGAGTGGCTAAGCCATGAGGAGACTGTGATTTTCAAGGGGTTATGAGGGGTATAAATGGGCCTATGTTTTACCCAGTGACTATGCCCTGTGAGTTGGGGGGAGAGGTCTGTGGGGTGGCGGGGGGGGGGTGCTGGGTTTGGGGAATTTTGTTTTGTTGGATATGACTTTACCGTGCTGCATTTTGGAACGGGTTGAGGGATGGTAGGGGGAGGGGAGGGGACGGCTGTGAAAAGAGGGAGGGGGGAGGTGGGTAACATGGGAGGTTGGGAGAAGGAGAAGGGGAAAGGGGTGACAGGGCTGGGGAGGGGGCCAATGGGTTGAGGAGGTGGAGGATCTGGCGGTGGGGGGGCGGGGTAGGAAAGGGAGGGGCACCTTCCCAGAACGGGCTCTGGGTTGGGATAGATGGGGGGGGGGGAACTGGAGAGGGGAATCTTCAGGGGTGAAGGGGAAGGGGGTAAGGTGGTTGGGGCGGCGGCACACTGGGGGGATATTTCATATAGGGTGGAGGTTATTGAATGTCTGGGGGGGGGTCACAGGGGGAGCGGGAAGAGAGGTGCGGGGGGGCTGGAAGGGACTTGGGCACATCTGCGCTGATGGGCACTACTCTGACGGAGGCCTCCAAGGGAGGGAGGATGGGGGTGGTGGGAGGGGGGGTGGGGGGAAGGGTTGGGGAATCTGAAAGAGGAGGGGGAGGGGGGGGGAGTGGGACAGAAGGAGGGGAGGGGGGAGGGGGGTGGGTGGCAGGGGGGGAATAAGGGGAGGGGGAGGGGGAATGAGCAGGGGGTAGTGGGGGAGCAAAAAGTGCAGTTAGTAACAATCAATGCTAAGGGTCTGCGAACCTGGCGCAAGCGGCGATTGGTGGAGAAGGAGGGGATATGGACTCGGGCGGATTTTATCTGTGTTCAAGAAACGCATTTAAAGGTGGGACAGGAGAGGCTGCTTGAGACACGCAAATACCCCAAGGTGGTGCTGGCAGGACAGAGGGCAGAGGCGCGGAAGGGGGGGGTGGCTATTCTGGTGGGGGCTGAGCTGCGGGATAAAGTAATGGGGGAGCATAGGGATAAGAAGGGGAGGTATGTGGGAGTGAAGGTACGATTGGGGGAGGAATTGGTCTGGATATTTAGTGTGTATGGGCCGAATGAGGGGCAGGGGGAGTTCTATGAGTCTATGAGGGCGGATTTGGAGAAATTTGGAGATTTGCCGATAATTGTGGGGGGTGATTTTAATTTGACTCTCAACCCCCGTCTTGATAATGGCCAGGGCATAGGGGCAGCGAGACGGCGGGAGCGTCAACGTTTGTTAGAGATGAAGGTGGGTTTAGGGTTAGTAGATGCATGGCGTTGTCGAAATCCGGGGAGGAAGCAGTACACCTATTACTCGGCACCACATGGGAGTTATAGTCGTATCGATATGATTTGGGTGGATAGTAGCTGGATGGGTAAGGTTGAGGAGGTGGAACAGGGCTCTATCACTTGGTCGGACCATGCCCCAGTGAGCATTGGATTTAATTTGGGGTACATGGATACAGGTGTGAAGTTTTGGAGGCTCAATGACTCTATATTGGATGACCCAGCAGTAGTGGAACGAACAGTCGGGGTTCTCTCCGAATATCAAGCTTTTAACATGAATGGGGAAGTAGAGCTGGGTATGGTATGGGATGGTCTGAAGGCGGTAGTACGCGGCCACTTATTGGGGGAAGCTGCGAGGAAATGTCGGGCGCAAGGGGAAGAGGAGAGACGATTAATGGAGGTGATAAGGGCATTGGAGGGGCATCATCAATGTGATTTGCAGGAAGATGTTCTTAGTGAGCTGCAGCGAGTACGGGGACAGCTTAGTCAGATAAGAGCAAGTAAGATGGCACATGAATTGACTCTCCTTAAGCAGGCTATGTTTGAGGGGGGGAATAAAGCAGGGAAACTTTTGGCCAGGCGGTTGAGAACACACGTGGCCCAATCCAATATTGGTAGTATAAGGAATGGGAAAGGGAAGTTGCTGACGGGGAATAATGAGATCCGCAAGACCTTTCGTGAGTATTATAAACAGCTCTACAGTGGGGAGGTAATAGATGGTCGTGAAAAAAGTAAGCAATACTTAGAGGGGTGTGTGTTACCCCGGCTGGATTCGGAAGTGCAGGGAACGTTAGATCGTTTGATTACTGGGGAGGAAGTGGCAGCAGCTATTACGACATTGAAACTGGGTAAGGCGCCAGGGTTGGATGGAATGACTGGGAAATTTTACAAAGTTTTTAGGGGGGAGCTTCAGCCGTTGTTGGTGGAGGTGTTTAATGGTGTACTTCAGACAGGAGCGGTTCCCGATACTATGTTGGAAGCGGGAATCACTGTTCTCCTTAAGCCGGGGAAGGATCCCATGGTATGTGGTTCCTATCGGCCAATCTCGCTTTTAAATGTCGATGCCAAGCTATTGGCAAAGATATTGGCCACTAGATTGCAGCGGGTCATGCCGTCACTGGTGCATGTGGATCAGACCGGATTTGTAGCGGGACGGCAGGGGGGGGATAATATCCGCAGGCTCTGCAATTTGACATGGGAGGTACAAAGGACGGGACAGAAGGCGGTGTTTGTATCCATTGACGCTGAAAAGGCGTTTGATAGAGTGGAATGGGAGTTTTTGTTGATGGTTTTGGAAAAAGTAGGGCTGGGGGAAAACTTTATAAAGTGGATACGAGCGTTTTATACGGCCCCTAAGGCCCGCGTGCGCGTGAATGGGAGTTATTCGGAGGTGTTCAATTTGGGGAGGGGGACACGTCAGGGGTGTCCGCTCTCGCCCTTATTATTTGCTCTAGTTATCGAACCGTTGGCGGATCGAGTGCGTAGGGCGGTAGATGTTAAGGGGGTGGTTATGAATACTTGGGAGTCGAAAATAGCGTTATTTGCGGATGATGTCATCTACACCCTCAGGGACCCTCTCATCTCGCTCCCGGTTTTAATGCAGGAAATTGCCCACTATAGTAGGGTGTCCGGTTACAAAATCAATGGGAGTAAGACTGAGATTTTGGGGTTTAATTTAGGGGAGAGGTTGGAGTCCAGTCTTCGCAGTAGCTTTCCGTTTCGCTGGGTGAAGGGGGAGTATAGATATTTGGGCATACAAATGGGTAAAGATTGGCGGAGGGTGTGGGAGCAGAATTTTGGCCTTCTTATGCAGGCGGTCCAGGAAGACATGGCTCGTTGGCGAAAGGTATATTTATCCTGGCTTGGACGTATAGCGGTCATAAAAATGAATGTCCTACCGCGTTTTCTATTTCTGTTTAGCTCTGTACCAGGTAGGATACCTCCCAGTTACTTGCGTCAAGCTCAACATTTGATCTATGATTTCGTTTGGGCGGGGAGACGATCTCGGGTGTCCAAAGGCACTATGTACCGGGAGCAGAGGGAGGGGGGTTTGGGAGTCCCGTGGTTGGAAAAGTACTACTTAGCGGCGCAGTTGAAAGCTGTGGTGAGCTGGCATGGAGGGGAGGAAACCCCCATTTGGGTGGAGCTGGAGCAGCTGCGAGGGGAAAATTCGAGCCTGCAGAGGTGGCTTTGGGATCCGGGGGGGAGAAGGGGGGGAGGGGGAGAGGACAACCCCTTTCGAGATTATACGCAATTGTTGTGGGGGAGGCTGAAGGGGATATTGCTAAGGGGGAAGCGGTACACTAGGGCTACTTTTCTGCAGGGGATGCAGGACTTCAGTCCGGGGAGGGAAGGGGGGGTGTTTAAGGAGTGGGGGGGCCTAGGCTTGCATACTTTGGGGCAGTTATTGACAGATGGGGGGGAGCTACGGTCGTTTGGAGATTTGCAGGAGATGTATGGGGTGAAGGAGGAGCATTACTTTGCATATCTGCAGATAGTATCTTATGTTCGGCGGAAAGGGGTATTGGCAGAGCTCCGGAAGGTGGCGTCACCCTTTGAAATAGCCCTGAGGAGGGGAGGAGGGAGGAGAGGGATCATCACGCTTTTGTATGGGGAGTTATGTAAGCAGGGGCGGAATAGTGGGCAGGAGGAGCGGAGTAAAGGGGAACTCAAGTGGGAACAACAGTTGGGGGGTGATTGGGGGGCAGAGCGATGGGACCAAATAACTCGCTGGTCTCGACGCCTAGCCCCGGGTCCATCCTATTTAGAAAATAGTTTGAAGATGCGGCACCAAATGTACTGGACCCCGGGGAAGTTAAAAGCTTTTTGTGAGCAGGAAACTGGGGAATGCTGGCGGGGATGTGGGAGCTGGGGGGATTTATATCATATAGTTTGGGGTTGTGATAAGATACAGCTGATGTGCAGGGGACTCGGGGATTGGCTACAGAAGGTGTTGGGAGGTGAAGTACTATTTACGGCCTCCATGGTGCTATTGAATGATATGCCGGAGATGGGAGAGCGAGAGACCCTAATGTTGGTGGGCAGTTGTATAGGTGCGGGAAGAGGGGCGATTATGGCCCGATGGCGCTGTGAGCAGGCCCCGACCTTGGGTATGGTGCTGCAGCATATTGATTCTTTGTGGAGTATGTGTGCCATAGCGGCTCATAGGAGACATACGCTGAAGGCCTTTAAGGCAGTCTGGGGCCGCTATGAGAAGTGGCGCGAGGATTAAGGGGGGGAGGAGGGGGGGTAGCACTCAGATGTGGAAAAAGAGGGGGGAGGGGGGGAGGGGGGGGGGAAATGTTTAGCTAAAAATGTTTAGCTCTGAATGTTTAGCTCTGAATGTTTAGCTCTGAATGTTTAAGCTCGGACTGTTGTTGAGCTCTTCCTGTTGCTGAGTTTTCGAAGTTGTGTTAAATTAATGACTGAGCTGCAATTGTGTTCTGAATGGTATGAAAATAAACAAATTATAAAAAAATAACTAATAAGAGAAAATATTTTTTCACTCAACGCGTGACCAAACTCTGTAATTTGTTATCGGAGGATGTAGTAAAAGCTGTTAGTGTAGCTGGGTTTAAAAAAAAAGGTTTGGACAAGTTCCTGGAGGAAAGGTTCATAAACCATTATAACAGAGGACCCTGGGCAAGCATTGTGGAACCTATATACCTTTTTGGTAACCTGCCAAGTACTTGTGACATGGATTGGCCACTGTTGGAAACAGGATACTGGGCTTGATGGACCTTGATCTTACCCAGTATGGCATTTATTATGTTTTTATGTTCTTATGTACCCCTGGAGCCCTTTTTAGAAATTGGTGTTACGCTAGCCATTCTTCAGTCTTCAGGTACTACAGATGATTTTAATGATAGTTCACAGATTACTAATATTTCCATTTTTTTCAGCACCCTGGGATGTATACCATCTAGTCTAGGTGATTTGTTACTCTTTAGTTTATCAAATGGTTGTAATACATCTTCCTGGTTTATCGAGATTTGTTTCAGTTCTTCCAATACATCATCTTTAATTACCATATCAGGCATGGGTAACTTCCCTACATCTTCTTCAGTAAAGACTGAAGCAAAGAATTCATTTAGTCTCTCCACTATGGCCATTTCCTCCCTTAGAGTCCCTTTAAGCCTTCTATCATCTAATGGTCCAACTGAATCTCTCAAAGGTTTTTTTTTTTACTACAAATGTACCTGAAAACATTTTTATTATGCATGTATACTTCCAAGGCAAGCTTCTCCTCAAAGTCTCTGTTTGCCTGCCTTATCAATGCCTTTCATCTAACTTGCCAGTATTTGTGTTGCTTCCCATTTTCATCATTTGGCTCTTTTTTCCATAAATTTTTGGATAAAACAGTATCTCTGACCTCAACTTTAAACCAAGCTGGCAGTCATTTGGCCTTCCTTCCATCTTTCTTAAAGCATGGAATACATCTGATTTGGGCTTCCAAGATAGTATTTTTAAACAATGCCCATTCTTACTGTAAACCTTTAACCTTTGTAGCTGCTCCTTTTAGTTTTTTTCTTAACTATTTTCCTCATTTTCTCATAGTCCCATTTTTGAAAGTTAAAAGCTAGTATTGTGGATTTCCTTGTGGTCCTCCCTCCATTTATTAAATCAAATGTGATCATGCTATGATCACTAATGCCAAGTAGAACCAATACCCTTATCTCTTGCACCAGATCTTGTTTTCCACTAAGGACTAGGTCTAAAATAGCTTTCTCATTTGTTGGTTTATGAACCAGCTGATCCAAGAAGCAGTCATTTATTTCATCTAGAAACATTTTCTCCCTAGCATGTCCAGCTTTGACATTGATTCAGTCAATACCAGGGTAATTGGAATCACCTAATATTATTGTGTTGAACTATTCTTAGCTTCCCTGATTTCTTTTAGCATTTCATCATCTATCTGCTCATTCTGGCCAGGAGGATGGTAGTACACCCCCACTGCCATTGCCTTCCCCTTTTTACATGGAATTTCTATCCATACAGATTCTACAGTATATTTTGTTTTCTGTAAAACTTTAATCCTTTATGACTCAATGCCCACTCTAACATAGAGTGCAACCCCTCTACCAATTTGATATACCCTGTCATTGTGATATAGTTTGTACCCAGGTATCACAGTGTCCCACTGGTTGTCCTCCTTCCAGGTCTCTGAGATGCCAATTACATCTAACTTTTCATTTAGTGCTATATTTTCTAATGCTCCCATCTTAATTTTTAGACTTCTAGCATTTGCATACAGGCATTTCAGAGGTTGCATTTTGTTATCTATTGGCAAGGATAATTTGGAATCGTTTAGCTCTGTCTGCTCTGTACTTTTACCTTTATTGGAACCTCTCTATCAAGATGCCCTATCTTCCCACTTTTGCTAGCATCCTTCAAGATACATCATTCCAAACCATGCGCTCTTGGGCAACTGTTAGCTTTTTCCTTATTATCTAGTCTAAAAGTTGCTCTATCTCCCTTTTAAAGGTTAATGCCAGCAGTCTGGTTCCACCCCCCTTAAGCTGGAGCCCATCCTTTCGGAAAAGCCCCCACCCCCTTCCCCAGAATGTAACAAATCAAAAATCCTCTTCCTTGCACCATCGTCTCAACCACGCATTGAGACTCCGGAACTCTGTCTGTCGTTTGGGTCCTGCACGTGGAATGGGAAGCATTTCTGAGAATGCTACCATGGAAGTTCTAGGTTTCAACTTCCTACCTAAAAGCCTAAATGTGGCTTCCAGAACCTGCCTCCCACACTTTCCTATGCCTTTGATATCAACATGTACCAAGACAGCAGACTCTTCCCTGGCACTATCTAAAACCTTATCTAGGTGGTGCATGAGGTCCGTTACCTTTACCTTTCTTTATCTTTATCTTTATTCGTTTCTTTATATACCGACCACACCATGGGTACCAGGGCGGTTTAGAATAGGCAAAAACAGGGACTAGATCAAAGTTGCTGCAGGAAA
Organism: Ichthyophis bannanicus; assembly: GCA_033557465.1. Lineage (NCBI taxonomy): Eukaryota > Metazoa > Chordata > Amphibia > Gymnophiona > Ichthyophiidae > Ichthyophis > Ichthyophis bannanicus. The sequence continues at coordinate 1,258,375,685 of CM066033.1, forward strand.
AAGAGGGATAGAAGAAACAGAACTCCATTGGTATGATAAGAAAGGGACAGAATCAAAAGTAAAGAGAATGCAAAAAAAAAAGTAGGCTGAACCCCCCCCCCCCCCCAGATAGACAGACCTACAAACAGACCGACAGACCGGGGCAGACAAGACACAATGAACGGGCTTAAGGAGGGGCCATGGGGATGGAGGGAGGGGGTGGGAGGTCGTAGGCTGCACAGAAGAGGTGAGATTTTAATCCGGTTTTGAATTTGGTAAATGATAACTCAAGGTGGAGGGCGGGGAGGGGGAGTGAGTCCCAGAGCCTGGGGCCAAGGAAGAAGAAGGCGGATGAATGGGTAGATTCAAGGCGGGCAGAAGTGGGAGAAGGGAGAAACATGTGGCTGGCATGGAGGGAACATTTGCGGACGTGAAGATGAACTAGGTCAGAGAGATAGTGGGGGACACCGGTGTGTAAGGCCCTATGAACAAAGGTGAGGACTGGATCTGATAGGGAATGGGAAGCCAGTGGAGACCAATAAGAAGAGGAGTGATGTGGTTGTAATGGGAAGCATGCCTGATAAGCTGAGCTGCGGTGTTTTGGATGAGCTGCAACCTTCGTACTTGATATTGGGGGAGTCCGGCAAAACAGATGTTATAATAGTCTAGGCGAGAAAGAGTGAGAGAAAGGAGCAAGGTGGTCAATGAGGAGACAGGGAGGAAGGGATGGATGGCATGCAGCTGTCTAAGAGAGAAGAAGGAGCGTTGAACTACAGAAGAAATATGTTTGTGAAAGGACAGAGCTGAATCCAAGCTAACCCCTAGACAGCGCAGAGAGGGGACAACAGGGATGGGAGAGAAGGAGAGTAGAGGGGAGATAGAGGGAATGGGCCCACTGAGAGTGAACCAAATGGCCAGAGTTTTGGAGGGATTGATATGAAGAAAATTGGTGGACATCCAGGAGGCAATGGAGGAAAGACAGGAGTTGAGTGGGGAGAGATCAGGTGAGAATGGGTTGGTGTGATAAAGGAGGAGGATATCGCCAGCATAATAGTATGCGGAAACACCAAATTGCTGCACCAAGAGAGTGAGGTGTCGAGGAAAACATTAAACAGAAGATGGGCCAGAACAGAACCCTGAGGGACACCACAGATGAGTGGGTGAGTAGGAGAGGAAGAAGAACCGGAGATAACAGAAAATGATCTGTTAGTCAAGAAAGAGCAGAACCAGCAGAGAAGAGAGCCCAAGATCCCAGTGTTGTGGAGACGAGAGAGTAAAGTGTGGTGGTCGATGAGATCAAAAGCAGAGGACAGGTCGAGGGAAATAGCAATAGAGATGGAACCATGGTCCTGTGCAGAGTGAAGTTCATTCATAACAGAAAGGAGGATAGATTCTGTGCTGTACCCAGGACGGAAAAGACTGATAAGGGTGAAGGGAAAGGGTGGCATTGAGTTGAGAGGAAAGCTGAAAGAAGACCAGTTTTTCCAAGAGCTTAGAAAGAAATGGGAGGTTGGAAATAGGATGCCAGTTTGCAGGAACAGAGGGATCCAGGGTGGGCTTTTTAAGGATAGGCCTGATTAAAGCATGTTTCCAGAGGGATGGGAAAGAACCGGTGAGGAGACTAGAGTTGAACATGGAGAGGATGAGGGGAACAAGGGCCAAAGAAGAATCGGAGAGCCAAATAGAGGGGATGGGATTGGAAGGGCAGGTTGTCTTATGAATGGAAGCAAGGGTCTTGGTTAACTCTGGGAGAGTGATGGGACGGAAGGATGACCAGTGATGGGAGAAAATGGGACAGGTATGGTCAGAGGAGGGGGAGGCTGGCAAGGAGATAGGAGGAGTAGGGGAAAGAGGAGGGGGCAGGAATGGAAGGATGAGGATAACCAGTTAAACCTGAAACTGAATTTGACCACCTCTTTCACTTTACTAGGTTTAAGAGCCTATTAATCTAAGATTATGCCTGAGGTGGGTGGGAGTTGTGATAGTCAGTGGGTCAGTGGGGTATGTTTACTAAATCACGGTAAAGGAGCAGTCTTTTCCATGCATTAATGGCAGCAATAAGGGGTTACTGTGTGGTAAGTGTGCTGGGCATGTCAGAGACGTTCCAGCATTAAGGGGTGCTAGTGGACACTTACCGTGTGGTAATAGCACATGCTGTGGGAAGGTGTCTGGCATGCACCTTAATGCAGAAAAGTCACTGAAACACTGAAAGGAGGCAGGGAAACCATTGGAGAAGGTATGGATGCAAGCACAATAGATAGCTGATGGAGTTGACTCACCTGATGCCTGGCAATGTGGCAATATGTGTGATGAGCATGTTTGACCGTACAACAGGCCTATGCTGTTAAATAGGCGAGATAGGCAGCTGCCTAGAAATGATGGTCAGTGTGGGTGTTGGCTGTGTCATGGGTGTTTGGTGGCAGCAGCGCAGTCAGCGGAGGGGATGCAGCAGCGGGGGGCACTGTGACAGGCATGCAGTCCTAGATGCACCTGAAAGCATACACTGTGCCGTAAGCTATATTATAGTGTCTGTGAGGTGTGGAGATATATCCAGATGTACTGTCAGTGTGTGGCATGCCATAGGCGAGGAGGGTGTCTCGGTGGAGGCAGCATGTGCCTGATGTGTGCAACAAAGGGAGGATTGTCCATGAGTGCGCATGTGGAGCAGTCAAAAGAGTGGTGTGCATGATATGGCTAACGGCTGCCAATGACCCCTGAGGGCCATGCTGGGGCAGTTTACTGCCAGTAAGCTGCTCTTCCATGAATCTCCCTGATGGTCAAATGGTGGGTGCAGGGCTATGCCATGGATCATTCAAGCAAAGAATTTGCAGTGTGTGTGGTGAGTGGATGTATGAGATCACATGGGCCAAAATCATTTGGTGTTTGTGAACCAAAAGTAGCAGTGCCATGGGGTACATGAAACACCATTTGTGCGGGTGGGACTGGTGCCTCAGCCTATGCAACTGCAAGACAATATACCTAAGAGAGTGGCATGATAGAAAGGGACACGTTGAACCCATTTGCCCCATGTGGGGCAAGTAATGATGGCAGAACAGTGCAGGGAATGGCTATGCAATGAGTGTTAGGTGCCTGAATGTACAAGATATATCTTCTTTACATTAAGCTGGGAGGTCACAATGATTGCAAAACAAAAAATGCATCCATACCAGTTGATCCAGACATCTGCTGCATATACATCACTGATCTGCTGCAATGCGCCATGGCAGAGCCACTAAAGCCATGCTCACAGATGTCCATGATGGGGATGCCATGTTGGGCTACCCAAGGTGTAGCCATAAAGCATAGAAATGTAGAAGAATGATTGTCTGCAGGTCACAGCAGAGCCAGGACTGTGCAAGCATACCCAGGCATAAAATGAACAAGTGGGAATCAAACCCTGGACCTTTGACCATGGAGACACTGCATCAACTAGTAGGCTGCACCTCCACACGGCTTTATACAGATGTATAGATCCTACAGATCTCTGATCAAACTGTTTGCTGTTTGTGCCAGCATAGGTTGGGCCACCACTACCCAAGAGGCACTGCACATGCAAAACAGAGGTCTGCAGCTGAAGAACCAATGGAGAATGCACTGATCCAACATATCAGCTCAGTATGATGCACTAGCTGTGTGTGCTACATGTACATAACTACAGCAAGTCGTGCTGCAGAGTGTTTTCAGCTGTCACCTTGAGGGTGAGGAGGGGTGCCCCGCACCTGGTCCACTGAACCTGCTCTACTAGAGATGGTTCCTGCTGGGTATACTGTTTGCAGCTTGTTATGCTTGTCTCCTTGTTTTCTGCATGCTATAGACAACAGTGACAGCAACAGCTTAGCTCTGTGTTCTTCCCATTTTGGACACTAATTCTCTGATAACAGTGCAGGTTAGTGGCCAGTGATAATATGCTGCTGCTATAGACATCCACTGCAGTGGGGATGTATAGGCTGGTGTGGGGCTACTATCCTGCCAGGCCCCTAGTGAATAGGATATGAATCACTGCTGACCTAGCTGTTGAGGACTAACAGTTGATTACAGCACAGGCAGTAAGACTGCCCTTGCTGCCCTTTACTGGGCTGCGTCAACCAAACATAAACCATCTGCGCTTGGTTAGCATGTGCGAAGTGTGACCATGAACACTCTGCTCAGTGATTGGCATCTCCAGACAGAGCATGTATCCACATCACCGGAGCTAGGCATTATAACAGCTCTATGTGGATACAGAGTCGTGCCATGACAAACAATGGCCATCTAGGCAATGCACGTGGCAGATGGACAAAATGGCATCTCAGCCAGTGACCCTACCATTGTGGCAGACACATCAAGGCCAATCTGTGCTGTTTCAGGCGATATTCACAATGCTCTGCATCGCCTTATTCACATTTCCAAACAGGCTGGGGAAAACTCAGACAATGTGAGCCAAAGTGCAGTGCAGAAAGCCACAGGACAAAGGGGAGCCATACACACATACACTCTCATTGGTGCACTGTGCAGAAGTGGAAATGGTTGGCATTCCTGCTTGACACTCCTGTCTCAATGTCAGCTCAAGGACTGATAATGTGTGCTTTGTTTGCAGGCGCTATTACCGTGCCTTAGCCTCACCACATGTTGTTACTGTGTGCTATTAGCCTCCAACCAGCTATGGGTAGTGGAGCCTGTCAGTCCTGCTGGTGGGTATTTCCACTCTTGATGGTCATCTCCTTGAGGTTGTTCATGCTGGAACTGTACTTACACTGTCAGATAAATTTTGTCCACAGGAAGATGCAACGCAGAGGCCCCATTGGGGACCTGAATCTGTGACCCTCCACACATATACACACCAACTGTGTGTGTTGCTCCACAGTGCTGCTTTATGGGAAAAGCAACTACTGTTGCTGACATGCTTCCCTTCAGCTGGCCTTTGGCACATGCTGCAATGTGCAAAGCAGACATGACCAAGGACAAGGCTTCTGTTTGCTACAGGCTGGTGACACTTCCCATGCCACCACCAACACCCCACCATGCAGACATGCCCATGCCCATGTCAGTGGTGGTGATCGCAGTCCCAGCATGTTGAACATATGGGTTTGGTAGGCACCTTGGGCACAAGAGCCAGTTGGGGGGGCAAGGTCACACATGGACAGCCATGCAGCTCCCCCCCACCAGCTGCCCATGCAGGGGCCCTATCACCACCTGCCACCAATACATCTCGGGGGGAGGATGGCAGCCACTGCTCTGGTATTTCCCCAGGAACCAGCATTTTCCAGCTACCTGGAGGGCTACAGTATCTGGCACTATTGCCTCTTCCATCCACAGCTGGGTTTTGTGGTGGGGGGGGGGGGGGAGAGGGAGGCAGCCTGGATCTCTGCCTGTGGTGCCAAGACCCTTGGACCATCCCATGTGGCACATTGCCTTTCTGCAGCAGTACCAGGATTGTGTGCTGTCACTGTCACTGGGGGATCATGACGAACATTACTTATGGTTCTATCCCTTTGTGGAGAGGCTAAAAAGGTGGAGGCTCATCAACCTGAGGAAGAGACAGCTGAGGGGAGATATGATAGAGGTCTATAGATGATGAACCGGTGTGGAATAGGTAAACGTAGGTTGCTTTTTTATGCCATCAGACTGTGGACAGACTAAGGGACCTGCAATGAGGCTTGTAAACGGGGGCGCTGGGTGAGAATGTCCACAGTCTAGGCAAAGGCAAATATTAATATGACTTGCAAAGGATTGTGGGAAATGTAGTCCATTCATACCAGAATCAGCCGTTCACAAATAAATTAGTTGTGCTTGCTCGAGTGTAAGGCAAAGAAGATATATTTTATTTATGGGGTTATTTCTCCCAACACAGATTTGCTTGGTAGCACAGAAAAGGATACTTGCTTTCAGTATTATACTTAGAAAAACAAAATCAGGAAAAACAACAACTGAACTTCTTAAGCCATCAAATCAAATCATAAAGACCTTGATGGGAACAGAAAGGTCTTTTCTGTAGGTTCCTGCTAATATCTTTTTAGCAGTGCTTCAAAAACAAACAAAACCCACAAAGTAATGAAAACTGTTCTTTTTCAAGGCTAACTTCTGGTATTTTCACACACACCCAGAAGTGTCTCTTCAGAGCTCACAGGCAATTAGGCAAGGCTCAATTGCTAACAATTAACCAGCTGCAAACCTCTTGGCTGGTTTACTTTCTAAACGTGGCTCAAATCCTGCTCAAAAGCTTTTCTGAGTAGAACAAAGAACAAGTTTATATTTCTTTGTGATGGTTGTTGTATTTTGTAAAAGTATATTACCACAGACGTTTAGACAGAGAGCAATCCATATATTCACACTGCTCATTTACAATATCCCCTTCTTCTTCAACTATCATAGAATCAATATCATGGATTGGCACAGAGGAATTTCTTAATGGAGCATTCTCAGAACAATAGTTGTTTCCCTGCTGTCTTCCAAGTGAATAGCTAGGGCATAGATCAGTGTTCATACCTGAGCTTCCATTGCTGTTAGGGTTCCTCTCTAAATACCCTGGCCAGTATGTAGTCCAGTTTTTATGTCCAGCCTTCCAATCAAGATCCGTGGACACTGGGTCTCTCTTCACATACCTTCTTGCACTGGTCTTAGGGCCCCTTCCAAATGCAGCCGTCTCCCTCACAGGTCCCGTCCGGGAATTCCTGGCTCTGCAACCCAACTCCTCTGGTTTCCTCCAGTCCAAAGGAGTATGCTTGCCTCTGGAATGCCTCCCAGCACACGTACTGCTATGGACTCCTTTAGACCTCCAAGATGCTTCTCTCTTCTTTCTTCCAAAGTGTTTCTTTCTCTCTCTGTCCGTGAGCTCTGGCTTCTGCTGCCTCTGCTCCTCCTTCTGCTGCTGATGATGATCATGAAGATTCTGCTGATGCTTCTGCTGTGTAGAATAGGCTTTTCTTTTAACCTGTTTAGAGGGCTGCTCCACCCTAGCACAGCGCAGCTGTGCTGAATCAAGCCCTGCCCTTGGAGATGAGTGCTTGGGGATTACCTCATAGCTCTCCTGATTGAACACACGTTTCCCCACTTCATGTCTTCTAGTGGCTGTTGGAAACCTGGTGCATTCTGGGACTAGTAGTCTTTTATGAGAACATTCTGTTTTATTATTTCTACCAGAAAAGACAGGTTGCTTGTTCAGAGCCAATTCACCTCTATTATAGCTCCTTCCTGAACTATGATAAGCTTCCTTATCACATATCCCCCTGCTTAAGTTATTACGGACTGGTGTAACTGGTGAATCTTCTTTCCTACAGTCCGTAATACCTACGAGAGTGTTATCTTTTTGAAGCTCACCTCCTTCCTGACTGGCTTCAGGGTCATTATTATTTACAGGCCTCTCCTTCCAAGACTTAAGTACATTAATATGGTAGGTCTGTCTACGCCCTCTTGCATTTTCTACCACATAAGATACTGGGCTCACTTGTCTAACAACCTTCCATGGCCCTTTCCACTGTACTTCAAATTTTGGGGCAGTACCTGCTACTTGAACCAAAACCTTTTCACCAATGCTTAATTGGCGGCTTTTGGCCTTCCTATCATACCACCCTTTCTGGCGCACTTGGCTGTCCTGCAGGTTCCTCTCAGCAACCTGCGAGGTCCTTTTTAAACGTGCTCTCAAGTCACGTAGAAACTGTGGCACCTCCTGACTTCCTGGTTCAGGATCAATCCATTGTTCCCTCAAAATATCTAACAAACCCCGTGGAGCCCTACCATACACCAATTCATATGGAGTTACACCTAGGGACACCTGAATTCTTTCCCTGCAGGCATATAAGGCAAAGGGCAATAACATATCCCATTCTTTTACCTCTCCTGCTAACCCCCTTCTCAACATTTGTTTGAGAGTTTGGTTGAATCTCTCCACCAAACCGTTTGATTGTGGATGGTAGGCTGAGGTTTTCACGTGATGAATGCCAAAGGCATCCCAGACCTGGGCCAAATATTTGGATACAAAATTGGACCCTCGGTCAGTCAACACCTCTCTTGGGAATCCCACTTCACAAAACAATTTGACTAGCCCTAAAGCTATTGTTTTTGCAGAAACATTCCTCAATGGTATGGCCCAGGGAAACCTTGTTGCCTGATCTACCATAACTAGGATGTATTGGAAACCTCGGGGCGTTTTGACTAATGGGCCTACAATATCCATAGCAATGCGACCAATTGGGTCTGTGATAATTGGCATGGGAATCAAAGGCACCACCGGTGGGTGAGTCGCTGTAACACGCTGACACGCTGGACATGCAGCACAAAACTGGGCAGTTTCTTTGAAAATACCTGGCCAGTAAAAACGCATAAGTATTTGATCCAACGTTCCTTGCATCCCTTTATGAACTCCAACTGGATGATCATGTGCTAATCTAAGTACTAGTCCTTTGAAAGTAGTGGGTACCACTAATTGTTTACGTATGGTCCCATTTCTGGGGTCCTGACTCTCTCTATATAATATTTCATTATCTAGTCTGAATCTGGGCAACTCCTCCCTGACCTCCTGAGCATACTTAAAAGCTCGGGTGAGAGCTTGATCAGCTCGCTGTTCTTGTGGAAAGTTAGGAAACTTTGCCACTAACTCAGCTGGCACCCAGGGTAAACTTTGACCAGCCAACATCTCAGCCCTACCCTGTGTTCTGCAAAGTCTCTCACGCCGCTTTTCTGCTTTCAACTTTCTTACTTTCCCAGATGGTGGAGTTATTAAATCATCATGAGAGGGTAAGTCTCCTAATAACTCTGCCTGCTCCCCCTCCTCCTTCTGGCTCTCTACCTTAGCCTGTGAGCAGGTGGATACAAGGCCCCTCTTCTTACCTATTTCCTTCCTTATAGTTTGGCCTTCTGGAAGCTCAACCATCTTTTTAGCTAGGGACTGAGGACTTCCAAACAAAGGCCCGGGAGCTATTTCCATTAATCCTTCTCCCTCCTTCTTTCCTAGCCCTTTCACTAGTCCCTGCTTAAATCTTGGCCAGTCCCTTCCTAGAACCAAATCAAATGGTAGCCTAGGCACCACTGCTAAAGAACTTCCTCTTGTTCCCCCAGGCACTTAACCATTATCCTATAGGTGGGATATGATGTTGCAGCACCATGAATGCATCTGATGTGAACTTGGCTTTCAGGGGTTCTAGGCACAAATCCTTCTTGGGCCTCTATCCTCTTCCAAAGCCTCCTTGACAGCATACTCTGGTCTGCCCCAGAGTCTAACAGAACATTTGTGGTAATTCCCTGCACATCAACCATCAAAAGAAATCCTTCTTTGGGCTGTTTTAAATCAACACCCATCAAGCTAGTGTATATCTGGCATCCCCTTTCCAAATGTCCCCATTTTCCACATTTGAAACATTTCTTTTCACTCCACTGTGTAATCTGGTTTGGCACAGTACATTTAGTCTCAGAAACATTTTTAAGCATTTTCTTTTCTGATACAGCACAGCTTGCCTCAGCACCAATCTTCAGAGGGCCACCCATTCTATGGCAAGCCTGCGTGGCTTCCAAGAATCTCTCTGCTAGCATGGTTGCCTCTCCAAGATTCTGGCAATTTTGCTGTATAAGGAAAGTGTGCAAATCTTTAGGCACAGCAGACATAAATTGTTCAAGCATAATAATGTCTAATAACATTTCCACAGTCTTTCCCTCAGGCTCCAACCATTTTACAGCCAATCCTCTGATTCTCTGACTCAGAGCCCTGGGTGTTTCACCCACTCTTAATGTAGTAGCTCTAAACATTCGCCTATACTCTGAAATAGACAACCCTAGGCGATCTCTAATAGCAGCCTTTACATCTTTATAATTCAAAGCCTGAGCTGCTGGCATTGCTCTATAAGCTGCAAGCGCCTCTCCAGTTAATGAGGCTGCCAGCCTTACTGCCCACTGGGTCTCTGGCCATGCTAATGCTTGTGCCACTCTCTCAAAAGATTCTAGGACATCAACATTATCATCTGGAGTTAGCTTCCCAAAACTAAATGCCCCAATTCCCTGATTGAGTCCCACACTGTCCACATGTGGTATACCAGTATTTACTGCTGGTCTTGCATCCGGTCCACTTTGGTTCTGCAGATTAACTAAGGCTTTCACCAGATCAAGCACTGGCTTCTGCTGGTCCATTAAGGCTTTCATAGCAGTGTCCTGAGCCTGCTGCGCTAGCTCCTGTTGCCTGCTAAACTGGGCTGCCATCCAGCTGGCCATTTCCCTCGGATCCATCTTGATCCCTGCAAGAAAACAAAAGAAAAAAAAACACAGTGCAACACCTTCCAAACAGGTGTTTTTCTCCTAATTTTTTTTTTCAATTACCCCTGTGCCTTACTCCCATCCACCACTAGACATGCCCAGGTACTTATTACCTTATGCCAGTGATGAATCCAGCTCTACACAGGGTCTTTTCCTCCTGGGACAGCTACCTGGATCAGCCACCTCTTTTCTCCAAAGTGTAGTTAAGGGAAAATCTTCCTTTCCAGCTCCTAACTTGAACCTTCTTTTTTTCTTCAGACTTCAGTTGTAATCCTTAGCATGTAAATCCTTTGCGCAAAAGCAATCCAAAAAACTACACCAACTGTAAACGGGGGCGCTGGGTGAGAATGTCCACAGTCTTGGCAAAGGCAAATATTAATATAACTTGCAAAGGATTGTGGGAAATGTAGTCCATTCATACCAGAATCAGCCATTCACAAATAAATTAGTTGTGCTTGCTCGAGTGTAAGGCAAAGAAGATATATTTTATTTATGGGGTTATTTCTCCCAACACAGATTTGCTTGGTAGCACAGAAAAGGATACTTGCTTTCAGTATTATACTTAGAAAAACAAAATCAGGAAAAACAACAACTGAACTTCTTAAGCCATCAAATCAAATCATAAAGACCTTGATGGGAACAGAAAGGTCTTTTCTGTAGGCTCCTGCTAATATCTTTTTAGCAGTGCTTCAAAAACAAACAAAACCCACAAAGTAATGAAAAACTGTTCTTTTTCAAGGCTAACTTCTGGTATTTTCACACACACCCAGAAGTGTCTCTTCAGAGCTCACAGGCAATTAGGCAAGGCTCAATTGATAACAATTAACCAGCTGTAAACCTCTTGGCTGGTTTACTTTCTAAACGTGGCTCAAATCCTGCTCAAAAGCTTTTCTGAGTAGAAAAAGAACAAGTTTATATTTCTTTGTGATGGTTGTTGTATTTTGTAAAAGTATATTACCACAGAAGTTTAGACAGAGAGCAATCCATGTATTCACACTGCTCATTTACAATATCCCCTTCTTCTTCAACTATCATAGAATCAATATCATGGATTGGTACAGAGGAATTTCTTAATGGAGCATTCTCAGAACAATAGTTGTTTCCCTGCTGTCTTCCAAGTGAATAGCTAGGGCATAGATCAGTGTTCATACCTGAGCTTCCATTGCTGTTAGGGTTCCTCTCTAAATATCCTGGCCAGTATGTAGTCCAGTTTTTATGTCCAGCCTTCCAATCAAGATCCCTGGACACTGGGTCTCTCTTCACATACCTTCTTGCACTGGTCTTAGGGCCCCTTCCAAATGCAGCCGTCTCCCTCACAGGTCCTGTCCGGGAATTCCTGGCTCTGCAACCCCACTCCTCTGGTTTCCTCCAGTCCAATGGATTATGCTTGCCTCTGGAATGCCTCCCAGCACACGTACTGCTATGGACTCCTTTAGACCTCCAAGATGCTTCTCTCTTCTTTCTTCCAAAGTGTTTCTTGCTCTCTCTGTCCGTGAGCTCTGGCTTCTGCTGCCTCTGCTCCTCCTTCTGCTGCTGATGATGATCATGAAGATTCTGCTGATGCTTCTGCTGTGTAGAATAGGCTTTTCTTTTAACCTGTTTAGAGGGCTGCTCCACCCTAGCACAGCGCAGCTGTGCTGAATCAAGCCCTGCCCTTGGAGATGAGTGCTTGGGGATTACCTCATAGCTCTCCTGATTGAACACACGTTTCCCCACTTCATCTCTTCTAGTGGCTGTTGGAAACCTGGTGCATTCTGAGACTGGTAGTCTTTTATGAGAACATTCTGTTTTATTATTTCTACCAGAAAAGACAGGTTGCTTGTTCAGAGCCAATTCACCTCTATTATAGCTCCTTCCTGAACTATGATAAGCTTCCTTATCACAGGCTACAATGTAACCAATTTGGGTCTTCTAGGTGAAGATATTTTTTCAGTCAACCCGTAATCAAACCCTGCAATCCATTACTGGAGGATGTGGTAAAAGCTGTCAGTGTAGCTGGGTTTAAAAATGTTTGGATGGGTTCCTGGGTAACGGTCCATAAACCATTGCTAAAGTGGACCCAAGCTCTGGACTGCTTGCCCTATTACAATTATTGGGGATCCTGTGTGTCTTTTGGGGAAACTGCTAGATACCTGTGACCTAGATTGTGCACTGTTGGACACAAGATACTGGGCATGATGGACCTTGGTCTGACACAGTTTGGCATATTATGTAGTCTTATGTTCCTATGTGCCATCTAGGTGACTGCCTGCCCCCCCCCTGTGCACCAGCAGCCCCCACTGCATGACCCATGTGCCACCTCCTTTGCCCCCATTTGCACCATCAACATAGTGCCCTTTCATACTTGGGCACTATGCTGTTTCTGCTAATGGAGCACTACTAACACTCTCTTGGGCTCCCCTTTCTGTGCATCAAATTGCAGACGTAAAATAGGCTCTCTCTCTCCTCAAAAAACACCTTTTCCGCCAAGTTTTGAATAGCGATAGGGTTCCTGCTGTTAAGATGCCTGCGTTAAGGAAGCAAACCTTGTTCCCGCCCACTCCCCCCCATTGACCCCCACTCTCCATCATATGCACACCTTCTTTCCACCCACAGGTACTGTTAGCATGTGCTGAAGTGGCTGGTACCATTAGGAAATTTAAGAAAAAATTGACCACCCCAACTGGGCAACAGCAGGTTTGCAGAGCAAAAATTCACACAGACATTTCTGGGTTTCATGGGCTAAATCAGGATAAATTCTAACTTGAAGCCCCCTAAATTAAATAGAGTACTTGCGAAAATATATCTTAAAAAAACACTCCCTATCAGTGGGTAGTGCTAACATAATTAACATTGTAGCAGGTACAAACACAGTTTCAGAATATGAAGTTTCTAGTAACTCAGATACATCTAAAACATCTATTTGTTTTAAATCAGAAGGACAAGACTGCGGTATTACAGCAGAACCTTTCTTCCCAGTAGGTATATAAAACACTTTAGATAAAGGAGGCAAAGATTCTGTAGCTATTCCCAAAGTCTCAATCATAACGTTTCAATATGTCCCTTGCAGAAATCAGAGTAGAGTGAAGAAAATTCACCCAACGAAGGTTAAGGGAGTGGACCTGGTTTTCCAAATGTTCCATTTTCGGTTTCATCGCAGCCATATCCTTAACCATCAGGGGAATAGTAATTATTATACTTTACTTCTTCTGACTGTAGGCTCTTTACAGACTCTTTAACCTCACCAAGCTCAACAGAAACACCAGATACTGAAGCAGCATTAGACATTACTTTTGAGACTTATTTATTGATTGTTGAACCAATTCGTTACCCAGCGATGAAACAGCAGTCCAAATGGAGTCCAAGGAAATAACTGCAGGGTTTTCCAAATGAAAAGGCAAAATCCTGTCCAGCCACTGCAGAACCCCCTAAAGACAATGCAGGCTCTTCTACTCCAGCCGTGTTCATCAGCCACTTCAGTCTCCATGTCCACCAGAAGAGAAACCCCTCCTGTAGCAGACTCCAAGATGCCCACAGTCTGCTCTGTAGCTGGAGCCAAGACAGAAGAGCTGCCCCCAGCTGAGGCTGCAACCCATTCCCTATCAGTGCCAGCCACTTCAAGCACACCTGAATTGGACAATCTAGCAAAACAATCAGGAGGAGTGCGTAGCACTGGCAAGAGCTCACAATTGGAGGACGATGCAGAGCTCTCCAGCCCCGGCATCATCGAGCCCTGTAAAATGCCGGTTCCTGTGTGCTGGCTCCCCGGGCAGAAGTAGCGATCGAAGGGACCTGTGGAAACAGAAGATAAGGGAGTTCCCACTGCTAAGGGAGGCTTCCAGTGGGTTTTTCCTTTCCTTTTTGGCATGCTAGAAACAGCGCCCGGCAGAACGGCAGTCTATTCAGCCATCTTGGTTCTCAATCCCATGACCTTTTCATCATTCTATATCTTATGTGCATAAATATTTGCTCTGCCTATTTTCTGCCTGAACTCTGTTCCTGTGAATGCCCCCAAGGAAATTTGCACATACACTTTTTAGGCACCCAAACGAATGCCCTAAAAAGCATGAAATGCACATGCCTACAGTACAGTATAGAGGGTGAAGTACTTATGTCCACAAAAGAAGAGCAGAGTCTGGGGATGATTGTATCAGGTAGCCAAGCAAGATCCAGAAGGAGGCTTGGGTGCACTGGGAGAGGAATGGCCAGCAGGAAAAAGGAAGTGATAGTGCCACAATATAAGTATCTGATAAGACCTCATTTTGAGTGCTATGTGCCGTTCGGAAGAATTCACCTTCTAAAGGATATAAACCCGATGGAGTCAGTCCAGAGGGCAACTACTAAAATGGTTAATGGTCTTCATCATTAAGCATTTGGGGACAGATTTAAAGATTTAAATATGTATACTTTGGAAGAAAAGCAAGATAAAGGGAACTAAAACAGACACATTTAAATATCTCAGAAATATAAATGCACAGAAAGTGGGACTCTTTTAATAGAAAGGAACCTCTGTAATGAGGGATCATAAGATAAAAGGGGCTACATTTATTTAAGAACATTGTGGTGGACGTGTGAAAAGGCCTCCCAATGGATGTGTTGGAGATGAGGACAGTTTATGAATTCAAGAAGGCATAAGACAAGCACAGAGGATCTCTGAGGGGGAGGAAGGGATTCTAGAGCTTAGTCGTTGGTGTGGCTCATCAGACTAAATAGGCCATGTGGTCTTTATCTGCTTTCATGTTTAAGTTTCTAAATATTGTCCTTGATAAATAGTGATTGATATCTTACTTGACATTATTTTCTGTGGCAGCTATGATGTTATCTGTATTGGTGTGTACAGGAAAACAGGTGCACTGGATGGCCTGCTGGTCTTTTTTCTGCCCTCATTCTAGTATGTTACTATTTTACAGAACAGAAGATGTTGGATTTAAAATAATTATTATCCTACTGTTTTTCCCTTTCATAAAGCTTGCTTGCTATGTGGTGCCATGGAGTGTTTTTGACACTCTTAATGCCTTGTAGTTGCCTCTGATAAGGATGCTTGACAGAAAGTTTCAGATAAGTTTGATTGCAAATGGTTGGCAGGCACCACTGTTACATTCTAAAATACCTTGCCCCACAGACTTCAAAGGGCACAAACCAGATGAATGCACAAGTGATTAAGCGTAAAAAGAATAACCAAATAAAGTTCAGGGATGAATACTAACCAATAGGAAAGATTTTGGCATTCATACAATATAAGCCCAATTCTGTATAAGCACGTCTAGCCCCACAGGATCAGAATTGCGATCAGGCCTGTACGTGCAGGCCGGGACTGCGATTCAGCCCGACCTGCACATACAGGCTCTGCCCAACTAAGTCAGGGCAGTTCAAAGGAGCCGCGGCGCCATGGCATCTGGTTGCCATGGCATTGCGGCTCCAATGAAGAGCCATGATCCCCGGCTGCCGGCACCGGCATCAATTTCTCCACAGCCTGACCCCTGATCTGGCCTCCTAAGGCCAGGGTCGGGCTGTGGGAAAGGTACTCGGCCCTCCTGCCTCATCTGTGCCATGGGCCACCGATCTCCGATGTCTAAGGAAGTTATTCCACCTCAGAGATGGAATAACTTCTCCGTACAGGTTGCCAGCCCTGGACATACAGGGCCGACATTAAAATCAGCCCTGTATGTCCAGTGTCAACGACAACCCACTGCCCGCCCTAACTCTGCCCCCTGATCTGCCCCTTCCCCGCCCCCAACTAACTTCCCCATACAACTGGCAGGGACGTTAGCCACCAGCAGGAAGGGGCATGAATAGCGGGGATGGATGTCCCATTGGGACGTCCATCCCACTATTCACAGATCTGAATGACCCTGTATCCTACTAATGACTACCATTGATCATTTGTATAGTGCTACAAGGTATATGTAGTGCTGTACAGACACATATAAAAGACAGTCCCTGCTCATCAGAGCTTACAATCTAGTCAAGACAGACAACACAACAGCTGAGGGCAAGGATATATCTATTGGAATGGTAAGGAAACACATAGGAGACTAAGCAGTCCAGGATCCAAAAGCAGCCTCAAAGAGATGAGTTTTCAGCCTGGATTTGAAAATAGCCAGAGATGAAGCCTGATGCACAGACTCAGGTAGTTTGTTCCAGGCATAAGGAGCAGCAAGGTGGAAAGATCAAAGTCTGCAGTTGGCAGTAGAAGGACACAGAAGGGATCTGCCAGAAGAGTGGAGTTCCGAGGAGGGGAGTAGGGAGAGATAAGAGAAGAAAGGTAGTGGGGAGCAGCAGAATGAGTGAACCTATAGGTCAGTAGGAGAAGTTTGAACCGGATATGGAAATGGATAGGAGGCCAATGAAGCAACTTGAAGTGTTATATGAGCATATTGAGGCTAGCAAAAGATTAGTCGCACAGCTGAGTTTTGAAGAGATTGAAGGGGAGAGATATGATTCAGAGGGAGACCAGAAAGGAGGAAGTTGCAATAGTCTAGATTGGAGGTGACTTAAAAATGGATACGTGTCTTAGTAGTGTGTGTAGAAAGGAAAGGATGAATTTTACCAGTGTTATAGAGAAAGAAGCAACAGGTTTTAGCTATCTGTTGGATGAATACAGAGAAAGAGTGAATACAGTAGCATCAAAGAAGACCCCCAAGATTGCAAGCTGAGGAAACAGAAAGGAGTGTAGTGTTATCCACAGAAATAGAAAAAGGAGGAAGGGGCAAGGTTTAAGGGGAAAGATAAGGAGCCTAGTTTTGGTCATGTTCAGTTTCAGACAGCCGTGAGACATCCAGGCAGCAATGTCAGATAAGCAGGCTGAGTTTCGGGTCTGGATTACTGGAGAGATTTCAGGCACATAAAGGTAGATCCGAGAGTCATCAGCATAAAGATTGTACTGAAAACCATGGGAGGAAATAAGTGCACCAAGGGACTGCGTATAGACAGAGAAAAGGAGAGGTCCTAAGACAGAGCCCTGAGGTACATCAACTGAAAGCAGGATGACAGTAGAGGAGGAGCCACCATAAAATACCGTAAAATTGTGATGGGAGAGATAAGAAGAAAACCAGGACAGATTTAGCAAGGAACAAATTGCTGGAGACTTTGGCAAGAGCTGTTTCTGTGGAATGTCGAGAACAAAAGTCAGATTTCAGTGAGTCCAGAAGGTTTTGAAAATAACATGGTATATAAAACCAAAAAAATAAATAAATAAGACAGCAGTGGTGAATTGCTCATTTAAGTAGTTTTGAAGCAAAGGGGAGGAGAGAGATAGGCCAATAGCTGGAAGGAAAGGTAGGATCTAGTGAATGCTTTTTGAGGAGAGGTGTAACCACAGCATATTTGAAGGCCACAGGAACAGTTGCAGTGGAAAGCAATAGGTAAAGAATATGACAGATGGAAGGGATGATGGCAGAAGAGATAGAGTTTAGTAGATGGTTGGGGATGGGATTAGAGGAGCAGGTAGTCAGTTTGGAAGAGGAGAGAAGATTTGCAGTTTCCTCCTCAGTAATTTCAGAAAAGGAAGAAAGGATGACCGAAGGTGAGGGAAGGATTTGGGATTGAAGAGGGGGAAGATGAGGTGGAGGTGACCCTGCAGAGAATTCAAGCCTAATCTTCTGGACTTTGTAATGGAAGCAGTCAGCCAAGGTCTGGGCAGACAGTGAAGGGTATTGGGGGAGGAGGGACCTTGAGAAGAGAGTTGAGCGTAGCAAAGAGACAGCAAGAGTCAGAGGCAAGAGAGTTAGTCAGATGGACATAGTACTTTTGCTTGGCAAGAGCTATGGCTGAGTGGAAGGGGGTTAACGTGAATTTGAAATGAAGGTAGTCAGCAAGGGTAGGTGATTTAAGCCAAAGGCACTCAGCTCAGGGGGCACAGGAATGTAGGTAGCAAATTGTCAAGGACAGTCAGTGTTGAAGTACAGTACGCCTCACAGGGCGTGGAATAGGAGGAGCAAGTGCATCCAGAATAGAGGAGAGTATAGGAGGATACTGCCCCATCAATGGACTCAGATGACATAGTGGAGGAAAGAGGTGATAAGCAGCAAAAAAGGAGCAAGACTCACACCACACCGTGGATAGGGGTAAAGGCTTTATTGGGCATCCAGAGAGGTCAAACCCTACACCTGTTCTGGTGTGAGTATTCTTCAGGGGTTTAAGACCTATATAACAGATACTCTAATTAGACAATTCTGCCAGTAGTATGGCTAAAAAAACCAACACTTGGAGCATCTGCCTGAAAGCATCTTTGTTATTAGAGTATCCGTTCTGTAGGTCTTAAGTCCCTGAGGATGGCTCACGCCGAAACACGTGTAGGGTTTGACCTCGCTGGATACCCAATAAAGCCTTTGCCCCTATCCACAGTGTGGGGTGAATCCTGCTCCTTTTTTGCTGCATGGACACTGCAGGTTGGTGTACTTTTTGCTGTATTTGGAAAGAGGTGATAAGACAGCAGTGGAGAGAGCTGAAAGAGTGACAGTGTGAAGATTCCTAAACATGTTGGTGGAAATCAGGTGAGACCGAGATGGGGGGTGGTTAAGGGTGAAGGTTAGCAGGAGATGGTCAGATAAGGACATATCTGAGGTGGAGAAGTTTGAGAGTGAGCAGTTGGAGGAAACGACAAGGTCAAAGCAGTGGTCATGCTTATGAGTAGGAGTGGTATAGCACAACTGGAGGTTGAATGAGGAAGTTAGGGAAAGGACCTTTAAGGCATAAGGGTCAGAAGGGTCATCAATGTGAATTTTAAAATCTCCAAGAAAAAGGGAAGGGGAAGACACATCCAGAAAGGAGGACAGCCAGAAGTCAAAGTCAGTGAGAAAGGTAGAGTAGACTTGTTGGGGGTGGATAAATGACAGCTACCCAAAGAGGTAGTGGAGAAAATAGGCAGATGATATGGACTTCAAAGGAAGCAAAGGAATTAGATGGAGGCAGAAGGAGGGGGTGGAATTGGCAGAAATGAGAAAGTAGGAACCCAACAACCCCACCACAGACAATGGGCTGAGGTGTGTGGGAAAATAGATATCCTTCATGACAGAGGAGAGCCACTGAAGCTGAATCTTCAGGGAGAAGCTGAGTTTCAGTAAGAGCCAGGAGATATAGAGTATTAGAGATGAAGAGGTCCTGAATGAAGGCAAGTTTATTGGAGAAAGAATATGCATCCCACAATGCACATGAAAAAGAGAAAATGGAGGGAGAGAGGAGAGGGATATGAACAAGATTAGAAAGGTCACACATTGACCTGCTGTGGGAGCCTCTGTATTTGTCCCCTGCTTTCTTGAATTCAGATACTGTCCTCATCTCTACTACCTCCACTGGGAGACTATTACATGCATCTACCAGTCTTTCCATTAAGAAATATTTCTGCATATTACTACTGAGTCTATCCCCTTTCACCCTCATCTTGTGTCCCCTTGGTGCAGAGCATACTTTCAATTGAAAGAGGCTCTCCTCCTGTGCACTTATGCCATGAAGGTATTTAAACATCTCTATCATATCTCCTCTATCCCACCTTTCCTTCAAAGTATACATACTGACCACTAACCATTTTAGTAGCCTCCCTTGGATTTTTGCAGCCCAAATGCATGACCTTGCATTTTTTAGAGTTAAATCTGAGCTGCCAAATTCTCGACCATTCTTCAAGCTGAGCTAGATCCCCCCTCATGTTATCTACTCCTTCCTGGGTATCTACTCTAATGCAGATTTTGGTATCATCCACAAAGAGGCAAACCTTACCCTACAGATCTTCCACAATATCATTAACAAAAATGTTAAAAAGAATCAGACCAAGGACAGAACCCTGTGACACACCACAGGTTACATCCTTCTCCTCAGAGTGACTTCCATTTACCTGTACCCTTTGTTTCCTCCCACTCAACCAATTTATTACCCAATGAGTCACTTTAGGGTCCATCCCTAGGGTGCTCAATTTATTTATAAGTTGCCTGTGCAGAATGGTGTCAAAGGTTTTATGGAAATCCAAGTTCACCATGTCTAGGGCTCTCCCTCGGTTCAACTCTCTGGTTACCCAGTCAAATAAATCAATACGATTTGTCTAACAAGATCTATCTCTAGTAAACCCATGCTGCCTCAGATCCTGCAATCCACTGGATTCCAGAAACTGCACTATCCTCTCTTTTAGCAGTGTTTCTATTAATTTACTCACTACAGAGGTCAGACTAACTGGCCTGTAGTTCTCAACCTCTCCTTACTTCTGCTTTTGTGTAAAGGGACCACATATGCCTTTCTCCAATCCTCCGGCACCCTCCTGACTCCAAAGAAGCATTGAAAAGGTTAGACAGTGGAGCTGCTTGAACTTCCCCAAGTTCCTTCAATGCTCTCAGATGTATCCTATATGGACCCATCATTTGTCTACTTTTAGTTTAGCTAGCTCTTCATGAACATAGTCTTCTGAAAATCATTCAAGATCCCCTTCAATGTCGTTCCTATTTGTCAGTGTTTTCTGACATCCTGCTCCTTGTTCTTCATCTGTGAACACAGAACAGAAATATTTGTTAAGCAATTCCACTTTATCCTCATCAGCTTTCACATATTCCTCCCCTTCACCCTTGAGTCTGACAATACCACTTTTGCCCTTCCTCATCTTGCAATAGGGCACAGTTGCTAGCAGTGCCTGGTTTTATTATAAATTGCTGTATCACTCAAATCCACCATTCTAAGGAGGGATCCTAAACAACTGGATGTGTAAGTCACCAGTCTAAATTAAATGGGCATAACAGAAATGTTGAAAAGCACAGGCATAAATTTCATAGGTATAGATTTCAAGGAGAAATAATAGTGGTGCCTAAAGATCTCCTACTGTTAATAAAGAAAAGCAATACTGAAGGCTCAAAAACCCCATAATTAACTGAGTTCAACATATTAGCTCCTTGTAAGGAAATGCTAAGAAAAAACACTTAGCTGAAGAACTCCTGGTTTAAGCAAAAGAAATTTTCTCCTCTTCCTTTGAGTCTCTCTTGATAAATCAGTGAAAATCCTAATTGAAAAGTCAATAGAGGAGGCCTGCCTCTTCTTAGTAAACCCTAACCAGCCAGTCTCTATCAGAATTTATCGCAAAGGAAACCAATAAAGTAAATAAACAGGAGTATCGGCCCCAGAATTCTCCAAAACATTTGTCATATTAAAGACATCCATTTGTTGCCCTCAATGAGGATTATCTTCTTGAGTTTCTTTCTTAGAAATGGGCAAATAGTAACGTACGAGAAATAGGTGACAGTGAATCTTTTGATATTTTTGAAATCTCTATTTTTTAAATATTTCCTTAACAGAGATGGAAGCCACCTTAGGAAAATTAACACTGAGATTTTCAGTCCATGCTGCATTTTCAAGAACTTCCATTTTATTCTTTATAGCAGTATTGTCCTTGACTATAGCTGTGCCAGAACTCCGCGAAGTCTGAATTTTTAAATCTTGTTCATTCAAGGCTGAATCTAAGGTAGCAATAACTTTTCAGGATTCTCAGTTCTAGAAGAGTTCTCTTGAAATATAACAGAAAGAGACTGACTCTAAGGATACAAATTGTTCCCTAATTGGGTGTCCACAGAACAAAAGTAGATTCATGAGGAGACGAGATATTCAGATCTGGGGCAGAAAAAGCTCCCAATGTTGGAGGAAGAGCTTGCTCTAAGGCCCCACCAGGTGGAGCACACTATCTTCTCGAACCCCCAGGCTTTGGGCTCTACTCAGACATTGGTCCTGCTCAACTTGCCCACCAGGCACTTATGTGCTGGAAGTTTCCCCTTTGGTGATCCATGCCCCCACACTAGAGTCTTGCTACCATCTTGGATCTCTCCCCCCATTTACTGACTAAATAGGAAAAGTATTACTTCCATCTCCTCCATTTGCAATGACTATGGCTGGCAGAGGTAAGCAAAAAACAAGCTTGCATGAGTTAGCACCTATTACTGTCCTGAGTTCTCCCTTTTCCTAAGCCCCCAGTAATAGTACATATTTGAGAGCTTCCAACTCAGGATTCCTTCAGAGGCACAGACACAAATTAAGTCAAACAAAATGATAAAGTAATAAAACTTAAAACCAAAATAAACAAAGCCATAATGAAAAGCAGTGCTTTGCATTGCTTCAGGGCCAACTTTAGGCTAATCATTGCTCTGTACAAAAATGAAATTGACCCTCCCTCTTCAGTAGCAATTTCAGCATGGTGCTCCTTCTTTAGATAGTGGCGGTGACTTTAACGCAGTACACCTTCCCCCCACCACCATCCCCTGCTCTATCTCTTCCCTCAATATTTTCCCAGCATCATTCCTCCAACTCCCTCCTCCCTAAAGTGACCAGCATTCCCTTTTTTCTCTTCCCTTGTCTCTCTCTCTTCCCTTTCCTGCTCAGCAGAAGCCACCTGTCTCATCTCCCAGCAGGCTCATCCTTCCTTGTATGATAGGCACAGCATTTCCATGTCTCCCTTCCTTCTTCAGCAACAACAGCGGCTTTCTCAGCACAGCAGCTAGGTACAAGCATAACTCCGCCTCCTGCATGCATGTATGTCCCTCCCACATTCTAAAACAGGTGTCACAATTCTGTTCCTGTCCAACGTATGGAGGAGCATTGAGCTCAAGTTGATGTGGAAGGGCATGGAGGAAGTACCCTCTTGAGCAGCACCCCTTGGGTATGGCACCCTGTGTGGCCACATAGCTTTCCTACCCTAAAAGCCAACCCTGACTATAAAATTACTCACACAGACTGGAGATGGTGATTGAAAGCATGAACATTTCTTTGAGTTTGTGTGTCTGTTTGGACCTGATTTGTTGTGATTGCTGCTGCCCTTTTTACTCCCCCCCCCCCACTCCATTTTATACTGATGCATGGTTTGCACATCTGGTTTACCAGCCCTTCCCTATAGTCTCTTTCCTGCATCAGTATGTCACCCCCATCATTTACTGTTCCTTTGAATTTCTGCATCCAAAATATATAACCTTGGACTATTTGCACTGAACTTTAGCTGCCAAGCGTGCAACCACTGCTCCCTCAGGGGTGTTCTTTATTGCAGGTTAGTGTCATCTGCAAAATGGCAAGCTTTTTATCCATAACTGCTCCATGATAGTGATCAAGGTATTGAACAGGAATTTAGCACTAGTGTGGAGTGGAGGAGTAGCCTACTGCTTAGAGCACTGGCTTGGCAGCCAAGAGACCAGTGTTTGATTCCTTCTAGCACTCCTTGTTGCCTTAGGCAAGTTACTTAACCCTCCATTGCCTTGAAATCAAGGTCTACCAATCTACTAGTCCCACTGCCAAGAAAACCCAGGAGTCAGCACAGACCTGAAGGCATATACTTCATCCAGCACTTACTACTGCTGAAAGTAGGGGAGCTTAAAAAACGGGTGGCTTCAGTCACTGCTGTGGACTAGATGAAGAGGATGGGAACAACCCAAGACTACTGCTACTGTTCATCATTTATACAGTGTGGGCAGGCACAGAACACAGTTAACTACCTTATTATCAGTGAAAGGGAGGATTACTGATCGCTGACACAATCCATCAGCTGTGCCTATTCAAGTTCCCTGCACTTTTAAACAGTGTCGACAGATGGGCCCTTCGGCGTGGCCCTTCAATGGGGATCTAAATACACAATCCAGGAGAATTTGCCTCACAGCATTAGAATTATAAGCACGCTGCTGGTTTATGCCATATAGTTTACATAGTAACATAGTATATGACAGCAGATAAAGACCAGTATGGTCCATCTAGTCTGCCCAGCAAGGCAGCAAGAATAGGTGCACCTGCCGCTCCATGCAAGTCACCTCTCCCCATGCCTTTGTTTAGGGGTGTACCACTGCTCTGTGTAGGTCACCCCTATTTGTTCAGATATAAGATATAGTTATGTTTATTTTTATTTTATCCTGTTGCTATAAAGGGATCCATTTTGAATTCTGACACTGTGTTCGCCCCCATCACTTCCATCGGGAGGACATTCCAAGCATCCACCACCCTTTCTGTGAAAAAGTATTTCTTGACATTGCCTTTCAATTTACCTCCTTGCAGCTTCATGTTATGCCCTCTAGTTTTACAGCTTCCCCATTTTTGAAAAAAGTCTATTTGTTCATTAAAACCCATTAAGTATTTAAAGGTCTGAATCATATCTCCCCTCTCCCTCCTCTCCCCCAGAGTGTATATGTTTAGGTCTTCAAGTCTCTCCTCATAACTCTTCTGACACAGGTTCCAAATCATTTTGGTCACCTTCCTCTGAACCGTTTCCATTCTTTTTATATCCTTTGCAAGATATGGTCTCCAAAACTGACCACAATATTCCAAGTGAGGCCTCACCAGCGACTTGTACAGTGGTATTAGTACCTCTTCCTTTCTGCTGATAATTCCTCTCTGTGGGCAACCCAGCATCCTTCTGGCTTTTGCCACTGCCTTGTCACACTGTTTTGCCACCTTGAGATCCTCAGAAATAATCACTCCAAGGTCCTTCTCCTGGTCCGTGCACACCAACCTCTCGCCCCCTATCACATGCAATTCCCTTGGATTTCTGCATCCCAAGTGCATGAACCAGTTTGTGCTGTTTACTTCTGTCACTCTACCCTGCTGTGTGTCTGACTGAGTTTTGTGTTTCCCGTAGATCTGACTCCTGCTGCTTTTCCAGTCAAGACACAGTTTTTCTCTTTCTATACAGTGTGTTCTGGCTTCTTTTCACCGCGGTCCTCACATCATTGCTCGATCCGACCCTATATACTCCTTTTTGTATTCTTATGGCGCCGATTCCAATCTATTGGTCCCACTGAACTGAAACCATTCCTATAGCTTTCAGGCATGTCAATAATTCTCATTCTTTCTGGCACCTTATTACCTGTGAATTGCATACTGTTCTTTCAGGCCTCCAAGCAGACATCAATACCCCCTGCATCCCACAGAGGCAGGTGCAACCGCTCCATATCACTCTCTTGAATTGCCGGTCACTTAAAACCAAATCCCCTCTTTTAGCAGATACAATTCCGTCCCACTCATTGAATATTCTTTGCCTCACGGAAATGTGGTTTTGGGAGGGGGATTAGGCATATCTGTTCCTCTGTCTCCTACCTGGCTATCTGACAGCTTCCACCCCTTGATCCTCCTGTAAGGGAGGAGGAATGGCCATAATTTACAAATCCACTTTGACATTGTCTGAACTACCTATACCATTATTACCTTTGACAGCTGAGCCTTTATTGGTGAAATTTGGCTCCACCATAGAAGTTTCCTTACTACTGCGGTATTGCCTGCCCTCTTTATTGCAAGCTGATTGGGAGGACATTCAACAGCTAATACTTGATTTGTTTGTATCTTGCCCAGATCTTATTATATTAGGAGATTTTAATATCCATTATGATGACCCACTGAGATCATGGGATAAAGTCTTTCATATGTTTCTTTCTGACCATGATATCCTACCACATGTCCATCTGCCAATACACTCTGTGGGGCATATGCGTGATCTTATGCTCACTCTTTCAAATGCATGCTCATCGGTTGCTAATCTTAATATAATCCCTGTGCCCTGGTCTGATCATACCTTATTGCTCTTTGATTTGATTTACGTGAAATCGTCCCTATCCACTGCTTCGACCATCTCTCCTGTGACTGTTTCCTATAGACCCATCACTCTTGCGTCTTTTCTGGTTGCTGACACATTATTTCCTGCAAATTTCTCTGATTTGTCTGTAGTTGAGCAGGCTTATATGTGGCACGCCAGACTCTCCTCAGAATTAAATAAGCTAGCACCGCTGCAGACTAAGGAGCATGTTTACTAAACAACACTAAAGGAGCAAGTGTTCCATTAACACACATTAACGGGCACTCATGCCGTTAATGTGCGCTAATGTGCCGTTAGCATGCGTTAACGCCACTTTAGCGCACATTAATGGGATCGGCAACGTAAAACGCTTTATGGGCGGAGAGTAGGTGGAGAGTAAGGGTCAATGGGCAGGGAGTGGGCAGGAACAAGGCCCTGCTCCCTTAATGATGGCACCTTAACACCAGGAACCTTACCGCATATCAAAACCTGTCTGTAAGGGTGCATTTTGAGGAGAGAGAGCCTATCTAAATGTCTGCAATGTGATGCACAGACAGGTGAGCCCAAGAAAGTGATAGTAGTGCTCCATTAGCAGCAACAGCATAGTGCTCAAGTATGAAAAGGTACTATGTTGATAGTGCAAATGGGGCAAAGGAGGGTACATGTGGATCATGCAGTGGGGGCTGCTGGTGCACAAGGCAGACTAGGCATTTGCCTAGGTGGAACATAAGCACATAGGACCTGAAAATATGGCAGACTGTGTCAGACCAAGGTCCATCATGCCCAGTATCCTGTATCCAACAGTGGCCAATCTAGGTCCCAACTACCTAACAGTTTCTACAAAAAATACACAGGATCTACAATGCTTGTAATGGGGCAAGCTGTGCATATCTCAGGTCCTCTTTAATAATGGTTTATGGACCCTCCCCAGTAACCTGTCCAAACATTTTTTAAACCCAGCTACACTAACAGCCTTTACGACATCCTCCACTAATGAATTGCAGGGTTTGATAATGCATTGACTGAAAAAATATCTTCACCTAGTAGTCATAAATTGGTTACACTGTTGCCTCATTGCATGTCCCCTAGACTTTCTACATTCTGATGGCATAAACTATCAACCTACGTTTACCCATTCCGCTCTAGGCAATATTTTCTAGTCCTCTAACATAACACTCCTCAAATGTCTCTGCTCCAGGTTGAAGAGATATAACATTGGCATGCGGTGATGGGGTCCCTGGAAAAGCAGATGGTTGTGGGGGGGATGAGTGGCTGTCCATGTATGCCTCCACCCCCCCACCCCGACCAGACCCTGCACCCTAGGCACCAACCAACCCACATTTTGGCTGGCCTGGGACTGTGAACCACTAGCACTGACACACATGGGAATGTCAGCATGGCATGGGGGTTGTTGGCAGAGGGGACAGCGGCACTCACCTGCAGCAGACCAAGGACATGCCATACTCCAGTGCACCGTGTACAGTGCAACATGTGCCAAGGTCTGTCTGATGGTAAACATGTCAGTCCCAGGCACTGATGTGACCATGTGGTAGCACTGTGGCACACTACACACAGCTGGTGTGTATAGGAGCAGAGAGTCACAGGTCTGGGTCCTGGTTGTGGATCATGCAGTGCACTAACATGTGCAACCCCCAATGAATTGGTCAACAAGGGTATAAACACCGACACAGACAGGCTCCACTATTCTCAGCTGGATGGAGAGTCAGACTGACAGCACCGACACACTGAGCATGCATTAACATCAGAGTGCACTACTAGCTCCTGCACAATAAGCACACCTTAGCAATGCCTGAGCTGAGATTGGGACCAGAGTGGCAGGCAGGAATGCCAACCATCCCCATTTTTGCAAAGTGCGTTGATATGAGTGTGTGTGTGTATGTCTATCCATTGTTTTGTGGCTTTCTACTCCTCACTGAGTCTCGCAGTGCCTAAGGTGTTTCCAGCATAAGCCTTCAAATGTGCATGATGAGGAGCAAAGTATTGTGCGTATGGGTTGAAACAGAGCAGAGTGGCCAGGATGTGTCTGCATCAGGGGTGGATCAATGGCTGGGACATCGTAGCACCCAACTGCCACCAGCAAGGACTAGGTGGCCATAGCATGTCATGGTGGGAGGGCACTCTCACTCTGACTGAGCAGTGACCATGGCATGGCTATGTATCCACATAGTGCTGTATAATGTCTGGTTCTAGTAGTGTGTGTATACTGAACCAACTACTGGGTGTCCATGCAGTATATCCCAAGCCTGGGTGCACATGGTTGCGCTGTGCATATGCAATGTGTACTGACCAGCGAACTGTCCGTAATTGGTATGTGCATGACTGGTAAACCCAGTGTGGGACAGCAGGTGCAGTCTGACTGTGTTTGTTGTGGGTGAATATTAGACCTAGGTGGTTGGGACGTGAGGCATTCCAGGCCTTCTCCCACTGGTACTGATAGAGCCAGCAGGACCCTAGTAACAACCCCTGCAAGTGTAGCTACCCAAGTGCATGCTTGTCAGCTTAAAGCACCTGAATGCCCTTGGGCACCTTGAGTTAGGGCACCTTAATTTAGGATGCCTTAAGTTAGGGCGCCCTAACTTATGGCGCCTTAACTTAAGGTGCCTTGTCACCTTACCGCACTTGGTCCTGTTAGTTCATGTTAAATGGACCAAGGCACCCTAATGCCAGCATGCCCCCTACTCGCCCACTACCTTATATGGCTTCAGGCACCTTAACGCAGCCCTTACTGCTGGTAACTTTACCGTGGGTAAACATACACCTAAGATCTGTGCTCCCAGAGTATCACAAAAATGGTATCATACAAGTCTCCAGTTGGTCAAACTATATAGCATTACAGGGCATGTGCAGTACTGTACAGATACATACAAAAGACAGTCCCTGCTCATCAGAGTTTACACTCTAATCCCTTGAGTGACACCCAAACATTAGAGGGACCTTACTAGAAAGGGAAGGGAGCAAGAGAGACAGATTAGAATTTGTGACAGCACAGTAGGTGGGCTCGGATATGCAACTGGGTAGATAAAATGCTAATCTATCAACCTTTTCTATCTTTGCTTATTTCTACTTTAAGCATGCTAGTTATTAAAAATATTTTTAGTGAGGAATCATGGAATGAATTAATTTTTCTTAGGACTATTGCACACATATACATTTATATACATTCCATTAGTTAGTCAAATTAGAAACGGGAAGACAAATAATTCTAAATTTATGTTAAACATAAGATTTTTAAATATACAATTTTATAACGTGATTAACTACATCCTCATTTGCCATAATAGACATACCTTGAAATATTGAAGCATAAGAAGATATGGGGGTATATTTACTAAATGGCGGTAAGGGAGCAAGTGTGCCATTTACGTGTGGTAATGGCACACAAGTCCCCTTAATGCCGCAAAAATGCCAAGTTTCCATGCGTAAAAAGCTCATGCAGCATAAAGGGAACAGGAGGCAGAGATAGAGTGTGAAGGAGCGGAAAGTGGGTGGAGAAGGGGTGGTAACACCATGTGTTACTTTAATGCCTCAACACCCCTAAGAGCCCCTTAACGCTTGTAACCTTACCTCAATGTAAGGGGTAAAGGGTATCTGCAGAGGGGACAGAGCCTATTTAAACATGAGCAGTGTGATGAAATGACAAGGAGACCCAAGTCAGGGATAGTAGTGCTCCATTAACAGCAGCAGTATGGTGCACAAGTAGGAAAGGGCACCATCTGATGCTGCCAATTGAGCAAAGGGGGTAGCACATTGCTTTTGCAGTGGTAGGTGCACGTGGACATTGCAGACCAGGGAGCTGCCCAGGTGGCACATAGTGACATAAGAACAGAGGATCCGCAGGTATGCCATTCTGGGTTAGACTATGGTCCATCAAGCCCCATACCCTCTGTTCCACAGTGGCCAATCACACCCACAAGTAACTAGCTGGGCCCTTAAAATGTACCCATGTTCAACGATGCCCGTAGTGGGGCAAGCTGTGGAATGGCAGTGCCCCTGCATAATGTCGCAATGACCGTTCCCCTGGAACCTAATCAAACCTTCTCTAAGCACAGTTACATGAGGAGCCTTTACTAAATCTTCGTGATTGAAGTGACAGAGATTGCCTACTCATTGCCTGACAAACTATATGCCCCTATCAGTCCGGAATGCATTACACTGCAGTGGCATTTCCTGTACCCGTGTCCACCCACATTTTGATGGTGTAAACAACCGATCAATGTTTACCCATTCAGTAATGCATAGACCCCCCAGCATATCTCCCCTTAGCCATCTGTCCTCCAGGTTGAAGGGGCCTAACCATTGAAACCTCCGCACATAGGGGCATCCTCCCATCTGCACCATCTGTGATGTCCGTCATGAAGGACTACAAAATGGGACTGCTACTTCTGGAGAGAGATCTGCAATTGTATGTATTGCCTTTTGGGAATTTTTCTAAATCTTGGGAAAAAGAAATTCTTTAGATTAAAGATGATTAATCTGTGAACCCAGTGTATTTGTTAAATCAGTCAGGGCCTAATAGCAGCGAAGAGCTTTCAGTTTAAATTTAAAACACAGCTGAGAGCTTTCTGGTTAAATTTAGACCCCAAGACTCCCTCTATCCAAGCAAGGGTTGTGGGACTCCCCTGGAAATTGGTCACAGATTACCTTAAAAGCACAGGACAGGGTACTCTGTAGCAGCCAGCTTTTCATAGGTCTTCTTTCCCTCCCTCCCTCCCTTCCTATCACTCACCCACCCCTGGGATAATCGTAGCTTTATAGGTGCTTAAACCTCTTAAAAGGAAAGGAGGTGCCATATTCACTCTCAGGTGCAGCTGTTTATCCTCATCAGACATACATTAAGGACCTGAAATTAATTAAGCTTGAGGTGAACAAAGTTCATTAAACATATTAGGTATAGTTTTATTAGTATAAGTATCTCCAGCAAACCTTAGTAGGTAAAGAACTTAAATATCTAAACACAACCTTAAAACTAAAATGCAGAGTGCAGTCCAGCAGCGAGATGGGGGTTTTCCAGTCTTTTGCATTGAGTGTCACATGTATGATTTTCTCCCAGTTGGTGAGGGGTCTTACATGTGCACTAGGTGCAAGGAGCTCTTTGCTCTTAGTGAACAAGTCTGATCTCTGGAGGCTAGAGTAGCAGACTTGGAGGACATAAGGAAGACAGAGAGGTACACAGACGAGACCTACAGGGATATAGTCCTGAAGTCCCACCTCCAGTCTGGCAGCATCCCTGTTGCCATGGAGGAGAGAGGTCATGTAGAAACACAAGGAGAGCGAAACCCTCACAATGGAGCAGCAGAAAAACACAACAGGTGAAGGCTAATGAAGGTCACAGGTGCTAACTTTATTATAAAAAACCCCAATGCGTTTCGGCGTCAAGCCTTCATCAGGGGTCACACATCTAAGAATAACAATAAATCAATGATAAACAACACTAGAAAACATATTAAAAATATAAAAACAGACATAAAAGGCAGTGTGTGTTATAAAATATAAAACATTACAAATATTAAAAAACTAAAATGGATCAGAACATCAATATTATACAACTATAAAAAACACTAAAAACAGTCAAATAAATAATTAAAATAATAAGATAATCAATACTGTAAAAATGGGAAGTGCTGCAGGGAGGATACTTACGTGTTGCACCATATGCAAATTGAAAAGTGGGGTTTTGAGAAAGACCATATGCAATTAAGGACTCTTAAAAGGGGGATTCATAAAGGTATAGGAGCAATAGGCAGGGAAGGTAGAATAACTTAAAATAAGGTAGGATAAGGGACTATAACAATAAGCTAAAAATATAGAGTTGAATGTCCTAGACAAAGACCTATCATTGAAAAATGTGCATAAACCTTGTATCATATAAACTACAACTGAGTAACAACGTGTACAGCGGAGTAATCCAGGAGAGCCTCAGATTGTGACTGGTATGATTTGACAGTGTGTATAAAATGAAAATATCATGCAATTACAAACAGGAAGAATATAATAATACGCATGTGTGAGATTGTATAAAAAAGCAATAGAGAAAGTGAAAAATAATAAATAGTGAATAAAAAGGAAAAGAAACAACTATCATAGAGCACTAAAATGTTAAAAAACCTTAAAAAAATCATATGCCAATAGAAAATTTAAAAACTTGTGCATCTACTACAATCGTGCGGCTGCTGTGGAGCGGAACATAACTAAGGGGTATGCTTACTAAACTGTCTTAATGTTACCGGCGCTAGTTGCAGCGTTACTGTGACAAATGCCATATAAGGTGATGGGCGTTCCAGTCCTAAGGTAGCAATGGCGGGTTATCATGCGATAGAGGGCGCATGTCCGTTATCACACGATAGAGGGAGCTGTGGCACGTTATCACGCATTAACCTTAACTTCGCACGCTGACCTGCAGTCACAGCAACAGAGGTGTAGCACATTGGTTAATGCAATGACTGCTGACACAAGGGTCATGAGTTTGATCAGTGGGCTCAATGAATAAGGGTGCCCAAGGCAATTCCTTTTCCTGCTTGTAACAGTCAGACACATTCAAACAATCCGTGCAGTCAGCTAAAAATACCCGCACCCCAGTGCCGTAACCGAATGCACCTTTTAGGGCGCACCAGAAGGCACATCATAAACCACCATGTCAGCCAAGGCGGGTCATAATGTGCCCCAGAAAGCGGCACGGAAGGTTGGCAACCCCCAAGGCACCATATAAGGCACACCATAAGCTGTCAGAATCGATGGTGCTGCCAAAGATGCCCCAAGGATGTATAGGTGACTCAAGAAATGGTGGCCAAGAGCAGTAAGGTGCCCCAAGTTGACAAGCCAGAAAGTTATGGCCCAAACACAGATGTAACCCTAACACTGCATACAGCAACAAGGAAAGGCAATGCACAAGTGATGGAAGGAAGTAGATCAGAGATGATGGAACAGACAAATCTGCGTCCAGCCCATGTGGCAGCTGGTAAAGTGTACGATGCACAGGGTGATGGTAATGTACGGTGCAACAATGACAGTTTGTGGCAGAGGATGGGAAGATGTGTCCAGCAGAGGAGGTAGAGGTGGCAGGATAGGTACAATGACAGGAGGACAGAGGAGTAGCAGTGCCATGCAGAGCAGACACAGGAGAGGCAAGCAGGTAGAGCTGCAATGGAGAAACATGTACCAGTGCAGGACATGGGGTAGCAGCCTGCACATCAGGGCAGGACACCACACAGCTGGCAGACACACATAGACGGACAGAAGTATGTTTGGCAACTGTGACAAGGGCATAATGTGCCAACAGCACAGATCTGCACAGATATGACTGTTACAAGAATGAAAAGTAGCTGTGTAGGACAGGCATACAAATGAAAAAGAACAGAGAGGAATCAAACCCATGACCATCAGCACAAATGTCAATGCACAAACCAGTAGGCTACACCACCAACGTGACTTCATTAGCAAAGGCTGCATACAAGAACACTGCGGGGCACCACACAAAAAGCCTGCAGTCTGACAGGATAGGGCAACCCCCGACAGTAACCATGATGAAATGTACATGCAGAACTGGTGTGTACAGCTGAGATCACAGTCTGTAATTGGGTTGACAGCCACATATAACTACATGCACACACACAATGAAATGTTATGCAGTGGATACAGCATGCAAAAGAGGAAAGAACCTAAACCCAAAGGGCGGCAGGGGATGCTCTGTGGAGCAGGGCAAAATAGGGAACAGAACAGAAGCATGTGAGAATTGAATCTGCAAATAGGCATGGCCCAAATCAGATGAACAACAGCAATGCCAATCCCCCAAGCGTTCTGCTTACATGGACAGTGCAAAAAAAGAGACATATGTAACAGCTAATATGTGATGGATAGGCAACATAGAGGGCACACTGTGGTGTACAGTGAAGAGATGGAAGGGTGTGTGGAGAGGTGACGAAGCTGCAGGCAGCTCATGGTCAGGTTAGCACAACCCCCCAAAAAAACAACCCATGTGGGAATCAAACCTGCAGCCTATGGTGTTCTAACACAAGTCCGTAACCACTATCCCAAACAACCACTGCAAGCACAGTGCAAAGATATTACCTCAAAGGGAATGTGTGTAGGGGAACCCGTAACACCCAGTGATGTGGCAAATGGCTCGCAGATAAACAGCTGACACCGTACAAGGATGTGAGCACAGGTGGGCCATGTTCCTGACCAGGAAATCACTAAATACGTGTGTTAGTGTGGTCAAGCAGCACCAGAGACAAATGTATGTCCAACACATATTTTATTTTGGTTAACCATGAGACATAGTGCCTTACATAATATCAAGGTGTATGGATAACAGCAAAAAAAGGTGAAAACACATTTGGCAGGGCATCAACCCACATGTCACAGAAATGTCAATGGGCCATCTACAGATGATGGGCTGGAGAGATAATGTGCAGTAGGTGCATGGTGTGCACTATGCATTAGCCCCCCACCCCCCCACATGCTGCCTCACCCCCCCCCCAAATGCCTCAGGCACATATGTGTGCATGTAGACAGTAGGTGGTGCATGATGAGGGCCCAACACACATCAGTCATGATATTTCCCCAAAAACATATCTGTGCGCAAATACAGGAGGCACAAAAATGAAACAGCATACGTTGTTAAAAGTAAGCAAGTGTAAACACAGATATCAAAATATATGTTACAGCTGTCACATAATGCCTGATATAGGAATCAAAGCTGCAACAATGTAAACCAAAACAATTGCCAAATGCAAAATGAGGATATGTTAACAGGTACAAGAGGCACATGAACACAGAGAATCCAAATAAAACGAACCACAGACACATGCAGAGACAGCACTATGCAGAAGGTCCCCTGCAATGGGTGGTGTAGATACAGTGTCTGTACATATATTTCACGGTACATACAATGCACAAATGAGGAAAAAAATGTACACCCACACTGCCACACTCCAAATATAATGGGGCAATGTGAGTGCCGGAACCTCAGGGGATAAATAGGACTGTGCAGACATGCAATGCTAGGTTTGTAAATCAATGTAGAGCGACACGTCTGTACAGTAAACAAACACAATAACCTGTCTATAGAGATTGAAAGAAAGGTCAAACATGTTCCAGTAGCCCACACAGAAGCCATGTTGTCCCATGCTGTGTTGCACCAACATATCCAGTCACATGCACATGCACCGTGCACGTTGACACATGATACAGTGATGCTACACATGCACTGTAACACCCTTGGTGAGGGCAAACATCAATCCAAGATGATGGTGTGAGGTAAAGTGGTATGGTGGCAAATACTGTCTCATGTCCAAGTGGAGGGTAGTGCGACATGGACAAGAGGATCTCTCCAATGTGCCCCCTGTGCCACACGCATGGCTATATGCCCCTGCTGAACTAAACAGATGAGGGTATCCTGCGGTTCAGGTCACACACATGGGCAAAACACACCAACACAATATCAGATGGATGTACAACATACAGCGACAATGTCAGTCCCTGCTGCACACATAGGGACCAGTACACAGTGTCCACAGTGCAAAGGGTGTCTGCAACCCAACAAGTCCCGTTAAGACTGTCCTTGAAACCATGGGCATGCATAGTCAAGTGTGACATCTCAGTATGCCACAATACTGGAGAGGTCATGTGTGTCTCCTGTGATGAACACAACACACAGCCAGAGCACGGTAGCAACGGTGTATTGGACAAGCCTGCTATGCTCAAAGTAGCAGTCCAACAATAATGTCCATCTGAGACAGGTGTCCCACTCGCAGAGGTCAAACATCCTATGGCACCTTCTCTCAGGGATAGTTGCATGGTGATTTTGTGTCCACCAACAGGTAGGTTATGGTGACCATGGATGCACTGTAGTAGATGTGCTGTATGTGTCCTCTGCCCTGTGCAGAAGAAGGAGAAACAATGTATTGGCATGTTGCTCACAACATCAGGCCAAATTGCAGGAAGTCAAACATAAATATGTACGTAATGAAACGTCACACAGGCAAACATAACATGAACACAACACAGAACACACTGCATCTTGTGGACATTTAGAAATGGAACCACAGACGAGGGTGTCACATGGATATGGTAATGTCCATGCCCATGTCACACAGGCATTGCAGAGCTACACCCCATGTGCATCAGCGTTGGTGTACAGAGACTCAACAGGAAAGATCCATGAAACAAACAGCAAATTACTAACATGTAAAGGGTGATGTCATTCCCAAAAGACCCAAGGTGCAACCTACCGTGTGTCTGCAGCAAGTGTCTGCTCGGGATCTTCTGAGGCTGGCAAAGGCCACAACACATCACAGTGAAGGGAAAAGATGTCATCAAAATGTGTAGAATTACCATGTCCCCATGTCCAGTCACTGTTGATGCATATCCAAATTATGGCGATATCTGTGATACATAAATGCTGTTGCGCAGTGGTCTGTCAGCACACAAGAGATAGGTCAGCTCACAACACACAACACATGCTCACAATATCCACAAGGTCAACAGCAGTAAGGTAGAGATAGCACAGTCACCACCATTCCACAGGTGTACAGACCCCTCACACCACATGATAATGCAAAATGCCTGCAGATTGTATCATCATACAACCAACCCAAAAATACACACACACACAGTATGCTAAGGAGAGCATGCCACCAGTAGCATAAGGCATGTATGTGCACAATTGGAGATTACTGGAGATAAAGGCTTGTCAAATGCAATGATACACTGCTGTTGGCTGATGCTACAATGTCAGGGAAAGGTGTATGTGCAGCCCACAACCAGAACACCAAGGACCTGCAGACACACGCAGCTCTGTTGGAGGTGTTCCAGAGACAGTGCTGGAGACGACAAACTTGCCAGGCACACAGGTGGATATGTGTGCCAACAGCAACATATGGGGTATGGAGGGCAGCGCAAACAGGTGAACAACAACATATGTGCACTATGACAGATTACCTCAGACATGTGCTCCCCCTTATTGTCCTCACAGACAAATTACCTGTAGGTCCACCTACCCCAGACTACTGCATGTTGAATGACGTACAGTCAGCTGGCACTGCACCAAACCACCAGGAGGGTCACCAAGGAAGTCCTGTGGATTGAGAAACATAAGAGAAACATACATATGTCATGTTGGAGCTGTGCAGCGCACACAGCACCTTCACGTTCTCAGCTCTCATAGCCCCCAAGATCCTATACAGACTGGCTGTTTTCCATCACACGGTACCGACTCGATTCATGCTAAAGTTCTCACTGAAGTGTGTGTGGCAAAATACAAGGGCCCATACTTTGTCTGTCCCCATCCTGACCTCTCTGCTGCCTCCAAAACTGTTGAACACAACCGTCTCCTTCCTACTGTGTGCCTGCTCGTCTCTAAGGCCTCTGTACTATCCTGCACCTCCCATATCACTCCCACTGCCCCTTAAGTGTGTGTTCTAGTGGATCCATGTCCTCTGCTACCCTGCTGCCAGTTTCTGTACCACAGGGATATATCCAGGGGCTGCTTCCTTTCCCTCTTTCAATATCCAGTTCCTTGTTGTGGCTATCTCATCCCTTGACTTACATTACCAGCTGTGTGTTGATGAGTTGCAAATATATCTCTCCACGCCTGAGCTATTTCTGCCAAACCACACACTGATGTCTGTTTGCCACCTGACATTGCTGGCTGCATGTCACCCCACTGCATGAAATTTACTATGGCAAAGAACAGATATCCCAGATTTTCACCTAAACCCTACCCTCCCATTACAGCATCTGTGTGTGGGTGGCCACACCTTCCTTTCTCCAGGGTCCTCAATGTAGGGGTTGTCTTGTACTCCACTTTCCTCCTCTCCACACATACCCAGCTTTAGCTGAGACTTGGAGTTTCTTTCTAGATGACATCAGCTATATTTCCCCAGTCTCCCCTGAACACACAACTAAAATGCCATCCCACCCCTTAATCAGCTCCCGGCTTGCCTACTGTAATCTACATCTTGCTGATCTTCCTTTGAATCATCTGTGTCTGTGTGGAAATATGCAACACTGCACTGCATGGCCAATCTACCGCCAGATGCATAATGGCAATAATACGCCCCCTGTCATGACACCTCACAGGCTTCTTATCCATCTCCGCATCCATGTCAAGGCTCGCCTGCTGACCCATACATGCAGTCACACTGTGGCTTTGCAGTATCTTTCCTTGATGATCTCAAATACCACTAATACAACTACTACTGAGCATGTATATGGTGCTACCCGTCATATGTAGCGCTATACCGAAACAAGTAACACACAGTCCCTGCTCAGCAGAGCATACAATCCAATCAAGTGCCTCATATTACAAAATGTGAACTACACACGTCTAGGCAGCTGGTCCCATCTATGGGCCGCTCACCTTCTGCTAACCCTAGACTACACACCTTTCACCTTGCTGCACCCAAAGGCTGGAACTAACTACCTGTGGCTGTACATCAGCCCCTTTCCCAAACAGCTACAAATCATGTGTGACAGCTTACCACCTCCCCCAAGCCTACTAATCCTAACACACATAATCCACCTCCACCCGCTGTGGTGCCCTGCTCACATCTTCTGTGTTTGAATCATGACTAGATTGTAAAATCTGATGGCCAGGCATTGTCTCTCATATGTCAGTGCAGTGTTGTGTCTTTCTGCTATTGTGATACAAATGTTCACCAGTAGTAGTAGTAAACACATATGTAAAGAAATGTATGTTCCAACATATGCAGTACTTACATGAGAAGACCTCCTCAATCACCCGCCACCTGACTGCTGTGCCTTCACTTGTGTCAACATGGCCACGTACAGGAGGGCACGTAGGATCATCTTCCAGATCCTCATTAATTTGGACATGCAGATCGTGCCTGAGAGCAATGTTGTGCAGGATGTAACAGGCTATAATGATCTCTGCCACAGTCTTGGGTGTGTATTGTAAGGCCCCACCGGTCCTATCCAGACACCTAGACTTTTCACGCTCTATGACGGAGTGGCTGAAGGCATGGGCCTCATTGTACCTCATCTCTGCACATGTCCGTGGTTGACGCACAGGGGTCAGCAACCGGGGTGACACCCACATCCTGCATCACCTGCAGAAAGAAATGTGGAACGTTAAAGCAGGAGCTGATGTCCACACACATGGCGAAAAGTATGTACGTGCAAACCAAAAGCACAAACAATTCTGACACAAACATATGACATCACATGATGGGCCACCACAACTATGCAGCAACGTTTGAAGGTCTTACACACAAAACGAGGGGTAGGTGTAAGGATTGCAATCAACATAATCTGTAACCACGACATAAATGCTAGCGTGCATCCTACCATCAACACACAGCACCGTAGCAAGGAAGAGCTGGAGGGCACTCCCCCCCCCCCCCAACATTAGATCACGCACAGACAGATGAGATACACACACAACTAGGGATACACTCCAAAGACAGACATGTGCACATACGGTTAGTCATAGGATCACCATGTGTATGTCAGAGATGCGAAATACCCACCCAGCAGTATACAGTCCTCATACTGTCCTGTCTCAAATTGTATGAATAGTGCCGAGTGATGCAGGATATAGGAGTCATGGGTGGACCCTGCAAACCTAGGGACTACATTCCGAATATGCATATCTGCATCACATACAACCTGAACATTCAGGGAATGGTAGTGTTTGTGGTTGCGGAACACTGCCTTCCTGTCTCTGGGCGGGTCAGGGCAACATGTGTGCAATCAATAGCTCCCATCACGTGTGGTATCCCGGCAAAAGCCTCAAAGGCCTGGTTCAGGGTTCCCCACTGTTTCCTAGTGTTGGGAATGGCAATGTAATTCCCCACCCAGCTGATCATGGCATGCAGTACCTGCTGGAGACAACGTGAGAAGGTGGAGCGGCTCATGCCACCCACTGTGGCCACAGGTGACTGGAAGCAACCAGAGGGAAAGAAATGTAGGGCACCAAGGAGCTTGACCAAACTCGGTATGGCATGTGACCGACCAGTCAGGGGTTCAAGGTCAGGTCTTAGATCCTCATAGAGCTCCCTAATAGCCCCTGTGCTCAGGAGGTAGAGGGAGATGACCTGGTCCTCATGCATGTCCTGGAGCTGGGCCCTGGACCTGTAGAGGCGAGGCTGGTGAGCCTGCAATTCTGCACGCCTCCTGCGCTGTGCCCGCATAGCCCCTGCCTGGCCTGCCCCCACAGCTGCAGATCTGTGTTGCAGCAGGACTGCGCCCATGCCCTATGTCTCAGCCCATGGACATCATCTCCCCTGTCAGGCAACCGCAGCCCCTGCACACCTCCCAGTGCACATGCAGCAACCACAAAGCCTGCCATACACTCAACCCCCTCACCTCCTCTAACTCACACAAATCCAGCCACTCACCCCTCCCACCACTCACCAACACACACAACTCCACCAGCACTCATCAACCCCACCACTCTCCACACCAAACCTGCCTCTGAAACTCTCCATGTTTCATCAACAACCAACACCGCATGCCTCATCACCCTCATCTACCCAAATCCCTCAGTGTGTACCATGTGTGCATGTGTATTTATTTTTTTTACGTCTGCGTGTCCTTGTGCACGTTGCTGATGCGCAGCAGTGCAAGTGTGGCAGCTGCGTGTGTTGCGCATGTGCAGGGGAGATGCAGAAGGTGCGTGCGCGGGACCCATGTGATGACTTCCGCTATGCACATGTGACATGAGGCCGGCCGCATGTGCATAACGGCACACAGCACATGCACACATCTCATGCTCACACACATGCACAGCGCATGCGCAATGTGGTGTCCCCACGCACGCAACTCCTGCATCTCTGCTGCACATGTGCAATGCGCGCAGCCTCCACGCTCACACTGCTGTGCATGTGCAACGTGCACAAGGATGCGCAGACGATAAAAAACACATAAATACACATGCACACATGGTACACGCTGAGGGTTTTGTGCAGGCGATGGAGACAGAAGGCGAGGTGTAGAGCAGGCGAGGGTGAGGTCAGGACTATAACAGGTGAGGAGAGGTGTGTTGCGGAGCAGGTGAGAGAGAGAGAGGAGGGGAGGCGAGGAGCAGGTGAGAGAAACAGGAGGTGAGTTGAGGAGCAGGCGGCAGGGAGAGGAGGGGAGGTGAGGAGCAGCCATGAGGAGGAGCAGAGGAGCCAAGGGGCAGGGGAGGAGAGATTAGGTGAGGAACGGGAGGGGTGAGGATGTGTGACAGGAGGGAGAGGGCACAGAGGGCAGGGAGATGGAGCGACAGGACATGGCAGGAGGGGAGGAGGGGGGACACAAGTTCAGCGGGACCCAGAGCTGGCAGGGAGAGGTGGGCCTGTGGTGGTGGCTGCAAGCCCATCGGGTGTGTCACAGCCCACCCAGTGGCCACCCAGTGCCAAACATAGGCATATACCGGTACCAGCTGAGGAACGGAGGAGGGCTGTTAGACTCAGCCAGCAGGAAAACAACATTCTGCTGGCCAGTGTTTTGGAGTTGTATGAGGTGCTCTATGGCCGGCTGAGCACCAGCACCAATGTGGGCACACGCATACATGTGTGGGAGGAGATCCAGAAGGCCGTAGCCCAGGCAGGGGGACCATCTAGGGACATGGATAGACTGCAGAGAAGATTTAATGACATTAAGCGTGGTGTCCGTGCACACATGGTGGCAGAGAGGTGACATGCCATGGGCACCGGAGGGGGGTGCCCCCTTTTCCCCAACCCTGACACCCCTGGAGCAGGAACTTGCAGACTGTCTTGGCCCCATCTACCTGCGTGGACTGCCTGAAGCGCTGGACACTGCCCATCCACAGGCAGATAGATCAGAGATATGCAGCACACGTACAGCTCACGGCCCAGCACATGCCGGCCATGGATGAGAAGGTGGGGGCCTATGTCCTGAGAATATGTGTGCCCTAACACAGGGAACTGGGGGCCACAAATCCAGCAAAACATGGCTGGGTAGGTACAGGGTGGGTGTGACAGGTACCTGGGGCTGTGTGCACGACAGCCACAGTCCTGGACATCGTAGAGCACTGCACAGGTGTACAGAACTTGGGGGGGGGGGCATTCCCTCAGCCAGGAGGAGTGCCACCTTTCCTCCACTGCGCATGAGTGGGGAGGATGACCATACATACAGGGAGGGCCCAACACCCTCCACCCCATGAACCCAGCACATGCAGCAGCTATTCGTAGCTGGCATATAGGTCACACAGAACATCATACATCTGCAGCCAGCCATGCACAACAATATGACAGGGGGACTCAGACAGGAGGGACATACAACTAGGCCAGAACACATTGACCTGGGGGGACCCACACACAACACCTATGACATGTGTTTGAGATTATCTGTCCAGGGACATATCCCAGACCAGTGACAGAGGAAGGCCTATCACACTGATGGCGAGGTAGATGCAAACAAACACCAACGACCACATCACACAGATATCAGACACATAACATTCTGTCATTGGCCAACACACAGTGGGGATCCCTCAACCACCCTCACTAGACATTGGGGTGCACATTGCCACAGCCGTACCAACTACACCTAGCCATAACCCCACACTAACTGGGGCAGCACTTATACAGGTACCGTAGTGCCGCAGACACATTGCAATGACCCCCACCCATGGTGCAACCACATTCCCAGCATCACTCCACCCATCCCCCAAAACAATCCACCACACACACTGAGTATGTGATAGCTGTCCACCCACACAGCACAGTGGCTACCAAGGCAGCAGTCCCCACACACATCTGGCTGACCCGGACGAATGCTGCACCACCTACTGTGCATACCACTCAGGACAATGCATACACCTTGCTCACACACACTATGACAGGCCACAATCCCACTCAGGGCTCCCACATGCACCCTGGCCACATGTAGCACTGAGCCCACATCCAAGGTCACATGCACAGTGCATACCTAGTGCTGCATATAGTGGGCCCGGCAGTCACCTCCCCATCCCTCCAAACATAACAGAAAATGTGTCACAGCTACACCAGTGCAAGAGGCTGCCCCTCCCCCCCCCCCGTCAGGTACAGTTCACAGTACGCACATGTTCTGTCCCCATTGTAGGCGTAGTAAAAGCAGGTACAGGCCGACATCACATTGCTTTTGGTGGGGATGTACTACACAGGTGTACATATTTGCCCTGCGGAAACTCATCTTTGCTGTGTACCCTGTTCCACCCCCCAGGTGACATCCAGGCCATGGAGGCATATGGGGAGGAGGATATGCTGGTGCCAGAGGATGCTGAGGGGCCAGAGGCCAGCGAGTCAGGGGACATGGCCAGCACTGGCGGGGAGACCCCAGGAAAGAATGTGGTGCCCAAGGCAGAGGACAGGGCAGCAGATGCCGATGCACAAGTGGGGGCCAGTAGCAGCAGCACACAGGCTGTGGAGGATGCAGAGTCGCAAGGGAGTCACCACACAATGCAG
This sequence comes from Ichthyophis bannanicus, assembly GCA_033557465.1. Lineage (NCBI taxonomy): Eukaryota > Metazoa > Chordata > Amphibia > Gymnophiona > Ichthyophiidae > Ichthyophis > Ichthyophis bannanicus. The sequence goes on from CM066033.1 coordinate 1,258,418,795, forward strand.
GCGCCGGGGACATCAGGAACCCCACACAGCAGCATGGATGTCATCCTTGCAGAGCTGCGGGCTCCTTCTGCCTCATCAAGGCATGATGTGGAAGGTAGGTAACAGAATATACAACAAGCCCCCTGGGGGTTGACATAACATCCACAATGACATTCCATGTGCTCCCCAATATTATGACACCATAGCACGTAGGTTTGTATGTTTAGTGGGGGTCTGTGCCATGTGCACTCCCCCCCCCTTGTAGCATGGGTCATCTGGTGTCATCATGTTAATGAGCTCATACATCCGCCCACTATTCACCACCAAATATCCCAAGGTGACGTACAGTGGTACACACCTACTCCAGATCACCTATACAGCTTACTCGGCGGACCCCTCTCCCTGGGTAATGGTAACTAGCATAGATAGTAGGAATAATCAGTACTATGCATCAGGTTTAGAGCAAACAGCGCCCCCCAGATATCTATCTATGTGCCATGAATCCCCACGTTATCCGGCCTACCCATACGACCAGTGCGCATATCAAGCAGTGACACAATGAACTGCAACACAGCACCATGTGTCATATCTGTGATTCCCTCGACCCCTCAGCAGGATCATTTCCTGGGCTGCAGATGGATCATGGGACACACAGATGTAAACATGGTACTGCATTGCTAGTCATCGCATACATGATTGCTCTGCGGACCAGTCTGTTGGGATATGCCAGACATGTGCATGAGTCACGGTGGGGGGTGCAGCACATGTCTCACACATCACCTTGTGTCTCACCCACAGCCACTTGTCAGGCTCTGATGGCCATTCAGTAGGAGGTGAGCCAGCTGCACGCCACAGCTGAGATGAAGGCAGAAGTGCTAGTGCGCATAGCAGATGCCCAGGAGGCCATGGCTCGGTGTCCCCAGCAGCCAGCACCAGCACCAGAGGCGGCACCAGCGTACCCAGCACAGAGGGGTGGGTTGGCCCGTGGGCACCGTGGACATGGGCGGAGACACAGGATGTGAGGTTGGGGAACAGGTCACCACATCTGTTACAATAAAAACATCATAACCTATTTATACCTATGTGTACGTCTCCAGTGTGTGCCACTGTGCTCCCCTGCGTACCCTGCAACCCATGTTATCACCCTGGCCACATGTGCATCCCCATTTCCCATAGGGGTGTGGTGTCTGCACTGTCACCAGTCACCGCCCATATGTTATACTATTCCCTGTGTGCCATGCACCATACCATGTGAGTGCCCTTCTACCTATTTGTGTGGGTATACCTTACTCGCCCATCAACCAGCAATATATTTATGGTGGTACATGTATGTTTTACGGATCTGTCACTCTCTCACACCCCATATGCTCTACATTAGTCTACCAACATGTGTGACCATCCTCTCTGCCCACACCAGAGCCTATGTGGCTGTCTACACACATATGCTTGCGGGGGCACAGGCAGACAAAGGTTACTACAGTCAGCTGGTTACTCATCCCCAGCACTTGCAGTGAGCCATTGCTCATCCTCCTGACCAACACCCACCTGTCACGTCCTCACCAGCTATCCCCCTGTGCAGCTCCTGAGTACAGCAGTCCCTCCTATCCTTCCTGCCACATACCTGCTGCTAGCCTTTCCCTCCATTCCCCCCTGAGCATGGTGCATCAGATATGCAGCTTATACATCACAGGCAGCATGCATGTGACCATAGCTGCTGGGACACACAGCACATTGGTACATCACAGAGGCACCAGGGGACACAGATGCCTATGCACATGGGCAGCCCCCATACTTGAGTGTGGAGATGGTCCATGTATGTTACCTATGTCTAACATGCATACACATAGGGATCTACACACATGTCTCATGCTCACGTCAACAGTCTGTCTGTAAGGGAGACATGTGACCATTGTGCTGTATTTACAAACTAGTTTACTTTTACATTTACAATGGGTAATATGTACATAAAACCCCATGTTGTGTCCTGGGTGACAGGACAGCACAGGGCACAAATGTGGGTGCCCCTGTGGCCCTCAAATGCTCCTGGGATGCCCATCAGGGGATGGCTGTTGAGATGCACCGCCCATACCAGCTGCATGTGCATCTCGGCAGCCAGCCATTGAATGGCGCCTGCCAGCCACTGGATGGTGCGGTCCTGGGACCACTGGCATTGCAGCACACCACCCACTGCCACAGACAGGTCCCGCATGCACCTGCCACCACATCCACACCAGGTGCCCGGTGTTTGTGTGGTGGCATGTGCGTGGACCCTGTCTGTGGCAATGGGTGGTGATGCTACACCAAGGCGGCCAACAATGCTATACACATGTGGCAGCTGGCAGGGCCCCACAGTGCCCTGTGCTGTCCTGTGTCCCCTCCCACCCACAGGGCTACCCTCCCCCCCTGACACCTCCCACCCACCCTCTCCTTCGCCCCCCTCCCCACTCTCCTCCTCCTCCACCTCCTCCTACTCTGCCTCCTCCTCCTCCTCCCCCTTGCCCTCCTCACCTCCTGCTGCATATAACACACCCTCCCCCTCCCCTCCCTCCCGCCCCACCCCACCCTCCGCCCCTCCATGTTGTCTTCTTCCGCTTCAGCCTCTGCCCCCTCTCCTACTCCTCCTCCTATGGCTGGACTGGAGCTGTGGGGCCTGTTCTGGGGGGCCCTGATGTAGATGGGCCCTCACCAGAAGCAGCATCCTCTGTGGAGGAAGACAGTCATTAGCACACCATCATGTGAGTCAACACCACATAAACATAGTTTGGCCTCCCACAGGCTGTTTGGCCACTGTGATATGCTGTATTGCGCTGCAGAGGCCGCAACACTCACTGCCACTTTGCTCCAGTGCCCTCCTTTGGAGGCAGGCAAGGACATCTGAGCAGTGCAGTCGCAACTTCCATCCCTTAATCCGTAGGTTCTCTACCTGGGGGGGGAAAGCAATGGGTGGGAGCATTAGGGGCCAGATATCTCTGGTGGGTGCCCAATGCATATCACACATCACTGTGAGCAGCAGGGTGCTGCTGCTGCTGCTCTGACCAGTGTGTCCTCTACTACCTGTTGCCAGCGCCGCCTGCATATGTGGCTGTGGGTCTGGGCATGTATGGGGTATCACCGATGTGTACTGTGCGCAACCCCCAGACTACCCATACCCTGTTCCTGCACTCTCCTTGCATGACATGGCAGCACCATGCCATGTGTGGGGTGGGCATGCTGGTCTCCAGGGGAGGTGTTTCCTACCTCCCTGTGTGGTCCGGCACACACTTGTGTGTTTTCCTGGCCTACACACATCAGCCGACACACCCGCCATGGCACCATGATATCTTTACAAAACATGTGTGATGTGTTCTGAGATAGAGCAGGAGGTGGGTAGCCCTGAACACATCGCCAGGCACCACTACCATGACACCAGGCTTTCTACTATACCTCTATGGTCAGGACTAAGGCCTCCTGTGAATAGGGCAGTTGTGGGCGAATGCAACAGGAGCATGGACCACCACACCTAGCTGAGCTATTAACATCTGTCATCTGGTCTGGGGCCTCCTGGAGTTAGGGCAGAGCTGTGAAACCCCAACAGATGCAGGTAACCTAACACCAGTATCTATAATGGTCCTCTGTGATCAGGTATGGGCCTCCTGGGGATAGGGCAGATGTGTGAACCTTGCAACAGCAGCAACTACCATACCAGCAGGATGAGTAAGAGACCTCTGTAAGCAGGTCGGGGCTTCCTGGAGGTAGGGTGGATTTAGACACATCAACAGCAGCAACTACCATACCAACAGCACTTATTACAGACCTCTGTGATCAGGTCTGGGCCTCCTGGGATAGGGCAGATGTGTGAACCTGAAACTGCTTAAACTACCATAATAACTGGATTTATTACAGACCATTGTAAACAGGTCTCAGGACTCCTGGGGGTAGGGTGGATTTGAACACATCAACAGCAGCACCTACCATACCAACAGGATCTATAACAGACCTGTGTAATCAGGTCTGGGCCTCCTGGGGATAGGGCAGATGTGTGAACCTGCAACTGCATAAACTACCATAATAACTGGATTTATTACAGACACATCAACAGCAGCACCTACCATACCAACAGGATCTATAACAGACCTGTGTAATCAGATCTGGGCCTCCTGGGAATTGGGCAGATGTGTGACCTGAAACTGCACAAACTACCATAACAGCATGCTGTTTAACATACCTATTTGGGCAAGTCTACAGCCTCCTGGGGGTGGGGTGGATTGGAAAACATCAACAGCAGCACCTACCTTTAGAGGCGGAGCCTGCGAGGTCCCAGCATGGCCACGTAAGAGAGACTCTCCTGGCCCCAGTCAACGAATCCTGGTTTTTCAGCAACTTTACCTAACAGTACGAATTGGAGAGGTAACGCACGGATATGTCAGCAGGCAAGCAGACCCGTTTGGATTTCGCCGCTGCAGTGTCGTCCGGTACTAAAAGATCCAAAACTGACCCGCTTTCTCCACAAAAGATGGCGTCTTCCCAAGATGCGGCAGAGGGATTGCAGGAGATCCTTAAAGAGGTGCGAGCGGTCCGCTGTCGAGTAGACTCAAATGGGGAATCCCTTGTCGCACTGCAAACGGACCTGAAAGAGCTTGCTGCCCAAATGCAACAGCTAACGCAAAGAGTCGACAAAGTGGGAAGGGTTACAGCGGTTAACGTTCAGGTGCATGAGGTAACCCGACCCAGCCCAGTATGGTCATTTAATAGAGCATGGCTGGCAGAGCCTTCGTTTCAGAATGAACTAAGGGATGCAATCAGGTCTTACTTTTTGGTTAACAAATTGGGCGATACTGCATGTTGGGCCTGGTGGGAGGCATTTAAGGCCTCGCTCAGGGCAACCATCACCAGTTACAAGATCAAAGAGGCGAAAAGGAGAAAGGCTCAGCTAATAACTTTGGAAAATCAGATTAAAGCAGGGGAGAGGCTGTGGATTAGGCACCCTAACCCAGGGATTCTACTTAGGTCACAAAGATTAAGATTTCAATACAATGAGGCATTGAGCTCCGAAGTAGAGCAAATAATGTTGAAGCAATCTGCCAGGTATCATGTAGAATAGAATAAGGCTAGTAAGCTCTTGGCGAGTACCCTGAGAGGGAAGAGAGAAAAATCAAGGATCGTTTCTCTTGTAGACGAAAATCAGACAAGACTGGACAATGATGATCAAATTTTAGAAGAATTTTCAAAATTCTACTCTAAATTGTACTCCTCAGAGGTAAAGGCAGACCCAGAAGCGTTTGCAAGTTTTCTGGATAAATTGGATCATCCTACCTTGGAGGTCCAACAAGCCCAACGGCTAGGTGAGTCTCTTTCTAGGAAGGAGATCTCCACGGCCATTAAGGCCATGGCGATGGGGAAAGCTGCAGGCCCTGATGGGATACCAGCCGAACTCTATAAAGTATTGAGTGCAGAGGTGATCCCATACCTAATGCTATATTACGGTGAACCAGAGAAAGGGCCTGGACACCCCGGTAACTTCTCAGAAGCCACGATAGTAGTCCTAGAGAAACCTGGAAAGGATCCCAATAATGTCATGAACTACAGACCCATATCCTTGTTAAACGCAGATTATAAGATATACACGAGTGTCTTGGCAAAGCGGCTAGCAACGGTCATTGGGGAGCTAGTCCACCCTGACCAATGCGGCTTTGTTCCAGGCAAGTCCACCTCAGACAATGCCAGGCTGCTATGTAACCTGCTTGATAGGGCTGCCATAGATGTGTCCCCTTTTGTTGCACTCTCCCTAGACGCCGAAAAAGCATTCGACAGGTTGGAATGACCCTTTCTCTTTGCCGTATTGAAATGGTTTGGTTTAGGGGAGGACTTCATAGGCAAGGTCAGGATTCTATATGCCAGAACCAGTGCCAGGGTCCTTGCCAATGGCGTTCTGCACCGCCCCTTCTCACTGCATAGGGGCACCAGGCAGGGCTGCCCCCTCTCCCCACTACGTTTTGATCTTGCACTAGAGCCCTTAGCCATAGCAATCCGACAAAGCGAAGACATCAAGGGCTTTAATTTTAGAGGTCTGCAAGTGAAGCTATCTGCGTATGTGGACGATCTTTTGCTGTTTACACAGCCCTCGGAGATCCCTCAGATTTTGACGTTAATAAATGGGTACTCGAGTATCTCAGGATATAAGATTAACTGGGCTAAGTCCGTAGACTTTCCGCTTAACAGCTGCTCGACTGCAGGGCTGATGGCCCCATTCCCGTTTAGGTGGGAACCAGGAAGTATCAAATACTTAGGTACCTGGTATAGTGCGTCAGTTGACCGCACCATTCACGTAAACATGGAGGAGCTCCTCCGAACGGTTCGCCAAAAGATACTGGCATGGTCTCCCCTGCATTTTACTTGGTGGGGAAGACTGGAAATTATTAAAATGGTGTTGACACCTAGGATCAACTATGTGCTAGGTATGCTTCCCTTCTCTTTTCCGGTAGAGGCATATGCAACTCTAGAGAGAAGTCTAATGAGGTTTCTATGGAAAGATGCTCAACCCAGAATTGCTAGTAAGAAACTAAAAGCCCCCAAGGAGAAAGGTGGTGTCCACTTCCCTGATTTCCAATGGTATCACCATGCCCTTCTCTTAAGGCAGGGAGCAGTATGGTTAGATACTGAAGACATGGCCCAAAGCCCAAGTTGGCTAAAAGTAGAAGCTCACATTGCGGCCCCTTACCCGTTGAGACATATGCTAGGGATGCTGCATCCAGAGGAAGGAGCAATGGGGGCGGTGATTCGGGCCACTCAGGATGCCTTTCTAAAATTGAAGCAGTTAGCTGGTAATGATGGGCTGCCCTCTAAACTGACCCCGCTGTGGTGGAACCCGCAATTTAAAGTTAGAGGACGGAGATTTGCATGGAAAATCTGGCAAGAACAGGGGGTGTGGACGCTGGGCCACTTAGTGGGGAAAAACGGCTGGAAAGATTTTATCTCCTTAAGAGGAGAATTTTCCCTGCCTCAGAGCTGTTACTTTCAATGGCTGCAGATCAAGCATTGCATAATAGCAGCCAAAGTTAAAATTAATGAACTAGTAGATGAGGGAACACTAATCAAAAATATCAAAGCAATGTATGGTCGGAGGGGAATAATCTCAGGGCTATATGCCTTGTTTAGGGATTATGCCTGCAAAAGCCCAAGGGGACTCTATAAGGTGTGGGAGTCAGATCTATCCCTAACACTGCATACTAGCTCATGGAAGAAGTTGTGGGGTCAGGGCCACACGTTCGGCGTCCATCACACAATCGATGTATTTCCTGCTACACAGGGCTTATATCACGCCTGCAAAACTCTCAAAGTGGGATAAGTCATTTACAGGGACATGTTGGTCCTGTCAGCGAGAGATAGGCACATTCACGCATATGTTCTGTGACTGCCCTTTTGTATAGCAATTCCGGAAGGCGATCTGGGGTAAAATTCAAGGAATTTTGGATATATCAGATAAGCTCTCTAAGAATGCAGTTTTCCTGAGATCCGTAGGACTACCCCAGGCTAGGTGTAAGGAGAAAGCCTTTCTGTTAAATTTTCTGATGGCTGTGGCTCTCAAGATGATCCTGTTAAATTGGAAAAATCTCGCAAACTTGCATCAGGGAGAATGGTGGAGTCTTGTATGCCAATACGCCAAATATGAAAGGTTGTATAGTAAACTCCATCACCCCGATAAAGGGGAACTAAGCTATGATAGATGGTCTCTTCTGGATCAATATATTGCCCGGTCAGAAGTTGCTTAAATTAGAGACCACAGTGTTGTGCTGTAATAATCAAGGTGGGACACGTTTAGGCAGAGGGCTAGAGAGTAGACTCGTGAAGGCTCCCCTAAATCCGACTATGTTGTTTTTTCCTCTCCTTGAGATCCTGGGAAGGGTGGGGGGGTGGGAGGGTGGGTATACGGGGAGTTGTAACTTTGTGTTGTCATTGTTTTAATAGCTGTTTTATGTAATATGTGCGATGTTTATATGTTGGAAAATTGCATAAATAAAATCTTTAAAAAAAAAACAGCAGCACCTACCATACCAACAGGATCTATAACAGACCTGTGTAATCAGGTCTGGGCCTCCTGGGGATAGGGCAGATGTGTGACCTGAAACTGTAGAAACTACCATGACAGCATGCTGTTTAACAGACCTCTTTAGGTGGGTCTAACCCTCCTGGGTTGGGGTGGATTGGAATACATCAACAGCAGCACCTACCATACCAACAGGATCTATAACAGACCTGTGTCATCAGGTCTGGGCCTCCTGGGGATAGGGCAGATGTGTGAACCTGCAACTGCATAAACTACCATAATAAATGGATTTATTACAGACCTTTGTAAACAGGTCTTAGGACTCCTGGGGGTAGGGTGGATTTGAACACATCAACGGCAGCAACTACCATAACACCAGGGTGACTAACAGACCATTCTCATCAGGTCTCAGGCCTCCTGGGGGTACGGCAGATGTCTTAACCTGCAACTGCTTAAACTATCATAATAACAGGATTCATTACCTACCTCTGTAATCAGGTCTCAGGGCTCCTGGGGTTAGGGCATATATGTGAACCTGCAACTGCATAAACTACCATAATGACAGGATTTATGAAAGAAACTCTGTAATCAGATCTCAGGCCTCCTGGGGGTAGGGCAGATGTCTTAAACTGCAACTGCTTAAACTACCATAGCAACAGGATTCATTACAGACCTCTGTAATCAGGTCTCAGGCCTCCTGGGGGTAGGGCAGATGTCTTAACATAACTACCATAACAACAGGATTCATTACAGACCTCTGTAATCAGGTCTCATGACTCCTTGGGGTAAGGCATATGTGTGACCTGAAACTGTATAAACTACCATAACAGCATGCTGTTTAACAGACATCTTTAGGTGGGTCTAAGGCCTTCTGGAGGTGGGGTGGATTGGAACACATCAACGGCAGCACCTACCATACCAACAGGATCTATTACAGACCTGTGTCATCAGTAGGGTTACCAACTTTTTCACCGAGAAAAACCCGACACCTGTGGCTCGCCATGCTCCACCCATTCTCCGCCCCTAGTCCCACCCCTGCCCTGCCCCCAGCCCCACCCACAAAAATTACCGAGGATACGTGTAGGCTAACTTCCTTGGTCAGATAATAATTAAACTGGGAACCCCAAAATCCAAACATGAAATGTACAACACTGGAGAAATAAAACTATAAAGTAATTTCCTCTTGCACTAAACAAAAACGCAAAGATGTTATCAATACACACTTCCCAGACCAAACATATTCCAGCTAATAAATTCAAAATAAAAAGTATTTTTCTACCTTCTGTTTGGGCGTTTTATTTTTCAGTTGCAATTGCTCCAGTCACTTTCTTCTGGTTTCTTCGTGTCTTTTTCGAGCTATCCATTTGTCCTTTCTTCTCTTTTAGATGTTTTCCATTCTCTCTATATATCTGCTTTAACATACTGATTGTTTCCCTTTTGCTCTTTCCCCCAATTCTTTCCTTATTCCTTTATCATCCATTTAAATTTCACCCTTCCATTCTCAAGCCCCTCACTCTCCCAATATCCAGCCCATCATAGACTTTTCTTCCACACAAAATATTTTTCCCCTCTCCACTCATTCCCCATCTATTCTAGTCCTCCCCCAAAATCAGTTCCCTTATAGTTCTAGACCCACCCATCATCCACTCCCTTCTAATCCCATTCTCCCATACCCCACATCAGCCCATTTCCAGTCCTATTCCAGCTCTTCATCAGCCCATTTCCAGTGCTAGCCCTCACATCACAGACCATTTCCAGTCCTAGACCCCCCCCCCAATCACAGCCCATTTCCAGTCCAAGTCCCCCATCACAGCCTATTTCCAGTCCTAGGCCCCCCCCCATCACATCCTATTTGCAGTCGGAGTCCCCCCGCACCATCACAGCCCATTTGCAGTCCTACCCCCCCCCCCCACCATCACAGTCCATTTGCAGTCCTAGGCCCCCTAATCACAGCCTATTTCCAGTCCAAGTTCCCCCTCCATCCACCATAGCCCATTTCCCGGCCCGGTTCCCCCCCCCCCCCCCATAGCCCTTTTCCAGTCCAGGTCCCCCTCCCCATCACAACCCATTTCCAGTCCATGTCCCCCCCCCCCCACATAGCCCTTTTACAGTCCAGGTCCCCCTCCCCATCACAGCCCATTTCTTTCCAGTCCAGTGCCCCCCCATAGCCCTTTTCCAGTCCAGGTCCCCCCCTTCACAACCCATTTCCAGTCCAAGTCCCCCTAATCACTGCCTATTTCCTGTCCACGTTCCCCCTCCCTCTGCCATAGCCCATTTCCAGTCCAAGTTCCCCCCACCCATAGCCCTCTTCCAGTCCAAGTTCCCCCCCCCCCAGCCCTTTTCCAGTCCAGGTCCCCCTCCCCATCAAAACCCATTTCCAGTCCATGTCCCCCCACCATAGCCCTTTTACACTCCACGTCCCCTCCCATCACAGCCAATTTCTTTCCAGTGAAATTTCCCCCCCCCCCATAGCCCTTTTCTGGTCCAGGTCCCCCCCCCCATCACAACCCATTTCCAGTCAAATTCCCCCCTCCTAGCCCTTTTCCAGTCCAGGCCCCCTCCCCCCATCACAGCCCAGGCAGTCCTTGGCCTCCCCCCCCCCCCAAAACCGCGGCTGTCTGAGGCTTTAGAGGGAGCCGGGGAAGCCCGCGCGAGGCCCCGGCTCCCTCTGAACAGCCACCTGCGTGAAGAGCCTTTTCCTTCACGCTGGCGGCTGTTCCTGTGAAGCCGCGAATGCTGGGAAAGGTTAAAGGGCATTGCCTTTAACCTTTTCCACCATGGACCAGACCTGCAGCACACACCACAGACAGCAGAATGATGGTTATGGTGGAGCTCACTGAGCAAACTGTGCCTAATGTAGGAATTGATATCTGCCAGTTATCACAGGAAACGTTTGATAGCTGTGTACCATATACCCAGGTGTAGGGTGGCATTGCTAAGGTATGCAACTGCTAGTATTGGGAGATACAGGCAGGGCCCAATGTCCTGCTTCTCCAGGAGGCATTGGCCAATGGGGCCTGTGGTTGTGTCTGGCCCTGTTGGCTGCTGCTTTACGGCAGAGTTCCCCAACTCCAGTCCTGGTGTTCTAAACCTGTTCGGGTTTTCATGCTGTCCCTCATAAATATGCATGAGCTACATCTGCATACCATGGGGGTAGTGCATAGATATGCAGCACAGGCATCTTTATTAGAGGCAGCATGGAACCTGAATGGTGTGGGACCCTCCAGGACTACAAATGCGAGACTCTGCTCTGGGTAATGCGCAGTTTCTGATGTCTGTGTTTGGTGTGGTATAATATAGGCGTATTAACCATGCGTATGTTCTCTGCAATAAAGGGGTGTCATTACTATCACTGTTTAGTGGTGGGTAAAACTATGGGGACTGGGTTGGCAGGAGCCCCAGCTGGGATTTGAACCTGTGACCCTCTGGTCTTACAGGCACTGGCTGTGTCTGTTGCACCACACTGTGGCCACAGAGATGGTGCAGTCCCTGGAGTTAGTTAAAGCGGCCTGACGAGTCAGAAACCCTGCTCTGCACAGGTTTACTGTGGGCTCATTTACCTTGTATGGAGACAAAGGTGCACATAAACCTCAAAACAGACCTCAAAAAAAGGGGCAAACACCCATAACCAAGCTGGGCAACAATGATATCATTGGGCAACATTACACACCACTCCCAGGAAAGCTCCATCACAATGAAATGATCTTTGAAAGGGTCTACGGAGCGTAGACCCTTCCAAACATCATTTCTTTCTTTGGTGCTTTCCAGGGAGTGTTGTTCATTGTTGCCCATTTCTATCACTGTTGCCCAGCTGAATTGTGCTTTTTACAATGTTTCTTGTGGTCATTCTTAAGGTTTTATGGGAACTTTTGGTCTTTGCACTTGTATCACACTGCTCACGTTGTAGGTTTCCCCGGTTTTGCTGTACATTGCTGACGGAAATGGTTTCTCTTCCCTTTAATATGCCTTTAACGACAGGTTTTCATTCGTGTTGGGATTGAGCTCAGAAATTCAGCGCGTTAGTATGAGGGGAGCCTCTCCCCGCCCACTCTCTGCCCATTGACCCCTTCTCTCCGCCCACTCTCCACCTTCTGCGCTGTTTTAACGCGCCGCGGAGGTTTACGATCGTTAATTGCGGTTAACGCGCGTAAAGTACGTTTAACGATCGTTAGCACGTCAGAACGCGCGTTCGGATGTGCTAACGATTGTTAAACATACTTTACGCGCGTTAATCACGATTACCGCACTTTAGTAAACATCCCCCTTTGAGTGCTCTTTGCTGATTAGGTTACTTAGAGTTTTAAATGTGGTTATCAATGTTTTGTATACTATCCTACTTTGTATAGGCAGCCAGTGAAGGGATTCTAGTATTGGTGTTATATGTTGATGTGCGTGTACTTTCGTTATTATCCGAGCTGCTGCATTCTGGGCAAGTTGAATTCTTTTAATGTTTTGTTTTGTTATACCCAATAAAATTAGGTTAGCGAAGTCAAAGTGGGGGGTTATGATGGCTTGAATTATGCTGATGAAATCATGTATGTATACAAGGGGTCTTAGTTGTTTAAGGATTTTGAGTTTGAAATAGATTTTCTTTGTGGTGTTTCTAATGTGAGTGTCTAATGTAAGGTGTTTATCTAGAATAACACCTAGATATCTTACTTCATTTTTTATTTTAATTTCTTGGTTTTGAAGTGTTATGTGTGTAGGTGGAGTATAGGATTGGTTTTTGGTGACGATTAGCACTTCAGTTTTGGAGTGATTTATTTGGAGATTGTGGGTATTTAGCCAGGATGTGACTTCATTGAAGCAATCTGACAGAGTTTGCATCGGTAAGTTGGGAATCGTGAACGGAATGTACATCATGATATCATCTGCGTATAGATGATAGAGTACACCAAATTTTTTAAAGATATTGCAAACAGGTTTTATGTATATTTTAAATAGGAGTGCTGATAACGCTGATCCTTGAGGTAAACCTTGAGGTAAAGGGTCGGTTTGTGCGGTCGTTGTGTTGATTCCAACAATTATGTCCTCAATATGTTTCGCAGATGGCTTACAGAAGGTGGGCAGTAGGGCTGAGGATCTCAGCTCAAGTGCCATGGTAAGTGTAGGGGACTTATTGGTCTGACACAGTTTTGCTTTTAAGTAGTCGGCGAAGGCTTGGGGGTGGATCTGACTAAGTTGGTCTGGTACTGACTCTTTTGCAAGGTTCTTTACCATAGTGAACAGGTCATGTGGTTTATTTAAGGACCGTTTTAGAGTGTCAGTGTGGTATCTCCTCATGCTTTCAGATATTGCTTGGCGGTGTTTTTCTAGCTGAGTATTGTATGTCCTTAGGTCCTCAGTGGCGTGAGTTCGGTTCCAGCGTCTTTTGAGTTTTCTCAGGCAGAAGAGTGACGATCTAAGCTCTGTGGAGTACCAAACTGCAGAAGTTCTTTTCTTGGTAGGCTTGTTTGGTGGTGGTTGTAACGCAATGGAACTGAAATTTTCATTCCAGGTGGAAACCAACTCTTCAGGGTCGCGGGATGTTCGGTCTAAGATTAGGTCTTTGTCAAAGGCTCGGAACTTGCGTGGAGCTGTTTTGAGGCTGCTGGAGTTATCAACACTCTTCTGAAGTTTGTTGGGTAGAGATATTTGGAACACAATTAACATGTGGTCTGACCAGGGGACTGCAGTAGTGGACAGTATATTAACCATTGTCCTACATCAATATTGCTTGTAGCTAAACTATGGCTAGCTACTGAACCAGTGCAGGTCACCAGACACACTGGTGTGGCTAAGAGGACAGGATAGCACCAAGAGTACCCATGATGCAATTCACATGCAGAACAGCAGTCTACATCTGCTCACCAGATGGGGCTTGCACCTCTAGAGCACGTCAACTGGGTAGGGGGACTGACCATGCGTGTTACTGGCACAGTGTACCTACTGACCATGCCATTGTGCATGTTCTGTGATCACCCTGAGGGTAAAGTCGTGTGGCCAGCACCAGGTTCACAGTACCCGGGCTGTTTGTGGTAGGTTTTGCTGCAGTTTACCATCACTGCTAATGGGTGAGGTATCCTTTGCAGACAGCCTTAGGCGTTTTCTGTGCCCATTTCTATTTGCCAGTAATGTGTAGCCTGTGTAGACCATGATGCATACAACATAATGTATATTCAGTGAGGTTGCCATAGACACCTGTTTTTGGAGCAGGGGCATGTCTGGACTCACATAATGAAGATTATATGTAGAAAGCCTGCCCTCTGTGGGTCAGGGTAGGGAACATGACTGCAAACAACAGCCACACACTATCACCATTTGCAATAAGGGCAGTGGAGGTACATGATGACCGACTGTGGGACCAGCAACCCCTGTCCAACTGGTGAACGGAGAGCTGATGCAGATCTGCACATGGAACAGGACCACTGGAAGACAGGTAGTGTGCTCACCAGCAGAAGGCAGCCAGTGTGCACCTGCTGCATTCTGCAAAGTGTTGTGACCATACACATGCTAACTGCAGACAGTCTGCTAGCACATACATAGCGCATGTTCCGAAAGGAACAAAGTGCACCCAGACGTGGGATCTGGCACACACAACAAGCAGGTTTGTCAGTGATTGAGCCCCAGAAATGGGAATCCACAAATATCCCTTACAAAAGCAGTGCATAGCATTATGTGGGAACCTGGACATGCCATGGTCACTGCTCAGTCAGAGTGGGAGTGACCTCCCAGCATGACATGCTGTGGCCACTGTGTCCTAGCAGGTGGTGGACACGCACTGCAATATCCCAGCTATTGCCCTATGCCCTGTGCACATGCATCCTCCCCAGAACACCCTGTCCAGACCATACCCACAATACCTTGCCCCTCATTATGCACAATGGCAGGCTAACGCTGGCAACTGTGCAAGCATGGTGGGCTCAGGAAGGTGTAGGCAGCCGCAAAACACTGGATAGACATATACACACTCCAACACCTATTTCTGCATTGTGCAACGATAGAGGTGGCTGCCAGCCCTGGCCGCCACACCAGTCCTGGGCACTGTGCAGACAGTGTGAAGGAACGCAATACTGTTAGAGTCACTCTCTGGGATGGTAGACAGTGTTGTAAACACATATGGCAGCACACTCCACATATATCAGAAAGGTTGCTATGATGGATCTATTTTACCAATTTGTTTTAAGTTAGGATTTGTGGTCTCACATTAATCATAGCAAGCTTTTGATTCATATATGGAATGTGTTTCCATGGTTCTGACCACATTGCTAAGGTATACAGGTACAGGTGGTGGTAGCTGCTGCTCCATGCAAGGCCCAACAACCTGACTCTCGATGAAGCTTTGTATAGTGGAGCCCGTGTGTGTGGGTGTTTGTGCATCTGTTGGCCGAAACTATGGTGCAGAGGGTCCAGACTCCGGTCCTGGTGGGCCAAACACGATTCCGGTTTCCTGGATGTCACTAATGAATATGCATGGATACATTTGCATACAATGGGGGCAGTGCATGTAAATGCATCTCATGGTTATTTCTTAGGGACATCCTGACAACCTGAATGGTGTTTGGACCTCCAGGACTGGAGTTGGGAACCTCTGCTCTAGGCAGAGGACATGTTTATGGTGTATGTACTCTGTAGGGTAAAATATTGGGACATGGCCTGCAGGGGCCCCAGCTGGGACTTGAACCTGTGACCTTCTGCCTTTGGGTACACTGGCTGTGTGTACTGCACCAAACTGTTATCACAGAGGCAGCTTGTTCCCTGGGGATCCCATGACTATTCCTCAGACAGACCTTATCTGTTGCACTGCACGCGACCCACTGCTGGCACTCCCTCCACCACCATGCTGACATGCCTTTATGCCAGTGGTGCGCACGCTCATGCCATATAGTGTGCCAATAGGCGGGTGCCTATGGTGTGGGGTCTGGGGTAGGGGTGCTGACATGGACATCAGCACTTCCCCCCGGCACCGCCTGGCAATGTTCTGTGCCTTTGGGGGTACCTGCTGGGTGCTATCTCCTGGGACACTGTGGGACGCACAATCATGGCCATGTTGGACCCTGGTCAGTTGCTGTCTTGCTGCTTTTCAGTTTCTGCATTCTTATGTGCCAGGTAGGCATCTGTCTAGTCCACACTGTGCCCCAGCTGGCCCACTGCATATGATGCATGCAGCCCCCTGTAACCCATTTACACCATCACCATAGTGCCCTTTCCTACGTGCCCACTCTGCTGTTGCTGCACATGTGTAAGCCACAGAAGCAAGCTACCCCATACACACCACAGAAAACCCTCATCAGCATTATTTCTATGTTGGAACATTCACTTTGTGGGGGGACTGATTGACCCTTCCAACAGTGAGCTCATCCTTTTTATTCTTTATAGGTTGTGTTCATTACCGTTTTTTATTATTTGTTCTATTGGCCAGCTCGGTGTTTTGGATTTCACTTTTGGTTCTGGCCATTATTTAAAGTTTTTGCCTTTTTGGTTGCTGCACATGTATCACTACTATCACTTTTTTGGGTCTCTCTGCCTTTGCTGTACACTGCAGACTGAAATGGTTTCTCTGTCCTGCAAATGTGCCTCTAGCGTGAGGTTTTCACTGGCTCTAATTCTCAGACCTTCATTTCACGGCGTTAGTGTGCATGGAGCCTCTCACCGCCCACTCTCCGCCCATTGACCCCTTATCTCCGCCCCGGGGGAACCTTACTCCGCCCTCTGGACAGCCTTACTCCACCCTCTGCACACTTTAACGCCGGCGGAGACATTATCACGTGATACGTGACGTTCTCGCATGGTAATGCACCATTTTTGCACGATAACGTCAGGTATCACATGATAACATTGCAGCTGCGATGTTAGCTATGTTTAGTAAACATACCTCTAAGAGACATTTATAAAACTCTGTAAAAACGTGGTGTTGAAATCAATCCATGAAATCTGGAGTGGAGATAAAATAAAACCAGGAACCATTCATGTACGGGAGCTTAAAAGTACGTTGTCAAAGAATGTGGTAAAGAAAGCAGAAACAATATATAACGTATTGAAGTGAGCACTGCATGCCCCGTGAGCCGATGCAAAACATTATTTAACAGACCTTAATAGATGTAAATAAACTAACCACAGTTAGAAAAAACAGTGACATAACACTCATAGGACTTGAATGAAAACAGGGAGCATACTCGAACAAAACTAAACGTGTTAATTAAAAAGCATTACCCAATTAACCGTTGCAGGAAAATTCATGGCAAACTAAGGCAGATATTCTGAGTTGAGACCAACGTAAGCGTCCTGAATTAAATATCCTATTGTTCGCGCCAAAAACATTGATCGACAGGGAAACGCGCATAGCAAGGAAGGGTCAGACACCAACGAAAGCAGTGGAAAGATGAAGTGATAATGCACTCATCCCAAAAAAACATCCATTTTCCTTACTGAAAGACAAAAGGACTGAACATATAAGGATATACAGCATTAGACATGAGAGACTAAAAAAATGAATAGTAATATGTATATAAAACAATAACCAATGTTTCAGAAACAGTAGCAGGAGAAAAATATAATAAAACAAATTCTAAAAATCATAATAAAAAAAGAGTGCCAAAACCCAAATGTAGATGAGATGAACATGTTTCCCAAAATACCATACTTATGTGGTCTGAAAAAGAAAGAGACAATCTATAACTCAGCAGGGGGTAAGGGTAATGTTTTGAATAGAATATATAAACATGTGAAAATGAATGGCCCAATATATGTGCTGCACTGCCCCTGATCGACAAACAGCAGCATATCATAAAATCCAGCACCATGCATATATGGAAACGATGTTTAATACATTAGTATAGATAAAAACATATCTGAGAGGTCACGTGACAGGAGAGCATCACTCTGGTGTGGCAGGAAGTGATCCTGTAGCTCGGACCTGTCCTTCAGGTGATGTAAAACCCTCTCACACCGAGGAAGTTTCTCTAAGGCCATGAGGGAAGGGTTAGGACAACCATTATAGTTGGTGATTCAATCATTAGGCATGTAGATAGCTGGGTGGCTGGTGGACATGAGGATCATCTGGTAACATGCCTGCCTGTTGCGAAGGTAGCGGACCTCACGCACCACCTAGATAAGGTCTTAGATAGTGCTGGTGAGAAGTCTGCTGCCTTGGTACATGTTGGTACCAATGACAGAGGAAAATGTGGTAGGGAGGTTCTGGAGGCTAAATTTAAGCTTTTAGGTAAGAAGTTGAAATCCAGAACTTCCACGGTAGCGTTCTCCGAAATGCTTCCCATTCCACGCGCAGGACCCAAAAGGCAGGCAGAGCTCCAGAGTCTCAATGAATGGATGAGATGATGATGCAAGGATGAGAGTTTTGGATTTGTTAAAAACTGGGGAACATTCTGTGGAAAGGAGGGGCTCTTCCAAAGGGATGGGCTTCGCCTTAACCAGGATGGCATTAACCTTTACAAAGGAAATAGATGAACTCTTAAACTAGATAATAGGGGAGAGCTGACAGTTGCCCAAGAACACATGATTCGTAACAATGTATCCTTGAAGGATACTACCAAAAGATTGAAGTTAGGGCATATCAGCAGAGAGGTTCCAATAAAGACCAAAGTAGCCCAAATGCCCTTGAGTATGGAGCAGACAGATTCCAAATTACTCCTGCCTACCGATAGCCAGATTAATATAAATAAAATACAGTCTCTAAAATGCTTGTATGCAAATGCTAGAAGTCTAAATAATAAGATGGGAGAGTTAGAATATATAGCACTAAATGAGAGGTTAGATATGATTGGAATCTCAGAGACATGGTAGAAGGAGGACAACCAGTGGGACACTGTGATATCTGGGTTCAAACAATATTGCAATGATAGAGCTGATCAAAATGGTGGAGGGGTTGCGCTCTATGTTAGAGAGGGCATTGAGTCAGAAAGGATTAAAGTTTGCAAGAAACAAAATTTTCTGTTGAATCTCTATGGATTGAAATTCCATGTAAAAAGGGGAAGGAAATGGCAGGGGGGGTGTACTATCGACCGCCTGGCCAGAATGAACAAATGGATGATGAAATGATCAAAGAAATCAGGGAAGCTAATAAAAGTTGCAGCACAGTAATAATAATGGGTGATTTCAATTACCCAGTTTTGACTGGACCAGTGTAACGGCAGGACATGCTAGGGAGATAAAGTTTCTAGATGAAATAAATAACTGCTTCTTGGAGCAGCTGGTTCATGAACCGACCAGAGGGGAAGCCATTTTGGACCTAGTCCTTAGTGGAACACCAGATCTGGTGCAAGAGATAACGGTGTTGGGGCCACTTGGCAATAGTGATCATAGCATGATCACATTTGATTTAATTAATGAAGGAGGGATGGTAAGGAAATCCACAGCACTACCTTTTAATTTTCGAAAGGGATACTATGATAAAATGAGGAAAATAGTTAAGAAAAACTAAAAGGAGCAGCTGCAAAGGTTAAAGATTTATATCAAGCTTGGGGGGTGTTTAAAAATACTGTCTTGGAAACCCAGACCAGCTGTATTCCATGCTTTAAAAAAAGTGGAAGGAAGTCCAAAAAACTGCCAGCATGGTTTAAAGGTGAGGTCAGAGAGGCTGTTGTTGCCAAAAAAGCATCTTTCAGGAAATGGAAAAAAGAGCCAAATGACGAAAACTGGAAACAGCACAAGCACTGGCAAGTTAAGTGCAAGGCATTGATAAGGCAGGCAAAGAGAGAATTTGAGAAGAAGCTTGCTGTTGAAGCAAAAACGCGTAATACTTTTTCAAGTACATTCGTAGCAAAAAACTTGTGAGAGAGTCAGTTGGACCATTAGATGATAGAGGGTAAAAGGGACATTGAGAGGGTACAAGGCCATAGCGGATTGACTGAATGAATTCTTTGCTTCGGTCTTTACTGAGGAAGATGTAGGAATGTTACCCATGATTGAAATGACATTTAAAGGAGATGCTGCAGAAGAATTTAAAGAAATATTGATACACCGGGAAAATGTATTAAAACTATTTGATAAACTGAAGAGCAGCAAATCACCTGGACCAGATGGTATACATCCAAGGGTGTTGAAAGAACTGAAATATGAGATTGCAGACCTACTATTAGTAATCTATGAACTATCATAAAAATAATCTGTAATACCTGAAGATTGGGGGATGGCCAATGTAACGCCAATTTTTAAAAAGGGTTCCAGGGGTGATCCGGAAAACTACAGACCTGTGAGCCCGACATCAGTACCTGGAAAAATGGTGGAAACCATCATAAAGAACAAAATTACCAAACATGTAGATAGTAAGGGCTTAATGGGAGACATGGCTTTAGCCAAGGAAGGTCTTGTCTTACTAATCTGTTATGTTTTTTTGAAGGTGTGAATAAACAGGTAGACAAAGGTGAGTCAATTGATATAGTGTACCTAGACTTTCAGAAAGCCTTTGAAAAGGTCCCTCAAGAGACTTGGCAAAATTAAATAGTCATGGGATAGGAGGCAGTGTACTACTGTGGATCAGGAACTGGTTAAAAGATAGAAAACAGAGAGTAGGGCTAAATGGCCAATTGATCTGTGCTGGGTCCGCTGTTTTTTTAACATATTCATAAATTACCTGGAAATGGGAATAATGAGTGAGGTTATCAAATCTGCAGATGACACAAAGCTTTTCAAAGTTGTTAAAACCCATGAGAATTGTGGAAAATTGCAAGAAGATCTTGATAAATTGGAAGACTGGACATCCAAATGGCAGATGAAATTTAATGTGGACAAGTGCAAAGTTATGCACCTAAGAAAGAAAAACCCAAACTATGGTTACATGATGTAAGTTCCACATTAGGAACCACCACACAGAAAAAAGATTTAGGCGTCACCATGGATAACATGCTTAAACCCTCCGCCCAGTGTTCAACGGTGGCCAAGAGAGCACATAGAATGCTAGGTATCATATGGAAAGGAATGGAGAATAAAACAAAGGATATTATAATGCCTCTGTATTGTTCCATGGTGACCTTGAATATTGTGTGCAATTCTGGTCTCCGTATCTTAAAAAGGATATAGCATTATTAGAAAAGGTACAGAGAAGAGCCACCAAAATGGTAAAGGGGATGGAAGGATACCCCTTTGAAGAGATGGTTGAGGGGAGATATGATAGAGGTCTATAAATTAATGAACAGAGTGGAACGGGTAAATATAGATTGATTGTTTACACTATCAAAAAGTAGAAAGACTAGGGGACATGCAATGAAGCTACAGGGTAATAACTATTTAAGAATAATAAGAGAAAATATTTTTTCACTCAACATGTAATCAAACTCTGGAATTTGCTACCAGAGAATGTAGTAAAAGTTGTTTGTGTAGCCAGGTTTAAAAAAGGTTTAGACAAGTTCTCGGAGGAAAGGTCCAAAAATCATTATCAAAGTGGATCCAGAACATCCACTGCTTGCCCCAATACAAGCATTGTGGAATCCGTGTCTTTTAGGGAAACTGCTAGGTACTTGTGACCTAGATTGGCCACTGTTGGAAACAGGATATTGGCCTTGATGGTCTGACCCAGTATGGCATATCTTATGTTCTTATGACTCTGCTGTCATCACCACCCACCCATGGCACTGCCAACACCCACACTGACCAGCTTCACTAGGCAGCCACCTATCTTGCATAGTCGACAGCACAGACCTGCTGTACTGTCTAACATACTCATCACACATACTGCCACATAGCCAAGCATCAGGTGAATCAACTCCATCAACTACCAATTGTGCTTGAATCCATACCTTCTCAAATGGCTTCCCTGCCCCCCTTTCAGTGTTTCAGAGGCTTTCCTGTGTTAAGGTGCATGCAAAACACCTTCAAGCAGCATATCCTGTTACCGCCCATTAAGTGTCCACTACCGCCCCTTTACACCGGAATATGACACCCTTCTTTGATGTGCTCCTGTGATTCTACTGCCCAACATACTTACCGCACGGTAATCCCTTATCGCTGCTGTTACCGCTCAGAAAGACATGCTCCTTTACCGCCATTTAGTAAACACGCCCCATGGTTACAGGGGATCTAGTACTCTGACCTCTGAAATGGGAAGTTATTACAGAGGCAGTAAATGCCAGTTTACTGAGACTGAACAAACATTTTATGATTTTTTTTTCTCACTGAAAGTAACAAACCATGTCATTTATCTGTATGCCTGCTTGTCGTTTTATTTTCAATGGCATTTGCTACAGATTATTTAAATATCATTTGTGATCCTTGGTAGCATTTTGCATCTCATTGTTAAAATCAGGAACAATAAAAGGGCAAAATAGAAAACAAAATGCAACAATTTGGAATGTTTATTGAAAGTAAGATGAGCTGAAAGAACTAGCTAACAAAGATACCTCTGTTCTGCAGTGCTGATTTCAATACATAAAATCAAGAATTATAAAAAACACACTAATTAGGGATGTTAGTGCAAAACCTGGAGCGGCTAAAAAGTCTCCCTCCTGGAAATGGGTAACTTGGCAGAACTGAACAAGACATCAATTAATTAAGAGTAGCTATGATGTACATATTATTCATAACAGGTCACTTGGACCCCAAGCTGCGGCCATCCAGTATTAAAATGAAGTTGAATGTATCTAAGTGTGAAGCCATCTGGCTTTACAGGAAGTGAACTTTGCCTATTATAGCAGCATATGAGTTAAATAACTCTCTTAAGATTCTGTAATACTGTGAAGATACTGAGTGTTGAGTTTGATTCACACTTTGCATTCAAGTCATATATTTCCTCAGTGGTTAGATCCTGCTTCTACAATCTGCATAAAATTTGTTTTGTTTGATCATTTTTGGATACTGAAGCATTGCTATTAGCCTTATATGGGATTTTTATTATTATTGCTTGATTAAGAATTAATTTTATCTTGTTTACTATATGTGTATTGATTGTATGCATATATATATATATTTGTTTTTAAGTGCATCAAGGCAATGCTGACTCCTGGCAACCCAACAGCCCCTAGGTTTTCTTGGCAAAGTAAATTAGCAGGCCTCTTTTTCTCAGGTAATGGATAGCAAAGTGACTTGCTCAAGGTCACAAGTTATGCCAGTGAGAATCAAACCCTGAGTTCTCACATACTAGGGTGGGACACCTCCTTGGCTACTCCTCCATGCCTGGATGTTGTATTATTTGATTCATATACTTTTACGTTTTGTGTATATTATTATATTAATTATATATGATAACTCTCTTATTGGTCATGACATTTTACATATTGTGATACAGTAGCCGGTGTAGAGCCCATGATAATAAGTGAAAAAGAGGAATTTACCTTGGAGTCTGATAGGCAGAAAACACACTCAGCTCACAGGAGGCAAAAGAGCAATAGAATAAGTTTACCAAACACTAGTCCTGACGTAGAAGGAAAGTTAAAAGCTAATCAGGATCACCTGTCCATGAAAGCACAGGCAGCGTGCAAAGGACATGAGGATAAAAGCTGCTGGGTAAATCCAGGAGAGGCCAGAGGGGGCAGTGACCTGGGAGGAGTGAGCAACCAGGCTGAGAGCAGACGTCACACAGAAGGAAGCCTGCTCAATCAAGGAAGCAGTTGGTGTGGTCTGGTAGCAGGAAGCAGCTGGGGAAAAACTTCTCAGGAACGTGGCCATAGCACTGCTCAGACTGCTGGTAGCTGGAGGTCCCGGGAAGGAGCTGTCCGTAGCCCAGAGAGAGGAACCAGGACAACAGAGAGAAGGTGGGAACCTAGCTTTAAGAGAGAAAAAGCTAAGAACTCTGTTTTGTCTGGAGGTCCAGGGTATGGCATAAGAAGTAAAGTAAATGCTGGGAGTTATGATGTAATTCCACATTACTGGGGAGAAAAGGAAAGCCAGAGGGAAACTGCCACAATACCGGGTATTCAAAACCCTGCTTGCCTAGAGCAGTTTCCTGATAAACTGACCAGTGCCTCACAGAGAGGGTTTTACACTGAAAACATCTATGAGGATTTTAACCCACCTGCAGCCCCGGAGGATTGTGAACTAATGCAGTGGGAACTAGTTGTTCTGTACATAGTTGCTTTTTGTACATAGTTATTATGTTCCTCTGTTTATGAAACCTGTTGAATGTAAACCTGTTTAATGTATACCCAGCTGTTCATTGTAAGCACTGATCAATATTTGGTAAGTGTAGTTTCTGTTCATTGTAAACCGCGCTGATGTCGAATAGTGCGGTATAAAAGAAACTGTAAATAAATAAATAAATAAATAATAGCTGTAACCTTGAACCCACACCAATGGACTGTACGTTATGTTTCTCTAGAAGTCTAAACAATAAGATGGGAGAATTAGAATATATAGCATTAAATGAGAGGTTAGATATGATTGCACTCTCAGAGACATGGTGGAAGGAGGATAACCAGTGGGACACTGTGATACCTGGATACAAACTATATCGTAATGATAGAGCTGAACAAATTGGTGGAGGGGTTGCGCTCTATGTTAGAGAGGGCATTGAGTCAGAAAGGATTAAAGTTTTGCAGGGAACAAAATATGCTGTAGAATCTCTATGGATTGAAATTCCATTTATGAAGGGGAAGGTGATGGCAGTGGGAGTATACTATCGACCACCTGGCCAGAATGAACAAATGGATGATGAAATGCTCAAAGAAATCAAGGAAGCTAACAAAAGCCACAACAGAGTAGTAATAATGGGTGATTTCAATTACCCCGGTATCGACTGGGACAGTGTCACAGCAGGACAAGCTAAAGAGATAAAGTTTCTAGATGAAATGAATGACTGCTTCTTGGAGCAGCTGGTTCATGAACCGACCAGAGGGGAAGCCATACTGGACCTAGTCCTTAGTGGAACGCCAGATCTGGTGCAAGAAATAAGGGTGTTGGGACCACTTGGCAATAGTGATCATAGTATGATCATGTTTGATTTAATCAGTGGAGGACAGATAGTAAAGGAATCCACAGTACTACCTTTTAACTTTCAAAAGGGTGACTATGATAGAATGAGGAATATAGTTCGGAAAAAACTAAAAGGAGCGGTTCCAAAGGTTAAAGACTTACAGCAAGCTTGGGTGTTATTTAAAAATACTATCCTCGAAGCCCAGACCAGCTGTATTCCACGCATTAAGAAAAGTGGAAGAAAGTCCAAAAAACTGCCAGCATGGTTTAAAGGTGAGGTCAGAGAGGCTGTTGCTGCCAAAAGAGCAACCTTCAGAAAATGGAAAAAAGAGCCAAATGATGAAAACTGGAAACAGCACAAGCACTGGCAAGTTAAATGCAAAGCATTGATAAGGCAGGCAAAGCGGAAGCGGGAATTTGAGAAGAAACTTGCTACGGAAGCAAAAACACGAAATAAAGACTTTTTCAAGTACATTCGTAGCAAAAGGCCTGTGAGAGAGTCAATTGGACCATTAGATGATAGAGGGGTAAAAGGTGCAATAAGAGGAGACAAGGCTATAGCAGAGAGACTGAATGAATTCTTTGCTTCGGTCTTTACTGAGGAAGATGTAGGGGTGTTACCCAAGACTGAAGTGGTATTTAAAGGTGATACTGCAGAGGAATTGAGAGAAATATCGCTACACCGGGAAGATATATTACAACTATTTGATAAACTGAATAGTAGCAAATCACCTGGACCGGATGGTATACATCCCAGAGTGTTGAAAGAACTGAAATATGAGATTGCAGACCTGTTATTGGTAATCTGTGAACTTTCATTAAAATCATCTGTAATACCTGAAGATTGGAGGGTCGCCAACGTAACACCAATTTTTAAAAAGGGTTCCAGGGGTGACCCGGGAAATTACAGACCGGTGAGCCTGACGTCAGTACCAGGGAAAATGGTAGAAGCCATCATAAAGAACAAAATTACACAGCATGTAGATAGTCATGGCCTAATGGGAGACAGCCAACATGGCTTTAGACAAGGAAGATCTTGTCTTACTAATCTGATCTGTTTTTTTGAAGGTGTGCATAAACAGGTAGACAAAGGTGAGTCGGTTGATATAGTGTATCTGGACTTTCAGAAAGCTTTTGACAAGGTCCCCCATCAGAGACTTTTGGCGAAGCTAAAAAGTCATGGGATAGGAGGCAGTGTACTATTGTGGATCGGGAACTGGTTAAAAGATAGAAAGCAGAGGGTAGGGCTAAATGGCCAATATTCCCAATGGAAAAAGGTGAATAGTGGAGTACCCCAGGGATCTGTACTGGGTCCGCTACTTTTTGACATATTCATAAATGACCTGGAAAAGGGAATAACTAGTGAGGTAATCAAATTTGCAGATGACACAAAACTGTTTAAAGTTGTTAAAACCCAAGAGGATTGTGGAAAACTGCAGGAGGATCTGGATAAATTGGAAGACTGGGCATCCAAATGGCAGATGAAATTTAATGTGGACAAGTGCAAAGTTATGCACCTAGGAAAGAACAACCCACACTATAGTTACAAGATGCAAGGCTCCACATTAGAAGCCACCACCCAGGAAAAAGATTTAGGAGTCATCGTGGATAACATGTTAAAACCCTCCGCCCAGTGTGCAGCGGCGGCCAAGAAAGCAAATAGAATGCTAGGTATCATAAGGAAAGGGATGGAGAATAAAACAAAGGATATTATAATGCCTCTGTATCGCTCCATGGTACGACCGCACCTTGAATATTGTGTGCAATTCTGGTCACCGTATCTTAAAAAGGACATAGAGTTATTAGAAAAAGTACAGAGAAGAGCCACCAAATTGGTGAAGGGGATGGAAGGCTACTCCTATGAAGAGAGGCTAAAAAGGTTAGGGCTCTTTAACCTAGAAAAGAGGCGGCTGAGGGGAGATATGATAGAGGTGTATAAATTAATGAATGGAGTGGAACGGATAAACGTGGATAAATTGTTTACGCTATCAGAATATAGAAGGACTAGGGGGCATGTAATGAAGCTACAGGGTAAACTATTTAAGACAAATAGGAGAAAATATTTCTTCTCTCAACGTGTAATCAAACTCTGGAATCTGTTACCGGAGGATGTAGTAAGGGCTGTTAGTATAGCTGGGTTTAAAAAAGGTTTGGACAAGTTCCTGGAGGAAAGGTCCATAAACCACTATTAAAAAGGGACCCAGGATATCAATGCTTGGCCTAGTACAAGCACTGCAGAACCTGTGTCTTTTGGGGAAACTGCTAGGTACATATGACCTAGATTGGCCACTGTTGGAAACAGGATACTGGGCTTGATGGACCTCGGTCTGACCCAGTATGGCATTTCTTATGTTCTTATGTTCTTATGTTCTTATGTTCTCTGATGATATTGAATCATTGTGCTAAACAAGTGGGCAGAAGCTCTGTAAAAATACCAAAGGAAAAGAATATATTTTTCTTTGAAGAAGCTGTTTTTGTTCCTGGTTTTTGTTGTATAAAAGGAGATCCTTAGGGGAGGGGAAATAAAGCCCTATTCTTATTTTGCCTTAATTACTCGACTGCAGACTGTTATTGTGCTAGAAGGCAACTTGATCCTCAAGGCCCTAGGCGTATGCCTAATAGGGACTGGGAGAGGAGTCACAATATATGTTTTTATTTGTTGCTTCATGTTATACGAAAGGCAGTTAAGCAAATCTTTGAATAAACTGAAGTAAAACTAATCTAAAATATAAGATGGCCTAGGGACAAGAGACACAATTGCACAAATAAAGATGTACAAGACAAATAAAAGGTTTTCACAGAGTAGAGCTCTAGGAGAGGGAGAGTTAGGGGCATGTTTACTAAACAGCGGTAAAGGAGCAGTCTTTTCCATGCAGTAATGGCAACGATAAGGGGTTTACATGTGCTAAGTGTGCTGGGCGTGTTAGAGGCGTTCCGGCATTAAGAGGTGTTAGCGGGCGGTAACAGGACATGCTGCGTTAAGGGGTGCTAATGGACACTTAGCGGGCGGTAACAGGACATTAAGGGGTGGTAGACATGCTGTGTAAAGGTGGCTTACATGCATTTTAATGCAGGAAAGCCTCTAAAACATTGAAAGGGGGCAGGGAAGGCACTGGAGAAGGTATGGATGCAAGCACAATTGGTAGCTGATGGAGTTGATTCACCAGATGCCTGGCTATGTGGAAGTACTGTATGTGTGATGAGAATGTTTGACCATACAGCAGGCCTGTACTGTTGACTAAGTGAATAGGTGGCTGCCAAGTGATGCTGGTAGTGGGTGTTGGCAGTGTCATGGATGGGTGGTTGTGGCAGCAGAGTCAGCGGAAGTGATGTAGCAGCGGGGGGCGCTGTGACAGGTGTGCAGTCATAGATGCCCCTGAAAGCATACACCGTGCCATAAGTTATATTATAGTGTCTGTGAGGTGTGGACATGTCACCAGATGTACTGTCAGTGTGTGGCATGCCATAGGTCAGGACAGTGTTTGGGTGGAGGCAGCATGTTCCTGATGTGGGCAGCAAAAGCAGGATTGTACATGAATGCTCATTTGGAGCAGTCACAGGAGAGGTGTGCATGATGTGGCTAACTGCTGCAAATGACCCCTGAGGGCCATGGTGGGGCAAGCTGCCCCACCATGAATCTGCCTGACAGTCAGACGGTAGATGCAGGGTTGTGTCATGGATCTTCCAAGCAGAGAGTTTGCAATTTTTGTAGTGAGTGGATGTATGAGATCATACAGGCAAAAAACATTTAGGAGCATGTTTACTAAACTGTGGTAATGTCACTCGCGTTAGGTTCCACGGTAAAGGTACAGATGCCCATATAAAGGCATGGGCGGTGCATCGTTACAGCAAGCGGTATCAGCTAACACATGTTACAAACTAACGCGCGTTACAGGGCGCCTCATAAGGCACCTTACAAGGCACATTACAAGGCTGGAAAAAACTCAGACAATGTGAGCCAAAATGCAGTGCAGAAAGCCACAGGACAAAGGGGAGCCAAACACACACGCATACACTCTCAGTGGTGTACTGAGCAAAAGTGGAGATGGTTGGCATTCCTGCTTGACACTCCTGTCTCAATGGCAGCTCAATGATTGATAATGTGTGCTCTGTTTGCACATGCTATATTACCGTGTGCTATTAGCCTCCAACCAGTTGTGGATAATGGAGCCTGTCAGTGCTGCTGGTGGATGTTTCCACCTTTGCTGGCCATCTCCTTGAGGGTTGCACATGCTGGAGCTGTACTTACATTATCAGCTAAACTTTGTCCACAGGAATGTGCAATACAGAAACCCCAGCGGGGACCCAAACCTGTGACACGCCATACATACACACACCAACTGTGTATGTCGCACCACATACACACACCAACTGTGTATGTCGCACCACAGTACTGACTTATGGGGACAGCAGCTCCTGTTGCTGACATGCTTCTCTTCAGGTGACCTTTGGCACATGGTGCACATGGCCAGGACAAGGCTGCTGTCTGCTGACAGCTGGTGCCACTTTCCACGTCACCACCAGCACCCCACCATGCAGACATGTCCATGCACTGTCAGTGGTGGTGGTCGCAGTCCCAGCATGTTAAACATGTGGGTTTGGCGGGCACCTTGGACAAAAGGTCCAGATGGGGGGGGCAGGGGCACACATGGATGGCCATGTATTTCCCCCCCCCCCCCACCAGATGCCCATGCAGGGACCTATCACCACCTGCCACCAATACGTCTCGGGGGGAGGATGGTAGCCACTGCTATAGTATTTCTCCAGGCACCTGCATTTTCCAGTTACTTGGAGGGCTACAGCATCTGGCACTATCAGCCTCTTCCCCCATAGCTTGGTTCTGCAGCAGCAGGGGGGGGAAGGCAGAGTAGATCTCTGCCTGGGGTGCCAGGACCC
The DNA here is from genome assembly GCA_033557465.1 of Ichthyophis bannanicus. Classification (NCBI taxonomy): domain Eukaryota; kingdom Metazoa; phylum Chordata; class Amphibia; order Gymnophiona; family Ichthyophiidae; genus Ichthyophis; species Ichthyophis bannanicus. The sequence continues at coordinate 1,258,448,532 of CM066033.1, forward strand.
CTGGACCACCTTATGTGGCACATTGCCTTTCTGCAGCAATAGCAGGACTTTGTGCTGCTACTGTCACTGTGGGATTATGACGAATATCACAGATAGTTCTTCGGATGGCAGAATACCCCTTTGTGGAGAGGCTAAAAAGGTTGGGGCTCATCAACCTGGGGAAGAGACGGCTGAGGGGAGATTTGATAGAGGTCTACAGATTATTGACTGGAGTGGTCCAGGTAAATGTAAGTCACTTTTTTATGTTATCAGAATGTGGACAGACTAGGGGACCTGCAATGTGGCTACAGTGTAACCCATTTGGGTCTTCTAGGTAAGATACTTTTTCAGTCAACGCGTAATCAAACCCTGCAATCCATTACTGGATGCTGTGGTAAAAGCTATCAGTGTAGCTGGGTTTAAAAAGGTTTGGTCAGGTTCCTGGGTAACAGTCCATAAAGCATTGCTAAACAGGATCTCAGCTATGCTCTGCTTGCCTCATTACAGTTATTGGGGATCCTGTGTGTCTTTTGGGGAAACCTCTAGGTACTTGTGACCTAGATTGTGCATTGTTGGACACAGGATACTGGGCATGATGGACCTTGATCTGACACAGTTTGGCATATTTTGTAGTCTTATGTTCCTATGTGCCATCTAGGCAGCTGCCTGATTCCCCCTGTGTACCAGCAGCCCCCACTGCATGACCTATGTGCCACCTCCTTTGCCCCCATTTGCACCATCATCATAGTACCCTATCATACTTGGGCACTATGCTGTTGCTGCTAGTGAAGCACTACTATCACTCTTTAGGGCTCCCCTCTCTTTGCATCACATTGCAGGCGTAAAATAGGTTCTCTCTCCTCAAAAAATACTCTTTCCGACAGATTTTGAATCGCGTTAGGGTTCCTGCCGTTAAGGTGCCTGCATTAAGGGAGCAAGCCTTGTTCCTGCCCACTCCCCACCCATTGACCTCCACTCTCCACCCCGTGCATGCCTTCTCTCCACCCACAGGGCACTTTATGCTGCTTGTGCCATTAGCACCCGCTAAAGTACCTTTTTGCACGTGTTAAGTGTGCATCTGCACAGTTAGCATCCGCTAACGGCACACTTGCTCCTTTACCGCCGTTTAGTAAACGTACCCCTTAGAGTTCCACTCAGATGAGCCACAACATCTGGAGTCTAGAATAGAGCAAGAGGGTACTGAGCCAGAGAGTCTAGTATTCTAGAGGAGGGAGACCTGAAATAAAGCCAGAAGGTGGATTTTCCCAGAAAAATACCAGGAGAAGACAGAGTGAGAGACCTGGCGTTCAGAAATTGCTAATCTGTCCAAGGAACAGGAACTGGTAACTGTAAGGCTGATAATTGTTTGTGCTGTGTTCTTCAGCTGCCAGAACTATAGGGCAGCTGCAAGAAGAACAGATACATACATACATACATATAAAGCAAAGAATAATATTTAAAAGCATGATGCCCGGTTTTTTCAGGGGGGGGCGGAGCCTGATGTCCAGCGGGTAGGACGCTTTGCGTTGAAGCTCCCGAGAGGCCTACTCAGAATCCTGACTTAATACCTATATAAATTTACTATTTCGCTCCGAGCTGACCGGGGCACCTCGGGGGGGATGGCGGCCCACAAACCAGCGCGCTTGGACTTCGGGTCTCCTTCTTCTTCTCACGGAAAACGCTCCAAAACGGAGGTATCCTCCCCGCAGAAGATGGTTCCATTTCGTGAAAACCCCGCAATGCACCTGGAGATTTTGGAGGAAATACGTGGCGTGAAGGAATTGGTGCAGTCTAATGGAGAAGCGCTTCGAGCCATGCGAGAAGACTTTGGAGTGCTCCAAGACCGACTTGAAGGTCTTTCATTACGGCAGGACAATATGGCGGGGGTCCTCGACTCGCACGAGGTGCGCTTGGGCAAACTGGACGAGGCTGAGCGCCAGATACAGAATCTTCAAAAGGAGTTGGAAGATAGCAATAATCGCGCCCGTCGCAACAATGTGAGGCTCCTCGGAATGCCGGAGGGGGTGGAAGCAGGAGATATAAGAGAATTCTTGCTCAAAACTCTTCCCTCCTTGCTGAAGATCACTTTTCACAGAGAACTGGAAATCGATCGAGCACACCGTGTTCCTGCCCGCATGGCGCTCAACCGCACGACCCCCCGGCCTATTATCTTTAGCTTGCTACGATATCAACAAGTGGAACAAATTTTACATGCTGCCCGAGCGAATCATCATTTGGAATATGAAGGTCGTAAGGTCTCCTTCTTTCCTGATTTGGCAAAGCCTACCGTTGACCGTCGGAAGAAACTCCTTGCTCTTCGCCCTCGACTTCAACAGCTACAGGCTCGCTTTGGCCTGTTGTATCCAGCGAAGCTCCGAGTGACTCTCCACAACCAGACCAGGACGTTCGAGGATCCTGATCTCTTATCAACATTTTTGGACTCCAAAGAAGCAGAACAGATGCGCTAATCCCAACTCTTGGACTCTTATCTGCCGGCTCTGTCCGCCATTTTGAGGGGCCCGATGCGGCGGTCATAGCCCAGCACAGAAATAGCCTGGACTTTCTTTCTTTCTCTGTATGACTTTTGTCTTTGGTCTCCTATCCCTTCATGATGTGTGCCTCGGTCGGATTCGGAGCACGCACAGTCCTACAGGTTATATGTTTTTTCAATTTCGGCCTTCTCTGGGGTTTCTCCCCGCAGACACATGGTCGCCAGTAATTTTGGGGTTTTGCTTCTCCTCTACCGTATTGCGGTTTTCTTTGTTAATGTGGGGCGCTTCATTGTATTATATTAGCTTATTTTTCCTATGTCATGTGTACAGCCAGATACAGTCAGTTTGAGGGACACAGTGAAATTATGTGTGCTATCATGCTCAGAATTTTAACTTTTCTGAATGGCCTCATGTAAAATCTTATTAATCATCGTACAAGGCATTGCTGGTCCACTCAGCAGAAAGAAAATCCTTAGCTATCTTAGCCACGAGCACGTTGATTAGGTGTTTCTTTAGGAAACGCATTACACTCTGCTGAAACACTGAAACTCAATGCTAGGCCTCACATGGTAGCTGCCTATTCTCCCACCGTTTCCAAATGGTACGGGATAGTCATTCTGGTTAAGAAGTCTTTGCACGCTACTGTACCTGATATTAGCGCTGACATGGAGGGTAGATGGGCCTGTGTACACCTTGAGGTTGGAGATAGTGAATTCACGTGTATTTGCACTATGTCCAGAATGTGGACAGCCCTGCTCACTATGCCAGTCTTGCGCAGTTGGCCTCGGCCTCCGCCAATGACAGTATAACTGGCGTCGGGTCTGGGGTCGTATTTAGTCTATATTGCACTCTCAGGAGTCCCTTTCTTGGAAGATAGTGGGACTTCGCCCAGTTGCGGGGATCCCCCCTCTCCCAAGAAATGGCTTATCTCCTTTTGAACTTTATGCTTGGCATTGCTGTTTCCCTCATTGAGTAATACTGGGAAATTAGTTCCCATCTGAGCCTCAATGAATGGTGGAATCATGCCTGTCTCTACAGTAAATATGAACAAATACTTCGTCTGTGCGCTTCCTCCGTTCAGACTCCTTCTTATTGGTCTTAATGGAAGATGTTCAATGAATATGTACATTTTGCTAAATGCTCTCATCTGACTGTCTAACTTTGTATATATCTCTGTCTCATGATCATGCTGTATTGTGGATACTTTTTTGACCGTTTGATGTATAATCACTGTTAATTGGAAGCGCTCACATGCTGATACAAACGGGTAGAGAAGAAGCACCGGGGTGGGGGGTAATGGGTTTACTTTTCCTTATTGTATACTTGTTTTGTCTCTTTTGGTGTGTTGTTTCTTTTGTTTGTTGCAAAATGAAAATAAAAGTTTCAAAAAAAAAAAAAAAAAGCATGATGCCCGGTTATGCATTTTTAGAAGATTATTGGAGGGGTGGTATTAGGAAGATCATGATTGTTGAGTTTAACTAGGAAGCAAGTCTGAAGATTTGCCCAGGACACCCAATCCCCTGGTGTCAGCCCTGCTCAGCTCTACAGTAATCCTGTTTCTGTTTATGGCCTCTTGAAACAGTCTGATTTGCACCATGCAGAATTTGGTGGATCATCATAGCGGCGTATAGGGAGAGGAATAGCCAGTAGAAGAAAGGAGGTGATAGTGCCTTTTTATAAGTCTCTGGTGTGACCTCATCTGGAGTATTGTGTGCAATTCTGGAGATCACACCTTCAAAAGGATATAAACAGGTTGGAGTCGGTGTAGAGGATGGCTACTAAAATTATTAATGGTCTTTATGAAGCATATGAGGACAGACTTAAGGATCTTAATATTGTCACGGGTCGTCAAGGTAAGAGACTCCGTGTGTCCACTAGGCGACTGCCTAGGGTATTGTGGATACTTAACTGCCTCCTCTTCTATACACAGAGTCAGTCAGTCAGAGTGGTAAAGTAAAAGTGGGGTTTTATTCCCGTTCCCTGGCGGATATCATTACTTTGCAAACATACAGAACGAAGAAACAAACTAAACAAAAACAGCTGGAATAATCTTTCTTTCTTCCTTGTTCCTTTCACAAGACTTCAGCATAAAGATGTTATTTCATCTGACAAACATATCGTGCAATCCATCGGTTCAGGCTCAGGGTAAATGTTACTGCTTTCCCATTGTGTTAAACCTGGACTGCGTCTGCTACTCCCTGGGTCACATTCAGTACATGTGCTGGAGCTGGGTTCACTTACTGGGGGAAGATAAATTCTCTCTTCTCCCAGGCACTTATCTAAATCAGGATTGTAGAACCCTTTTGTAGAGAAAGTCTCTTTGTGATAAGCCTCCCCTGGCTCCCTTGCTTGGAAGTCTGCACACCTTCCTGTATTAAAACTTTGCTCAGTGCAGGGCTTATTAAAACTCTCAGCTTCTCTTCTCTCCCAAATACAAGGCTTTAAACCTGTTACCTTATAAACGGGTCTGGTGTCAGCTGTGGAGTTTCTCTCCCCTGGCAAAGCTTCTCTGGCTTGAAGAAAGTTTCTCCGTGATTTGGGTAAACTTTCTGAGGCAGTGCACCACTTCCTGCTTGTGTGAAAAACCTCTCCGGGACTATCTCTCCAGAGATCAGTTTCTCTACTGCTCCAGTTCCCTTTCCTGGAGCCTCTCTTGGGAGTTCTGGGTCCTCCCAGACCTCCAAAGCCTCCCCTGGAGTTAGACCGTCCCCTGGGATTCTGTGTCTCTCTCTGCCTCTGAGCCTTGCTTGTCTGATGCTGGAACTCCACCTGCATCTGACTGCCACTCTCCTCAGAGTCAGTTTGGCTTTCTCTCTGGTTTCCTCTCAAACACCCACTTCCCTTGGTGCCTTCCTGGGTGCCTCTGGTGCTTCTGGTACCAACGCCCCTTCCTCTGCTACTTCCTCTGCTACTTCCTGGTTCTAACCAGGGCTTTTTGTACCTCCCCCCTCTGCACATTACATCAGCTTCTGGGGACAGGTGTTTTTGATGAGATCCCTCAATTCTATCTGCGTCACTGCTAAGGAAAGGAAACCTCATTTTAAACCTCTTCTGCTCTATTTGTGCTGATGGCACCGGGTGCTCAGCCCTTCTTAAACATGCTGAATCCTCCTGCCTAGCCAAGTTTGAGGTGAGTTCTTCAGTCCCACTAACCTCCATTGGCTCCACTGTATCACAATATATATACTTTAGAGGGAAGACAAGATAGGGGCATTGGGATAGAAACATTTAAATACCTCCGTGGCATAAATGCACAGGAGGAGAGCCTCTTTCGATTGAAAGCAAGCACTGCTACGAGGGGACATAGCATGAAAATGAAAGGGGATAGACTCAGGAGTAATATGCGTAAATATTTCTTTATGGAAAGAGTGGTAGATGTGTGGAATAGTCTCCCAGTCGAGGTGGTGAACACAAGGACAGTATCTGAATAAAAAAAGCAGGGGACAAACATAGAGGATCTCTAAAAGTAAAAAAGAGGACTATTATACTTGATATGGAAGGGCAGACTAGATAGGCCATGTGGTCTTTTTCTGCTGTCATGTTTCTATGTTTCTATCAGTGCAGAAGGTAGCTACCAAAATGGTCAGTGTGCTTTGTCATAGGGTGTATAAGGACAGACTTAAAGATCTCAATATGTATAAGGAGGAAAGGTGAGAGAAAGGAGGTACGATAAAGATGTTTAAATGCCTCCAAGGCATAAATGCACAGGAGGAGAGGCTCTTTCAATTGAAAGAAAGCTCTGTAACGAGGGGACATAGAATGAAGGTGAAAGGGGATAGACTTAGGAGTAATATGCAGAAATAGTTCTTTATGGAAAGAGTAGTAGATGCATGGAATAGTCTCCCATGAAGATCTGAATTCAAGAAAGCATGGGACAAACACAGAAGATCTGTAAAGGAAAAAAAAAGAACTATAACATTTTTTCTGGAAGGGCAAACTGGATAGGCCATATTGTCTTTTTCTACCATCATGTTTCTATGGGGTATGTTTACTAAACAGCGCTAACATCGCAGCGGCGATGTTATCGCGCGATAAGTGGCATTATCGCGCGATAAGTGGCATTATCGCGCGATAATGGCGCATTACTGTGCGATAACGTCACGTATCACGCAATAACGTCTCCGGCAGCATTAAGGTGCACAGAGGGTGGAGAAAGGCTCCCCAGAGGGCGGAGATAAGGGGTCAATGAGCGGAGAGTGGGCGGGGAGAGGCCCCAGGCACACTAACGCTGTGAAATCAGGGTCTGAAAATTAACGCCACTCAAAAACCTTGCGTTAGAGGCACATTTGCAGGAGAGAGAAACCAGCTCAGTCAGCAATGTACAGCAAAGGCAGGGAGACCCAGATAAGTGATAGTAGTGATACATGTGCAGTAACAAAACATGCAAAAACCAGAGAGATAATGACCAGAACCAAAATAGAAATACAAAACACCGAGCTGGCCAATAGAAAAAACATTGATAAACGGTAATCAACACTACCCATAAAGAATAAAAAGGAAGATGTCACTTTTGGAAGGGTCAATTCTGATTCACCCCACAAAGTGAATGTTCCAACATTGATAGTGTTGATGAGTGTTTGCTGTGGTGTATATTGGGCAGCTTGCTTATGTGGCTTTTCACATGTGCAGCAACAGCAGAGTGGCCACGTAGGAAAGGGCACTATGGTGATGGTGTAATGGGGTACAGGGGGCTGCAGGCGGCACATGCAGTGAGCCAGCTGGGGCACAGGGTGGACTAGGCAGATGCCTAGGTGACACATAGGAATGTAGAAACAGAAAACCAGCAAGACAGCAACTGACCAAGGGCAAATATGTGCACGAGTGTGTGTCCCACAGTGTCCCAGGGGACAGTACCCAGCAAGTACCCCAAAGGGCACATAACATTGGCAGACAGTGCCGGGGGGAAGTGTAGATGTCTATGCAGGCACCCCTCCCCATATCACGCACCATAGGCAGCCACCTACTGGCACAATGGATGGCCTGGGACTGTGTACCACCAGCACTACCAGCACAAGGGCATGTTAGCATGGTGGCGGAGGGGCACTGGTGGTGGAGGGGGCAGTGGCATCTGCCCACAGCAGACCAAGGCCAAGCCCTGTTTAGGTGGGTGCTGTGCACTGCAACAGACAAGGTCTGTCTGACGAACAGTCATGGTATCCCCAGGGAATAATCTGAATCTGTGACAACAGTTTGGTGCAGTACACACAGCCAGTATATTCAGGGCAGAAGATCACAGGTTCAAGTCCCAGCTGTGGCTCCTACAAGCCATGTCCCTATATTTTACCCAGTACTAAACCTTGGTAATAAAGATGGAACCTTTATTGCAGATAAAATAAACACGCCATAAACGCCTATACTTTACCCTACAGAGCACATAAACCATAAACATGTGCAATCCCTAGAGCAGAGTTTCCCAACTGCAGTCCTGGAGGGCCAAACACCATTCAGGTTTCATGCAGTCCCTAATAAATATGCCTGTGATGCATTTCTATGCACCACCCCCTTTGTACGCAAATGTCGCTCATGCATATTCATTAGGGACAGAACATACAAAATCACCAAAATACCCCCCAAATATTTTTTTATAATCAATACCCCCAAACGGCTCTATCCAAAAAGTTATATCTGCCCCGATAGAGGAACATTGCCTTGCACATAATCACAGTTTTGAGCACCTTCAATGGTCGGTGATTGATCACGTCCCCCCAGATCCTAGGGGGGGCGATCGGACTGCCAAACTTCAAAGGTGTGAACAACGGTGGATATTTCAGTTAAAGATGGTGGTGCCCTCGGGTCTGAATAAAGAAGTTGAATGGAGTAGTTTAATGTAACTTTAACCTATGTGACAGCGGGTTTCCCTTGATAAGTGGGGAGTTCTCTGCTGTTTTCATTGGTTCATGTTCCTTGGTTGAAGGGCCCGGATAGCCAATGGGGAAAATTTTCTGCCCTTTAAAGAATTAGCTGGGTTGCGGTCCGGTGTCCTATGGCGGTTAAAAAACTTGTTTGATGGGAGCACTTGATACAGGGAGGTATTCCCAAAACGTGCACGTCGTGCGTGGATCTTAAAAACCGTGATTTGATCAGCTAAGTCATTTGAAATTATTTTATGTTGATTAAAATGGATAGAGCCGTTTGGGGGTATTGATTATAATTTTTACTGACCTTCGGCGATATCCGACAAAAGCATGTGCAAAAAATAATTTTTGGGGGTGGGGGGTATATTGGTGGTTTTGTATGTTCTGGATTTATTTATCACTAAATTTGGGATATTGGTGGTGATTTATTCATTAGGGATAGCATGAAAATCTGAACTGTATTTGGCCCACCAGCACTGGAGTTGGGAACCTCTGCCCTAGATCAGTGGCCAACAGGGGCACAAACACCCACACCCACAGGCTCCACTATCCAAAGCCTCATGGAGAGTCAGGCTGTTGGGCCCTGCACGGAGCAGCATCTACCAATACTAGCACCTGCATACTTAAGCAAGGCCGTCTTAAACTTGGACACACGTTCCACATATATCAAAAGTTTGCTATGAATAATGTCAGATAACAAATCCTAAGTTAAACACAATTTGTTGACAGAGATTCATCATAGCAACCTTTATGATATCTGTGTTTCAGTGTTTGTTTCGGACAGTGTTTACCACCCCGGGGAGTGACCCTAACAATATTGAGTACCATAGCAATGCCTGCACTGTGCCCAGGACTGGTGTGGTGGCCAGGGCTGCCAACCACCTCTATCTTTGCACAATGCTGAAATAGGTGTGGGAGTGTGTGTATGTCTATCCAGTGTTTTGTGGCTGCCTACACCTTACTGAGCCCACAATGCTTGCACTGTTTCCAGTGTTAGCCTGCCAATGTGTATAATGAGGAGCAAGGTACTGTAGGTAGGCCCGGACAGGGCGGCCTGGGCAGGATACATTTGCACAGGGCATAGGTGTGTGTGTGCTCACATCCCATTGGTGTGTGCTCACACACACACATTGTGTGCTCACATCTGCTTGGTGTGTGTGTGCTCACATCCCATTTTTGGGTGCACATGGTTCTTCCAGAAACATGCACTATGTAATAGCTAGCAGACTGTCTGCAGTTAGCATGTGTATGGCTGGAACACCTTTAAGGGTGCAGTGGGTGGAGACTGACTGTGCCCTCTGCTGGTGAATGTCAGATAATGGTGGGGGCAGCTGTGCTTTTCCAGGCCACTTGCCTGGATGCCAGTGCCCTGTGTGATGTGTACAGATCTGCATTGACTGCCTTGTAGGGTGCCTATTCCCCAGCAGGACTGGGATTGATGGTCCCCTCTACTGTCACCATTGCAGAGAGATAGAATGTAGATCTGTTGGCGGGAAATCCTGTCCCCCACCCTGACCCACAGAGAGCGGGCCGGGTGGTATTACATAATCTGCTTTTGGGTCCAAACACCACCCTCCTCTTATAATATGTGACCATGGCAACCACACAGGGTATGCACTGTTCTGGGCACATCATAGTCCACAAGGGCTAGACATGACTGGGAAATACAGATAGACACAGGTGTATCCTAGGTATGTCTACAAGGACTACCTATCACACACTGGCACTGTTGGGGACCTACAGCACAGCTTGTCTCAGTCAAGCCAGGTGCTGCGGACCTGGTGCTGGGTGCCCCACCTCACCCTCAGGGTGAGCACAGGAACCCACAATGTCACGGTCTGTAGCTACTCTGTGCTAGTAACATACACGGTCAGTTCCCCCTACCAGGCCGGGGTGCTATAGAGGCGCATACCCCATCTTGTGATCAGATGTAGGTGATGATCTGCATGTGCAGTGCATCATGGGTAAGGGTGGGTTTACCCTATCTTGGTACCACAGCAGACAGTTTGTGTGGTGACCTGCAGTCTTTCTGTAGCCAGCCAGCAGTGTGTTAGGTGCTATGGAGGTGTAGCTCTCTGGTTACTTCAATGACTGTAGAGGCAGTGGTCATGGGTTTGATCCCACAGTGGTGTTATTTAATACTGCTGTCTGAGGCTTTTCCTTTTAATTTAAATCAGTGCTGCCAGCAGAAACACTCTCATAGTGACGTAGCCTAAGGTGTGATAGGCTATGGCCTAGAATAGCCTGCATAGCCTGTAGAAGTAAGAAAAGCCTATAGGTCAGGCCTGAGTCCCCAACCCCCACTTTAGAATATTATAGCTGAGCAGAGCTGAATGCCAGAGAAAATAGAAATCTGCTTCAAGCTGCTTTGATAAGAATGCAAAACGTTTCCATTGAGTTTGTTATGTTATTCACAGATTTATGTTATTCACAGATGTGTTTCAGTATCCTGCTTTTCACACAGCTTCTGTACTGCAGAGTGACCTTGTAAGCAAAAAGCAAGGCAGAATATGTTATGTATAGATACTGAGCCATGGCTAGGAAGGCCTGAGAGCAGGGGGAGAGCGGTTTGGGCCCGGTCAGAAATCTCCATTGGATGGGGGGGTGAGGGGGTCACCGGGACCAATGAGGAGTTTGTCTGTATAGAACTGATGAAGAAAGCTATAAATGCTGTTGTTTTACTGAACGCCATGCTCAGACCATTTTGAATGTGACAAGTGTCTGAGACTCTGCACAAATAAACTGCTTTGAATTCTAGTAAATAGACTCCTGGTGTATTCGTTGCGTGCGCTTCGCTACTTCAAAGGTGCCTCATAAGGCACCCTATAGGGCGCCCTATAAAGCACCCTATAGGGCACATTATAAGGTGCCTTGGTGAACAGGGCACTTTATAATGTGCCCTATGGAGTCCCTTATAGGGCGCCTTATGCGGCACCTTAGGTTACGGTACTGTAAGGGTGTTTTTGCTGGCAGCACTGATTTAAATTAAAAAAGGAAATGCCTCAGACAGCACTGATTTAGATTAAAAAAAGGAAATGCCTCAGACAGCCTTCTTACATTACACCACTGTGGGATCAAACCCATGACCTCTGTTTCTACAGTCATTGCAGTAACCAGTGGGCTACACCTTCATAGCTTTTAACACGGCGCTGGCATGAACTTAGGGTTAACGTGCCACGGCACACACAATCGCACGATACAGATTCTTGCTACCTTGCTGCCGGAACGCCCACTACCTTATATGGCATTCTTCACATTAATGCTGCAACTAGCTCCGGTAACATTAAGACAATTTAGTAAACATACCCCTATATTTCTATGTAAGATCTATACATTCCATTGAAGAATCATAAGATACACTAAATAATATTTTTTGCAACAATCTATTTCATGTATTGTCTGTGACAGCAGTTGAGAACTTGGGAGGGGACAGGGAACTTTCCACTGGTCATAGAATAGTAATAGATGAATGAAACATTAAAAGCTGTAATACAGGCACAGTCCCTGGGAATCCACTCCCATCGCAGCATTATAGCTGGGCAGTGATCAAATATATCCCTTCTCCCTCTGGTCCTTCAAAGAGTGCCAGCAGTGACATCCAGCCTTACCATGTCCAAGTCGAGGCTGGGTGTGGGACCCTGGACAGTTTCTAAGGCAGGGCAATTACAAAATTAGGAAGTGACAGGGATTTCACAGTCCTATCTATTCCATTCCATTCCATTGTTTACAGAATAGTAACAGATAAATTAAAATGTAAAAGTAAGAAACTACAATGCTGGAAACATGGGCATAGTTTGACTGCTTCATTTGGGGAGGGGGAGCAGAGAGTGGGGCAACATATTTGCATATTCATTATGGTTATCTAAAAAAAATACTAGCTGGATAGGAAGCCAGTATAACAAGTAGGCGAGGGATGAGCTAGCACCCCCAAGATACTCAAAGAGACAAGAAGAAAAAGAGAACCACAGTGCAGTTTCTAAAACCAAAATAAATTGCCCAGGTATCACGATTTCCCATTGGTTGTTCTCTTTCCACCAGGTCTCTGAGATGCCAATTATATCTAACCTTTCATTTAGTGCTATACATTATAATTCCCCCATCTTATTTTTTTAGACTTCTAGCATTTGTATGCAGGCATTTTAGAACTTGTATTTTGTTCATATTAGCAATATGGTTCTCAGTTGACAGGGTTAATTTGGAATCTTTCAGCTCTGTCTGCTCTGTACTTAATGACAGCTGGGTTACTTTAGTTTTTATTGGAACCTCTCTATCAGGATGCCCTAACTTCACTCTTTTTCCAGTATTCTTCAAAATACATCATTCCAAACCATGCGCTCTTGGGCGACTGTCGGCTTTCCACTGTTATCTAGTTTAAAAACTGCTCTATCTCCTTTTTAAAGGTTGATAACAGCAGCCTGGTTCCACCCCAGTTCAAGTGGAGCCCATCCTTCTGTAAAAGTCCCCATGAGCTTCCAGTAGTTGATATAGAGGCTGCTGGAGCTGGGCCTACTGTTCCAAAATCCTTGCAATTCTCAAGTTGAAAGCTTCCTGCTGGGCCTTCTGCTGTTCCGTCATCCACTCAAAGTACTTGGCGGTATCCATGGTCTTAAAATAGAAGAGATTACACCCCAAGTGTGGTTCTTAGGATAAAACCAGGTCCATCTATGAGCTCCCCAGACTGGGTCAACCAACTCCCCTTATATGTGTCCCAGTTCTTTTTATCTTCTGCATAGACTAGTCTTTGCTCTACCAGTCTTCTCATGGATCCACATTATTGTGCTCCTATAATCAATCATACCCCAACCACAGAAAGTTTCATAACCCCAAAACCTCTCATCATTTATCAGTCTTAATAACTCTTTTCTTAACCTAGAATCATTCCTTGCTACTACTACTACTCCTCCTCTTCCACCTCTGTTTAGTTGACCTGCTGCTAGTCTATCAACCCAAACTACATAACACCAGCCAAAAACACTAGAAAATTCCATCTTCCAGGACGCCAAGATCTGAGAGTCTATGGAAAATAGTCCCTGTAGGCTCAGGGTGAACAAGATAAAATAATAGTTATACTCCCCAGTACAGTTCAAAAAAGGAATGCCATTACTTTTCTCCCCGGAACCAGCTTCCCAGGTTCCTCCAAGTCCGGGGAAAAAAACTCTCTTATAGTAGTCTAGTGGTGATATGTAAATGAGGTTGTCCCTGTCCAATGCCATGCTTTGACAACAGGTGTCTCTCTCCCAAGCCCCTTAAACACAGTCTCCATAGTCTTTAAGGGGTATGTTTCCTAAACCGTCTTAATGTGCGCCCGGCAATAGTGTGCAGGCTGCCATAAAAGGAGTGGGCGTTTCAGTCTTAAAGTAGCAAAACGGGATTATCGCGCGATAACGCGCGCTGCTGCGCACATTAACGGGCTAAGCGCTGCTAAGCGCGTTAACGCGCGGTAATCTTAAGTAGGCGCCCAGACATGCAAACACAGAAACAGAGGTGTAGTACAATGGTTAATACACTGATTGATGATACAGGGGTCATGAGTCTGGCTGAGGCATCAGCTTTGGCATGTAAGTATTGTTTCCTGAGGTATTTTAATTATTGCTGCCAGCAATTATTGCTGCACACCCTCACGTGCTGTAATCTAAGGTGCCGCAGAAGGCACCCTATAAGGCACTCCATAGGGCACAATATAAAGTGCACTGTCCGCCACGGCACCCTATAATGTCCCCTATAGGGCACCCTATAAGGCACTCCATAGGACACCTTATAAGGCACCTTATACGGACTGTAACCATAAGCTGCCTCAGAAGGCACTTATAGGGCGCCTTCTGAGGCACCTTATGGTTACAGTACCCTGAGGGTGTTTTGCTGGCAGCACTAATGTACATTAAAAAAAGACAATGCTTTGGATAGCCCTATCAAATAACCCCACTGTGGGTTTGAACCCATGACCTCGGGCTCCACAAGCAGTGAAGTAACCAGTGGGCCATAGCTTCATAGCTGCTAGCAAACCCCTGGCTGGCTGCAGAAGGACTGCACATCACCACACAAACAGTCTGCTGTGGTCACCAGGATAGGGTTAACCCACCCATACCCATGATGCACTGCAAATGCAAATCAGCAGTCTACAGATGATCACAAGATGGGGTATGCACCCCCACAGCACCTCGGCCTGGTAGGGGGAACTGACCGTGTGTGGTACTGGCACAGAGTAGCTACACACCGTCACATTGTGCAGGTACTGCACTCACCCTGAGGGTGAGGTGGGGTGCCCAGCACCAGGTCCACAGCAGAGATAGGCTATGCTGCAGGTTCTCAGGAGTGCTAATGTGTGAGATAGGTGGTTTCTGAAAACACACTTTGGATGTATCTGTATTTCTGAGTCAGGTTTAGCTCTTATGGACCCATAGGAGGATTATGTACCACCAATCTTCTCTCTAATTTTCTGTAGGCTGTGTGCAGCTTTTAAAGGAAGGTTACATTTTTGTGCGCCACATAACGACACTTGGAGTTATATACTTTAAAATTTGACTACACGTCAGAATACAGTATGTACACCACATTGATTTTAATCAAATTAAATGAAAATATATGATTACTAAATGAAGCGGGAAATTTCTAGTAATTACAATCATAACTTTTAAATTTTAAGACGTCTGTGTTGTTTTCTATCAGAATCAGAGCTGTAATTTTTGTGCGCTCGGTTGTAAAGTATGTGCGCTCGCTCGGTGAGGTGTGTGCGCACGCACAGCTTAGAGGGAGCAGTGTGTACCACCACCTCCCCCCTCCCCCCTCCCTGAATGAGGGTGGTAAACAGGGTCTCCCACCAACAGATCCATATTCTAACTCCCAGCAATGGTGGCAGTAGAGGGGACCATCAACCCCAGTCCTGCTGGGGAACAGACACCCTACAGGACAGTCAATGCAGCTCTGTACACATCCATAATGCAACAGCAGACAGACATTAGGCCTGGATATGCTAAGATGCACCCCGCCACTATCTGATATTCTCCTGCAGCAAGCCTTCAGCCGCTGCACCCTTCAAGGTGTTCCATCAAAACACATACTAGCTGCAGACAGTCTACTAGCTAGTCCATAGTGCATGTTCCTGGTAGAAATGCATGCAACCAAAACTGGAATGTCAGCATACATACCAAGCAGATAAGTCAGTGACTAGGCCCTAAAAGGGAACCCATAAATATCACATGAAAAAAATACTATACATCACTATGGGGGAACCTAGCCATGCCGTGGTCACTGCTCAGTCAGGGTGAGAGTTATCTCCCAGCAGAACATGTTGTGGCCACCCTGTCTGTGCAGGTGGTGGCCGGGCACTACAATGTCCCAGCCAGTGCCCTATGCCCTGTGCAGATGCATCCTGGCCAGGCCACCCTGTCCGGGCTATACCCATGGTACCTTGCTCCTCATTATGCACATTGGCAGGCCAATACTGGCAACAGTGCTGGCAGTGTGGGCTGTGGAGGGTGTTTTCAGCCACCACACACTGGATAGACAGACACACACTCCCACACCTATGCCAGCATTGTGCTACTATAGAGGTGTTTAGCAGCCCTGGCCACCACACCAGTCCTGGGCACAGTGCAGGCATGGATATGGTACGCAATACTGCTGGGGGTCACTCCCCAGGGTGGTAAACACTGTCAGACACCAGACCTGAAGCACACTCCACAGACATCAGAAAGGTTGCTATGATGGAGCTCAATCAGCAAACTGTGCTTAACGTAGGAATTTCTATCTGCCAGTAATCATAGCAACCTTTTGATAGCTGTTTACCGTATTCCCAGGTTTAGGGTGGCATTGCTAAGGTATGCAAGTGCTAGTATTGGGAGATGCACACAGGGCCCAATGTCCTGCCTCTCCAGGAGGCATTGGCTAATGGAGCCTGTGGGTGTGGGTGTGTCTGCCCCTGTTGGCTGCTGCTTTACAGCAGAGGTTCCCAACTCCAGTCCTGGTGTGCCAAACACTGTTTGGGTTTTCATGCTTTCCCTCATGAATAAATGCACAAAGTCCCAATCCTTGGTCCGGTCAAGATATAAGAGTCCATCATAAACAAAACCAAACCCAAAAATGTATCCCCAAATTGAAAATATTATTTTTGTCGGAGAAGCCTGGAGGCGACTGAAATGAAACCCAGTCACACCAGGCAGCCCTGTCCCTTTTAATTATTTAGATTAAAACGCTGTACTTATAAAGTGTTTCTGTGAAGTTTCCAAATTTTCCACATATCAAAAGAACTTTTCCACCACAAAGCGGTCAGGTAGCAGGTCCACGACGTACGTTTCGGGCCCTAGGCCCTGTTTCAAGTGTTCATGCTCCTTACTGCCAATCATATTGGAGCTCTCATATGATTGGCAGTAAAGGTTAGCCAATAGTAGGACTTTCTCCCCTTTAAATATTCAGTGGGGTTTGATTACTATGGAAGTTCCGTTCAGCGGTATGTTTGAGGAGCATGAGCACTTGTGGTGGAAAAGTTCTTTTGATATGTGGAAAATTTGGAAACTTCACTGAAACACTTTATAAGATAAGTACAGCGTTTTAATCTAAATAATTAAAAGGGACAGGGCTGCCTGGGTTTCATTTCAGTCGCCTCCAGCCTTCTCCGACAAAAATAATATTTTAAATTTGGGGATATATTTTTGGGTTTGGTTCCCTCATGAATATGCATGAGATACATCTGCATACCATGGAGGTGGTGCATAGATATGCAGCACAGGCATCTTTATTAGAGGCAGCATGGAACCTGAATGGTGTTTGGCCCTCCAGGACTGCATTTGGGAGACTCTGCTCTAGGTAATGCGCCTGTTTATGGTGTCTGTGCTCTGTAGGGTAAAATGTAGGTGTTTTGGGCATGTTTACGTCATCTGCAATAAAGGCTCTGTCTGTATTAGCCTGTTTTAGTAGTGGGTAAAAAATGGGGACTGGGTTGGCAGGAACCTCAGCTGGGACTTAGAACCTGTGACCTTCTGCTCCTGAACACACTGGCTGTGTGCCCTGCACCACCGTGTTGCCACAGAGACAGTGCATTCCCTGGAGATACCATGACTGTTTGTCAGACAGAGCCTGTCTGTTGCAGTGCACGGCACCCACCTAAACAGGGCTGGGCCATGGTCTGCTGTGGGCAGCAGCCACTGCCCCCTCCACCACCAGTACCCCTCTGTCACCATGCTGACATGCCCTTCTGCTGGTGGTGCTGGTGGTGTGCAGTCTCGGGCCATCCAGTGTGCGGGTAGGCGGCTGCCTATGGTGCGGGTTCTGGGGTAGGGGTGCCTGCATAGATGTCCACGCTTCCCCCCAGCACCGCCTGCAAATGTTCTGTACCCTTGGGGGTACCTACTGGGTACTATCCCCTGTGACACTGTGGGAAACACACTCGTGCCCGTGTTGGGCCCTCATCAGTTGCTGTCTGGCTGCTCTACTGTTTCAGCATTCGTATGGGCCACCTAGGCATCACCCTAGTCTGCACTGTGGCCCAGCTGCACCACAGCATGTGCCGCCTGCAGCCCTCTGTGTCCCCTTTTCCAGCATCTGTCCAGTTGCCCGTTCCGACATGCCCACCCTGCTATTGCGGGTCATGTGCATGCCATAGGAAAGCTGTCCAGTAACAAGGGAAAGCCCTGATCAGCGTTATTTCACTGTGGGATCATTCTCCTTGTATGGGGACAGAGCATAGCCCCTTCCAAAATTGATATCTTTTTTTTGGAGCTTTCTTGGTAGTGTTTTTTGATGTTTTCCATTGATGTCACTATTGCCCAGCTAGGTTATGTTTTTTTTCCAGTTTGTTCAGGTCATTTTCAATGTTTATCTGCCCTTGGGTTCTGTGCACATGTATCACACTTATCACCTTTTTAGGTTTCCCTGGCTTTGCTGTACATTGCTGACGGAAATGGTTTCTCTTCCTTTTAAATCTACTCTAACGCCAGGGTTTCACTGGCGTTAGTTTTCAGCCCCAAAATCCACAGCGTTAGTGTGCAGGGAGGCTCTTCCCTCCCACTCTCCACCCATTGACCCCTTCTCTCCGCCCCTGGGGAGCCTTCCTCCGCCCTCAGGGAGCCTTTACTCCGCCTTCAGTGCTTGTTTGTGCTGCTGAGCGCGTTAGCGCGCGATAAGGTGCCTTATCGCGCGATAAGGCGCCTTATCGCGCACTAACATGTCAGAGCGCACATTAAGACGGTTTAGTAAACATACCCCTAAGAGTTCCAAATCTCTCCAGGTAATTGACTTAGGCCTCCACTTGCCTGGTCGGCCTGCCACCTTCCACCTCTTGGCAGGTCCCACCTGGTGTCGGCCACGGAGACATCCATGGCCTCGGACATAGAGTCCTCCCTGAGATGCGGGCCTTCTCGCTCCCACTCCATCTCTCTAGAGTCCACAGGAAGAAGGTCAATTTCTGTGTCCTGGTCGGAGGCAAGGGTTCCTTCCCCTTCTGCCGGTTCCATAGGGTTTACTTTCAGGACTTCACTACTTCCTCGCTTTGGTTCTATGGGGTTTTCCATCTTCCTCCTCCCCCTTCCCTAGGGATCAGAAATCCTCCCATCAAAATATCGGGACCCTGGGTTTGTGGATGAGTTTGGAAACCTGTGTGTAGCCTTCTTCTCCTAACCTGGGGCTTTAAAGTTTTTCCCTGTGACATCACATATACCCCGTCATAAATGGATACCTGGTTTTTCTCAATGAGTGAAGTCCTCAGTGCCTCGAGGAACTTCTTTTGGGTGGTAGTAAGCTCCGGGGGGGGGGGAGGGGGCTGTTTGTGGCTATTGCCACTACTGTCAGTCCTGGAAAGGAACAAATATAGGGATGATCCAATGTATGAAGACAAACTAAATAGAGTTCCAACCAACATGAAAATGTTTGGCTTGCACATCCCTACTTCCCTTTATCTCTCCAGAGCAATTGTTTTCATTTCTGCTGTAGTCTTTCTGTGTTCTTTAATTGTCTTTTTTCTCAAATTTCCTTACCCTAAATTGTTAGATTCCCTCTACATTCTTTCCCTCTTCCTTCACTTTTTTGCTTCTTAGTTTATTTGCATACCAAGGAGAGTGATTAGGAAGAGGGGGATGTTTCTATCTAAGCAGGATCTGTCATCCAAAGTCTGGGCCATTTGTTTGTTCCAGTATTCTACTGATTCCTCCAGGGTCCAATTCTCCTGCCATTGCAGATGCTGGCATACTCTGTCTACCTTCTAGACAGAATTTTGGGCCCTTTTCTATTCATCATAGAGTCATGTTGCATCCTCAGCTTAAAATCCAGTTTAAAATGATCTGACCATTTTAACTAATGTCCTAAACATTCATAAATTAATTCCCTAATTGAGGTATCTTTAGTGGAAAAGATACCACCTAAAAATGTCCAGCTTGATGTGTTAGACCTGTGTATTGTAAATTAATATTAAGGCTGTTTTTAGGGGGAAGGAGATTTAGAAAAAAAGACGTACAGAAGATTTGTGTGAGGGTGATGGGAGTAGGAGGGGCAGGGAAAAGAGGAAATGAGGAAGAGTGGGAACATATAAGATATGACCAGTGCCTTGGTCCGATCACAATCTACTCAGATTCCACATACCCATAAGTACATTCCACAAAAGTCGAATGATATCAAATACACCCAGAACCCCAACAGCCCGCTTCCGACCACTCAACCAGAGCGTAGTCCTAGAGAATCTCCGACCCCTTATGACCAACACAACCCTCAACTTAGACGATCTCATATCCAAATGGGACGAGAACCTTAGAGCTGCCTCCCGTCCATCATACACCGAAAAGAAAATAAGACAATGGGAACATGCACCATGGTTCTCTATGGACCTACGAACATCACTCCACCACCTACGCAAACTTGAGAGACGGTGGCGTCGAACCCACTCCCCTGAGACGCATGCTGCATACAACTCATACTTAATTACCCACCGTGTGAAGATAACGCAGAGTAGGAAACTTTACCACACAGATATATTAAAACGCTCCATCAATAAACCACATGCCCTGTTCAATATAGTAAAGTCCATAACAGGGGAGCTGATGTCAGCACAACCTCCAATGCCTCAGCCACAGGACTACGCAAACTATTTACAATCAAAGATGATTAAGACCAACACAAACATAAGTGTCAGTAACCCCTTCGTATCGCCTAAAGCACCCCAAGCAACACCATTATGCAATTTCACCACGGTATCCAATAAAGAGGTTGAGAACATTATTGCCTCTATCAATTCCAGTACAGCACCCAACGACCCTTGCCCAGCCAGATGGATCAGAGAACTTTGACACGACCTAAGCCAAATCCTGAGCAAAATACTGAACCAGTCCTTTTTAACGGGTTCGTTCCCGTAGAGTCTAAAACACACCTCTATCAGGCCGCTACTGAAAAACAGCAGACTAGACCCATCCAAAGTTGAATCGTTTAGACCAATCTCGAGCATCCCCCAGCTTGCCAAGATCATCGAAAAAGCTGCTCAACAACAAATCCAGCATCATATCGATACTGAAGCACCGCTAGATCCATCCCAACACGGCTTCAGGGAAGCACACGGAGTCGACACCGTCCTTACAACCCTCTTCAACGAATTGGTCACAGGAATAAACAACATCCAACAAGGATTCGTCCTCATCTTTCTGGACATCTCTGCCGCCTTCGACTCTGTGAACCATGACATACTTTTACAACGCCTAAAAGAAAAGGGGATTCAAAGCACAGTACTGGAATGGTGCAAATCCTACCTATCCAATAGGTGGCAACAAGTCAAGGCAGGCCACACATCCTCAGAACCATTTCTGCAGACACAGGGGGTGCCTCAAGGATCGTCCTTATCGGCACTGATGTTTAATATCTACATGCAGCCGATATGTGATTTGATACGATCCTTCAACGTACAATGCCTTGCTTTCGCAGACGACATCCTCCTTTACATGTCGTTCACAATCAACCAACCAGTGCTCTCCCCAATAATCAGATGCTTCGAAGCTGTAGCTGACTGGCTGTTGACACAAAATTTACGGATCAACCATGACAAAACTGATGTTCTATTCGTCACGAGGAACCGAAAGTTCATACCACCCCCATCACTACATGCCAACAATGTAGAGTTGAAATCCAAATCCACAATCCGTTATCTTGGCATCACGCTTGATCAGCACCTGGATATGACAACACATGTGAAAAACGTCACAAAGGCAATATATCATAAGATCAGAATGCTGCGTCACCTCCGCCCCCTACTGGATTCCACCGACTACCGAACAACCTTCCAGGCATTAGTCCTCCCACATCTGGATTTCGCTAACATCATCCTCCATGGTCTCTCACAATCAACCTTAAATCCGCTCTGCCTAGCTATGAATGCAGCTGCAAGAGTCCTTTCTGGATCGTCAAGATCTGACCACATAACGCCTATCATGAAAGATCTGCATTGGATACCTTTACATGCCAGACTCCAATACAAGTCAATAGTCCTTACTTTCAAAGCCCTAAATAACCACCCCCCTACGCCAATCAGCAAGCTAATCCACGGTACCCCGGAAAATAGAAACAGGAGACCTACAACAATGAACACCTTAGTAGTCCCCAAGATGACGACTAAGTGCACAAAGACTACCTCCAACAGGGCCTTCTCCATATTTGCTCCTTTAAACTGGAATGCCCTTCCCCATGAAATCCGTGGCATCAAAAGTCTAGCCCTATTCAGAAAAGCCTTGAAACACCACCTGTTCACAAAATGCTACCCAAAACCATCCGAGGTAAACACACAACTGGCAAGCTACCCACATGCCCCAGCTGCCCTAACACCTTAATACAAACAGAAAATGATCAGCCTACACATAAGCCCAACCGCTAACCATCACACATGTTCTATCCACCCACAAATGCACATGTAACACCTAAATGAGTTTGAGTATTGTACATAGTATAGAGTTAACTTGTACATAGTTTTCCCGGTTTATCCCATGTTTAATTTCCTGTTTCATTGTAAACTCAATGTTGCCTGTATGCATTGTAGTATGTTTTTGTTCGATGTACACCGTGCTGATTAAAATAGCGCGTTATAGAAGAAATGTTAAATAAATAAATAAATAAATAAGAAAGATGGTCATGGGGTACAGAAAGAAAAGGGGTCAGGAGCAAAGAATATTTCAGTACAAAGTCTTTTCAGTACAAATATTTTGTAGGTGTCTCAACTAGTAAAGATTTAAATAGGTATATTAATGTGTTCAATTATTGCAAGAAAACTTAAAAAGTAAATATATTATCACAAAGTGATACACACAAATCCCTCTGTGTGTGATAGCAATGCTACTAACCCCCTGAAAGCTCCAGAAGTGACTAGTAATATTTATTCACTCTTACATGATTGTTGTATGTGAGTAGCATGTTCTTTACAACTACTGATGCTTTGAGCTATCACTAGCCTTTGTTGTAGCCTTCCACAAATAGAAATGTCCCATGCAAGTTTTTGCTTAATGTTTGTATAAACTGGGATATTTTTTCTCATAAATACCTATACTGGTTCCATTGGTCAAGCACATCCATGATAAAACAGGCTAAAAGCACAAAAGTAAAGATGGCCGCCCATGTCATTATTTCCCCATTGTAAAACTGAACTATGCTTCCTTCAGAGTTTTACCACATAAGTTTGCACCTCTCAGAGTTCTTTGGTCAGATATGGTTAAAGTTCTTATTGTTTAAAAGAATATTTGGTTGATATTTATTTTATTTTGAGACATTCATGACATTATCTAGAAACTATTTTGCCTCTATAATTGTATTGGTAACCTACACTGATTCTTATACTGACGTAAAGTGGAGGTCGATATTTGGACTAGAAGAAGATGACTGTTATGAGACAGTGAATTTATTTAATAGAACAATGAGCTGTTGTATTCACTGTAGAATAAATAGCAGCAATTGATGTTTTTTTCTTTAAATGTAGATGGCACTCATTCTATTATTAATAGAAAACAATTAAAATCAATATTAATAATGACAGCTTGCCTATAGTGCAATATTTTTAACAAAATACATCTTAATGATATAGCACATAAACTGCAAAGGGAATAGGTAAATCATTGTTACTTTTCCTTCTGTTTAACAAAACAGCTGTTTGCAATTTTGGTCAATGGCAGTTGTGTAGATTCAGGATATTAGTTCTCACAACTAAATTCATTTTCTCTCAGTCACTGACTCTCTGGTTTTCTTTAGGGAAAACATTCTAATATGGAGATTACTATTTTCCAAGCCAATTATGTGGATAAATATTTTTTATTTTAAAATTAGCTGTCTAAAGACTGTTCCCCATAAGCCCAAAGTACAAACAGTGGTCATAGTAACAAAAGACAATAAATGACAGCAGATAAATACCAGCATTCGTCCATCTAATTTAATTTAATTTAATTTAATTTAATTTAATTAGCGAGTTTTTATATACCGCACCTTCCATTGATCAGTTGCGGTTTACATGGAACAACAGTAAACAGGCAAAGCTGCTTTTACAGATAACATTGTGTTATCTGTACTAATCTGATTAGTAAGATAGCTAGAGTTGTGCCTGCCACTCTGTGCAGGTTCCCCCCTCCCCCTTTGTGCCTTTGCTTAGGGTTGTACCTTCCCCCCTCCCCCCCCATGTCTGTGGTTGGGTGTTTTTCCTGTCGCTCCATGCAAGTTACCTTTCTCTATGTCTTTATTAGAAATGTATTTGCTGGAGGTGCTCATCTGTTTCCTGCTTGTGCTGTTACCTGTTCCTCATTGGCCTGGCTACCCGCTGTCGCTGCTCTGATTGGGGCGGCTAGATTGCAGGGGCTATATCCATCTTGCCCCCAACGTGGGACGCTGAGGTGCTCATCTGTTTCCTGCTTGTGCTATTACCTGTTCCTGATTGGCCTGGCTACCCGCTGTCGCTGCTCTGATTGGGGCGGCTAGATTGTAGGGGCTATATCCATCTTGCCCCCAACGTGGGATGCCGAGGTGCTCATCTGTTTCCTGCTTGTGCTGTTACCTAATCCTGATTGGCCTGGCTACCCGCTGTCACTGCTCTGATTGGGGCGGCTAGATTGCAGGGGCTATATCCATCTTGCCCCCAACGCGGGACGTCGAGGTGCTCATCTGTTTCCTGCTTGTGCTGTTACCTGTTCCTGATTGGCCTGGCTACCCGCTGTCGCTGCTCTGATTGGGGCAGCTAGATTGCAGGGGCTATATCCATCTTGCCCCCAACGCGGGACGCAGAGCAGGCGCGTGCCCGTGACGCATGCCCGAAGGGGCGTGGCCAAACGGGGCAGGTTCCGCCCCTTTGGCGCCCCTTTGGTGCCCCTTCGGCGCAGTTTGGCGTTTGGAGTAAACGCTGATGGGGAAACGGAAAAAGAGATATCCTCTGGCGGTGCAGGTGAAGGCCGTTAAGGTAGTAGGCCCAATGGATGCACATGTTAATGTTGGCGGAACTTCATCAACACTGGCTGAAAATTGAGCAGGGGATATTGCTTTGGAAGACGCTTCCATTGTAAGTACTTCTTCTTCTAATAATACCCCGTTGAGAAGAGTTTTGTCCCTGGCTCACCAGGATAAGGAACTTTCATCAGTTTCTTCGTCCCCTCTTGGGGGAGTTGAACTAGGTGAACTTGAGAAACCTTTATTATCCTCTTCATTCTTGCGTATTGATTCCACTGTTGAGACTTTGCCACCTCCTCTCCCCTCGGCAGTAGTATTTCCATCGGTGGGTGAGGTACAAGTTCCTCTGGTTGATATATCACTAAAGGATATATGGATTATGTTATCTCGTATGGAGTCGGTTCTAGGGTCTTCCCTACAGAAAATATCCATTTTTTCAAAGCAGACTGTAGCAAAGCTCTCGGATCATGAATCTAGATTGTCAGCAGTGGAAAAAATTATAGAGTCTCAGGAAGTGAGAGGTTCCTCGCAGCAAGAAGTTTTGGCTACAATTGTTCAAGATGTTTCCTTATTACTTCGTCAGGATGAAATATTGGAAAACTCCTTGCGGTCTAGGAATCTCCGCTTGTTAAACTTTCCTTGTACACATTGTTTGTCTCCAACTATACTTTTTCAAAAATACTTGAAAGAAGTGTTATTATTTTCTGATGTTAATTCAATAGCTTTGTCGAAAATTTATTATCTTCCTGTAGGGAATTTAAATAAAGATTCTAATAGGGGAGTGGGGGTACAAAACGATCAGATGATTTCCTCCCCATTAAATATCTCTGAGTTTTTAGAATCATCTCACGATGAGATAGCTATGAGAGCTACTTTGTTAATTACTGTAGTTTCTGAGTTAGATAAACAGAGAATTTTTCGTGCATATTTTAAAAATAAACTTGAGAAATTTTGTGGTCAGCGTATTCAAATATTTCCGGATGTTTCCAGGGCCACACAAAAGCCCCGGAAGGCCTTTCTGGAGGTTCGTCCATGCGTGGTGGCCCTTGGAGCTTTATTTTATTTGAAATTTCCTTGTCACTGCCACATAATTTTTCAAAGTAAATGTCATATTTTTGTGGAGGTCGAACAGTTATTAGAGTTTTTAAAGGATAAGGGATAAAGTGTGCTCTTTTTTCTGTTTTCCTTAGCTTATGTGTCCTGGTAGGTGCAGGGATATTATCCGGGCTGAGATGGGGCTTTTTTTTTGTTTTGTTCTTGTTATTGAGCCCCTTCTTGATGAGGACTATTGCAATATAATTCAAACTGTTCTTATGTGTGATTTATTGATTATTCTATTTCTTATTTGTTTCTTGATATGTAATCTAAATTTATAAAAAAAAAAAAGAAATGTATTTGCCGCTCTATGTGGCTTATCCCTCCCCTCCCTCCATTTTCTAGATGTAAAAGTCATTTATGTTTGCTTTAAATTCCCTGTGTTCATCTCATGCCTTTTGGATTTCCACCACTGTTTTTGTCCCCACCACCTCAACCAAGAGTGCATTCTGGAAATCCGCCATTCTTTCCATGAAAAAGTATTTCCTGATGTTCCTTTTAAATTTACCTCCTTGCAGTTTCATTTTATGTCCTCTAGTTCTATAGCCTCCCCATCTTTGAAATAGGTTTACTTGTTCGTTAATACCTTTCAATAATAAAACATCTGCATCATATCTCCCCTGACCTTCCTCTCCTTTAGGGTATACATATTTAGGACTTCAAGTCTCTTCTCATATGACTTCTGATGCAGACCCCATACCATTTTGCTTGCTTACTTCTCAACCACTTCATGTCTTTTTATATCCTTCATCAGGTGCAGTCTCCAAAGCTGAACATAATACTCCAAGCCAAGCCTTACCGATGACTTGTAAAGAGGCATTATCACCTTCTCCCTTCTGTTGGTTATGCCTCTCTGTATTCAGCATAGCATCCTTCCACTTTGGCCATTGCCTTGTCATATTGTTTTACCACCTTGAAATCCTCAAATACTATCATCCTGTGATCCCTCTCCTGGTCCAGGCACCAAAAATGCACCACCATGCATTTTAAAGTTTAACTGCCAAGCAATAGTCCATGCTTCTACTTTTTGTAGATCACTTCTCATATTATCTACATCCTCCAAGGTGTCCAGTCTGTTGCAGAATCGGTCCCAGAATCAATCCCTGAGGCACTCCACTACTCAGCTTTCTTTCTTCCAAGAGAATTTCATTTATCACCATTCTCTGTTATCTGTCAGTTAACCAATTTTGGATTCATTTTGTCACCTTGGGACCCATCTTCAGGCTGTTCATTTTATTCTTAAGCCTCCTTTGAGGAACAGTATCAAAGGTTTTACTGGAATCTAAGAGGTATGTTTACTAAACCGCGGTAACGTAGCAGCGTCTAAGTTAGCGCACGTTAAGTAATGTTAATGCGTGTTGAGGGTACCTAACGTGCGTTAACATTACCGTCCTTGGTAAGTCCCACAGAGGGTGGAGAGAGGGCGGAGAGAAGGGGTCAATGGGTGGGGAATGGGTGGGGAGTGGGTGGGGTGTGGGCGGGGAGAGGTTCCCGCTACACTAACGCGGGGAACTGAAGGGCTGAACATTACCGGGACTGAAAACCTGTCGTTAGATGCACCCCAAATGAATTCGCCAAAACAAGGCAGGACACCTCAAGAAGAGCATTGTCCCTGGTGGCGCCCACCCTGTGGAACTCTCTCCTGGGCGATCTGAGATCAGCCACGGACCTCAAAGATTTCAGAAAAATGCTCAAAATAACACTCTTCATAGAACACTACAAGGACTTCACCTGAACCAGACTCAGCCTTATCCAACCCTGCAACCCATACGAACTGTATATAGAAACATAGAAACATAGAAATATGATGACAGAAAAAGACCACATGGCCTATCTAGTCTGTCCTTCCATATCAATAACTACAACAGTCCTCTTTTTACCTTTAGAGATCCTCTGTGTTGGTCCCATGCTTTTTTGAATTCAGTTACTGTCCTCATCTCTACCACCTCCACTGGGAGACTATTCCATGGATCCACTACTCTTTCCGTAAAGAAATATTTCCGCTTATCACTCCTGAATCTATCTCCCTTCACCCTCATCCCATGTCCCCTCGTAGCAGAACTTGCTTTCAATTGAAAGAGGCTCTCTCCCTGAACATTTATGCCACGGAGGTATTTAAACATCTCAATCATATCACCTCTATCCTGCCTTTCCTCTAAGGTGTACATATTAAGATCCTTAAGTCTGTCCTCATATGCTTTATAATGAAGCCCACTAATAATTTTAGTAGCCACCCTCTGCACCGACTCCATCCTGTTCACATCCTTTTGAAGGTGCGGTCTCCAGAATTGCACACCATACTCCAAATGAGGTCGCACCAAAGACTTATAGAGAGGCATTATCACCTCCTTTTTTCTGCTAGCCATTCCTCTCCATATGCAACCAAGCATTCTTCTAGCTTTTGCCGTCGCCTTTTCTACCTGTTTAGCTATTTTAAGATCATCAGAC
This sequence comes from Ichthyophis bannanicus, assembly GCA_033557465.1. Taxonomy (NCBI): domain Eukaryota; kingdom Metazoa; phylum Chordata; class Amphibia; order Gymnophiona; family Ichthyophiidae; genus Ichthyophis; species Ichthyophis bannanicus. Next base: position 1,258,476,778 of record CM066033.1, read on the forward strand.
ACAACCACGCCTAGGTCCCGCTCTTCTTTAGTTGACAAATGTACTTCACCCCCTATACTGTATTGCTTCCTTGGATTGCTGCAGCCCAAATGCATGACCTTACATTTTTTAACATTAAATCCCAGCTGCGAAATTCTAGACCAATCTTCAAGCTTAGCTAGTTCCCTCCTCATGTTATCTACACCTTCCTGGGTGTCTACTCTATTGCAGATTTTGGTATCATCCACAAAGAGGCAAACCTTACCCGACAGCCCTTCCGCTATATCACTAACAAAGATGTTAAAAAGAATCGGACCAAGGACAGATCCCTGGGGCACACCACTGGTAACATCCTTCTCCTCAGAGTGAGCTCCATTTACTTGTACTCTTTGTCGCCTCCCACCCAACCAATTTCTAACCCAAGCAGTAACTTTAGGGTCCATCCCTAGGGTGCTCAGTTTGTTTATAAGTTGCCTGTGAGGAACAGTGTCAAAGGCTTTACTGAAATCTAAATACACCACATCTAGAGCTCTCCCTCGGTCCAACTTCCTGGTCACCCAGTCAAAGAAATCAATCAGATTTGTCTGACAAGACCTGCCTCTGGTGAATCCATGCTGCCTCGGATCCTGTAATCCGCTGGACTCCAGAAACCTCACTATTTTCTCTTTCAGCAGCATTTCCAATAATTTACTCACCACCGAAGTTAAACTAACCAGCCTGTAGTTTTCAACCACATCCTTACTTCCGCTTTTGCGTAAAGGCACCACATGAGCCTCTCTCCAGTCCTTTGGCACCACTCCCGAATCCAATGAGACATTGAAAAGGTCAGTCAGTGGAGTTGCTAGAACGTTCCCAAGTTCCCTCAGTATTCTGGGGTGTATCCCATCCGGTCCCATCGCTTTGTCTACTTTAAGTTGAGCTAGTTTCTCACGAACACAGTCTTCTGAAAATTGTTCAAGATGTCCCTCATTTCTGTTCCTATTTGTGAGTGTTTTCTGAGGTCCTGCTCCTGGTTCTTCATCTGTGAACATAGAACAAAAATATTTGTTAAGCAATTCCGCTTTATCCTTATCAGCTTCTACATATTCCTCCACTGTAACCTTGAGTCTGACAATACCACTTTTGCCCTTCCTCTTCTCACTAATATATCTGAAAAATGTCTTATCCCCCCATTTTATTGCATTGGCTATTTCCTCCTCCTTTTGAATCTTTGCCTTCTTGACTACTTTGCTAGCTTCTCTAAGTTTTTCCAAATACAGATGCCTGTCTTCCTCTCTCTGTGATCTCTTGTATTTCATGAAGGCCTCCCTCTTTTTCTTCACTTTTTCAGTTACTTCCTTCGAAAACCATAGTGGTCTCCTTTTCCTTTTGCCTTTATTTACCATTTTAACAAAAAGGCCGGTTGCCCTTAAAATATCCCCTTTCAGTTTTGCCCACTGTTTTTCTACATCCCCCAGCTGTTCCCATCCCACTAACGACTCCCTGAGGTATTGGCCCATCTTCGCAAAGTTAGTCTTCCTAAATTCTAAGATACTCACCTTTGAATGGATTCTAACAGCCCTAGTCCTAATACTGAACAACACCATCTGGTGATCACTGGATGCAAAATGATCTCCCACTACAACATCAGAAACACTTTCACCATTGGTAAGCACCAAGTCCAGTATGGCCCCTTCACGTGTGGGGTCTGTTATCAATTGCCTGAATAGTTCTCCCTGTAGAGAATCCAGGATCTCCTTACTTCTAGATGATACTGCAGCAGGAATGTGCCAATCAACATCTTGCATATTGAAATCTCCTATCAGTAGCATTTCCCCTTTCCTAGCAATGCTGCGTATGTCTTCAATTAACTCTCTGTCCACCTCTTCCTCTTGTGAGGGAGGTCTGTATATCACACCAATGCAAATAGATTTCTCTTTCCCTCTTTCTAGTTTAACCCACAATGCCTCCTCTCTCCCTTTTAAGCTCTGTAATTGCAAAGCTTTAATAGTAGTTTTTACATATAGTGCCACTCCTCCTCCCCTTCTTCCTACCCTGTTCTTTCTGAAAAACGTATAGCCAGGTATAGTTACATCCCAATCATGGTTTTCTGTGAACCATGTTTCTGCAACTGCCACTAAATCCAAGTCAGCCACTCCCATCAAAGCTTCAACATCAGGGATCTTATTTCCCATGTTATGGGCATTTATACACACTGCTTTCCATATGTTACCCCTGTTACCCATTTCTATAAAGGTATTTAATGTATCACCTACCTGGGGGCTTTCACTTACCTGGGGGCTTTCTTCACCCATCCCCAACGAATCTAGTTTAAAGCCCTCTTCAGTAGATTAGCCAGTCTACTACCAAAGATGCGTTGACCTTTCTTGGACAGATGGATGCCATCTCTGCTCTGCAACCCTTGGAACAGCATCCCATGGTCTAGGAAACCAAAACGCTCTCGATGACACCATCCACGCAGCCATGCATTCATCTCCAGGATGCGAGCCTCTCTGCCTTGGCCTTTACCCTCAACAGGGAGGATTGAAGAGAACACCACCTGTGCACCTAACTGCTTCAACCTCTCTCCCAGAGCCATAAAGTCACTTTTGATACTTTCCGAGGTATACCTGGCAGTATCATTTGTTCCAACATGGATTAGCAACATTGGGTAATAGTCAGTGGGCTTGATGAGTCTCAGCAAACTCTCCGTAACATCTTGGATTTTGGCACCAGGCAGAAAGCATACCTCTCTGGACATCAAGTCTGGTCGGCAGATAGACGCCTGCCTCAGTACCCCTCAGAAGAGAGTCTCCAACCACCACTACCCTTCGTTTTATTTATTTATTTATTTTATTTTTATTTATTTATTTATTTACATTCTCTTATATACCGCGCTATTCTGCATCAGTGCGGTTTACATTGAACAAACTGAAATTACATTGAACAGGGCATTATAACTTGGAGATAACTATTTTACAGGGAACATGGGCTATGGAGGGTTAAGTGGCTTGCCCAAGACCACAAGGAGCACCTATGGGACTAGAAACCCCAGTCCTTCCGGCCCAAGGTTGCTGTCCTCTACTGGGATTTGAACCACCGACCTTCGGGCCTGAAGTACCTTGCCCCAACCACTAGGCCACTCCTCCACTCCACTCGTTTCCTTCTGGTCACTGATTCTGCAACTTTGGGGTACTTGAGCTCTGGTTCTTCCCTTTCCAGGGATGCTTTCACCTCCTCCACTTCCAGGGCTGCATAATGGTTCTTCAATTCAAGGGCTGGAGAAGTTGGATTGGTGATTTTGCAGGCCCTGGTGACTTGTGTCCAACCATCGACATTCTGTTGGCACCCATCCTCTCCTGTGCTGGAGAGCTTGGTTGCTGCAAGAAGCATCTCATCAATGTATTTCTCATTGTCTTGAATGCTCCTCAGCCTCGCCACCTCCTCTCTGAGTTCCTCCACTTGTTTCTTCAGAGCCTCAGCATGCAAGCACCCTGCACATGGAACTGGTCCTTCAACTGTCATTAGGACCTCTGTCTGGACCGAGGCAGAAGCTGTAACGGGGGCAACAGCTTTAGCGATACGATTTTTCCCAGCCATTGTTCTGTTCGTGGAGCTTAGGTATCTGTTAAAGCAAAAGAGAGAGATCTACCAAGTACCAGTGGTTTCCCAGCTGTCCTTTCAGAGAAAAAAAAAATTAACTCTCTTTAATTATATTCAAAATGTGCTGGTCCAATTCTCTGTGATTTGTTGAAGGGGGAGGTGCACTATAAAGCAAGGCTGCTCACTAGGGGTGGGTGGGAGTCAGGGTGGGTGGGGAGGGAACTAACACCTGATTAGGTGTTAGCAGTTTCCAAACCTGAGGAGGTTACTAGAGTTCAGCAACCTACTGTGCTCAAGGAAAGTTCCACTAAAGAACCAAAAAGAAAGTAACCTTGCTTTAAAAATATACAAAAAGCCCTTTTAAGAGTTCCGAGTCAGAGAGCTAGCAATTTAATATAATAAAAAAATATCTCAAATCCTTACGGTTGATCTGTAGAACCCTGGTTAGGAAAGACCTGTACATAGCTCATATTGTATATAGTTCAAATTAATCTCTCACACCCCTCCCACACCACTCATGTCGATGTTTCCACTGTATGTATTCACACCTTAACACCCCCTCCTGATTGTTTGATGTGCTAACCGCTTTTATTTAATGATAAGGCGGTATATTAAATCTGACTAAATAAATAAATAAAACATTTGCAGGAGGGTGAAACCATTTCAGCGTCAGCAATGTACAACATAGGCAGGGAGCCCAAGAAAAGTGATAGTAGTGATCCATTTGCAGCAACAGCATAGTGCCCACGTATGAAAGGCCACTATGGTGATGGTGCAAATGGGGCATAGGGGGCTGCAGGCGGGACATGTATTGGGAGCAGCTGGGACACAAGGTGGACTAGGCTGCTGCCTAGGTGGCACATAGGAACATAGAAACTGACATCCCCCCAGCCATCTGTCCCCCATGTGGAACCGACATAATATTGGTAGGTGGTGATGGGAGGGATGTGTGAATGCCCATGTATGCCTCCCCACCCCAGACCCCGCTCCCTAGGTGACCGCCTACCTGAACAGTGGATGGCCTGGGACTGCGCACTACCAGCACTGACAGCATATGGCCAGGCAGCATGGCGGGGGGGAGGGGATGTTGGTGCTGGAGGGGGCAGTGGCACCTGCCTGCAGTGGACCTAGGCCATGCCCTGTACCAGTACATGGTGTGCAGTGCAACAGAAAAGGTCTGGCTGAGGAGAAGTAAAGGTAGCCCCAGGGACTACTGGGCTTCTGTGGCAACAGTGTGGTGCAGTACACACAGTCAGTGTGTCCCAGAGCAGAGGATCACAGGTTCGGATCACAGGTTCATATCGCAGCTGTGGATCCTGCAGAGCATGTCCCCTATATTTTACCCTAAAATGCAGATACAACACCAACATGTGCAATCCCCAAAGCAGCGGCCACAGGGGTAAAAAACACCCAATCACACAGGCTCCACTATCCAAAGCTCCATGCAGAGTCAGGCTGTTGGCTCCAGCACAGAGCCGCAGTCACCACCAGAGCACTACTACTACCTCCTGCACAGTCTGGCAATGTCAGCACATGATCAGGACCAGTGTGGCAGGCAGGGTTGCCAACCACCCCTATCTTTGCACAATGCTGCAATAGGAGTGTGTGTGTGTGTGTATGTCTATCCATTGTTTTGTGTCTGCCTACACCTCACTGGGCCCACAATGTCCCACTATTACCAGCGTTAGCATGCAAATGTGCATAATGAGGAGCAAGATATTGTGTGTATGGCCTGGGCAGGGCGGACTGGGCAGGATGCATCTGCAGAGGGTGTAGGGTAATGGCTGGGACATTGTAGTGCCCAGCTACCACCTGCATGGACAAGGTGGCCAAAACCCTTCTTGCTGTTAGGGCACTCTCACACTGAACAAACAGTGACCGTGGCATGGCTATGTTCCCACATAGTGCTATATAGTATCTGTTTCAAGTGATGTATGTGTGCCCCATGTTTTGGAGGGCCAATCACTGGGGCACCTGCCAGATACCTGTGCCATACAACCCAGGTCTGGGTGCGCATAGTTCCACTGTGAACATACAATATAGACTGGCTAGTGGAGTGTCCGCGGTTAGTTTGTGCATGGCTGGAACACCTGGCGTGATGAAGCAGGTACAGTCTGACTGTACCTCCTGCTGGTGAATGTCAGACCATGGATGGGGGCTGGGGAACAGCTGTAGTCCTAGAACTGGTTGGCAAACAGAGGAAGGGCAATGGACAGGTAGTCTACTGCAGTGTGCAGTATTGCTGCGTACGTGTGTTGTGGTGCTGAAGGCACACAGTGCTCATAATACTGCGTGTGATGTTTGTTGGGGACATTCATTGTTGCATGCCATAATTTGACCATATATTCTAAGGCGCTTAGATGTATCTCATAAGGCATGTACGTTATTGTGCGCGCAGTGTGTCAGATGCCCTGCTAGGTGCGTTCTCCGCAATGCGCGTAAGATGCAACATGCGTATGTCGCACTACTGCATGATAATCTAGCAGACACGATGGCCACTTGGTGGAACATATTTGCTTTGTGCTTGTTGTGGTTGTTTGGGATAGTGGTTGCAGACGTGTGTGGAGCCAACATAGGTTGTGGGTTTGGGTCCCACTGGTTCCTTTTCCTTTCTTTTCATCTGTTCTGCTCTCCTTACCATACAATGGTGCCGGCTTCATCCCTTCTCCACACACCCTTCCTTCTCTTCACTGTACACTGCAGTGTTCCCTCCATGCAGCCTATCCGTCACATGCTAGCTGTTACATATGCTCCCTTTCTTTTTGGGTTGTCTGGGTGGGTAGGTGGCTCAGTGGTTTGGTATTGGTGTCAGTGAGCTGTGTTTGCGCTCTTCAGTGTAGTGATTCAATTCCCTCTTACTCCTTTTTGGATTCCTTGCCCATTTTGCCTTTATACACACACCAGTCACACAGCTGGCCCTTCAGACTGACCCCTGACACCCTTTCCGTTACCGTTGTTTACTCCTCTGCATGCTGTGTTCACTGCACACCATTTCATGTGTTAACTGTGGCTCAAATCCCCATTACAGACTGCGATATCAGCTGCCTGTGGTCTATGGCCTTATACCTACGGCTCCGTTTCTCATGGGGCACCATGTCTGCACATCCCTCAGTGTGTCTTCTACTGTCTGCATGCCTTAGATTGCAACACCTTCAGATGCCCTGCTGCTTCCCATCGGCTCTGATGTTCACATATGGTGGGTCCATGGCACACTGTACCATGCGTTAAGCACCTTGTAACATGCGTTACCTGACAGGGCTTGGTTTAACAATGCACCGCCCACTCCTTTATATGGGCATCTGTAACATTACCGGGGAAATTAATGATGGTAACATTACCGCGGTTTAGTAAACATACCCATAAGTAAACCACATTCAACACATGCCCTCGATCCTAGTTTTCTGGTCAACCAGTCAAAGAAATCAATCAGATTTCTTTTGCATCATCTTCCTTTGGTAAAACCATGTTGGCTTAAATCATTCAACCCACCGGATTCTAGAATGTTCACGACCCTTTCCTTCAGCTGTGTCTCCATTACTTTTCCCACCACCAAGGTGAGTCTTACCAGCCTGAAGTGCTCTACTGCTTCTCTGTTACTTTGGAAGCATTTTAATGGGCATGTTTAGGTTGGGGAGAAGAAAATAGGACAATCGACTGCACTTTTACCTCTAGGTGAGTTTTTTTTCCATGGAAAAAGTACCTGAATAGCTGTACTGCAGCTGCAAAAAGTTCCCAGAAGTTTCAAAGTGAAAGTAACCACAAACTTTCTCTTTGATAATTGATGCAAGGTCCAAGGCAAAAAAAGAAACCCTATTGACTTTCTCCAGTGCAGAGGATAAGGGTGCAGGAGTGGTGACATGAAGATCAGTCACAGGAGAGGTGTAAGCGATACAGCGAAATGAGGATAATGTACCTGTGTGGGTGATGGTGTAGCAGCTGGCAGGAGAATACATGACTGCACATAAGCGGCAGATGCTGATGGGCTGAAGGAAGGATGGCGGTAAATGAGAGTGCGGTATCAGTTCACAGCAATGATGCACCCTATGTGACCCCTAAAATGCAGTTGTAGGGTGTGGGAAAAAAGTGTGGCTTTGCTACGTGGAAGCCCCAGTACCAGCTAATTGTGTCGCACAGCTGTCCCAGCCTCCCAAGCATTTTACAACCCCTTGACAATTGCACATGCAGCAACTTGACAAGAGACAACGATATGGGTCATATGGAGCATGTAAGAGAGTGTGATGATCCCCGCAAGTGGCCACCCCACAGCTAGGATGTAATGGGGTGATGTGAGGGATCTAAAGCTGCACAGCCACAGTTATGTGGAAATAGTGGAATCAGGCTGCATTTGTAAAATATAGGTGGAGTTATCTTACTGGTGTTCTATATACTGTGCTCACAGCTCAGCCAAAGTGGGGCTTCTGGTCCCACAAGCATCCCTTGTGGCAGTGGAGGAGTGGCCTAGGGGTTGGGGCAAGGTACTTCAGGCTGGAAGGTCGGGGGTTCAAATCCCAATAGAGGACAGCAACCTTGGGCCGGAAGGACTGGGGTTTCTAGTCCCACAGGTGCTCCTTGTGGTCTTGGGCAAGCCACTTAACCCTCCATAGCCCATGTTCCCTGTAAAATAGTTATCTCCAAGTTATAATGCCCTGTTCAATGTAATTTCAGTTTGTTCAATGTAAACTGCACTGATGCAGAATAGCGTGGTATATAAGAGAATGTAAATAAATAAATAAAAATAAAATCCATTGTGAGCCCTTCAGGGACAAGGGAAATTCATAACATATCTGACTGAACACCAGCAGTAAGTAGGCATTGCTACATAAAATATATATAAACTCCATGCAGGTCTAGACAACCCTCCCTCCTGGTAGTAGGCAGCCATGGCATCAGTATTATAACACTGTTCTGCGTGGGTCCAGGTCCAACAGAGCTAAATGAGATGGGCACATACAGCAGGTATGGGCACAAGGTAACTAATATACCACACTGCAGAGAATACATGCCACCAATTGGTAAAGATGGGGATCTGCAGTACAAGCAGGTACTGGAGAGCCGGTGCTGGGCACATATCCTCACCCTCAGGGCGACCACAGATGCTGCTCAGTAGCATGGTTTGCAGCTGCTCTGTGCTTGTGTCACACATTGTCAGGTCCTCTTACTGAGCTGAGGTGATGGATAAGTGAATTTTCCATTTGGTGATCAGCTATAGACTGCTGTTCTGCATGTGTACTGCATCATGGGTACTGGTGGAGCTAACCTATACCGGCACACACAGCAGACATTACCGCTATGTAGTGGAGGAATAGGTTACTGGTTAGTTCAAGGTCTCTGTAGGCAAAAGACAGAGGTTTGATTCCTACCTGTTTCTTTTGTGACTGTGCTACTGAGATCATTTTCATACCTGTAACAGTCAGGGCTCTGCAGATCTGTGCTGCCAGCCCATAACACCCTCTCCTCAGCTGCCATCCATTCTTTGGCCCATCTATCTGCCTCTGTCAGCTGTGTACAGTCCTGTCTACTTGTGCAGGCTGCTACCCCATGTCCTGCACTGGTACCCTTTTCTGCATTGCTGCTCTTCGTGCTTGTCTCTCCTGTGCCTGATCTGCACGGCACCACTACTCCTCTGTCCTCCTGTCGCTGCAAATATCCTGCCACCTCTGCCTCTGCTGGCGGGCACGTATTTCCCATCCTATGCCATCCATTGTCATTGCAGCACTTTACATTGGCACCACCCTGTGCATCACTATAGCTGCCTCCATCTTTGTCTGCTTTACTGGCTGCCACATAGGGTGCCCATAGATAGGGCAGGTCCATCAGCTCCCACCTCTCCATCCTTCCATCACCTGTTCATTGCCTTTCCTTGATGCTCTATCCAACATTAGGGTTACAGCTGTTTTTATGTCTTACCATTCATGCTTGTCAACTTAAAGCACCTTACAGCCCTTAGGGCACATTAAGGTAAGGTACCTTAGGTTAAGGTAATGTCTTTACATTAAGGTGCCCTAAGGACATTTAGGGGTATGTTTACTAAACTGCGTTAGTGTGATTCGCGTTAGGAGCCGCGTTAGTGGAAGAAATGCCAAAAAAGGACATGGGCGGTACATCATTACCGATAACGCGCGTTATAAGGCACCGTGCAGCAACGATCAATACAGGGCGCACTACTGCGCGTTAAGCTTAAGAAGGCGCGCAGACACCCAAACACAGAAACGGAGCTCTAGCACAATGGTTACTACACAGACTGATAGTGCAAGGGTCATGGGTTTGATTCCCCAGTGTGCCTAATAAATAAGGCTGGCTGAGGCGTCATGTGAAACCCTTTGAAGGCCTACTATAATACTTTAATCCACATTCTGCAGCCGGGTTAATGTTTGCATATGTCAGGAAAATTGTGCCCGTCTTATTCAATATGTTCCAATAGTGACATTCCCTCTGCCATGGTCATGTATTATATACCATTTGATAGGAATATTTAGGCAGACGTTTGGATCCCGAAAGTTTTGGACTTGGCCTGGAAAGGGTTACGTATTGGGCTGTGAGGAAGTTTAGGTGTACTTTAATAGTGCTGCCAGCAAACACGCCCTCACAGTGGCGTAACCTAAGGTGCCACATAAGGCACCCTAGAAGGCACTCCATAGGGCACATTATAAAGTGCGCTGTCTGCCAAGGCACCCTATAATGTCCCCTATAGGACATCATATAAGGCACCTTATAAGGCACTTTATAGGGCGCCCTATAGGGCGCCTTATGAGCCACCCTAAGGTGACAGTACCCTGAGGGTGTTTCTGCTGGCAGCACTAATATACAGTAAAAATAGACAATGCCTAAGACAGCCCTATTGATGAACCCCACTGTGGGTTTTGAACCCATTACCTCTGGCTCTACAGGCAGTGAAGTAACCAGTGGGCTAGAGCTGCTAACAAACACCTGGCTGGCTACAGGAGGACTGCACGGCACCACACCCACATTCTGCTGTGGTTACCAGGATAGGGTCAACCCATCCGTACCCAGGATGCACAGCACATGTAAATCAGCAGTCTACAGATGATCACAAGATGGGGTATGCACCCCACAGCACCTCAGCCTGGTAGGGGGTGCCGACGGTGTGTGTTAGTGGCACAGAGCAGCTACAGACTGTCAGAGTGTGCGGGTCCTGTGCTCACCCTGAGGGAGAGGTATGGTGCCCAGCACCATTCTCACAGCACCTGGCTTTGCTGAGATAGGCTATGCTACAGGTCCCCATCAGTGCCAATATGTGATAGGTAGTCCTTGCAAACACCCCTAGGATATGCCTGTGTTCATCTGTATGTCACATCTAGCCCTTGTGGACTATGATGCACCCAGAAAAGTGCATACCCTGTGTGGGTGCCATGGTCACATGATGTAAGTGAATGGGGGTGTTGGGACCCACAGGGAGATTACATACCACCACCCAATGCACCCTCTGGGGCTCAGGGTGGGGGACAGGATCTCCCGCCAACAGATCCACTTTCTACCCCCCTGCAATGGTGGCAGTAGAGGGGACCATCACCCCAGTCCTGTTAGGGATCAAACACCCTACAGGGCAAGCAATGCAGAGCTGTACACATCCATAAAGCAATAGCAGACAGAAGGCCTGGAAACACACAGCCGCCGCCCCCCCCCCATCCATCTGACATTCTCCAGCAGCAAGCCTCCAGCCGCTGCACCCTGCAAGGTGTTCCAGCAACACAAATTCTAGCTGCAAACAGTCTGCTAGCTAGTCCATAATGCATAATCCCGGAAAAGATGCATGTAACCAAAACTGGGAGGTCAACATACACACCAAGCAGATAAGTCAGTGATTGAGCCACAAAAAAGAACCCATAAATATCACATGAGAAAAATACTATACAGCACTATGGGGGAAACTAGCCATGCCGCGGTCACTGCTCAGTCAGGGTGAGAGTGACCTCACAGCAGGACATGCTGTGGCCACTCTGTCCGTGCAGGTGGTACCGGGCACTACAATGACCGAGCCATTGCCCTATGCCCTGTGCAGATGCGGCCAGGCAAGGCCACCCTATCCAAGCTATTCCCACAGTACCTTGCTCCTCATTATGCACATTGGCAGGCCAATACTGGCAACAGTGCTAGCAGTGTGGGCTGTGGAGGGCATTGGAAGCCACCACACACTGGATAGACAGACACACACTCCCACCTATGCCAGCATTGTGCAACTATAGAGGTGTTGGGCAGCCCAGGCCACCACACCAGTCCTGGGCACAGTGCAGGCATGGCTATGGTACGCAATACTGTAGGAATCACTCCCCAGGTTGGTAAACACTGTCAGACACAAGACCTGTAGCACACTCCACAGACATCAGAAAGGTTGCTATGATGCAGCTCACTCAGAAAATTGTACTTAACCTAGGAATTGCTATCTGCCAGTAATCATAGCAACCTTTTGATAGATGTGTACCATATTCCCAGGTTTAGGGTGGCATTACTAAGGTATGCAAGTGCTAGTATTGGGAGATGCACGCAGAGCCCAAAGTCCTGCCTCTCCAGGAGGCTTTGGATAATGTGACCTGTGGGTGCGGGTGTGTCTGCCCCTGTTGGCTGCTGCTTTACGGCAGAGGTTCCCAACTCCAGTCCTGCGGTGCCAAACACTGTTCGGGTTTTCATGCTGTCCCTCATGAATATGCATGAGATACATCTGCATACCATGGGGATGGCGCATAGAAATGCAGCACAGGCATCTTTATCAGAGGCAGCATGGAACCGGAATGGTGTTTGGCCCTCCAGGACTGCATTTGGGAGGCTCTGCTCTAGGTAATGTGCATGTTTATGGTGTCTGTGCTCTGTAGGGTAAAATGTAGGTGTTTTGGGCATGTTTACGTCATCTGCAAGAAAGGTTCTGTCTGTATTAGCACGTTATAGTAGTGGGTAAAATATGAGGATTGGGTTGGCGGAAACCACAGCTGGGACTTGAAACTGTGACCTTCTGCTTCTGAATTCACTGGTTTTGTGCACTGCACCACCATGTTATCGCAGAGATGGTGCATTCCCTGGTGATAACATGACTGTTGGTCAGACAGGGCCTGTCTGTTGCAGTGCATGGCACCCACCTACACAGGGCTAGGCCACGGTCTGCTCTGGGCAGCTGCCACTGCCCCCTCCACCACTAGTATCCCTCAGCCACCATGCTGACATGCCCTTCTGCTGGTGGTGCTGGTAGTGCGCAGTCTCAGGCCATCCAGTGTGCAGGTAGGCGGCTGCCTATGGTGCGGGTTCTGGGGTAGGGGTGCCTGCATAGACGTCCACGCTCCCCCCCCAGCCCCACCTGCCAATGTTCCGTGCCCTTGGGGGTAGCTTTTGGGTAATATCCCCTGTGACACTTTGAGAAACACACTCGTGCCCATGTTGGGCCTTCAGCAGTTGCTGTCTGGCTGCTCCGCTGTTTCAGCATTCATATGGGCCACCTAGTCATCACCCTAGTCCGCACTGTGGCCCAGCTCCACTACAGCATGTGCCGCCTGCGGCCCTCTGTATCCCCTTCTCCGGCATCTGTCCAGTTGCCGTTCCTACATGCCCGCCCTGATGTTGCGGGACATGTGCACGCCATAGGAGCCCTGTCCGATGGTGGGGAAAACCCTGAGCAGTGCTATTTCACTGTGGGCTCATTCACCTTGTATGGGGACGGAGTATAGACCCTTCCACGATTTATATCTGTTCTATGGAGCTTACTCGGGGGGGGAGGGGTTGATGTTTCTCATTGATACCACTATTGGCCAGCTTGGTTATTGTTTTTTTCCAGTTTGTTGGGGTCATTTTCAGGTGCCTTACAGCCCTTAGGGCAGGGGTAGGGAACCCTGGTCCTGGAGAGCCGCAGACCAGTCAGGTTTTCGGAATATCCCTAATGAATATGCATGAGATATATATGCATTAGAGATATCCTGCCAACCTGACTGGTTTGTGGCCCTCCAGGGCTGGATTTGGAGACCCCTGCCTTACACCTCTGTCATTTAAGATTGTGAGTGGGCAAGGTGCAGATGTCCTAGACATCGAAAGGGTATATAGAATGTGTCACATTCCTCCTCGATTCTCACCACCACCAAAAAGTTGTCTAATAGACAATATTTTGGTGGTGGTGAGAAGTGAGGAGGAATGTGACACATTCTATCTAACCTTTTTGATGTCTTGGACATCTTCACCTTGCCCACTCACAATCTTAAATGTGTAAGGCAGGGGTCTCCAAATTCAGCCCTGGAGGGCCACAAACCAGTCAGGTTGGCAGGATATCTCTAATGCATATATATCTCATGCATATTCATTAGGGATATCCCGAAAACCTGACTGGTCTGTGGTTCTCCAGGACCAGGGTTCCCTACCCCTGCCTTAGGGCATGTTTGTCAGCCGTACAGCCCTTAAGGCATGTTTGTAATGCCTTATAGCCCTTAAGGCATTTTTGTCAGCCATAACGTGCCCTAAGGTACATGCTTGTCACCTTAATGTGTGATGTCCCGTTAACATGTGTTAAATGACCAAGGCGCCCTGTTAACATGCGTTAAATGGCCCATTGCTCCCTTTATGCTGGAATGAGCTCTACCTACCCACTGCCTTATATGGCTTCAGGTACCTTAACGCTGCCCTTATCGCTGGTAACTTTACCGCGATTTAGTAAACATACCCCTTAGAAAAACGTATCTTATAAAAGGACAAAATGTATACTATAAAAAATAATAAATTAATTAACCCAATTGATATTGTAAGTAAAATAATGATGAAGTAAAAAAAAGGGTTTAATTAAACATAGTGGACACTACAAACTCTATATAAAAACAATAAAAAAACAATAAAATGTAGTTTAAAAACTGATATGTACATATGGGGACCAACAAGACTGTATCAAATCCTGCACAAAAGCACAACAACAAGATTTGCATGAATATTGTTCTATGCTGGAGATTGGTGGGAAAACTGGGAAGTAATAACGTTGAGGACTTCACAAGAAGACTAAGAGATCTGTTTCCTGGTTCAGACCTTTGGGATATAATGTAGCCATGTCATGAATTAATATCTGTTCCATTCTCAAAAGGATTTTATTCAGATCCCCATCACACCAGTGTGGATGTGGAGGCCTATACTATTGAGGACGTCCCAGCCTCTGTGTGTCCGGTTGGAACCGGACGCACATTGAAAGACGGGATTCTGATCCCACAGAGCATGTCTAGTCCCCGTGGGATCAGAATATTGTCTAAGCCTGAACGTGCAGGCTCAGACCCGATTCAGGTTGGCCTGCATGTACAAGAACCTGCCTGGCTAACTCAGTAAAGGCTCCTGAATGATGACGCAGCGCCATGGCGTCCAGTTGCCATGGCACTGTGGCTCCATTCAGGAGCTGTGGTCCCTGGCTGCTGATGATTTTGTGCTTTCCCCGCAGCCCGACCCCTGATCTGCCCTCCATTGACCAAGGTCAGGCTGCAGGGAATCCCTTGCAACTCCTTCTTCCTTTGACACGACCCGGGTCTGCTGTCTCTCCCCGACTAGGGGAACTTATTCCACCTCAGAGGGGAACTTATTCCCCATCTATTCTGCCTGCCTCGGGCGTACGGGGCCAACATCAGAATTGGCCCTATACATCCAGGTCCGCAAATTGCCCACTGCCCACCCCATCTCTTCCTCTATGCCGCCTCTTTCCCGCCCTATCTAACTTGTTTGTACGGGGAGGCTTGGCAGGGACGGGAAAGGCAGATGAATAGTGGTTCAGAATAGACCCCATGCTTTCTTCAACACCAGAAATCTCAAATCTGAAGGGTTATGAGATGCATCATCCAGTGGCTCATGAGAAGTTTTTGAATCGCCAAACAATGAATAGCAATGTGGTGCTCAATGATTCTGGTCTTGACTCTTCAGCTAGTTTTGCCAATGAACAGCATATCACATTGACATTTCACTTGATATATTATATTTTCAAAGTTGCAATTGGTGAAGTCTTTAAGGGGAATTTTGGCCTGTGTTATGGATGTACACAATTTTTTTTGCTAATAATGGATAATGGGCACACAAAACAGGAACCACACCTGAAATGACCAACAGTAGGTGGTTTCCTCTGGGCAATGGATAGAGATGAGGGTACCAATATATTTGATAAATTAGGATTCCTCCTGTAGGCAACAATCAATTTGTGGGATTCAAATCCAGGAATGGTCTGAATTTTCTGCCATTCTTCTTTTAAAATAGATGAGATTTTCTTAGAATGAGTTAAAAATAGAATAGGACAAACAACTTTATTGTGTTGGGGCTTATTCTTTGTGAGGAGAACTAAGTTGCAATCTGGATTGATAGCTCTAGTGTGGGCTTTGTGAATAAACTTGTTAGGATAACCTTTTTGACTTAACTGAGTGGCAAGAGTATGTGCATTCTTCTCAAAATCCACTTGATCGGAACAATCTGTCTAATGCGTAAGAATTGACTAACTGGTAGATTGTTTTTAAGGGAACTGTTATTAAAACTGTGGTAGTGTAAGAAATGGTTCCGATCTTCTGTTTTTCTGAATAAATCTATGCCGAATCCCCCCTCAGTCTTGATAATCATGATAGCTAAGAAAGGGGTCTTATTGGAGTCTCAAATTACAATCCAAGGTGTTGATCCATTCCAAAAATTAATCTAGCACACGTCGCTTCCTATCCCCAATAAGCAACACATCATCTATGTATCATAGCCATAATTTCACATAGGTCTTGGTTTTATTACTTTTAATTGTTTGTTTTTTATGTTTGTTCTATATGTATTTAATTATTTATTTTTTTAATTAATTATTTATTATAAATGTCATTCCCAAACACGGGTTGCGGGCTGCACATCCCAGCAGGACGCAAGGAGTGTGAGACTGATTCCCCCATCGGCTCTCCCCATATGTCAGGAGGCAGGAGGGGCAGAGGGGCGCAATGGGAGCAGGCCCAACAGGCAGCATGTACAGGGCTGATTCAGATCACGGCCCTGTATGTGCTGCTGGGCTTGAAGGTGATATAAGCAGCAGTTTCGGTGTGATCGAGACATGGAGGCCAGCCATGGGTCAGGCAGCAGGGAATAGGAAGGCTGGAAACACTGGAGTCAGGGGCACCTGCGGGGAGGACATGTCGGACCCTCCAAGGGCATGCCAGGATGTCCTTGGACCTGATTCTGGCTACCACAGGAACGTTTTGTTCCCACAATCCAGAATCGGGTCCAAATAGGCCTGTCTTGCCTAGGGCCATCCAGACAGCCCGGACGTGCCCCTCTTGGAATCGGGCTCCACATGTATAGATTGTATTTATGATTTTATTTCATTTTCATGATTATTTTTTTGAGGTATTATACCCCTTAAGAAGACCCCTGATCAAAACACGTGTTGGGTTGACCTCACGTTTGCTGAATAAAGTTGTCCTTCCACAGCTATTTGTGTCCTGCTCTTGGTTGTGCCTTTTTGGGTTCCTGCCAGGCACTTGTGACCTGGATTGGCCATTGATAGAAACCGGATACTGGGCTTGATGAACCTTGGTCTGACCCAGTATGGCATTTCTCATGTTCTTATGTAAAAATATTAAATCCAAACTGCGTCCCTTCTAGCAAAGGCCTTGAAGAGTAATTCTTCCCCCTTCCTCCTGCTTTCATCCTGTTATAATGTGCAATGGATTGTTTATTCTTGGATAATGTGCAAGTTGCCCCTGATTGTCTCTGCAATGAATGTGCAATATCAGTGAGCTTGTTAAAAAGACTGTTATTTTCCATCTGTGAAATATTCAAAATCTGCATACTTTTTTGAATAAAAAAGATTTCATCTCAGTTGTACATGCAGTCTCGGCTGGATAACAGAGGCACTCACATACCTGCCTTGCTTTTTATACCAAATAATTCACTGACACTGGCATGATGGCAGAATAAATAGCCACAGCTTTATTCCCAACTTTATTATACTGTACTATAACCATATAGAACATCACATTATAATCATATAGAACAGCAACAGATGTTTACAACTCTTAGATCGCTATCCAGATCACCTTGCCCAGCTCCCATACATCACCTGTAGAGACGTCAAGTTGGACTGAAGCTTATGGCAGTGATGCAAGCTAGCCTCCATATGTTTTCTCCCCTCACTTCTTGTAGTGTTCACCCCTATTCCAACCAATGTTGATAGTATCCAATCCAGGCCTACTCATCCTCCCTCAAACTCCATATCTGTTGCAACTGGAAATCTTCCCATATCCTGCACTCCTGACACACACATCTGCCTGCTTGGGATTCAGAGAGCAGGAAAAACTGCACTCCCCCTGACCTCGTCCTGCCCACCTTACTTGAGCAAAACGTCTCACCAAACCATCTATCCACTCTCCCCCCCCCCTCTTTTCTTACCTATCCAATCTCTGACACCCCCTTTCATTTCCTCACCCCCTGCCTATTCTTATCTAGACCCTTGGCAATGTTATGGTGTCCCTGGTTCAAACCTGGGGGCATGTTTCTTATTACAATTCTTTTGTGCACCTTCCTGAAATTCATTTATGACAAGAGATTCAGAATTCTGTAGCTCGTTTAATCTCAGTAGCCCGAACTTATCATCATATTTCACACATGTTGAAGTCTTTGCATTGGTTCTCTCTATCCCAGAGAATTGGTTTTAAGATTAGCTTTATGGTCTTAGGAAATTATTATCTAAAGACCCGCATCCAGAGCTATGTGCTCAGGTGGGCATTACAGAGTGCTTTTGTTGAATTTCCAACATGGATTCATTTCCTTGAAACTAAATGCAAAGTTTTATCCTGTGTAGGTCCTAATTTCTGGAACCTCATTCCTTAGACAAATTATTGTGGTTTGAGGCTCCATTTAGTATCATTTTATGTGTATTTTAAGTATCTTTATATTTATCTGTCCCGTGTAATGTTCCTAATGTAGTAATTGTATTGTTTTATTGTTATACTCTCCTTTGTAGCTTTTGGAAAGAGGCAAACTATAAACTAAATAAACAGGTGCCAAAAGCAAAGGTTGCTTTTGGAGCTCCCTTTCTGTTTTAGGGTTTCGTGCCCATAAACCTGCAGTCTGACTCAAAAGGCTGGTGTGAGACCCTCTAGCTTGGTGCTCCAGGAAGTGGTCGTCTTATCTATCCCTTTGCAATGACCTTTGCAAAGGACCTGGGTTTTGGATTAATTATGTGACTTTTAAGAGCCCAAAAGAAACAATGCCTAGAAAATACTAGGAGGGAAAATGGTTGAAGCCGGTCCTGTACTAGAATTGAAACATGCTAGGGACAAATATGGAGGGCAGGAACAGGAACAGAGTTGAGAAGAATTTAAAAAAAATACAATTTGTGTTTGTGACAAATTGCATGTAAAATTTGTATTTTGAATACCACTCTAAAATCCTGATGAGATCCCTCAACAGGCCTCGTCAACTCTTTCAACGAATCCAATCTCTTACTAAGGATACCGTTGCCCACCTAACAGATAACCTACCTAACCCTCACGAATTTGCTGAATACTTTAACAATAAAAACAAGATGATCACCACTCCCTCAACGGAGCCCAGCATAGACATCCCTTCACCAAATAAAGAAAATATACCTACACTCTCTGAGCTCTACCCTTACAGCAGTAATCAAATAGAAAATATAATAAAAGGACTTAACACCTCCACTACCTCACCATGTCCAAACCACTGGATCAAATCCACTTGTGATGAACATAGTCCATACATATCCAAAATTGTTCAACTTTCTTCAACAAGAGTTCTGTGCCAACACAACTGAAAACAGCCACTATAAAACCACTCCTAAAAAAAACCAAATTAGATCCTAGTGATTTAAGCTCCTACTGACCAATTTTGAGTCTTCCCTTCCTAACCAAAGTAATTGAAAAAATGGCACTACAACAAATCCAAGATCACATAGGGGTATGTTTATTAAACCATCTTAAAGTAGCAGCGGCAACATTATCGCACGATAATATCGCACGATAACGTCACGTATCGCGCAATAACGTCGGCAGCGGCGTTAAGGCACACTAACGCTGTGAAACCCGGCTCTGAAGGGTGGAGTAAGGCCTCCCAGAGGGCGGAGATAGGGGTCAATGGGTGGAGAGTGGGCGGAGAGAGGCACACTAACGCTGTGAAATCCGGGTCTGAACACTAACGCCAGTGAAACCCTCGCGTTAGAGGCACATTTGCAGGAGAGAGAGAAATCATTTCAGTCAGCAATGTACAGCAAAGGCAGGGAAACCCAGAAAAGTGATAGTAGTGATACATGTACAGGAACCAAAAAGGCAAATAAACATAGAAAATGATCACAACCACATCTGAAATCCCAATAACCAAGCTAGCTAATAGTGATATTAATGATAAACATAAAGCAACACTACTGACAAAGCGTAAAAAGGAAGATATCATGTTTGGAAGGGTCTATGCTCTGTCCCCCTACAAAGTGAATGATCCCACATTGAAATAGCAGTGATCAGGGGTTTTGTTGTTTATATTGGGCAGGTTTGTTATGGCGTGCACATTTGCAGCAACAGCAGAGTGGGCACATAGGAAAGGGCAACTGTACTGATGCTGTAAATGGGATACAGGGGGCTGCAGGCGGCACATGCTGTGGTCCAGCTAGGGCACAGTGCGGACTAGGCAGTTGCCTAGGTGGCACATAGGAATGCCGAAAATGTAAAGCAGCAAGACAGCAACTGACGAGGGACCAACATGGGCACGAGTTTGTGTCCCACAGTGTCACAGGGGATATTACCCAGCAGGTACCCCCAAGGGCACATAACATTGGCAGGCGGTGCCGGGGAGAAGCGTGCATGTCCATGTAGGCACCCCTACCCGAGAACCCACACCATAGGCAGCTGCCTACCGGCACACTGGATGGCCTGGGACTGCGCACCACCAGCACCACTGGCATAAGGGCATGTCAGCATGGTGGCAGAGGGGTGCTGGTGGCAGAGGGGGCAGTGGCATCTGCCCACAGCAGACAACAGCCAAGCCCCGTTTAGGTGGGTGCCGTGCACTGCAACAGACAAGGTCTGTCTGACGAATAATCATGGTATCCCCAGGGAATGATTTGCCCATGTGGCAACAGTTTGCTTTAGTACACACAGCCAGTGTGTTCAGGGGCAGAAGGTCACAAGTTCAAGTCCCAGCTGTGGCTCCTGCCAACCTTGTCCCCATTTTTTACCCAGTACTAAACCGTGGTAATAAAGACAGAAACTTTATTGCAGATAAATTAAACATGCCTGAAATGCCTTTATTTTACCCTACAGAGCACAGACACCATAAACATGTGCAATCCCTAGAGCAGAGTTTCCCAACTGCAGTCGTGGAAGGCCAAACACCATTCAGGTTTCATGCTGTCCCTAATAAATATGCCTGTGCTGCATTTGTATGCATCGCCCCCATTGTATGCAAAAGTATCTCATGCATATTCATTAGTGACAGCATGAAAACCTGAACAGTGTTTGGCCCACCAGGACCGGAGTTGGGAACCTCTGCCCTAGATCAGCGGCCAACAGGGACACAAACACCCACAACCACAGGCTCCACTATCCAAAGTCTCATGGAGAGTCAGGCTGTTGGGCCCTGCGCAGAGCAGCATCTCCCAATACTGGCACCTGCATACCTTAGCAATTCCGTCCTAAACGTGAGAACACGTTCCACATATATCAAAAGATTGCTATGATTAATGTCAGCTAACAAATCCTAAGTTAAACACGATTTATTGATAGAGATTCATCATAGCACCTTTCTGATATCTAAGGAGTGTGTTTCAGTTATTGCTTCTGACAGTGTTTACCACCCCTGGGAGTGACTCCAATAGTATTGCGTACCATAGCAATGCCCGCACTGTGCCCAGGTCTGGTGTGGCAGCCAGGGCTGCCACAAAGCTCCATATTTGCACAATGCTGGCATAGGTGTGGGAGTGTGTGTATGTCTATCCAGTGTATTGTGGCTGCCTACATCTTACTGAGCCCACATTGCTTGCACTGTTTCCAGTTTTAGCCTGCCAATGTGCATAATGAGGAGCAAGGTACTGTGGGTATGGCCTGGGTAGGGTGCATCTGAACAGGGTATAGGGCAATGGCTGGGACATTGTAGTGCCCGACCACCACCTGCACGGACAGGGTGGTCACAGCATGTTATGCTGGGAGGTCACTCTCGACTGAGCAATGACCACGGCATGGCTAGGTTCCCCCATAGAGCTATGCAGCATTTCTCTCAAGTGATATTTATGGGTTCTCTTTTCTGGGGCTGAATCACTGACATACCTGCTTGTTGTGTGTGCTCACATCCCATTTTTGGGTGCACACAGTTCCTCAAGGGACATGCACTATGTACTAGCTAGCAGACTGTCTGCAGTTAGTATGTGTATGGCTGGAGCACCTTGCAGGGTGCAGTGGGTGGAAACTGACTGTCCCCTCTGCTGGTGAATGGCAGATAGTGGTGGGGGCAGCTTAGCTTCTCCATTGTTCTGCCTGTCTGCCATTGCCTTATGTGATAGCGTATAGATCTGCATTGACTGCCCTGTAGGGTGTCTGTTCACCAGTAGGTCTGGGGTTGATGGTCCTCTCTACTGCCACCATTAATGAGATGTACAATGTGGATCTTTGGTGAGATCCTGTTTTCCACCCACCATCTCTGAACCACAGAGAACAGGTTGGGTGGTGCTACATAATCTGATTTTGGGTTCAAACACCCCCCTTCACCTATAACATGTGACCATGGCACCCACACGGGATATACACTATTCAGGGTGTGCCATAGTCCACAAGGACTAGACATGACTGGGAAATACAGATGGACACAGGTGTAGTTTAGATGCACCTGCAAGGACTACCTAGCATACACTGGCACTGATGGGGACCTGCAGAATAGCCTATATCAGCCAAGCCAGGTGCTGCGGACCTGGTGCTGGGTGCCCCACCTCACCCTCAGGGTGAGCACAGGACCTGCACAATGTCACGGTCTGTAGCTACTCTGTGCCAGTAACACACATGGTCAGTTCCCCCTACCAGGCCTAGGTGCTGTGGGGGTGCATACCCCATTATGTGATCAGCTGTAGACTGCTGATCTGCATGTGCAGTGCATCATGGGTACGGGTGGGTTTACCCTATCCTGGTAACCACAGCAGACAGTTTGTGTGGTGACCTGCAGTCTTTCTGTAGCCAGCCAGCAGTGTGGTAGTAGCTATAGAGATGTAGCCTACTGGTTACTTAAATGACTGTGGAGGCAGAGATCATGGGTTTGATCCCACAGTGGTGTTATTTAGGAATGCTGTCTGAGGCTTTTCCTTTTCATTTCAATCAATGCTGCCAGCAGAAATACTCTCACAGTGCTGTAGCCTAAGGTGCCCTATAGGGCGCCCTATAAGTCACCCTGTAAAGCGGCCTATCAGGTGCCCTACACAGTGACCTATAGGGCACATTATAGGGTGCCTTGGCAGACAGGGCACTTTATAATGTGACCTATGGGGCACCTTATAGGGTGCTTTATGAGGCACCTTAGGTTACGGCACTGTGAGGGTGTTTTTGCTGGCAGCACTGATTTAAATTAAAAGAAAATGCCTCAGACAGCCTTTTCAGATTACACCACTGCAGGATCAAACCCATGACCTCTGCCTCCACAGTCATTGCAGTAACCAGTGGGCTACATTGTTATAGCTTCTAGCACTGCGCTGGCATGTACTTAGGGTTAACACGCGTTAACGTGCCATGGCGCCCACTATCACGCGATACAGATTCTTGCTACCTTAGGACTGGAACGCCCACTCCTTATATGGCATTCTTCACATTATCACTGCAACTAGCGCCGGTAACATTAAGGGGTATGTTTACTAAACTGCGGTAACGTTCCCCGCATTAGGTTACCTGGATGCCCATATAAGGGAATGGGCGGTGCATCATTATGGCAAGCCGTGTCAGTTAACGTGCGTTACAAGATGCCTTAGGCTAACGTGTGTTACAAGGCGCCTCATAAGGCACATTACAAGGCACCTTAATAGGTACAATACAAGGCACATCATAAGGCACGTTACAAGGCACCTTATTAGCAACAATACAAGGCACGTTACAAGGCACCTTACTAGGCACAGTACAAGGCACGTTATAAGGCACGTTACAAGATACCTTACTAGGCATGTGCCTTGTAACGTGCCTTATAACGTGCTTTGTACTGTGCCTAATAAGGTGCCTTGTAACGCCTTATAAGGAGTGATGGCAACTGTGGTAAGAGTATTATGGGCTGGCAGCATGGATCTGCAAAGATATGACTGTCACAGGCATGCAAAATATCTGACATGGACAGGAAGGAACAATGAAGAACCGAACCCATGACCACTGCCTAGAGTGTCAGTGTACTAACCAGTAGGCTAGACCTCTATGCCTTGTTGCACAGCAATGGCTGGGTACAGAAGGACTACAGGTCACCGCGCAAACCGTCTGCTCTGTTTGCTAGGATAGGGTAACCCCACCAGCACCCATGATGCATTGCACATACAGAACAGCGGCCTACAGCTGACCACCAAATGGGGTCTGTACCTCTCCGGTACTACAGCGTGGTAAGACAGACCGACAGTGTGTGATACTGGCACAGAGTAGCTACAGACCATGCCATTGTGCAGGTTCCATGTTCACCCTGAGGGATAGGATGGGCACCCAGCACTAGGTCCACAGTACATGTGATACTCTAATAGGTCCTGCTGCACATCCCCATTACTACCAGTGTGTGACATGTGTTCCCAGCAGTGCAACTGAAAGTACTTCTGTTCCCATCTGTGTTCTGCAGTCACATGTGGGACTGGGCACCACCCAGATTAGTGTGTATGCAGTGTTAGGGTCTGGCTGCTATGGGTACCTGTTATCAGGGCAGCAGGGTGTCTATATGTGCATGAGGTTTAGGTAGCACTGCTACTAAGTGGTATGCACTATATACCCCAAGGGACCAACAATCATCGCTTTTGTAGATGAGGATGTGGAGGGACAGGTACCTGCACCATGGCTATAGTACCAACAACCACTGTCCTGTTGGCAGATGACAGCCCTCCAGGGCTGATGGGCCAGAGCCATACCTGTGACAGTGGCAGACCAGCAGTGATACTGGGGTGGGCAGGGGAAGGCTCAACTGCCCTATGCCACAGTCCGCCAGCCACCAGCAGACAGCACAATCAGACTGCACCTGCAGCATCCTACATGGTGGTTCCACAATGCACAGACTAACTACAGACAGCCCACTAGCCAGTCCCTAGTGCATGCTCATAGGGGAACCCTGTGCTCTCAGAAGTGGGATGCACAACACAGACACCAAGCAGGTACTGCCATGACTGTGGCCCAGAAACAGAAACACACAGGTATCACTAGAAACAAATAAAGTGTGGTACTATGTGGGAACATGGACATGCCATGGTCACTGCTCGGTCAGAGTGAGAGTGACCTCCCAGCGTGACATGCTGTGGCCACCCTGCCCAAGCAGGTGGTGGTCAAGCACTACAGTGTCCCAGCCATTGTCCTCCACCCTGTTCAGATGCATCCTGTCCAATCTGCCCTGTCTGGGCCATACCCACAATACCTTGCTACTCCTTATGCACATTTGCAGGCTAATGCTGGAAGCAGTGTGAGCAATTTGGGTTCAGTGAGGTGTTGGCAGACACAAAACAATGGATAGACATACGCACACTCCCACACCTATCTCAGCATTGTGCAGAGATAGAGGTGGGTGACAACCCTGGTTGCCACACTGGTCCTGATCATAGTGGCAACATTGCTAAACTGTGCAGGGGTAGTAGTAGTGCTCCATTGATAAGCACAGCTCCGTGCTGGGGCCACCAGCCTAACACTCCATGAGGCCGTGGATAGTGGAGCCCGTGTGAGTGGGTGTTTGTACCCCTGTGTACCGCTGCGTTGGGGTTTGCACATGTTGTTGTTGTGGCTGCATTGTAGGATAAAACTATGGGGTGATGCTCTGCAGGATCCACAGTCTGGGAATTGAACCTCTGACCCTCTGCTCTGGGACACACTGGCTGAGCAGCATAGTGGCCCCTGGGGCTACCCTTCCCCTCCCCAGCCTGACCTCTTCTGTTGCACTGCACACCACGTACTGGTACAGGGCATGGTCTAGGTCCACTTCAGGTGGGTGCCACTGCTCCCTCCAGCACAAACACCCCCCCCCCCACCATGCCGCCATGGCCATATTCTGGCGATGCCGGTGGTGCACAGTCCCAGACCATCCAGGAGGCAGGTAGGCGGCTGCCTAAGGTGTGGGTTCTGGGGTAGGGGTGCCTACATATCTGTCCACGCTTCCCCCGGCACCGCCTGTCACTGTTATGTGCCCCTTGGGGTACCTGTTGGGTAATGTCCCATGGATAGGATACTGTGGGACACAGACTCATGGGCATGTTTGACTCTGGTCAGTTGCTGTCTTGCTGGTTTCCGTTTTCCGCATTCCCATGTATCACCTAGGCAACTGCCTAGTCCACCCCATGCCTCAGTAGCCCCCACTGCATGTCCCGCCTGCAGCCCCCTTGCCCCATTTGCCCCATCACCATAGTGGCCTTTCATACCTGGGCACTATGCTGTTGCTGCAAATGGAGCACTACTATCACCTTTCTTGGGCTCCCTGCCTATGCTGTACATTGCTGACACTGAAATGGTTTCTCTCTCCTGCAAATGTGCAGCTAACGGTAGGTTTTCATTCGCGCTAGGGTTCAGCCCTTCAGTTCAGCGCGCTAGTGTGCAGGGAGCCTCTCCCCACCTACACCCATTGACCCCTGCTCTCCACCCTCTCTTCTCCCTCTGTGGTGTGTACCGCGCCACAGAACGCTTCCGCGCGGTTTGTAATGTTACTGCATGATAACATTATGTTACCGTGCGTTAATGTTACCTAATGCACGTTAACGTTACATACTGCGCGTTAACATTACCTAGTGCGGTCTGTAATGTTACCACAGTTTAGTAAACATACCGCTAAGATGGTTTAGTAAACATACCCCATAGACTCTCATGCTCCTCTTGATCCTCAGCAACATGGCTTCCGTCAACATCATGTAGTTGAGACTTTACTTACCTCCCTCTTTGATAACCTGATCAAAGGCATGAGCAATTCAAAACAAGGCTTCATTCTTATCTTCTTAGATATTGCCTCAGCCTTTGACACGGTAGCACACAATCTCCTGCTTACCCAGCTGCAACTAACTCAAAGGCATTCAAAGTTCAGCACTTGAATGGTGCCATTCCTATCTTTCTGACAGACAACAACAAGTACGCATTGGTACACAATTATCAACAACATTTCATCAATCCCAAGGAGTACCTCAAGGATAGTCACTGTCAGCCCTACTATTCAATATATATATGCAACCTCTTTAAGGTTATTCAAGCCTTCAATATATTCTACCATATTTACGCAGATGATGTGCTCCTTTATGCACCATTCTCACTGGATAATCCCAACTTTACCCCAATCACAGACTGCTTTAATGCAGTATCTTCATGGTTAGATGAAAACAACCTGAAAGTAAACTACAAAAAAACAGAAGTACTATTCATCACTAAGGATACGACTTTCATCCCACCATCCCACCTACAAGTGAAGAATGCTAACCTGAAGTCAAATCAAGAGGTTAGATATCTTGGTGTCACCCTGGACAAACATCTAAATATGGAAACCCACATAAGAAACATCACAAAGTCTGTATACCTAAAAATAAGATCACTCTGCCAGCTCCGACCCCTACTAGAACCTACCGACTTCTGCACTATATTCCAAGCCCTGGTCACTCCAATCTTTGATTATGCTAATATAATACTTCATGGCCTACCAGCATATGCACTCCACCCTCTAAAAATGGCATTAAATACTGCTGCCAGAACAATCTATGGAGCGTCCATACATGATCATGTTTCACCTCTTCTAATCCACCTACATTGGTTACCAATTAATAACCGACTTAAATACAAAGCCCTCTTACTCTCATTCAAAATCCTTCATCATATCTCAGCTGCATTGCTGGAAAACCTCTTCCAATGGACACCTGAAAACAGATCTAGGAGATCAAATTTGACTAATACTCTCGTCATTCCTACTATGGTGAGAAAAAGCTCACAATTTACCAGAAATAGAGCATTCTCACATTTTGCACCATTGCTCTGGAACTCTCTCCCCCCTCACATCCACCTCATCACCGATCTGGCAACCTTTCACAAAGCAATTAAGACGCATCTCTTCCAGGTTGCATTTGACCATGTTCCGTAGATATTCAGGCCCCCTTACTATCGCATACTCTCAACCTACATTTGACCATACTATCAGCCTGTAAATAGTTACCTACCCAGGTCTCTTGTTAATGTAAACTGTTGGAAACATTCTATTGTTAGATAATCTAGTTAAGTAATTAATTTATTATTTTATTATTATGTACCATATGTATTATATGTAATGTTATACCTGTTCCTTGCACTATGTTGTTAACATGTAAACCGTG
The DNA here is from genome assembly GCA_033557465.1 of Ichthyophis bannanicus. Classification (NCBI taxonomy): domain Eukaryota; kingdom Metazoa; phylum Chordata; class Amphibia; order Gymnophiona; family Ichthyophiidae; genus Ichthyophis; species Ichthyophis bannanicus. Next base: position 1,258,504,790 of record CM066033.1, read on the forward strand.
CTGATTGTAAAAGTGCGGTATATAAGCATAAATAAATAAATATTTAATTTGGTGCATTTTCTGTTTAAGGAGGTTTTTGATTATGTATTATGTATTTTTAGATTGCATTTTTTTCCATTTTTAAACTGTCATAAACTATATTCAGTGTCCTTTGATGGAGCAGAAATGCAGCACATATATTTAAGATTAGACATGCTGAAGGGAGCTACTATTGGTTTAGGTGTACAAATTTGTATGCTCATCTTTCCAAAGTGGTAGTGCTAGTTCAAATTCAAGCTCACATTATGGCATATCTCTACTTCAGCTGGGCAGAAGAGCAGTATATTCTCATCATGCTGGTCTGTACTAAGCATGGTGAAATAGAAATCCATTGCTGTTGTCAGCTTCTCAAAACCCAAGGCACCTTTGCTTTCTTATTCTCCTCACCTTTTACCCCCCTGATGCTAAAAGTCTAACACCCCCTACAATAATTAGCTGGGTAATGCTGGCTGATATAAAATCAACAGTAAAACACTTAAATAGCCCACTCCTATGTTATTTCATTCAAGCATGTCATTGTACAACTAATGCAGGCTATGAAAATGTAGTGGTATGATTTACAGTGGAAATGTTCCTTCTTCTGATTTGAAATAAATCAGCAAATGCTTTCAGAGGCAATGTTTAATCAATGAATTCAAATCATTTTCACGATTTATGATCCATTATAAGAACAGATTGCATTTTCCTTGCCCTTGTGAGAATTTTAATGTATAGCTGCCAGAAAACAAATTTACTTTACATGTTTTTCAAAGAAATGCTGTCATTTAATGCTGATTTTTTTTTTTCATTAAAAAGTGATGGAGCTGTTTATATATTCTTATTTGTTTATTCATACATGATAGAGGGAACTACACATAGCCATGGTATCAAGAAACAAGGCCAGAACATGAGAATCTGCTGATCCATTTTGCCTCAGGACAAATTATTTTATGAGATTTTATATAATGTGGTAAATGAAGGAAGACCTTTTGGAGAGGTCTGCACCCTGTTTCCCACAGTTAGGGGCACAGCACAGATTCACTGCATGTGTTTGCCTTCCTGATTAGCATGCCCCGTCTTCTTGTACTTAGCCCCGTTGCTCTGAGCTGTGCAGCCAGTTATGTCTATTCCCGGTCATCCCTCTCTATTCTGCAATGCATTGCCTGTTACTACTGTCCTGTAGGTATGACTGGGATACATTTATTACTGTCTGCAGTGGTTCTGTAGTCTACTGCTGCTCTAATAGTGCATTTGTAGTTTTCACTGGCAAGGCACACATAGCACATGACTTCACAGTGTGCATGCGCTATGACCATGCGTTCCCCACTGCCTCGCTAGTGACACGACTTGCGTGGTGGTAGTAGCCTGCCACAGGTGTACCCCTTGCATCTACTATGGCCACTAGGCCCCATCTTGATACAAACGCGCACTAAATAAGCACTTGCCCTGCGCTACTCATGGCACTTTCGTAAACATGCCTTTCTGTCTGCAGTGGTTCTGTAGCCCACTGATGCTTTAATAATGCATTTGGAGCTTACACGTATAATGCATGTCTTCACAGTGAGCATGTGCTATGGCCATGTGTTCCCTACTACTGCACTAGTGACGCGACTTGCATGGTGTTAGTAGTCGCGCCTTCAGAGTGCACGTATACTATGGCCATACATTCCCTACTAATGCACTAATAACTCAACTTGCACAATGGTGATAGCTACTGTGGCTACATCCTATCTATCTAGCCCGGCCGCTAGGCCCTGAAACATGCTAAACGTGCATTTGCCCTGCGCTACTCGTGGTGCTTCAGTAAATGTGCCCTATCGTGTGCTATGTGCTCACCACACCCACTCTCCTCCCATACGCACCCATTCAGCACCTTAACATGTTAGTGGCAGATAGTGCACAAATCAGTGTAAAGTAATTACCATGTCCCCACAGTAACAGTTACCGCGGGCCCAAGCAGGTAGTTCTCACGTGTGAAAATGCACATTAACTGCTTAGCACACTTTAGTAAAAGGGCTCCTAAAATAATACCCCAAATGCATTAAATTAGAATAACAAACTTGTTTGTTGACTGTTATTTCTACACTTTCAAGTGGATAAACATAGCAAGTAGGTTTTATTCAAGGATATCAGTAAAGCATTTTCCACAGATCAACCAAGGGGTATGTTTACTAAACCGTCTTAACGTGCGCCCAGCAACAGTGTGCAGGCTGCCATAAAAGGAGTAAGCGTTTCAGTCTTAAAGTAGCAAAACGGGATTATCACGCGATAACGCGCGCTGCTGCGCACATTATCGGGCGAAGCGCCGCTAAACGCATTAACACGCGGTAATCTTAAGTAGGCGCCCAGACATATAAGCATAGAAACAGAGGTGTAGCACAATGGTTAATATACTGACTGATGATACAGGGGTCATGAGTTTGATCCCCCAGTGTGCCTAATGTATAAGGTTGGCTAAGGCATCAGCTTTGACATGTAAGTATTGTTTCTTGAGGCATTTTATTTGTATTTTAATTATTGCTGCCAGCAAACACACCCTCACGTGCCGTAACCTAAGGTGCCGCATAAGGCACCCTATAAGGCACTCCATAGGACACATTATAAAGTGCACTGTCCGCCACGGCACCCTATAATGTCCCCTATAGGGCACCCTATAAGGTGCTCCATAAGGCACCTTATATGGATTGTAACCATAAGGTGCCTCAGAAGGCACCTTATGGTTACAGTACTCTGAGGGTGTTTTTGCTGGCAGCACTAATGTACATTAAAAATAGACAATGCTTTGGACAGCCCTATCAAATAACGCCACTGTGGGTTTGAACCCATGACTTCTGGCTCCACAGGCAGTGAAGTAACCAGTGGGCTACAGCTGCTAACAAGCCCCTGGCTGGCTGCAGAAGGACTGCATGTCACCATACAAACAGTCTGCTGTGATCACCAGGATAGGGTTAACCCACCCGTACACATGATGCATTGCACATGCAAATCAGCAGTCTACAGATGATCACAAGATGGGGTATGCACCCCCACAGCACCTCGGCCAGGTAGGAGGGGAACTGACCATGTGTGTTATTGGCACAGAGTAGCTACACACCGTCACATTGTGCGGGTACTGTGCTCACCCTGAGGATGAGGTGGGGCGCCCAGCACCAGGTCCACAGCACCTTGCATGACAGAAATAGGCAATGTTACAGGTCCCCAGCAGTGCTAGTGTATGAGATAGGGCATAGGTGTCAAACCTGTCCTGGAGGGCCACAATCCTGCCAGGTTTTGGGATAGCCCTAATGAATATGCATGAGATATATATGCATTAGAGATAGCCTGCCAACCTGACTGGTTTGTGGCCCTCCAGTACTGGATTTGGAGACCACTGCTTTACACCTCTGTCATTTAAGATGGTGAGTGGGCAAGGTACAGATGTCTTAGACATCAAAAGGGTAGCTAGAATGTGTCACATTCATCCTCGATTCTCACCACCACCAAAAAGATGTCTAATGGACAATATTTTGGTGGTGGTGAGAAGTGAGGAGGAATGTGACAAATTCTATCTAACCTTTTTGATGTCTTGGACATCTGCACCTTGCCCACTCACAATCTTAAATGACAGAGGTGTAAAGCAGGGGTCTCCAAATCCAGTCCTGGAGGGCCACAAACCAGTCAGGTTGGCAGGCTATCTCTAATGCATATATATATCATGCATATTCATTAGGGCTATCCCAAAACCTGGCAGGATTGTGGCCCTCCAGGACAGGTTTGACACCTATGAGATAGGGAGTTCCTGCAGGCACACCTTGGATACATTTGTATTTCTCAGTCAGGTTTAGCCCTTGTGGACCCATAGGCAGATTATGTACCACCAACCACCCACCCCACCCCCTCCCCTCCCGGGCTGAGGGTGGTAAACAGGGTCTTCCACCAACAGAGCCACTTTCTTTTTTTTTTAAATTCTTTATTTTCGTTTTATAACAACAAAGGAAAAGGAAGACATACAGCTAAAAGACAAATACAAAAGTGTAATACATACACCAAAGCAAACCCCTACCACCCCCCTCCCCCCTGCTTCTTCTCTAGAAAACTAATCATTCCCGAAGCGGGCGTGTACTTACATTATTGTGTTACAAAACCTAACGGTGATCGGAAACATGATGAATGCACATTATACAGACATGTTGGAGCAATGAGCAGATTGTACATAATCATTAAGCATCTGCCATTTAGACAAGTGAGAGTGAGGTTGGGCATGGGGAATAGCTCTCCGAGGTATCTGCTCGTATTTACTATATAAGCAGACAAGGTTCCACCATTCATTGACAGTAAGTCGAGAGCTATCCTTCCAATTCCTCGTGATTAAGCATATGGCTATACCCAGCATGAAATCAAGGAGAAAGTGACCCTTCTTAGGAAGAGAGGGGATCTCCGCCACAGAGCGGAGTCCCACGATCTTCCAAGAGAGAGGTTCGTGAAGGTGTAAGATAAACTGAATACGACCCCAGACCCGCCCCCAATAAACCTGTAGTTGAGGACATTCATAAATAGCATGAGCGAGGGTTCCCACAGCAGTATGACAAGACCAACACTGGTCCCTAGCATTTGTGTTCCATTTGGCTATTTTTTCTGGGGTATAAAAGCATCTGTGTGCAAAGAAGAAGAGAGTTTGGGTAACAGAGGCAGACCGGGAGACCCGCACTACTTTGCTCCAGAAAACGCTCCATTGCACAGTGGTTAAAGTGGTTTGCAGTTCGCGCTCCCAGACTTGTTGGGCTCTAAAAGTGGCCGTGTCTGTACCCTGACATAATATTTTATAAAAGTTAGAGGCTACCCCGTGCGTACTACCAACAGAGTGAACTATCTCTAATAGCCCATCCTCAGTAGGGACAGAGGGCGGCATGATTCGAGCACTTTTGAGGCAGTGTTGAAGCTGCATCAATTGAAAGTAGTGTTTCGCTGGTAGCGCAAATTCCTTCTGCAAATCAGAAAAGGTTTTCCAACAAGCTGCAGAGAAAAGCTGTTGGGGTGTCCAGATCCCCCTTGAGTACCAGGGTTTCCATGCTATCGTTCTATTTAGGACTTGAATTCTGGGGTTATTCCATAGCGGGAGTCCGTCCGAAGGACATACGTTCGGGCCCAGTGAAAGAATGAGAGTATTAAAGGCCGCAAGAGTATCGACAATCATTGGTGGATGGCGGGTGTCTACTTGATAGGACATACCGGGGAGTTGGGTCAACGGAATTGGGCTACTAAGCTCCTCTTCTATGTCAAGCCAAACTGGTCTGCTGTCTGTTGAGGTATCTAGCCATCGGGCACCTTGCTTAAGTAGGAAGGCTTGATGATATCTAAGAAAATCAGGAAATCTGGTACCCCCTCTTTCCTTCGCAGACTGTAATTTTTGTTTAGCTATCCTTGGTGGCTTGCCCTGCCAGAGATAACGGACGAGAAGGCCCTCAATATCTTTATAAGTATGTAGCGGGAGTAAGCATGGCAGCATTTCTAAAATGTAATTCACTTTGGGGACTATCATCATTTTCACAGTTTCTAAGCGACCCCACCATGTAAGAGATAAGGGAGACCAACGATTCGTGAGCTCACGGACCTTGGAGACTACCTCTTTGGCATTAAAACTGATAGTGTCTTCTAAAGGAGAACAGTAATGGACCCCGAGATACTTCACCATGCGGGGTTGCCAAAGAAAGGGAAAGGCCTGCATGTCAGCCTCATGTACCCAGCGGTTCAGTGGGAATGCTACAGATTTGGTCCAGTTAATTTTATAGCCCGATAATTGTGAGTATCCGTCAATCAGATCCAAGACAGCTGGAACCGAATCGAGGGATACGAAAAGCATAAGGTCATCTGCATATGCAGAGAGTTTAACCTCCCTACGACTGAAGGGGACACCTCGAATACGTGCGGATTGTCTAATAAGGAGGGCTAGGGGTTCAAGAGCTAGATCAAAGAGCATTGGTGATAGGGGGCAACCTTGACGCGTGCCTCTTTGGAGATTAAATGGCTGAGACTTGATGGCATTAACACAAATACTGGCGACGGGTTGAGTATACATGACTTGGAGATATCGGAGGAAGCCCTCTCCAAAGCCATACCATCGGAGAACTGCAAATAAGAAAGGCCATTCTAGACGATCAAAGGCTTTTTCGGCATCCAGGGAAAGACCCACCCATGGAAGATCCAGATTGGCAGCACTGGATAGCACATGGCACAAGGTCCGAGCATTGTCAGCAGTTGATCTGCCGGGTATAAAACCGCATTGGTCGGGGTGAATTAGGGTGGCCATCCTGTCTGATAGCCGGGTGGCCAAGATCGTTGCGAAGATCTTATAATCGGCATTAAGTAGGGAGATTGGACGGTAGTTGGCGGTTAGTAGCGGGTCTCTGCCTTCTTTCTCAAAGACTACCACATTAGCTGCAGAAAAGGATCCCAAAGAGGATGTATCTACCACAAGGGCAGTAAAATAGAGTTTTAAATAGGGAACTAAATCTGCACTGAACGTTCGGTAGAATTCGGTCGGGAGACCATCGGGCCCTGCGGCACGGCCCGAGGCTGTTCGTGTTAGGGCAGATTGGATCTCTGAAGTAGAGAAGGGTTCATCCATCGCATCCCTATCATCTTCCGAGAGGGTCGGTCGCTGAATGCCAGAAAGCAATCGCTCGAATGTCTCGGACGAGAACTCACATTCAGATTGATATAGGCGGGTATAGAAATCCCAAAAGAGCTCTACAATGTCGGAGTCTGTGGTTACTATGCCCCCTCCCTGTGGAGCTCGAAGGGCCGCTACGCGTTTGGCTTCTTTTTGACCTTTCAAGGCGTTGGCTAAGAGTCGACCGGCTCGGTTATTTTCACGATAATATGTCCCTCGCTGAAGCTCAATACTCTTAGAAGCTGCAGTTGAGAGGATTGAGTTATATTGAAAACGGAGATGCTGTAATCGAATTAATACACATGGATCAGTACGTGAAGTTAGAACTCGTTCGCCTGCTTTTATTTGTTGGTCTAGTGTGAGTAGCTGCTGTTTGCGTTGTTTCCGCAGGCGGATTTGATAGCTAGTGATCGTTGCTCGAATGGCCGCTTTGAAGCCCTCCCACCAAGCCCAATTCGCAGTATCCTGGGGTAGATTAAAATGGAAGTAATCCTGTATGGCTGCTCGAATTTCTACCTGGAACTCTGGCTGAGTTAACAGGGCTCTATCAAAGAACCAGGCCCCCGAATTCCCTTGGGGTGCAGTAGTGTGTAATTGAAAGGAAATGGCGGCATGATCTGAAATATGTTGGGAGTGAATCTTTGCAGTGTCCACCTGAGGAACTAACAGTTTTGATATTAGAAAGAAGTCTATGCGAGACTGGGATTTATGAGGGGAAGAGAAGAAGGTGAAGTCAAGCTCATTGGGGTGTAGTAACCTCCATAGATCAACTAAAGCAAGATCTTTGATCAGGGAGGTAAGCGTGGTGTGACTCTTGGGGGGACCACTTGTCCTAGGCGGCTGTTTGTCAATCAGGGGATCAAGGACTAGATTGAAATCCCCCCCAATTATCAATGACGTATTAGCAGAGGCCTGTGCGACCTGAGCAATGGTAGCAAAAAAGGCAGGGTCATCCACATTAGGAGCGTAGAGGCATATACATGTAACTTCAAGACTACCTATCTTGAGGTGGACTCTGGACCATCTACCTTCTGTATCTGAGCTAGTCGCAATAATAGTAGCATGCAAAGATTTCCTAACCAGTATGGCAACCCCACATTTCTTAGAAACGGCTGGGGAATAGGCGGCCACCATGTAAGGTTTAATATTGAGTTTAAGAGTTTCCTTCGAATTTAAATGCGTTTCTTGGAGAAAAATCAGATCCGCGGCTTCCTGACTTAGGTAGCTTAGGATTTTCTTCTGTTTTATCGGATTATTGATTCCTTTTACGTTCAATGAGAAAATCTTACATGGTGCCATCAATCGGTAATAGACATTTCAGGTAAGGGCGCTTGAAAGCATACAACATAATCAGAATCTGTGCAACAATGACATAATCACCAAGTATTCTGGCTAATACACCCCATATTGAAAAGTATGTACCAAAGTATCTTAGAGAAGAAGCAAAACCCCCAAAGAATATGGCGACCATATGTCTGCGGGAGGAGGCCCTAGAGAGGGAATAGAAAGACATGAAAAAAGAAAAGAAACACCAGAGTCCATAATTAACACTGTCTCTGATACTCATCGAGGCTACTGTGGGTAGATGGGGTCGGGTCACAGATATCATCAAGAGTAAGGCAACAAACTGCCCTCGCCAGACTCTTTGCTGAGCTGCGGCAGATCCAATATGGCGGGTGTAGCGGATATGAGAATACTTGTAGGAATATTCTGGAAGTCAGTGCATCAAGTCGGCTTCTTTGGAATCCAAAAACTCCGCTAGTAGATCAGGGTCCTCAAATGTTCTTGTCTGATTGTGAAGCGTGACTCGGAACTTGGCCGGGTACATCAGGCCATAGCGTGCTTGTAGTTGTTGAAGCCTCGGCCGGAATTCCAGAAAGCGCTTTCAGCGGTCGACCGTCGGTTTAGCCAAGTCGGGATAGAAGGAGATCTTGTGGCTCTCAAACTCCATATGGCCCTTTGCCCGAGAGGCACTTAGAATTTGCTCAACGTGTTGATATCTCAAAAGTCGAAAAATGATAGGCCGCGGGGTCTTCCTGTTGAGCGTTATGCTTGTGGGCACACGATGAGCGCGATCGATCTCCAAATCTTTGGTAAAGGTGGTTTGAAGCAGGGAAGGGAGGATTTTGCATAAAAACTCTTTCATGTCTCCCGATTCCGCTCCCTCCGGTATGCCCACGAGTCGAATGTTGTTGCGGCGCGCTCTATTATTGCCATCTTCCACTTCTTTCTGCAAGGCCCGCACCTGGCGTTCAACTTTGTCGAGTTTGGACAACCGGGCCGCATGGGAGTCCAATATGCTCTCCATTTTGTCCTGACGCGAAGAAAGCCCTTCTAGCTTGCTTTGCAGCATACCAAAATCTTCCCGCAGCGCTCGGAGTGCTTCACCGTTTGACTGCACGAGGTCTTTGACCCCTCTAATCTCTGCGAGGATTTCCTGCTGCATTTCGGGGCCCTCGCGCAAGGCCAGCCCCTTCTGCGGGGACGGAGGTTCAGTTTTGGATCGTTTGCCGTGAGAAGCCGCTGGAGATCCAAATTCCAGGCGCGTGGGTTTGGTCCCCGCCATCTCACCAATGTGCCCCGGCAGGATCAGAGTAGAAGTTCCAAGTATTTACGGTGTTTATTCAGGATTCTGAGTAGGCCTCTCGGGAGCCTCAGCGTTATGCGACCATCCCGCTGGACATCAGGCTCCGCCCCCACAACAGAGCCACTTTCTACCTCCCTGTCAATGGTGGCAGTAGAGGGGACCATCAACCCCAGTCCTGCTGGGGAAGAGACACCCTACAGGGCAGTCAATGCAGCTCTCTATACATCCATAAAGCAATAGCAGACAGACATTAGGCCTGGAAATGCTCAGCTGCACCCCATCACTATCTGATATTCTCTTGCAGCAAGCCTCCAGCTGCTGCACTCTGCAAGGTGTTCCAGCAAGACACATACTAGCTGCAGACAGTCTACTAGCTAGTCCAGGGGTGGGCACCTCCGGTCCTGGAGGGCCGCAGACCAGTCAGGTTTTCGGGATATCCCTAATGAACATGCATGAGATATATATGCATTAGAGATATCCTGCCAACCTGACTGGTTTGTGGCCCTCCAGGGCTGGATTTGGAGACCCCTGCCTTACACCTCTGTCATTTAAGATCGTGAGTGGACAAGGTACAGATGTCCTAGACATCGAAAGGGTATATAGAATGTGTCACATTCCTCCTCGATTCTCACCACCACCAAAAAGTTGTCTAATAGACAATTTTTTGGTGGTGGTGAGAAATAAGGAGGACTGTGACAAATTCTATCTAACCTTTTTGATGTCTTGGACATCTGCATCTTGTCCACTCACAATCTTAAATGACAGAAGTGTAAGACAGGGGTCTCCAGATCCAGCCCTGGAGGGCCATAAACCAGTCAGGTTGGCAGGATATCTCTAATGCATATATATCTCATGCATATTCATTAGAGATATCCCGAAAACCTGACTGGTCTGCGGCCCTCCAGGACCAGGTTTGCCCACCCCTGAGCTAGTCCATAGTGCATGTTCCTGGTGGACATGCATGCACCCAGAACTGGGATGTCAGCATACACACCAAGCAGACAAGTCAGTGATTGGGGTCCAAAAGGAAACCCATAAATATCACATGAGAGAAATGCTATATAGCACTATGGGGGAACCTAGCTATGCCATGGTCACTGCTCAGTCAGGGTGAGAGTGATCTCCCAGCAGGACATGCTGTGGCCACCCTGTCTGTGCAGGTGGTGGCCGGGCACTACAATGTCCCAGCCATTGCCCTATGCCCTGTGCAGATGCATCCTGGCCAGGCCACCCTGTCCGGGCTATACCCATGGTACCTTGCTCCTCATTATACACATTGGCAGGCAAATACTGGCAACAGTGCTGGCAATGTGGGCTGTGGAGGTTGTTTGCAGCCACCACACACTGGATAGACCAGTGGTTCTTAACCAGTCCTCCTTGAACCCCTAGGCCAGTCGGGTGTTCAGGATAGCCCTAATGAATATGCATGAGATATACATGCATTAGAGATATCCTGCCAACCTGACTGGTTTGTGGCCCTCTAGAGCTGGATTTGGAGACCCCTGCCTTACACCTCTGTCATTTAAGATTGTGAGTGGGCAAGGTGCAGATGTCCAAGACATCAAAAGGGTAGATAGAATGTGTCACATGCCTCCTCAATTCTCACCACCACCAAAAGGTTGTCTAATAGACAATATTTTGGTGGTGGTGAGAAGCAAAGAGGCATGTGACACATTCTATCTAACCTTTTTGATGTCTTGGAGATCTGCACCTTGCCCACTCACATTCTTAAATGACAGAGATGTAAGGCAGGGGTCTCCGAATCCAGTCCTAGAGGGCCACAAACCAGTCAAGTTGGCAGGATATCTCTAATGCATACATATCTCATGCATATTCATTAGGGCTATCCTGAACACCCGACTGGCCTAGGGGTTCAAGGAGGACTGGTTAAGAACCAACTGGGATAGACAGACACACACTCCCACACCTATGCCAGCATTATACAACTATAGAGGTGTTTGGCAGCCCCGGCCACCGCTCCAGTCCTAGGCACAGTGCAGGCATGGCTATGGTCCACAATACTGTTGGGGTCACTCCCCAGGGTGGTAAACACTGTCAGACACAAGACCTGTAGCACACTCCACAGACATCAGAAAGGTTGCCATGATGCAGCTCAATCAGAAAATTGCACTTAACTTCAGAATTGCTATCTGCCAGTAATCATAGCAACCTTTTGATAGCTGTGTACCGTATCCCCAGGTTTAGGGTGGCATTGCTAAGGTATGTGCTAGTATTGGGAGATGCACGCAGGGCCCAATGTCCTGCCTTTCCAGGAGGCATTGGATAATGGAGCCTGTGGGTGCGGGTGTGTCTGCCCCTGTTGGCTGCTGCTTTACGGCAGAGGTTCCCAACTCCAGTCCTGGTGTGCCAAACACTGTTCAGGTTTTCATGCTGTCCCTCATGAATATGCATGAGATACATCTGCATACCATGGCGGCGGCACATAGAAATGCAGCACAGGCATCTTTATTAGAGGCAGCATGGAACCTGAATGGTGTTTGGCCCTTCAGGACTGCATTTGGGAGACTCTGCACTAGGTAATGCGCCTTTTTATGGTGTCTGTGCTCTGTAGGGTAATATGTAGGTGTTTTGGGCATGTTTACCTCACTGAAGTATACCTGCATATACCCATACACGTGACCCATCAGCAGTTCCTGCGGTTTGAGGTTCCAATGGGTCACTTCCAGTTTCGAGCCTGGCCATGGCTCCTCGTACCTTTACCAAGGTCATGGGGGTGGTATTGGCGGCTCTCCTCAAGGAATGAATTATGGTTCATCCATACCTCGATGACTGGTTGATCTGGGCCAAGACCGAGGAAGAGAGTGTGAAGGCGACCACCAGGGTGGTAGAACCTTTGAGGAGTCTAGGTTGGGTTATCAACCTAGCCAAGAGCAGGCTGTATCCGTCTCAAGAGCTGGAGTATCTTGGAGCAAGTTTCAGTACTCGAAGAGGTCAGGTGTTCTTGCCAGCTCACTGGGCACAGGACCTCCGGCAGCTCGTGCATCAATTGCTGGCCATGCAGGCCCCATCAGCCTGGCATTATCTTCAGGTGCTGTGGATCATGGCAGCAACTCTCGAGCTCGTTCCCTGGGCAAGGACTCACATGAGGCCGTTACAACGGTCCCTTCTCTGTCGATGGTCTCACCAGCGTCAGCCGCTGTCAAAGAGGCTTCCCTGTCCTTCTGTGACCAGGAGAGCTCTCCAGTGGTGGTTCCGACCAGGCAATTTGGAACGGGGCATGCCTCTAGAGTTGCCCCAGAGGATCCAGCTGATGACAGATGCCAGTCTGGCTGGATGGGGGGCCCACTGCGAAGGTCAGATTGCTCAGGACCGTTAGTCAATGCAGGAAGCCCTGTGGTCAATAAACCATTTGGAAATGCGGGCAGTGGCTCTCGCGCTGAATTACTTCAAGCACTGGATTCACGGAAAGGTGGTCCGGATATTCTAGGATAATGTATCCACCGTAGCCTACATCAATCGCCAGGGTGGCACGGGCAGCACCTCCTTGGAGGAGTAGGCAGAAAGCTTGTTGATTTGGGCGGAAGCACACCTGCAGGCCTTGTAGGCAGCACATGTGGTGGGAATCGAAAATGTCACGGCGGATTACCTGAGCTGGGTTCATGTGGATCAAGGAGAGTGGGAGCTCTGTCCGGCAGTATTCAAGCAGGTGGTGAGCCGTTGAGGACCTCCCATCATGGAGCTCATGGCAAGGTGGGGTTCAGCCAAGGCAAGTCGCTTCTACAGCAGGAGAGAAACGATGTTAGAGGGCTTGGACGCTCTGGTCCAGAGATGGCCCACAGAAGGGTTGCTGTATGTCTTTCCCCTGTGGGCCCTCATAGGCAGGGTTGTCCAACGCATAGAGGTGCATCAGGGCTTGTTCATCCTGATAGCTCCAGATTGGCCAAGGCGTCCATGGTATGTCGACTTGGTGAGACTATTAGCGGATCAGCCCTGGAGGCTCCCGGTGCGAGACAACCTCTTGATCCAGAGTCCAGTCAGAATGCCTCAGATGGATCGGTTCTCACTTACGGCATGGCTTTTGAGATGGTGAGGTTGCTGAAGCGAGGGTATTCTGGTCCAGTGATTTTGACCTTGCTGAAGGCTCAGAAGAGGTCGACCTTTCTCTCCTATGTTCAGGTCTAGCGCATCTTTGAAGCTTGGTGCGCAGAATGGGGGAGTCGCCCTACGGGGGTTACTGTGCCGGACGTCCTGGAGTTCTTGCAGGCAGGATTCGAGACGGGACTGGCAGCCAGTTCCTTGAGAGCGCAATTGACAGTGATTTCCTATTATCAGGGGGAAATCCATGGGAAGTTGCTGGGGGAGGATCAGGATGTTGGGTGATTCAAGGACGGTCCGTCGCCTTTGTCTTCTGCGAAGGTCGGTAGTTCCATCTTGGGATCTCAACCTGGTGCTGAAATATTGATGGGGGAGCCTTATGAGCCAGTGGGCTGGGCCTCCCTGAAGGATTTGACCCTTAAGATGGTGTTTTTGGTGGCAATTTGTTCAACCAGGCAGATTTAGGAGCTTCAAGCCTGTCCTGTCAACCTCCTTTTCTTTCTTTTTCCAAGGAGAAGATAGTTCTGCGGACTTTGCCTTCCTTTGCCCAAAGTGATGTCGGCATTTGAAGTGAATCAACCAGTCTCCCTACCGTCCTTGGTAGGCACTGGGGAGAAGAATGCGAATGCTCGGCTGCGTGGTTTGGACACGTGTCGGGTGCTAAAACACTATCTGAAGAGAACTGCAGTTTTTCACAAGTCAGATCGATTATTTGTTCTGTTAGGGGGGCCCCGCAAAGGAGAGACAGAAGCCAAGGACTCCATTTCTAGATGGATCAGGGAGACTATTGTGTCTGCGTATATTTTGAAGGGCAAGCTCGTTCCGGTGGGACTGCGGGCACATTCTACACGGGGACAGGTGGCCTCTTGGGTGGAGTACCGTCTGGTACCACCTCTAGATATCTGTAGAACGGCGACCTGGTCCGCGTTGCATACATTTGCCAGGCACTATCAGTTGGATATCCAGGCAGCGGGGGACACAGGTTTTGGCAGGGCGATTTCAGGGTTTGATTACGTGTTGACTGAAAAAAATATTTCCACCTAGAAGAACCAAATGGGTTACACTGTAGCCGCATTGCTTGTCCCCTTGTCCTACTACATTTTGATGGTGCAAACAATCAATCTACATCTACCCAATGCACTCCAGAAAATATTTTATAGACCTCTAACATAACACCCCTCAGTCATCTCTTCCCAAGGTTGAAGAGACATAGCATTGGCAGGCAGTGATGGGGTCCTTGGAGAGGCAGATGGGTGTGCGGGGGATGTGTGGCTATCGATGTATGCCTCCAAACCCTCTCCGGGCTGCCACCCTAGGCACCCACCAACCTGCATGTTGGATGGCCTGGAACTGCACACCACCAACACTGACAGCACATGGGCATGTCAGCATGGAAATGAGGGTGATGGCAGAGGGGGCAGCAGCACCTCATTGAGTCTCACAGTGCCTAAGTTGTTTCCAGTGTTAGTCTACAACTGTGCATGATGAGGAGCAAAGAACTGTGGTATGGGCTGAAACAGGGTGGATTGGCCAGGATGTGTCTGCATTGGGGGTAGGGTCAATGGCTGGAACATCATAGCGCCTAACTGCCACCTGCATGGACCAAGTGGCCACAGCATGACATGCTGGGAGGGCACTCTCACACTGACTGAACAGTGATCATGGCATGGCTATGTATCCACATAGTGCTATTTAGTGTCTGGTTATAGTAATGTGAGTGCTCATCATGTCCTGGATGCCTGATCACTGCACCACCTGTTAGATGTCCATGCTGTATATCCCAAGCCTGGATGCACATGCAATGTGTACTGACCAGTGGCCTGTATGCAGTTTATATGTGAATGGCTGGACAACCCAATGGTGGGCAGCAGGTGCAGTCTGACTTTGCTTGCTGTGGGTGAACGTTAGACACAGCTAGTGGGGATGTATTGGTGTTCCAAGCCTACTCACAGTGGTACTGGTAGGGCCAGCAGGATCCTAGTAACACCCCCTGCAGGTATAGATGCTTTTCTCTCTCTCTCTCCCAAGTAGTTGGTTGCTATGGGCATCAGCATTGTAACAGTGGGTGTTGACATGACCTGTTCTAGATGGGTCCTTGTCCAACAGGGGGAAAAACGCAGGATCAGACATGATTGGTACATACAGCAATTCTGCAGGACACAAGGCGACTAGCATATTACATTGCAGACGATTCCTACCACACACAAGCACTGATGGGAAGCTGCAGCATGGGTAGCAGAGACCATCTCCAGTCCTGACAGTATGGGTGACCTGGTGCTGGGCGCCCATCTTCACTCTCATGGTGACTGCAGAAACCACTCAGTGGCATAGTTTGTAGCTGCTCTGTGCTTGTACCACACACTGTTAGTGCATCTTACTGAGCTGAGATGATGGATAAGTGCATTCTCCAGTTGGTGATCAGCTGTAGACTGCTGTTCTTCATGTGCACTGCATCATGGGTACTGGTGGACTACCCTATACTGGCACACACAGCAGACATTTTAGGCGTGACCCGCCATCTCTTTGTATCCAGCCATTGTTATACAGGGAAGATATGGAGATATAGCCTATTGGTTAGTGCAATGTTTTCATAAACAGCAGACAGGGGTTTGATTCTTACCTGTTCTTTTTGTGTCTGTGCTACTCAGATCATTTTCATGCCTGTAAAAGTCAGGAGTCTGCACATAGGTGCTGGCAGTCCATACCACCCTCTCCTCTGCTGCCATCAGTCCTTCAGCCCATCCATCTGCCTCTGTCGGCTGTGTGCAGTCATGTCTTCTAGTACAAGCTGCTACACCATGGCCTACACTGGCACTCTTCTCTGCATTTTGGCTCTTCACACTCACCTCTCCTGTGCCTGATCTACACATCACCACTACTACTCTGTCTGCCAGTCGCTGAACACAACCTGCCGCTTCTGCCTCCACTGGGGGACATTTCTTCCTCATCCTATGCCACACACTGACATTGCAGCACTTTACATTGCCACCACTCTGTGCATTGGTACAGCTGCCTCCTACATGCTCATCCATCAACTCCCACCTGTCCTTTCTTCCACCACCTTTACATTGGTATTCCCTGGTGCCCTATCCAGCATTTGGGTTACAGCCGTATCCGTGCCCTAAGGTGCATGCTTTCCACCTTAGGGCACCTTGTTTCATATCAGGGCACCTTGTCTCCCCTTAGGACACCTTGTCTCTCTTTAGGATGCCTTATGTCTCCTTGGGATGCCTTGTCTCTCCCTTGAGACACCTTATCTCCCCTTAGGACGCCTTGTCTTGCCTTCAACCATCTTGTCACCTTACCGCGCTTGGTCCTGTTAACTTATGTTAAATGGCCCATGATGCCCTAACACCGGGATGCCCCTTCCCGCCCACTGCCTTATATGGCTTCAGGCACTTTACTACTCCCCTTATCGCCGGTGACTTTACCACCGTTTAGTAAGCATACACCTTTGTTTTTTATTTTCATTAAAGTACGCTTCATCCTTCCTGTTTTCTTATTGCTATATTTATGTTCATGATTTATGTTTTTATGATTTGTTTTTATGACTCCTTTTAATCTGGTCACTGGAGATTTTTCCACCCATTAATTTATTTAGGGTTGGTTCCCTCTGTTTATATGCATCACGCATGCTTATTTATGATTTTTACTCAGCCTTTTATTACATTTTATGTTAGTTTTATTATGTTTATGTTGATTTGGCTTATATTATCACAATTTATTATATTATTTATGTTTTTAACTTTTATGTTTTTAACTCTTGAGGCTCCCCCCCTGAGGAAGGTGTTTGCCAAAATGTGTAGGGGCTTGGTTTGAATAAAGCATTTGTGACCACTTCATCGTATCTTGCCTTTTGTGGTATTTACAGATCTCTCTCATACATATTCATTGTGATTATCCTGAAACCTGACTGGCTGTATCCCGAGGACTAGGTTGAGAACTGCTGCTCTAGGATATACATATTCAGGTCTTCAAGTCTCTTCTCATGTGGCTTCTGATCAGAACCCCCACACCAGTTTGGTCAAGTTCTTCTGAACCACTTCAAGTCTTTTTATATCTTTAGTGAGATACAGTCTCCAAAATTGAATGTAGTAGTAAGACCTCACCAATGATCTGTACAGGGGCATTATTACCTTCTCCTTTCAGCTGGTTGTGCCTCTCTCTATGCAACCTAGCATCGTTTTGGCTTTGGCCACCACCTTTTCATATTGTTTCACCATTTTCGAATCCTCAGAAACAATCATCTCTTGGTCCGTGCATGTCAGCCTCTCATCCCTTATCACTTATTGCTCCTTTGGATATCCTGAAAACCTGATCCATTGATGGACCTTGAAGATCGGGATTTAATATGACTATGCTATACAGATAAAGTGCTTCTGAATAAGCCTTAGGTGTCTAACTTTGGTTAAGAAGCATAATCCCTTTAAAAAATGTTCTTACATTGTATTCTGGGAGAATGGATTTTTTAAACAAATTATTTCCTTCTTTTTCAAAGTCCATTGTGAAGCATTAATGATTGCTTGCCACTGCAGTGAAGTAGTTGTATCATCCTATTAGCCTCTTATGACAAATCCAATATCTTTCTTCTCCAAACCCCTAAATACATCTTTCAACTATGCTCGCTTTCAGTGCAAGGTAGGGCAAGCTGTCACATCACTCACTGTTGCATTTCAGCATCATGAAGCTCAGATAGGAAGTTCAAGGTAAAATAATGCAAATGAAATTGTTAAAAAAAAACAAAAGAGATAGCATCCTGTCAAATCTGTCTGAAGAAACTCTTAAAGCAGGAACTAAAGAGTCTCCAGTGCTCTGCATTGGTACTGATGGTCAGTTCTCCAGTCCACATTTTCAATGAAAGGGTTTTTTTAAGTGCCTTCAAGGCAATACTGACTCCTTGTGACCCAGCAGCCCCTGCATTTTCTTGGCAAAGTATGACTGCAATAGCAATGTGTACCTTTGAGTCAGCGCTGACCCAGCAGCCCCTGCATTTTCTTGGCAAAGTATGACTGCAATAGCAATGTGTACCTTTGAGTCAGCGCTGACCCAGCAGCCCCTGGGTTTTCTTGGCAGATTGGTTGGCCTTTTCTTCCAAGGAAGTGTAGAGTGAAGTGATTTGCCCAAGCTACATTAAGTACCAGTGGGAACTGAGCACAGATCTCTTGGGTACTAAGCTACTCTTCCACTCCACAAAAAGTTAGCTAGCTGCAAATCAAGGTATAGCTCTTGCCTACGATCTCTGCACACATGAATAATAAAAGCAATTCTGTGGCTATTATTTGTTACTAATTGGGAAAGATGAATGTCTTTATTTCATTTATTTGCTGTTTTTAAGAGCACAAACAAGTGGAAGAGTGGTCTAGTGGTTAGAGCACCTATTTAGCAACTAGGTGACTAGGGTTTGATTCCCACTAGCACTCCTTGTAGACTTGGGCAAGCCACTAGTATAAGAAGCCTGTAATACAAAAGGCATTTTACACAATTACAGCCCAGTAAATGTCTTAAATCTGGATATTTAACACCACCTACCATGGTTTGTGCTGTTAGTAACAGTCTCCACCTACACTCTGCAGGCCCCCCCCCCCCCCAAACACTTACAATACATGGTTGTTGTTGTTAAGTACTGTTGACTTGTGGTGACCCTCTGGATAGTTGTCCTAAACTGTATTTGGCTTTCAGTCATGCGGCAGATTCTTGACAGACTGGCACCCATAGCTGCTGTTATTGTATCAATCCATCTCATTGCTGGCCTTCTGCCTTGCCAAGCAAGATGTCTTTCTCTAATGATCTCTTTCTTTGCATGATATGTCCAAAGTATGAAAGTCGAAGTCTTGTCATCTGAGTGTCTAAAGAAAGCTTAGGTTTGACACCCTCTAATATTGACTGGTTTGCTCTTCAGGCAATCCATGGTATACACAGTATTCGTCACCAGCACCATAATTCAAAGGCATCAATTTTCTTCCTGTCTATTTTTTTCACTGTCCAACTTTTACACTCCTATGACGTTATTGAAAATACCATGGCTTTAACAAGTATGGAGAGAGACATCCCTGCTCTTGAAAATCTTGTCTAGGTCCTTTGTAGCCATTCTGCCAAGAGCAATGTGTCATCTGATTTCTTGACTGCTTGTTGCTTCTTTATTGATAGTTTATTTATTTATTTTATTTATTTAAAGTCTTTTCTATACCGCGCTCTTCAAATTCAGCTCGGTTTACAAATAACATTGGTTTTGTCCAGGGACGGGAGGGGCCCACACTGAACTTACAGAGAACAGGATAGATAAACTTGGGTTAACTGGGTAAACTATATACATCAACTGGGTATACTATATATATCAATATATATATACTATATATATCAATATATATATACTATATATATCAACTATATGAGTTGATCCAAATAGGTTAAAGTTGTCCACTATGTCAATTTCTTCTGCATCAATGATGAACTTATTGATTTTGCCAGTTGTCAGGATCTTTGATTTCTTTACATTAAGGTGCAGGCCCATTTTAAGATTATGGGGTATGTTTACTAAACTGTCTTAACGTCGCAGCGGTGGTATTATCACGTGATAAGTGACGTTATCGTGCTATAACGTCACTTATCGCGCGATAAAGCAGCGGCAGCATTAAGGCACACTAACGCTGTGAAATCTGGGTCTGAAGGGTGGAGAAAGGCTTCCCAGAGGGTGGAGAGAAGGGGTCAATGGGCGGAGAGTGGGAGGGGAGAGTCTCCAGGCACAGTAATGCTGTGGAATCAGGGTCTGAACACTAACGCCAGTGAAACCCTCGCGTTAAGGCACATTTGCAGGAAAGAGAAACCATTTCAGTCAGCAATGTGCAGCAAAGGCAGGGAAAACCAGAAAACTGATAGTTGTGATACATGTGCAGGGAACAAAGAGGCAAATAAACATATAAAAGGACCAGAACCACATCTCAAAGCCCAATAACCAAGCTGGCCAAAAGTGATATTAATGATAAACATAAAGCAACACCACTGAGAAAGCTCAAAAAATAAGATATCATGTTTGGAAGGGTCTATTCTCTGTCCCCCTACAAAGTGAATGAGCCAACATTGAAATAGTGCTGATCAGGGTTTTTTCACGTCTATATTGGGCAGGTTTGTTATGGCGTGCACATGTGCAGTAACAGCAGAGTGGGCGCGTAGGAAAGGGCAACTGTACTGATGCTCCAAATGGGATATAGAGGGCTGCAGGCGGCACATGCTGTGGTCCAGCTGGGGCACAGTACATGTTAGGCAGATGCCTAGGTGGCACATAGGAATGCTGAAACTGTAAAGCAGCAAGACATCAACTGATGAGGGTCCAACATGGGCACGAGTGTGTGTCCCACAGTGTCACAGGGGAGATTACCCAGCAGGTACCCCCAAGGGCACATAACATTGGCAGGCGATGTGTGGGGGGGGGGGGGGAAGCACGCATGTCCATGTAGGCAGCCTTACCCGAGAACCCACACCATAGGCAGCTGCCTACCGGCATATTGGATGGCCTGGGACTGTGCACCACCAGCACCACTGGCATAATGGCATGGCAGCATGGTGGCGGAGGGGTGCTGGTGGTGGAAGGGGCAGTGGCATCTGCCCACAGCAAACTATGGCCTAGCCCCGTATAGGTGGGTGCCGTGCACTGCAACAGACAGGGTCTGTCTGACGAACAGTCATGAAAGCCCCAAGAAATGAACTGTCCGTGTGGTGCAGTACACACAGCCAGTGTGTTCATGAGCAGAAGGTCACAAGTTCAAATCCCAGCTGTGGCTGCTGGCAACCCTGTTCCCATATTTTACCCAGTACTAAACCGTGGTAATAAAGATGGAACCTTTATTGCAGATAACATAAACATGCCTGAAACGCCTATATTTTACCCTATAGAGCACAGACACCATAAACATGTGCAATACCTAGAGCAGAGTTTCCCAACTGCAGACCTGGAAGGCCAAACACCATTCAGGTTTCATGCTGTCTCTAATAAATATGCCTGTGCTGTATTTGTATGCGCCGCCCCCATGGTATGCAAATGTATCTCATGCATATTCATTAGGGACAGCTTGAAAACCCGAACAGTGTTTGGCACACCAGGACTGGAGTTTGGAACCTCTGCCCTAGAGCAGCAGCCAACAGGGGCATAAAAACCCACACCCACAGGCTCCATTATCCAAAGCCTCATGGAGAGTCAGGCTGTTGGGCCCTGCATGCAGCAGCATCTCCCAATACTAGCACTTGCATACCTTAGCATTGCTGCCCTAAACCTGGGAATACGTTACACATATATCAAAAGGTTGCTATGATTAATGGCAGATAGCAATTCCTAAGTTAAGCACAATTTGCTGATAGAGCTGCATCATAGCACCTTTCTGCTATCTGTAGAGTGTGTTTCAGTTTTGGTTTCTGACAGTGTTTACCACCCCAGGGAGTGACCCCAACAGTATTGCGTACCATAGCCATGCTTACACTGTGCCCAGGACTGGTGTGGTGGCCAGGGCTGCCAAAAGCCTCTATATTTGCACAATGCTGGTAAAGGTGTGGGAGTGTGTGTCTGTCTATCCAGTGTGTTGTGGCTGCCTACACCTTAGTCAGCCCACACTGCTTGCACTGTTTCCAGCATTAGCCTGCCAATGTGCATAATGAGGAGCAAGGTACTGTTGGTATAGCCTGGACAGGGTGGCCTGGGCATGATGCATCTGCACAGGGCATAGGGCAATGGCTGGGACATTGTAGTGCCCGGCCACCACCTGTATGGACAGGGTGGCCACAGCATGTCCTGCTGGGAGGTCACTCTTACCCTGACTGAGCAGTGACCACGGCATGGCTAGGTTCCCCCATAGTGCTGTATAGCATTTCTTTTAAGTGATGTTTATGGGTTCTCTTTTCTGGGGCCCAATCATTGACTTATCTGCTTGGTGTGTGTGCTCACAACTTCTCCAGGAACATGCACTATGGATTAGCTAGCAGACTGTCTGTAGTTAGTATGTGTATGGCTGGAGCACGGTGCAGCGGCTGGAGAATGTCAGTTAGTGGTGGGGGGGGCAGCTGAGCATGTCCAGGCCTACTGTCTGTCTGCCATTGCCTTATAGATGTGTACAGATCTGCATTGACTGCCCTGTATGGTGCCTGTTCTACTGCCTCCATTGCAGGAATGTAGAATGTGGATCTGTTGGTGGGAGATCCTGTCCCCCACCCTGAGCCCCAGAGGACGGGTTGGGTGGTACTACATAATCTGCCTATGGGTCCAAACACCCCCCCCCCCCATTTACTTAAATCATGTGACCATGGCACCCACACAGGATATCCACTATTCTGGGTGCATCATAGTCCACAAGGGCTAGACATGACTGGGAAACACAGATGGACACAGGTGTATCTTACGTGTATCTGCAAGAACTACCTATCACACACTGGCACTGATGGTGACCTGCAGCATAGCCTATCTCAGCTAAGCCAGGTGCTGCGGACCTGGTGCAGGGCGCCCCACCTCGCCCTCAGGGTGAGCACAGTACCCCCACAAAGTGACAGTCTGTAGCTACTCTGTGCCAGTAACACACACGGTCAGTTCCCCCTACCAGGCCGAGTTGCTGTAGGGGTGCATACCCCATCTTGTGATCATCTGTAGACTGATGATCTGCATGTGCAGTGCATCATAGGTATGGGTGGGTTAACCCTATCCTGGTAACCACAGCAGACAGTTTGTGTGGTGACCTGCAGGCCTTCTGTAGCCAGCCAGGGTTTTGTTAGTAGCTAGGCAAAGGGGGGACAATATATCAAGGCATTCCAAAGAACTCACTATATTCACTGCAGCTAGCACAGAACACCGCTGCAAGGATCATCCTGGGACAAGCTCGACATTCCCACATCACGCCACTCCTCAAGCAACTTCACTGGCTGCCTGTATCAGAAAGAATCAAATATAAGATCATTATCAACACACACAAAATCATTCATAATGCCTCAGCTCTCACTCTGCATACCTTATTAGCAACCTGCAGCTGCAATAGACCCATAAGACAGAGCATGTCTAACATGCTGGATATCACAGCTAAAGACCAATAGCAGAACCTTCTGTTTTTCCTAAACAGGGTGCAAAATAAAGACTAACACACTTTAGAATAGAGATAGCAATTAGCTTCCCTCATGTTAACATACACGCACACAGAAGAGGATCAGTTATCCATTAAACATAATCAAGATGCTGGCCATGGTTTAGAAACTCAGAACTCCATGATTCCTGACATGACCTTCAATTTATTGTGTATACAATTGCTAGGTGAAACGTTTACCTTATCTTGTGTACCAGACCTCTCTTAAGTTTCACATGATGTTAAATTACACTATGGAACTCACTTCCGCCACAAATAAGAGACATTCAACTCCTACAAGACTTCAGAAAATCCCTGAAAACCCTCCTATTCACAGAATACTATGGCCTAGCAACAAACAACACTTAGGGGTATGTTTGCTAAACTGTGGTAATGCCATTCACGTTAGGATCCGCAGTAGAGGCAGAAATACCCAAATAAGGACATGGGCGGTACATCGTTACCGATAACGCGCGTTACAAGGCGCCATAAATTAACGAGCGTTACATTGCACGTTACCACGCGTTAATCTTAAGAAGGCGCACAGATAGGCAAACACAGAAACAGAGCTGTAGCACAATGGTTGCTACACTGACTGATGGTACAAGGGTCATGGGTTTGATTCCACAGTGTGCCTAATGCATAAGGCTGGCTGAGGCATCACCCTTTATATTTAAGTAGTGATTGTTGAGGCATTTTTCTTTTCTTTTAATTAGTGCTACCAGCAAACACACCCTCACGGTGGCGTAAACTAAGGTGCCGCATAAGGCACCCCATAACGCACTCCATAGGGCACATTATAAAGTGCACTGTCCGCCAAGGCACCCTATAATGTTCCCTATAGGACACCTTATGAGGCACGTTAAGGATACAATACTCTGAGGGTGTTTTTGCTGGCAGCACTAATGTACATTAAAAATAGACAATGTCTCAGACAGCCCTATCAAACAACCCCACCATGGGTTTGAACCCATGACCTCTGGCTTCACAGGCAGTGAAGTAACCAGTGGACTACAGCCACTAACAAACCCCTGGCTGGCTGCAGAAGGACTGCATGTCACCACACAAACTGTCTGCTGTGGTTACCAGGATAGGGTTAACCCACCCGTACCCATGATGCACTGCACATGCAAATCAGCAGTCGACAGATGGGCACAAGATGGGGTATGCACCCCCAAAGCACCTCGGCCTGGTAGGGGGAACTGACCGTGTGTGGTACTGGCACAGAGTAGCCACAGACCATCACATTGTGCGGGTACTGTGCTCACCCTGTTCGTCAGACAGACCTTGTCTGTTACAGTGCACGGCACCCACCTAAACCAGGCTTGGCCGTGGTCTGCTGTGGGCAAATGCCACTGCCCTCTCTGCCACCAGCACCCCTCCGCCACCATGCTGACATGCTCTTCTGGCGGTGGTGCGCAGTCCCAGGCTATCCAGTGTACTGGTAGACGGCTGCCTATGGTGCATGATATGAGGTAGGGGTGCCTGCATAGACATCCACACTTCCCCCCGGCACTGCCTGCCAATGTTATGTGCCCTTTGGGGTACTTTCTGGGTACTATCCCCTGGGACACTGTGGGACACACACTCGTGGCTATTTTTGCCCGTGGTCAGTTGCTGTCCTGCTGGTTTTCCGCTTCCACATTCTTATGTGTTACCTAGGCATCTGCCTAGTCCACACTGTGCCCCAGCTGCCCCACTGCATGTCCCGCCTGAAGCCCCCTGTACCCCATTTGCAGCCTCACTGTAGTGCCCTCTCATTCTTGGGCACTATGATTTTGCTGCACATGTATCACTACTATCACTTTTCTTGGTTTCCCTGCCTTTGCTGCACATTGCTGACTGAAATGGTCTCTCTCCCCTGCAAATGTGCCTCTAGTGCGAGGTTTTCACTGGCGCTAATTTTCAGACCTTCATTTCACGGCTTTAGTGTGCATGATGGGGCCTCTCCCCACCCACCCTCCGCCCATTGACCCCTTATCTCTGCCCCCAAGGAGCTTACTCTGCCCTCTGGGGAGCCGTACTCCATCCTCTGCGCACCTTAACTCCACAGGAGACGTTATCATGTGATATGTGACATTCTCGCACGGTAATGCACCATTATCACGTGATCCACACAGTACAAAAACGTAGGCAGGTATAATTTCTCACCAAAAATTTATTGATCCGTGATTATTAAGGGAGGCCAGACCCTTAATAATCACCCTGTGTTTCGAACAACTCTTCCTCAGGGGTAGGCTCACCTTATACTAAAAACACATCATAAACAGTTAAAAAATAAAACACAAATATGACAAAACATCTCTCTTAAAATCAACCAAAACAATAAGAACGCGATAATAAATAAATATATAAAAAAATATATATATAAAAAAGGGAAGTAGACAATTGTAATATTCATAAATAAGAACATATTAAATAATATACCATAACCATATAAAGCCGTAAATGCATAAATGAAAAATAAATATGTTAAATGAAGTAAAAACAAAAAGCTCCCTCTAAAAAACTGAACACAGAATGTATATATATATATATATATATATATATATATATATATTGGGCACATATATATATGTGTGTGTATATGTGAGAAAGGAACAACATTGAAATGCAGATACTGACTAAAAACTAATATGTGTATATAAAAACATAAATAAATAAATAGCATATTATAAAAGATATCGCCACATTTATAATAAAATACAAATGTGGCGATACAAATACCCAGAAATCAGCCGTCTACAGATGAACACAAGATGGGGTATGCACCCCCACAGCACCTCGGCCTGGTAGGGGGAACTGACCATGTGTGTTACTGGCACAGAGTAGCTACACACCGTCACATTGTGCGGGTCCACAGCACCTTCCATGGCAGAAATAGGCCATGCTGTAGGTCCTCAGCAGTGCTAGTGTGTGAGATAGGTAGTTCCTACAGACACACTTTGGATACCTCTGTATTTCTCAGTCAGGTTTGACCCTTATGGACCCATAGGCAGATTATGTACCACCACCACCCAAACCACCCTCTGGGGCAGTGGGTGGGAAACAGGGTCTCCCACCGACAGATCCACGTTTTACATCCCTGCAATGGCAGCAGTTGAGGGGACCACCAACTGCAGTCCTGCTGGGGAACAGACACCCTACAGGGCAGTCAATGCAGCTCTGTACACATCTATAAAGCAATAGCAGACAGATATTAGGCCCAGAAATACTCAGCTGCACCCCACCACAATCAGATATTCTCCTGCAGCCACTGCAAGGCATTCCAGCAAGACACATACTAGCTGCAGACAGTCTGATAGCTAGTCCATAGGGCATGTTCCTGGAGGAGATGCATGCACCTAGAACTGGTATGTTAGCATACACACCAAGCAGATAAATCAGTGTTTGGGCCCCAAAAAGGAACCCATAAATATCACATGAGAGAAATACTATGTAGCACTATGGGGGAGCCTAGCCATGCCATGGTCACTGCTCAGTCAGGGTGAGAGTGATCTCCCATCAGAACATGCTGTGGCCACCCTGTCTGTGCAGGTGGTGGCCGGGCACTACAATATCCCAGCCAGTGCCCTATGCCCTGTGCAGATGCATCCTGGCCAGGCCACCCTGTACGGGCTATACCCATGGTACCTTGCTCCTCATTATGCACATTGGCAGGCCAATACTGGCAACAGTGCTGGCAGTGTGGGCTGTGGAGGGTGTTTGCAGCCACCACACACTGGATAGACAGACACACACTCACACACCTATGCCAGCATTGTGCTACTATAGAGGTGTTTAGCAGTCCTGGGCACAGTGCAGGCATGGATATGGTATGCAATACTGGTGGGGGTCACTCCGCAGAGTGATAAACACTGTCAGAGACCAGACCTGAAGCACACTCCACAGACATCAGAAAGGTTGCTATGATGGTGCTCAATCAGCAAACTGTGCGTAACGTAGGAATTGCTATCTGCCAGTAATCATAGCAACCTTTTGATAGCTGTGTACCGTATTCCCAGGTGTAGGGTGGCATTGCTAAGGTATGCAAGTGCTAGTATTGGGAGATGCATGCAGGGCCCAATGTCCTGCCTCTCCAGGAGGCATTGGCTAATGGAGCCTGTGGGTTTGGGTGTGTCTGCCCCTGTTAGCTGCTGCTTTACAGCATAGGTTCCCAACTCCAGTCCTGGTGTGCCAAACACTGTTCGGGTTTTCATGTTGTCCCTCATGAATATGCATGAGATACATCTGCATACCGTGGGGGTGGTGCATAGATATGCAGCACAGGCATCTTTATTAGAGGCAGCATGGAACCTGAATGGTGTTTGGTCCTCCAGGACTGCATTTGGGAGACTCTGCTGTAGGTAATGCGCCTGTTCATGGAGTCTGTGCTCTGTAGGGTAAAATGTAGGTGTTTTGGGCATGTTTACGTCATCTGCAATAAAGGTTCTGTCTGTATTAGCATGTTGTAGTAGTGGGTAAAATATGGGGAATGGGTTGGCAGGCACCATAGCTGGGACTTGAACCTGTGACTTTCTGCTTCCAAACACACTGGTTGTGCACAATGCACCACCGTGTTGCCACAGAGACAGTGCATTCCCTGGTGATACCATGACTGTTTGTCCGGCAGGGCCTGTCTGTTGCAGTGCATGGCACCCACCAACAAGGGCTAGGCCATGGTCTGCTCTGGGCAGCTGCCACTGCCCCCCTCCACCACCAGTACCCCTCTGCCACCATGCTGACATGCCCTTCTGCTGGTGGTGCGCAGTCTCAAGCCATCCAGTGTGCAGGTAGGCGGCTGCCTATGGTGCGGGTTCTGGGGTAGGGGTGCCTGCATAGGCATCCACGCTTTTCCCCAACACCGCCTGCCAATGTTCTGTGCCCTTGGAGGTACCTGCTGGGTACTATCCCCTGTGACACTGTGATAAACACTCTCATGCCCATGTTGGGCCCTCATCAGTTGCTGTCTGGCTGCTGTTCAGTTTCAGCATTCCTAAGTGCCACCTAGGCATCTGCCTAGTCCACACTGTGCCCCAGCTGCACCACAGCATGTGCCGCCTGCAGCCCTCTGTATCCCCTTTCCCAGCATCTGTCCAGTTGCCCATTCCGACATGCCCGCCCTGCTGTTGTGGAACATGTGCATGCCATAGGTAACCTGTCCAATGGAGAGGGAAACCCTGATCAGTGCTATTTCACTGTGGGATCATTCACATTGTATGGGGACGGACCGTGGACCCTTCCAAACTTCATATCTTTGTTTTGGGGCTTTCTTGGGAGTGTTTTTTGATGTTTCCCATTGCTATCACTATTGCCCAGCTTGGTTATGTTTTTTTTACATTTACTTCTGTTCATTTTCAAAGTTTATTTGCCCTTTTGTTCCGTGCACATGTATCACACTTATCACTTTTTATAGGTTTCTCTGGTTTTGCTGTACATTGCTGACGGAAATGGTTTCTTTTTCCTTTAAATCAGCTCTAACGCCAGGGTTTCACTGGCGTTAGTTTTGAGCCTCGGATTTCACAGCGTTGGTGTGCAGGGAGCCTCTCCCCTCCCACTCTCCACCCATTGACCCCTTCTCTCTGCCCCTGGGGAGCCTTCCTCTGCCCTCCGGGAGCCTTTCCCCACCTTCAGCGCTCGTTTGCGCCGCAGCGTGTGTTATCACGCAATATGGTACCTGTGCACCTTAAAACGCGCCATCATCGCGTGATAAGGTACCTTATTGCGTGATAACGTCGCAGAGCGCACGTTAAGACGGTTTAGTAAACATACCCCTTAATGTTTCACTGGTAGTAAAACAAATTTTCATAACTGTAAAAACAATTAAAGAAAGATAATGTTAAGAACTAATCATAAAAACTAAAATCAGAATTTGTTAAGGTCAATATGGTGCTTTTTAAACCCTAAACCAAAAAATATAAAAACATGTGGCCATCATGGGCCGGAGAGGAGAAGGAACAAACAGAACTATGAAAAGGACCGCCAAGGTGTCATATTGTGGGCAAAATTATTAGCTGGCGCCATAAAGCATACAAACTAGGCATCATGAAACTGTTCAGAAATCGTTGACCAAAAAAAGGGGAGTGAATCAAAAGGAGACCCTCTTTATATTTAGGGCCAAAAAAAGTAGCCGGCGTCTTATTTGATTGAGATGACAGAGTGAGTTCAGATAAATGTATGCAAGAGTTAATGCCACAACATGCGCTGTATCTAATTGATGTAAAATGAGCTCTTAAAATGTGAATTAAAAAATGGTAATTGAAAATGGGGTACTGAATAGTAAACATGCTATACAAACAAACTAGGTAACCATACCAAAAAGAAACGCGAAAGCAGTGTCCCGCCGGAACAAACCTGCGCACTAGCCAACAATGATACCTAAAAAGTCAACGTATGGGACAAATGAATCTACAATTTTATCTAAACAATTCAATCTATGCAACGTTAGAAAAAAGGAAATCAACCAATAAGTGGCCGATATGTAAAGAAACTTACATGTATTATATCACTATGTGAGACAGACTACCGCACCAGTGCATGGCCCGATTTTATAAGACAAACCTGTAATTCAATTAGTGTCATTAAATCACCCGAGTGAAGTCCAAACTGCGCCCGTGGTTGAAATAACAATGAAAACCTTGTTAAAACAAACTTACATATGCGAAAACCGCCACTGCTTCTATAACCGGGACGGCAGTGAACGTTGTGAGCCATGGAGGCAAAATATATCAGCCAAACGCCAGCGCATGTGCCCGGGGACCAAAAATGACGCGGCCTAAAAGGAAATGTAATTAATATGCATTTTGTAATTCAAAAACAAGGTATGACGAACTGTTGTACTATGCTATAAAAATGAATGTCTATACCATAATATAAACCCCAAAAAAGGCAATAAAACAAATAAAACCAAACCATGGGGATTAAATGAACCCACGCATGTATCTAAAAGTATGCGGTCTATGGTAAAAGCAATAAAACAGCCTCCGGTGGTGATTAAACCGTAGAGCTATGAAAATGATGAAAGTAATCCATCATATGGCTCAATTAAACTGACGCCGTCAGTATATTACTACCACACAAATAAAAGACCAGGAACTTTTGCAGTCCTTAAAATGATTAGCAGGAAAAATAAAACCAGACCGAGGAGGAACGGTCAAAACAATAAAATGGACAAAAAATAAAGCTCCTTAATAAAACACTACCCATCAAACACATATAAACATTGTGTGTCATTAAATGAATAAATAAATAAATAAATAAATACGCATGAAAAATAAAAGGAGAGACCAAGGACATTGCACAGGTCATCATGTGAAGAATTTTGAACAAAGCAAACTATCTTACAGGAATACGGAAAGGTCTCGTTCAGAATTCAGACCGTGTGGTGTAAGTGTGTTAAGATCAAAAATATATTTCTGTTCCAACCGAAGAATAGTCTTCTCAATGTTTCCGCCCCTCCAATTCAATCTCACTTTTTTAATGACACAAAATCTTAGATCAGATATTTTATGTGCTTTATCTATCCTGTGTTGCACTAGGGGTTTGTCTATCAATTGCCTCTTGATGCAGCTCTTATGTTCAACTATACGCACACGAATGCTCCTTATAATTTTACCAGCATACAGGAGATTGCATGGACATGGTATGATATAAATAATATGTGTAGTATTACAATTTGAAAAATCATCAATATGAAATGTCCACAGCGTCACTGAGTGTGTGAAAACCTTCCTTATAGGTAACTCATTTAGACAAACAGAACAGTTGCCACATTGGTATTGCCCCTTATATACCGAAAAAGTTTTTTTCTCACTGAAAGCTGATGGAACTAATAGATTACGGAGATTAATGTTACGTTTATGGGCGATCATGAATTGAGTATTTTGAAAACCCGGGACTGCCTGGATCAAATGCCATTCTTTTTTAAGAATAGTTGCTATCCGCTGGGACTGTAGGGAATACAATAGTGGGCAAACTATTTTCGTATCTTTTCCACTGTTGTTATCATGTGTCTTATTTACCAGTGTTTTTGAATATGCGCGAGCTCTGGAGTAAGCTTTATTAATACATTGCTGAGGGTATTGGCGTGCTTCGAAACTTTTCTTTAAATCTTTGGCTTGCAATTCAAATTCGGCATCGGTGGTACAGTTTCTCCTAACTCTGAGAAATTGACCAACAGGTAAATTGTTTTTTAATGCAGGATTATGGAAACTTTGGTAATGGAGCAACTGATTTCTGTCGGTCGGCTTTCTATACAATTTTGTTATAAATCCATTCCCTTCTCTTTTAATTATTAAGTCTAAATATGGAATTTGCACCGGATCATAAGTGATCTGAAACCTTAAATTTTGATCTAAATCATTGATCCACACGTTGAATGCAGACAAATCTTTCATGGAACCATCCCATATGATAAAAATGTCGTCAATGTACCTTATCCACAATTTGACTTTAGATTCAAAAGGATGAACTTTAAGAAAGGTATTTTCAAATTTGTACATTTATAGATTGGCAACGTCTGGTGCCATAGCCGACCCCATTGCCACCCCCTTGATTTGCTGATAATAAATATCTCGAAAGCAAAAGAAATTTTTGCATAATGCAATCTCTGCCAATATTAAAAGAAAAGAGGTCGAGATGTGTGTATGTTCTTTTCTGCCTACAAGATATTCTTCAATAATACTCAGGGCCTCGAGCTGTGGAACGTTGGTATATAAGGCTTCAACATCTAAAGTAACCAATAAGACTTCTGAGTTCAGATCCTTAAATGTTGAAAGAATATCAATTACATGTGACGAATCACGGACATAAGACCACATGCTGGTGATATGAGGCCTCAGAAGAATGTCCATCAATTGAGAGATAGGTTCCAGAAGAGACCCAATCGTGGATACAGTGGGACGTCCTGGAGGGTCTGTGAGGGACTTATGGATCTTGGGGATCACATAAATTGTCGGCATAACTAGTTTCTCAACAATCAAAAATTATTTTTCTTTTTTAGTAATATGACCTGTCTCAAAGGCACTAATGACAATGTTGTCTATAGTGCATTTCAACGCTTCTGTGGGGTCATCGTCAAGGCGTAAATAAACATTTTTGTCATTAAACTGTCTGGTAATTTCAGCTAAATATTTGTGCTTGTCCATAATTACCACAGCATCTCCCTTGTCTGCAGGTTTTATAATAATTTTATTATTCTTTTTTAATGCTTTAGGCGCCTGTCGTTCATGAAACAACAAATTCTGAAAAGGTAAACGATCACTCTCATGAATCTGTTCCACTTGTCATGTCACCACTCTTTCAAAGGCCTCATCGAGGGGATCTGTTTTAGAAGGAGGAACCCAAGTTGACGGTCTACTTACAACTGAAATATTACCAGAGGATACCATTTGATCGTTAAAAAAATGCAGGATGCGTATTTTTCTAAAATATTTGTACAGATCAATATGAGTTTGAAATGGATCGTATTTTCTAATAGGTACAAATGATAATCCCTTGTTTAAAACAGAAATTTTGTCAGTAGTGAGATGGTACTCAGAAATGTTAATAACATTGTTAGATTCTAATATTCTCTCTCGTGTGTGCGTTCTCCCATCCATTTCCCTCTCCCCCTCCCCCAACCGCGGCCGCGACCTCGGCTCTGTCCTTGAACCACCTTGTGATTGTTGTATTGTGTCTTGTTGTAACCTATATTCTGTTCTTGTTCCGTAAATTTGGTTGATGGATGTCTGGACTGAGAGAGACTCCTCCCACCTCCCTTCCATAGGTGATCCATATCGAAAAACATTTTCTTTTTCTCCTTTTCTATTGGATGGTCTGATTTATCTTTATGAGATGGCAAAAGAGATGCCGAAGCATCTAAATTTTCAATTGATTCACTCCTGCTCCTCTTTTTTTTGTGTTCACGAAAATGATCTTTAACTGGGGATATGTAAGCATCATCAGATGCACTATCTCTCCGGTCAAAAAAGGTGGACCTTCTTTTAATCCATAATCTATCGTTTTTGACCTTTTTGCACCAATGGTACACATATCCAACCCTGTAATCCTCCTCATCTCTCTTGAATTTCTCCATTTTTTTATTTTTAACCTCCTTTCGAAACTGTGATATATTTTTATTAAAATCTGCATGTACTTTTTCAAAATCACTGTCACATATTTTCAAATCTCCAAGCTTTTCATCTAATTCTATTTTAAACAATTCAGATTTCTTATTTGCCGTAGTAATAAGTAATATCATCAAGTCCAGGGAGCATTTGTTCAATATCGCGTTCCAACAGTTTACAAAGCCCTG
The DNA here is from genome assembly GCA_033557465.1 of Ichthyophis bannanicus. NCBI lineage: Eukaryota > Metazoa > Chordata > Amphibia > Gymnophiona > Ichthyophiidae > Ichthyophis > Ichthyophis bannanicus. The sequence goes on from CM066033.1 coordinate 1,258,538,464, forward strand.
TTCGCTTTGGTACAAACCTGGAGCCTTATTCATTCTGAGGCCTCTAGGTATTATCTTCGATTTACAACATTCTAAAAGATAAGCTGCATGTAGTTCCTCTTTGACTAACTTTTGCGTCAGCCGAACTGCATCATCCCACTGTGTATAAAGTTCATCACTCTGATCTTCTACATCATCTTCTTGGTTCACAAGGGAATGTTGAGAAAGCAGCTTATCTAAAGCATCATCCCCAAAGCTCAAAACGTTTTTCCATGGGGAGAACATGCTGCAGAAACGTAGTCACCAAGCCAAAACAGCACACTGCCACGCAGACACTCGCACACAGCACAAAAACGTAGGCAGGTATAATTTCTCACCAAAAATTTATTGATCCGTGATTATTAAGGGAGGCCAGACCCAACACAGGCCGTGTTTCGAACAGCTCTTCCTCAGGGGTAGGCTCACCTTATACTAAAAACACATCATAAACGGTTAAAAAATAAAACACAAATATGAGAAAACAATAAGAACGTGATAATAAATAAATATATAAAAAAATATATATATAAAAAAGGGAAGTAGACAATTGTAATATTCATAAATAAGAACATATTAAATAATATACCATAACCATATAAAGCCGTAAATGCATAAATGAAAAATAAATATGTTAAATGAAGCAAAAACAAAAAGCTCCCTCTAAAAAACTGAACACAGAATGTATATATATATATATATATATATGTGTGTGTGTGTATATGTGAGAAAGGAACAACATTAACATGCAGATACTGACTAAAAGCTAATATGTGTATATAAAAACATAAATAAATAAATAGCATATTATAAAAGATATCGCCACATTTATAATAAAATACAAAGCAGGAAAACAGTAATATAAAAAAAAAAACATTCAATATGGAGAAATGCAAAAGAGATGAGGATCGTACTTAAAGACCACCAAATTGGGTGTAGGAGCAGGAGTGATAAACGCTGTTACCTTGAAAACTTGATAAGCATACGTCAATGAAACTAAGGGGTATGTTTACTAAACCGCGCTACTGTGTGGGGCGCACTTGAGCATGCGCTAAGGTACCTTAGCACATGCTAATGATGTGTTTTTGTGCCCCGCACACGTGTGCGCCGCAATAACGGGCCCGCTTATGTGCGCGTCGCGCAAATGAGCAATAGAGGCGTGGAAAGGCTCCCGGAGGGCGGAGGAAGGCTCCCCAGGGGCGGAGAGATGGGGTCAATGGGTGGAGAGTGGGAGGGGAGAGGCTCCCTGCACAGGAGCGGGGCTGAAATTCAATGAAAAAAATACCGCGAGTGAAAACCTCGCGGTAGAGCCGATTTAAAGGGAAGAGAAACCATTTCTGTCAGCAATGTACAGCAAAACCAGGGAAATCTACAAAGCGTGAGCAGTGTGATACATGTGCACAGAACAAAATAGCAAATAAAAACTGAAAATGACCACAACAAAATTCTAATAAATTATAATCCAGCTGGGCAATAGTGATAGTCATGGAAAACATCAAAAGTCACTCCCACGAAAGCCCCAAAAAAGAAATATGAATTTTAGAAGGGTCTACGCTCCGTCCCCATAGAAGGTGAATGATCCCACAGTGAAATTGTGCAGAGCAGGGTCATAAACCCAGCTCTGCACAATTTCACTGTGGGATCAGTCACCTTGTTTGGGGACGGAGCGTAAAAATAATAATTATTATTTTTTACGCTCCGTCCCCATACAAGGTGAATGATCCCACAGTGAAATTGTGCAGAGCAGGGTTTATGACTCCTGTGGCCAGGTTTCCTATCTCCAGGGACTGCACTGTCTCTGTGGCCACAGTGTGGTGCAGTGAATGCAGACAGTGTGTTCAGGAGCCTAAGATCACCAGTTCAAGTCTCAGCTGGGGCTCCTGCAAACCCAATCCCCATATTGTACCCACCACTAAACCATGATAGTAAAAACCAACCTTTTTTGCAGATAACATAAGCATGGTCCAAACACCTCTATTGTACCCTACAGAGCACAGACACCAGAAACATGCGCATTACCTAGACCGCAGTCCTGGAGGGCCACATATCATTTAGCTATGATGCTGTCAGCAATATAAGGCCATGTCAGCATGGTGGCGGAGGGGTAATGTTGGTGGAGGGGGCAGTGGCTGCTGCCCACAGCAGATGGTGGCCTAGCCCCCTTCACGTGGGTGCAGTGCCCTCCAACAGACAGGCCCTGTCTGACAAACAGCCATGGACTCCCCAGGGAATGCATTGTTTTTGTGCTAAGACAGTGGTGCAGCGGACACAGCCAGTGCCTTTAGGACCTGAAGGTCACAGGTTCAAATCCCAGCTGGGGCTCCAGCCACCCCAGTCCCCTTATTTTACCCATGAAGAAAACATGGTAGTAAAGACTGAACCATTATTGCTGAGACCATAAGCATGGGTCAAAAACCTCTATTTTACCCTACACAGCACAAACACCATAGAAATGTGCATTACCTACGGCAGAATCCCCCAAATGCAGTCCTGGAGGGCCAAACACCATTCAGTTTACATGCTGCCTCTAATAAAGATGCCTGTGTTTGGCACACCAGGACTGGAGTTGGGAACCTCTGCCGTAAAGCAGCAGCCAACAGGGCCAGACACACTAATACCCACACCCACAGGCCCCATTGGCTAATGCCTCCTGGAGAGGTAGGACATTGGGCCCTGCGTGCATCTCCCAATACTAGCACTTGCATACCTTAGCAATGCCACCCTACACCTGGGTATACGGTACACACCTATCAAACGTTGCCTATGATTACTGGCAGATAGCAAGTCCTACGTTAAGCACAGTTTGCTCATTGAGCTCCATCATAACAATCTTTCTGATGTCTGCGGTGTGTGCTTCAGGTCTGGTCTCTGATAGTGTTTACCACCCTGGGGAGTGACCCCCAACAGTATTGCGTAGCATATCATGCCTGTACTGTGCCCAGGACTGGTGTGGTGGGCAGGGCTGCTAAACTCCTCTATAGTAGCACAATGCTGGCATAGGTGTGGGAGTGTGTGTCTGTCTATACAGTGTGTGGTGGCTGCAAACACCTTCCACAGCCCACACTGCCAGCACTGTTGCCAGTATTGGCCTGCCAATCTGCATAATGAGGAGCAAGGTACCATGGGTATAGCCCGGACAGGGTGGCCTGGCCAGGATGCATCTGCACAGGGCACTGGCTGGGACATTGTAGTGCCCGGCTGGGACATTGTAGTGCCCGGCCACCACCTGCACAGACAGGGTGGCCACAGCATGTTCTGCTGGGAGATCACTCTCACCCTGACTGATGTCACCAGCTCTCCTTACACCCCCGTATATAAGTGTGTAGAGGTTAAGCGAGTGGGTCTTCCCCACTGAAGCAGCACCTTTACAAATCCTGAAGCTGGGGCTTTTTTGGGAAATGTAGTCCCTTCACCGAATCAATGAGGAGCAGTTGTGGAAAAGTGGTTTAAGCAACCAAAGGATTTTATTTCCCCTCCCGGGGTGGATTTCACCATGAACAAAGTAACACAAACCAGGTATTTACTGGCATAAGGACAAATCAAAGGTTCTTTAACAGAAAAAGCTTACTTCAGCAATAAACAGGTTGATATCTAGCATTCCAACGTAACAATGCTGTTTCTTCACAGCTCTCTGCTTCACAATGCTAGTAGTGCTGTACTTTCTCTTTCAAAACATGCCTTCAGCGTAATGAGATTATTTCATTAGCAAGCGATATCGTTCAGTCCATGATATCTTCATCAATATTCCCACACTCAGGTTCAAAGTCCATTAACTCTTCCTGGCTAGAAGGAAATGTTTGTAACGGCACTCCTGATGCCACGCCCTTTCTAACTGCTTCAGGTTTCACCTGATATTCCTGAGTTAAATACTGGCTTTCACAAACGTTATCAGCACAGGTATTCTCTTCCCAGCTCCAACCCTCTGGGTAAATACAGTCACTGTAAGTATTTTTATACCAGCCTTTTGGCTTACCTTTTAGCCTAGCTGGTGGAGGTTTTCTTTGTGGCTTTGGACTGGCTGTAGGTTCCCAACCTAAGCCTTGCACAGAAGATTTTGCTTGCCTTCCTGGCTTCCTTTCACTTCTGTGTTCCCCTGGATACTGCAGGTAATCCACTCTGCCCTTATTATATCTTTCCCTTGGGGTTTCTTTTCTTTTCCTGAAGAAAGACTCTGTCTCACGCTTCCACAGAGACTCTGACTGTTTCCTGGCACTGCTGTCTTCACCGTAGCTCTCATTAGCTTCCTTATCCAGCACACATGCCTCAGCTCCTACTCCTTCTCCAAACCCTTCTTCTCCTTCTTCTTCTAACTCCATAAGCTCAACTGAACTCTTTTTATCAGGATGAATTCTAGGGCAGTGCTCAACTCCACCCCCTAGCAGGTGTCCTGCATTAGCTCGTGACTCATTCCCTGAATGGTAGCACGGGCGTTTCTCTTGCCTCTGTGTTTGGTTTCTAAGGTAACCAGGAGCCATGTGCTTTTGTTTACAACTCAGCCCTACTCCTGTTCCTGGCTTTTTAGCCTCATCTAACGGGCTGGAAGGACCCACTATGTCACACTGAGCAGTGACCACGGCATGGCTAGGCTCCCCCATAGTGCTATGTAGTATTTCTCTCATGTGATATTTATGGGTTCCCTTTTGGGGCCCAGTCACTGACCTATCTGCTTGGTGTGTATGCTGACATCCCAGTTCTTGGTGCACGCATTTCCACCAGGAACATGCACTATGGATTACCTAGCAGACTGTCTGCAACTGGTATGTGTCTTGATGGAACGCCTTGCAGGGTGCAGCGGCTGAAGGCTTGCTGCAGGAGAATATCAGATAGTGGTGGGGTTCAGCTTAGCATATCTAGGCCAAATGTCTGTCTGCTATTGTGTTATGGATGTGTACAGAGCTGCATTGACTGCCCTGTAGGGTGTCTGTTCCCCAGCAGAGCAACAAATCAGGTCGACCACCAAGTGCCCTTGAAACACGCTTCCGCCCTTTCAATAAGATCGAAGTCTTAGAGAAAATCCTACCTGCACTCCACAAGGATTTACCTTCTCAAGATGACTTAGTAACCAACTGGGACAACACATTGAAAGCCGCTGCCTGCATCCCTGCTACTGACAGGATCAAGACCAAGGGCAAACATAAACCATGGTTCTCCTCTGAACTACAAGAATCTCTCCTCCACCTCGTAGACTTGAGAGACACTGGCATTCCTCCCGGTCTCCTGATGCACTCTGCGCATACAATTCATACCTACAAACTCACCGTAGGATGACGATGGAGAGAAGAAAGAAATACCACTCTGAAACACTAATGCGGTCATTAAACAAGCCACATGACCTCTTCAATATTGTTAAATCCTTAACAGGTGATCCAACCACAACCCAACCACCTATGCCACACCCTCAAGACTATGCTGAATACCTACAATCGAAAATGATACAGACTAGTTTGACACTCACAGCATCAGGACCTTTCACCCCACAGTCTGTGTCCCAACTAACCACGCTTAACAATTTCTCTCAGGTATCCAACAAAGAGATTGAAGAAATCATAGCAACTATTAATTTAACTACCGCACCGAATGACCCCTGCCCAGCCAGGTGGATCAAAGAACTATGACATGAACTTTGCCCAACTATAAGCAAGATTATCAACTATTCCTTCTCAACTGGATCTTTCCCACAGAGCCTGAAGCATTCATCCATTCGACCGCTCCTGAAAAACAGCAAGCTAGACCCAACAACAGTTGAATCTTTCAGACCTATATCAAGCATCCCTCTACTAGCAAAAATCATGGAAAAAGTAGTCCAGCGACAAATACAACACCATGTTGACTCCGAAGCTCCTCTGGACCCCTCACAACATGGATTCAGAGAAGAACATGGTGTTGACACCCTCCTCACAACCCTCTTCAATAACCTAATCATAAACATTGACAACATCCATCAAGGGTTCATTCTCATATTTCTTGACATAGCCGCAGCATTCGATTCAGTAAATCACACAACTCTACTACAGTGCCTCCAAGATAAGGGTATTCAAGGTCTAGCCCTGAACTGGTGCAAATCTTACCTATCTGATAGACAGCAGCAAGTCAGAACAGGAGTAGCAACATCTGATTCATTCCCCCTCAAACAAGGTGTCCCTCAGGGATCCTCCTTGTCCGCATTAATGTTCAATATCTATATGCAGCCAATCTGTGAGTTGATACGTACCTTCAACATTCAATGTCTAGCATATGCTGATGACATCCTGATGTATTCTCCATTCAACATAAAACAACCAGATTTTGCATCAATAGTTCGTTGCTTTGAAGCAGTATCAAACTGGCTCCTCAAACAGAATCTTCGCATAAATCACAGCAAAACAGACGTTCTATTCGTTACACGGAATACAACATTTATACCCCCTGCCTCATTACAAGTAAACAGCATTGAGCTGAAGGCACAACCCACAATCCGATACTTAGGGATTACATTAGACCAGCGGCTTGATATGTCAGCACACATCAAGAAAACAACGAACGCAATCTACCACAAGATTCGATCCCTACGTAATCTCCGACCCCTACTTGACTACTCCGACTTCCGCACTATTTTCCAAGCCCTGGTATTACCTCACCTGGATTTTGCCAATATCATTCTACATGGTCTCCCGCAATCTTCTATAAACCCCCTTCGTCTAGCCATGAATGCAGCCGCGAGAATTCTCGTTGGTGCCCCACGCTCAGAGCACATAACTCCAATACTGAAAAGCCTACACTGGTTACCCCTCCAGGCCAGAACCCTATATAAAACCCTAGTCATGACTTTTAAAGCCTCAAAGAGCCCATATCTATCACCTATCAGCAATATGATACATGTCACTCCAGCAAACAGATCCAGGAGATCTATTACATTGAATTCCATCGACCTTCCGAAACTCCTTAAGAAATGCTCCAAATCAACAGCCTCTAGAACCTTCTCACTGTTTGCGCCCAAAGCCTGGAATGCCCTTCCACCCGAAATCAGAGCCATCACAAGTCTAATGACGTTCAGAAAAGCCTTAAAATATCATTTGTTCCTAACATACTACCCTGAAACTTCTCTGAACGAACATAGCCCTCATGCTAGCCTTTCCCACTTGACCCCGGTAGAAAATGGTTAATCATTATGGTCTATACTTGCATACTCTACACATACCATATTTATACTGTACTTGTAATTTAATTTCCACCACTATGTTATTGTAATTTACTTACCACTACCTTGTAATTATCCAAAATACCATGTATATAGCTAACCCTGTTTTACACCCATGTTTATTTATAGTTAACCTTGTTGAACGCCAAGTTTTTGTACCCTGTTCATTGTAAAAAACCAATGCTGAATGTATCATTGCGTTTAAATTTGTTCATATGTAAACCGCACTGATTAAAAGAGCGCGGTATATAAGAAGTAAAAATAAATAAATAAATAAATAAAATAAATACTGCCACCATTGCAGGGAGATAGAATGTGGATCTGTTGGTCGGAGACCCTGTTTACCACCCTCAGCCCTGGAGGAGAAGGAGGGTGGTGGTACATAATCCTCCTAGAGGTCCATAGGGGCTAAACCTGACTGAGACATACACATATATCCAAGGTGTGACTGCAGAAACTACCTATCTCACACATTAGCACTGCTGGGGACCTGCAGCATGGCCTATCTCTGCTGTGGACCTGGTGCTGGGCGCCCCACCTCACCCTCAGGGTGAATGCAGTACCTGCACAATGTGACTGTGTGTAGCTACTCTGTGCCAATACCACACACGGTCTGTTCCCCCTACCAGGCTGAGGTGCTGTGGGGGTGCATACCCCATCTTGTGATCATCTGTAGACTGCTGATTTGCATGTGCAGTGCATCATGGGTATGGGTGGGTTAACCCTATCCTGGTGACCACAGCAGACTGTTTGTGTGGTGATGTGCAGTCCTTCTGCAGCCAGCCAGGGGCTTGCTAGCAGATATGGAGCTGTAGCCCACTGGTTACTTCACTACTTGTGGAGCCAGAGGTCATGGGTTCAAACCCACAGTAGGGGTTATTTGATAGGGCTGTCCAAAGCATTGTCTTCTTTTAATGTACGTTAGTGCTGCCAGAAAAACACCCTCAGGGTACTGTAACCATAAGGTGCCTCAGAAGGCGCACTATAAGGCGCCTTATAGGGCACCCTATAAAGCGCCTTCTGAGGCACCTTATGGTTACAGTCCGTATAAGGTGCCTTAGAAGGTGTCCTATGGAGCGCCTTATAGGGTGCCCTATAGGGGACATTATAGGGTGCCGTGGCGGACAGTGCACTTTATAATGTGCCCTATATAGGGTGCCTTATGCGGCACCTTAGGTTACGGCACGTGAGGGTGTGTTTTCTGGCAGCAATAAATAACATACAAATAAAATGCCTCAGGAAACAATACTTACATGTCAAAGCTGATGCCTCAACCAGCCTTATGCATTAGGCACAGCTCTTATGTTCAACTATACGCACACGAATGCTCCTTATAGTTTTACCAACATACAGGAGATTGCATGGACATTGTATGATATAAATAACACAGGTACACTAAAAAAAAATTTTTTTAAACTGCCTTTAATGTTTTGATTGATTTTTACATTTTTTGGTGCGCTGAATCCAAATCTGGTAACCAATTTGCTCCATCACGTACAGATTTTTTGCTACATTGGGTTAGCAGTTTGAGGTGAACGTTTCAGATTGAGTGCGATCGAGATAAAAGTTTCTTGGATGAATTCTTTATACTAATTGTTTAGTAGTTATTCAAATAAGAATAAAGAAAATTGTAACAAGGCAGCACATAAGAATAGAGTAATGTCAACAAAACACACTGTGATGGTAGCAAAATTGTCTGCACTTAAAACAGCCATATACATGTGCACAAACATTGAGCATATAAGAGTGTGGTTAGACACAAAGCAAAGCAAAGAAATGTGCAAAAAATGTTGTACAGGTATGTATGTAAGAATAGAAAATGCAAACCGCACCATTGCAATACATGAAGACAAACACCCGATGGTGTGAAAATAAAATTCTAATAAATGAGATCCGACACTGTGGTAATAACTAGCAAATTTTTATTTCAAAGTTTAGTAAAAACACGATATTTGTCAACACAGTTTAGATTTTAAAGTCATTCTTGGGTCAATCAATCTCCTGGTGGGCCCGTTTCTTCTTCCCCCGAATGCTTCTCTTGGTGCGCTGCTTGGCGTATTTTTCATCTGGGGTTTCCCGCAGCAGCAACCAGCAGAAACCAGCCATCATAGTGGTGTTCCATCTTCCTTGGTACCTTCTCTCTGCGTCCTTGATGTCCTGATGAAACCTTTCACCTTGTTCTTCACTGTACGCCCCCAAGTTTTCGGGAAAGTAGTTCACATGGGAGTGCAACAAATGGACTTTCAGGCTCATGTTACAGCCTTGTTCTTTGAAGGCATTGAGCATCCTGGCAACAATATCCTTATAGTTCTCATCCCGCCTGTTCCCCAAGAATTTGAGAACAACATCCTTGAAGGAATCCCAGGCTTCTTTTTCCTTCTCAGACATCGTTTCAGTGAATGCTCCATCTGAAATGAGTTTCCTTATATCAGGGCCAACAAACACTCCTTCCTTTAGCTTTGCTTCAGAAAGTCGGGGAAACTTTGAGCAAAGGTACCGAAAGCACTCACCATCTTTTGGAAGGGACTTGATGAATTGCTTAATGAGACCCAACTTAATGTGGAGAGGTGGTAATAGAATTTTATCACGAGGTACCAAGCTCTCATGAAGAACATTTTTCTCACCGGGTCTCAAATACTCCCGAATTGGCCAGTCTTTTTTCCCCAGTGTAGGTCGCGGGCCCGGCTATCACACAAGCAAAGGAAGCAGGGATATTTGGTGAAACCGGATTGCTGCCCTAATAGCATGGATAGAATTTTAAAGTCTCCACAAATCATCCACTTATGCTCATCATAACGAATCTTCTGAAGAATCAGGGCCAAATTTTCATATTTTTCTTGGAGAATAACAGAGTGAGCAATAGGAACTGAAGCGAATGTGTTGCCATTATGAAGAAGAACACCTTTTATGCTGTCTTTTGACGAATCAATGAACAGCCGCCATTCAGCAGGATCATACTTGAGTTTAAACTTTTCCATCACTCCGTATATATCGTTGCAAAATACCACATCTTCCTCTTTGCTGAAATACTTCAAAAATTGTGTCTCGCGGTTGCGGTACCAATAAAAAGTTGTTCCTGGTGACAATAGATTTTCTGTTTAAGCCGAGAACCTAGCAGTTGGGCAGCATCTTTTGGGAGTCCTAAATCCCGGACTAAATCATTCAATTCAGCTTGAGAGGAAAGTTCAGGTTTCGGATCTGGTTCAGTTTCAAACTCGGAAGTACTGGACTCATCGGGAAAAGCCATCTGATGAGTCTCATCATGATCAGAACCGTCCACACAAATATGATCCAAAGATTTTGGTGGTTCAGGCACAGGTACTTCGTTGCTATGAGGCATAGGCCTAATTGCTGAGGGAAGGTTGGGGTAACTTATTACGTTCTTATTTTTTAAGTTGTATCCCTTCACAATGCAAGAGCAAAAATAGCAGTCACTGCTGTGGTCTCTTTGTTCACGCCACATCATAGGTATTCCGAAACGAAATGCTTGTTTTTTACCTTTCATCCATAAGCGTAGATCTTCCTCACATGTCTTGCACACTTTGTGAGGAGCCCACGGTTTGTCTTGATCGCCTAACTTCAAACCGAAATAGGCTAAATATACTTTTTAAATAAATGTAGAAATGTTCCTCTGCCGCTTTTTCACGGTATATTCCCCACAAATAAAACAAAAACTGTCCGGAGAGTTGACGCAACCTCTGGCTCTGTGAGCCATCACAAATACACAGCACTGCAAACTACAACTGTAGTGAACCACTTCGGAATAAAGCTGGATTACGACTGAGCAAACAAAAGGTAATAATGAACTTGCAAGAAACTGAAATTTGACAGGAACGTTCATGTCGCAACCACCGTGTTTGAGCGAGCGAACGAGGCGAGGCGAACAGGAAAGAACATGCGCCAGCGCGAGTACTGGATTTAGCCCCCCGCCTCCCAATTGTCCTGTTAATGTATAAAATGAATACAAAACACTCTAAAATATCATGAGGGAGTGTTTCTAGTTAGTTAACCATTACAACCTCTATTTTGGGCCAAGAAAATAAACTGCAGTCGGCTAAAAAGAAATTATGTGAACATTCCTTATATGGGTAAGAAATCTAATTTTGCAAGAAAACGTGACGTGATGGAACATTTTGGCTATTTTTCCTGGATTCAGCAACCCAAAATCTATAGGAATCAGTTGCAAAACTGGAGGCAGTTTTTTGGTAGTGTACCTGTGTAATGTGTGTAGTATTACAATTTGAAAAATCATCAATATGAAATTTCCGCAGCGTCACTGGGTGTGTGAAAACCTTCCTTATAGGTAACACATTTAGACAAACTGAACAGTTGCCACATTGGTATTGTCCCTAATATACCGAAAAAGGTTTTTTCTCACTGAAAGCTGATGGAACTAATATATTACGAAGATTTATGTTACGTTTATGGGCGATCATAAATTGAGTATTTTGAAAACCCAAGACTGCCTGGATCAAATGCCATTCTTTTTTAAGAATAGTTGCTATCCGCTGGGACTGTAGGGAATACAATAGTGGGCAAACTATTTTCGTATCTTTTTCACTGTTGTTATCATGTGTCTTATTTACCAGTTTTTGAATATGCGCGAGCTCTGGAGTAAGCTTTATTAATATATTGCTGAGGGTATTGGCGTGCTTCAAATCTTTTCTTTAAATCTTTGGCTTGCAATTCAAATTCGGCGTCGGTGGTACAGTTTCTCCTAACTCTGAGAAATTGACCGACAGGTAAATTGTTTTTTAATGTAGGATTATGGAAACGTTGGTAATGGAGCAACTGATTTCTGTCGGTCATCTTTCTATACAATTTTGTTATAAGGCTTCAACATTTAAAGTAACCAATAAGACTTCTGAGTTCAGATCCTTAAATGTTGCAAGAATATCAATTACATGTGACGAATCACGGACATAAGACCACATGCTGGTGATATGAGGCCTCAGAAGAATGTCCATCAATTGAGAGATAGGTTCCAGAAGAGACCCAATCGAGGATACAATGGGACGTCCTGGAGGGTCTGTGAGGGACTTATGGATCTTGGGGATCACATAAATTGTCGGCATAACTGGTTTCTCAACAATCAAAAATTATTTTTCTTTTTTAGTAATATGACCTGTCTCAAAGGCACTAATGACAATGTTGTCTATAGTGCATTTCAACGCTTCTGTGGGGTCATCGTCAAGGCGTAAATAAAACTTTTTGTCATTAAGCTTTTTTTTTTTTTTTTAATTCTTTATTTTCGTTTTATAACAACAAAGGAAAAGGAAGACATACAGCTAAAAGACAGATACATAAAGTGTTATACATACACCAAAGTAAACCCCTGCCACCCCCCACCCCCCTGCTTCTTCTCTAGAAAACTAGTCATTCCCGAAGCGGGCGTGTACTTACATAATTGTGTTACAAAACCTAACGGTGATCTGAAAACATGATGAGTGCACATTATACAGGCATGTTGGAACAATGAGCAGATTGTACATAATCATTAAGCATCTGCCATTTAGACAAGCGAGAGTGAGTTTGGACATGGGGAATAGCTCTCCGAGGTATCTGCTCATATTTACTATATAAGCAGAAGAGGTTCCACCATTCAATTGACAGTAAATCGAGAGCTATCCTTCCTATTCCTCGTGATTAAGCATATGGCTATACCCAGCATGAAATCAAGGAGAAAGCGACCCTTCTTAGGAAGAGAGGGGACCTCCGCCACCCCCGAATTCCTTTGGGGTGCAGTAGTGTGTAATTGAAAGGAAATAGCAGCATGATCTGAAATATGTTGGGAGTGAATCTTTGCAGTGTCCACCTGAGGAACTAACAGTTTTGATATTAGAAAGAAGTCTATGCGAGACTGGGATTTGTAAGGGGAAGAGAAGAAGGTGAAGTCAAGCTCATTGGGGTGTAGTAGCCTCCATAGATCAACCAAAGCAAGATCTTTGATCAGGGAGGTAAGCGTGGTGTGACTCTTGGGGGGACCACTTGTCCTAGGCGGCAGTTTGTCAATCAGGGGATCAAGAACTAGATTGAAATCCCCCCCAATTATCAAAGAAGTATTAGCAGAGGCCTGCGCAACCTGAGCAATGGTAGCAGAAAAAGGGCAGGGTCATCCACAGTAGGAGCGTAAAGGCATATACATGTAACTTCAAAGCTACCTATCTTGAGGTGAACTCTGGACCATCTACCTTCTGTATCTGAGCTAATCGCAATAATAGTAGCATGCAAAGATTTCCTAACCAGTATGGCAACCCCACATTTCTTAGAAACGGCTGGGGAATAGGCGGCCACCATGTAAGGTTTAATATTGAGTTTAAGAGTTTCCTTCGAATTTAAATGCGTTTCTGGGAGAAAATCAGATCCGCAGCTTCCTGACGTAGGTAACTTAAGATTTTCTTCCATTTTATCGGATTATTGATTCCTTTTACGTTCAATGAGAAAATCTTACATGGTGCCATCAATCGGTAATAGACATTTTAGGTAAGGGCGCTTGAAAACATACAACATAATCAGAATCTGTGCAACAATGACATAATCACCGAGTATGCTGGCTAATACACCCCATGTTGACAAGTATGTACCATAGTATCTTAGAGAAGAAGCAAAACCCCCAAAGATATGGCGACCAAATGTCTGCGGGAGGAGGCCCTAGAGAGGAAAATAGAAAGACATGAATAAAAGAAAAGAAACACCAGAGTCCATAATTAACAATGTCTCTGATACTCATCGAGGCTACTGTGGGTAGATGGAATCGGGTCACAGATATCATCAAAAGTAAGGCAAACAAACTGCCCTCGCCAGACTCTTTGCTGGGCTGCGGCAGATCCAATATGGCAGGTACAGCGGATATGAGAATACTTGCAGGAATATTCTGGAAGTCAGCGCATCAAGTCGGCTTCTTTGGAATCCAAAAACTCCGCTAGTAGATCAGGGTCCTCAAATGTTCCCGTCTGATTGTGAAGCGTGACTCGGAGCTTGGCCGGGTACATCAGGCCATAGCGTGCTTGTAGTTGTTGAAGCCTCGGCCGGAATTCCAGAAAGCGCTTCCGGCGGTCGACCGTGGGTTTAGCCAAGTCAGGATAGAAGGAGATCTTGTGGCTCTCAAACTCCATATGGCCCTTTGCCCGAGAGGCACTTAGAATTTGCTCCACCTGTGGATATCTCAAAAGTCGAAAAATGATAGGCCGCGGGGTCTTCCTGTTGAGCGTTATACTTGTGGGTACACGATGAGCGCGATCGATCTCCAAATCTTTGGTAAAGGTGATTTGGAGCAGGGAAGGGAGGATTTTGCATAAAAACTCTTTCATATCTCCCGATTCCGCTCCCTCCGGTATGCCCACGAGACGTATGTTGTTGCGGCGCGCTCTATTATTGCCATCTTCCACTTCTTTCTGCAAGGCTCGCACCTGACGTTCAACTTTGTTGAGTTTGGACAACCGGGCCACATGGGAGTCCAATATGCTCTCCATTTTGTACTGACGCGAAGAAAGCCCTTCTAGCCTGCTTTGCAGCACACCAAGATCTTCCCGCAGCGCTCGGAGTGCTTCACCGTTTGATTGCACGAGGTTTTTGACCCCTCTAATCTCTGCGAGGATTTCCTGCTGCATTTCGGGGCCCTCGCGCAAGGCCAGCCCCTTCTGCGGGGACGGGGGTTCAGTTTTGGAACGTTTGCCGTGAGAAGCCGCTGGAGACCCAAATTCCAGGCGCGTGGGTTTGGTCCCCGCCATCTCACCAATGTGCCCCGGCAAGATCAGGGTAGAAGTTCCAAGTATGTACGGTGTTAATTCAGGATTCTGAGTAGGCCTCTCGGGAGCCTCAGCGTTATGCGACCATCCCGCTGGACATCAGGCTCCGCCCCCCCTTTGTCATTAAGCTTTAAGAAATTTAATGAAACCGAGTTTCCGGATTCTACAATCCCTCACCTTACCCTATCCCCTACAAACCTGGATGAAGCGGCCCAAAACTGGCATACTACCATAAACAATGCAGCCAAAATAAATCAAATTAATAAAAAACTAACCCACTCAAAAACCAACTGTAAACCATGGTTTAATAGCACATTAAAACAAATGAAAAGAGATCTAAGAAATCTAGAACGTAAATGGCGTAAAACGAAATCCACCATTGAGAAAGAAATATATTACAACCACCTCACACACTATAAAGACGCCATAGATAATTCAAAGAAAAATTATTACGCTACAATCCTTTCAAAATCATATAATAGACCAAGAGAACTATTTTCCATTGTTAGCAACCTAACAAACACTTCTCAAACCTCTAGCAAGGAACTCACTGACATATCGGCACAAATTCTAGCCAATTATTATCAAAACAAAACAAAAGATTCACCAATGACCCTAGATCCTATCTACAAACCTCTCCATATGCTAAATGAATGGCCTGAATTTCACCCTATATCCAAAACATCATTAAAGAATATCATCCTCAATCTCAACACCACAATTTCTTACCTCGACCCCTGCCCAGTAATCTGGATAAAAAAACACACTCCCAAAACTTATATCCTTCATACACCCTATGGTCAATCTATCATTACTCCAAGGTTACCTCCCACCTACACTTAAACATGTACAAATCAGACCAATCCTGAAGAATAACACACTTGACAAAACATCCCCAAAATCTTACCGACCTATTTCAAGTATACCATTCTTAGCAAAAGTCATCGAAAAAACTGTACAAATACAAACACAAGAATTCCTTGACTCATCCTACCCTCTTGACGACCAACAATATGGATTTCGTTCCAAGCACGGAGTGGAAACACTTCTGACTGTTCTAACTGATACACTACTAAGAGGAATAGACAACCACAAAAAAGCCTTCATCCTCTTATTTATCGACATATCAGCCGCTTTCGATAGTGTTCACCATTCAATAATGCTTAACAACTTAAGATACATAGGAATATACTCTACAGTTCATAAATGGTTCACTTCTTATCTGAGCAATAGAACCCAAAATGTCAGAATAGGAAATCAAACATCTGAATCATATAAATTTGAAACAGGTTTACCACAGGGCTCAGCGCTTTCAGCTCTTCTATTTAATATATACATAAAACCAGTTTGCAATATCTTTAAAAAATATGGTGTACTCTATCATCTATATGCAGATGATATTATGATGTACATCCCATTCACAATCCCTAACATACCGTTGCAACTCCTATCAGATTGTTTTAATGAAATAACTTTATGGCTAAATGCCCACAATCTCCAAATAAATCATTCAAAAACTGAAGTGCTAATTGTCACTAAAAATCATGATTATACCCCTCCAACACATATAACACTTCAAAACCAGGAAATTAAAATAAAAAAATGAAGTGAGATACTTAGGAGTTATCATTGATAAACATCTCACATTAGATACCCATATCAGAAACACCACAAAGAAAATTTATTTCAAACTCAAAATACTTAAACAACTTAGACCTCTTGTATACATACATGATTTCATCAGTATAATTCAAGCCACCATAACCCCCCACTTTGACTTTGCTAATCTTATATTATTAGGTACATCAAAACAAAACATTAAAAGACTTCAACTTGCACAAAATTCAGCAGCTAGGATTATAACAAAAACACACTCACATCAACATATAACACCAATACTAGCATCCCTTCACTGGCTGCCAATTCAAAGCCGGATAACATACAAAACACTAATAACTGCATTTAAAACACTATCTGATATGGCACCTTGCACATTAAGTAACTTAATTACTAAAGAACATTCAAAACCTACTCAAAGAAAAGGTCAATTAAATAAACTCAAAACCCCCAAAGACTTCATAAAAACAAATAAATCAACAAACAACAGAGCGTTCTCACATGCAGCCCCAATAGCCTGGAATTCCCTCCCAGTTGAACTAAGAATGTTAACAGAGATTAATGAATTCCGCAAAAAATTGAAAACCCACATTTTTACAATACACTACAATAACATAGACCAGCCCTCAAAAGAATTAGATAAAGGCTAATCAGTTTCTGGTTAACATCTAACTATAACTGAAAAAGAAAACCCTCCCCATCTAAATCTGAACTACTCATTACGATTATACCCTACATTAAATGTATATGTATATAATGTATATAGTGTTGCACTGTTCCGCGCTAATCTGTTGAACATTTTCTGTTAACTTTACATTGTTTATAGTTATATAACATTACATGTAAAACAAACTATGCTTTGTTGACTGTTGTTATTTGTGAACCGCAGCTGATCTCCGGAAGCTGCGGTATATAAGTGCTTGTTAAATAAATAAAATAAATAAAATAAGCTGTCTGGTAATTACAGCTAAATATTTGTGCTTGTCCATAATTACCACAGCACCTCCCTTGTCTGCAGGTTTTATAATAATTTGTCGTGTCACCACTCTTTCAAAGGCCTCAATATTCTCTCTCGTGTGTGCATTCTCCCAGATTAGAAAAGGAGAAAAAGAAATTTTTTTTCGATATGGATCGCCTATGGAAGGGAGGTAGGAGGAGCCTCTCTCGGTCCAGACTTCCATCAACTAAATTTACGAAACAAGAACAGAATATAGGTTACAACAAGACAAAATACAACGATCACAAGGTGGTTCAAGGACAGAGCCGAGGTTGCGGCCGCGGTCGGGGGAGGGGGAGAGGGAAATGGATGGGAGAACGCACACACGAGAGAGAATATTAGAATCTAACAATGTTATTAACATTTCTGAGTACCATCTCACTACTGACGAAATTTCTGTTTTAAACAAGAGATTATCATTTGTACCTATTAGAAAATACAATCCATTTCAAACTCAAATTGATCTGTACAAATCTTTTAGAAAAATACGCATCCAGCATTTTTTTAACGATCAAATAGTATCCTCTGGTAATATTTCAGTTGTAAGTAGACCGTCCACTTGGGTTCCTCCTAAAACAGATTCCCTCATTGAGGCCTTTGAAATAGTGGTGACACGACAAGTGGAACAGATTCATGAGAGTGATCGTTTACCTTTTCAGAATTTGTCGTTTCATGAACGACAGGCTCTTAAAGCATTACAAAAGAATAATAAAATTATTATAAAACCTGCAGACAAGGGAGGTGCTGTGGTAATTATGGACAAGCACAAATATTTAGCTGAAATTACCCGACAGCTTAATGACAAAAATGTTTATTTACGCCTTGACGATGACCCCACAGAAGCGTTGAAATGCACTATAGACAACATTGTCATTAGTGCCTTTGAGACAGGTCATATTACTAAAAAAGAAAAATAATTTTTGATTGTTGAGAAACCAGTTATGCCGACAATTTATGTGATCCCCAAGATCCATAAGTCCCTCACAGATCCTCCTGGACGTCCCATTGTATCCGCGATTGGGTCTCTTCTGGCCTCATATCATCAGCATGTGGTCTTATGTCCGTGATTCGTCACATGTAATTGATATTCTTTCAACATTTAAGGATCTGAACTCAGAAGTCTTATTGGTTACTTTAGATGTTGAAGCCTTATATACCAACGTTCCACAGCTCGAGGCCCTGAGTATTATTGAAGAATATCTTGTAGGCAGAAAAGAACATACACGCATCTCGACCTCTTTTCTTTTAATATTGGCAGAGATTGCATTATGCAAAAATTTCTTTTGCTTTCGAGATATTTATTATCAGCAAATCAAGGGGGTGGCAATGGGGTCAGCTATGGCACCAGACGTTGCCAATCTATATATGTACAAATTTGAAAATACCTTTCTTAAAGTCCATCCTTTTGAATCTAAAGTCAAATTGTGGATAAGGTACATTGACGACATTTTTATCATATGGGATGGTTCCATGAAAGATTTGTCTGCATTCAACGTGTGGATCAATGATTTAGATCAAAATTTAAGGTTTCAGATCACTTATGATCCGGTGCAAATTCCATATTTAGACTTAATAATTAAAAGAGAAGGGAATGGATTTATAACAAAATTGTATAGAAAGCCGACCGACAAAAATCAGTTGCTCCATTACCAAAGTTTCCATAATCCTGCATTAAAAAACAATTTACCTGTTGGTCAATTTCTCAGAGTTAGGAGAAACTGTACCACCGATGCCGAATTTGAATTGCAAGCCAAAGATTTAAAGAAAAGATTCGAAGCACGCCAATACCCTCAGCAATGTATTAATAAAGCTTACTCCAGAGCTCGCGCATATTCAGAAACACTGGTAAATAAGACACATGATAACAGCAGTGGAAAAGATACGAAAATAGTTTGCCCACTATTGTATTCTCTACAGCCCCAGCGGATAGCAACTATTCTTAAAAAAGAATGGCATTTGATCCAGGCAGTCCCGGGTTTTCAAAATACTCAATTTATGATCGCCCATAAACGTAACATTAATCTCCGTAATCTATAACCGGGGAGCTGCAGCGAGCGCTTCCCTGCCTCGTACCCCACATTTTACCCCCATAAAATAAAACTTCACATCACACATGACTTGGTATAACAACAGGTCGCAGCTTTATTGCTCCATAACATCTTAACATTTTAAACTTGAATAACACCCCCATACCCAATCCCCCGAGCGGAGCGTTACCTCCCGCCATATAAGTAGCAAGGTGACAACGCTACCGCCCTTGCGCCGGTCAACCCACCGGGCAAGTTCTTAGCACCCCTGCCCGACTTCGCCATGTCACTAGCAAAAGTCTGCTAGGGGTTCTCCGGGCCGCGGGCACCCTGCCCCGCCCACAAGTAGCTATGGCTCCAGACCCCGGAAACCTCCGGGATCCCACCAGCTAGCTCCCCCCCCCCCTCCAGCTGCAACACCCCCAAAACCCTCACCCATCCGCCTTAAAAATCCCAAAGGGTGGGAGGGCAGGACACCCGCCAGACGCCCTCCTTCACGCCATGTGCTCAGCGGCGTCCTTGCTGCTGCTGCACATGGCCTGACTCGCTCTGGGATTGGTTCCCGCCTCGCGCATGCCCGAGGGCAAACCAATCCCTTCAAAAAATGCGCCTTGCATCCCGACGCACCCGCGCCTCTCCCCCTCCCCCCCCACATCGGCTTCCCCCCTCCAACCGCCTTCTAGCGGTCTTACTACCAGGCCCGCGCCGCGGCTCGCCCCCGGTTATTTGCGGGCTCCGGGATGTTGCCCCTTGCCCTTCCTTTTAACCGGGGAGCTGCAGCGAGCGCTTCCCCTGCCTCGTACCCCACATTTTACCCCCATAAAATAAAACTTCACATCACACATGACTTGGTATAACAACAGGTCGCAGCTTTATTGCTCCATAACATCTTAACATTTTAAACTTGAATAACACCCCCATACCCAATCCCCCGAGTGGAGCGTTACCTCCCGCCATATAAGTAGCAAGGTGACAACGCTACCGCCCTTGCGCCGGTCAACCCACCGGGCAAGTTATTAGCACCCCTGCCCGACTTCGCCATGTCACTAGCAAAAGTCTGCTAGGGGTTCTCCGGGCCGCGGGCACCCTGCCCCGCCCACAAGTAGCTATGGCTCCGGACCCCGGAAACCTCCGGGATCCCGCCACCGGCACAGGCACACATTTTGTGCCTTTGCCGCCCCCCCCCCCCCCCACCTTTTTTTTTTTTTTTTTTTTTTACCGGAGCCCAAGCTGCGACCTGCTCATGCAATCCTTCAGCACCTGCTCCAATGCCTCCTGCCAGTCGTTCAGTAGGAGGTCGATCCCTACTGGAGACAGATGCACCCCATCACTGCGATACAAACCCCCACAAGCCACGTCCACCCACTCATGTTGCACCTGATAACCCCCCTTTGTACACACCCATTTTCCAATCTGGCGATTGATCTTCGTCAGACCCCTGGACCACCGCCGCTGACTCCAGCACTCTGGCCTCGGGATGACATCCGACCAAATCAGCACTACATCAGTTAACATTTTCAAAACCGCATTCATATCTTTTTTAGCAGCATTAATAAGTTGTTTACATGTCCATGATGTGAGATCATTGCCACCTAGGTGCAGCAGAATAATCCCAGGAGGAGTCCTCAACCGCTCGTGGTGTCGCAGCAAAGGCATCAGCTGTGCCCATCGCAGCCCCCGCTCGCCCAGCCATAACACCGACACCATGTCAGGCTCCAGCCCCAGGTTCAGACCGATAGGCCGTATCGCAGCTCGCCGACCAGCCCAAAACACAAATGAATGCCCCAGCATCCACGCGCCCTTCCAACTTCTTCCCCCACCTGAAACAGAAAACAGTAGTTAACAAAACAGTTGTGGCATGGATGTGCCTTTTATGGTATGCTAGTAATTTTTTTTTTTTTTTTTACATTCGGACATAGCCCCGAAAAGCCCGTGACCTCCAACGGCCAATCCTTGATATTTGCCATCCCGATAAACCAGCACCCGCCGCACTGGACGCTGCCCCAATGCGAAATGAGTGCGCCGCATATTGCGTAGGGTCCTCGCCCAAGCGCTGAAGCCCCAATCTCAAAACTGCAGTGACCTGGTAACGCGTGACCAAATCCTCATCCCTATGCAGAAATAGTCCTCCCCCAACCGGAGGACGGCACCCCAAATACTCCGTCATGGCCATCACCGGGCATGTGGGTCCACCTATCGCTTGCAGAACTACCCACATGCCTTTGCCCTGCTGATCCGTCTTGGATCTGCGCAAGAGGACCTTTAATTGTTCCCCCACTACCCGCACATGTTGACACTGCAGACTATGCCCAACACCTGACGTCTTAGAATCAGCTACTAATTCCCCCACCCTAAATGCCCCAAAAAAGGCCACACAGAAGATGGACTTAAAGAGAACAACCTCATAAGCAGACCGAGCCACCTCCGGCAAGACCCCACAAAGCCATCTTAGCAGGTCATGCGTCAACGGACGCCTCTGATCAGCTGGAGGAGGATTCGCATGCCCCCACCCTTGTATTAATTTCCGCACCAAGAACCCCCCACCGGATGGGCCCCAACCCACTGCCTTTGCAAAAAACGCAAAGCCCGCCAATTGTCCCTTCACCACCACCCTAGATAATCCCCTCTTCCTGGCCTCTAGAATGTAGTCTGCCAACACTTGATCGGACACCCCCCCCCCCCATTCCAGCCATGGCCACACAAGAACTCCACCACACTAACACAACCCCGACAGTAGGTCTCCCAAGTCTTCTTCGCCACAGATCTCTTCAACAACTCTCTCATCGCAGCAGGCCATCGCTCCATAACCTCCAAGGGACCGTCCGCCCCAACTCTTCTGCCCCTGGCGCCAGGTGCCGGAACCGATCCAACTGCAAACGGGAAAGAGCATCCGCGATGCCATTATGCAAACCTGGGATGTGCCGCGCTTTCAACCCCACATTCAACCGCAAACAGGATAAGACCACCTTTCTCATCAAATCTGCTACTAAGCTACACCGCGGCGTGTAATGGTTAACAACACTCACCACCGCTTCATTGTCACACCACCAGACCACCCGCTGGTTACGCAATCTATCAGGCCATAACTCCAGCGTTACCCAAATAGGAAAAAGCTCCAAGAAGGTGATATTCCGAAGCAGCCCTTGCTCGCGCCACGAGTCCGGCCACTGCGCTGCGCACCACGCTCCCCCAAAGTATATGCCTAATCCCACTCCCCCCGCCGCATCTGTGTACAGCTGTAGGTCCGCACTAGAACACTCCCTCTCCATGAGCACAGTCGACCCATTGAACTCAGTCAGGAAAACATCCCACACCTGCAAATCCTCCCTAATGCTCCTGGAAATTCGAATTCTGTGATGAGGCTTGCGGACACCTGACGTAGCCGCCGCCAAACACCTGGTGAATACACACCCCATTGGTATCACTCGCGATGCAAAATTTAAGGAACCTATCAGGGATTGGAATTCCCGCAACGTGAACTTCTCCGCCGCCAAAGCATTGGACACTAAAACTCTTAACTTCGCCACTTTAGCTGCCGGCAAACGAGCCACCATCTCCACCGAGTCCAATTCTATGCCCAAGAATGTGAGCTTGGTCGACGGTCCCTCTGTCTTCTCTTTCGCCAAGGGGACCCCCAATTCCTTCGCCACATGCATAAAAGCTTCCAACAAATCACGACACCGTGATGTCTGCGCAGGCCCCACGAACAAAAAGTTATCGAGGTAGTGCACCACACTATTATACCCCGCCCGTCTCGTGACCATCCACTGCAGGAAAGTACTAAATTTTTCAAAACATGCGCATGACACTGAACAACCCATTGGCATGCATTTGTCGAAATAAAATTCCCCCTCAAATTGGAAACCCAGCAAATGAAAAGAGTCCGGATGAACAGGCAACAACCTAAAGGCAGATTCTATGTCCACCTTTGCCAACAGCGCCCCCTTCCCCGCCACTCTCACCAACCGCACAGCCTTGTCAAACGAGGCATAACGTACCGCACAGCACTTTCTCGGAATGTGGTCATTAACAGAGGAGCCTGCCGGGAAAGATAAATTATGAATAAGCCTAAATTTACCGGGCTCCTTCTTAGGGATAATTCCCAACGGAGAAATCACCAAATTCGTGAAAGGGGGGTCCAAAAAAGGACCCGCCATCCTCCCCAGGCGCAACTCCACCTCCAACTTCTGCCACACGATTGCTTCCATCCGCAATACTGCTGGTGAATTCCTTGCCGCCTGGGCCACTACCCCACCCTGCACCGGAATAACAAACCCCAAATCAAACCCCGACCCCAAGAATTCACTATCCCCTTTTTTCGGGTAAAAACTAAGCCACTCCCGCAGTAACCCCAACTTGATGGGCGATGGCGCCCTGGCCAAGCTGGCATCCTCACTTAGAGACCGAGGGCGCCGCACCGCTACCGCCTTTTTTTGTACACTTTGCCGCTGAGTGCCCTCCCCCACACGCAGAACAGGCGTGCCGGAACTTACAGTCCGGAAATGGACATGAGGACTTATTGAACCTCCAACATACGTCAGTCCCTGCACCTGTCCCGGACTTACTTGGCAACCCACCCCCCCCCCAACTCGAAAGGACCTGGCCCCTCCAGCATTAATCCCACCTCCAAATTTAGAGCCACCCCCCGCAGTAGATCTTGCTGACATCTGAGTGAGCCACAAGTTGATATCTTGCATACCCCACGTTAAATACCGGTTCTCCTCCATTTTATCTCGGAACTTCTCATCGTAATTAAGCCACGACCATCCCTCGTGGGACTGCGAGGCTTCCAAGATGGAGTCGGCATAGGATAATAACATCCCATACTGCTCCGGGTATGTCTGACCCCATACACTAGCCAAGCGCAGAAAAGCCCTGACCCAATTTACCACCGACCTCGTCACTTTACGCACCCGCCCAGCCTTCTCGTCCTCCTTACGTTTTTTCTTACTTTCACCTGACCTCTTCCTCCCATCTAATAAACGGAATATGTCAATATAACGCCGTTTCTTAATTTTTCTCCTCAGCTTTTTAGGTACCCCCTCCCACAGTTCGGATAAAATTGTCACCGACGCCAAACCCGCAACTGCAGTGCTGCCCCCCGCAACTGTACTCCTTGCTGCTATACTGCCACCACCCCCACTTGACGTACTCGAAGACGAAGTTGAGGACGAAGAAGTGGAGGACCCAGAACGCCGACGCCTTCGCAACGCATGTTTCCTTTTTCTGCCCGCCTTTCCTGCCCGTCCTTCCCGAGCTCCCTCCCCTACCACAGCTCCCCCTTGCTGTTCCTCAGGTAACTCACCATCCACAGTAGTGCCACCCGTCCTAGCATTGGTAAGCTGCTCTCCATCAGTTGCTTGCAGATCGCCTGCTTCCGGCGCAACCCTTCCTTGTGAGTCCAATGGTTGCAAGAGGTTACACGACGGCAGCCGGCCTTGCGGTGTTCCAGCAAACATGGATCCAGGCGCCGCCATCGTCGGTATCTGTGGAGAAAGAAAAGGCAAAAACGGAGAGGGGGAAAAACCTGACCACGCCGGCTGCCAAGCCCCAACCCAGTTGGCTCCCGACGTGCCTTGAGCCCCCCTCTGCCATTGGTCCCAGGCCTGAGGATCACTAGCTCCCCAGCTCTCCGGACTACCCACCCCCCTTCCCGCATCTGTACCTTGCATCCCCAAACCGGATGCTGCACCACTCAGACTACCCCCGCCCCCTCCCCCCTGAGTACCAAAACCCATCGGAGAAGGGCTGTACCACTGTACTGCTCCTCGCCATTCCGTGCCCACTTCACCATTCTGAGACCCTAGAGGACACCGGATCTCACCCCGCCCTCTGCCCGCAGAGGCCACACGCCCACTTGGCCTGTGCCTCGGTCCAGCCTGTGTCCCCCTGCCAGCAACCCCCCGGTGCCAGCCCCCCTGATCCCTGCCACCCTGTTACCTATCCGGCTCCTCACTGGCCCCTTGGCCCTCCCCCCCTTCCCCTTCTCTGCGCCCCTGCCTGCCTGCGCTCTTACAGAGCTCTCCCCTGTTTGTGCACATCCCCCCTTGGCCCCTTTTTTGCCACCCGTTCCCCGAGCCATAGTAATTCCCTAGCCACCAATACAACCCCCCCAGCCACCCAAACAAAGTAAACCTACTCACTGTCTACAAACACAAACCACAAGGGACCTGAAACTCTTCACAAGGACCCAACCGAGACAGCAACCCTCTCCAAATAAAATTAATCACATTAATGGAAGCCCATAAGCCTCCACGTAGCTCCCACCAAAACAACAGACCAGCCCCACAAATTGCCGCAGCGATAAAGATAAGTATTTTTTACCGCTGATCACAAGTGTGGCACTTATAAATCGCTCAGAAATTTACTCGCCTGCTGATGTCAGTTCAGGCGCGCTGACTGCTCGACTCCACCGGCTCACAGCACGTCCCGCTGAGGCAATCCACACACCCTTGCTTCCTGGACCCAATCACCCGCACGGAGTGCTCGCCCGGAGATGCACTGTCCCACGCAGACTGCTGCACAACGTCCCGGAACGTCCACGCCGCTCGCTATCGCTCCTGCACCATCTGAGTACACCCGCCAGATGCCCTCCTTCACGCCATGTGCTCAGCGGCGTCCTTGCTGCTGCTGCACATGGCCTGACTCGCTCTGGGATTGGTTCCCGCCTCGCGCATGCCCGAGACCGAACCAATCCCTTCAAAAAATGTGCCTTGCATCCCGACGCACCCGCGCCTCTCCCCCCCCCCCCCCACATCGGCTTCCCCCCTCCAACCGCCTTCTAGCGGTCTTACTACCAGGCCCGCGCCGTGGCTCGCCCCCGGTTATTTGCGGGCTCCGGGACGTTGCCCCTTGCCCTTCCTTTTTAGTTCCATCAGCTTTCAGTGAGAAAAAACCTTTTTCGGTATATAAGGGACAATACCAATGTGGCAACTGTTCTGTTTGTCTAAATGTGTTACCTATAAGGAAGGTTTTCACACACCCAGTGACGCTGCGGACATTTCATATTGATGATTTTTCAAATTGTAATACTACACACATTATTTATATCATACAATGTCCATGCAATCTCCTGTATGTTGGTAAAACTATAAGGAGCATTCGTGTGCGTATAGTTGAACATAAGAGCTGCATCAAGAGGCAATTGATAGACCAACCCCTAGTGCAACACTGGATAGATAAAGCACATAAAATATCTGATCTGAGATTATGGGGTATGTTTACTAAACCTTCTTAATGTGCGCCCAGCGTTAGTGTGCAGGATGCCATATAAGGAGTGGGTGTTTCAGTTTAAAGTAGCAAAATGGGATTAGCGCGCTGCTGTGCACATTATCGGGTAAAGCGCCACTAAGCGCGTTACCGCGCGGTAATCTTAAGTAGGCGCACAGACAGCCAAGCATAGAACCAGAAGTATAGCACAATGGTTAGTACACTGCCTGATGATCCAGGGGTCATGAGTTTGATCCCCAGTGTGCCTAATGCATAAGGCTGGCTAAGGCATCAGCTTTGACATGTAAGTATTGTTTCCTGAGGCATTTTATTTGTATGTTATTTATTGCTGCCAGCAATAACACCCTCACGTGCCGTAACCTAAGGTGCTGCATAAGGCACCCTATTTATTTTATTTATTTATTTAGCTGTATTTATATCCCGCATTTCACCGGGTCAAAGCGGTCAATTGGGAGATACATTTAACACGAGGGGATATGACACACATACGCTAATACTTACAGGGAACATGGGCAATGGAGGGTTAAGTGGCTTGCCAAAGACCACAAGGAGTACCTATAGGGCTAGAAATCCCAGTCCCTCCGGCCTGAGATTGCTGTCCCCAGGTGGGACTTGAACCCCCGGCCCTCTGGCCTGAAGTACCTTGTCCTAACCACTAGGCCACTCCTCCCCCACTATAAGGCACATTATAAAGTGAACTGTCCACCACGGCACCCTATAATGTCCCCTATAGGGCACCCTATAAGGCGCTCCATAGGACACCTTCTAAGGCACCTTATACGGACTGTAACCATAAGGTGCCTCAGAAGGCACTTTATAGGGTGCCCTATAAGGCGCCTTCTGAGGCACCTTATGGTTACAGTACCCTGAGGGTGTTTTGCTGGCAGCACTAATGTACATTAAAAGAAGACAATGCTTTGGACAGCCCTATCAAATAACCCCTACTGTGGGTTTGAACCCATGACCTCTGGCTCCACAAGTAGTGAAGTAACCAGTGGGCTACAGCTCCATAGCTGCTAGCAAACCCCTGGCTGGCTGCAGAAGGACTGCACATCACCACACAAACAGTCTGCTGTGGTCACCAGGATAGGGTTAACCCACCCATACCCATGATGCACTGCACAAGCAAATCAGCAGTCTACAGATGATCACAAGATGGGGTATGCACCCCCACAGCACCTCGGCCTGGTAGGGGGAACTGACCGTGTGTGGTACTGGCACAGAGTAGCTACACACCGTCACATTGTGCAGGTACTGCACCACCGTGTTGCCACAGAGACAGTGCAGTCCCTGGAGATACCATGGTTGTTTGTCAGACAGAGCCTGTCTTTTGCAGTGCCTGGCACCCACTAGGCCATGGTCGGCTCTGGGCAGCTGCCACTGCCCCCCTCCCCCTCCAGTACCCCTGTGCCACCATGCTGACATGCCCTTCTGCTGGTGGTGCCGGTGGTGTGCAGTCTCAAGCCATCCAGTGTGCAGGTAGGCGGCTGCCTATGGTACGTGTTCTGGGGTAGGGGTGCCTGCATAAGCATCCACGCTTCCCCCCAACACCGCCTGCCAATGTTCTGTGCCCTTGGGGGTACCTGCTGGGTACTATCCCCTGTGATACTGTGATAAACACTCTCGTGCCCATGCTGTTCAGTTTCAGCATTCCTAAGTGCCACCTAGGCATCTGCCTAGTCCGCACTGTGCCCCAGCTGCACCACAGCATGTGCCGCCTGCAGCCCTCTGTATCCCCTTTCACAGCATCTGTCCAGTTGCCCATTCCGACATGCCCCCCCTGCTGTTGTGGAACATGTGCATGCCATAGGTAACCTGTCCAATGGAGAGGGCAGCCCTGATCAGTGCTATTTCACTGTGGGATCATTCACCTTGTATGGGGACGGAGCGTAGACCCTTCCAAAATTCATATTTATTTTTTGGGGCTTTCTTGGGAGTGTTTTTTGATGTTTCCCATTACTGTCACTATTGCCCAGCTTGATTATGATTTTTTTTATTTTGTTGGGGTCATTTTCAATGTTTATTTGCACTTTTGTTCCGTGCACATGTATCACACTTATCACTTTTTTGTAGGTTTCCCTGGTTTTGCTGTATATTGCTGACAGAAATGGTTTCTTTTCCCTTTAAATCAGCTCTAACGCGAGGTTTTCACTTGCGTTAGTTTTGCCCTCGAATTTCACATCGTTAGTGTGCGGGGAGCCTCTCCCCTCCCACTCTCCACCCATTGACCCCTTCTCTCTGCCCCTGGGGAGCCTTCCTCCGCTCTCCGGGAGCCTTTCCACGCCTTCAGCGCTCTTTTTGTCGCTATGCGCGTGAGCGCGCACTAAAGCGCATGTTTGCCCCGTAAAGCGTCATTAGCGCGCGCTAATTGCACAGCGCACACGTTAAGAAGGTTTAGTAAACATACCCCTTAGTTTCATTGACGTATGCTTATCAAGTTTTCAAGGTAACAGCGTTTATCACTCCTGCTCCTACACCCAATTTGGTGGTCTTTAAGTACGATCCTCATCTCTTTTGCATTTCTCCATATTGAATGTTTTTTTTTTATATTACTGCTTTCCTGCTTTGTATTTTATTATAAATGTGGCAATATCTTTCATAATATTCTATTTATTTATTTATGTTTTTATATACACATATTAGTTTTTAGTCAGTATCTGCATGTCAATGTTGTTCCTTTCTCACATATACACACACATATATATATATATATATATATATATATATATATATATATATATATATACATTCTGTGTTCAGTTTTTTAGAGGGAGCTTTTTGTTTTTACTTCATTTAACATATTTATTTTTCATTTATGCATTTACGGCTTTATATGGTTATGGTATATTATCTAATATGTTTTCATTTATGAATATTACAATTGTCTACTTCCCTTTTTTATATATATATTTTTTTATATATTTATTTATTATCGCGTTCTTATTGTTTTGGTTGATTTTAAGAAAGATGTTTTCTCATATTTGTGTTTTATTTTTTAACTGTTTATGATGTTTTTAGTATAAGGTGAGCCTACACCTGAGGAAGAGTTGTTCGAAACACGGCCTGTGTCGGGTCTGGCCCCCCTTAATAATCACGGATCAATAAATTTTTGGTGAGAAATTATACCTGCCTACGTTTTTGTACTGTGTGCGAGTGTCTGCGTGGCAGTGTGCTGTTTTGGCTTGGTGACTCCATTATCGCGTGATAACATCATGTATCGCATGATAACATCACATATCGCGCAATAACTTCGCAGCTGCGACATTAGAGCCGTTTAGTAAATATACCCCAATGTGTTCATGGTGGCTATGTGTACATGCAGCATGTGGTGACTATCAAACTGGGCACATATAATGTTGCCCAACATATGCAGGTTGTCTAGGACTGATCTAGTTGATTAGAATTCCCAGAAAATAAGGCTAGTGGCTGTTCCTGGGCTGTTGGTAACCTGCTAATAATTATGGTCTTGGCAGGCCCTTCTGCTTGGTGTCAGCACCCCCACCTCATGCCTAAACAACACTCACTGCATTCGGGATCCTTGGCAACAGCTGCTGCAACCTTAGGGACTGACATGAGATGCTATAAGAGAATCCCTGGCTAACAGGAAAAGGAAACAAAGCCCAGATAAACAGGCCACTTTGGTATGCTGTAAGGGCCCATATTCTTCTGGGCAGGCTATGCACCAAATTGGCACATATTCCTACCCTTCGACCCTTAAACCCAGATATTCAATATCACTGCTGCTCAGTTATCTCATGCCCCTGACGCTAACTGAATAGCTTTGAGATGCATAGAGGACATAGATGGGGACATTCAACAGCACTACCTGTGTATTGTGATAAGGAAGCTTATCAAAGCTCAGGGAGTAAGGACAAAAGAGGGGAATTTACTCTGATTAAGGGACCTGTGCTGGCAGGTCAGAGAAATAAGACAGCTTGTTTCCTTAAAAGACTACATGTTCCAGGATGCACCAGTTTGCAGAAAGCCCCTAGAGGAGCTAAAGTGGAAAAGCATGAGTCTAATCAGAGAAACCATTATGTCACCCCTAATCAAATACCTTCTAGGAGAGAGCTTAATCCATAACACCTGAAGTATGCAAGGGAAGAGTTGCAATCTAAGCCCTTTAAAACGAGAAGGGAATCTTCAAGAAGGACAGGAGGAAGAACCAGGACGGGAACAGGAGGAACAGGAACAACCGGAACCTGAAGGAAGAAGGACAAGGAAGCAGAGGGTCCAAGAGAGGAGCTCAGAGAAGTACGTATGCCTGGAGAGATTCCTTGGGGAAACCACCTTCAGAGGACTGGAGAAAGCCAGAGGTCTGGAGATCCACAGCCAGGGACCCTCAAGCAGCACCTAGAAGGAATACTGCTGCAGCTAAGGAGAAAAGGAGCCCAAATACCTCTTGGAGGACATATGGAAAAAAGGCCCTGAGGTCCAGAGATAACAACTGGAGGACAGGACAAAGAAGCTCTATTGCATACTGGCCAGAATACCAAAGGAATCAGCCTGATCAGGGCCGGATTTACCTTGAATGAGGCCCTATGCCAAGAAAAATTGTGGGCCCCCAGCAGGGGCGGCCCAAGGGGGGTGCGGGGCCTCCTTTGCATAAGGGGCCTCATTTGCATAAATATTTGCATAATGTTACCATATACTAACTTTTAGTAAACGTGCCTCTTAATGAGTGTATGGATAAAGAAAGACTAAAAGATTTCTACATTACTATAATCCAGTGCCAACTGCCAGACACATTAGGAACTACTACAAACACTGCCCATTTAGAACCCATAGCAAACCCGCCGTATCCTAACAGCACTACCAGGACTCACAAAGCACCATACTCTACCAATCAAAAGGCAACACTGCAAATATTAAACCAATACATTTCAGAGAACAACAATACATGACCTACTGGGGAAAGAGAACAAGTGGCAATGTCAAATAGGAATTATATAAACAGAACACCTCAGCTCAGTTTACACATGCAGAACATAGACCATCACCAAACAAGTAATCACAATTTAGAAACAGGAAGACAATAATTAAACTGGAAATCCCAAAAGCCAAACTTGGAATGTACAACACTGTAGAAATAAAACTATACATTAATTTGCTCTTGTACTAAACAAAGCGCAGACGTTAATGATGCACATTTACCAGAGCTGACATATTCCAATTAATAAATTCAAAATAAAGAGATATTTTTCTACCTTTTGTGCATTTTTTTCAGCTGCAATTGCTCCAGCCACTTTCTTCTGGTTTCTCTCTTCGTGTCTTCTGCTAACTCTCCATCGTCTGCTGTCCATTTGTCCTTTCTTCTCTCTTCTAGTTTTTTTTCCATTCTCTCTCTACATCTGCTTTAACATACTAATCTTTCTCCTTTTGCTCTTTCCTCATTCCTATTTCATCCACTCAAATTTTACCCCTCCATCCTCAATCCCCACTTACTCTCCCAATACCCGGCCAATTGTAGATTTTTTATCCCTCCCACACAAAATATTTTTCCCTTCTCCATTTTACTCTTCCAGCCCCATCCCATTCTAATCCTCCCCCAACATCAGCTCCCTTCTAGTTCCAGCCTCACCTAGCATCCATTCCCTTCTAGTCCCTGCATCAGCCCATTTCCAGTCCTAGCCACCCATCAGCCCATTTCCAGTCCTAGCAACCCCCCAACCCAATACCAGTCCTAGCCCCCCCATCAACCCACTTACAGTCCTAACCCCCCCCCATCACCCCATTTTCAGTTTAAGCCCCCCCTATAACCCATTACCAGTCCTAACCCCCCATCAGCCCACTTCCATTCCTAACCCCATCAACCCATTTCCAGTCAACCCCCCATAGCCCATTGCCAGTCCTAACCCCCCCCCATCAGCCCACAGCCCACTTCCAGTCCTAACCCCATCAACCCATTTCCAATCAGCCCCCTATAGCCCATTACCAGTTCTAACCTCCCCATCAGCCCACAGCCCATTACCAGTCTTAACCCCCCCCCCTAGCCCATTACCAGTTCTACCCCCCCCAACAGCCCACAGCCCATTACCAGTCCTAACCCCATCAACCCACCTCCAGTCTTAACCCCCCCAGCCCATTTCCAATCCCAGCCCCCCCAATAGCCCATTACCAGCCCTACCCCGTCTTATCCAGTAATTCCCCTATTTCTCCCCCCCCCCCCCTCTACCTCCCCTAACCAGTCTTCCCCTCCTTAATTGCTACCAGTGGATTCACAAAAGGCAACCCACATCGACTTACAATGTTTTATAAACCTGGTTCCCACCAGCCCACCGTACAAAAGACGCCCAATGGTTATTGAATGATTTACCCCTACCAGGGACAAACAGCAGTAAGCTTACTTAAAAAGTACACAGTCCACAATCTTTGAAAAATCTGCTTCCAGCCTGGAACCCGGGGAGATTTCCACAATGTTGCAAATTCACACTTTACAGATGCAATAAGGGCAACGGGCATACGCTTTACCACAGGTTTCAACTGTTCAAGAAGCATAAACAGAAATATTTGTGGAGTCAGAGGTAAAATCACCCCTGTAATACTTTTAAATACATCCCTATATGATGCCAAAATGGTTAAATAAAAGGAACAATCCCACTATCTATGTAGGAGACTGCCTACCTGGCCGCAACCCTGCCAACAGGTATCTGAGACATGCAGATACATTTTACATAAAATGCTGTGAGGTCATGTACCAACAAAACAAAATTTTGTAATACGAGCAATAATCTTACAAATATCCTCCCAGCACTCCTCCTCATAAGCCTCTTGCAAATTAGACTCTCGAGGACTAAAATGCCTAGGTTTAAGAGACCCTCCTTCCCCCAAAGCCCTATAAAGCCTACAACGTAAACTGCACTACCCTGCTCTACCCTGCTTAAAACTGACTCAAACGAGGTAGCTTCCTGATTAAAGTCCTCTTTACAGGTCCAGTGCCCAGAATATGCCATATCTGGAGATATACAAAAAAGTCCTGCTTTGGGAGGTCAAATAATTGCGCGACGGCTGAGCCCCTCCGTGCCGGCTTTGAGAGGCGCGAAGGGAGAGGGTCTCCCTCGCGTCTCTGTTAAGCCCGCAGGGGCAGCCCCTGCGGGCTTAACAGAGACGCGAGGGAGACCCTCTCCCTTCACGTCTCTCAAAGCCGGCACAAAGGGAGGGAGGGAGGGACTGATGGACGGACCGGGCAGAGGGGGCCCCGCGGGACAGTCCATGCTGCCGCGGCAGCAGAGGGGGCCCAACGGGACAATCTATGCTGTCGCGGCGGCAGCCAGCGTTTTTTTTTTTAAATTTTTGTGGGCCCTTGTCAGCTGTGGGCCCTACGCCACGGCGTAGTTGGCATATACGTAAATCCGGCCCTGAGCCTGATGCCAGCCTGGATTCAGGTATGAACTGTGAACGTTTCTCTAGCTCTGTGCATTGCAAACAGCAGGGAAACAGTTTCTCTCCATATAAGAACATAAGAACATAAGATATGCCATACTGGGTCAGACCAAGGTCCATCAAGCCCAGTATCCTGTTTCTAACAGTGGCCAATCTAGGTCATACGTACCTAGCAGTTTCCTCAAAAGACACAGGTTCCGCAATGCTTGTACTGGGTCAAGCATTGATATCCTGGGTCCCTTCTTAATAATGGTTTATGGACCTTTCCTCCAGGAACTTGTCCAAACCTTTTTTAAACCCAGCTACATTAACAGCCTTTAACTACATCCTCTGGTAACAAATTCCAGAGTTTGATTAAATGTTGAGTGAAATAATATTTTCTTTTATTACAGTTTGCAGAGGAAAGTACAATATTCACTGATATGCTGCGAAAGAATTGTCCAAATCAGCTGAAATGGACTCCCAAAGCTGAGAAGGCATTTTCAGTATTGAAAGGGAAGTTGTGCACTGGTCCAGTGCTGAGAGGTGTGGATTTTAGAAAGCCTTTCTTAGTTCAGACAGATGCCTCGGATGTAGGGCTGGGAGCTGTATTATCCCAAAGCCATGGAGCGGATGAACATCCCGTGATGTATCTAAGCAGAAAGTTATCACCGGCTGAACAGAAGTATTCCACTATAGAAAAGGAATGCTTAGCCATAAAGTGGGCAGTGGAGGAGTTACGGTTTTACCTAACAGGAAGGAAGTTCCTGCTGGTTACCGACCATGCCCCTTTAAAATGGTTACAGCAGATGAAGAACCATAACGCAAGGTTGACGTGCTGGTACATGGCCTTACAGGCGTTTGATTTCAAAGTGGAACATCATGCTGGAAAATTGCACAAGAATGCTGACGCCCTTTCACGTATTACGGACTGTGAAGAAGAGGTTTCACCACTAAAACCAGTCCGTAATAACTTAAGCAGGGGGGTATGTGATAAGGAAGCTTATCAAAGCTCAGGGAGTAAGGACAAAAGAGGGGAATTTACTCTGATCAAAGGACCTGTGCTGGCAGGTCAGAGAAATAAGACAGCTTGTTTCCCTAAAAGACTACATGTTCCAGGATGCACCAGTTTGCAGAAAGCCCCTAGAGGAGCTAAATTGGAAAAGCATGAGTCTAATCAGAGAAACCATTATGTCATCCCTAATCAAATACCTTCTAGGAGAGAGCTTAATCCACAACACCTGAAGTATGCAAGGGAGGAGTTGCAATCTAAGCCCTTTAAAACGAGAAGGGAATCTTCAAGAAGAAGGACAGGAGGAAGAACCAGGACGGGAACAGGAGGAACAGGAACAACCGGAACCTGAAGGAACAAGAACAATGAAGCAGACAGTTCAAGAGAGGAGCTCAGAGAAGTACGTATGCCTGGAGAGATTCCTGGGGGAAACAACCTTCAGAGGACTGGAGAAAGCCAGAGGTCTGGAGATCCACAGCCAGGGACCCTCAAGCAGCACCTAGAAGGAATACTGTTGCAGCTAAGGAGAAAAGGAGCCCAAATACCTCTTGGAGGATGTATGGAGAAAAGGCCCTGAGGTCCAGAGATAACAACTGGAGGACAGGACACAGAAGCTCTATTGCATACTGGCCAGAATACCAAAGGAATCAGCCTGATGCCAGCCTGGATTCAGGTATGAACTGTGAACGTTTCTCTAGCTCTGAGCATTGCAAACAGCAGGGAAACAGTTTCTCTCCATATAGAGGTCACTTAATAAAGCCCTCTGAGTCGATCAGTGAAATTGAACCCATGCAATTCCAGGAGCAAGGTTTAATGTCTGATGAAGAGAATGCTTGTATGGACTGTTCCTTGTGTAGGTTGTTAGTTTAGAAAAATCCTCCAAATAAGAGCAAACAACAAAAGGAAACATTCTAATTATTGGCTCCCCAGAAAGTTCTCTTAGAGAGAGAAAGCTTTTGGGGAAGTTTGCCCGTGTGCTGAGAATAAGCTGTTAATTGCATTTGGATTGTCACCTGTTGCTAGAGCACAGCACAGCACAAGCCAAGCACACGTGAAATGTAAAAGTTCTTTTCTGTGTGGATAAAGAGAGCTGTTTTTTTTGTATAAAGAAGTTTTTCCTTTTTGGTTTGTTTCCACCTCAGCACTGCTACAAAGTTTGATAGCAGTGGCTGTAAGAAAGCATTTCTGTTCCATAAAGGACTTTGTTACTTATTTACATAAGCTTTTCAGTTGCCTTTTTTATGTTGAATAAACCCTGGAGAAGTTATCTGGATGGTGGCGGTGGGGTGGCGCTTATCTTTAAGTCTCCCCTCTCCTTCTCTCTGATTTCACCTCCTCCCGCCTACCCTGAATCTCTTCTGGTTCGTTCCGACTCTACCCCTTCTGTTTTCTTTCTTCTTTTATACGTTCCCCTTCTCTGCGTTCAGATCTTTGGGATTCCCTGCTGCACACACTATCCGACTTTGCTATTCTGTCTCCACATGTAGTCGTCCTGGGCGACCTCAATGCCTATCTTACTCCCCCTTCTCGTCCCCGTGACAAGGTTCTTTCCTCTTTGTTCTCTGACCTATCTCTTACCCAACACGTACTTTGCTCCACTCATGTTTCAAGTCATTCCCTGGATCTTATTCTCACTCTTGATTCTTCTCCTTTTTTTCCCTCTAATATCCAGTCTGTTCCTATTCCCTGGTCCGACCATTATTGTCTTCTCTTTACCTTCCCCTTTCCTTCCTTAGGCTCCACTGGCTCCTCTTCAGTCTCTATTCCCTCCCTCAGGCGTCGCTTCATCCCAAATTCTCGGTCCTCTTTTCCATCTGCTCATACGTTATTCCCTCCAGACTTTTCTTCCTTATCTATTGATTGCCAAGTTGACCTTTTCTCTTCCTCTCTCTCGGCTGCTTTCGATACTGTAGCACCTCTCCGTCTTTCAGCCCCCCATCCATCCTCCCACCATCCTTGGTATCACCCTGGTCTTTTTCTTCTCCGCTCCAATCTTCGCCGTGCTGAACGACTTTGGAGGAAGTCCCGTTCATCCGACTCTCACTCTAACTACCGGCTTGCTCATCTCTCCTACCGCTCCGCAATCACCTCTGCCAAACATTCATATTACTCTCATCTCATCTCTACATCTTCAAACTCTGCTAGGCGTCTTTTTCTGGTCCTTAAATCTATTTCTTCCCCCTCTTCTCTCCCTTCTGCCCTTTCTCAACCCCCTCCTCCTAGCCCTTCTTCTCTTGCTTCTTTCTTTACTAATAAGATTCTAGATATTCGTTCCTCCTTTCCTTCTTGCCCTTCTCCCCTTTCCCCTCTTTCCCCTCCCCTTCCTTCCTCTCCTTCTTCTCGCCCTCTGCCCTCACCCCCTTCCTCCCCCACTCATATCTTCTCTCACACCTGGTGCTCCTTCTCTCTTATCTCTTCACTTGAACTCACTAAGGCTATTTCGTCCGCCCACCAGACTACCTGTTCTCTTGATCCTCTGCCATCCCCTTGGCTACTCGACTCTCATATTGCATTAGTGCCTTTCATCCTCTCTATTTTCAACACTAGTCTTTCTTCTGGTCTTTTTCCCTCCTTATGGAAGCACGCTATTGTCCGTCCCCTCCTGAAAAAGCCCACTCTTGATCCTACTCTTTCGGCCAACTGGCGTCCCGTTTCTAACCTTCCTTTTCTGTCCAAAATTCTTGAACGAATTGTCTTCTCCCAGCTGACCTCTCATCTTGACTCCACTCACGCCCTTCACCCCCGACAATCTGGTTTCCGTCCTGGTCACAGCACCGAAACTATTCTCACAGCTCTGCTTTCTGAACTTCACCGCTCCCACGATCGTGGTGACATTTCTCTAGTGGTTTCTCTGGATCTGTCCTCTGCGTTCGATGTAGTCGATCACCGCACTCTTCTCTCCCGCTTGTCTGATTTTGGTATTCAGGGCACAGTTCTTCAATGGTTTCACTCTTTTTTATCCTGCCGTACCTTCTCAGTTCACGCCGGCTCTTCGGTCTCCCCCCCTGCCCCCGCCACCTGTGGTGTTCCTCAGGGTTCTATTCTTGCCCCTCTTCTCTTTAATGTTTTTCTGGCTCCTTTAGCTTTGCTAATCCAGCAATCCGCTCTCTCTTTTTATATCTATGCTGACGACATTCTTCTGGTTCATCACACATCCCCTTCTGCCCCTGACCTTGCTCCACTTAACCTCTGTCTTTCCTCCATCACATCCTGGTTTGAGTCAAATTTCATGCATGTTAATCCCACTAAATCTGCTGCTCTCTGGGTCACTTTCGGTCGTCCTTCCCCTTCAGTGTTTCCTGTTATGGGTCCCCATTCTATCCCTTCCACCCCCACCCTCCATTATCTGGGTGTTACCTTAGACTCATCTCTTTCTTTTCACGACCATATCTCTTCTGTTGTTCGCTCCTCTTTCTTTCATCTACGCCGCATTAAGGCTGTTCGCTCTTATTTTTCACACTCTTCTATTATCACTCTGGTCTTATCCCTAGTTATTTCGCGACTTGATTACTGTAATGTTGTTTATGCCGGTCTTCCCTCTCACCAACTTCACCGTCTTCAACTCGTTCAAAATGCTGCTGCCCGTTTTATTACTTTATCCCCTCTTCGTTCTCATGTTTCTCCCTGTCTTCTTTCCTTACATTGGCTCCCTATCAAGTTTCGGTTCATGTTTAAATTACTCATCCTTGCACATAAGGCTCTTTTCTCTGACTCCCCCCAGTATTTAGCTAACATTATTCATCTTCAGCCCTCTCCCCGCCTTCTCCGATCTGCTCATGGTAACCGCCTCTTTCTTCCCTCACCCACTCAGGCCCGCCTCGAATCCACCTGACACTCTGCTTTCTTTTTTCTATGTCCCGCCCTCTGGAACTCTCTTCCCTTACCTCTTCGCCTAGAACTATCCTACACTCGTTTTAAAGCCCTCCTCAAGACCCACCTTTTCTGTCAAGCGTTCGATCTCCCTCCCCCTAATGATGATGCTTTCCTCCCCTAGTCTCCCATTTCTTTTCCCCCCCCTATTCCCTTCTGTTCTCCCCACTGATGGTGTTTGTCCCCCTAGTCTCGCCCCCTATTCCACCTATATCTGGCTCGTGTTTCCTCCTCCCCTCCCCTGCCTTTTTAATTCGTCTTATTTTTAAGTTATTATTTTATTGCTTTTACAATTTTGTTTTATCAGTTTTACTGTCTTACTGTTCTGCTCTCTCTTTATTCTCTACTATTTCTTTGCTGTTCTATTATTTTTTGGCGTTCTTTTCTTTTTCCTTTCTCAGCAGCTGTCACATTTTATGATTGTACACCGCCCTGACGCTTCGGCCTGGGCGGTCTATCAAATGTTTTAATAAAGTAAAGTAAAGTAAAGTAAAGTAAAGTTACCAAGTATATCTGTATGTGGAATATTCACCCCATAAATAAACTCTAATTTTTGCCTTACACTCGACCAACTACAAGTTTCTTCATTTATTTAAAAGGCAAGCTTTGTGTGAATGGACTTCAATAACCACAATCCTTTGCAAGACAGTTAATTTACATACTTGCCAAGGTGATGGTACCTTCATAACAAGCACCCCCTTTTACAGTATGTGCCATTGAATATCTCCATCTAAGGGATTTACATAGTTTACTAGACTGTAAACCATGTAAATGCCCTTTGAATATCAGACCCTAAGGGGTATGTTTACTAAACTGCGTTAGTGCAATTCGCGTTAGGAGCCGCGTTAGTGAAAGGAAAGCCAAAAAAGGACATGGGCGGGACATCGTAACCAATAAAGCGCAGTTGCGCGCGTTATTACGCGCCGCGCAGCAACGATCGCTACAGCGCGCGCCACTGCACGCACGCCTAAGACAGCGCACAGACACCCAAAGACAGAAACAGAGCTGTAGCGCAATGGTTACTACACAGACTGATGGTACAAGAGTCATAGGTTTGATTCCCCAGTGTGCCTAATGAAAAAGGCTGGCTGAGGCGTCCTGTGTAACCCTTTGAAAGCCAACTATAATATTTTAATCCACAGTCTGCAGGCGGGTTACAGTTTGTATATGTCAGGAAAATTGTACCCGTCTTATGCAATATGTTTCAATAGTGACGTTCTTTCTGACATGGGGATGTATTATATACCATTTGATAGGAATATTTAGGCGCTCCCTATAGGGCGAAGTGGAAGGCGCACCGTATAGGGCGACTTGTAAGGCATGCCCTATAGGGCGCTGCGTAAGGCGCGCCCTATAGGGCGCCGTAAAAGGTGCCCTTTAGGGCGCCTTTTGAGCTACCCTAAGGTGACAGTACCCTGAGGGTGGTTCTGCTGGCAGTACTAATATAGAGTAAAAATAGACAATGCCTAAGACAGCCCTATCAATGAACCCCACTGGGGGTTGTGAACCTATGACCTCTGGCTCCATGGGCAGTGAAGTAACCAGTGGGCTAGAGCTGCTAATAAACACATGGCTGGCTACAGGAGGACTGCACGGCACCACACCCACATTCTGCTGTGGT
Organism: Ichthyophis bannanicus; assembly: GCA_033557465.1. Classification (NCBI taxonomy): domain Eukaryota; kingdom Metazoa; phylum Chordata; class Amphibia; order Gymnophiona; family Ichthyophiidae; genus Ichthyophis; species Ichthyophis bannanicus. Next base: position 1,258,579,140 of record CM066033.1, read on the forward strand.
TACCAGGGAGAATACATGCCACCACCCAACGCACCCTCTAGGGCTCAGGGTGGGGGACAGGATCTCCCACCCAGAGATCCACTTTCAACCCCCTGCAATGGTGGCAATAGAGGGGACCATCACCCCAGTCCTACTCGGGATCAAACACCCTACAGGGCAGGCAATGCAGAGCACTACACATCCATAAGGCAATAGCAGACAGACGGCAGGTCTGGAAATGCACAGCTGCCCCCCACCATTATCTGACATTCTCCAGCAGCAAGCCTCCAGCCGCTGCACCCTGCACGGTGTTCCAGCAAGACACATACTACCTGCAGACAGTCCGCCAGCTAGTCCATAGTGCATGGTCCCGGAGGAGATGCATGTACCCAGAACGGGGATATCAGCATACACACCAAGCAGATAAGTCAGTGATTGGGCCCCAAAAGGAAACCCATAAATATCACATAAGAAAAATACTATATAGCACTATGGGGGAAACTAGCCATGCCATGGTCACTGCTCAGTCAGGGTGAGAGTGACCTTCCAGCAGGACATGCTATGGCCACCCTGTCTGTGCAGGTGGTACCGGGCACTACAATGTCCGGCCATTGCCCTATGCCCTGTGCAGATGCGGCCAGGCCAGGCCACCCTATCCAGGCTATTCCCATGGTACCTTGCTCCTCATTATGCACATTGGCAGGCCAATACTGGCAACAGTGCTAGCAGTGTGGGCTGTGGAGGGTGTTGGCAGCCACCACACACTGGATAGACAGACACACACTCCCACACCTAGGCCAGCATTGTGCTACTATAGAGGTGTTTAGCAGCCCTGGCCACCACACCAGTCCTGGGCATAGTGCAGGCATGGATATGGTACGCAATACTGGTGGGGGTCACTCCCGAGGGTGGTAAACACTGTCAGAGACCAGACCTGAAGCACACACCACAGACATCAGAAAGGTTGCTATGATGCAGCTCATTCCGAACATTGTACTTAACCTAGGAATTGCTATCTGCCAGTACTCATAGCAACCTTTTGATAGCTGTGTACCATATTCCCAGGTTTAGGGTGGCATTACTAAGGTATGCAAGTGCTAGTATTGGGAGATGTACGCAGAGCCCAAAGTCCTGCCTCTCCAGGAGGCTTGGGATAATGGGGCCTGTGGGTGCGGGTGTGTCTGCCCCTGTTGGCTGCTGCTTTATGGCAGAGGTTCCCAACTCCAGTCCTGCGGTGCCAAACACTGTTCGGGTTTTCATGCTGTCCCTCATGAATATGCATGCGATACATCTGCATACCATGGGGGTGGCGCATAGAAATGCAGCACAGGCATCTTTATCAGAGGCAGCATGGAACTGGAGTGGTGTTTGGCCCTCCAGGACTGCATTTGGGAGGCTCTGCTCTAGGTAATGTGCATGTTTATGGTGTCTGTGCTCTGTAGGGTAAAATGATGGTGTTTTGGGCATGTTTACGTCATCTGCAAGAACAGTTCTGCCTGTATTAGCATGTTATAGTAGTGGGTAAAATATGAGGACTGGGTTGGCAGAAACTGGGACTTGAACCTGTGACCTTCTGCTTCTGAATACAGTGGTTCTGTGCACTGCACCACCATGTTCTCACAGAGATGGTGCATTCCCTGGTGATACCATGACTGTTGGCTAGGACAGGGTCTGTTCCGGGCAGCTGCCACTGCCCCCTCCACCACCAGTATCCCTCAGCCATCATGCTGACATGCCCTTCTGCTGGTGGAGCTGGTGGTGCGCAGTCTCAGGCCATCCAGTGTGCAGGTAGGTGGCTGCCTATGGTGCGTGTTCTGGGGTAGGGGTGCCTGCATAGACGTCCACACTCCCCCCCAGCCCCGCCTGCCAGTGTTCTGTGCCCTTGGGGGTTGCTGTTGGGTACTCTCCCCTGTGACGCTTTGCGAAACACACTCGTGCCCATGTTGGGCCCTCGTCAGCTGCTGTCTGGCTCTACTGTTTACACATTCCTATGGGCCAACTGAGCATCACCCTAGTCCCTACTGTGGCCCAGCTGCGCCACTGCATGTGCCGCCTGCAGCCCTCTGTATCCCCTTTTCCAGCATCTGCCCGGTTGCCCGTTCCGACATGCCTGCCCTTATGTTGCGGGACATGTGCATGCCATAGGAACCCTGTCCGATGGTGGGGAAATCCCTGAGCAGCGCTATTTCACTGTGGGCCCATGCACCTTGTATGGGGACGGAGTATGGACCCTTCCACGAATTATCTCTGTTCTATGGAGCTTACTCGGGGGGGGGTTGATGTTTCTCATTGCTACCACTATTGGCCAGCGTGGTTGTTGTTTTTTTCCAGTTTGTTGGGGTCATTTTCGGTGTGTCTGCGCCCTTTTGTTCTGTGCACATGTATCACACTTATCACCTTTTTTTGGTTTCCCTGCCTAGGCTGTACATTGCTGACACGTAAATGGTTTCTCTCCCCTTTAAAGTGCTTTTACCGGTAGGTTTTCATTCGCGTTGGAATTCAGCTCTGGAAATCAGCACGTTAACCTCTCCCCGCCCACTCTCCGCCCATTGACCCCCTTCTCTCCGCCCTCTCTCCACCTTCTGCGGTGTTTTACTGCGCCGCAGAGCATTACGCTCGTTAGCGCGTGATAACGCGCGCTATAGCGCATTAACGATCACTAATGCGCTATGGCGCGCGCTATAGCGTGTTAATGATCGTTAACGTCGTACAACGCGCGTTATTCACGTTTACCGCAGTTTAGTAAACATACCCCTAAGTGTAAATAATATCAAGTGACTAGTATCACACACTGGCAGTGATAGAGATCTACTCCCATCCCTGAAGAGTCCATCTGTTGTAAGGCTTGCTCTGGGGACCAGGTGATGTGTGCCCTCCATCACAATCAGGGTAACTGCAGAAATAAGTCATTTGCACATATGGAAGATGTCATGTGAAGGAAACACACAATGTTCCTGCATATTACAGTGCTGATATGATGGATCGCTGCATTCTCCAGTTGAATATATCTGCTCAGATTGTGTGGTGCATCAGGGATAATGGAGAGGCTAACCGATACCAACTCCCAGAACCCAATTTGCAGCCATAGTGATGACTATGATCACTAGAGCATTGCCCAGTATCTGCTTGTCTTCTTTGATGGTGGGAGACGTGTGCATGGCCCCCAAGGAGGGCAGGATGGCCTGCGATTGACCACAGGGGGTCATGAATGTGGTTTGGTATGTGCAGGTACATAGGTACCTATCTTGCAGTGTACAGCAGATGACAAGGGACTGCATGCCCTGCACATGTGCTGACTTAGGGGTTAGTACCACACTGTGGTGCAGCAGACTTCTGCATGCGACTGTTGTTTGGCCTCGGAGGTACAGTGGAGGGACAGGCATCTTGAGCTCACATTTGGCTTGGCCTTTGGAGAAGACATGTATTCTGCAGTTGTGTGTCTGTTATGCAGCTACAGTACTGTGTGTCCAGTGCAGTACATATTGCATGTGTTCCTCTGTAGGCAAGCCCTAGGTGTGGTGTACTACTGTCTCAGAATGTGCCAGCCACATTGTTTTCATGTCCAGAGTCTGCATTTTCTGGGGAGGACACTTTCTTTTACTTTTCAATGTGTTGTGATAGCACATTGAGTCTGCAAACATGCACATTGCAATCATGCCTATCTGACAGCATGACTTTATTAGCTCTGCTATGGAACATTGCAAAGGGTCGGACATGTTCACCCTGCAGATGTATGACACATGAGTTGTATATGATTGGAATATTTCATCATGACTGTGATAGCACATCTTTAGCTGCAACACATATATGTAGTACATGCAGGCACATCCCATTCCTGGGATGGCCACCTGCAGGGCTCATCACACATCCTTACTTGCTCCATATGGCCAATATAAGAGATACTTGTGCAGTTGTTATATGCACATGTTTCAGACAGATTGTATTGTGGTTAGAAAAGATGAGACAGCTGTCATACCCAAATAGCCAGTATTGGAACTTCCCAGTGGCACAGCTACTCTTTTTTCACACACACTGCAACTGCATTTGTGTGGTCACATCAGGTATATTAGGGCAGCAAAGCCATACCGCATTCTCATCTACTACCATCCATCCTTCAGCCCATCCATCAGCATATGCCCATCATGCACAGTCATGTATTCTCTTGCCAGCTCCTACACCATGGCCTACACAGGAATACAATATTTTAATTATTTGGATGTATCACTCACACCCCTCCTGTGAATGATCTGCACATCTCCATCTCTGCTCAGTCATCCTTTTGATACCCACATCATGGTCATGCTGGCTCTGCCAGGGGATACTTCTTCCCAGTCCTATGCCATACACTGACATTATAGCAGGTTATGTGGGCACCCCTCTCTGATACAGTACAGCTGCCTCCCACATGCTCATCCCACTTACTGACTGACACGTAGGATACATATGGATCTGACATGTCCATCAGCTCTTACCTTTCCTTCCATCCATCACCTAAAATGTGACTTTCACAGGGTTCCCTTATCCTGCATTAAGGAGACTGCCATTTTTGGGCGTTAAGGTGCACGCTGGGCACTTTAACACCTGATGCCCTGTTAACGGCCGATAAGTGGAGCAAAGCACTTTTAATGCCAGAACACCTACTTCCCGCCCCGGCCTTTACCTCATGATAGCACCCTTATTGCTTCCGTTAAACCTTGCTATCCAATGCACCTTTAATTTTCTTTAGTAAACATAACCCCAAGTCTGTCTACTTTTTGAGAGAGTAAACAACCAATCTATGGGGTATGTTTACTAAAGCGTCTTAACGTGCGCCCAGCGATAATGTGCAGGATTCCATAAAAGGAGTGGGCGTTCCAGTCTAAACATAGCAATCCTGGATTATCATGCGATAAAGCGCGCTGCGCACATTATCACGCGACAGAGTGAGCTGCGCACGTTACCATGCGGGAACATTAAGTAGGCACGCTGACCTGCAAATGTAGCAACAGAGGAGTAGCACAATGGTTAATACACTGACTGCTGGTATGGGGGTCATGAGTTTGATCCCCCAGTGGGTTTAATGAATAAGGCTATCTGAGGCATTACCCTTGGCTTTAAATTAGTGCTGTCTGAGGCATTTTCTTTTTTACTTTAAATTAGTGCTGCCAGCAAACACACCCTCATAGTGCCATAACCTAAGGTGCCACATAAGGCGCCATATAAGGCACTCCAGAGGGCACATTATAAAGTGCACTGTCTGCCAAGGCACCCTATAATGTTGCCTATAGAGCGCCTTATAAGGTGCTTTATAGGGCACCTTATAGGGCGCTTTATGGGGGGCCTTATGAGGCACCTTACGGTTACAGCACTGTGAGTGTGTTTTTGATTGCAGCACTAATTTAAATAAAAAACACCTCAGACAGGTCTATCAAGTAACAACTCTGTGGGATCAAACCCATGACCCATGGCTCCACAGGCAGTGAAATAACCAGTGGGCTACATCTCTAAAGCTGTTAGCATCCCCCTGGCTGGCTACAGAAGGACTGTAGGTCACCACACAAACTGTCTGCTGTGGTTACCAGGATAGGGTTAACCCACCCGTACCCATGATGCACTGCACATGCAAATCAGCAGTCTACAGATGATCACAAGATGGGGTATGCACCCCCACAGCACCTAGGCCTGGTAGGGGGAACTGACTGTGCGTGTCACTGGCACAGAGTAGCTACAGACCGTCACATTGTAGGGGTACTGTGCTCACCCTGAGGGTGAGGTGGGGCGCCCAGCACCAGGTCTGCAGCACCTGGCATGGCTGAGATATGCCATGCTGTAGGTCCCCATCAGTGCCAGTGTGTGATAGGTAGTTCTTGCAGGCACACCTAGGATACACCTGTGTCCATCTGTATTTCTCAGTCACATCTAGCCCTTATGGACTATGATGCACCCAGAATAGTGCATATCCTGTGTAGGTGCCATGGTCACATGATTTAAGTGAAGGGGGGGGTGCTTGGACCCATAGGCATATTATGTAGCACCACCCAACCCGCCCTGTGTGGCTCAGGGTGGGGAACAGGATCTCCCTCCAACAGATCCACATTCTATATCCCTGCAATGGTGGCAGTAGAGGGGACCATCAACCCCAGTCCTGCTGGCGAACAGACAACCTACTGGGCAGTCCATGCAGATTTGTACGCATCCATAAGGCAATGGATGACAGACAGTAGGCCTGGAAATGCTCAGCTGCCCCCCACCACTATCTGACATTCTCCAGCAGCAAGCACAGCGAGTTTCTAGCCACTGCACGCTGCAAGGTGCTCCAACCATACACTTACTAACTGCAGACAGTCTGCTAGCTTGTCCATAGTGCATGTTCATGGAGAAGATGTGTTCACCCAAAATTGGGATGTGAGCGCGCACGCACACACACCACAAGCAGACAAATCAGTGATTAGGCCACAAAATAGAGAACCCATAAACATCACTTGAGAAAAATACTATGTAGCACTATGGGAGAACCTAGCCATGCTGTGGTCACTGCTCAGTCAGGGTGAGAGTGACCTCCCAGCAGGACGTGCTGTGGCCACCCTGTCCGTGCAGGTTGTGGCCTGGCAATACAATGTCCAGCCATTGCCCTATGCCCTGTGCAGATGCATCCTGCCCAGGTCGCCCTGTCCGGGCCATACCTACAGTACCTTGCTCCTCATTATGCACATTGGCGGGCTAACACTAGAAACAGTGCAAGCAGTGTGGGCTGAGTAAGGTGTAGGCAGCCACAACACACTGGATAGACAGACACACACTCCCACACCTATGCCCGCATTGTGCAAATATAGAAGCTTTTGGAAGCCCTGGCCACCACACCAGTCCTGAGCACGGTGCAGGCATGGCTATGGTACACAATACTGTTGGGGTCACTCCCCGGGGTGTTAAACACTGTCAGAAACCAGAACTGAAGCACACTCCACAGATATCAGAAAGGTTGCTATGATGCAGCTCAATCAGCAAATTGTGCTTAACTTAGGAATTGCTATCTGCCATTAATCATAGCAACCTTTTGATATTTGTGTAACGTATTCCCAGGTTTAGGGCGGCATTGCTAAGGTATGCAAATGCTAGTATTGGGAGATGGTGCTGCATGCAGGCCCAACAGCCTGCCTCTCCATGAGGCATTGGATAGTGGAGCCTGTGGGTTTGGGTGTTTGTACCCCTGTTGGCCTCTGCTCTAGGGCAGGGGTTCCCAACTCCAGTCCTCGTGGGCCAACACTATTCAGGTTTTCATGCTGTCCCTAATGAATATGCATGAGATACATTTGCATACCATGGGGGCGGCGCATGCAAATGCAGCACAGGCATATTTATTAAAGAAAGTATGACACCTGAAAGGTGTTTGACCCTCCAGGACTGGATTTGTGAAACTCTGCTCTAGGTATTGCACATGTTTATGGTGTCTGTGCTCTGCAGGGTAAAATATAGGTGTTTCAGGCATGTTGATGTTATCTGCAATAAAGGTTCTGTCATTATTACCACGGTTTAGTACTGGGTAAAATATGCGGACTGGGTTGGCAGGAGCCACAGCTGGGACTTGAACTTGTGACCGTCTGCTCTTGAGCACACTGGCTGTGTATACTGCACCACACTGTAGCCACAGGGGTGGTTTGTTCCCTTGGGATACCATGTCTATTTGTCAGACAGACCCTGTCTGTTGCAGTGCATGGCATGCACCTAAACGGGGCTAGGCCATGGTCTGCTGTGGGCAGAAGCCACTGCTCCCTCCGCCACCAGCACCCCTCCGCCACCATGCTGACATGTCATTATGCTGGTGGTGCTTGTGATTCGCAGTCTCAGGCTATCCAGTGTGCCAGTAGGCGGCTGCCTATGGTGTGGTATCTGGGGTAGGGGTGCCTGCATAGACGTCCGCGCTTCCCCACCACCACCACCTGCCAATGTTCTGTGTCCTTGGGGATACCTGCTCGGTACTATCCCCTGTGACACTGTGAGAAACACACTCGTGCCCATGTTGGGCCCTCATCAATTGCTTCTGGCTGCTCTACAGTTTCAACATTCCTATGTGCCACCTAGGCATCTGCCTAGTCCACACTGTGCCCCAGCTGGACCACAGCATGTGCTGCCTGCAGCCATCTGTATCCCATTTACAGCATCTGTACATTTGCCCTTTCCTACATGCCCACCCTGCTGTTGCAGCACATGTGCACGCCATAAGAAACCTGCCCAATATAAAGGGAAAACCCTGATCAGCGCTATTTCAATATGGGATCATTCACATTGTAGGGGGACAGAGTATAAACCCTTCCAGACATGATATCTTTTTCTTTTAGCTTTCTCAGTAGTGTTTTTTAATGTTTCTCATTAATATCACTGTTGGCCAGCTTGGTTAGGGAGATTTGAAATTTTGTTCAGGTCATTTTCTGTGTTTTTGTGCCTTTTTGTTCCGTGCACATGTATCACAACTATCACTTTTTCTAGGTTTCCCTGGCTTTGCTGTACATTGCTGACATAAATTGTTTCTCTTTCCTGCAAATGTGCCTTAACGCCAGGGTTTCACTGGCGTTAGTTTTCAGACCCAGATTCCACAGCGTTAGTGTGAATGGAGCCTCTCCCCTCCCACTCTCCACCCATTGACCCCCCTCTCTCCGCCCTTTGGGAAGCCTTCCTCCGCCCTTTAGGGCCAGATTTCATGGCGTTAGGGTGCCTTAACGCTGCAGGCGTGTTATCGCGTGATAAGTGACGTTACCGTGCGATAAAGTGCCATTATCATGCGATAACGTCACTTATCGCGTGATAATACCGCCGCTGCGGCGTTAGCACCATTTAGTAAACATACCCCTATATTTACCCATTCCACTCCATTCATTATTTTATAGACCTCTATCTTATCTCTTTTCCAAGTTGAAGAGCCTTGATCTTTAAGCCTTTCCTCATAGTGATATCCTTCCATCCCCTTAACCATTTTGGTCACTTTTCTCTGTACCTGTTCCTATTCTTCTATATACTTTTTTTTATTTATTTATAACATTTTGAAATATACATTCCACTTAGAATCATAAAAGCGTCAAAACAAGGAAATATAAACAAAAAAGAAACATACAAGCAGTACAAAATAATACAGATAACAAACTATAAAGTCCACTTCAGCAGAGCTGTGTCAGAAAACTAATAAAGTAGGATCAATCATAAGAAATTAGGTGAAACTAGCACCACACAAGGAGGAATATCTTTCCAAAAATAGAACCCACAGCCTAAACACCAATACTTTTACCTATCTGACAACATTTTTCAAGATGAAAGACATCCAAAAGATAAAAGTGTTCCCCTGCAAGGTAATACTACACTTGTAGGGGAATCTAAGGTAGAAAGTGGTTTCCAGTACCAGGACCCGCTTTTTCAATTTTAGAAATTGTTTCCAGCAAGATTTTCAAATCAGGAAAGATGTTCAATTTCTGCACAAAGAAAAGACCATCTTTATATTTAAAGCATACTGTAAGAACTTTCACCTTGACAGCTTCTACAGAAAATGCTACTAAAAACGTATTATACTTTGTAATGATATCAGCAGAATCTTCTAAAAAAGCTGTCAGGTTTTGACTTTCAGAGGGGCGAAGGGAATCGAAGTTCCCCGTACCAGGGTCGACCACTCATGATCTGATAAGAATATAAAAAGCCTGAACTATTTCTATAGAATCTGATAACTTAAGAACTTCCACAAAGTAAATTTTTTGAAGAATTTCGACAGATAATAAATGTGTAACGGGAAAATTTAGAAACCGCAGATTCCTGACATGTGAGACATTTTCAGGAGCTTCCAATCTTGCATAAACAATTTAATGAATCTTTGAAATGGGCCACATTAGTTGCTAGAGAGGACTGCATCTGAGAGTCTATATGTGCCAAGGATTTATCTGACATTAGAAATCTAGCATCCAAACAATTCAATTTATCGACAGTTAACTGAGTAAAGCGACATAATGAAGTGACTGTAGAGGACAATTTATCGTTATCGTTACTGTTTATTGTAACTTAATATACTACTCTTGGCATTAGCAAACAGAGTGTTATACAGCAATAAAATAAAATACAAATAGAGATGTTTAAAAGTAGAAGGAAATACTATTGAGAAAGAAAGAAGAGAAAAACAGGTGTAAGAGTAAAAACAACATGGGATTAAAATAAGAATAAGTAAAAATACATGGATGTATTTAAGATCTATGGTCCCAATTTTTGAAGGCCTTTACATGGGTAACTTCCATAGTTACCTGTCTAAAGGCCTTACCCGGGATTTTCGAAGGGCACCTACATGGATAGTGCCCTTCGAAGATCCCAGATATGTCCCTAAGGTGCCAGTGCTATCCGCATAGCATCAGGGCATGTTGGGGGCATTCTGGGGCAGAGTGGAGGCGGACCATGGCACTACCCATTGTAGCACCAATTTTCGATGCTACACGGTTAGCACTCTGTACCTTAACAGATAGGCATGGGAAAATCTTGCTTATCTTTAAGGTGCTGGGGCTAACCATGTAGCATCGAAAATCGGTGCTACATGGGTAGTTCCTGCGGCTTCCTGTCTGTGCAGCGACACCCGGATTTTTGATGCCAGGGCCACATATGACCCCGGCATGGAAAATCCGGATTAGGCGGGAGATGGGAGGGCTATGCGCTGATACGGCACATAACACCGCCCAGCTCAAATTCGGGCCCCATATTCTTCATAGCACCCTAAAGGCGTGTCTGGCCCCTTTGGTCATGACCCTTCAGTTCGTGACCCATGACCCGTGGCTATGTGTAGCAGTGGCAGTTCTTATACTGGCAGGGACATTCCACCGTCATGTCGGTTGTCCTCCAACATGCCTGTCAGAGGTACCATACAGGAACAGGCAATTATCAGCGGCGACAGTGGAGCCAGTCTTGAGGGTAGGTACCAAAACCACCTTCTTCTTCTTCACTCTCCAGCGTGGCTCTAACAAATAGTGTAGCGGTAGCAGTTCTTATGCAGGCGGGGTCCTTCTGCTGGCAAGCGGGCTGTCCTCCAACATGCTTGTCAGGGATACCACACAGGAACCAGGCAATTACCACCGGAAACAGTGGGGCCAGTCTTGGGGGGGAGGTATCAAAACCCCCTTCTCTTCCTTCACTCTCCAAAGCAGCTCCCTTCTATATCCTTTTTAAGATATGGTGACCAGAATTGCACAATATTCAAGATGTGGTTGCACCATGGAGTGATGCAGAGGCATTAACTTTGGCTTAATTCTCCATTCCTTTCCTTATGATTTCTAGCATTCTATTTGCTTTCTTGGCTGTAGCTGCACACTGGGTGGAGGGTTTCAAAATATTGTTCATGATCATGCCCAGATCCTTTTCCTGGGTGGTGATTCCTAATTTGGAACCTTGCATTATGTAACCATAGTTTAGATTCTTTTTCCCTAAATGCATAACTTTGCACTTATCCACATTAAATTTCATCTGCCATTTAGACATCCAGTCTTCCAATTGTTCAAGGTCCTCTTGTAATTTTTCACAATCCTCTTGTGTTTTAACAACTTTGAATAATGTTGTGCCATCTGCAAATTTGATCAGCTCACTTGTTCTTTCCATGTTAAAAAGTAGTGGGCCTTAAACAGACCCCTAGGGCACTCCACTATTTACCTTTCTCCACTGAGAAAATTGGACATTTAGCTCTACTCTCTGTTTCTATCTTTAACCAGTCCCTAATCCACAACGGTAGATTACCTCCTATCCCATGACTTTTAAATTTTGCCAAGAGTCTCTCATCAGGGACTTTGTCAAAAGCTTTCTGAAAATCCAGATACACTATATCAACCAGCTCACCTTTATCTACCTGTTTATTCACGCCTTCAAAAAAATATAAAAGATTAGTGAGACAAGTCTTTCCTTGGCTAAAGCCATGTTGGCTTTCTGCTATTAAATCATGACTATCTACATGGTCAGTAATTTTGCTCTTTATAATGGTTTCTACCATTTTGCCCGATATTGACATCAAGCTCACCGTCTGTAGTTTCCCGGATCACCCCTGGAATCCTTTTTAAAAATTGGCGTTACATTGGCTACTCTCTAATCGTCATGTACTACATATGATCTTAATGATAGTTAACAGATTACTAAAGGTAGTTCTGCAGTCTCATATTTCAGGTCTTTCAGCACCATGGGATATAAGCCATAAGGTCCAGTCGATTTGCTGCTCTTTATTTTATCATCTTTCCAATTTATCGATATTTGTTTTAAATCCTTTGATACATCACCTTTAAGTATCATTTCTGGCATGGGTAAGTTTCCAACATCTTTTTCAGTAAAGAATGAAACAAAATATCATTCAGTCTCTCCACTATGCCTTGTCCTCTCTTTGAGCCCCTTTTACCCCTCTATCATCCAAGGGTCCAACTGACTGTCTTAATGGTGAAAAAGTTTGTATTATGTACTTTGGCTTGCACAGAAAACTTCTTTTCAAATTCTCTCTTTGCCTGCCTTATCAATACCTAGCATTTAACTTGCCAGTACTTATGATGTTTCCTGTTTTTGTCATTTGGATCTTTTTTTCATTTTTTGAAAGATTCTGTCTTAGCTATAAAAGCCTCTCTGACCTCACCTTTAAGCCATGCTAGCTATTATTTGGCCTTCTTTCCACCTTTCTTAAAACATGGACTACATCCGGTCTGGGCTGCCAAGATGGTATTTTTAAATAACACCCAGGCCTGATATAAACTCTTAACCTTTGTAGTTGCTTCTTTTAGTTTTTTCTTAACCATTTTCATTTTATCATAGTCTCCCTTTTTAAAGTTAAATGCTAGTGCAGTCAATTTCCTTGCTATCTTCAATCCATTTATTAAATCAAATGTGATCATATTATTATGATCAATTGCCAAGCAGCCCTAACACCATTAGCTCTTGCACTAGAACTAGCTGCTCCATGAAGCAGTCATTTAAGGTAATCTGATTTGATGCAGAAGGAGCACCATAGAGATGGTTGAGAACTGACTCTTGTTCCAGAGTCCAACGGGCAGAGATGGTCAGAGGAAGGAACAAGACTTGTTAGAAAATCTGAACATTACCCTTTCTGTCAGCAGAAATAGAGAGGAAACCCTGTAAGGAATGTGTTCAGAGGTAGTACACTCTAGAGGCATCAATGCATGCTATGGCCATAAGTCCTTCAGCTATCTATGACAGGACATGCAAGTATTATAAAGTATAATGGTAGAATACCAATCTATCCCCAGATCATCCTGGCCTGCAAAGATTCCCTAGAGCCCAGAGCTTTACAGTGGTAGAAAGAAGACAAATTTTTCCTGGGCAAGACCACTTGCGTGAGCAGAAAATGTAAGTGAAGTAGAAAATATGTTCAAGTTACAGAAAAAGTATTTGTGTTACATTCAGCTCTCTAATGTGAACTATTGATTAAATATTTGTAAATATTCTCACTCTTCTTTATCTGATGTTCATCTGAATATTCTATTTGGAAACACACATTTGTGTGAAATTGACTTATTCTTTTGTTATTACCCTGCTCTTTGAAATAGAAAGCAACCGTCAATAAGGCTTTGAAACAATGATGTCAATGTTAAATGCTTTATCAGGTTAACTCTGGGAGATGACCAGATAAATTGCCATTTTTGAAAGTTGAGCCTAACGTTTGGGCAACAACTTGATATCCGGCCAATGGTTGTTAAGAAGAAGTAGGATCAGAGACATGCCATGAGTGTGGTGATCTTTTATCCAGATAGGGCCAATATTAAGCACTATCCAGATAAAGATAACCAATTAATAGGGGTAATTATAAACATATTTAAGGGAATAATGCATGATTTTAGCCAAATAACGTGTTAAATGGCAAAATTATGTATTATTTGCCCTTAATGAATTCTTCTGCTGTGCAAAGTGAATTATATAATATTGAGATGCAAAGTAAGCATAACATAACTTGCCTTAAACCTTGCAAGCTGCATTATTCATGGAAAGATAATGAGAGCTTTGAATTGGCATTATCTTTCCTTACTGGGAACACTGGGTTGCTAACACAAGACTAATGCTCCTCAGGGCCCTTTTAAAGGGATTGGTGGCATAGGAAAGATCCTGTCTAGCCCCTGACCCCCCAGAAATAGACCACATACACGCACACAAATGAGATTTTCCTCTGAACAACCCCTCCCCTGAATAAACATCCCTAAACAGAGTCCTGAATGATCTGTGATAATTCCCTCCTGAACAGAATGCCGCTGAACGTTTATTTATTGAACATTTCTTCTATACCACTTTCATGGCATCAAAGCGGTTTACATTGAACTAACTATAACATACATGGAACTAGTATAAGAAGACTCCCCCTATCCCTCACCCCTGGCACATATTGGGGGTCTCCCTAGTGTTTTGTGGGATGGCAGGAGCAATCCTCAGTCTCTCCTGCCCAGTCAGTAACTGTGTTCAAAATAGCACCACTTTGAACCGAGTCACTGACTGGACATCACCCTTGCCACCCCAGTAAACACTTGGGAGACCCCCAATAAGTGCTAGGATTCAAGATGCCAAATAAAGGCACCCTATCTTTCTGCCACCATGGCCCAGAATGTGTGATGTTCAAAGCTGTGGTAATGCAAAAAGAAATTTTCTATGCAAGTTACTAACCTGTGGCACTGAGGTACCATGTGCTGTATTTCAGTTTAATAACTACGCCTATAACTCAGGCTGCATAATTTTACATATAAAGATAACTTGACAAGTTATCCTGTTATTTACAGTATATCAGGTAGTATTCAGCGGTACCAAGTTTACTGGTTATATCTATAAATATGCAGATAAGGTCAACTAGATAATGTATCCAGCTAATTTAACCAAATAAGACACCACATAATGAATATTGACCATTAGTTGTTTCTCCAAGCAGGGAAACAACTCTGATGTCATTCCCCATGATTTGAGGGTTACCAGACTACAAGTGCAATGTAGTTAAAATAAAATCCCACTTTCTCAGTTTGTCTAGATATAGAATCATTCAAGCTGTTTTGGAGAGTAGCCTAATGGTTTGAGTTCTGGCTTCAGAACCAGGGGACTAGAGTTCAAGTCCCACTAGCACTCCTTGTGATCTTGGCCAAGTCACTTTACCCTCCATTGCCTCAGAAAAATCCAAGTTATCAATTTCCCTGTTTAATGTACATTATCAAGTTAAAGCTATAATATATGCCACTTTTACTGAAATGATAAAGCTGTATAAAAAAAACAACAAAATAAATAAATCCCAGTGTAAAGAAAGGACATTAAACCAAAACAAGCCATCTATACCATTAATTTAATATATTTGTCCTTCTTTTCTCTAAGTATTGCAGTTTGAGTTTAGGAAATAAACGGCAAAATACATTTTTGAGTAAGTAGATGGGGGGGGGGGGGGGGTAATTCCAGATGGCCCAGCAGGAGAAAAAAGATAGGCAAAGAAACTGAAAGGTGGGTAAGTGTTCAGTGATTAACTATAAAATATTCTATTAAATTTTTTTTATTATATTTTTATAATGATTACAATTAGGCTCAAAGGGTCTGAAAAGTAATTTGGCAAGTATATAAAGAGCAGCATGAAACTGTAATGACTAAACAGACCACAGCCTTGGAGAGGGGAAGGAGTCCACTGTAAGAAAAAGAGAGCTAAACTTGATACCAAGGTTAAAAACTAGCTACACCACCTGAAAAGATGTTAATCAGCCCACCCAGACTGAGTAGAATCAGGGGGAGAAAGAACTAGGGATAGGCATTCATTTTCTAAAGAAGGGGCCTGTTTACTAAAGTGCACTAGGTTTCAGCACCTTAGCATGCATTGAGTCAGAGCTCGACAAATCCCAGATGCCAGGTCACCTTGGTGACCAGAAATTTGCATCTAGCACCTGGGATTTTCTTGCCCTCCTTTTTTTTCCACTAGCATCTTTCATCAACTGCCTGCCAATGGGGATCCCATTTCTCGCAGGCAGAAGAAGAGATTACAGCCGTGATCACGGCTAAGATCCCTTCTGTCTGCAGCAAAATAAAGATTGTGGGGCGGGAGAAGGCATGGAAAATTTAAAGGGCCAGTGCACTTAGAAAAAAAGGAGTATGGGGATGGAGGGCACAGGATGGTAATGCTAGGGAAGATGACAAAGGGGAGAGTGTGGACAGTTTGAAAGGTGAACAGAGGGGGGCAATAGGAGAGGGGTTGAAGGGGAGAAAAGAAAGTGTTGGAGGTTAAAGGGATGAATGCATAGAGATAAAAAGGCACAATGTGTATTTGCTGAAAGATGCATTCCTCCCCCCTAAGAACACACACATAAGGATCCCACCCCCACACCATATATAGAGGCAGCCCATCTCCTTAGGACAGACAGACACACACACACATCCCAGTTCTACACTACATATACACAATGGCACCACACATGCACACAGATAGACACTTAAGCTCCGCACCACACACACACATACCGTACACACATGCACACATTCACACATGGACACTCCACCTCTGCACCACACACAGATGCTCCCCAGCTCTGCAACACACACACACACAAGGTACCCACCACACACATCCCACGCACAGACAGGCAGACCACCTTTGCACACACACACACACACATACACAAACACACACACACATGTGCTGTCTGAAACTAAAACGGTTGTTATCTATATATTTCTGTCTAAAGATACCGCATGATGAAGGAACTCTGGTGCTGGTCTTGTGAGATTTGAGAGCTGAGACCAGAGCGAGAGACAATTGGGGGGCGGAGGGATGCGAGGAGGTCATAAGCACTAGCACCTAAGATTTGGCTTGGCTCCTAAATCCACACAAAATTTGTCAAGACCTGCATTAAGAACAGAAGTTAACACGGGAGGCCTGTTTGACGCATACTAATTGTTGGACCTTCCTGGCATGTCCCCCGTGCAGTTACCAAGGAGAGAAGCACCTCACTATGCTAAAACTGCAACTGCAAAAAAAGTGGGTGCACTTAACACCATACCCCATGCCACTGAGGGGACATCTAAGTACAGCATTCTAAATGGAGCATTCCCGATTAATGCACGCTAATAATGCCCACGCTAACCACAATGTGCTCTCAACACCCTGTGCACTCCCCGTCCTGTCACATACTAAGTGCTTGACGTGGGATTTATACCATAATGGCATTTTTAGTGCACAGTAACAGTTCCCACAATCCCATGCCAAAGGCTACAGTAACTTTTAACACACTTCAATAAACATGCCCTGAAAATGAAAAATGCAATGCAATCTCAGTTTAATTTCAGCTGAAAATGAAAGAAAAGAGGCCATCTGAATTTTGCTGGGGTTTTCTTTACTTTGCATTTCAAAAATGATAAACATCTGAATTTTAACAATTGAAACTCCCCAGGCCTTCCCTTATGGTTCACCTCCCCTACTTGGCCCCCATTTACCTGCTGTATTCCAAATAGGGCATACAACAAAATGTCAACAGCCTAAGGGTCAGATAGCTGCATTTTTAAAATGAGACCCAAGACAATTGCTTCTTCCCCATTTATTTTATTTATTTATTTATTTATTTATTTTATTTGGTTCTTCTATACTGCCTCTTCCAGAGATGCTAGAAGCAGTGAATGTGAAGGCTCTAGTGTTTGTTGTCTGTTATGTCTTACGAATAGAGCAGGATATTACCAGAGAGTGGATTGCATTTTGCCTACGGGACCTGGAATCTAGTAGTGTTTGGATAAGAGTAGATAGGTATGATGGAGCGATGTTATTGATCAGTTTCAAGGTTGTCATCAGCATCTTGTATTTTCTCCGGCTCGAAACTGGGAGCCAGTGGAGGTCATATAAGATAGGAATTATATGTTCTGTCAGATGAGCCTTGTAGACGATTCTGGCAGTTATGTTTTGTGCTCTCTGGAGAATGTTTATGCTTTTGGTTGAAAAACCCTGTAACACACTGTTCAGTAGTCGAAGTGGGGAGTGATGATAGCATGGACTACAGATCTGAAGTCGTGAACGTTTAGCAGAGGTCTGAGGTGTTGTACAATTTTTAGCTTGAAAAAGATGGTTGCAATTCCTCCTGATCTGCAAAGCATTTCCCCGCCAAGAGTTTCTTCAAAGGTTCAAATAAATGAAAATCTGAAGGTGCTAAGTCCGGACAATGCATACAGCCATAAGACGGAAAAGGCCGGGACAATTACGTGAAGGAGTTAAACTTCTGCACGACAGCGCAAGACCCCACACGTCAAAACAAACCAATCTGTGGTTGACACAACGGAAGTGGGAGGTCCTGCTACATCCTCCTTATAGTCCAGGGTTAGCCCCTTCGGATTTTCATTTATTCGGACCTTTGAAGAAATTCTTGGCGGGGAAACGCTTTGCGGATCAGGAGGAATTGCAAGACACCGTTATGGACTATGTCAAGCAACTTGACACGCAACTGTACCGTGAAGGGATGTTCAAACTAGTGTCACGCTGGGATAAATGTCTCAATGTTTACGGCGATTTTGTGGAGAAGTAAACAAAAGTATGTAGTTTTTGGTGGAATGTATTGAATAATTTCTTCAAATACAAATGTTAGTGTAATTATAGCCTATACCTTTAATATCGGAGTTCACATAAAACCCCTCGTATATATCCTAAAAAGTGTACCCTCATGCCACACACACGTGTGCGCACACACACACATATATGCAGGCATCCCACCTCTGCGCCATACAGGCTTCTTACACACACACACATACACACAGGCATCCCATTTCCACACTACATATACATACAGGCACCCCCACCTCCACACCATACACACAGATACACATGCACAGAAGCACACTTACATACACACACACAGGAGTCCTACCTCTGCACCACATATAGACATGTACACACAACATACATGCAGGCATCCCACCTTTGCACCACATAGGCACGGACATCTGCCCTGGAGGCGATCAGGCCTCCAAAGAGTCATCGGGCTTCCCGCCAATCTACAATATCGTTAGTGCCACAGTGCTGCTATCCATGGCACTGACAATGTGGGGAAAAAAGAGTGTTAGCCCCCTGTAGCACCGATCCCCCCTGTAGCACTGATCCCACCTGGAAAGTTTCCAATCCCTGCTGGGAGCTGCTTGAGGGGATTAATGCACCCCCATTAGGGTTGCAACTGGCCAGTATTCAGCCGACCTGGCCAGTTTTTAGATGGTCAGGCTGGCTGCCGGCAGACCCTTAAAACCGGCAGTGGAAAAGCTGTTTTTTCTCTGCTGCAGTCAGGGCTGGCTCTATCATTAGTGTGAGGTGGCCACTGGGGAGGCAAATAAATTACCCCAAATTGCTCCAGCAGCGGACACCTCACACTGCCTAAAAATACAAACAAAAGATCAACTTGGCGGCATCTCCCTGCCGCTGCCATTTTATAGATGTCAACATCAGCAGCGGCAGGCCTCTCAGGTTCAGACTTAAAAAAAAAAATCAAAACCGTGGGTTCGGGCAGCATTCAAACTCCTATGTGAATGAAGGTCCAGCAGGTCCCACCCCCACACTGATGCGATGTCAGAGGGGTTGGGAATGACCGGGCCCTCATGCACATAGAAATCTGAAAAACAGAAAAAAACAAGGGTTCGTACAGCATTCAGACTCTTGTGTGCATGAGGGTCTGGTCTGTCCTACCCCCCTCTGATGTGACATTAGAGGGGGTGGGACCAGTCGGGCCCTCATGCACACAGGAATCTGACTGCTACAAGAACCTGGGTTCTTTTATTTTATTTTGTTTTGTTTTTTAAAATCAGATCTTGGAAGCTTGCCGCTGCCGACAGAGGTAGAACAGTAGAAGTATCAGCGACGGCGGCAGGCAGTAGGGGAGAAGGGAGATGGTGTAGTTGGACACATGTTGAGGGTCCCTGGGGAGACGTTGGACAGAAGAGGAGGGGCGGAGAGCAGACACTGGACACAAATATGGGGCTGGAGTGCTAATGCTGGACACAGGAGGGGATTGGAGGATTGATGCTGGACACAAGTGTGGGGATGCAAAGGGTAGATATCAGACCTAAGTGGGAGAGCGAAAGTGGGAAGTGGAGTGCTCATACTGGACACAAGTGGGGGAGGTAGAGGGCAAATACTGGACACAAGTTGGTAGTGGAGGACATATGCTGGACACAAGTGGGGAAGATATTGGTGGGGAGGGGGCAGAGGACAGATGCTGTGGAGGTAAAAGGTTGATACTGGACCAAAATGGGTGGGTGGAAGTGGGGGGTGGATTGCTGATGCTGGATTCAAGTAGGGGGGTGGAAGACTGATGCTGGATATGAAGTGAGGAGCATAAGGGTGGATATGCTGTACAGTAGTGGAGGTAGATGCTGGACAGGGAGTAGGGGACATAGAGGGATGGCGAATAGATGCTGGATATGGGGTAAGGAGACATAAGTCAGATGATGGACATAGGGTGGAGGAGTGGAGAGCAGAGGCTGGATATAGAATGAAAGGCATAATGGGACAGAATGTAGATGGTGGATATGGGATGTGAGAATGGTGGGTAGATTCTAGATACAGAGTAGGGGTAATAGGGAAGTTGAGGGCTAGGGCCAGCCCCAGAGCTCATTCAAGTTTTGGCACCCTAGAAAAACCATAAGAATTATGCCCCCCCCCCCCCCGCCCCCTGGATGTCAAAATCTGTTGTTTAGTTTTGAATGTCCTGCTCTTTGCTGGTCAAGAAGCTGACACCCTAGGCAGTCACTTAGTTGCCTAATGGTTGGACCAACCCTGTGGAGGGCAGAAGCTGAACATAAGCTGTGGGGGGGGGAAGGCAGAAGCTGAACATAAGTGGTGGGGGAGGGCAAGGCATAGGGGATAGAGGGCAAAGTCTCGACACAGGATAGTGGTACATGATAGATGCTGGACACAATGTGGGGCAAAAGGCAGATGTTGGACTTGAGCTGAGAAAGAGAAGAGATGCTGGACATGAGATGGGTGAGACAGAGAGAGGAGACTCTGGACACGGGGTGGGGAGAGAGAGAGGAGAGAAGCAGGACATGAGATGGGGAAGATAGAGAACATGGGGTGGGGAGAGAGAGAGAGAGAAAGAGAGAGAGGAGATGCTGGACACAGAGTTGGGGGAAATAAATTTTCTAATGTAGGAGCCAAACTATCAAAAGGGGAAAAGTAAATAACTTATTCCCTCGCCGTAGAGACTCCTTTTTAATTTTTAATCTATAATTGAATAAGTTTAAAAACTTAGCTTTGCAATCGCAAAATTAAGGCACATTTCGGACCATTAGATTAAGGCCCTGCTTCAGATATACAGGATTCCAGCAAAAGCATCTTGCTGTTCACGCTTTTGCTGGAATCCTATATGCCTGAAGAAGAGCCTTAATCTAATGGGCCGAAACATGACACATCGCACCATATTGGGAGGATTCCTTAATTTTGCAATCGCAAAGCTAAGTTTTTAAACTTATCAATTATAGATTAAAAATTAAAAAGGAGTCTCTATGGCAAGGGAATAAGTGAATTCACTTTTCCCTTTTTGATAGTTTGGCTCCGACATTTGAAAATTTATTTAATAGTGTTTGTACCCATTTCAGTATGTCCTGAGACCTTATTACAATTGCTGTTAATGAGATGCCAAAAGAATCAGGATATTTTTTGGTATGGTAAGTTCTATTGTTGGGGGAGGGGAAGGGATTTTGTGGATGCAGAATATATGTTTGAATTTAACACTATATGGAGAAGAATATTTGTTCTAGGGGACTAAGAAAGGGACTGTAGCTTAAAGGGAGCTGAGGAGTGCAACCTCTTGTACCCCATCCTACGCTATGCAGCCTGCACGAGCAAAAGCCTGTATGTCTGCCATCATAGTAGATATTGTTGAGGGTGGGGTGGAGCAGGGAGCAGAGTGGGGGTAAAGCAGGGGACAGGGTGGGGGGTGGAGCAGGGGGTGGAGCTCAAGTAGCAACAGTGGCAGGTTTTTCTTTTTTCAAAAAGCTGGCAACCCTAACCCCCATGGACAGTCAAACTTCCAGGCTAGGCAGTCTGGGAAAAAGCCCTCCCTCCCCACCCTCCCGATCTAAAAATTGTACTGCTAGTCAGTTGGTAGGCACCCTCCCTCTCCCTCCCTCCTGCATTTTAAAAAGAATATCTTGGCTAGCCATCTGGCAAAGGGGTAGTCCCCATGTCCCTCCCCAACCCCTGAACCCTCTCTGCTCCTTCCCCATCATCCAGCTATTTAAAATGGCCACAATCACAAGGTACTGCTCTCTAGCCTCAGGACAGAAGCTATAGACTAGTGAGCCTAATGTGGTTACAAGGCAGAATAGTTGAAGCTATCCTAAAAAATGAACTAACTAACTGGATAGCTGGGTGGCTGGTGGATGTGAGGATCATCTGGCAACATGTGTACCTGGTGCGAAGGTAGCGGACCTCATGTGCCACCTAGACAAGGCTTTAGATAGCGCTGGGAAGGAGTCTGCTGTCTTGGTACATGTTGGTACCAATGACATAGGAAAGTGTGGTAGGGAGGCCAATTATAGGCTTTTGGGTAGGAAGCTGAAATCCAGAACTTCCAGGGTAGCATTCTCAGAAATGCTTCCTGTTCCACATGCAGGACCCAAAAGGCATACTCTTTGACTCCGATCTTATCTTTCAACCACATGTCTCTCACATCACCAAGACCTCCTTCTTTTTCCTTCGCCAAATCTGTGCAATTTGACCCTTCCTCTCTCCACCTGCTCTCGCTACACTACTACTATCCCTTGTTATGTCACGTGTCGATTTCTCTAACTCCATCCTCACCGGTCTCTCCAAAGCTCAACTGAACAGACTTCAGAGGATCCAAAACACTGATGCCCGTCTCATCACTCACTCCTCCCCTCGAGATCACATAACACCTCTTCTTCTCCACCTCCATTGGCTGCCTGTTTCCTTCCGCACCCAGTTTAAACTGCTCACTCTTGTCCACAGGGCACTTCATACTAACACCCCACAATATTTGGCAGATCTTATCCACTTTCACATGCCCAGACATACCCCCCGTTCATTTCACCTTAACCGTCTTACACTTCCTCCCCCCCCCTCCCTTGCCCACCTCCAGTCCACCCGCTCCTCAGCTTTCTTTTTCGCAGGCCCTGCCCTCTGGAACTCCCTCCCCACCTCCCTTCGTTTAGAACCCCATCATACCAATTTTAAACGTGACCTAAAGACCCACCTCTTTTCCTTGGCCTTTAATCTTCCCTCTCCTCTCGTGTGAGTCTCTCCTTCCACGTTTACTGTCCTATTCTCCTCTTTTATCCCCTATTCTGTCAAACATTGTAAATTCCTTTTCCATTTTCCTGGCCTTGGGCCTCTCTTTTTTTTAATTATTGTATTGTAAACCGCTCTGATTACCACAGAAGGGCGGTCTATCAAGCGAAATAAACATAAACATAAACATAAAGGCAGGCAGAGCTCTGGAATCTCAATGTGTGGATGAGACAATGGTGGAAGGAAGAGGATTTTGGATTTGTTAGGAACTGGGCAAAATTCTGGGGAAAGGAGTGGCTTTTCCAAAGGGATGGGCTCCACCTTAACTAGGATGGAACCAGGCTTCTGTTATTAACCTTTAAAAAGAAGATAGAGCAGCTTTTAAACCAGATAATAGGGGAATGCCAACAATCGCCCAAGAGCTCATAGTTCGGAACTACTTACCCCTGAAGGATACTGGTAAAAGAATGAGGTTAGGGCATATCGACAGAGAAGTTCCAATAAAGACAAAAGTAACCTAAGTGCCTTTAAGAACAGAACTGATAGAGCTTAAAGTTTCCAAATTACCACTGCCTACCAATAACCAGATTAATATGAATAAAATACAAACCCTAAAATGCTTGTATGCAAACGCTAGAAGTCGAAAAAATAAGATGGCAGAGTTAGAATATATGGCACTAAATGAGAGGATAGATATGATTGGTATCTCAGGGACCTGGTGGAAGGCGACAACCAGTAGGACACTGTGATACCTGGGTACAAATTATATCACAATGATAGAGTAGATCACATTGGTGGAGGGGTTGCACTCTATATTAGAGAGGACAATGAGTCACACAGGATTAAATTTTTGCAGAAAACAAAATACACTGTATAATCTCTATGGATAGAAATTTCACATAAAAAGGGGAAGGCTATGGCAGTGGGGATGTACTACCAACCGCCTAGCCAGAATGAACAAATGGATGATGAAATCCTCAAAGAAATCAGGGAAGCCAACAAAAGTTACAACACAGTAAAGGTGTTGCCACTTGGTAATAGTGATCTTAGCATCATCACGTTTGATTTAATAAATGGAGGAAGGATGTACTTACTACCTTTTAACTTTCAAAAGGGAGACTATGATAAAATGAAAATAGTTAATAAAAACTCAAAGGAGCAGCTGCAAAGGTTAAAGACTTACATCAAGCATGGGTATAATTTAAAAATACTATCTTGGAATCCCAGACCAGCTGTATTCCATGCTTTAAGAAAAGTGGAAGAAGTCCAAAAAACTGCCAGCATGTTTTAAAGATGAGGTCAGAGAGGCCGGTGTAGCCAAAAAAGCATCTTTCAGGAAATGGAGAAAGGAGCCAAATGACGAAAATTGCAAACAACATAGGCACTAGCAGGTTAGATGCAAGGCATTGATAAGGCAGCTTGCTGTGGAAGCAAAAATGCATAATAAAGACTTTTTCAAGTACATTCATAGCAAAAAAACCTATGAGAGAGTCAGTTGGACCATTAGAAGATAGAGGGGTAAAAGGGGCACTAAGAGGGGACAAGGCCATAGCGGAGAGACTAAAAGAATTCTTTGCTTCAAGATGTAGGGAAGCTACCCATGACTGAAATGGTATTTAAAGGTGATGCATCGAAAGAATTGAAAGAAATATCGATAAACCGGGAGGATGTACTACAACTATTTGATAAAGAGTAGTAAATCACCTGGACTGGATGGTATACATCTGAGGGTGTTAAAAGAGCTGAAATATGAGATTGCAGACCTACTATTAGTAATCTGTGAACTATCATTAAAATCTTCTGTAATACCTGAAGATTGGTGAATGGCCAATGTAATGTGTGCCTTTGAGTCAGTCCTGACTCCTGGTGACCCAGAAGCTCCTGGGTTTTCTTGGCAGTGTCACTGGAAGTAGATTGCCAGGCCTTTCTTCTGAGGCAATGGAGGGTTAAGTGACTTGCCCAAGGCCACAAGGAGTGCTAGCAGGAATGGAACCCTGGTTGCTTGGTTACCAAGCCAGTGTTCTCACCACTAGGCTACTCCTCCACTCTGGCCAATGTAATACCAATTTTTAAAAAGGGTCCCAGAGGTGATCCAGGAAAATACAGACCGGTGAGCCTGATGTCAGTACCAGGAAAAATGGTAGAAACCATTATAAAGAACAAAATTACTGAACATGTAGATATAGTCATGGTTTAGTGGGAGAAAGCCAACATGGCTTTAGCTAAGGAAGGTCTTGTCTTAATAATCTGTTACATCATTTTGAAGGTGTGAATAAGCAGGTAGACAAAGGTGAGCCAGTTGATATAGTGTATCTGGATTTTCAGAAAGCCTTTGACAAGATCCCTCATGGGACACTCTTGGTAAAATTACAAAGTCATGAGATAGATGGCAGTGCATTATTGTGGATCAGGAACTGGTTAAAAGATAGAAAGTAGAGGGTAGGGCTAAATGGCCAATTTTCCCAATGGAGAAAGATAAATAGTGGAGTACCTCAGGGATCTTTGCTGGGTCCTCTGCTTTTTAACATATTCGTAAATGATCTGGACATAGGAATAACGAGTGAAGTAATCAAGATTGCAGATGGCACAAAATTATTCAAAGTTGTTAAAGCCCAAGAGAATTGTGAAAAATTGCAAGAGGACCTTGATAAATTGGAAGACTGGACATTCAAATGGTAGATGAAATTTAACTGGACAAGTGCAAAGTTATGCACCTAGGAAAGAACAATACAAACTTTAGTTACATGATGCAAGGTTCCACATTAGGAACCACCACCCAGGAAAAAGATTTTGGTGTCATTGTGGATTGTGGTGATAACACATCGAAACCCTTCATCCAGTGTGCAGCAGTGGCCAAGAATGCAAATAGAATGCTAGGAATCATAAGGAAAGGAATGGAGAATAAAACAAAGGATATTAGAATGCCTCTGTATTGTTCCATGGTGTGACCGCACCTTGAATATTATATGCAATTCTGGTAGCTGTATCTTAAAAAGGATATAGCAGAATTAGAAAAGGTACAGAGAAGAGCCATCAAAATGATAAAGGGGATGGAAGGATACCCTTATAAGGAAAGGCTTAAAAGGTTAGAGCTCTTCAAACTGGAAAACAGATAGCTGAGGGGAGATATGATAGAGAAGGACTGGCCCAAGGTTTTCTGCCGCCCTACACAGAATCCTCGGCTTCACCGTTCCCTACCCCACTGATACTTCCCCCCACTGACAATTCCCCCTCCCAGCTACCGCCACCCCCTCCTGCTGCTGCCATCACCATCGCCCTCCCCCCCACCCCCACCCAGCTGCTGCCAATTCCATCTAGGGAGGGAGAGGCGGGCAGCGGCTGCTTTTGGAAATACTGCCGCTGCCTGCCTCCCCCTAAAATGGAATCGGCAATAGCTAGGGGGGGGGTGGCAGCTGCCATGTGAGCGGCGGCCACTGCCACCCACCCATGCTGCTACTGCCACCCAACTGGGTTAGCTGCCCTAGGCTACCACCTAGCTTGCCCTGTGATAGAGATCTATAAATTAATGAATGGATTGCAACAGGTAAATGTAGACTGAGTTTTTTATGCCATCAAAAATTAGAAAGACTAGGGGACATACAATTATGCTACAGAGTAGCCCATTTAAGACTAATAAGAGAAAATATTTTTTCACTCAATACGTAATCAAACTCTGGAATTTGTTACCAGAGGATGTAGTAAAAGCTGTTAGTTTAGCTGGGTTTAAAAGGTTTTGGACAAGTTCCTGGAGGAAAGGTACATAAATCATTATTAAAGAGGACCCAGGAAATTCACTGCTTGCCCCAATTCAAGCATTGTGGAACCTGTGTGTCTTTTTGGGAAACTTCCAGGTACTTGTGACCTGGATTGGCCACTGTTGGAGACAGGATACTGGGCTTGATGGGCCTTGTTCTGACCCAGTATGGCATTTCTTATGTTCTTATGTTCTTAAGTTACTGGCCACATAGATAATGAAAACAATTCAGCATGAGTTCAGCAAAATCAAGTCTTCCCTGAGCAATTTATTAGATTTTTTTAAAACTTATAGACCAACAAGTAGATAATGGTCAGATGGCTGATGTGAAGCAGCATTTTAGAAAGGATATTAAAGCTCCCTCTGGAACTTCCGAATCAAAATATCTGAAATTACCTGGGAGAATCAGCAGAGAAGGTGGGCAAATGCTAATGTGTTTTTAAATCGCCCTAACTCCACCCCAAAAAATAAACATCTCCACCTACATATTAGGAAATGGGGATATGCAGAATAAAGCCCCAGACATATGCAGGGAAATGGGCGGTTTTAGAAGCGTGCACATGTGAAACATACACGACTCTGATACCGGCAACATAGACGTGTCCACGGCAGTATTTTAGAATGCACACCATATCTTTTGCCACATATATGTCCGGAACTGCCATTTCGCAAACGCAGATGTGTAACAGAACGGCAGTTCACAAAAAGGCCTATGTATTTGCCTGTATGCTTTTCTGAGGGAAAGCCGTCACAGTACAGGAGGACTCCACCCCCTTACCACTGCAGCCTATCCTTTTAATTTTATTAGAAACGTTATCAACTTCTTTACGTTTCAAAAGTACTTAGCTGACAAGGCCGTCATAAATCTTCAACAGAGGACAACCCGGACGACGTGTCACGTTTCGGGGAGTGTATTGTACCCCCCTGCTTCAGGTCCAGTCGCCACAAAATAAACAGCCTCGTTACATAAAACGCCAAAGAAGGCGGTTTTTAAAGGCACCAAACACAGCTGTGTCAATAACGGAGCCGGAACTGTAGGGAGCCCCGGTGAGAATCAGACCAGCCAATCAAAGCAGTTAAGGGAGGAACCACCGCACAGGCCCCTCCCACTGAATTGACAGCGGGAAAGTTGAAACATCATTCAAACCGAATAGTCTGCCAATCCAACTGCATGTTTAAGCCCCTGGGATGAATCGAGTCCAGCATGAAGATCCATTTTTGCTCAAGATTCTGTAGTGTTTGGATACGATTGCCACCCCGGGGGTTCTGAGGCACAAAATCTATAACACGTCAACGTAGATCCTCAAAGGAATGGGAATGAGTGAGGCAATGATCAACCAGGGGGGCCGACTGTTGTCGGGTACGGAGCCGAGAGGCATGTTCCCCCAAGCGTACCTTAAAAGAACGGGTGGTGCGACCCACATAGTTGAGACCACAAGGACAAGTGATTAAATAAACCACGTAGTCCGTGGTACAGGAAGTGTGCCAGCGTGTTGTAAAACTTCTCCCCGAACGGGAATCAATCCAAACCATACCCAAAAGAGTATTGTTGCAATATTGACACAATCCACAAGGGAAGTGACCAGGTAAAACATGAGAAGAAGGAGGACGATCTTCCAAAACTGTACTCTTAACCGATCCGATTCTCACCGGGGCTCCCTACAGTTCCGGCTCCGTTATTGACACAGCTGTGTTTGGTGCCTTTATAAACTGCCTTCTTCGGCGTTTTATGTAACGAGGCTGTTTATTTTGTGGCGACTGGACCTGAAGCGGGGGGGTACAATACACTCCCCGAAACGTGACATGTCGTCCAGATTGTCCTCTGTTGAAGATTTATGACGGCCTTGTCAGCTAAGTACTTTTTAAACGTAAAGAAGTTGATAATGTTTCTAATAAAATTAAAAGGATAGGCTGCAGTGGTAAGGGGGTGGAGTCCTCCTGTACTGTGACGGCTTTTCCGACAAAAATAATTTACACATAACGGTGGTTTTGTTGGTCATACCAGGTTCTTTTTATTGGGTTCTATTATTGACCTGGTTTGGTATACATTTTTATGGTTTTGTGCTTTTCTGAGGGGGCAAAAATTATTGGGGGATTCAGAGGTCATTCCGCTCTTCTCCCTGTCGTGCTTACTGATGTAATGAGCACTTTTCAAATGTCTGTTCGTGCCTGGGAACAGATATAGATGTGTCTAGCAGCAGTCATAAATGTTGGCACTGCTCTAAAATCGAGTGTACATGTGGATCTTTTTTAGACCACCCTAGATACACTTCTACCATGTTCCCAGGAGTCATAGGCATGCTCTCGCTGTACATGTGTAAATTCAGGCCTTTCTAAAAAAGGCTTTTGGGCTGTGAATGTGCTTAGTACACCTGAATGGGCATTTTCAGACATGCCCACGAATTGAGTTTCTAAAATTATCCCAGAAGGCAATTGACAAAGTCCCTCTTGAGAAACTCCTTAGGAAATTTGGTGAACAGGTCCACATATCAAAGCGCACACTAAGAGGTACTTCTTTTCAGAAGAGGTGAAGGGGCCATCACCTGTGATGTCACTAGTGGCAGGTACAAAGAGCTCTGCTATGTTCTCACTAATGAGCAAATATATTATGAGGCAGAGTAACAAATGGCATGATATACAAAGGATTTATGCTCCTAACTTTGAGAGTTATGCTTCTAAATTGGTCTCTTTAAATATTTACTAGGGCTGAGTGCCTAAATTTATACTCACATTTTCACTTAACTTCTAAATTTAGGAACAGAAAAACAGGATGGCACCAGGGGTGGATTTAGCGCATAGAAAAAGTTAGGAACTTAGTACTGATTTTCAGTACTAAACTTATAAATTAGACTCGGAAATCCAGGCAAATGAATGGTAGATTTAAATTTATGGGGTCAGTTTTCAAAAGGTTGGATACTAAAATACCATAGTGGTCAGTTTTGGTGTTTGTTCAGTAGCAGTATCAGGAAGATCTGGATAACATGAGGAGGTATCTAGCAGCTTGAAGAATGATCGAGAGCTAATGATAAAATATGCAAGGTCATGTATTTGGACCATAAAACTCCAAGGGAGCAATACAGCACAGAGAGAAAGTACTTCAGTGCACAAAAGAAGGGTGAGACCCTTGATGTGATTGTATCAGATGATCTCAAAGTGACCAAACAGAAAAGGTGATGGCAAAATCCAGAAGGATGCTTGGGTACATAGGGAGAGGAATGACCAGCAGGCAAAAGGAGGTGATAGTGCCTCTGTGTAAGTCTCTAACGAGACCTCATCTGGAGTATTGTGTGCAGTTCTGGAGACCTCACCTTCAAAAGGATATAAACTTGGTTCAAAAGGCAGCTATTAAAATGATCAATGGTCTTCATCACAAAGCATATGGGGATAGACTTAAAGATCTCAGTATGTATACTTAGAGGAAAGGCGAGAGAGGGAAGATACATTAGAGGCATTTAAATACCTCCATGGTATAAATGCACAGAAGCTGGTCCAGTTGAAAGGAAGCTCTGGAATGAGGTGGGGGGATCATAGGTTGAAAATGAAAGGGGATAGACTCAGGAGTAATCTGATGAAATATTTCTGCGCCAAAAGGTTGATGGAAGCTTGTAACAGCCTCCCAATGGAGATGGTAGAGAGGAGTACTGTATCTGAATTCAAGAAAGCATGGGAGAAATATAGAGGATCTCTGAGAGAGAGGAAGGGATTATAGTAGCACTTATTAGTTCTCATGGATAGGCAGACTGGAGAGGCCATATGGTCTTTATCTGCCATTGTTTTCTATGTCTCTATATTGAAAAAAGAAGAAAGGGATTAAAAAAAATTAGAGCAACAAAAGTAACTCATAGGGCTGGTACAAAATATTGGATGCCCTAGGCAATTCTTCAGTCTTTTCTTCCCCCCCCCCCCACCCCCCATTTTTTATAATTAAACTCTACATTCAAAGTTATCACAATACTACCCATTCTCCAATAATCCTGTAAAAATGGACATCATAGTAACTTTGCCTTGTCTGTATGCATGTGTCCACTCACCCTGCAAGTAGAACAATGTGTTGATGGCTCTTCGAGTTTGTTTAGCTTTCAGGATCTATAGTTTTGCTTTGACTGCTGCTGCTCTTTGCTGACCCTCAGAGGCTGCCACCCTAGGTGACCACCTGGTCTTGCCTGGTGGTGAAGCCGGCCCTGGATAGAACTGAAGTGTACCCGAGCAGCCTTGTTCAAAAACTAGAGATGTATTCTTTCACATCATAGTTTTTGCCTTGTGTGGGTTAATGCATTTTGTTTCATGGACTTTGTTAAAGTTTTTATGACAACTATCTCAAAAAGGAGATGTCACTCTCTGTGTCTACTCAGTCTCCTAGTGAGATAAGTAGTAAACTGGATTTTTATGGTACAAGAGAAAATCATTGCGTAACCTTTAATTATTTCTCTACATTTGGAATTTGCGAGCTCTTGAGTTCTCAGCAGGTTATGTTTCAACGCTGCAATCTTCACAGCTCCCCACTCTGGGTTGCTTTCTTTCGTCTCTTGAAATGTCCTTTCTCATGCCTATTTCTGTTTCATATCTCTCTGAGTATGTGCTCATAATTGACAGGGTTTTTCAGTGTGTAGCTCTATCATTTGTGCCTTTTAGAAATTACTCAAAGTAGCAGAATCTTTCAGGACTATTACAGGACACAATACTGACATTCCATTTTGAAGTGCTCCGTATGGAATATCACTGCAGATCTGCCAACACTCAGATCGTGAAACATGGGGACAGAGTTAATTTGGGACGTTCTGACATAGCACGCATTTTGTTGCTAGTCTAAGATAAAGTTGTGTTTACGTATTACAGTTCTTAACTGTCTGGTGCCTCTACATTATTTCCTATAGTGACATATCCAATGATGGTACATAAAGACCAAAATGGCCACCAGCCTGTCTAGTAAAATGTTTAGGGCTCTAACCACCTGTGAAGGTTGCCCTATGTGCTCTGTCTAAGATTCTATTGGTTGTAAATCCAACTTTGCTTTTCCACTGAACAGACTGACTTCACCTGTAGCATGGGTTTGGTATTATGGTCATATCAGTAACTTGCATTTTAGAAAGCTGTCCTTTAAGGCCTTGACTTTGAAAAACCAGCACCTCAGAAATGGAAGAATATCCTGCAATGCTCTGCAATATTTACAGTACTAAACAAAAAGACGAAATCAATTTTGTTCTTCCTACATTCGTTCTCTGAAAAGAATTAAATTAGTATGGACAATGGGGGCTGCTTTCTTGTACCAGGCTCCTGTTCACCGCTATGCATTACCTCCTGACATTTGGATGGAAAGTTCTTATGAGAAATATAAGAAGCTTGCCAAAATATGGCTCTTTCAGTGTTCTTTTGTTGATAATCTAGACTCCTCAACCTAAATGCCAAACCTTTAGGTTACTATCCTCTTAGCCTACAGGATTCTGGTGCCAGTATAGAGTTAGGAGGGCTACGTGCTGCTTCGGTGCATAGCCCTCCCCGCCGACCTCTATTCCCGGATATTCAATGCCAGGGTCTTCTGTGGCCCCACCATTGAATATCTAGGATTGCCACACTGCTTCTCAGCCGCAGTCAATAACCAGGCAGCAGCGATATTGCATGCTGCCCAGTTAGCTCCTGCAGCTTAAATATAAGGGAGGGTTTTCCTCTTTTAAGAGCTGGTCACTAACCAGGCAGCTTGCAATATCGCTGCTGCCTAGTTATGGATTGTCGCTGCCTCCGCTCCTCCCTGGAACGCCCCCGGCACGCCCTGATGCTAAATGGTTAGCCTCGGTGCGTGTAAGGGAGAAGAGAGGGATTATTCAGTGCTACTAACTGTGCTAGTGCCGTTGAATGTCCCCGATACTGACAATTACAGGGCTGTGAACCGTGTAAAAGCCTTTTGAATATCGGGCCCTATGACTTTAGAGAAATTTTACCTTTGTGTTTTCCTTGCTTTATCACTTGTCTTTAAGATTTTCATTGTTGTTATACTCACACACATACCCCTAATGTTACTGATTCTTATTCCAAAAATCGAACCTATTTTGTCCTGTGTTGTATTCCTGTTAAAATGAAATTTTTATGACTGTGAACTGCCATGATGTCTGTTCTTGATTGCTCGAATGGTAGTATAGCAAATGCTTGTACACAAATAAATAAATGAATACATTTGTTTGACAACATGAACTTCGCATAATAGACTCAAAGTGAAAATGCGATATGAAGTGCTGGACTTACCTTTTCAAAGTTTAAAGTGCACAATGTAACCACTAGGCAAAAAATGACAGCCATCAGGGCAAGTAGAGATGTAAGCACATGTATTTTAACTTAAAGGTAGGCAGAGTGTTCCTCATAAAGTGGTCAGCATCTATTATTATAAGAAGTGTGCTATTATAAAATATCTTGCTCTTCTGTCCCTGATTTAGCTCTCGTGGAGCCATTGTCTGCTATCTAAAAATAAATTCCTGCTCACGTTGGAATAACACGTTGAAAAAATGACTGTCTCATTTTGATCCAACTTCTATCTCAGGAAACGTTAAATCTTCAGTCATATGTGCTGCCTTAACCAAATGCAACCCCAAAGGAGCTGTTTCCTTCTTTTTACAATAGCAAAGCAGTGCTCAATAATATGGGTTTTTATCGTCTGCATTGTTTTTCTAATATAGATCTTCTGATAAGGACACACTATAGCATATATGACTCCTGTCACAGTCTGTATATGGTTTCAATATATATTGAAATGTTAAGTCTGGATGAATACAAATTTGGATTTCTAAGGCATGACAACAAAGAACAAAGTCGTTACTCATTGAAAGTGGTTATGGCAAACCTGATTTCACCAAATATATTTGTAGGGGGGGTGATATTCCGCAGTGATGGCTAGTTACTGCTGCTGAACATTACATCTAGATATTCAATGCTGGGCCATAACTGCCCCATCATTGAATATCTGGGATGCCCTGATTGGAAGGAAGCTAACAGGGTAGCGGAAATATTTTAGGGGGGGGAATAGTGCATTTTGAGGACAATAGCAAAAATGTGACAGGATAGCAAATCATGTCTGGAAGCAGCATGTAGTGTGGCCCTAGCGGCAATACAGCAGGGCAATGAAGCAAGAGAGTTTTGGGGTTATATTGGACTCGGATTTATCTTTTCAGGCATATCTGCCATCTGATAAAGGTTTTGCTTTTTAAATTACGAATGTTAGGACAAGTGAAGAGTTTGCTTCCTGCATCGTATTTGCGTACAGTGGTTTAAAGTTTGATTTTAAGCAGACTGGATTAGCGCAACTCCCTTCTCCTTGGCTTGCCAGCATATAAATTAAGGACATTGCAAGTAATCCAAAATGCAGCAGCTCAATTACTTGTGTGTTGCTTGAGATCAGTTCATGTTATTGGCTGCCAGTACTGCAAAGGATCTAGTATAATGTTTTCTTGTTGTTTTATAAGATTCTGCATGGAGCTTTGAGTTATTATCTGTCCTCTGTGGTTGAAATATACTCACCTGTACGATGACTTCAGTCTCGGGGTTCAATGGGATGAAGGACTCCTGCATTAGCCTCTGTCCATTATGAATAACTCAGGCAACAACTTTTCGCCTTTGCCGACTCTATGCATTGGAATCAGCTTCCTGGCTATATGCGTACAGAAGTCAAGTTAATGAATTTTCAGAAGTACATCAAGACTCACTTGATTTTGGAAGCCTTTTGACTTAGAGGCCAATTCTATTTTGGTCATACAGCCCCTGTGCAATCCCTTAAAATCAGAGCGTACAGCAGTAGCACCTGATTCTGATCCCGTGGGGGCTAGATGTGCCTGCAGGATCAGAATTGAGTCTACTGGCCTGGACGTACAGGCCGGACCCCAATTGTGATGGACCTCTTGCCCAGCAGTTCCCCAGCTAATTCAGCCAGGCTCCTGAATGGAGCCGCAGTGTGTGATAAGGAAGCTTATCATAGTTCAGGAAGGAGCTATAAAAGAGGTGAATTGGCACTGAACAAGCAACCTGTCTTTGCTGGTAGAAATACTAAAGCAGAATGTTTTCGTAAAAGACTACCAGTCCCAGAATGCACCAGGTTTCAAACAGCCTCTAGAGGAGCTGAAGTGGGGAAACGTGTGTTCAATCAGGAGAACTATGAGGTAATCCCCAATCCCTCATCTCCAAGGGCAGGGCTTGATTCAGCACAGCTGAGCTGTGCTAGGGTGGAGTATCCCTCTAAACAAGTTAAAAGTAAAACATATTCTACACAGAATCAGTTGAGGAACTCAGAGCTCAAGGACAGAGAGAGGAAGCAGCAGCATCAACGTGGAAGGAAGAAGAGGAAAACATCTTGGAGGTCTAAAGAAGGAGCCCATAGCAGTACATGTGTTGGGAGTCATTCCAGAGGCAAGCATACTCCATTGGACTGGAGGAAGCCAGAGGAGTGGGGTTACAGAGCCAGGAATTCCCAGACGGCACCTGTGAGGGAGACGGCTGCATTTGGAAGGGGAAGTTCCCATCAGCCCCTGCGGGCTTAACAGAGCCGCGAAAGGGAAACTAGTCCTTTCACGCTCTGAAAGCCGGCGCGTTTGACTGAAGCTGCGAAGACAGAGGTGATAAAGGGGAGGGCAGGCTCTGCTGGGCAGGGGAGGCCCCGCAGCACACTCGATTCTGCCGCGGCGGCCCCGGCAGCCGGAGAAGACAGCTTCATTTTTTAAAAAAAATTTCCCTGGGCTAGGCTGGGCTGTGCTGGGGGGGATTAGGAGTGGTGATGGGCTGGGGGGGGTAGGTGTGGTGATGGGCTATGGGGGGGCTGGGGGGGCTAGGAGTGGTGATGGGCTATGGGGGGGTTAGGAGTGGTGATGGGCTATGGGGGGGCTGGGGGGCTAGGATTGGTGATGGGCTATGGGGGGCTGGGGGGGCTAGGAGTGGTGATGGGCTATGGGGGGGCTGGGGGGGGAGCTAGGAGTGGTGATGGGCTATGGGGGGCTGGGGGGGCTAGGAGTGGTGATGGGCTATGGGGGGGGCTGGGGGGGGCTAGGAGTGGTGATGGGCTATGGGGGGCTGGGGGGGGTTAGGCGTGGTGATGGGCTATGGGGGAGCTAAGTCTGTATATGGGCTGATGGGATTAGGACTGAAAGTGGGTTGATGGGGAGGTTAGGACTGGTAATGGGCTATGGGGGGCTTAAACTAAAAATTGGGTGATGGGGGATTAGGACTGGAAATGGGCTGGTGGGATTAGGACTCGGCGTGGGCTGATGGGGAGGTTCGCACTGGTCCTGGGGACCGGGGGGCCATAAACTGAAAATTGGTGATGGGGATTAGGACTGGAAATGGGCTGGTGGGATTAGGACTGGGAGTGGGCTATGGGGGGCTAGGACTGGTAATGGGTTGGGGGGGTTGCTAGGACTGGAAATGGGCTGGGGGGATTA
Source organism: Ichthyophis bannanicus (assembly GCA_033557465.1). Lineage (NCBI taxonomy): Eukaryota > Metazoa > Chordata > Amphibia > Gymnophiona > Ichthyophiidae > Ichthyophis > Ichthyophis bannanicus. The sequence goes on from CM066033.1 coordinate 1,258,615,477, forward strand.
AGACTGGAGGTGGGCTGATGGGGTTAGGACTGGTAATGGGCTGTGGGCTGTTGGGGGGGGTTAGGACTGGTAATGGGCTATGGGGGGCTAGGACTGGTAATGGGCTATGGGGGGGCTAGGACTGGAAATGGGTTGATGGGGGGGTTAACACTGGAGGTGGGCTGATGGGGTTAGGACTGGTAATTGGCTGTGGGCTGTTGGGGGGGGTTAGGACTGGTAATGGGCTATGGGGGGGCTAGGACTGGTAATGGGCTATGGGGGGCTAGGACTGGAAATGGGCTGATGGGGGGGTTAACACTTGAGGTGGGCTGATGGGGTTAGGACTGGTAATGGGCTGTGGGCTGATGGGGGGTAAGGACTGGTAATGGGCTCGGGGGGGGTTAGGACTGATAATGGGCTATGGGGGGGCTAGGACAGGAAATGGGCTGATGGGGAGGGGTTAGGACTTGAGGTGGGCTGATGGGGTTAGGACTGGTAATGGGCTGTGGGCTGATGGGGGGGTTAGGACTGGCAAAGGGCTATGGGGGGCTGACTGGAAATGGGCTGATGGGGGGTTAGGACTGGAAGTGGGCTGATGGGGGGTTAGGACTGGAAGTGGGTTGATGTGGGGGGCTAGGACTGTTATTGGTTTGGGGGTTGCTAGGACTGGAAATGGGCTGATGGGGGGCTAGGATTGGAAATGGGCTGATGCAGGGACTAGAAGGGAATGGATGCTGGGTGAGGCTGGAACTAGAAGGGAGCTGATGTTGGGGGAGGATTAGAATGGGATGGGGCTGGGAGAGTAAAATGGAGAGGGGGAAAATATTTTGTGTGGGAGGGATAAAAAATCTACACTTAGCCGGGTATTGGGAGAGTAAGTGTGGATTGAGGATGGAGGGGTAAAATTTGAGTGGATGAAATAGGAATGAGGAAAGAGCAAAAGGAGAAAGATTAGTATGTTAAAGCAGATGTAGAGAGAGAGAATGGAAAAAAAACTAGAAGTGAGAAGAAAGGACAAATGGACAGCAGATGATGGAGAGTTAGCAGAAAACATGAAGAAACCAGAAGAAAGTGGCTGGAGCAATTGCAACTGAAAAAAAATGCACAAAAGGTAGAAAGATATCTCGTTATTTTGAATTTATTAACTGGAATATGAAAGCTCTGGGAAATGTGCATCATTAACGTCTGCTCTTTGTTTGGTACAAGAGGAAATTAATTTATAGTTTTATTTCTACAGTGTTGTTGTACATTCCAAGTTTGGCTTTTGGGGTTCCCAGTTTAATTATTGCCTTTCTGTTTCTAAATTGTGATTCCTTGTTTGGTGATGGTCTATGTTCTGCATGTGTAACTGAGCTGAGGTATTCTGTTTATGTAATTCCTATTTGACATTGCCACTTGTTCTCTTTCCCCAGTAGGTCATGCATTGTTGTTCTCTGAAATGTATTGGTTTAATATTTGCAGTGTTGCCTTTTGATAGGTAGGGTATGGTGCTTTGTGAGTCCTGGTAGTGCTGTTAGGATACGGCGGGTTTGCTATTGGTTCTAAATGGGCAGTGTTTGTAGTAGTTCCTAATGTGCCTGGCGGTTGGCACTGGATTATAGTAATGTAGAAATCTTTTAGTCTGTCTTTATCCATACACACACTAACTTTTAGTAAACATGTCTCTTAATGAATGTTAGCATTATGCAAATATTTATGTAAATAAGGCCACTTATGCAAATGAGGCCCCGCACCGAGTCTCCGCACATGGCCCCGCACCCCCCCTTGGGCCGCCCCTGTCCCTGGGCCATACCATTGAGGAATGTTTCTGCAAAAACAATAGCTTTAGAGCTAGTCAAATTGTTTTGCGAAGTGGGATTCCCAAGAGAGGTATTGACTGACCGAGGGTCCAATTTTGTATCCAAATATTTGGCCCAGGTCTGGGATGCCTTTGGCATTCATCACGTGAAAACCTCAGCCTACCATCCACAATCAAACGGTTTGGTGGAGAGATTCAACCAAACTCTCAAACAAATGTTGAGAAGGGGGTTAGCAGGAGAGGTAAAAGAATGGGATATGTTATTGCCCTTTGCCTTATATGCCTGCAGGGAAAGAATTCAGGTGTCCCTAGGTGTAACTCCATATGAATTGATGTATGGTAGGGCTCCACGGGGTTTGTTAGATATTTTGAGGGAACAATGGATTGATCCTGAACCAGAAAATCAGGAGGTGCCACAGTTTCTACGTGACTTGAGAGCACGTTTAAAAAGGACCTCGCAGGTTGCTGAGAAAAACCTGCAAGACAGTCAAGTGCACCAGAAAGGGTGGTATGATAGGAAGGCCAAAAGCCGCCAATTAAGTATTGGTGAAAAGGTTTTGGTTCAAGTAGCAGGTACAGCCCCAAAATTTGAAGTACAATGGAAAGGGCCATGGAAGGTTGTTAGACAAGTGAGCCCAGTATCTTATGTGGTAGAAAATGCAAGAGGTCCTAGACAGACCTACCATATTAATGTACTTAAGTCTTGGAAGGAGAGGCCTGTAAATAATAATGACCCTGAAGCCAGCCAAGAAGTAGGTGAGCGCCAAAAAGATAATATTCTCGTAGGTATTACAGACTGTAGGAAAGAAGTTTCACCAGTTGCACCAGTCCGTAATAACTTAAGCAGGGGGGTATGTGATAAGGAAGCTTATCATAGTTCAGGAAGGAGCTATAAAAGAGGTGAATTGGCACTGAACAAGCAACCTGTCTTTGCTGGTAGAAATACTAAAGCAGAATGTTTTCGTAAAAGACTACCAGTCCCAGAATGCACCAGGTTTCAAACAGCCTCTAGAGGAGCTGAAGTGGGGAAACGTGTGTTCAATCAGGAGAGCTATGAGGTAATCCCCAATCACTCATCTCCAAGGGCAGGGCTTGATTCAGCACAGCTGAGCTGTGCTAGGGTGGAGTATCCCTCTAAACAAGTTAAAAGTAAAACATATTCTACACAGAATCAGTTGAGGAACTCAGAGCTCAAGGACAGAGAGAGGAAGCAGCAGCATCAACGTGGAAGGAAGAAGAGGAAAACATCTTGGAGGTCTAAAGAAGGAGCCCATAGCAGTACGTGTGTTGGAAGTCATTCAAGAGGCAAGCATACTCCATTGGACTGGAGGAAGCCAGAGGAGTGGGGTTACAGAGCCAGGAATTCCCGGACGGCACCTGTGAGGGAGACGGCTGCATTTGGAAGGGGCCCTAAGACCAGTGCAAGAAGGTATGTGAAGAGAGACCCAGTGTCCAGGGATCTTGATTGGAAGGCTGGACATAAAAGCTGGACTACTTATTGGCCAGGATATCTGGAGAGGAAACCTAACAGTAAAGGAAGCTCAGGTATGAACTCTGATCTATGTCCTAGCTCTTCATCTGGAAGACAGCAGGAAAACAGATATTATCCTGAGAGTGCTTCATTAAGAAATTCCTCTGAGCCAGACCATGATATTGATTCTATGATAGTTGAAGAAGAAGGAGATATTTTAAATGATCAGAATGAATACATGGATTGCTCTCTGTCTAGGCTACTGTGGTAAAATACTTTCACAAATACAACAACCATCAAAAGGAAATATAACTTGTTCTTTTATCTACCCAGAAAAGTTTACAAGAAAGCTTTAGGGTAGGATTTGAGCCACGTAGAGAAAGTGAACCAGCAAAGGGGTTTGCAGCTGGCTAATTATTGGTAATTAAGCCATGCACAGTTGCACGTGAGCTCTGAAAGGAAACTACTGTTTGTGTGTGAAAATACAAGAAGGTTATCCTTGAAAAAGAACAGTTTTTGGTTACTTTTTGGGTTTTGTTTTTGCTTTTGGAGCACTACAAAAAAGGTATTAGCAGGAGCCCTCAGAAAGACCTTTCTGTTTCCCATCAAGGTTTTTATTGTTTGATTGATTGCTTAAGAAGCTCAGTTGCTTATATCATGATTTGTTTTTCCTAAGTACAATACTGAAAGCAAGTGTCCTTTTGTGTTACCAAGTAAATCTGTGTGGGAGAATTAACCCCAAGAATAAAGTATATTTTTCTTTGCTTACACTCGAGCAACACAACTCATTATTTTGTGAACGGCTGATTCTGGTATGAATGGACTACATTCCCCACAATCCTTTGCAAGTCATAATAGTATTTTGCCTTTGCCAAGACTGTGGACATTCACGCCCAGCGCCCCCGTTTACAAGTGTCATGACATCCCATTACCATGGCAGCATGGCTTTATTCAGGATCCGTGACTACCGACCGCAAGACCCAACTTCCTTTCCCCAAAGCCTGAGCCCCCAATCTGACCTCCCATGGCCAGGGTCGAGCTGCGGGGATCCCTCTGTGCCCCCTAACCTCAACTCTGCCCCCCAGCTCTGCTATCCCCTGACATCCAGGGGGACTTATTCCAGCTCCAAGTTGGAATTTATTTGCATTTATTTGTATTTATTTTATTGCTTTTATATACCACGCTCTTTAAAATCAGTGAGGTTTACAGATAACATTTTTGTACAGAACAGGAGGCCTGTTATGTACAGTACTTACACTGAACGGGTGATACAACTTGGATTTCAAACTGGGGAAACTATCTACAGCTATCTACAACTATCTGTGATAGTCCCCCATCTATGTGGCCAACCCCGGATGTACAGGGCTGACCTCAGAATCGGCTCTGTACATCTGGGGTCACGGCTCGCTCATGCTCCACCCTTGTTCCACCTCCAGACCACCCCCTCCCACCCCTGTCTAAGGCTCCCCGTATAACATCACTGTTCATACAGGGAGCCTTTGGACTAGGAGCAACAGGGGGATGAATAGTGGGGATGTATGTCCAGGCAGGCTTTACATCCCCGCTATTCATGGCGCAGAATGACCCCCTTAGGGTTTATCTTTGAACTTAACACTTCTGACTGACCTTTTGGTTATGCTGTTTGACCTTTTGGTCATTTTATTTGTTTTAATTGTGGTCTTGCATTGGTTGTTGCTTTAAACTGCCTAATTTTAGGTGGTATAAAACTTTTGTAACCATTAAGAGAGTACAGAGGCAGAGCAGACAGTGAAACAGGTGCAGCAGGTAGAGTGACAGTAGCAACAATATAGCTGAGTAATTGATTGTACGAGCAGGCCAGGCACCTACAGGGTAGGCAGTGACAGAAGTGGCATCAGTGACAGAGGCAGGAGCAGCCAAGAGGTCCAGTGTCACCATTTGGAATCTGGGCCGGCGCTGGTGCAGGAGTAACGAGGGATTTATCCTGCCTCTCCATTAACCCACTAGGGACATTTCCGGAAAGTGTTAGGGGGTATGGGGGGTCTGGTGCCTCATTGGGAGGGTTGGAGGGGGTCCACACTTCATTGGGGGATTGGAGTAGCAGTGACTGCCTGCTAGCAGCATGGATGCACTTCACTCTTGAGGGGGCGTTATGTGTACCCACACTATCAGCAACTCTGAGAGATTAATGAAATCACTCTGAAACAAAAATTTAAAAAAAAATTAAAGAACCTGCTAGCCACACGGGAACTGAAAAAAAAAACAATTTTGCATTCACACCTCTACTGATTTCTGGATTAGGGGTGTAATTTTATAACAGGGCACCTAGTTTAAGGCAGCCAAATTGCACTTATTTTCAGCTTTATTTATAAAGAAAAACAGGCAGGGGCAGCTCTATAATGAGGCCAAGTGAGGCGGTAGCCTCAGGCGGCAACTTTTTGGGGGTGGCAAAATTGCCCCCAAAAAGACCGCCTTACTTGGCCTTCAAAATAAAAATAATAAAAAATCCTCCAGCTTAAGAAGCAGCTGCCACTGCTGCTCCAGTGATGGCAGCGGCAGAATGAAGAGCCCCATGGCTGCCCACCTCCCCAGAGAGCTGTGCCTGTTTCTCCTCCTCACCGGCTCAACCTTTGCAGAGCATCAGTGAAGGGAGAGTTTTTCCCTTAATAATGACTCTCTTAAAGCTGAGCCCATGGCGCTGATGGGAAACAGGATCCAGGATCCAGATGGTAGAATAGGACTGGAAGGGAGCGGATACTGAGAGGGTCTGCAAGGGGAAGGAGGGACAGGAAGGGAGCTAACATGGGGGATGGAGTGGGCTGGAAAGGAGCTGACACATGGGATATACTGAAGGGGGACTGGAAGGGGGCTGACACTTGGGGATGGGAGTGGTAAGTGGCTGGGTAATGGGCAGGAGGCTGGAAGGGAACTGACATGTGAATGGCACTGGAAGGGAGATGGACAGAGGGTAGGGCGGCTGGAAGGGAGCTGACTGGGGGGTGGCACTGAGAGTGGACCTGAGCTGACACCTGGGATGGTATTTGGACTAGAAGGGGCTGGACAGTTGGGAAGGAGGGGGACTGGAAGGGAATGGACACCAGTGGCAATTGTGGGAATGCAAGGTGGTTGACATTGGAAGGTACTGGGAGGAGAGGACTGGAAAGGGGGCTGATACTGGGGAAGGTTACTGAAACTGGAAATGGGCTGATGGAAGGAAGTGAAGAAAACAAAAGAAGAGATAAGAAATGGCAGATGGACCATGGACCATAGACCACAGAAAGAGAGCTAAGAGAAGACAGGAATGCAGAAGCCTCAGATCGGGACCAGCATGATCAGAGAATAAAATGGTCAGGCAACAAAGGTAGAAAAAATAATTTTATTTAATTTTGGTGATTGGACTTTATACTATTTTTATATTTTACACAGTATTGGGGAACTGCATCTCTTATTTATCTGATGTTGCACTGCATGTGGACTCCGGCTTCTTGGGGTTTCAGTTTAAATTTTGCCTACATATTTTTATTTTTAATTTAGATTGTGGTTACTTATTCTGTACTTGGTGAGGGTCGATGCTGTGCATGTGTGACTGAGGTCAGGTGTTCTGTTAATATGGAGTTTGTATATAAAGATCTATACTATACTGTAGTAATTTGACTTGTTCAGCTTTTCAAATAGATGTATGGATGTTCCAGGGCCCACTGTAGTATTTACAGTGACGCTTTTTTTTGGATGGGCTCCTTATGTGAGTTTTGGAAGTTTGTGCTGATATGGTATGGTATGGTAGGTTTGCTCTTTGTTGTAGGGGGTTTTATTAGTTCACAATATGCCTGGTACTGGAGAATAGTGGTTGTTGTTGTTAGTGAGATGATCAGAATCAGATTTTTTTTTTAAATATTGAGTTCTGTGGGTGAATGTCCTGGTTCTGCTCTGCACCTACTCTGGATGCAAAATATATGTTGAAAAAGAAAAAGAAAGAACCATAACGCAGTTTATAATGAGTTATAATTTAGTTTTATAAACTGTGCTGTTGGTTTTTGTTGTCTTTTAGTTCCTTGGTGTGCAAACAGGACCATACTTAGCCCTGTGCAAGCGATGCAGCCGCACAGGGCGGAAAGGCTTGGGAGGCGCATTTCGGCTGTCTGCTGTTGCCCTGCCGCCGCTGGCAGGACAATAGCAAGCAGCCAAAATGCGCCCCCAAGCTTTCTCGCAGCACTTTAAGCTGGTCTGGTCCCTCCCTCCTCCGATGCGATGCCAGAGTAGGGAGGGACAGATCTGCTTAAATTGCCAGCGCCTTTCAGATCGGGCGCATGCCCCCCCTCCTCCTCCTCCACATACCTCCATCCAGAGCTGCCTGCTCTTTCCCTGCTGCCGGCGCTGCCGTGAAAAAAACAGAGGGTGGCAGCAGCAGGGAAAGAGCAGGCACAGGCACAGGCACAGGGCGAGATTGCAGCTCGATACGGCCCTGTGAGCAAACATCTTCCATTTCCTCCATATAATCTAATCAGCTTTTTGGTTTGGTTCAGTCTCTGATTAGATTTTTGACAAAGCCCTGCCCCTCTCTAAGGTGGGAGGCGGGCGCCATCTCATTCTTCGCCTCAGGCAGCAGATTGCCTTGAGCCACCCCTGAAAACAGGTGCCTATTTTCATTTATCAAATACTAGCATAAGTAGCTGGAAATAAACCTTACTTTAAGGCAGGATCATCTACAACAGCCCTAGAGCTGGTATAAATGACCACACCAACATTTCTGCAAGTAAGCGCATAACTTAGTCTTTTCAATGCATGTACTTGCACACTCCACCTACACTCCATCGAAACTCCATCCCTATGCATAACCACAATGAAAACACACGTCATGAAATGAACTCATGCACTTTTATGCTAGTGTGATTTTATAAGAAGCCATTTAGACTGCCATTTATGTGTGTGTAAATGACTAAAACCCCATTTAGGTGACTACTTCCACATGTAAAAGTATGTGCAATTCTATAAAATTACTCCCTAGGAGTCAAAACGCAGGAAAAAGATCTTGGTGTTATTGTGGGCAATAGATTGAAACCTTCTGCCTAGTGAGCAGCTGCAGTCAAAAAGCAAGCTGACTATTAAGAATGGAATGTGTGCCTTTGAGTCAGTCCTGACTCCTGGTGACCCAGAAGCTCCTGGGTTTTCTTGGCAGTGTCACTGGAAGTAGATTGCCAGGCCTTTCTTCTGAGGCAATGGAGGGTTAAGTGACTTGCCCAAGGTTGCAAGGAGTGCTAGTGGGAATTGAACCCTGGTTGCTTGGTTACCAAGCCAGTGCTCTAACCACTAGGCTACTCCTCCACTCCAAGGATGGCATACAGAATAGAACAATATTATAATGTTCAGGTATTGCTGCACGATGTGACAGCACCTTGAGTACTGTGTTTAAGTGTCATCACCACTTCTCGAAAAGATATAGCAGAATTAGAAATGATACGCAGAAAGCTGACCAAAATGATTAAGGGAATGAAATGACTCTCTATGAGGAAAGGATAAAATGGTTAGGCCTCTATAGCTGGGAAAAGAGACGGCTGAGGGAAGATAGGATTGGAGGTCTATAAATCCTGAGTGAAGTGGAAATGGGAAACACATATCATTTGTTTCCTTTTTAAAAAGCTTGAAGACAAGGAGATACACCATAAAGTGTGGTAAAAGCACTTAGAGCAACTGGATTTATAAAATGCTTGGACAAGTTCCTCGAGGAAAAGTCTATAAACCAATAAGGTAGACCTGGGAAAAGCCACTGCTTATCTATAAGGGCAAGTAGTATGGAACCTACTTTTTGGGATCTTGCCAGGTACTTGGCCATTACTGGAAACAGGATACTGCGTTTGATAGACAGTTGGTCTTACTTAGTATGGAATTTCATATGTTCTTACAGTAAGTTCTTATCAGTTTATATACTATTGGTAGGGATTTTTTCCAGCTGAATCAGACATGCATTTATTGTGCAGCTGAGGAATTCCCAGCGTGGAAGAGGCACCAAAACAGATCGAAGTATCCAATGCAGGCCAGGGAGGGGTGAGAATGTACAAGGGAAGTGATATTTTTTTGGTATCTATCTAATAACACCCTGGACCTCCTGGCAAAGTCCTTACTCCTCTCATTCCCCAGTCAAGCTCCCCCACCTTCCTAAAACCTCCTGGGATCTACCAAGGGTTCCCTGGTATCTAGGAAATGGGGCAAGAGCAATCCCTAGTCACTTCTGTCCCATCAGATGCTGTGTTCAAAATGGTACCTCCTGACTTCTCACAATAGTCTTGAGGTACTGCCACTAGGGGGTATGTTTACTAAAACCCCGGTAGAGTGCGGGCCGCGGTAGAGTGCGGATGCCATATAAGGAGTGGGCGTTCCGTCCTGAAAAAGAAAAGCTGGAATTTAAATATGCACTAAGGTGCGCGGCGCCCTTGTGCGCCTCGCACCTTAGTGCATCAGATGGCTGCACGGGAGGCATATGTGGTACGCTGATGGGCAAGCCAAAGAGCAGAGCCACAGCACAATGGTTAAGGCACCTACCAATGGGGCAGAGATCAGGGGTTTGATCCCCACAGAGCCCAATAAAGACAGCTGGCTGAGGCGTTAATTTAGAAGGCATTGAAATAATGGGCAGCATAAGGCAGCACGCTAATGTTTTTGGAGGCATATGCATAAGGCAGCAAGCTGATGTATTTGGCAGCATTTTAATATTGGGTGGCATAAGGCGGCGCGCTGATGTGCAATCACAGGAACAGAACCACAGCACAATGGTTAAGACACTAACCAATGGTGCAGGGATCAGGGGTTCAATCCCCCACAGTGCCCAGTGAACAAGGCTGGCTGAGGCATAACATATTATGGGGAAGATTGATTTAGGAGGCATTTTAGTCATATTTTAATTACCACTACTAGCAAACGCACTCCCAAAGCGTGTTAACATCAGGTGCCCTATAAGGCACATTTTAAAGTGCACTGTCAGCCAAGGCACCCTAGAATGTTGCTTATAGGGCGCTTTAGAGGGTGCCGTATGAGGTACCGCAAGGTCAGAGTACTGTTTTTAATGGCAGCACTGTGCAGTTTAAGGAATGAAAAGCATACGTAGGTGCGCTGACAGGCAAGGAGGAGCAGAAGTGGAGCACAATGGTTAAGGCACTGACTGCTGATATAGGGGTCATGAGTTTGCTCCCCAGTGTGCCTAATACGTAAGGCTGGCTGTGGCATCAGCTTTGCATTGTACATATTTTGTCCTGCAGCACTTTATATTTATGTTATTAATTGCTGCCAGCAAACACGGCCTCACGTGCCGTAATTGAAGGTGCCGTATAAGGCACTCCATAGGGCACATTAGAAATTGCACTGTCCGCCACAGCACCCTAAAATGTCCCCTATAGGGCACCCTATAGGTTGCATCACAGGAGAATGTTTAGTGCACCTTATAAATCACAAATTGATTATCACTACATTTAAGACATTAAATAATATGGCCCCTGCCTCTTTAATAAAACTTATTACTAAAGACACATCCCAAACTGCGCTACGGAGAGGCCATACAAATAAAATTAGGATCCCAAAAGATTTCACAATCACCAAAAAAACAACAAATAAAAAAGCATTTTCGCATGCAGCTCCCACCCTATGGAACACCCTCCCTGAAGAAATAAGAGCTTTAAATGATGCAAAGGAGCTCTGCAAGAAATTAAAAACATATTTGTTCATTTCCCATTTCGGCACACTAGAAAATACCCTACCACTAACAGGAAATGGTTAATAGATATCTCAGGGAATACCTAATTTAATTTCTTCAATCTAGTTACAATTAATAGATGATTTAACAACTATGTGGAAATCCTGTATAGAGAAATATGTAAATAGTTTGAAATATGTAAATAGTTTGATTGTTATATTACAAATTATTTACCATACATAGTTCAATCTTGTTCAATGTATTAGCAAATTGTACATAGTTATCTAATGTTTCATGTAAAACAGACCTTTTATTCTGTTCATTTTTCGTTCATTGTAAACCGCACCTGATCTGTGGAAGGTAGCGGTATATAAGCAACTGTTAAATAAATAAATAAATAAATAAAAAATATGGACGGGCACCATAAGGTGCCCTATAGGGTCCTATAATGCACCCTCAGAGGCACCTTATGGGTACAGTACGCTGAGGGTATTTTTGCTGGCAACAAAATATGTACATTAAAAAAAGATAACGTGTTGGACAACCCTATCAAATAACCCCATTGTGGGTTTGAATCCATGGCCTCTGGCTTCAGAGGCAGAGCAGTAACCATTGGGCTACAGCTCTATAGCTACAAGCAAGCCCCTGGCTGGCTGCAGAGAGCATGCACGTCACCACACAGACAGTCTGCTGTGGTCACCAGGATAGGGTTAGCCTACCCATACCCATGATGCACTGCACATGCAAATCAGCTGTCCACAGATTAACACAAGATGGGCAATGCACCCAAACAGCACCTCGGCCCGGTAGAGAGAAGTGACCATGTGCACCCACACACCACCTCGGCCTGGTTGGGGGTACTGACCGTGTGTTTTACTGGCACAGAGTAGCTACACACCGTCACATTGTGCGGGTACTGTGCTCACCCTGAGGGTTCAATGAGGCGCCCAGGACCAGGTCCACAACACCTTCCATGGCTGAAAGAGGCCATGCCAGAGGTCCAAAGCAGTGTTAATGTGTGTGATAGGTAGTTTCTGTGCAAACACCTTGGATATCTCTGTCTGTTTCAGTCAGGCATGGGCCCCCATGTGGGCCATGCACCCCTCCCCCCCCAGGGCCAAGGGCAGCAAACAGGGTCTCCCATCAATAGATCCACATTCTACCTCCCTGCAAAGGTGGCAGTAGAGGGGACCATCAAACGGGGTCTTGCTGAACAACAAACACCCCACAGCACAGTCAATGCACTCTATACACAACAGCAGACAGACGATAGGCCTGGATATGGTGAGCTGCACCCCACCACCATCTGATAGGCTCCTGCAGCAAGTCATCAGCCACTGCACCCTGCAAGCTGCAACATCAAGACACATACCAGCTGCAAACAGTGTGCTAGCTAGTCAACAGTGCATGTTCCCAGTGGAGATGCATGCACCCACAACTGGGATGTCAGCATACACAGCAAGCAGTTACATCAGTGACTGGGCCCCCAAAAGGAAACCCATATCTATCACATGAAAGAAATACCATATAGCACTATGGGGGTGCCTAGCTATGCTGTGGTCACTGCACAGTCAGGGTGAGAGTGATCTCTCAGCAGGACATACTGAGGTCACCCTGTCTGTGTAGGTGGTGGCCGGGCACTAATATGTCCCAGTCAGTGCCCTATGCCCTGTGCAGATGCACCCTGGCCAGGCCACCCTGTCTGGCCTAAACCCATGGTACCTTGCTCCTCATTATGCACATTGGCAGCCCAATACTGGCAACATTGCTGGCAGTGTGGGCTGTGGAAGGTGTTTGCAGCCACCACACACTGGATAGACAGACAGCCACCCCCACACCTATGCCAGCATTGTGCTACTATAGAGGAGACCAGCAGCCATACCCACCACACCAGTCCTGGACACAGTACAGGCATGGATATGGTACGCAATACTGTTGGGGGTCACTCCCCAGGGTGGTAAACACTGTCAGAGACCAGACCTGCAGCGCACACCGCAGACATCACAATGATTGTTATGGTGGAGATCAATGAGCAAAATGTGCTTAACATAGGAATTGATATCTGCCAGTTATCATGGGCAACGTTTGATAGCTGTGTACCATATACCCAGGTGTAGGGTGGCATTGCTAAGGTATGCAACTGCTAGTATTGGGAGATACAGGCAGGGCCCAATGTCCTGCCTTTCCAGGAGGCATTGGCCAATGGGGCCTGTGGGTGTGTGTGTGGGTGTGTCTGGCCCTGTTGGCTGCTGCTTTACGGCAGATTGTCCCAACTCCAGTCCTGGTGTTCCAATCACTGTTCGGGTTTTCATGCTGTCCCTCAGAAATATGCATGAGCTACATCAGCATACCATGGGGGTGGTGCATAGATATGCAGCACAGGCACCTTTATTAGAGGCAGCATGGATCCTGAATGGTGTGGGGCCCTCCAGGACTGCATTTGGGAGACTCTGCTCTAGGTAATGCGGCTGTTTATGGTGTCTGTGTTTGGTGTGGTAAAATATAGGCATGTGAACCATGCGTATGTTCTCAGCAATAAAGGTTTCTCCTTACTATCATGGTTTAGTTGCAGGAAACATATGTGGACTGGAGTGGCAGTAGCCCCAGCTGGGCTTTGAACCTGTGACCTTCTATTCCTGCACACGCTGTCTGTGTGTACTGCACCACCGTGTTGCCACAGATATGCTGTGTTCCCTGGGGAGTCCATGACTGTATATCCGACAGAGCCTGTCTGTTGTGGTGGACGGTGCCAGCCTGCACAGGCCTAGGCCACTGTCTGCTGTGGTTTGCAGCCACAGCCCCCTCCACCACCTGTACCCTTCCGCCAACATGCAGACATGTCCCTATCTGGGAAAAACATATGACCTGAGTGAGTTGTAGCACTCCAGGACTGACTTTGGAGGACTCGGCTGTAGGTAATGCCCATTGTTATGGTTTGAGTGCGGTGTAGGGTAAAATGTAGGTGTTGGGACCATGCTTATGTTCTCTGCAATAAAGGAGTGTCTGTACTCTCACTGTTTAGTGGTGGGTAAAACTATGGGGACTTGGTTGGCAGGAGCCCCAGCTGGGATTTGAACCTGTGACCCTCTAGTCCTACAGGCACTGGCTGTGTCCGCTGCACCACACTGTGGCCACAGAGACAGTGCAGTCTCTGGAGATAGGAAACCTGGCCGCATGAGTCAGACACCCTGCTCTGCACAATTTTACTGTGGGCTCGTTTACCTTGTATGGGGACAAAGGTGCACAAAAAAATCAAATATGCCCTCCAAAAATGGGAGAAAAATAAAAAACCAAGCTGCGCAACAGTGATATCAATGAGCAACCTGAAATACACTCCCAGGAAAGCTCCATTACAATGCAGTGCTTTTGAAAGAGTCTACGGAGCATAGACCCTTCCAGACATCATTTCTTTTTTGGGGGGCTTTCCTGGGAGTGTTTTTTATTGTTGCCCATTAATATCACTGTTGCCCAGCTGGATTATAATTTTCTTAGAATTAGTTGTGGTCATTTTCATATTATATTTGCAATTTTGTTCTTTGCACATGTATCACACTGCTCACGTTTTTTAGGTTTCCCCGGTTTTGCTGTACATTGCTGACGGAAATGGTTTCTCTTCCCTTTAAATGCGCTCTACCGCGAGTGTTTCACTCGTGGTAGTTTTCACTTGAATATTCGGCCCCGCTCCTGTGCGGGGAGCCTCTCCCCTCCCACTTTCCGCCCATTGACCCCGTCTCTCCGCCCCCTCGGGGGCCTTCCTCCGCCCTCCGTTCGCCTTTCCCCGCCTCTATCGCACATCAGCGCACCGCACACGTGCGCGTGTTCGTCGCACGTGAGCGGGGCCCGCTAGTGTGATGCGTACGCGTGTGCGGCACTTAAGAGCACTTAAGTGCATCATTGCCGTGCGCTAATGTGCACAGAGCACGTTGCGCGGTTTAGTAAACATACCCCTAGGGGTCAAGCTACTATATAAGGGTTTTTCATTAATCTTCCACAAATCAGGAATCATGCAAAATACAAAGCTATTATCAACATTTTCCAAATACTCCAGAATGAATCAGCTGAATCTCTCCAAGATCTAATAAAAATATACCCAGAAAATCGTCCTTCAAGAACAAACAACAGAAAATGCTGACCACCCTTAAGGATTTTTCCCAAAGCCAAACAATGCACTTTAAACAGAGCTTTTTCACTATATGCGTCAAACCTATGGAACTCCCTACGAAACAACATCAGATGCACTAAGGACACTAAAGAATTCAGAAAACTGCTGAAGATACGCCTATTCATTGAACATTTCGGCAACATCACATAAAATAACCTATAAATCCATCGACACAGGCGGGACAATAACTACGGATCAATGCCAGCGACCATGCAACATAACCTCAAACTGTAAATAAGTTACTTATGTAAAAAGTTATGAAAATAATCTGTTGCAATCTAATTACTAGTTATAGAGCTTAAAACACTTTGTTACGATGTAAATAGTTGTTTTCAAAATGGAGTTTTAATGTAAACCACTAGCTGGTAAATTTGAGTTCAATGTAAACCACCTTGATTTAAGGAAAAGGTGGTATATAAATATTGTTAGATAAATAAATACAAATAAAATAATGCAACTTGCAAAGTTCAATGCAAGCTGCATTATTCAATTAGCATAGTAATGAGGTGCTTTGCATGTATTTGCATGCTTTGCTTCTACTTATTATGTAAAGCATGTTACTGTACCTTAAACTAACATGCATTATAGTAGAATAGCACACAATTTTGCCATTTAACATGTGTTAAGAGGCAAATATCATGTGTTATTCCCTTAATACATGTTAGCACTACGGCCCTTTGCTTTGTGTAGATCAGTGAAACAAACTCTTACTTAATGCGTTTTAAATTGAATTTTTTTAGACTGCAAAATGTAAACAATATACAGGGCTGTGCAGAATTTTGGAGTACACTTTTTGTTCAGGACATTAATCTAATGCACTATGCCACTAAATCTCATTACTTACTAGTTCAATCTTTTTTTCTTAAAGCTCACTCTGTTTATTTTTATACTATCATATATCTACCATTTTTCTTAAGTCAGTACTCTACACTAACCAAATTTCTCCATTATCATGTAAAATTATTTAATGATTCCCAGTGCATAGTAATTACTAATTTGCATTTATAAAATCAGAATGGGATCTCCATATAAATTATTATACTTTAATACCTAAGAAATATGGATATGACTATTTGTTGTCCTGATGGCAAACTCCTGATGCCTTGGTACTATTTTTGTTGTATGTTAATATTTGATGCAGCAGCACGTCTACCTAACCTTTGAATGTTAAGAAAGTTTTCTAGTTCAAGAGCTTTATTCAATAAGGGGCATGTTTACTAAAAACCGCACAATTGCGCACCGCACAATAGCGCACTAAAAGCAGCAACTTAAGTGCTCTTAAGCGCCCCGCACACGTGCGATGAACCACCGCGCAGGTGCGGGACACACTAACGGGCCCCGCACAAGTACGGCCCCGCAAATGTCCGATAGAGGAGTGGAAAGGCTAACGGAGGGCGGAGGAAGGCTCCCGAGGGGCGGAGAGACGGGGTTAATGGGCGGGGAAGGGGAGGGGAGAGGCTCCCCGCACATTATCGGGGCCTAATTTCAAAGGAAAAATACCACGAGTGAAACACTCGTAGTAGAGGGCATTTAAAGGGAAGAGAAACTATTTCCGTCAGCAATGTAAAGCAAGAGCGGGGAAACCTAAAAAACGTGAGCAGTGTGAAACATGTGCACATAAAAAAAACGTTAATATAAAATGAAAATGAACCCAACAAATTATAAGATAAATATAATGTTGCTGGGCAACAGTGCTATTAATGGCCAACAATAACAAACACTCCCAGGAAAGGCCAAAAAAATAGAAATGATGTTTGGAAGGGTCTATGCTCGGTAGAGTCATGCTAAAGCACTGCAATGTAATGGAGCTTTCCTGGGAGTGCATATCAGCTTGCTCATTGATATCACTGTTGCACTGTTTGAGGGTTTTTTTTAATTTTGCTCCCCTTATTTGGAGGACATATTTTGGTTTGTTATGCACCTCTGTCCCCATACAAGGTAAATGTGGCCACAGTAAAATTATGCAGAGCAGGGTGTAAGACTTGTGTGGGCAGGTTTCCTATCTCCAGACACTGCACCATCTATGTGGCCTCAGTGTGGTGCAGCAGACACAGCCAGTGACTGTAGGCCCAGAGGGTTAGAGGTTCAAATCCCAGCTGGGGACCCTGCCAACCCATTACCCATAGTTTTACCCACCAATAAACAGTGAGAGTTCAGACACTGCTTTATTGCAGAGAACATAAGCATGGTCCCAACACCAATAATATTACCCCACACCGCACATAAACCATAGCAATGGGCATAACGTACAGGCGATTCCCACCAATGTCGTCATGGAGTGGCAAAACACAATCAGGTTAAATGGGTTTTTCCAGATAAGGACATGTCTGCATGTTGGCCGAGGGGTACAGGTGGTGGAGGGGGCAGTGGCTGAAAGACACACCAGACAGTACAGTAGGCGTGTGCATTCTGGCACGTCCACCACAACAGACAGGCTCTGTTGGATGTACAGTCATGGACTCCCCTGGGAATACAGCATGTATGTTGCAAAACGTCGGTGCAGCGGACACAGACAGTGTGTGGAATAACAAAAGGTCACAGGTTCAAATCCTGTATGTGGCTCTTGGCCAACTAGTCCACATAATTGTACCCCTCTAAAACCAGCCATTAAAGAGTGGCTATTTGCTGAGGAGAACCTTAGATTGTTTGCCATATTTGTATTTTTCCTTCAACAGTAGCCACCACATAAGCATGTGCATCACCTACAGCAGAGTCAACCAAATGCAGTCCTGGAGGGTCAATCATTATTAACGTTTTATGCAGTCTCCAATATAAGGCCATGTGAGCATGTTGACGGCAGGGCAACTGGTGGCAGCTGTCCACAGCACACCATGGCATACTCCTTTTTAAGTGGGTGCTGTGTAGTGCAACAGACAGGGTCAGTGTGACAAACAGCCATGGATTTCCATGGGAATGCACTGTCTCTGTTGCAAGACGGTGGTGCAAAGCACACAGGCAGTGCCTTCAGGAGGTGAAGGTCACAAGTTCAAATCCCGTGTGTCGTCCCTGCCCAAAAAGTCCCCACAATTGTGACATCACACAATTTTTAGAAACATAAAATAATCTGTAGTGCAGGTAATGCAAACATGGCCAATACATGTTTTTTTTCTGAGAAAGTATACATATATGAGAAACATGTGCATCACATAGAGCAGTTTCACACAAAGGCAGTCCTGAAGTGCCTCAAATCATTCACATCTTATAATGTGTCAAATAAAGATGGTGTTGTTCATTTTAATGTGTTGGTCCATGGTATGCAGATATATCTCATGCATATTCCGTAGGCAAACTTTGAAAAAATGAACAGTGTTGGACTCAACAGGACTGTATTTGGGTACCTCTGCCCGACAGTACTGGTCAACAGGAGCAGACATGACTAGACCCGCAGGCTTCATGATCCAAAGCCTATTGGACATTCATGATATTGGGCCTTGCGTACATCTCACAAAAGTAGTAAGTGTGCACCTTAGCACTGTCACCATAAACCTGGTAATTCAATACACATATAGCAACATGTTGAAGTGATTAGTAGCAGATATCAATTTCTAGGTAAAGCACATTATGGTTATTGAGTGGTATCACACCAATATGTTTGCTGTTTGTGGAGTGTGTCTCACGTCTGGGGATTGTCAATGTTTTCCACCTTGGGGTGTGACAGCAACAGTATTGCATACCATAGCTATGCCTGCACTGTGTCCAGGACTGCTGAGTTGGCCTAGACTGCAAAAGCTATCTATAGTAGCACAGTGATGGCATAGCTGTGGGATTGTGTGTCTGTACGTCCAGTGTGTGATGTCTGCAAGAACTTACTCAGCCCACAATGTTTGTACTGTGTCCAGTATTAGCTTTCCAATGTGCATAATGAGGAGCTAGGTATTGTGGGTATACCCCCGACAGGCTGGCCTGGGCAGGATGCATGAGCACAGAACATAGGGCAATGTATCGGACATTGTAGTGTGTGGTCATCTGCAGCATGGACAAGGTAGCCCTTGCATGTCCTCCTGGAAGGTCACTCTCACCCTGACTGAGCAGTTACCATGGCGTGGCTAGGGCAGCCATAGTGCCAACAGCATCTCTTACAAGTGCTATGTATGGGTTTCCTTTTGGGGCTCAATCACTAACTTAACTGCTTGGTGAGTGTGCAGACATCCCAGTTTTGGGGGCACACATTTTCTCCAGTAGTATGCACTATGGACTAGCTAGCAGACTGATTGCACCTAGTATGTGTAAGGTTGCCACACCTTCAGGGGTGTATTGGCTGCAGCTTTTCTCTGTTTGCTGGTGGACAATGGCAGATAGTGGTGGTGGGCCGCTGATCATTTCCAGGCCTGCTGTCTGTCTGCTGTCACCTTATGGATGTGCACAGAAATGCATGCACCATGCTGTATGTTTTTTTTTTTCCTCAGCTGGACCCAGGTTATCATTTTCCACCAGCAGCACCATTGCAGTATTGTGGATGTGTTGGTGGGTGATTATGCGTTCCTATGGTCAGTTTTGGTGTTGTCACTGAAGCCGTCTATTTATCCAACCCACCTCCCACCTGCCCCTTCCCTGCCAAATTACATAAATTATGTGGGCATTGGCACTGCACAGCATAAGACCAATTTGGTTGTTGCAAATTGCTGAAGGGCTAAACATCACAGAGAAATAACAGATGGCCACAAGTGTATTTGCCAGTGCATCTACAACAACTACCCATCAAACACTGTCACTGATGGGGACTCACACCATAGCCTATCTCACCTAAGTCAGGTGCTGTGGACATGGTGCTGTGTGTCCCCTTCACTCTCAGGGTGAGCACGTGACCCGCACAATGTGACAGTAAATACCAACTCTGTGTCATCAACCTACACGCTCAGTAATTATTTACAGGTTGAGGTGGTTTTGTGGCTGCATAAACCATCTTGCTATTATTTGTAGACTGATGATTTACATGTGCAGTGCATCATGGGTATGTGTGGTTAACCCCATCTTGGTAAAGAAAGCAAACAGGTCATGTGTTGTCCCTTAGTCCAACTGTAGGCAGCCAGGGGTGTTTTAGCAGCTATGGCAGTGGTTCTGAACCAGTCCTCCTTGAAAGCCTAGGCAAGATGAGTGTTTATGATCGCCCAAATGAAGATGCATGATATATATAAGCAATTGTGATTTTGTGTCAAGCTGAGTGGTGTGTCGACCTACAGGACTGCTTGTCAACACTCCTGCCCAACTCCTCTGTCATCAACCATTGTAAGTGGCCAAGGTGGTGATGTCGAAGACATCAAAAAGGTCAGATAGAATGTGTAGCATGCATCTTTGCCTCTCACCACCAACAACATATTTTTCAGTATACAACTGCATGGTGGTGATGAGAAATAAGAAAGTATGTGACACAGTCTATCTATGCCTTTCATGTCTATGTCATCTGTGCTTTGCACACTCACACACCTAAATGACAGAGGTGTAAGGCAGATGTCCCTAAAGCCAGACCTATAGGGCCACAAAACAGTCAGGTTGGCAGGATAGCTCTGATGCATATCGATCTCATGCATAGTCATTAGGCCTATCCAGATTACCAGACTGGCCAAGGGGTTCAAGGAGGACTGCTCCACAACCGCTGAGCTATGGAGATGTGTGCCACCTGTGACCTCACAGTGTCTAGAGCGAAAAGTCATGCGTCTGATCCTACAGTGGAGTAATGTGATATGTGTTTCTGAGGCTTGTTTCCTATATAACGTCATTTGGTGCTGCCAACAACAACACCCTCAGTGCTGTAGCCTGAACCTTCCTCAAACGCACCCTATACGGTGGCTGAAATTGAACATTAGAAGGTGCTGTGGCGGACACTGCAACTCATATTGCACTCTCTGGAGTGGCTCATAGGGTACATGATGTGCCATCCAAGATTATTGCAATGTCCCAGTGTGTTTGCTGTCAGAAGAAAAACAATAACCCAAGCACACACAAACCACTGCTGATATTAGAGAGTAATGTTCCAGCAAGTCATATTGATTAGGCCGACTGTGTCAAGGAAAGCAGTAGTTCTGTACCATAAGGAGAATTGGCAAATAATGTGGCACATGTCAGCCACTATGTCTGTATGTCAGAACACCTACTTAAGATCAACGTGCTTGTCTGTCTCATGCCAACCTCCATCAGCTCATTATGTGTGTTCCGCAACCTAATGTGGATGTAGACTGTCCAGATGCAAACGGCCCCCGCCCCCCCCCCCTCCCCCTCCCCTTATGCCATCCGGCACATCATTGCTGGACTCACATTGAGATGAACTACTAAACATGATCTATTGGGACTCATAGCCCCATATCACCAGGATGACTGTTAGGCCACTCTGTTGTGCTATGTGGTCTCCTGTGGATAGGGAGGGTCTGTTGTCTACCTTAAGCACACACAACCATATCACCACGGTGACTGATAGCCCACTGTGATGGGCTCTCATGACCCATGGGGATAGGGAGGCAGTATGAAACGGTGCAAGCGCACACAAACATATTCCCAGGTTGACTGATAGCCCACTTTGATGGGCTTCCATGATGCCTTGTTGTGTTTGCAGTTGTAGTGCCACTCATTGCAATGTGAAAGCCATAGCACATCACATCATACGAAAGCCTAAGAACCATTGTGGAAGTGTTGATAACTTCAAGTCCCAAATGTGTAGACACGATATGATCACAAACTATTTTATGTGTTTCAAATACGTGACACACAGCAGTGTATATGCAAATTGTGTTGCGAATGTGCTTATGTCTTTGCGCTAAAATGTGTATTTGCGGTGCGCATTTGGACGTAATACGTCGCGGAACTGCGCCAGTTGCGTGGCATAGTTTACTGTAAAATATTGGAGAAATGGCCTAGCTGCGGTGCCCAGTTTCACGTATGACGTCGTTAAACTATGGCAGTTTCGTTGCGCAGATGGACGTCATAGGTTGCTAAACGGTGCGTTTCGGGCCGCAGATGGACGTCATACGCCGCTAAACACCGCCATTTGCGTCGCCCAGTTGCACGTAAAACGGCGCTAATCTGTGCCAGTTGCGGGGTGCATGCGCGTGATTGACGCTGCATGCAATCAGGTGACAATATCTGAAAATGGCGCCCAGGCAAAGGAAGCCCTCCTTTACCCCACGAGAGCTCCGCTACCTGGCCTGGCTGATCGCCAACAGGCAAGAGAAGCTGTTTCCCGGGGCCACCAGGCAGAGGGACAGCTCAAAGGTCCGCAGGGCATGGGAGCGTCTACAAAGACGTTTTAATCGCATCGCTGAATACCCAAGGGAGGTAAGTGTATGGGGCCAACTCATTGGAATCCGATATATAGCCTGTGTCCATTGCAGATGTCCATGCTGGTGATTTAAGGTTTTGTGAGTCAGTAATGTCCAGCAGATGACCAGACATTACATAATGTCTGTGTATCATATGTGACTGCTTTGGCCTGTACCCTGGTGTTGCTGGAAATGGTCACAGAAGTCCTGATGCTATCGGTGTGACATGGCATCTGCTGCTGTGGCCCTACAACAACATACAATCCATCAATACCACATCATATGGATATGGTGGGATCTGGATCTGCATCCAAACACCTTGGGTACAGCATAAGGCTATGTGAAATGTAGCATTAATGGTATGTAAGTCAACCCGGTGATATGGGTTTTTAACCAAAGTTGTGGAATAGGCCCCCCCTATCCCCAGGGGTCCTGAGAGCTCATCACAGTGGCCTATACATCACCCTGGAGATATGGTTGTGTGTGGGTAGACAATTTAAGATATATCCACCCTATCCCCAGAAGACTACAGAGACCATCACAGTGAGTCACCTGTCATCCTGGTGATATTGATTTGTGTGGTGTCAAAGTTTAAAACATTCTCCCTAGCTGCAGGGGTCCTGAAAGCTCATCACAGTGGCCTATCATTCACCCTGGAGAGATGGTTGTGTGTGCCCACACAATGTACGACATCCACCATATCCCCAAGAGACGACAGAGCCTATCACAGTGGGTCACCTGTCATCCTGGCTAGATGTTGTTGTGTGCTTAAAAAGTTTGCATTAGCCTCCCTATCCCCTGGGGTCCAGAGAGCCCATCACAGTGGGTTCACTGTCACCCAGGGGATATGGTTGTCTGTGCTTAAACAGTTTGCATTAGCCTCCCTATCCCCTGGAGTCGAGAGAGCCCATCACAGTGGGTTCACTGTCACCCAGGGGATATGGTTGTGTCTGCTTGCACAGTTTGCTTTAGCCTCCCTATCCCCAGGAGAAGACAGAGCCCATCACAGTGGGTTCACTGTCACCCAGGGGATATGGTTGTGTGTGCTTAAACAGTTTGCATTAGCCTCCCTATCCCCTGGAGTCCAGAGAGCCCATCACAGTGGGTTCAGTGTCACCCTGGGGATATGGTTGTGTGTGCTTAAACAGTTTGCATTAGCCTCCCTATCCCCAGGAGAAGACAGAGCCCATCACAGTGGGTTCACTGTCATCCAGGGGATATGGTTGTGTGTGCTTAAACAGTTTGCATTAGCCTCCCTATCCCCAGGAGAAGACAGAGCCCATCACAGTGGGTTCACTGTCACCCAGGGGATATGGTTGTGTGTGCTTAAACAGTTTGAATTAACCTCCCTATCCCCTGGAGTCCAGAGAGCCCATCACAGTGGGTTCAGTGTCACCCAGGGGATATGGTTGTGTGTGCTTAAACAGTTTGCATTAGCCTCCCTATCCCCAGGAGAAGACAGAGCCCATCACAGTGGGTCACCTGTCATCCTGGCTAGATGTTGTTGTGTGCTTAAACAGTTTGCATTAGCCTCCCTATCCCCTGGAGTCCAGAGAGCCCATCAAAGTGGGTTCACAGTCACCCAGGGGATATGGTTGTGTCTGCTTACACAGTTTGCTTTAGCCTCCCTATCCCCAGGAGAAGACAGAGCCCATCACAGTGGGTTCACTGTCACCCAGGGGATATGGTTGTGTGTGCTTAAACAGTTTGCATTAGCCTCCCTAACCCCAGGAGAAGACAGAGCCCATCACAGTGGGTCACCTGTCATCCTGGCTAGATGTTGTTGTGTGCTTAAACAGTTTGCATTAGCCTCCCTATCCCCTGGAGTCCAGAGAGCCCATCAAAGTGGGTTCACTGTCACCCAGGGGATATGGTTGTGTCTGCTTACACAGTTTGCTTTAGCCTCCCTATCCCCAGGAGAAGACAGAGCCCATCACAGTGGGTTCACTGTCATCCAGGGGATATGGTTGTGTGTGCTTAAACAGTTTGCATTAGCCTCCCTAACCCCAGGAGAAGACAGAGCCCATCACAGTGGGTCACCTGTCATCCTGGCTAGATGTTGTATGCTTAAACAGTTTGCATTAGCCTCCCTATCCCCTGGAGTCCAGAGAGCCCATCAAAGTGGGTTCACTGTCACCCAGGGGATATGGTTGTGTCTGCTTACACAGTTTGCTTTTGCCTCCCTATCCCCAGGAGAAGACAGAGCCCATCACAGTGGATTCACTGTCATCCAGGGGATATGGTTGTGTGTGCTTAAACAGTTTGCATTAGCCTCCCTAACCCCAGGAGAAGACAGAGCCCATCACAGTGGGTCACCTGTCATCCTGGCTAGATGTTGTTGTGTGCTTAAACAGTTTGCATTAGCCTCACCATCTCCAGGAGAAGACAGAGGGCATCACAGTGTGTTACCAGTCATCCTGGTGATCTTGGTCTGTGTAATGTAAAAGTGGTAAACATTCTCCCTATCCCCTGGGGTGCTGAGAGCACATCACAGTGGCCTTTCACTCAACCTTCAGATAGGGTCTGTGTGCCTCGTCAATTTCATACATCCACCCTATCAGCAGCAGACTAGACAGCCCATCACAGTGTGTTCCCAGTCATCCTGGTGTTATTGGTCTGTGCAATTTAAAAGGTCAAAACTTCCTCCCTATCCCCAGGGGTGTTTAGAGCTCATCACAGTGGCCTATCAGTCATCCTTGAGATATGGTCTGTGTGCCTAGATAATTTCATACATCCACCCTATCACCAGGAGAACAGAGAGCCCATCACAGTGTGTTCCCAGTCATCCTGGAGATATTGTTGTGTGTAATGTAAAAATTCAAAACATTCTCCCTATCCCCAGGTGTGCTGAAAGCTCATCACAGTGCTCTATTGGTCACCCTGCAGATATGATTGTGTGTTGCAACGCAATTTAATACATCCACCCTATCCCCAGGAGAATAGAGAGCCCATCACAGTGGGTTTCCTGTCATCCTCGTGATATTGGTCTGTGTAATGTAAAAGGTCAAAACATTCCCCTTATCCACAGGTGTGCTGCAAACTCATCACAGTGGCCTATCAATTACCCTGGAGATATGGTTGCGTGTGCTTTAACAGTTTGCTTTAACCTCCCTATCCCCTGGAGTGCAGGGAGCCCATCACACTGGGTCATCTATCACCCTGGAGATATGGTTGCGTGTGCTTTAACAGTTTGCTTTAACCTCCCTATCCCCTGGAGTGCAGGGAGCCCATCACACTGGGTCATCTATCACCCTGGAGATATGGTTGTGTGTGCTTTAACAGTTTGCTTTGTCCTCCCTATCCCCTGGAGTCCAGGGAGCCCATCACACTGGGTCATCTGGCACCATGGAGATATGGTTGTGTGTGCTGAAACAGTTTGCTTTAACCTCCCTATCCCCTGGAGTGCAGGGAGCCCATCACACTGGGTCATCTGGCACCATGGGGATATGGTTGTGTGTGCCTAAACAGGTTTCCTTAACCTCCCTATCCCCTGGAGTCCAGGGAGGCCATCACACTGGGTCTTCTGGCACCATGGGGATATGGTTGTGTGTGACTAACAAGTTATATGCATTCTCAATATACCCAGGAGTCCTGTGACCTTCGTAATGTGTCCTTTTAGTCACCCTCTTGCTAAGGTGTATGCAGCTGATGATGTGTGTTCGGACACACCACTCCCAGGGGGCCAGATACCGGCTTGCAATGGTGGGTATGTTAGAAAGATAATGTGGTTGTTCATAGCAGGTAGTTTGTACGTATCCCATAGTCTTGGAGGTCAATATATCATCACACATGTCTCTGATGTCTGCAGATGCTCTGGTAGGGGAAAATGTATATGTGTGTAACAGCACCCCATCCCCATGAACCATGTCATAAGCTAACAAACACCTGTAACAGATCTCTGTCCCCATACCATCATGCAGATGTTGTTTCAACATATTTTTTTTTTTTTCAAATTTCAACCTCTTTATTTAAGGTAAAATACAGGTAATACAAAGCAATAAAATAATATACATTGAAAACAATATACATTTCAAAATGGTAATAACACCAAATTGATCATCTTCCAGCCCACAATATGGAGTGTGAAAAGAAACATTTAAACAGAAGAAAAAGAAAAGATAACCTGAAATGGAGCAAAAAAAAACTAAACAGCCTCCTTTTCCTTAGCAAAGACCCCAACTAACAAGTTTACACTTTAACCAAGCCTGTCAAAAAAGTTTCTAATTGCAAAGAATCATAAAAAATATAAGATTTGCCTTTATACTTAACAACACATTTACATGAATATTTTAATACAAACGAAGCTCCTAAAACCAAAACTCGAGATCGAAGCAGAAGAAAAGCTTTACGCTTCAATTGAGTACTACGACAAACATCAGGGAATACCTGAATCGATTGACCGAAAAACTTCTCATGGCGATATTTAAAGTAAGAACGTAAGACTAAATCTTTATCTCTTTCTAATGAAAAAGTTACTAGTAATGTAGCACGTGAGGGTATTTCTTCAACAGAGGTTTCTAAAAATGCAGAAAGATCCAAACTAGGTGCATTTAAACAATCCATTTCACCACGGTTACACTCCCCTCCACCTGTACCTATAGCCAAAGCAGGAGATTCTCTGACTCCGGCCGGCAAGTAATACAATTTCGATAGAACTATAGTGTCGGGATCAGACAATCTCAACACTTCCGTCAGGTATTTAGAAAACAATATACTAGGTGAAAGGTAGTGTGTCCGGGGAAAATTTAACAGACGAAGATTCTTAACACGTAAAGCATTTTCAAACATTTCGTCATGACGATGGAGAACCAAGGAATCCTGAACTGCGGATGCTAAAACCCCCTGTATTGAAGAAATTGAATCCTCCGTCTTAACTTTAAAATGTTCCAAATCAGTCAATTGAGCTTGACAGTTAAATAATACAGTCACCATATCATGAGTAAATTTAGAAAGTTGAACTAACGAAGAGTTAAGAGATAACTCAGTCCGAGAAACAACTTGCCATATACCTTGTAGAGAAACATCCGACGGCGGTTCAGGAGCATCAACAACAGACGAAAAATCAAACGGAGCAGGTAAAACAGCAATGGAGGAATTTACCTTTAAGAAGGCTTCTGGGAGCAATTCAGAATCGGGAGCCAGGTCCTCCCCGACTCTACGGGGAGAACCGGCGACCAATGGTGTCGGGTCAATGCTGGGCGGAGACAAAACCCTACGCGGTTGTGGAGATAAATCCTCGGAGCACAAACTTGCTGACATAGAGGAGTTCAAGGGAGATAGAACAGTAAGGGAGGACACCTGAGGGATAACGTGACTATCCATGGGTCCTACTACCTTAACATCCTTGGTAGACGACATTGTGGTTTTCTTCTTTCGCTTCCCCATGCAGTAAGATAAAGAAAATTAAGCCAAAGCTCTATGTGCCCCGCACTGCTCCGAAGTGCTCCGAAGGGGCGCCAAAGGGGCGGAACCTGCCCCTTTGGACATGCCCCTTCAGAGCACGTACCCACGGGCACGCGCCCGCGGTGCGCGTCCCGCGGTGTGGGCTATGGTCTTAAAGCCCACAGTGCTCACGTGAACAGGACGCCCCGGGAGAGCACCAATCAGCTCCAATCAGGAAACAGCAGAGGAATAGCACACACTCGAAGTGCCGCAATGTGGGCTATGGTCTTAAAGCCCACAGTGCTCATGTGAACAGGACGCCCCGGGAGAGCACCAAACAGCTCCAATCAGGAAACAGCAGAGGAATAGCACACACTCGAAGTGCCGCAGTGGGGGCTATGGTCTTAAAGCCCACAGTGCTCACGTGAACAGGACGCCCCGGGAGAGCACCAATCAGCTCCAATCAGGAAACAGCAGAGGAATAGCACACACTCGAAGTGCCGCGGTGGGGGCTATGGTCTTAAAGCCCACAGTGCTCACGTGAACAGGACGCCCCGGGAGAGCACCAATCAGCTCCAATCAGGAAACAGCAGAGGAATAGCACACACTCGAAGTGCCGCGGTGGGGGCTATGGTCTTAAAGCCCACAGTGCTCACGTGAACAGGACGCCCCGGGAGAGCACCAATCAGCTCCAATCAGGAAACAGCAGAGGAATAGCACACACTCGAAGTGCCGCGGTGGGGGCTATGGTCTTAAAGCCCACAGTGCTCACGTGAACAGGACGCCCCGGAGAGCACCAATCAGTTCCAATCAGGAAACAGCAGAGGAATAGCACACACTCGAAGTGCCGCGGTGGGGGCTATGGTCTTAAAGCCCACAGTGCTCACGTGAACAGGACGCCCCGGGAGAGCACCAATCAGCTCCAATCAGGAAACAGTAGAGGAATAGCACACACTCGAAGTGCCGCGGTGGGGGCTATGGTCTTAAAGCCCACAGTGCTCACGTGAACAGGACGCCCCGGGAGAGCACCAATCAGCTCCAATCAGGAAACAGCAGAGGAATAGCACACACTCCGTTGTTTCAACATCTTAACAAATAATAGAAGGCCAGCACTATTACACACATGGACATTAGTGATGTTCTTCAAACGATAAATTCAGCAGTTGTGGTTGACCAACACATACATAAACCAACACATGACCACAGGTGTCCACAGATGTCATGGTGGTTTTGCCCATGTCTATGCTGTTGTAAATACACATGTTGTCAGCATAGCAGGGCTAGGGCATACAAACATAGCAAACTACCATAGCTCATACAGGGTCACTCCCAACCCCCACACACACATTATGCTCCCTGCAACAGTGTCCAAATTATCCTGGACATAGACAGCACTTTACCCATAAGATACACGTAACCCAATGCAGCTAGTGGTTCAAGCAGTGATATCATGTGCCCTGTGTAAGGTGAAATGTCATGGTAGTGGCCCCTGGCAAGGTGAATAGGGCCACCCACACCATCTCTCATGTTGCTATAGTGCGCCAATGATTGGTGGGAGATGAGGTTGCCATTGGGGTTATGTCCCAGGATTACAAAAACCAATTATGTCAACACAAATGTGTGAAACAGAGCACATGCTTGGAAACGCCGCTTAGCATGGACACCATCATTGGCAAACAACAGTACCCCTGGTCCTGCAATGTCATGCAAGGGGGCCCCAGGGTGGTTCAATGATGTGCTCAGGGTGACAAGCGCAATGGGCATTGGTGTCATTGCACACATGTGCACAGACAAAGATACAGAGGGAGGTGGCACTCGGAAACTAAAATGGGGTTTAAAAACCCAAAAGAAAAAAGGCCTTACATGTCTGTATTATTATTTGCAAAAGAGGATGCCTGCAAACAGTCTCCAGTGTGCAATTATAAAGCTATGTTGGCCAAACTAAAGTGTCTGTGTGTGGTGATGGTACCTGTGAAAAATGCAAGTTTGCAGCTCATGGCATCTCACACATCCCCCAGGTCATTGTGGCTGTTTTTTGGAGAAAGCAGCTATTGTAGTGACACACCTCTGGCCTTGCATGTCTTTTTTGTGGGATGTCAACCTATATCCCACTAATTTCAACAATTAGAGGTTCACATTTACCCCCACACTGCAGCCAGTATATCAAAAGTCGAGTGTTCTTTTTTCTAACCCTCCCCTGGATTCCCATTAGGCCCTAAGCCAAGATTCATCATGGAGAAGCACTCATGCTTTGAAAACCATATTTTCTGAATGTTGTGCTATGTTCGCAGACACAGACAACCATGTCTGGTACTGCAATTGAGAATGATCAGATGTTAAAATGTATGCATCTTTTTGGCCTGTGTGAAGGAAGGCAAAAGTGGCTGGCATGGGAAAGCAGCCAAACCCCGTACTCTCCTCTCCAACAATGTGTCTTTGGGCACACACATTTTGTCAGGGGCCTCCTCTTCCTCATGTGGCGTTATGGTAGTCAATCAAACAACATTTATTTCCTGAAAGCCTACGTCACCCTTGAATAGTGGACATCCATTGGCAGTGCACTTGGGGAGAACGCTCGGGCCAATAAACCCCCAGTGGGAGTGTTGAGCCCCCATAGCCACAATGGTTCCACATGTTGTTTTGTACGCCCCATCCTAGTCAAGGAACCGTACAGCATGCTGTGCTGTCCTGACTTTGGACAGTACACATACACAGACATTGTTTGTGTTGTTGAACCATAGCATTGTGTCCATTTGATGACATATGGCAGCTCACAATGTGGCAGCCAGGACCCTTGTCCCACCACAGATCTGCATAGTGCAACAATGGCTGGTGCAGCAATTGATTATAAAACATGGGCAAATGCATCAACGTTGATAATGTGTACTGGTGTGCACACCACAGTACCATGTCACTTTTTTGCAAAGACAAATATCTATCACAACCTCATTTTAAATTAGCCTCCATACTGAGGATACATCCAATCCCCTGAGGCCTCTGCTGACTCTGCTCACTCTGTGGGGAACAATGTACCTCTTCAAGGCAGGCATGTATATGCCTAGGGGAGAATGTCCCATATGCAACATGTGTTCTTTGAGGATCTGCACACACATGTTTTGGCCCATATCTCCATATCATCATCAACACAATCAGATAAAACACCAAAAGAGACAGAGTCACCTATATCAGCAAATCACATATGGGGTCACATCATGCCATGACAGCGGACATTACATGATGTCATTTGGATACTGTGGACGATAGCTCATAACAGGTCTACACATTTCCCCAGGTGTTGGCGTCACCTGGTGTGCATTGAGGACACCTCCATGATCACTCCATCATGATTATGTGTGTACAGAGAGAAGATTTTAACGTTACTTACCACATGGCAGACCACCTCCTGGTAGGGATTGAAAGCCATTATGTGGCCTTGGTGCCTGCATGTTCAATACCTAAAAAAAGACTGACAGGACAGCTCTCTAAAACATTTACATGGACTACTTCCTGATGGATGTTCCAAAACATCTTCAGCCTCCACGTCAACATCTCTCACAACACAGACGTCACAACTCTGAAGCACATGACAAGCATGGTCAGAACAATGCCCATGTTGTGATTACGGCAAATACTGGCTATTGTTCATGTGAGGGCCCAGTCTACCACATTGTTCCTTCTGCAAGGACATATGGCTGTTGAAAATCATCTCACTTTTGAAAACTGCCTACAGGCTAACTGGTCAACATCACCTGTAGTGTTGGAGAGTCTATTTCAGAGCACTCCAGGACAATGTGACCTCAACATGTCTGTCACATATTGCGTAATATGCAAAGATGACAGCTGTAAAACAACAGGCCCCAAATAACACATCATGGTAGTTCTGTCCTCTGCTTAGTATGTACCACCATCATTGCACACAACTTCAATGTGTGAGCATGCGAATATGCCTAGGAGAATGAGAGCTAGTCAGCCTCAACACAGCCATCAGCCTGACACCCCCCCCCCCAAGCGTTTTGCCTCTGTGATGGAGTCCATGGCCTTCCATCCCCTCCATGGACAGTCAATGTGCTGAATCTCATGAAAATGAGATCACCATATGGTCAGATGGACGGAGGTAACATTTGAACCATGGACTGAGTACGTTATACAAAATGGTACAGGCGTCATGCACATAGTTACTCAACCGCATCAATAGTGCGGGCATACAGCATTCCTAACTCTCCAAAGAAGAAAAACAAAGACATACATTGTGCACCTAACGGAGCACTGTAGAGCTTAGCACATCCCCACAAGGGTGGCTGCCTCTCACCACACTATGTCAGTCAACCTACAGGAGAGGGAGCTCACAGCAACATGTGACCTTTCACAGAGGTGAAAATGTGTCTGTTACAGCTGACATTGTAAATGAACCACTGCGTATACATAATCACAGACCAACACAATCAGATATGCTGATGCTGCTAACATCACACGGCTGTGCACCCACATTGTCTCTGCCCACAAGCACACCGGACCTTCCTTTCGTCAACACCATTATTTATTTTATTTATTTATTTATTTATGCTTATTTCTATACCGCTTTTTCCAAAGATCAAAGGCGGTTTACAGGTAACATTTAGTGAACATGGTTTTACATAGAACATCGTTTTTTTCATAACTATGTACAGTTAACATGATAAACGATAACATGGAACATTGTTACAGAACTAAATACAGTTTAACATTAAGGAAACCACAAGTATGATGTTGTGCTTATCCAGGTGTGCACAAGCACCCACAGTTTACACAAAGTCCATGTTTGTGTTCTGCAGCTCGGTACATAAGAAGGGAATGATTGTGTGGGCCGAAGTGGATGACTGGCACATGCACCCACAGTTGAAAGGATATGTCGAGGGCTCTCTCGCATACCCAATGCATCGACCCCAAAATGTGGACCCTGTCAGCTATCCTGTGCAATCTTGCCAAACTCCAACATAAATGCCTTAACTCTTAGGTGCATGTCTAGCTATCAGACTCCCAAAGACATACGTCACTGAGATGCAATTTGCTTCTATTGTGCAATGTAGATTCAGAGCAGTACAACAAGCGCAGCGTTCATGTCAGGGGATGCATTAGCTGCTCGGTCACATGACATGTATGGTGCATGTGGCTCCCAACGAGTGTCTCCACATGAGAGCAGCACAGTGGCCACAGTCTCGTCCCAATGGACAGAACCAACAGGATAACTCTTGGATGTGCCAGTGACCACTAACACACATAACCTGTGCCTGCACAGGTGGCAGTCAGCACACAAACGCATGCAGGGGTCACCTGTCCAGCACAGCTACCCGCAGACCACATTAACACCAGATGTGTGTAATGTGGGCTGTAATGCACATGTTCATGACACCTGGAACCAAGCAACATTTAATTGTCCAGATAATCAGGTATCTAAAAATTGGTTTTGGTTTGGAGAAACATGCAAGGATATGAATGACCTGCATTCACCTCAACAGGCCAATGGGATCAGATGTTAAACTGTCAATCACGTAGTTATGATAGAGGTCAACAAACATCGACGGTAAGCGTCTGTGTCTCTTTGTGTCGACACACCTGAAATGTGTGTGTTTGCCACACACCAGCAGATAGATCTTGTGACAGTCAGGCTTGCTGCCAAACACAACCTTTTCACGTGAAGAACCTAGTGCGTTGTGGCCATGGCAAAATGTGTCTTAGACATGTACTATCTCTAGTGACTATTGCAACGCTGGCCAACGTAACATCCATACATATCTTGCATTTCAATCATATGGACAACCTACACGGCTCAACACACCAATGCATGCCCACAGCTATCACGCCAGGGACGTGGCACAGCTCAAATGGGCAAAGACATGTCTATATGCCTTACCTCTCATTACCAGGATTGCATATAGCGTAATGGAACCCCTAAGAGACGGAACCTATATTATCTGCATAGTCTCAGCCTCAATACAACTGTTTGCATACCTTAGGAATCTACATATGACCCTGGTTTCACCCCTGTATCTGGGCCAGCTGAATTATGTTTTACACTGCCGGTTATGAATATAGCCAAAGACCCACCTAAAAGTGATTCTATAGTGGCTGATATACAATTTTCTAAACTAATTTTTGTATTATACTAATTTTTTTGTCGGAAGTTATTGCCGTGAGCGATTAATCACTCATGAAGCGTGACTTCCCTTTTAATTACTCTTATGGTAATGAAACCACTGTATAAAATTCATGAAGCAATTGCATTTTTAAACATCACTTAATGCTACTTCATAACACACCATCTTCACAACCGTCATTTAAACAGCTGTTAAAAGCTTATTTTGCAGATTTTCCACGAACACAGTACTGCGTTTAGACCCGTACTTTCATTCCGGCTCTGTTTCAACGCTTAATTTCTGCCCAATATACTCATCTGAATTAGTGAGTTGAATAGTTTCTTCCAGACTCATCTGGAGTCTGGAAGAAATTATTCAACTCACTAATTCAGATGAGTATATTGAGCAGAAATTAAGCGTTGAAACAGAGCCGGAATGAAAGTACGGGTCTAAACGCAGTACTGTGTTCGTGGAAAATCTGCAAAATAAGCTTTTAACAGCTGTTTAAATGACGGTTGTGAAGATGGTGTGTTATGAAGTAGCATTAAGTGATGTTTAAAAATGCAATTGCTTCATGAATTTTATACGGTGGTTTCATTACCATAAGAGTAATTAAAAGGGAAGTCACGCTTCATGAGTGATTAATCGCTCACGGCAATAACTTCCGACAAAAAAATTAGTATAATACAAAAATTAGTTTAGAAAATTGTATATCAGCCACTATAGAATCACTTTTAGGTGGGTCTTTGGTTATTTAATGTAAGTGAAGGGTGGTTAATTGTTTGGATATGAATATAGGACATATGGAACCCCCCTCTCTGCACCCGAGAGACTGGCTAGTGTTGGCTCAACCGGCGTTTACAGTCCCCTCGGTCAGGATGCGCATAATGTCCTGTTTGTTTGCAGAAACCTTCCACAGGGCAATCCAGTGCCCTCAGATGTACATGTTATGTGATGTGCTCCTAGCAAAAGGCATGTAAAGCCCCTTGTCCTCCGTGCATGAACATGTGTATCCCTCACGCCATTATACTGCAAACAATGGTTCCTGAACTGTGTGTGGACCAGGCCATTGATGTGTCCTTGCCACTCCTTCAGAGTCTATCTCTGGTCAACCCCTGTCAGCACATGTACGCCTATTGGGTATCATAGGAGACCTGAATCAGACATGTCATGGCCGTAGAACACCTCCTGGAACATGGGATTGTAGTCTTTTGTCAGGGTAGTATTTTCCAAAACACTCTGAGAGCAGCAACAATACATTGACAAAGGTTTCTGACCTGGGATATGAGATAGCAACGTGTAATCACATCACCAAGACTTATCAGTGAATCACTATGCCTATAGCTGCATCCACAACACACAATGTTTGATCATTAGCACGTCCTCCCATGGACGCATACACACAGCATGCCTACGGAGGAGTCCACCTGTACTTTGCAACAACAGTAGTACTTACCTGTAGCCTGTACACAGTTGAATGCTGTAAATGTAGTTTGGCCTGCTCCTACCTTGCAGCGTTAATGTGTTGTCGCATTGCATCTACAGAGGACCCAGCTGCAGCAAATCACCCCTCAGCTAAACAGAGTGTCAAATAGATTGCATGGAGGTAGACTACTGTCACAACGTTTGCTAAACAACTGCATGGGCCAGTGTATATGCCGTTATCTACACTAGAACCCAGCATTCTCTGTTGTCGCATGTGCACAATCTCAGACTGTCAGTCATGACACACCCCTGCGCTACCGTTCAATCTGTTGCTAGGAACAACATATCTTGAGTCAACTACCGTGTCTGGCTCCCCCGCTTCACGTAAGCTTTAATGATGGTCCTTGCACGCATTTCATGGTTTAATATTCTGCTAAGCCAAACTCCCTCTATATGTCCAACAGTACTTTCTGTCACTCACCCAGGATCCTCTACACACAGGTGTGGAAGGAGAGGCCACCCATACACCCTCTGCACACTGGTGCCACCTTTGTAACATTTACATATAGGTTGTGGACACAGGATTGGCCATGTTTTGCGTGTAGGTCAAGATAGCATAGTTAATTCCCTGTAAGAGGTGATCTGCAGGAACAGCAGCAGTAGGTAATCCCACACCACCCATCTACCCTTGTGGGTTGGGTATGTCTCTCTATGTCTCTGTTAGACTCCCACTATCTTTTCCCAGTTCCGCATTGTGTAAGATGTATACAGTACTTGAGAGAGCCATGTTGGACAGGGGGGAGGGCAGAACATGAACACTGTGGGATGCTGCCATAGACGTTCACAACGAATGTGGTTTAGCATGGACCCACATGCTCCCTTGTCACACACATTATGCACATGTGAAGACATATGTCTGTTGCCCATGGAGATCCCCGGTGACAGGTGATGAACTATGCTATACATGAGACACACACACAGCAGTGGGGCTGTAGCAGCAATACATTGGCCACACGGATGTGTGTTTGTATGGGTGACCCAGCAGAAGGTTGACCTGTCACTAATGCCCCCAACCTTTCAATGACCATCCACAGGTCGAGGATCTCCGTAAGAAGGCCAGGGAGCTGCGCCGCCACCATGCAGACTACCTCCAGCGACTCCAGGGTGAGAGCTCCCAAAAGGTTGCATTTGAGTTTTCTCAAAGTGTCTAATCAGTAACAGATGTCCCATTGGCAACAAAGCCTGTGTGGCCACCGCATATGTAGACGTGCTAGATGTAAGACCTAACAGAGTTCTGATGCCTGTCGTTTTCCACAGATGGTGATGTCCCAGAAGATGTGCCCACCACCTCAGCACACCTCCTGAGACGTCCCACTACACCACGTGAGGACGAGGTGGTGGTCCTCATAACATCGGAGGAGGAGGAGGCGGTGGTGGAGGCGCCCACATCAGCAGCTCCATCAGATGTCACCCACCAGGGGCCAGATGGCCATCTGGAAGGGTTGATTGGGGGGGTGCCAGGGGGGAGGGAGGGTGTTGGGGATGTGGAGGGGGTGGGGGACGTTGGGGAGGGGTCCGGGGGGGAGGGGTGGCCAGAGGGGGTGTGGGAAAGTGATGTTGAAGACAGGGCATCACAGGGCACTGTGGGCTCCCCACAGGCACAAAGGTTGTCTCCACCATGCAGAGCCCCACCCAGGGGCTACGCAGATGCCACCACACAAACACCTGAGACAATGTGTGTGTGTGGTGGCAGATGCGTGGACAACCTGTCTGGGGCCCTGCATGTGATGGAGCAACGGCTCCATCAGCTGAGCCACTCACAGCAGTGGCTTGCGGGAGTCATTGAGAGGGTGGTAGCCGAGGTGGTCCGTCTATCATGTCGCCAACCACCCCCTCAATGGCGTCACTGGCGTCAGTAATGGCGCTAGTGACGTCCACATATGTGCCGTGCTGCCCTGTCTTCCATCACTGGGCATGCTGAGGGAGGGTGGGGGTCATGTGGGGGTGGGGGGTTGTGGATGGGATCTTGGTCAGGGCGTGTGGGTGTAAGGGGCGGGGAGGGTGTGTTTTGGGGGGGCGGATGATGGTATATTCCCCCTCCCTGCAATTGTAAATAGTTACCCCTTTTTTGTTTGTTTTTTATTAAAAGTTTGTGAAACACACCTTGTACTGCTTGTGTGCCTCACTCAGCATAAGACTGTGGATGGAAGCATGTGAATTTTGTGCAGACAGATATGGTTTTGAAGAGTAAACATGCTGGTGATAACTCAACTGGCTCCACAGTACTTTTGGGTGGTTGACCATGTGTGTAGATATCTGATAAGAGGTTCCTGCGTCATATGTTGCACCGTAGCACCTGTCCCAGAGTCACACAAGTCACACGTTAGGGAATAGATGAACCACATATTTAAACATATATGGCCCACGAAAAGATTCATGTTACGCATTTCTGCCACTGTCACATGCATCACCATGGTGGGGTGGATGGCATGTGATCATTAAACTAGGCCCGGCAAGGGTTACACATATGCCACCAATTAGTCGTGTATAAGGGTTGGGACACATTGAGGAGTATGGCAACGACAATGGCAATGTACAACATAGTTCCCCTGTTTTGACATGGATGTGTGTGCACACTGTGCCAGTGCAGCTCACAGACTGTGATGACACAATGTGCACAGGACGCCTTGCATATGTAAGCATCATAAACATAGTAGCTGCCTGTGGCAAGGTAGCTGCAGCACGGGACCTGGATTGTG
Source organism: Ichthyophis bannanicus (assembly GCA_033557465.1). Classification (NCBI taxonomy): domain Eukaryota; kingdom Metazoa; phylum Chordata; class Amphibia; order Gymnophiona; family Ichthyophiidae; genus Ichthyophis; species Ichthyophis bannanicus. Next base: position 1,258,653,476 of record CM066033.1, read on the forward strand.
AAGAATCAGAGAGAGAACACCTATGTTTAAGCAATCCACATATGTTTACCTGTGTGCTACAGACACCACAGACATGATGTGTTGGGTTGGCGCATTTGTGCTGCATACAGTACCCAATACACCATCCCATACGTGTGTGTCCACACCATGTAGCTGTTCCTGCGCCACATGTGTGTGCTTTGGCAGAGCACAGATTGCATGTTTGCCATGTTTCTGGTCATGTTTCCATTCCACATGTTTCACCATCCCCTCCATTTCGGCATCTATGGCACATATGTCCACACATGCCTGTGGATGCCCACACCCTTACACCTGATTCTGCCATACACTGTATGTCTGTGTTGGATAGTGAATAAGGCACATATTTGTTATGACATATTATGTGCTCATTGCTACATGTGATCGGCAGTGACCCATTGTGCAGTGCACAACAAGTAGCCAGCTCCTCTGCCCCACTGAGATGCACATGTTGCACTGTGCTGATACAATGTCACACAAACATGACCTAATCAATGGCCCTCACACTCATACAGGGGATGGCAATCACAGGTATGGTGTTGGTGTAGTGACAGATGTGTGTGGGTTTCATAGTTACAGATGTGTAGGGGATGGTTTGAAAAAGAAAGTGTTTATGTTGACCAGGGACCAGTCAAATAAACAGGTTGTAGAAGGATATTTCACACACATGTGCCACCAGGATAGCAAAATGATGTTGATTTGGTCACACGTATGAGAGTGTCTGTGCAGATGAGTGATCTCTCAGGAATGGTAATAATACACCTGAACCTGTAGGTGACGCTTAGTATACATACCTGCTCGAGGATGTGCGGTATCTAGGGCCTCAGGCAGTCCACGGAGGTAGATGTGTCCCAAACGTGTTGCCAGCTCTTGTTCAAGGGGCGAGAGTGTTGGTATAAAGGGGCCCCCGCCACCTGTGCCCAGAGCATGTTGCCTCTCTGCAAGCATGTGCTGACGTACCCCTCTTTTAATATCTGAGTACCTCTTTTTGAGGCTTTCCACATCACGTGGGGGACACCCTGCCTCAGACAGTGCCTCGCGAACATCCTCCCACACTGCCATTCTGGTGGCCACTATTGTGCGGCTGCTCAAACGCCCAAATAAGACATCATAATTTTCTATCACATGTGACAGTAAAATATGGTTCTCCCTGTCACTGAACCTTACAGCTCTCTTCCTCTGTGTAACAGGCACAGGTATCCTTTTCCGTTTGGCCGTTTGCCTGTACTGTTCCTGCTGTGGCCCAACAGATGGTCCTGCCTGGTCCTGGCTAGGCTGTGAAGTGTGTGCCCTGGGTGTCTCACCACCAACCTGCTGCCCCACATCCTCCACCCCCTCACCCTGATCCTCTCTGGCGCTGTCCCTCTCCATCTCCCTCTTCAGCACAGGATCCTCTCACCGCAAACACACTCACCTGAACAGAACAGAACACAGATGAAAAAAAACAGGGAAAGGGCACTACAATACAGCACAGAGTCCACAACACAATAGCACAGGTAACTTTTAAGGTCAACAAGCCGAACTTACACGATCCTACACTACTGCTAACAATTATTCTCTCCCTGTCTAGTGTGGCCTACTCCTATCGCAGACTGTCCCCTTCAAATTAGCTGTACCTCTCTATCTCCCTCCTTTGTCTGAAGCACTTCCAGCACAGCTTCTCGCCCTATTGCTCTATGTAACTGTCTGACTCCTTCCTGTGCACTACTCCCAGCACAGGCTGTGTCTCTAGCTTTCTCTCTCTCTGTCTGTATGTGTAACTCCTCTAACAAACCTCAACGTGTGCCACGTGTGCAGCCTTATTTATAGGGTTTTTCCACGCTTTTTCAATGCACATGCGCAATTGTGCAGGTGTGGCGCTCGTGCGCCGTCCTCGTGGATGCTTACGCATGGGTGTCCGTACGCGGACACATGCACATGCGCCCTGAGACAATACGATTGCGACGAGTGCCGCATGGGCGTCTGTGTGCGTTGTGCGCATGTGTGAGGCGACGCGCATGTGCGTGTCACCACGCACATGCGGCCACCCATGCGTAGATTGGCGCATGCGCGCGACGCAAGAGCGACGCATGCGAGCATATGCGCATGCGCGTTTGACGGAAGGGGGAAAAAACCCTATAAGTAAACGTGCCATGCTTGTCCACGTTGAGGGTTGTAGGCGAGGAAGAGTAGGAGTGCGTTTGGAGAGAGAAAGGAGGTGATTCCAATCAGGTGTATTTGTCAATTCTATTGTTGTTGTTTGTATTGGTTATTGTATTTTCTTGTGGGTGTATGGTGTTGTGTGGTTTGTAAGTTGTGGACTGCTTAGTTAGATTTGTCTGTGTGTCTGCGTGTGTTTGTGTAGTTGGGCGGGAGGAGTTAATGGCACATATTTATCTTCAGGCATGTGTCCTGTGTAGTGGGCAGATGCTGCGGTTGCCGGACAGGGGAGATGGTGTCCATGGAGCTGTGTCACAGGGCATGGGTGTAGTCCCGCAGCAAATCAGACCTGCTGCTGTGGGGGCTGTTCAAGCTGGTGCTGTTCGTGCACGGCGCAGGAGGCGTGCCGAGGTGCAGGCTCAGCAGCCACGCCTCTACAGGCCCAGGGCCCAGCTCCAGGACATGCGAGAGGACCAGGTCATCTCCCTTTACCGACTGAGCACAAGGGCTATTAGGGAGCTGTATGAGGATCTAAGACCTGACCTCCAGCCCCTGACTGATCGGTCCCATGCCATACCAGGTTTAGTCAAGCTCCTTGCTGCCTTACATTTCTTTGCCTCTGGCTGTTTCCAGTCATCTGTGGCCGCAGTAGGTGGTATGAGCCGCCCCACCTTCTCACGATGTCTCCACCAGGTACTGCGTGCCATGGTCAGCCGGGTGGGGAATTACATAGCCATACCCCACACTAGGCAACAATGGCGGACCCTGAACCAGGCCTTTGAGGCATTAGCCGGGATACCACACGTGATGGGAGCTATTGATTGCACACATGTTGCCCTGGTCCCGCCTAGAGACAGGGAGGTAGCGTTCCGCAACCGCAAACACTACCATTCCCTGAATGCTCAGGTTGTATGTGATGCAAATCTGCATATTCTGAATGTGGTCCCTAGGTTTCCAGGGTCCACCCATGACTCCTATATCCTGCATCACTCGGCAGTATTCACACAATTTGAGGATCACCGTTATGGGGACTGTATATTGCTGGGTGAGTATGTCAGGATCACCTATCTATGTAAGACTTTCTACATGTGTGTATTTGTATTCCCATATGATGCAAAATGTTTATATCAGAACATGCAGGTAAGATTTGAAATATGTTATATAGAGGACTGCTGTACGTTTAAATTATTACTGGCATCTATAGATTTATTTACACTACAAACATTAACCATTGAACATGAGCATACTAACAGTATATGATCATAACATGCACATGGTGTACATGTGAAGACACCCCTGTGCATATGGCTCTGGTGTTGCTGATTTCCCCATAATGTGTTCTGGAGGCATCAGCGAACATGTCTTGGGGGGTGGGGGGGGTGTTGCCCTTCACATACACCTGTGATGATGTTTAATAGTTGTCTCTTAATTGTATGGCATTTAACATTGATGTTGTTGATAATCCATACAAGTAACCCGTGTCATGTGTGTCTTAGTTTAACCCACACACTCTGTAATGGAGTTGTCACCCTGGAAGCAAAGGATAACATGAGGGGGTGTATAGCAATATCTTATGGGTGTTTTTGAGCTGTTCAACAGTGACAACATGTGTGCATTTCTCTGTCCACACTTCTTGGCTATGTCAAAGCTGGGTGGACACACAATATAGGTGTTACAGTACCTTTGTCCACTGTAGATGAGCAGAAGTTAGTATCATCTTGTCTGGACATTCTCATATATGTTAACATTATGGATTGTTGACGGCTAAAGCAAGGCCAATAAGTAGGTGCATACAAAGAGGTTTCAGAACCAGCTACACAGGAGGGTAATTTGCGTATGTATATGTTTTGGACCCACACTCATGAGGGGTGCAGTATGCATGTTTGACATCCACAACTTCCAAAGAATGCAGACAAAATGGATACACTGCAAAGGATGGCTATTACAGGAATTTGTCCCCAACACTATACAGCATATGGGGATTTACTAACAAATATGGATATGTGTACCCTACACAACATGATGTGTATAGGTGATATTGTGTACATTGTGCCATACCTCCATGGCATACATGTTGGGGTGGTGTGTGGCTCACGCAGATGTCAGCATGTTTTTCCAGGGTTACTGTTCAGATATACACGTTGATTATGTGATCAGTGGATTGCTGTTGTAGTCTCACAGTGGCGGTGAGGCAGATCTGGACAGTAACTGCATGACAATATGCATGTTGCGCACACACACACACACACACGATCTCTGAAGGGATAGATGGACGTGTTGTTTTATTTGGGATGGGTGTATGTACTTGAGAGGCCATGTGCTCCTTTTCTGTCATCATATGTATATGTTTTTAAAGCAGACTAGTTGTGGTGTTGTATCGTTCAGTCAGAATGTGTTGTGCATTGTTTTCTCACGTGTAATCAAGTGGAAGTAATGTTTGAAATGAACTCCTGCATTCACATGCAACATTTCTTTCTGCAGGTGATGCAGGATATGGTTGTCGCCCCTGGCTGCTGACTCCTGTGCGTCAGCCACGGACACGTGCAGAGCAGAGGTACAATGAGGCCCATGCCTCCAGTCGCTCAGTCATTGAGCGCACCTTTGGCGTGTTAAAGAGCCGCTTCAGGTGTCTGGATAGGACAGGCGGGGCCTTACAATATAAGGCTGGCACTGTTGCCGAGATAATCATAGCCTGTTGCATCCTGCACAACATTGCTCTCAGGCACAATATCCCTGCAGAAATTAATGAGGATCTGGAGGAGGATCCAACGTGCCCCCCTGAGCGTGCCAGTGCTGACACACGGGAGGGCACAGCGGTCAGGCGGAGGTTGATTGCAGAGATCTTCTCATGTACGTATTAGTTCTCTTCCCACACTAATGTTTTATACTATGTGCGTAATGGTTAGTGAGTTTGATGTCTATGTAAAGATAGCATGTGGATGCCACACTCCATGAGCATTTGAATCACAATGCCAACATCACATATAGGCATGAGTGTGACGCAAAGAATGTGGGCAGGGCACAACAGCATTTGTTGGCTGATGATGTGTGTGGTTGTTGATCCTTTTATGGGAAATTTTGACGGTCACATTCCCATTTAGTGTCTGCTTCTGGGAGAAGCAGCTGTTGTGCACATGCAAGGTTTTGGTAAGATGCTATGGTTTGAGCACAGTATCTGCTATATGGTGAGATCTACACGTTGGGAGGTAGTCCGTGTTTGTGGACAATTGTCCTTTGGGGTGTGTTAATATTACACTAAATAGTGTGGTTTTGTTGGTTGTTCATGTCCTCTGACATGCCTATGTTTGTGTTCTCATCATGTGTGTGGCAACAAGTCATACATAGCAGAGTACACATGCTTAGTGCAACTATGTCAGGATGGTAATAACTATGTCTGCAGACTGTTAATGTCAACCCTACAGTGTGTTCAAATGTATTGGTCAACAAGTTGACATGACATGGATATGTTTAAGGATGGCGACCTGAACATTGCCCATCAAGGGGGTGGGGTTGCTAAATGTTTTATTTGTAGAGTATACCATCACTGCAGTGATGCATCTCTACACACATGGTGAGATGAAACAGGCCAAAACAGCAAGGAGTGGGTAGTAGTAGCCACGTTGAGCCATAAACGTGGGAGTGGCTTGTGGTATTACAGGTATTTAATGGCGTACATGGCATATCTCGCTGATGCTATCACAACATCTGACATCATGCATGTGCTACAGGCTGTGTATGTGTGTAAGTCAGGGGAAAAGAGTCCATATGAAGAAATACATTGCAGACACGAGCAAGTGACGGTTATGTTGGCATACAAACAAAGAGTTAGGGGACAGGTATTTCTCAGGCCTACACATCTAGGGTATGCATGCTTTGACATTGTCATTGACACACAGTGGGATGGCATACAGCCATCATGGTTTACTCACAGGCAGACATGTGTGTGTGTTGTTGCCTACATGATGGTAATCGGGCAACCTATTTGTGCATATCATGTGCACATAGGTGTCATTATTACTGCAGGTATGAGATGTACGCAGCAGGATATGTTTTTGAACAGTGGATACAGGAGGTCCACCTGCATATTTCCAATGTGTTGTAGCAATTGTCAGTGTGTTAACATACACAATCTGGACAACAATAAACAAGGACAGGGGTCATTGTGGGCAATATGGTGAGTCACTGGTATTATTGCGACCTTGGCATGAGGTGGAACCATGGTGGTAGCACACACATATATTTCTCTGTGTGTAAAAGGACAGAGAGTTAAGACAGGGAACAGAGAGATTACGGACAACATAAAGATAGCCTCTCACACCTCTGTGATGCCTATTACATGTAAGACATCTGTACATTGTGATAGACAGCAGTCACTCATTGTGTGATGTTGTGGGGTCTGACAGCTGGGGACATGAAGGTGCAGTGTGTGATACACAGGTAGAACATGACATATGTTGGCTTCTCTTGTGTCTCCAAATGCACAGGACATACTTTGTATGGATACTGTTTTTGAGATGCATTGCCATGTGACTCTACATCCTGGAAAATGCAGTGATTTTGGGTAGGTCGATCTACATAGACATTGTGTGTGGCTGTAGTCATGTGAATAATATGTGTTCTGAGATTTCTCATATTGGGCAGATGCTGTTATTTCATTTCTTTAACCTGTGCCTCCGTAACCCATCTCTTGCTATGTTCACTCATATCCCCATGTGCTTGTGTTCTGCATGTCCTCTGGCACAGTCTCATTACGACATGTACAACATACATGCATGTGTGTGTAGGTTGTGGTTTGGTGTATTTTACCACCACTTTCAACGTCCACAACAATGTACTATCAGCCAACAACACGGTATCATAGCATGTTCCCTGGGCCTTTATATCTACAGATATCCACCTGTGCACATACAGGCCATGTGTTACAGATGGGACGCTGAACTTTACATACTGTGTGTGTGGCTGTTTTTATAGGTTGCATGTGTGATGATGGATTGATCAGACATAGTACATTTTCATCTGCTGTGAGGGGTCTGTGCACCTTAACATAATTTGCAACAGCCATAACTCATACATAGGGGGGTTTACCTTGTGACCATTATCTGCATGTGTTGTGTGCTGTGATTAGACATGTGTCTGGTGTTTAGAGTAAGCACTGCTGTGCGACTTTGGTGCCTTTCAGATATGAACATAATGGTGACATGCATCAACGGTGGTTTGACATGGTGATTCTACACCTTTTGCTGACATTGTCTCCTTTCATTGTGACGTGATCTGGCTGTTTAGTGGCTCAAGGGATTGATGAAATACACGTGTTGCAAACACAAGGTAGGTTTCACCTTTGTTATTTTCATAAGTACATTTGTATTTAACTGGTGATGATCTCATATGTGTCTCCTGTGTATGTTAGATTTCCTTTATGCTGACATGAACAGATGCATATTGTGTGTAGCTGTGAGACACTTGTGTGACATGAGCATGGACATGACCATATCCATGTGCCTCACGTGTCTGTGTTTACCATTACTGATGTTGGCCACAACGTTTGTTTTAGTATTGATATCATGTCATGTTTGCCTATGCATCCCTTTATTCTGCATTTTGTATGGTGTGACGGTCTGACATTTGTGTTTATTTTGGAAATTGTCAAACAATAACATACTTATCCTCTCCTGACACAGCACAGAGGACATACCAGACACATCTCTTACAGAGCATCTGTTGTCACCACCAAGCACCTGATGGATGACAGAACACCATGCAACTCTTTACCAAAACATTTCGCCATTGGATGTTTGAGCTCTGAGAGTGGATCAAATGCCTGCAAGGGACAGTATTATTCTTTAACTGCTGATTTCCCCATGACAGAGGTGTCGAACACAATGTTGATGCTATGGTTATGCAGTGAGTGATGCTCAATGTAGAGGACACACATAAACTTTGAAGGACTGTGCCATATTGCACACTGACATTTGACTATGCATGGCCAGAGTTGAAATAAAACTATTAACCTAACCTGCTGGATTGCAGATACTATTTTGACTTTGGACACTGATCCCCCCTTGTGCAGCAGCAACTGACATGGACAGTGTAGGTGCTACATTCAGACACAGCTGAGCTTTAAAGGACTTTGTCCCAAGGGTGTGTCATGCCACCCACGATATGATGCTGGATTTCTTACAACACAAACATACACCCATGTTTTCAGCATGTGGCTAACGATGGGCCACTCCTATTGTCAACGTCTACCTGCTTTCCACCTGGACATGATACCGCCTTTACCTCCACAATGCTTTCAGGCACACCGACATCTTGGACTGATGTTTTCAATGACCCAAGGGTTTTTAAGGGCATGTGTGTCACACTGTATCATGTTCCAATGTGGCTGTTGCTTGTGCATATGACTGACTATGTTTGTGAGACACAGCATGTGGGGCTATGGCTTATGTGTGGTTCTCTGTAATAAGTTTGTACAAAATGTCCTTCTTCACATGCTACATCTTGTGTTTGTTTACTGTGCATACATGACAGTGTGCATATATGTACACACCTTGCATTTGCCATTTAAACGGACCTGATTATGCCCTGTGTTAGGGACACTCACATTGGCACATTATGTTTGTAGTGTGGCAGTGTGTGTGACCGTTCTACTTCTTCACTTGTGCATTACATGTATCATGCTATATGTGGCCAAACAGTGTCTACCCAAAAAGAAAGGGCAGGGTGACCTCCTTGATGGTGTTATATGTGCATGTTTCTGTAGGATGTTTAGTTGGGATTATGTCTGTGTTCATGTGCCTGTGCTACCTGTTACTATATGCTAATTGTGATGTTTATGATTGTTTTTGTCCACATTGCGGCTGGTTTGCTTCGTAGATCAGGCATTAGGATGATAGCTTCCTCATTACTTGTATTGCATGTTTATTGACATGTAAAACATTTTGCAAGCTAAGTTTTTTATGTTTGTCTGACTCCTGTGTTGTCAGATGGGTATGTTTTGAGGGACAGATGAGGTGTGTTGAGTCCGCAGCATGCAGCATCTACTCTGTACCTGCACTCATATGTGGGTAACACATTTGCAACAAGCAACACCAGGTGGGGGAAGGGGGTCTGCTGCCGAGTGCATAGCATGCACCTGATGCACATTATATTTTGTGCCTTTAATGTGTGGTCAACAAAGTAACCTTAGTGTAGGTGGTGGATTTGTGAGCTGCTAAGGGTGTTTCCCACTTTCCCAAGGGATACGGTCAGCCTTGATATTATGATGGCACTGTCTTCAGTATTTGTGATGTGTTAGCAAAATAAATATATTTATTTGACAGACATTTTCTCCGTTTGCTGATTGATCATGGTGACAGACCTGGACTGCAATGTGTGCCTTTGTATCAGTCCTGACTCCTTGTGACCCACAGACTACATTGTTTTCTTGTCAATGTCACTGGATGTAGCTGATGTGGTATTTTTTCCATGAAAATGGAGGGTTACCTGACTTGCCCTACGCCACAGGGAATGCTACTTTGAATTTATCACTGGTTGTTTGGGGGCAAAGCCAGTTTTCTACTCACTATGTTAGTTCAACACTATTTGCGCGTACTGTCACTTTATGGGGTCCTTTACTGGTCATGTACATGGTGCACATGTGCTCACATCCTTGCACAGTGCCAGCTGTGTATGTGGCAGCCATATGCCACATCACTGTGAATGAATGGTTGACATACACACAATCCCTTTGGGGTATTTGTGTTACAGTGTGCTCATTTTGCAGTTTGTGGGATTGTCTACAGTGATGTGTTTGAACTCTGTAGTTTGGAGGTTTTATTCAGACTTTTTGGTTTTTGGACACACTGGCTTATATGCACCATTAGGTACCACCAGCTTTCTCACCTCTACACACATCCTTCCCTCTTTTCCCTGTACAACAGGGTGCATCCTGTGTGCTGCATCCCCATAACATATTCGTTGTTATATAGGTCTCTTACTTTATGGTGCTAACATACCAATGCACGTGGTGATTTTGTTTGGCTGTGATTCTGGTGGTGTGTGTGGTACACCTGATTGCATGTTGATCTTTCTCCCGCCACAATCATCATTATTCACCTGATCCACAAAGTGTCATGTGCTTCCCTGGTGCTTTTTTTTTTTTAAATTTTACATGCTGTATTCACTGCAGAACATTCCCTTGTGTTGGTGCAAGTGTCCCTGGTGCCAAATACTGAGTGGACGTAGATCTGTACATAGCAGATGTGCATGTGCATTTGCTCAGTATTTTTTTTGGTGGTTGGCTTGTTCTGACACCCAGCAGACGTTTGGTGTACTGGCATGCAGTGTTTTTGTATGCAGCCTTTGCTAATGTTCTCACATTGGCGGTGTGGCCTACCGGTTTAGGCATGGCCATTTGTGGTGGTGGTAATCGGTGTGCTCCCTGTCTGCTGTCTTGGATTTGTATGCTTGTCCTGCATTGGTGCCTTTCATTCGTCTGCGTGTCATATCTGTGGTGATGTGTGGTATGACCACATTGTACCCTCATCTGAGTTGTGAAACATCCTTGTGTCCATCCTCTGTCTGCCAGCTGTGTGCCATCTTACCCTGATGTGCATGCTGCTTCCCCACGTTGTGAACTCCCTCACATTCATGCATTGCAGCTCGCCCTGCTTGCCTCCCCTGTGTGTGCTCAGCCTAGCACCTGTACTCCACAGTCATCCTGATATTTCACTTATCCTGCCATTGCAGCCACCTCTGCTGGCCACATCTTCGCATCCTCTGTCACACACAGTCATTACAGCATGGCACATTACCATCACTCTGTGCATGGATCTCGTTTGACACAACATGTTTTTCCATTTTTATGGCTGTCACATGGACTGAAGCTGATTTCTGCATGCCATCAACTAATCTACGTCGTTGTTTTAGTTTGATATTGTCTATGTTCTCTGCTCTGTGCAGTGTTCATGTTCGTCTTTTAACATTCAAATTGTGCAATGTTGCTGTTGTTGCCTAACGTTGCTGATTTCACCTATACATCCTTAGGGCATCTTCTGGCACACCTTTGATTCAGATAGCTTATGGGGTGCCTACGATAGTGCCTTGGGAGTTGACAGACTTTCAACATGGCCTCAGGGAGATATTAAGGGTTTCCTTTGCTAACGGGATATGTAGAGGATATTCCATCTGATGCACCATAAAATGGCCAATAATATATGGCACAGGGGTGTAGTTCTCTTTAGATGGACGCACGGATTTATGTACACTTGCACACAGAAATGGAACATAACTCAGCTAACCTAATTCCCAGGAAATAGTAAACCATGACCCCTGCAACATCATTGACTGTCTTCACCAGTTGTAAGCATACATTACATAGGAGTCTGTGGTTTTTCACCATACCTTGTATGTAATGGACCTATGTTAATATTGGAATTTCAGTCTCCAAAGGGAATAGGGCATTTTCCAAGATCCCCTGTTGATATCTGTCCCCAGGGCCTGTCTGCAGCACCTCATAGCTAAATCAGTAATGGCAGACGCAGGTCTGCCATTGATGATTTAGCAAGGTGGGGGGGGTGCTGCAGACAGACCCAGGCGACTGATTACAATGACATTTACTCTGAACCCCTGTTGATATCAGTCGCCAGGGGCTGGCTGCAGCCCCTCACTGCTAAAACAAGGATGTCAGACCTGGGTCAGCACACCTACTTACCATTTCCATACATCACAATGCACAGTGCTGCCATCAGAAACAGTGCTGTGACCTTTACCTGCCTCATAGGGCACCCTACATGGCGCCCCATCGGCCACGCTTTCAACAACATTGTACGGTGCCATGGCGGACAATCCATTTACAAATGTGTCCTGTGGGGTAACTTCAGGGGCATGTTATGTTACAGTGCTGTGAAAGTACATGTGCTTGAATAAGTTATTGCACAGATATACGAGATGTGCCTCCTAAAGCAATATTAACCCTAACAGGTAAACACTCAAGAAGCCATGTTCATTTGCCATTGTTGGGGATTGCACCCCTAACCCCTACTCATTGCCTTACCCATTGCGATGTGATTATGTTTCTGGGCTTGCACATCAGCGCACCACCATATGACTCACCAACATTATTATGCTTCCAAAACCATTACCACACACCCTTATGCCCAGCAGCACAACGCCTTATGCCACCCATACTTTGTATACCTTGTAAAATAATGCCACAGCCAGCTTCCTTCAGTATGCACTGTGGGGGATCGAACCCATACTCCCTGCACTTTTGGTCAGTGTTCTAACCACTGTGCTGTGGCTCAGTTCTTCTGCTTTCATATCAATGCGCCACTTATGCCTCCCAGGATTCACAGGCCACCAAAAACAGTAGTGTGCCGCTTCAGGCCCAGCAGCACAACGCCTTATGCCGCCCATACTTTCTATGCCTTCTAAATGAATGGCACAGCCAACTGCCTTCAGTGTGCACTGTGGGGGATCGAACCCATGCTCCCTGCACCTTTGGTCAGTGTCCTAACCATTGTGCTGAGGCTCAGTTCTTCTGCTTTCATATCAATGCGCCACTTATGCCTACCAGGATTCACCGGCCACCAAAAACAGTAGCGCGCCGCTTCAGGCCCAGCAGAGAAACGCCTTATGCCGCCCATACTTTCTATGCCTTCTAAATGAATGGCACAGCCAGCTGCCTTCAGTGTGCACTGTGGGGGATCGAACCCATGCTCCCTGCATTTTTGGTCAGTGTTCTAACCATTGTGCTGTGGCTCAGTTCTTCTGCTTTTATATCAATGCGCCACTTATGCCTCCCAGGATTCACAGACCACCAAAAACAGTAGCGTGCCGCTTCAGGTCCAGCAGCGCAACGCCTTATGCTGCCCATACTTTCTATGCCTTCTAAATGAACGGCACAGCCAGCTGCCTTCAGTGTGCACTGTGGGGTATCAAACCCATGCTCCCTGCACCATTGCTCAATGTTCTGACCATTGTGCTGAGACTCTGCTCTTCTGTTTTAACATCGGTGCGCCACTTATGCCACCCAGTATTACATTGACTCAACAAACATTAGCGCGCCGCCTTATGCCGCCCATTATTTATCTATCTCCTAAAATAACGCCTCAGCCAGCTGTTTTCATTGTGCACTGTGGGGGATTGCAACACTGAACCCTGCACCAGTGGTCGGTGGTCTAACCATTGTGCTGTAGCTTAGCTCTCATGATTGCACATCAGCACGCCACTTATTCCTCCCATGCAGCCACCTCATGCGCTAATGTGCGGGACGCATATGGGCGGCCCGCACCTTACCGCATATGCAAATCACGCATTTCCTTCTTCAGCGCGAAACGCCCACTCCTTATATGGCACCCGCACTCTACCGCGGCCCGCACTTTACCGGGATCTTAGTAAACATACCCCTAAGTATTTTTTGATAGAGAACTGAAAACAAATGCTTTTTGAATAAGGCCTCCAGTCTTTTTTTTTTTCAGGGTGATTTTCTGATGTGATGCATAGATACTGAAATATCTCTGAGTTTCAGCCCTCATTCATCTCTCTTTAGTTCTTCTCTGTGGAATTCCGTACACGGCAGTAACAACAACAAAGGTAATTGTATCTGGTGCTTTATGGTACAGGAAAGCACAATCAGATTTATGGAACGGCCCTTCTGGAATCAAAAGTAATCATCCAATGAGGTAGGAGTGACAGCTCTGTACGGTGACTTACTGCCTTCTCAATGACTTTCTCTTTTTACTCCTGGAGAGTTCCTGACTTGCTTTTATTCAGTGTTTACCATGGAGCTCTCTCTAAATCAAGTATAGTTTTATAGCACTTTGAATGAGACTGGCTTCTTTTCTGGTTTGTTTATATTTGGAAAGCCAGTCTCATCAGGAGAACTACAATAGAACAGATATTAACTGGAAGCAGCTACTACAGTACATTTTTCTCCCTCCTGGCTATGCAAATGTATGACCTGACTTTCTACCTTTACTTAGAAAGGGTTGTGCAAGAGGACTGTATATATTTGTTTCTGAAGTTTGGTGGTGCTGGGGATAAGTGAAGTGAGCTTATCGGAAATGCCTCAAGAAAATTAACATAGGCACGATATTTAAAAAACATTTATCTGGACAGCCACACCAGTTATCTGGATGAGTGTCGCTGACTGGGGCTGTCTGGAGATTTTCAACAGTACTATCCAGAGAGTGCTCCTGACTGCCCCAGCACTGTTCATATAGTCCAGAGCAGAGTATGGGTGGAGTATAGGCAGTCCCAACAATTATCTGGAGAGTGGTGATATTCAATCACTGTCCAGATAACCATCCGGATACAGTAGGAGAGGCTTTTGCTGTCCTAAGTTTTCCTAAGTGACTGACTGGTCTCAGATACTGTACGTCATCTTCAGCAAATCCTGTAACAGTGGTCAGGTGGTTCTTCTACGAACAAAGGTCCATGGTATGGAAATATGCTGGTATGCAGGTGCATACATTGTTGCAAATCCTAGGCCCAGTGTCAAAGTCTCTGGATGAGAGCGAGTTCTCTAGCACATAGGCATAAACAATGATTCTGCTGAATTGCTTGATCTGCAGAGTTTAATGATGGCACAGTAGAAAAGAGTTCCATCTTGTTTGGTTCAGAACAGTTTCTGGGCAGGCAAAACAGGAAGCCATGCTATTTGGTTCAAGTATCAGTTTCTGAACATGCACCAGCCCTACAACCTCTATATCATTAAAGTGGGAAAAGGGAGCAAAGAAAATAATAGTAAAAGTATAAATACCTTCTACATTTACATCAGAACTTTAAATTTAAGTGCCTAATTTAAATCCCCAGCCACTTCCAAAGGGGGCCCAATGACTGAATTATCCTTAACCTGCTCTTGAGACTGTATAAATCCCTCCAAATACAATGAAATATGTGCCTTTGAGTCAATGATGACTCCTGATGACCCAGAACTCCTGGGGTTTCTTGGCAGTGTAACTAGAGCAGATTGCCAGGCCTTTCTTCTGAGGCAGCAGAGGGTTAAGTGACTTGCCCAAGGCCACAAGGAGTGCCAGTGGAAATTGAACCCTGGTCTCTTGATTACCAAGCCAGTGCTCTAACCACTAGACTACTCTTTCACTCCTCCAATGCTCCAGATCAAAAAAACATTCTTTACCAGAGCATTTCACCATACATTTTCTTGGGAATTTTAAAAAGAAAGTCACAGCAAGGGCATTTGCCCTTGCTTTTAATAACAAAAATTTCCTCTGAACTTGCTGAGTTCTGGGAGAAACATCCAGAAATACATTTATAAGATGACCATGGAAGGGAATACTTCTCTCTTTAAAAAATAAAGACAAATTTAAATCTTTTTCCAAAGTACTCTGAAAGGTGACCACCACCGTCCCTCTGTGAGTAGTCTCCTGCACTGAGGATTCAAGAATAGCCGTAAGACTCAATTCACTGGAGGATCCTCCATTCCCAGATAGGTTCTTGATTGAAAGAACAACAAAAAATGCATTTATAACATTAGGAAGGGAATTGGGCTCCAACCACAAAATTTGTACACCTTATTGTTTCAACATCCTTTTAGCAGAAATCATAGAACAATATGGAACATTAAAAACAAAACAAAAGAAAGATTACAAGCTCTTTGAGAGTTTTCAACCCTTTCCAACTTATTTTCCAAAACCAAATTCCCTTTAACCAAAACATTATTCATAGCCTCAGGCGTTTTCATCTTCATGGCCTGTTCCCCCAACACATTATTACAGATCTTTAGATCTTGTTCCAACCCAGAAAATTTATATAACTGAGTAAGACAGTTAGTAAGCATACCTTCCATTTTGACCATCACTCTCCAAATCTCCAAATTAGTAACATCCTTAGGCAGGGTCAAAGGCAACTATCCCTCATTCCCCGATAGCCCTGCAAAAGTCACAGGAATATAGGTTGCGTCTAATGACAGGTGTCTCCCATCCCTTTCTATAGGGGATGGCCCTTTTGGAGAGTCAGTGGCCTGTGTGGAGTCCAAAATTGAAAGGGAAGCATCCCCTGAGTTCCTGATCGTAAATGGAGCTGAAATACACATAATACCAACTTGACCAACCCCAGCCTGAACAAAACTGGGAGACAAGATGAAGGTATCCAAACTCATGGCTCGCGGTCTAGGCAAGGAGCAAGAATCAGGACTTGGAGAGGGAGCAGCCGAGATGCTTCACTCAGGGAACTTGCCACCAAGAAGGCTGAGCAATCTTGATCTAAGTGTGAAACCAAAAAAGAGTCAATGGGTCCAGTTTTTACTATTACATCAGTCACTTTTTCATTCTTTGCCTTTCACTTCTTCTTCATCATAATATACCACAAAGTGTCAACCCTTAGAGGTTAACAGACCTCAAAAATGAGAGCTGCAGGTGATATCAATATCTCACTCAATGATGGGTCAAATCCAGTCACTCCTCTGCTGACTCCTCAATAGGTTCTGAAGGGACTCCAAAGGGGCATTCCCCTTTGATCATGCCCCTTCAGGCATGTGACTGTGGGCATGCAACTGTGGGCCACATACCGCAGCTCTCTGGCTGGTTTTAAAGTCTTGCCGGCATTGCTTGATGACAACGGGAGGAGCGTGGCTGTCAGCAGCAATACTCCTCCAGTCCATAGATAGCCATCTTTCTCCCTTTCAATCTTTTCAAAACTCTGCTGCATGCTAACCTTCCACCAGTCCCCAATATACTCATATAACCCCTCTTCTCAAATCACTTCATTAGTTTTCCTTCCATTTCCATATCCAATACAAACTTCTCCTTCTGACCTATAAGTGCATTCATTCTATTGCTCCTCACTACCTTTCCTCTCTTCTCTCTCCCTACACCCTTCCTCATGAACACCGTTCTTCCTCTGGCTTGCTTCTCTCTATGCCCTTCTCTTCAATAGCCAATTCCAGACTTCGATCCTTTCACCTTGCTGCTCCTTATGTCTGGAACAAACTCTCTGTATCTTTACGTCAGGTTTCTTCTCTCCCCCTTTTCAAATCCATGCTAAAGGTTCACCTCTTTTAGGCTGCTTTTGGATCTTAGTCCTTTGTTCTTCTATCTCATTACCCTTCCCTACTGTACCCTTGTCTCATCCACTGTACTGTCTCTCTTGATTAGATTGTAAGCTCTCAGGGACCATCTTTTATATGTTTCTGTAGAGCGCTGCATATGTCTTTTATTGTTATACAAATGAGTAATAGTAGTAGTAGTAGTTGTAGTTATCCTTCTTCCTCCAGGAGTCAAAGATACCGATTATATCTCACTCTCATTGAGTGCCACACATTCTAACCTTTCCATTTTATATTTTTAGACGTCTATCATTTGCATACAGACACTTCATTCATTCATTCATTCCATTGATAGATTTCTATACTGCCAATCACAGGTTTCTTAGTGGTTTACAGAAAAACAGACTTCCATTTCAAACTTTATAAAATCACGATGCAACACAATACAATAATTCTATCACTTGAAACACAGAAACAATAAAATATAGGTATTGAAATGAAAAGAATTTAAAGAATGTTTTCTTTTATACTTACAACCAGAGTAGCAGTTAATGGGGTTAATTTGGAAACATTTAATTCTATCAGTCCTTTCTTTAAATTCTCCTGGGCTACTTCAGCTTTTATTACGACCTCACTATAATGATATCCTAACTTCTCCAGAAGATACTTTACTCCAAACTATGCATTCCTGAGCAACTGTTGGCTTTCCTCCAGGTTCTAGTTTAAAAGTTGCTTTATCTCCTTTTTAATTTTCTGCCCTAGTTAGAGTGAAGTCTATCATTTTGGAATAGCTCCTCCTTACTAGAAATGTTGCCCAGTTCCTAACGTATCTAAATCATTCCTCTCACACCATTGTCTCATCCACACATTAGAGCTCAGTCTGCCTCTTGGGTTCTGCTCATGTAGCAGGAAGCATTTCTGAGAATGCTACCCCAGAGGTTCTGAATTTTGACATTCCACCTAAAAGTTTAAATTTGATTTCCAGAATTTACCTCCCACACTTTTCTATGTCCTTGGTACTTACATGTACCAAGATAGCTGACTCTTCCCTATCTCTGTCTAAAATTGTATCTTGGAGATGTGTAAGGTCTGCCAGTTTCACACTAGGCAGACCAATTGCCAAGTAATCCTGAGGTCCAATAGCTCAGGGGCGATGGAAGGACTTTTTCTTTGGGGAGGTCAAAACACCGCCCAAAGCTCTGCCCTAATTCCACCCAAGCCCCACCCCATGGGCAGAGACCCTTCCTCTTTGCAGACAGGAAGGGTATTTGCTCTAATTGTAGCCTTTCTCCTCCATAGCAGCACAAAAGCTTTGAGACATATCTAACCTGAAGGTCTCTTCTATATACTGCTCTGTCTACCTCAGATCCTCTAGGTCTGCTACTCTAGTTTCCAGAGATCAGACTCACTCTTGAGATAAAAGAGCTCTTTAAATGAGTGCACACATACAGCTTCTCACTAATTGGGAGATATTCACACATGTGGCACTCGCTGCAAAAGACAGGGTGCTGTCTGTATCTTAGTATTAGAGAATTTAGTTACTTGAAGTTGTTAAGGGTGTAGTGAAACTTAAACTAATCTAAAACCTATAAGATTATTTGGTATATTTTATGGTAATATGGCATATTTTATGCTATAATTTTGTGCTTGCTTCTCATTGAATTATAAATATTCTGATGTGAAGGATTAATCCTGTATTGGTGAAAATACTCTACACTGTAGTGACAATTTTCCCTCTTCTCCTGAGGTACTGACTATATATTAAGAGATGTGTCTAGGGTGGGTGGGAGTTGGGGAGGGTGGGTAGGAGGAAAGAGTAACTAAAGCTAGAAAACATTTATTTTAGACCATTTAAACAAAGTAATACCTAATGTTTATGTTCTAGGCCTGAAAAAGACTATGCAAAGCTTGCACAATTTGATTTTCAACCCTTTAAATCATTTAATACCTAATTTTCATGTTCTAGAGGCTATACGTGACTAACAATAGCTGTGTATACTCATGTCTGTAGTATGAGAAATAATGTTCTGGATCTAGAGACGGCAATAGTGGAAGAAGAAATAAGGTTCTGGATCTAGAGGTTATAATGGATTTAGTGGCTGTCACAGCTTACAAAGATCCATGATGGCAATACAGTTATACTGGGCTATATCTATTCAGAAAGGAGAGGGGATGAAGAAAGCAAGAAGTTGTGCTACATGTAAAAAATAATATTAAAGCAACAGAATTGCTGGGCTTACAAGGCAAGGAGGCAGCATGCAGGTTAATCTGGAAAGAGTAAACAGAACATCTATTTACACTGGCATAATATCATCCTTCACAGGAAGAAGAAATGGACAGAGATTTAAACACTCACTATATTGCTATGAAAGGAGAACTGCTACTGACAGGTGATTTCAATATGCTGGGTTTAGATTGAGAAATGTCTGCTACAGTATCGTCTAGAAGTACAGTACTCTTCTAGCAACTGGTAACGGAACCCATGTGGGAGGGGTTGTACTGATGCTTACGAATAGGGAGAGTGTTTCTGAGGTTATAGTGGGTGATCATTTGGCATTCAGTGATCACTGGGTACTATGTCACAGGTAGAGATGGTTCATTCAAAAGTTAGGGTCATAAAACTCAAGAAAACTAATTTTAGTAAGATGGATGAATACCTCATGGAGTTGTTAGCAGGATGGGATCATTTAAGGGACATAGAAAAGCAGTGGGAAGAACAGTAAGGAGATATTTTTAAGGCTACCAATATTTTTTTCTTAGGAAAGTAAATAAAAGTAAGAAGAAAAGGAGGCCACTGTGGTTCTCAAAAGAAGTAGCTGAAAAGCTAAGGAAAAAGTAGCTTGCCTTTATAAACTACAAGCAATCACAGAAAGAAAAGGGAAGGGGTTCTTGGATTTAGTTCATTTCTCTTTCAGGAGTTGAGTTATATTCACATACAGCAGGTATTTTCCTATCACTAGAGGGTTTACCATCCAAGGGTTAAGTGAGTTTCCCACGATCACAAAGAGAAGAAGTGGATTTAAATCTTGCCGCTCTAATGCTTAGTCTAGCGGAAGACAGGCAACTATATCTGAAAAAGCTAAGAGAAACTTGGAAAGTAGTCAGAAAAACAAAGATGCAAATGAAATAAAAGAGGTAGTACTGTAAAATTCAGGAATAAGACTTTGAGATAGATTGATGACAAAAGTGGTATTGTCAGACTTAAGTATGAAGAAGACAATTATGTAGAAAAATATGGATAAAGCAGAATTTCTTAACAAATATCTCTGCTCTGTGTTCATAGATGAAGGACTGGGAGCAGGGCCTCAGAAAACAAATACAATTATGAATGGAACTGAGGGAGACTGAACAAGTCTCAGAAGACTATGTTCACGAGGAGCTAGCAAATAAAAGTAGACAAAGTAATGGAACTGAGTGGGATACATCTGAGGTTACTGAAGGAACTTAGAGAAGTTCTAGCAGCTCTGCTGTTTGACCTTTTCAATAGTTTTTATAATTGGGAGTGGTCACAGAAGACTGGAGAAAGGAAAATGTGATCCCTCTCCACAAAAACAACATTAAGGAGGAGGATGGGAACTAACGGATGATTAATCTGACCTCTATGGTGAATAAATTATTGAAATACTGCTAAAAACAGAGGATGGTATGGTTTCTGGAATCTAATGGTTTGCAAAATCAAAGACAGCATGATTTTACTAGAGGTAGGTATTATCAGACCTATCTGATTCATTTTTTTGACTGAGTGACCAGAAAGTTGGATCAAGGGGGAGTGCTAGATATTGTATACTTAGATTTCAGTTTTGTGATGGTTTTGTGGGACATGCCAGTCCTGTGGCCAAGTTGGCATGATGAAAGTTCCTACTAGAGGTATTAACAATGTGGCCTTATGCATCATTTGTTTTTATTACATTCCAGTATGGACTATGGCATATGTTCACTTTTCTTCCATTTCACCCCTGAAATGCTTATCAAAATGGATCCAGGCCAACCCTCATAATTGTCGTACACATCTAATATTGTGACTACATATATAATCATAGTGCTATCTTGAACTGGTCATTATTAACACTCATCATACTTAAAAAGACCATCATATAGCCAACTATGGGAGCTATTTTAGAAGCTCTATTAATGCTTTGAACGGGCACACAGATGTCCAAACCACATAGATGTCCCCAGAGCCTTTTAACAAATTGTTTTTAGAGATGCCCCCAGCACAGAGATGTCCATGTAGGAAGGGGGGGGGAGCATGGTGGAGGCATGTCCGGGATATTCCTCTGAACTTCGATGTGTGCACCCAATTTCAGGAACACCCAGAATATCTCTGCTCTCGTCCAAGTCTATACCTGTTCCAAGGCATGAATAGGTGTTTGAAAGGTTTCTCATTTTGCCAGTAAAGCATCCAGAGGCTGTTGAAAAGATGGTACTCTAAGATCCCCAATACTGTCCACAATTGTATAGACAATTGATAAGAAATGGGGAAACACATTTTGTGGTTGTCACGCTGCTGAATATGTCAGCTTGCAGACTGCCAGACTGGGACAGGTCCCTGTTTAAAATACCATTGCAAGGTCATCTATTTAGCCTTTCCCGAGGGTGTTCATATCGGACATGTAGGTGTTTGTAATATCATGTCTGAACCTGCACATGCCCAACCTTTTTTGATACATTTTGACCTGTACTTTCCAGATTCCACCTGGACATCGTTTCTAAAATGTAGCTTCATATTTCAGGATACGATGTGGACCTATCAAAAAATACAACTATACTGGTGCACTGTAACTAGACATGCAGATAACATACTGGTAGTAGTTATAATTTGAAAACAGAGATAGATAGATATTGCATATATTTGTGGGTGGCTGTTTTTATACTCATCAAGCAAAATCTATATATGTCATGCTCTTATCATTATTAAAATATTTGCACACTAGAAATTGGTAGCAATTTCTTCAGAAAACTAGTATAAGAATGAGCTCTTTACAATAACATCATTAGAAAATTTACATGAATAGGTGATTAAATAGGGATTTGTGAACCAGTGATAGATTAATTTAACTTATCTTAACAAATCAAGATATCAGATCATTTTGTGGTATAACAACTTCATAAGCCTTATATAATCTCTCTCAAGAAAGCAGGTTTTGCCATTAAAGAAAGCCTTGCTAATGTCATTTTTGAGATATATTATGATATTAAAACCAACATGTTTTTCTGATGTTTTGCAATCTAAAATTCAATTATAAAAAAATGTTATTCAAAATTGACCTTTTGAGGCTGTGATTCTGGAAAAAGCATCTCATAACTATCAATCCTCCCTATTTTATTCTTTTTATATTGTACCTGAAATTGAATTCACTAGCACTGCAGTAGTGGGGGCTGTGCTGCCGACAAGGCTAGATTGCAAGTGGGGGCATGCATAGGGGCTTCCACATACCCCCCACCATTGCCCCATCCATATCCACCCCTCTATCAAGTATCTCGACCTTCTAATTTTGTGGTCAATCTCGAGAAGCAGTGGCAGCAGCAAAACAACTTCCACTGCAGAATTCAAAGTGGCCCTATATGTCTTCCAGTGCTGACAGGTCCTGCAGCGTCCAGTCTCCTCTGTTCGTATAGACTTCATCTTACGATGAAAAATCATGCAAGCTGAGGGGGTGGGTAGACTCTGCTCTGAGTTCTACATTCAGACTGAGTTCTGCGTTCAAACATTTGTTTGCTGCTGCTGCTGCTCAACATCAGCCGCTGTGGCAACACTTTGACTCCTATCAAAATTTGGCACTAGAGGCAGTTTTCTATATTGCCTATTCCAAAATCTGGGCTTGGTTGCAGATGCCACTGTGGGAATTTCATGCTTTTAGGGGACTATATATTCAAGTGATAATGGGCATTAAGGGGGTCATTTATTAATGATTAGTGCATGCTAATAGCATTAGAGTTTGCTATCTGCCACAAGATTCCTAGGAATAAAATGGTCTTGCGGCAGATAACTCATGACCTTCTAAATGCCTATGCTAGTGAACATTGACACTTAGCATACATTAAATTGACATTAATATGCTTTTATTAATAGTGATGCATTTCTGAACACTAACGTAAACTAGTACACTAAAAGTTAAAATGAGTTTGAGTTCAAAAATACAAAAATATGCAAATTAGTATATTTATTTATTTTTATTCATTTATTTAACATTTCTTTTATACCGCTATTTGTGGTATCATAGTGGTTTACATAGAACTCAACTATAATATACACAGAACACGTTTGTGCAATAATATGTAACACTTTACATTGTATTTTACAGAATACGGGGACATAACTATAACTTACATAGGACTAGTTTATGTGGAATATGTAACTATAATTACAATGAAGTTATGGTGAAGGGGTATTGAATAAATTAACTCACAGGGTGGTAGGGTTATAACTTTAGACATGCGTGGCCTGATTTCCATCGGTGCACATCTGGCCCATTCAGACATCCAAAATCTGGACGGGCTGAATTGGCGCCCGATTGTGAACCTGCGGGAGCTAGATGTTCCTGCGGGATCAGAATCAGATCCAGAGAGCCTGGATGGCAGGACAGGCCCCGATTCTGACCTGCTGCATGTCCTGCATGTTCCCTATCCAACCCTCCCAACGCTTCTGCATGGTGGCCAGTGCTATGATGTCACATCGCTATGGTGCCGGGGTACATTGCAGAAGTCCCGATCCCCTGCAGGTTTTTTAAAAATGCTTTCCCCGCCACCTGACCCCTAAACAGACTGGGATCAGGCTGCGGGGAATCCCTTGCTGTTCCTTACCTGAGGTGCTAGGGTTAATGGGTCTGATCGCCCTGACTGGGGGGACCTATTCCACCTCCGAGGTGGAATAAGTTCCCTGGTCATCTCTGCTTTCCCAGATATATAGTGCCGTGACCGGAATTGGCCCTGTACATCCAGAGTCAGGGTCCCTCCTCTGCCCCACTCATGCTCATCCTCCAGCCCACCGCCTCCTGCCGCCATCCAGGCTTCCCTGCACAATGCAGCTGTATGTGCGGGAAGCCTGGAGGTCGAAATCCACTCCCTGCGAATAGCGGGGTTGGATGTCCAGGTCAAACATCTATCCCCACTGTTCGGGGATCAGAATGATCCCCGTAGTGTATAATATATTTCATGTGAGGTTGCAGGGTTGAGGTGAGGAGTCTAGGTGAAAGTCCCGAAGGCTTCTCTGAAGAGATGTGTTTAAAAAGCAGCACAGTCTAAATGAACTAAGACATTAATACCAAAACTTAACTACACTTCCAGAAGAATAATTCTCCAGGAACAAGCAGGAAGTCAGTCCTCACTTATGAGTGACATCGGCACCGACGGAGCCTGCACGGAGCAATTCCCCAGCTTTCAAAGAAAGCCTTTGAGATTGCTGCCATGCCCAAGGGTGCCATCTTGCTCAGTCTCCATTTTTCCGCAGAGCCCTTCAGACGCACGTCCTCGTCCCTCGGAAAAGTTTTGTTTTCCTCCCCTTAATAGGCTTTTATTTCTTTTTTCCAGTTGCACCAGTCCTCTACCCGCCCTCCCCTTGCTCTCTTTCTCAGAGCTTACGGAGATAACTTTCCTAATTTTTTCCTTATGGGCTTCGCACCCTTTTTTCCTTCCTTACCGCTGGCCGCGTGGGTCTTCGATCTCACAGGGGCTGTTTTTGCCCCCATGGCCACCGGGTTTAAAAAATGTGATAGATGATCTAGGAACATGTCGCTTACAGACACTCATGACTGTTGTCTAAGGTGTCTCAGAGCCGACCATGACCCAGAGCTCTGTTCACTCTGTAAAAAAATGTCCTCTAAGGCCCTGCTCAGCCGTAAGCAGAAGTCCGAAGACATTTTTCGAAAGGCCGCCTCGGAGTCTCCGGTGGCGCCCTCGGTCATCTCCCCTCCGGTGGGTTCTCCCCCTGCACACCGCATGCCAGGCGGCACTCTGACCAGGGGTCGCCCGAGGTGGAACGGTGCAAAAAGAAGAAGGCCTCAAAGTCACTGTCTGGGGGCCCCCGACAAGCGCAAGCGCTCTCACGCCTGGTCGCTTAGCCCCCTTCGGTGTTCCCGAGAGTCGGATAAGGAGCGGCACCGCAAGGTACCTTGCAGAGAAGTAGAGGCCTCCAGAGAAGGCGCCCAGTCTCCTGAGGGTCGTCCCAGTGAGAACCCCCTCTCCTCAACGGCCAATCCAGTGACCCCAGTATCGGCATCCCAGGGCCCCATGCTGGCGCTCGAACGCAGTGTTTCTGCGTTCATTGCTTCCTAGTAGGTGCTTATGGCCAGCTTCACTGACTTGCGCCTGGAGACCGCGGGTCCCTCGTGTGGGACACCCAAATCCATCCAGTTAACCCCCGAGAGCCACGGACCTCGTGAGGATCCTCGACATCGGTCTTGCTCGCTCTCCCATTCCTCGGGGGCGAGATCGTCCAGGGCCTCCAGCACCCAGCCGCCAGCTGTCGGACAGGGCCAGCCTCCCAGCTCGAATCCCTCTATCGACTTCTCGGACTGGGAATCCAATGGGGACACATCCCCGGAGACCCGTACCGACCGGGATCTCCTGTCAGACCCCTCGCCACCTGGTCTCCAGCGGCGTTCACCCCCAAGGACACCTCCTTTCCAGTGTTTATTCGGGACATAGCTCGAGCCCTCAACCTGGTCACCCAGGCAGAGGAAGACCCTCACGCTGAAGAACTGGATATTCTTCAGTACGAGGCCCCGCCGAGGGAATCCCTCACTGTGCTGTTGCCACCAATCCTATCTCGGCTGCTACTCCGCATGTGGAAGGCCCCGGCCTCGGCTCCTATTGTGAGCAAGCGCCTTGACACAATGTACAAGGTGCAGCGGGGGCCAGGCTTCCAAAAGACGCAACTTCCACACACCTCAGCCATGAGGAAGCAGAAAAGCCCGAAGTCCCATTCATCGGTCTCTCCAGGCCGGGAATCGAGAACCCTTGATGCCCTGGGCCGCAAGGCCTATCAAGGTTCCATGCTCTCTTGTCGCATCCAGGCATATCAATTATATATTGGTATGTTCCTCCACGACTTGGCAAAAGAACTTGGTGGTTTCTCCTTGGGCCTCGAGGTCGAGCCTCTCATCAGGTTCCGCACTCTGTTGAAATCAGTGGCTGATTGCTCCAAGTATATCTCTCGAGCCTCCTATGATGGCTTCGAGACATCGGCTTGGGTGGCGGCCGCAGGCATCGGAACCCGCCTCCAGACCTGGCTCCAATCATCGGATTAAGAGCAGTGGGTGCAGGAGAAGCTCCTGGACGTGCCCTGCATCAGTGAACAAGTTTTTGGCAAGCCGATGGAGGAGAAGGCAGCGGAGATAGAGATGGAGTATGTCACTAGGACTCGTCTCTCTCATAAGACCTCCACGCTGCCTCGGAAGAAGCAGCCTGACAAGAAGCCCTTCTTTCCTAGGAAAGGCCTCCAGTACCGCGGCTACCCGCTGTACCCAGCCGTCCCCATGCCGACCACTCCTACGCAGGGGAAGCCCAGGCAGGGCCACCGTAAACCAAAGGGCCTGAAGGCCCAGATGTTGGCTCCCCCGCAACCCCCACAGGGGTTTTGGTGCTAACAGCATAGCCCCTCGCCCTCTGGCGATGCAGCAGCCAGTCAGGGGACGCCTCTCTTGCTTCGCCCCATCATGGGCGCTTATCACCTCAGACGCCTGGGTCCTCCAGGTCATCCGGGAGGGTGATCGCCTCCACTTCAACAGGTTTCCACCCCCTTTCTCCCCAGTGGAGCTTCCTCGATGCCCCACGCACCGGCTTTTGCTGCAGCGGAAATTACACTCCCTCCTTGCCCAACGGGCAGTCGAGAAGGTCCCTCCCCACCTCCGAGGTTGGGGCTTTTATTCCCAGTACTTCCTCATCCAGAAGAAGACGGGGGGTCTTCAGCCCATCCTCGACCTCTGCAAGCTAAACAAGTTCCTGGTGCGGGAGAAATTCAAGATGCTATCTCTTGGCATGCTGCTGCCCTTCCTCTGGCAGGACAACTGGCTATGCTCCTTGGATCTGAAGGACGCTTACGCCCATATCTTGATCCACCCCCAACACAGGCAGTACCTGCATTTCAGGGTGGAGGGAGAGCACTTACAGTACAGGGTGCTCCCCTTTGGTCTTGCATCTGCCCCACAGGTTTTCACGAAGTGCCTCGTCGTGGCCACCGCTTACCTTCGGCATCGGGGCGTGCCAGTCTTTCCCTACCTCGACAACTGGCTCATTATGGGCTCCTACATCGAGGAGACCTGGCAAGCAATGTCACGCACTGTCCTCCTCTTGGAGAGCTTGGGATTCTTGGTCAACTACCCAAAGTCTCACCTCGAGCCGAGACAGGCTCTCGAGTTCATCGGTGCGTGCCTTAATACTCAGCGGACCATTGCCTTCTTGCCGTTGGACTGCTCCACCCGCCTCCAAGTTCTGGCAGCTCGCATCCAAAGCACCCGCCAGGTCACCGCTCGGTCCATGCTACGTCTCTTGGGCCACATGGCCGCAACCGTGCATGTGGTCCCTCATTCCCGCCTGCACATGCAAACGGCCAAGTGATGCCTCAGCTCCCAATGGAGTCAATCCCTTAAAAATCTCAGAGACATGTTTGTCCCTGAACTGGTGGCAAAACCCCCGCAACCTCCTGCGGGGATCGCCCTTCCAGGCCCCACAGCACGATGTGGTGCTGACCACAGATGCATCCCTATTGGGGTGGGGAGCCCATTGCGGGTCTCTCTGCACGCAGGGGCAATGGTCGATGGTGGAGGCTCAGCAGCAAATAAACCTGCTCGAGCTCCGGGCCATCCGATGGGCCCTGAGGGCCTTCAAGGGTGTCCTCAGCGGGAAGTCGGTTCTGGTGCAGACCGACAACCGGGTAGCGATGTTCTACATCAACAAAGAGGGGGGCATGGGGTCGCGCTCCCTCTGCAGGGAGGCAGTCCTCATCTGCTCCTTTGCTGCCCGACGGGGGATGTCCCTCAAGGTGACGTACCTCCCGGGACAGGAGAATGGCCTGGCGGACAGACTCAGCATAATCCTTCGCCACCATGAGTGGTGTCTGGATCCCAGAGTGGCAGGCTGGCTGTTCTCGCGCTGGGGTATTCCAGCGATGGATCTCTTTGCCAGCCCCCAGAATACACAGCTCCCTCACTTCTGCAGCCCGGTGATGCACCTGGGCAGGGAGGGCCCCGATGCATTCCTCCTGGACTGCTCCTCCAGTCTCCAAATGCTTTCCTCCGTCCCCCCTCATTGCGAGGACTCTGTTCAAGGCTCAGTGGGATGGGGCATCACTGATTCTTGTGGCCTCGGCAGCCTTCATTCCTGCTCCTGCTCCGGCTATCGTCGGAGCCTCTGATTCCCTTGGACTCTACCAGGGACTTGCTGATGCAGGAGGAGGGTCGGGTACTGCACCCAAAACTACCCTCCCTATCCCTCACGGCCTGGCGGCTGAATGGGTCTCTCTAGCCTCTCTGGCCCTTCCAGAGGAGGTCGAGGAAATCCTCCTGGCCTTGAGGAAGGAATCCATTAGGTGGGCTTACGCCTTCAAGTGGAAACACTTCTCTGTCTGGTGGTCGGGTCACCAGATTGACCCCTTTTCCTGCCTGGTTCGGTGGGTTCTCCAGTACCTCCTCCACCTCTCGAGGGAAGGGCTGAAGTCGAACTCTGTTAGAATTCATTTGAGCACCATATCGGCAAATCATCTCCCTATCAAGGGAAAGCCTCTCTCGGGGCAGCCTCTAGTCTCCCACTTCATGCAGGGCCTTCTGTTATCCAAGCTACCCATCTGTCCCCCACCGGCGGAATGGGACTTGAACATGGTACTCATGCAGCTCACTCACCCACCCTTCAAGCCAATGGCGACGTGTTCACTCCGACACTTGTTCTGGAAGGTGGCCTTCCTGGTGGCTCTGACCTCGGTTCGCCGAGTCAGTGATCTTCAGGCATTCATGGCTGGCTCCCCTTACACCAGGTTTTATCGGAACAGAGTGGTTCTTATGTAAGGTCATGTCAGCCTTTCATCCTAACCAAGAGATAGTGCTCCCGACCTTCTTCCCGAGGCCCCATGCCAATCAGGTTTTGAAGGCTCTCCACACCCTCGACTGCAAGCGGGCCCTCGCCTTCTACTTGCAGCGTACCCAGACTCACCACAAGTCTGACAGATTTTTCGTGACCTACGATCCAAATAGGCAGGGGCAAGCAGTCACAAAGCACACCCTCTCTGTTTGGGTAGCGGACTGCATCGCTTTCGCCCATGCAAAGGTGGGCATCCCTCTGGATCATCGGGTCACTGCTCATGGGGTCCGAGTCAAAGCGGCCTCGGTGGCCTCGCTGAACTCCGTGCCCATAATGGACATTTGCCGGGCGGCAACCTGGTCTTCTACGAACACCTTCACTGCCCACTACTGCCTGGAGAGGGAGTCCCACTGGAACAGCGCCTTTGGCCAGGCTGTAC
Organism: Ichthyophis bannanicus; assembly: GCA_033557465.1. Classification (NCBI taxonomy): domain Eukaryota; kingdom Metazoa; phylum Chordata; class Amphibia; order Gymnophiona; family Ichthyophiidae; genus Ichthyophis; species Ichthyophis bannanicus. The sequence continues at coordinate 1,258,683,070 of CM066033.1, forward strand.
TCCGTAATCTGTTCGGGGTATAAGCAACTCCTGCCTTCCGACCCTTCTTCACTGCTGCCAAGGGTTTCGCCCCGAGAACCTGAGGACTCGGGCTCCTTCAGGCTCTGGCTTCTGCTTATGGCCTCATGGAGGCAATTTTTTATTACAGGTTCAAGAGCCTGTAGCTAGGGAGCCCCTTAAGTGAGGACTGACTTCCTGCTTGTTCCTGGAGAAAGCGTAGTTACTCACCTGTAACAGGTGTTCTCCAGGGACATCAGGAATCAGTCCTCACTACCCTCCCGCCTCCCCTGATGAGTTGCTACATTTTTGTCCTTCCCTTGCCATCTGCTTGGTAGGGCTTGAGCTAAGGGACCTGACTGAGCAAGATGCCACCCTTGGGCGGGAAGAGGACCAAGCATGCATGGCAGCAATCCCAAAGGCTTTCTTTGAAAGCTGGGGAATTGCTCCGTGTGGGCTTCGTCAGTGCCGACGTCATCCATAAGAGAGGACTGATTCCTGCTGTCCCTGGAGAACAGCTGTTACAGGTGAGTAACTATGCTTTATGTGTCCTCACGTGAACACATTTTATCCTTATTTGACAGCCTGAACCTTGCAGAAATATAGCAAGATTACCACTAGAGGTCACAGGATCCATTTTTAACCCAGGATTCACAAGAGCAGGAGTGATTGGTTATCACTTCTGCTCCCACTAAACTACCAGGGACTCCAGTAAAAACTGAGGGAGGGAGATGGGAGATAATGGGGGTCTGCTGGGAGGGTGGGGGTCACTTCAGGTGAGTAGATTTCAATGGGAATGGCTTTGCTGGGGTGGGGTATGGATGGTGAGAGGAGTCAGTTGGGGTAATTGATGTCGAGGGAGAATGGGAAGGGAAGTTTATATGTCGGGGGTGTCAGGAGGGGGAATCAGATTTCAGAGCATGTCAGAAAGGGGATTGGATTCTAGGGGGGAAGATTGGCGGGAATGGTGCCACGGAGGTGATCAGTGGGTGTGGGGAAACTTGTGCTGCTGACAGGTGAGGATCATTGGGTGCATAGATATCAGGAGCAATGATTTTAATAAGCTACTCCCATGCACATTTGGAGAAAACTGGACACTTTTTCTTCACTTGGAGCATCTTAAAATCACTGCTCCCACTGGACATTGTGAAACATCAATGTGCAACACTATATGTTCTTATATACATTTTACAAGATGCTCTGTATTGGGCAGAATCTTTGCAAAATGGAGTGGGAATTTTCCACATCCTGACCTGGATGTCTTAATTTCTCTCTCTATGACCTATCTACAATTGGCCTTGTTGTTGTTAAGTGCCGTTGAGTTAGTGTCGACTCATGGTGACCCTCTCGATAGTTGTCCTAAATTGTGTTCGATCTTCAGTCAGGCAGACTGGCACCCATAGCTGCTGTTATTGTATCGATCCATCTCATTGCTGACCTTCCTCTTTTACATTGACCTCCTACCTTGCCAAGCATGATGTCTTTCTCTAATAATTTCTCTCTTCACAATGAATGTCCAAAGTATGAAAGTCTTGTCATCTGAGTTTCTAAAGAAAGCTTAGGTTTGATCTCCTCTAGTACTGACTGGTTTGTCCTTCGGGCATTTCATGGTATACACAGTATTCATCGCCAGCACCATAATTCAAAGGCATCAATTTTATTCCTATCTTTTTCACTGTCCAACTTTCACATCCATATGACATTATTGAAAATGCCATGGCTTGAAGAAGTCGAATCTCTGTATGGAGAGAGACCTCCCTGCTCTTTAGAATCTTGTCTAGGTCCTTCATAGCCATTCTGCCAAGAGTAATGCATCGTCGGATTTCTTGACTCTTTGTTGCTTCTTTATTGATAGTTGATCCAAGTAGTTTATAGTTGTCCACTATTTAAATTTCTTCTCCATCAATGATGAACTTATTGATTTTGCCAGTTGTCATGATCTTTGTCTACTTTACATTAAGGCACAAGCCCATTTTAAGACTATGTTCCTTGATCTTGAGGAGCAAATGTTTCAAATTGTCTTCACTTTCAGCCAGTAATGTGGTATCATCAGCATAGTGAAGGTTGTTGATGAGTCTCCACCAATCTTCACACCTCTGTTGTCTTCAAACAATCCTGCTTCTCTGATGATTTGTCCGGAATACAAGTAAAGTGGGGGGATAGTATGCAACCTTGTTGTACACCTTTGCTGATTTTAAACCATTCTGTTTCTCCTTGTTCCATTTGAACTGTTGCTTTTTGATCAATTTAAAGGTTGTGCAAGAAAATGATCAGGTGTTCTGGTATACCCATGCTTCATAATGTAGCCCAGAGTTTCTCATGGTTTACACACTCAAAATCCTTGCTGTAGTCAATAAAGCACAAATAGATATCCTTTAGGTATTCTTTAGTCTTTTCAAGAATCCATCTCACATCCGCGACGATGTCTCTCGTTCCTTGCCCTTTACTGAACCCTGCTTGCACTTCAGTTAGTTCTTGTTCCAGGTATGGTTGTAGTCTCTGCTGAATAATCTTGTGTAGAATCTTGCTGGCATGTGGGATCAAAATTGGTCTTATGATGTACTGAAGTGTACACATACACTAGACCTAAGCAGGCAGCGCAAAATTGTTTCACCAAGTGTGTAAAGCTTCTGTCTGCCCAGGCCTGTCATGGGCAAAGCCCATGTGGAGGGTAATTTGATAATAGGTCATCCAGGTAGGAAGTCAAAGTAGGCACCTACTTTGGGGCTATTTTATAAAGGCAACATAGGCACCTATGTTTCTTTATAAAATAGCATCTCAAAAACTACAAAATGGTGGTGAAATGCATCTGCTCAAGATTCGGTATAAACGTAGGTGTGTGAAGAATGCAGGTAGATGTGTATTTTATAAGCTGCATGTATACTTCACAGTTCCACTCACAGTCTGCCCAAACTATGCCTCCCAAAAGGTATAATTTTATAAAAACTCTTTTCCATGGAAAAAAACAGGGTTTACCTTTTGGAAAAACTTTGTAAAATTGCACCCACTCTCTCCAAATATTCTTGCAATGTGCCTGGCAAAGATCTCAAATTTTCAAGTGACTGACCTTTTATGACAGTTGATACTCTGGAAAAACAACTGAATATCTCCTCCTCTGTTCCGCTTTCAAACTAATAATAATATGGGCAAATTGAGCACCAGGTGTTGCAGACACAGATGGCCACATTACAAGAGCTCGTTTTCAGCACAAACCTATTGCTTACCGATTAATAGTAGAAGCAAAAAATAACAATCACATTGAAACTCTTGCCATGAAGCAAAAGGAGGCCACTTCAAGAAATGATTCATTTCCCTTTCTCCAAATGATCCAATCACCGATTCAGAACTCTCCTAAGAAATACAGCCATCATAAATTCATGGAATGAAGTCAAGTATATCACTCATTAAAATTGTATAAGCACAAACAATTAATACTAATAAGGTCATCACTCATCCAGGGAATCTATTACTTTTATCTCATCATCTCACCCTTAGAATAGGCATTCATCTAATTTAGCATGCTTCTTATTTTTTTACAATATTACATTATACAGATTCTTCAAGGCATTGTTTTATAAGTTACCATTCTGCTTCTTACAGAAAGGCATTGTTTGAGTAAGAGTGCTTTTCTGTAAAGGAATAATACACGTGGTGCATCTAAAGTTGAATTACTGCTGTCCTTCAGTTTTATTTCTTTCAACATGGCCTACGCTAAGAAGGATTTGACTTCACAATGAATATCCATGAGGCGATGAAAGGATGATCTCTTTTATAAATGTCACTGGAATTATTGATCCAGGCACAGGAGTACCTTTCAGTCCAGACTGGATCTGAAAAGCTGAATCGGCATTTTAGAATAGGTTCTCCCATGCTATGGAGGTCATTATGGAAGTCTTGTGCGGCATCTACATGTGTAAATGATGACGTTTGCATCTCAGAATGGCCCTATTTTCTAGGGGTGTGACGAAAAACACTTTTCAGTTTGTTTAGCTCCCTGTGCGTTTGTACGTTTGCTTGATTTGTTTCATTTTGATTTTATACATTTTCATTTCAGGGCAAGTTTATTAATTAAAAAGTAGCTGTGGCTGCTGCTCTAGCATAAAAGAACATGTGGCAAGCCTGGCATGCTTCAATCTGGCCCAGCACCAGCATTAGGCAATGTGTCACCTCCCAGCCCGCAGGTGCCAGCATTATTCTTCCCCCCCCCCCCACACCTCCTCCCCCACTCAATAGGCAAAGTATTCCTTCCTTCCCCAGCACTTACTAATGGCATAATTGGTGGCAGTGTATAGGGGCAATCCCCCTTCACTCCTAGGCCAGTTGCTGTCCAGTTTCAAAATAGTAGTTCTAACACTTAGCGATAGTTTCGCGGTACTGCCACTATGGGCCGAGCTGCCAAATAAGGTGTGTACTTGGAATCTCTGGTGCCAGAGTCTTTAGAGTCAGCCTCAAGATCACAGAAGCTGAATGCAAGAATGCAGGATCCTTTGAGGCCAAGATTGGAATCATTGAAATTGGGGTCTCTAGAGAAGGGCTCTCTGGAGCACAAACAAGAACAACTATGGAAACCAGAGCGCTTGGAGCAGGGCTTTCTATAAAGAAGCAGTAACGATCTGAAAAATGGAATCTCCACAGCCGGACTGTCATCACTTCCATCTGTCATATCCTCATCTTATTGCTTTCCATAAAACTGTTCCTGTTATCATCAAGCATGCTGTCGTTACCCTGCTCCTCAAAAATCCTTCACTGGATCCTACCTACCCTTGGCCTATTTCCCTTCTCTCTTTGGCATCCAAGCTGCTCAAATTTCACTGATGCTCTTTTGACTTTCTTTCTTCTCAAGCAATTTTGGATCCACTGTAATCTGGCTTTTGTCTTCTACATTCTACAGAAATGGCCATTACCAAAGTCTACACTGACCTGTTCCTGGCCAAATCCAAGGGCCTTTACTCAATGCTAATCCTTTTTGATACTGTGAATCACCACCTTCTTCTCAATACCCTGTTCTCACTTTGATTTTGGGGCTCTGTTTTGTCTTGATTTTCTTCTTAATGCTGCCATCACCCTTTCAGTGTATGCGCTAGTGGATCCTCCTCCACTGATATCCCGCTTTCAGTCAGTGTACCTCAGGGGTCTGTCTTGGGACTTCTTTTCTTCTCTTTCTACACTTATTCTCTTGATGCTCTGATTTCTTCCCATGGTTTTCAGTATTATCTTTACACTAATGACTCTCAAACTTACCTCTCTGCATCAGAAATCTCTCCAGGAATTCAGGCACAAATCTCAGCCTCCTTGGCTGGCATTGATGCCTTGATGTCCTGCCACCATCTGAAACTGAACTTGGTCAAGATAGAGTTTCTTATCTTTCCCCCTAAACCCACCTCCCTTATTCCTCCCTTCTCTTTTTCTGTGGATAACACTGTCATCCTCCCATTCTCCTCAGTTTGTACCCTGGGGTCATCTTTAACTCTTCTCTCTCTTTCTCTGTACATATTCAACAGATAGCTAAACCCTGTCAGTTCTTTCTCTATAACATCAGCAATATCTGCCCCTTCCTCTCAGAACACACTACCAAGACCTTTATCCACTCTCACATCACCTTCCATCTAGACTACTGCAACTTAGAAACATAGAAACATGATGGCAGAAAAAGAGCATAAGGCCTATGTTTATGCAATTTTCTTGATATACCACCCAGGCTAAAAGACATCAGAGTGGTTTACAATCATTACAAGCAGGTGCTGGATACATTCCCTTGTCTCCAAAGGGCTCACAATCCATGTGTACCTGAGGCAACAGAGGGTTAAGTGGCTTGTCCAAGTCCACAAGGAGTGCCTAGAGGACTAGAAACCCCAGTCCCTCTGGCCTGACATTGCTGTCCCCAGGTGGGAATTGAACCTCTAGCCATATGTTTTATATGAAGACTTCTAAACATTTTAATAGCCATCCTCTGCATCAACTCCATCCTGTTTATATACTTTTGAAGGTGTGGTCTCCAGAATTGCACATAATATTCCAAATGAGGTCACACCAGAGACTTATACAGAGGAACTATCACCTCCTTTTTTTTGCTGGCTGTTCCTCTCCCTATGCACCCAAACATCCTTCTGGCTTTCACCGTCACCTTTTCTACCTATGTAGCCACGTTAAGATAATCAGATACAATCACACCCAGGTCCTGCTCTTCTTTCATGCACAGAAGTACTTCACCCCCCTACGCTGTACAACTCCCTTAGATTTTTGCAGCTCAAATGCATGACCCTGCATTTTTTAGCATTAAATCTCAGCTGCTAAATTAACTGGATCCCTCCTCGTGTTATCTACTTTTTCTTGGGTGTCTACTCTAATGCAGATTTTGGTATCATCAGCAAAGAGGCAAACCTTACCCAACAGCCCTTCCTCAATTTCACTAACAAAGATGTTAAAAGGAATCAGACCAAAGACATATCTCTGCGGCACACTACTGGTAGCATCCTTCTCCTCAGAGTGAGCTCCATTTATCTGTATCCTTTGTCGCCTCCTACTCAACCAATTTTTAACCCAGTCAGTCTAAGGGCCATCCCTAGGGTGCTCAGTTTGTTTATAAGCCACCTGTGTGGAATGGTGTCAAAGGCTTTACTGAATTCTAAGTACTCTCCTTCGATCCAACTCTCTGATCACCCAGTCAAAGAAATCAATCAGATTTGTCTGACAAAACCTGCCTCTGGCAAACCCATGCTGCCTTGGATCCTGCAGAAAACTCACTATCCTCTGTTTTAGCAGCATTTCCAATAAGGCCCATGGGAGCCCCAGGGCACACATACCCTGAGCACAGGCAGCAGCCCTAGCACTCTGTGAAGGGTGCGGAGGCTGGATAAATGGCATCCCCAACACCCTAGCAAGATCAGTTGTGGACAGAGCCCCAGGGCAAACTAATTTTATGGCAGTGGATATGTCCAAGCAGACCCCGAGGGGAGGAGGGTGTGACAAATTTGACAGTGGTCACAGCAGGGACAGGTGCCCCATGCATGTGGTGATGCTGGCAAATGCCCCCAGCAGTGACCACCAGAGGTGGCACAGAGGAGCACTGGCCAGCAGACCAGTGGTCAAAGGGGTGTGCAGCAGCTGTTGAATTGATGTGCACCACTTAGCAGGAGAGAATAAAGTTCCCTCCTCAAGTCTTGCTGAGTAACTTCACATGGTGACCCTGTTGTATAGCAACTATACCAAATCTCAGCAAGGTGACACTACAATTAAAGTATGTTAGGAACAAAGAAGAAAAATACATACTGGCCACACGTCGCCCAGGATAAAAAGGTACCCACCCATAGCTTATGCACTAGGGTTAACGATGGTGGTTGTGATAGTGCAAGTGCTGCAGATGCAGATAACATCCCTACCACAGTTAAAGGCCATGGTGAGCCTGTTCATGGACTCACTGTGACAGGAGATAAACTACAGAAATTAATGCACAAATACAGTAGAAAATACAAACTGTTACTTCAAGAACCTTTTATCGATCAAGAACGGACTCATGAATGGTTGAGGAGAGGTGAACTGAAACCGAGGATAAAAGATTGATAGTTGCAGCCCAGGACAGCAGATTTCGGATGAGATGGTTTAAGGTGAGTACTGAAAAAACTGTCACAACAGGCATGCTGATTCTGTAAGAAAGAGCTGGAAACAGTGACTTACCTAATAGTAGACTATGAAGTTCTGATGGTGGAAAATTTCTATACAGAAAGACACAACAAAGTAGCACGTCTCCTCCACTGGAAACTCTGGAAACACTACAGTATCACTGTCCCTAAAAAGCACTGGGATCATGACCCTAAGAGAATAACAGAATGAAGAGGTATGATCACCTGGGACATTCCCATTCTGACAGATAAGAAACTGAATGCCAGGAAACGTGACATAATGGTAAAGGAGAAGAATACCAGAATAACATTAATAATAGAAGTGTCGGTACTGAGTGATTATTCTGTGAATGGAGTGGAGAGGCAGAAATCCTGAAGTACCAAGAAATGCAGTCAGAGACCAAGAAAACGTGGCAGAAAGATACAGAAATATTTCCCATTGTCCTGGGAGCCACAGGCATGATAAAGAAGAACTTCCAAGCACATCTTGGCAAACTGCCCATACATGTTACATCTTACGAACTCCAACAGGAGGCTCTCTTTGGCACGATGCAAGTATTACACCAAGCATTAGCATTTGAGAGACTAAGGTCATACTCCACATACCCTGGCTTAGAAGTGAGATTCACGACTGCCATAGTATGTGCAATACTAATCCATTTGGAGAAACTATCCCTAGCACCAGCCACCAGACTGATGCCACACACAACAGGAACTGGGTCTGGATTGTAGCCGGCACAGACATAACAATATGCGAGTCCCGCAGCAACATATAAACATATGTGTCCATTCCCCGCAGAACGGTGTGTCCCCCGCACCTACCCAAGACCAGAACTATGAGGCAATGCTATCCTGTGGACCCACCCATACCCCAACCACCCATGCCCACCCACATGCCACAATGTCATACAGAAAGCCCAGGAACATGACATACACACACCCCACACACCCCTGCCTACACCCACACCATCCTGTGCACCCCATGGGCCCCAACTCTACCCATCAAGCATGCCTCCCCCAACCCTGGTGCTAGATGATCCCCATATGGCCCCTCCCCATATCCACCCCTTGTCCCTACCCCTCCCTGAAGGCACATGCACCTGTGCCTCGGTCACCACAATCACAGGTTTGCATGGTGGTGAGTCCTCAGACCCAGAGGTGTTATAGCTCAAACCAGCTGACTCCAAGAAACCCTAATGGAATGGAGAAACACCATGTAGGGGCTGCGGCCCAGTGGAACTGGCCCAAGGAGAGGGGTGCCTGTGTGGTAGGCCGACCAACAGCGGTGTGGGTACATGCAGAGGCCTGCGTTGTAACACCACTGGAGCCCTGGTGTGGAGGCACAGGTGCACATGCTACTGAGGAAGCTGCAGCTGGGGAAGCTGCTCCACCACCCCTTGTCAGACTCCATGGGATGCACATTAGAATGTGGGACTGGGTAGGGACAGACCGCCCAGGGACATGGTACAGTTTCATCAGGATCTTCACCATAGTAACTTGGAGGATGCCAGTAGCCATGGACAGCTGCTCTGTGGCTTTAACATGCTTCTCTTGCAATGCAAGGACTAGCGCAGCAACTCCAGTTGTAGCTCGAACAGTGCCTGCTGGGCGGTGCTGTGAGCAAGCAGTTGCTCAGCACATTGACCAGGTGTTGCTGTGCACCCCTGTGGGTGCACCCCCCATGTTGTCGCCATCGTCAATAGGCTGCTGTGGTGTAGGTGATGGAGAGGGAATATGGAGCTCCAGATCATCTGGGCCAGGGCCATCAGGCTGCTGCAGTGCGGCTGCACCAATGGTGCATGGCAGTGGGGCATCAGGCAGGGCCCCCCATCCTGTGGTATTCTCCATGGATACTGTTGGCAGAGCAGGGTCCACTGCCTGTGGAGCTACAGCAGGGGCACCTGTGAAGACACAGACAACATCAAGAGGTCAGACCTGCAATTGCCAACACAGACAATGATGTGGTGGCAGTGTTGCAGCCATATGGATGAGTCAGTAGGCTGCACAGGCACAGAGGAGCTGCTGACATGGTTGGCCACATACCCTGTCACCATTTGCGGAGTCAGATGGGCAAAGAGGCCTGTGCACAGATACCCACCCCGGTGCCCTGTGAAGTCAGCCTCACCAGCACCAGCAGGTGGCCGTGCTGCCAATGCTCCCAATATACAGGCCAATATTAGAGCAGCCACACACAATGTGAGTCTACCTGGCAGCGGCAGCATGGATGGGACAACATGTCAGATAGTGGTGGTGGCTGTGTGCACATGTGTGCATGCACACAGCAGGAGGGATGTATATGGGGTAAAGGGCAGGGATACACATGGCACATATGTACCTTGCCCCTAAAATACCTGAGATGTGTTGAGAGGTCCTATACCCTTTGAGGTGGCTGGGTCAATTGTAGCAAGGATGTGCCGTTCTAGTTCCAAGAGCTGCTCCCACTGCACACTCACAGCCCATTGCTGTGCCTTCTGGGCAGTGTCATGGTGCATCTGCCATCACCTGTGCTTTACATCCTCAATATCGTGGTTCTAGAGATATATAGCATTGATACATCGTACATATCAAGCCACTGCGGCTGCTCATAGGCATCTACACATGTGGATGCGTCATCTACCAATTTTGGCAGCCCCTGAAGGATCTCCTCCAGCATGAGGGTCACCTCACCCTCGGAGAACCTTTCCTTCCAGGGAGCAACTTTAGATGCCATTACATGGACTGTCTATGACACACTGGCAATGCCCGGAGGTCAGGGTCAGCCTGTCTGGGATGTGCATGCCAGAATGTGCCAACACATACATCTCTGTGTCGATGTGGCCATGCACACATGTGACCACAAAACCCCATAGTAATGCAGCCACACAGAGTGGTGGGGGTGGCATGTGCATGGGATTCAGAGGGTCAGTGGTTCACCTCCAGTAGCCAGCACAATGGAGAGAAATGCCAATGGATAAGCAGTAGTCTACAGAGAGGAAGCAGCCATAGTATGTATGAATAATATACAGGACATGGTGGGGGCTGGGCACATGGAGACAACCTTTATGCTGCATCGATATTCCTGTGTATGTGTTGCTGCACTGCACCATGAATGCGCATGCCTGGGAACATGTGCCTCTGCGCATGTGCCATAGACACATCAATGCACCCTTTGGCCTGAATGATTTGCAGCAGAACTAACAGAGTGCAGGATAGTGACAGTGTCACCTGCAGTTCTCTGGGATATATTACAATGTGTGCAGTGCATATCCATCATTGTGCAGCCAGCTGGATGGAATGGGACAGCATGCAGGAAATCCACAGATGGTACTCGCTGGCCCTGCTGCAGAGCTGTGACCATGGTGGGCAGGAAATGGAGTGGAGGCAACCACACGCACGCGTCCCATAGCAAAGGGTCCAGTACATGGACATGAGTGATGCAGCCTGTGTGGCAAGGTACTGGTTTGACAGGACTGCCATACATGACCTCTGCCAGCAGCTAGAGCCAGGGCTTGAAAACCCCAAACAGAGGGGACAGCCAATACCGGTACACCTGAAGGTGACAACAGCACTGGCCTTCCTGGTGACAGGCTTGTTCCAGATGGTGCTGTGAGCTGTTGGGGACTCAGCCAGCCTGCAGTATCACAGTGCCTTACACTGGGCGCCAACTTGAGATCCATGGCACAGATCATCTGCTTCCCAGCAACAAAGCAGGACCAGCATCAGACCATGCAGGACATGCTGTGACAGGGTTCCCATTGGTCCTAGGTGTGGTGAACGGCACACACTTTGCCCTACAGCCCCCATGATAGAGTGAGGCTGTCTATTGGAACTGCAAGGCCTTCTACTCGGTCAACGTGCAGGTGGTGTGCAACATGCATGGGGAGATCATGGATGTCTGTGCCAAGTATCCTGGATCCTGTCACAATGCCTATGTCCAGAGCCAGTCAGGGTTCCATGCATAGTTTGAGGAGAGCCACATCACAGGCGGATGGCTACTAGGTGGGCATATGCACAGACAGCCTGGGACTGGGAAGCACAGTGCACCGCATGGGGATATGTGCATTGGGAAGGTGGCAGTGGGCCAGCCTCCATGACCCCAAGGCCCTGTGTGTGGGCCCCTTGGCCCTGGGGGGGGCTGTTGGGCATGTATGGGGGGGCACCCTGTCCCTATACTTCCACAATGGAGGTATGTGCAGGGCACCTCCCTGGTGACACCTCAACATACATGCCCATGGTACACCCTGGCCCTGTATGTCTGAGGGTTGGTCTCACCTACCCCATACCCACCCTCCACATATGTCCCACCCCATTCCACACAGCACGCACAGTGGCCCTGGGCATGCAGCAGGGGACAGAGACAGGTAACCAGAATGGTGGAAGAGGGGCTGCAAGTACTGGCGTGTCATGCAGTCCCATCTACCACCACCCAGAGGTGTGCCAGATGTGGGCCAGGCATAGAGCAGGGGCACCAAACATTCCCATGATGTCCAGGCCCACCCCCCAGCAGGGACCCTGCACCCTTGAGAGCACCCATGCACATGTGGTGGGCTGTGGACACAAAATGCCCCACTGACACTCCTGGTACTATGCAGAGGACACAGCCATGCATATACATAGCTGTCCACAGCCCACAACATATTGGTAACATATGCCCCCTCATTGGCACACCAGCTGATCGATGGTTTGCTGTTCTGTCTCCCGTTACAGGTGACATGGGTGACCCCCTAGGTGACTGGCTGCTGACCCCCATACCCCAACCTAGCAGCCCAGCACAGCACCAGTACAACCATGCACACTGGACCACATGGGGTATCATCGGGCGCACCTTTGGACAGTTGAAGTGCCATTTTAGATGCCTGGACTAGTCCGGGGGAGACCTGCTCTACGGGCCTTGTAAGGTGTGCCAGATCACCATAGCATGCTGCATGCTCCACAACTACACCCTATGGCACTAACAGCCACTGCCAGATGAGCCTGAGCCAGCCCTGGGTGACAGCGATGAACTGGATGCTGCCGCAGATGCGCCTCAGGACTCACAGTCCAGACGGGGGGGTGATGGCGCATGACAGACTTGTCCAGGCACACTTTTCCTGACTGTCTGAGCCATATATTCTTCGCCCATACCACCCAATGCACACACTAGCACCTGGGGAGAGGCTAGGGATGTGCAACAGCTGCCATGGGCCTGTGCATGTCCGCACCATGCAGATATGGCCTGTGTGACTGGCCCATGCCTTTGTGCATTGTGCACATGGCCTGCCTGGGACATTAGGCACAGCAGCGTGTCATCATGGGCCACTGGTATGGGGACTGCCTCTGGCATCGGGGGTTCAGGGCCTGCCCCGCCAATATTTTTGCTGACGTGTCAGGGGTGTGGTGTCTTCCTGGCTATGTGCTGTGCCCCCCCAGACCCCACGTGTGCCATGACATATGACCAGTGGCATCTTCCAATGGTGCCCTGCATGGGGGCCCATGCGTCTGGACATGTGGGTACATGGCATGGTGCCCATGGCTGCCTCAGCTGGGACAGACACATCACTAAGTCCACCTGTCCCTTGTGCATCTGTTGCCCACCCAATGCCAGTACTGCACACATGGTAGCTGTAATGTGGGGTGGGTCATGTGCATGATGTGTGCATACACATGGTACCCCCAGCATGTCAATGTCCAGCTGCACAGGGCATGCATGGAAGCCATCAGGCACTGTGGACGCAGTCCCAGACCTGTTCCTTTCACCATGGGGTGGCAAGTACACCACACAAGCAGCCCCACACATGGAACAAGTGTCTGTGGCAGCATATGACTCCTACCCACAGCCCACCCATACTGCCACTGGCTGAGCTGTGCCACAGCTGGCCCCCCTATGGCACACAGGCTCAAACAGTCCACATGTGTCATATGCCTGGGACCCCCATGCACCTAACCATCACCCCCTGCCTTGCCTATTGCAATGCCAGTGCTGGTAGATCACCCCAGACCTCTCCACTCGTCCCCCTTCTATCTGTTTGGCACTGCGTAGTGCAAGTGGGCCCCGTCCTGCCCATCACCATGCAGCACATCCAACTCCCACTCAGATTCCACATCCAGGGCCACTGCTGCATGTAGCTCCAACTGTGTAGTCTGACAGCTATGCCTCCCTACCTTCCCTGTCATGGATCCCACCACATCCCTCCTCGGGGGTACCCACACATCTGGACTGCCCATGTGATCTGGGTTTGCCACATTCATGGCCTACTCTGGACTGTTCCCCTCTCACCATCTTGCCTGCTTTGCATGGCAAGGACCACTGACGTATCTGCTGCGGCTGGCCCCACCACCCTAGGTCACGGCGCACCTGTGGATTGCTGTCTATGCTGCTGCCACATGTTCATGTCTCCCCTCCCCTTTCGTGTGGCACCTTCCCATTCCCCCTAGGTGTTTTATCCATCTCTTGCTACTGTGGTGTCCAGTCTACCTGGCTATTTGACTCAGCCACACATGGGCTACCATGAACAGGTGGCATGCAGCACAGCATCTCCCCTGTAGCACTACACAGATGAGCATGGCCATTATTGGTCAGGGTTGCTGTGTGCGACAACCACATAGGCACACAAGGCACACATGTAGAACAGCATAAAACTTTATTTACCAGCAAACATGCATGGGACAGACACAGAATATGGGCAAACAGAACACACACACACTGGCTAACAGGTGTGCCCCATGGCACCTAACTGCTACCCCTGCTGCACCTACAAAGCTATTAACACTACCAGCCAGTCTGCCCTGATGGCTGTCACTATACCAGCAGCACTAGCATGGCTCATTCTGCTTGGTGGTACAGCTGCTTCTGCATGCCTTCCAGATGGTGGGGCCCCCTCAGTGTCCCACAGGGCTGCCTGCTGTGTGACTGAGGAGTGGTGTGTGGGGCTGCAGGTGGGCCTCCAGAAGTAGTCTCAGGCCCCTGAGATCTCCCCTCAGGCCCCACACCTCACCCCTGAAACCCTCCACATGGTATGAGAGGTGGGAGAGGGGCCTGCGTAGCCATGCAAAGCTATGTGCAAGCACGCACTTCAGAGAGGCCATGACTGGCATGTCTTTGGGACCGCCACCTGCCTCTTTGGCCCCCTCATCAGGTCCCACATCAGATAGGGGTGGGGTTCATGGCCCACCAACCTGGGTACACCACTCCCACATGCACCCGGCTGCAGGTACCTCCGCCGCATCACTGCCCTGATCACTTCAGTGACTTGGCACCACCACAGCCTCCTGGCAACCCCAGCTTCTATAACCTGGGCCCCCTTCTGCCTGCTTAACATCCGTATCCCCCACCAGCTGCACTGTCACATCCCACCCCACCCCAGCACTTGGAACTCCCATCCATTCTGCACAGCCACCCTTGCCCACACTCTCCCTCTGCATGCCCTTCATCACCTCAACCTCACTCCCACCCTCCTGCCACTCAAACACCCCTACACAAACCCCACTCACACACCACACATGTTCCCCCTGCAAGCACTCCATCCCCTCACCCTCACCCTCAGCACCACCTTCCAGCCACTCACCCTCTACTATGCGCTCATCCAACACCCACTTGCCACCCCTGCCTGACCCCTCAGCCTGTGACACTACACCCTTCCCCACAACACTCCATAGGACCTCCCCAGCTGCTCTCCCTGTCACACCACACACCCCCTCCACCAGGGGCTGGAGGATGAGGGTCCAGAGGTCGCCCCCTGTCTATGCAGCACTTGCACATGGTGCTGGTGAGACCTGCCACTGACCTGCTGCACTCTATCCCCCAGGTGTGCTGTGGGACATAGTTCCCCCCACCCACTGCCATTGGCTCTCCCCCATTCAGGGGAGGTAAAGGGTGAGAATACTGCCTCCCCTGCTGGGCCCTCTTTGTCCTCCTCATCATCTGCTCATGGTATTGGGCTGGACAGGAGGATAGGGCTTGGCAGTGTGCTGCTGCTGTTCTGCTGATGGTCATGCTTTTGCTCCCACTGGGGCTGGGGGGCATATCTGCGCCAGCATCCTCCATGGTGTCAGGGGTTGAGCCACCAGAGAACGGGGTGGAGAGTCTTCCTCCTGCTGTGCTGCCACTGTGGGGGACAGAGGTCATGGTTAGCTACATGTTTGTGGTGTCTCTGCTGCATGTCTGATAGGTCATAAGAACATAAGATATGCCATACTGGGTCAGACCAAGGTCCATCAAGCCCAGTATCCTGTTTCCAACAGTGGCCAATCTAGGACATAAGTACCTAGCAGTTTCCCCAAAAGACACAGGTTCCACAATGCTTGTATTGGGTCAAGCAGTGATATCCCGGGTCCCTTTTAATAATGGTTTATGAACCTTTCTTCCAGGAACTTGTACAAACCTTTTTTAAACCCAGCTACACTAACAGCTTTTACTATATCCTCCGGCAACAAATTCCAGAGTTTGATTACACGTTGAGTGAAAAAATATTTTCTCTTATTAGTCTTAAATAGGTTACCCTGTAGTTTCATTGCATGTCCCCTAGTCTTTCTATATTCTGATGACATAAACAATCGATCTACGTTTACCCGTTCCACTCTATTCATTAATTTATAGACCTCTATCATATCTCCACTCAGCCATCTCTTTTCCAGGTTGAAGAGCTCTAACCTTTTTAGCCTCTCTTCATAGGGGTATCCTTCCATCCCCTTTATCATTTTGGTGGCTTTTCTCTGCACCTTTTCTAATAATGCTATATCCTTTTTAAGATACGGCAACCAGAATTGCACACAATATTCAAGATGCGGTTGCATCATGGAATGATACAGAGACATTATAATATCCTTTGTTTTATTTTCCCTTCCTTTCCTTATGATACCTAGCATTCTATTTGCTCTCTTGGCCGCCACTGCACACTGGGCAGAGGGTTTTAACATGTTTTCCACGATGACACCTAAATCTTTTTCCTGGGTGGTGGTTCCTAATGTGGAAGCTTGTATTGTGTAACCATCGTTTGTGTTGTTCTTTCCTAGGTGCATAACTTTGCACTTGTCCACATTAGATTTCATCTGCCATGGGTTTTAACAACTCTCTTAGTTTTCTGTCAACTGCAAATTTGATAACCTCACTCGTTATTCCCATTTCCAGGTCATTTATGAATATGTCAAAAAGCAGCGGACCCAGCACAGATCCCTGGGTTACTCCACTATTCACCTTTCTCCATTGGGAAAATTGACCATTTAGCCCTACCCTCTGGGCAGCTGGGTTCCTGGTGTGCCAGTGACATAGGGTGCTGTCATTCTGGACCCATGGGTGGCTCATATCAGGTATGTGTTTCCTATGTCAACCTCTGGACAGTGCTCCTGTCACTGCCACTGTAGTGGGGCAGGCAGGGCTCTTTGTGTCACCTTACCATGCTCAGTGCCCAAACCTTTATGTGGGACATCATGCCACACATGTCCACACCCTGCTCTTCCTGTTGCTGCACTACTGTGTTGCTGGGGGGGGGAGGCGGACACACACACAGGGTGTTCCAACATGTCCCTGCTCTGCAGGGGGTGGGGTGGTGTGGGCCGGGACTATGTGTTGTGGTACCCAGGGGTGTGGACATGCTGTTTTCGTGCTGTCCATGTCACAGTGGTGTGTGCTGTTACATGTGGTGTTCTGTCTCTGTGTTGGGGGTCCTGTCGTCCTTCTGCTTGGAATGGTATCTGCATGGCTACTATTCTGCTTCTGCAGCTGCCGCCAGATATGCTTTATCAGCCGTGGTCCATGGTATGCCTCTGTATCAAGCAGGATCTGGAAACGCCTATGGGGTAGAGATACCCCTCATCTTTCCCCCATGCCATCCTGTGCCCTGTCCCCATCTGCTATCGGTGTTGCATCATCTTGCCATGCTATGCCGGGGCGGGGGCGGCATCTGGTCATTGCATTTGGTGTACATGCACAGGGCCCAGTTCCCTCACCTCTTAGGGCCTGGCGACACTCACAGCTTTAGCATGGTGGTTCTGTGCCTGACTCAGGGTGCTGGGTTTGCTTCCCACCTGGGGGTCTGTACTACTTCATTTTGTACCTGTACCATTCACATATGCCTCCCCTCTGACTTGCTCTTCTCTCACTTCCTAGGGCCTGGATACACTTACAGCTCTAGCCTGGTGGTTCTGTACCTGGCTCAGGGTGCTGGGTTTGCTTCCTGCCTAGGTGCATGTACAGGGCCATTTTGGGGGGACTTCTCAGGGGGCACCTGTGTGAGCTTGGGCCGTGGTTGACATTCTGAGACTGCTCTCTGTTGTGCATCTCCCTTCCATCTGTCTCTGTGTCCTCCTGTGCCTTCACTGTGGGCCTGCTTGCATCCTGTTCTCCCTTGTTTCCCGGGCCCCTACTGTGTGGCTGCTCTGTCTCTGCTGTGCTGTGCTGTCACTGTGCAGCCTGGCTACTTTCTGCCAGAGGCAGGTCCTGGCTTTCCCTGCCCTTCCTCTCCACCTTGGTGCATGTGTGTCTCTGTGCCAACTTGTGTGCTGTTCCAGCCAGCCCACTTCTCTCTGCTTCCAGGTTTGTCTGTCTGTGTTGTGATGTACTTACTGGGTGAGGGTGGTCCTGATATGTTCCCAGCCCCTGCATGCTACTGGGTGGGCTGGCCGCCTCTGCCTGGTGGGGAGGAGAGTCTCCTCCTGCTCCAGGACCAATGTCACTGCCTCATCTCTGCCTTGCTGAAATTAGGTGCCTGGTAGCCATGTTGATATGTGCGTTATGATGGGGAGGGGCCTTCTTTCTGATTCCCATCACACATGGTCTGCAGGACATGGGGTTGGGGACGTTTTCAGGGCTGCAGGTGCATGAGGCATCTGGAGCAACATGGGCTGTGTGCGCACGGTCTACACATGTGTGTTGCTCAGGACGGAGAAATAGGCCGCCAGTTAGGAATGCTTCCCCGGGAATGGCCACATGCTAATTCTACATCCCCATGTGTGTGTATGTGGGGTTGTGGAATTGGTGCTGTGCATGCACGTCCTCTCTGAGATGAGCATGGGGCCCGAACATGCCCCTTTCTGAATCAAGCTCTATGTTTCTACTTTCCACAAATGTTTCAGTCCATCTAACAACTCTTTGATGTATTCCTCATCTTCACAAATTTAGTTTTCCTGAAATCTAGAATCCTCATTTTTGAATGAACCATCTTCACCCTAATACTGAACCACACAATCCAGTGATCACTGGATGCCAGATTATCACCCTCTATAGCATCAGAAACATTCTCTCCATTCATGTACACCAGGTCCAGTATAGCCTCCTCCTGCATGTGTTCCATTATCAGTTGTTGGAACAGTTCTCTCTGTAGAGAGTATAGGATCTCCCTACTTCCAAATGATACCACATCAGGGCATCCTGCATATTGAAACCACCTGGTAGTACTAGTTCTCCTTTCATAGTAATGCTATGAATGTCTTCAATTAAATCTCTATCCACTTCTGTCTATGAAGGAAGTCTGTATATCATGCCACTGTAAATAAATCTTCCATTCTTTCTATCTACATTAACCCACAGTTCTTCTTCCTTTACTCATGTTGTTCTTGCGTGCCACTGACATTTAACACTAAAAAATGCAGGGTCATGCATTTTGGCTGCAAAAATCCAAGGGAGCAGTATAGTATAAGGGATGAAGTGCTTCTGACAATGAAAAAAGAGCAGGACCTAGGGGGGATTGTTTCTGATGATTTTAAGGTGGCTAAACAGGTAGAAAAGGTGATAGCAAAAGCCAGAAGGATGCTTGGGTACATAGGGAGAAGAATGATCAGCAGGAAGAAGGAGGTGATAGTGTCTCTGTATAAGTCTTTAGTGAGACCTAATTTAGAGTATTATGTGCAATTCTCGAGACCACACCTTCAAAAGGATATAAACCGCTATGGAGTTGGTGCAAACAGTGGCTACCAAAATGGTCATAAGGCATATAGGGACAGACCAAAAGATCTCCATATGTATACTCTGGAAGAGAGGGGAGATATGATAGAGATGTTTAAATACCTCCACAACATAAATGCACAAGAAGAGAGCCTCTTTCAATTGAAAGAAAACTCTGCAATGAGGAGGCATAGGATAAAAGACTCAGGAGTAACTTGTGGAACTATTTTTTATGGAAAGAATAGTAGATATGTGGAATAGTCTCCCAGTGGAGATGTTGTTGTTGTTGTTAAGTGCCGTCGAGTCGGAGTCGACTCATGGCGACCCTCTGGATAGCTATCCTAAATTGTGTTCGGTCTTGAGTCAGGCGGCTCATTGTTGACAGACTGGAACCCATAGCTGCTGTTATTCTATCGATCCATCTCATTGCTGGCCTTCCTCTTTTGCACTGACCATCTATCTTGCCAAGCATGATGTCCTTCTCTAATGATCTCTCTCTTCGCATGATGTGTCCAAAGTATCAAAGTCGAAGTCTTGTCATCTGAGCTTCTAAAGAAAGCTTAGGTTTGATCTCCTCTAGTACCGACTGGCTTGTTCTTCGGGCAGTCCATGGTATACACAGTATTCGCTGCCAGCACCATAATTCAAAGGCATCAATTTTCTTCCTGTCTGTCTTTTTCACTGTCCAGCTTTCACATCCATATGATGTTATTGAAAATACCATGGCTTGAACAAGTCGAATCTTTGTATGGAGAGAGACATCTCTGCTCTTGAGGATCTTATCTAGGTCTTTCATAGCCATTCTGCCAAGAGCAATGCATCGTCTGATTTCTTGACTGCTTGTTGTTCTTTATTGATAGTTGATCCAAGTAGGTTAAAGTTGATCACGATTTCAATTTCTTCTCCTTCAACAATGAACCCATTGATTATGCCAGTTGTCATGATCTTTGTCTTCTTTACATTAAGGTGCAGGCCCATTTTGAGACTATGTTCTTTGATTGTGAGAAGCAAATGTTTCAGATCATCTTCACTTTCAGCCAGTAATGTATCATCAGCATAGCGAAGGTTGTTGATGAGTCTTCCACCAATCTTCACACCTCTGTTGTCTTCATACAATCCTGCTTCTCTGATGATTTGTTCTGCATATAAATTAAACAGGTAGGGGGAAAGTATGCAGCCTTGTCTTACACCTTTGCTTATTTTAAACCATTCTGTTTCTCCTTGTTCCGTTCGAACTGCTTCTTCTTGATCAATGTACAGATTATGCAAGAGTACGATCAGGTGTTCTGGTATACCCATGCTTCTTAATGTGGCCCAGAGTTTCTCATGGTTTACACAGTCAAAAGCCTTGCTATAGTTGATAAAGCACAAATAGATATCCTTTTGGTATTCTTTAGTCTTTTCAAGGATCCATCTCACATCTGCAATGATGTCTCTCATTCCTCGTCCTTTCCTGAACCCTGCTTGCACTTCAGGTAGTTCTTGTTACAGGTATGGTTGTAGTCTCTTTTGAATAATCTTCAGTAGAATCTTGCTGACATGTGGGATCAGAGTGATTGTGTGATAATTTCCACAGTCAGTTGGATCACCTTTCTTTAGTATTAGTATAAACACAGATCTTTTCCATTCAGTTGGCCATGATGTTGTCTTCCATATTTCTTGGCAGAGCCTTGTAAGTACAGTAACAGCTGCATCAGATTGCTGTAATACTTCTATGGGAATGCTATCAATGCCTGGTGCTTTGTTCTTTGATGAGGCTTTCAATGCTGCTTTAACTTCTTCTTTCATCACCAATGGTTCCCGATCATAAGGTACAGGTTGAAACGGCTGTTGGTCCACTTGATCTTTATCATATAAAAACTCTGTATATTCCTTACACCTTTTCTTGATCTTCTCAGCATCATTCAACATAGAACCTTGAGCATCTTGTAACATTCCAATTTGAGGCTGGAACTTTTTCTTTAACTCTCATAGCTTTAGGAAAGCCAATCTTGTTCTTCCTCTAATAGTTTCTGCTTCTATTTCCTTGCATGCATCGTTGTAGTACTTTTCCTTGTCCTGTCTTGCTGCATGTTGGAAATAGAATTCTGCAAGACCAACGATCTATTCATCTCAAACACCTTCTTCCAGCAACACAAGCGGCGACTGTACACATGGACTTCACCCAATGGATTGTATAAAAATCAAATTGACTACATCTGTGGAAGTCAACGATGGAAAAGTTCTATAACATCAACAAAGACAAAACCTGGAGCTGACTGTGGTACAGATCATCAACTACTAGTATGCAAACTCAAGCTAAAGTTGAAAAAGAGCAAACCACTCATTAATGCAGCAAAATATGACCTTGAGAATATACCACTGGAATTTAAAGTCTGCCTGCAAAATCGATTTGCTGCTTTAGATGCAAATGACAGAGCTCCAGAAGAGTTATGGAATGACATCAAGAAGGTTGTGTTGGAAGAAAGCGAGAAGTCTCTACAAAAGGTGAAAAAGCAAAAACGGCCAAAATGGATGACGGAAGAAACTCTGAAAATTGCCCAGAAACGCAGAGAAGTTAAAGCCACAGGAGAAAGAAAGACAATAACAGAACTCAACAGAGATTTCCAATGTGCAGCAAGACAGGACAAGGAAAAGTACCCAGTGGAGGAAGTAGAGACAAAGACTGTATCTGTATTTGAGAAAGCATGGGACAAGCACAGAAGATCTCTAAAGGAAAAAAGGGGACTGTTAAGCTTAGTAGTTGGTATGGAAGTGCAGACTAGATAGGTCATATGGTCTTTATCTGCCATCATATTTCTATGTTTCTATTATGTCAATATAAGAACATACGAACATAAGATATGCCACCTGGTTCAGACCTAGGGTCCATCAAGCCTAGTATCCTGTTTCCAACAGTGGCCAATCCAGGTCACAAGTACCTGTCAGGTTCCCAAAAAGGTACACAGATTCCATGCTGCTTATCTCAGGGGTAAGCAGTGGATTTTCCTGGTCTTCTTTAATAATGGTGTATGGACTTTTCCTACAGAAACTTATCAAAACCTCTTTTAAATCCAGCTACACTAACAGCTTTTACTACATCCTCTGGTGCACCACTCATGGCAACTATCTTTATATTTCATTTGTATGCAGCGCCAAACTCGAAAGTACCAGGTGCTCAGCCTTCTTCTTCACATTGCCCAGTCTTTGGAATATCCTACCTACCCCTTCATCTACATTTTGAATCATCTTATAAGCATTTGAAGATCATTGACAGGTTGACAGGCTAACAGCAGTTTGATTCCTGTAACCTCTCTTCTCTTTCTCTTTCCTGTCTGTAACTGTAGTTCTCTTCTACCTTTTTAACCATTGCACACCGCTTTGACATTTGTGTTAAAAGTGATATATTAAATATAA
The DNA here is from genome assembly GCA_033557465.1 of Ichthyophis bannanicus. Taxonomy (NCBI): domain Eukaryota; kingdom Metazoa; phylum Chordata; class Amphibia; order Gymnophiona; family Ichthyophiidae; genus Ichthyophis; species Ichthyophis bannanicus. The sequence goes on from CM066033.1 coordinate 1,258,705,918, forward strand.
ATAAACAATAAACCATAAAGAACTTCAGTGTAAGCCAAGCCCTGAGATGTTTATTAGTGACACACTCAACAGAGCTACTGCAGATGACCATCAGTAGTCCAGCACCGGTACGAATACCTCAAGGTTTGCTGGATGCAGCAAGAGACTGAAACTGTACAAATTAACCAGGTGGATTATCTGAATGTCACAGCACAGAGGCTGCAGCAGATCATACAGCATACTACAAGAGGTGATACCTTGCAAGTACTGCTCTGTAATCCTGATTGGATGGCCAGACTCAAAGATGGAAACAGCAGCTGAAATTAGGCAATACTAGTCATTCAGAGATGAAATCAGCATGCAAAATGGCATCCTATACAAAGAGTCCAAAATCACTTTGATCACAGATGCTAACATGAATATATTCAAGCCACACTGATGGTGAAGCCTGTTACTGGCTGATCTGTGACACCCTTTACTGGCTCATTATGCAAGACGAGATCAAAGACTTTGTGAGCAATTGTTCTGCCTGCAATGAATATGCACATGAGCAGAGAGCCCAATTCTATCAGGGTCAGGTCTGGGCCATCCGGACGTTAGCAAGACATAACCTTGTAGCAGCAAAGCGCAGACAAACCAATGATACCAGGAGTCTGTTCAGAAGGTCCAAATCATTTATTTGTGCACAAGTCTCGAACCAATCAATTTCAAAATGGCTGAGCCAAGTTTTCAAGCATTACAACAACTTTTATAGACTTCTGTTCCATTCTAGGTATAGAAAAACATTTCATTGGTCCCGGTAATCTCCCGTACCTCCCGTACCTCTTCTATTGGTCCCGGTACTGATAAGTTTATCCAGTTATATCCCTCCAGTGGGCATGACACCTGCATACCCCCCTTCTAGTCCCAATTACAATGGTCAGTTCATCAACTTGTTACTTTCACACTTTCAAGGTTATAGAACCAATTTGTACGTGCAGAGGAGCTGGGCTCTGCAACTCATCTGTCAGCACTCCCAATTATTTCTTTGCAGATGTACTTTTTCTTATCAGTAACTTTTAAACATGTTTTTCTGTATTTTTCCATCTTTCAATACTGCAGTTCTGCTTACCTAAGCTAATTCAATACTTCTACTGAGTTCTATCTTACAATAGCAGCATATTGGGGGATGTGCAATCCTATATGCCTCTCCACAGGCCTCATTTACAGGTCAAGCTAGCCATGTTGGCCTGCTTATGTTCGGACACTGTGGGTCACAGGCCTGCACCTGCCACATTCCACCCTTTGATTAATCTCACCCTATTACTTAATAAGGTGTGAGAATTAAATCACTTTCTGAAGAATCACATCCTGGCTAAAGGATTTCTACCAGGACTGGCTGTATATAAAGCCATGATTTTTGTTGCGGTCTTCCGCTCTACTGTACTATCAATAGTGTTATGAATGGAACGCATACAACATGGGATTAAACATGGTAATAAGAAGATAACAGCAACAAGGATTAGTACCAATACGATGAAAGTCTTAAATCCTCCCACCCATGAAAAGAGGTTAGCAAACCAATTAGGAAATTTCAATGAGTGCCACGTCTGTACTGGCACATAAGCATGTCTTTGCATATCTTTAGCAATTTCTTCAACTACTTGACCTTTATCATCTATTTTCAAACAGCAATTGGTTAAGTTCAGCTTACCACATACTCCTCCTTCAGCTGCTAACAAATAATCAAGTGCTAAGCGGTTCTGATATATCGCAGTGCGCATCTGAGTACTTTGTCTAGCTAAGAGCGTGAGAGCATGACTAGTTTCATTGGTTATTATTTCAACTACTGCTTGTAAGCGAATGATACGATTAATCATATAAATTGGGGTACGATAACCATACATACCATCATCATTCCAAGTGGCGGGTCCATAATACTCAATAATTCTTTCTGGTGGCCAATCATCACCTTGCCATTTCTCCCACTTGCCTATCTGTAAGGCCTCTCTCTTTTGTCTTAGTGCTCTTTTGTGTCGGTGGGTAGTGTATACTGGGTATCCTAATTGTTCTCCATGTTCAGTGTTTAAAAGAAAGAAAGAAGGTCTGATGGTTCCTAAGACACATGCTCCTCCCCAGTGTGGTGGGAGTTGTGCATATGCTCGGTTTCCACAGATCCAATATAGGCCAGGTGGGGCCTGCCAGGCTTGGACTTCAGCAAGGTTAGTCCATAGACCTGCCAGTTCAGGAAATCTGGCTAATGGGTTAGGAGGTTCAGGATGTCCAATTCCTGACCACCATGCTGTCTTTGTGGTCGTGGCATTATAGTATTTCTGGCTAAGACAGACCAGCTGTCCTACCTTTTGGGTGAACTGGAGTCCAGTTCTGGCATAGCAAAGACGTCCAACGATTGAGTGCGCTAACACCCATTCACTGGTAGTCTTGTGTAATTCAGTCTGATTGTAAATCATGGAATAATTCAATTCTTGGGCTTCCCATGGCCACTGATCTCCCATTTGGGTTCCGCCACAGAAATAACAATCTGTGATTTTAAGACTAGATACTACTGCTCCGGCTAATTCTAGAAATAAATTCTGTGAGGGGTGAGGGATCTCAAACTTATTTACATGCATGGCTTCATAGAAAGTATTATGAAGATGATATTTAGATGACTTGTGGGCTTGGGTATTCAATCTGATATACACAATGGTCCCTGGATCTATTGCTCCTCCAGCAATACGTAAACCAAACTTATATCCCTGTTTCCATGCATGGGGATTGTGTATACGTAAGTGTAAGGGGTTACAAGCATCTTTCTGACATTTATCATTTGTGGTTGGCTTGGTTAAAGTAGCCATTCGTTTATCTATTTTCTCATCAGTTATACCAGTGTTCCAGGTAGCATAAAAAACACATCCCCAATACGGGCAATAGTAGTCTGCTGCTGGGGCAGTACTATAGCCTGGTTCCTTTTTCCCTGTACACTTTCTCCAACCTGTGGCACCTTCTGGACACATGTACTTATGGTCATTTCGATACGCTTTCTCCCATGTACCACAGGTGGAATAACTATCTCTATTAATAGCATTGCATGCATCAAAATTCAAAACAGCAGGTTTAGTAATGTCCTTAAGTGGTGGCGTTGCAGCTAATATAGGTCCATCTGCATCCTTCCATCTTATTTCCATCGTGTAATAGGATGGATTCTGATGCGGATTATAACATGTCTTAATTTTCCCATGAGTGCAAACATTTAGTTCAGTGGTGTTATAGATACACCGAGTTACTGTTCCCTCGCAGGTATAGTAAGAATGATAAAGCAAAGTCTGAGTTACTTTCAGTCCAATTCTAGTAGAAGTAATGCAGGCAGTGCATGGAGGTAAAGCATAAGTCTGTTCAAAACCTCCAAAGAAGGCAACCAAAGTAAAGCAAAAGTAAAGATGCATGTCGATGTTGATTGGAGTTCTTCTGAATCCTCAGCTTGCTGATCTTGATCACGACGATCTATTATTCTTCGTCCCGTTTGCTAATGAAGCAATTTAACGGGTGCTGAGTGTTGATTGAAGATACTCAAGTTGTCCAGTACACATTGACCAACTTAGCAATTCAGTTGGCTTGTGGAGTCTGGCTTAGTCAGTGTAGTCTCAAAGTAGTGTGTCAAATCACACACAAATTGGGTTCGTTGAAACAAAACTGTTGCTGCATGGAAAACAGCAATCCTCTTCGAAAGACTTGGCTACTGCAAAGCACTTGTGATGAAGTGTCTATGCTGCTGGTTGCCGTCTCAGAGTAACTCGCAAGGGTACATCAGGGTGCTGTTCTGCTGTCCACTGCTCTGGTTCAGGATCGGCGGCGGGCTTGACTCTGCTGTGGTGGATCCAGGCGTCGATCTCGGCTACCTTTACTGCAGTTGGGGTAGACAGGATGACGGTGTACGGTCCCTTCCAATGGGGTTCCAACGGTGTCTTCTTCCAATCTTTGATCCACACCGAAGTACCAGGCTGGTAGGGATGCAAGGGTTCCGTCAAGTTGATAGGCAACTGGTCTTGGATCCACGTATGGAGAGTCTGCAGAACAAAACTTAGAGCTAGAAGTTCTTGTCTGGTTATTTCCGAACCAATTTGGGCTAGACTTCCTTTGATTCCCTGCACTATTGGTGGGGGTTTACCATACAAAACTTCAAAAGGGGAAAATCCTGTTGACTTTACAGGAGCTGAGCGTATTCTGAATAAAGCTATGGGGAGCACTTGGGGCCACTTCAATTGTGTCTCCTGACAAAGCTTAGACATTTGGGCTTTCAAGGTACGATTCATTCGCTCAACTTTCCCTGAACTCTGGGGTCTGTATGCAGTGTGGAGTTTCCATTGTATCTGCAAAGCTTTTGCTAACTGCTGAGTAACTTGGGAGACAAATGAGGGTCCATTATCTGACCCTATTACTGCTGGAATTCCGAATCTGGGGACAATCTCTCTCATTAAGACTTTGGTAGCTTCTCGGGCTTTCTCAGTTCTGGTTGGGAAAGCTTCTACCCACCCAGAGAAAGTACAAACTAATACTAGTAGATAATGATATCCATTGGCTTTTGGCATTTCGGTAAAATCAACTTGGAGGTTGTGCATGGGGGTCACACCTCTTGACTGAACTCGGGGTGCTGTAATAAGGCCTTGCTTGGCATTATTCTTGGCACAAGTTTGACATTGTCGTGCTACTGAAGCTGAAATGGTTGTCATCAGAGGGATGTAGAAATGTGGTCTGAGTGCTTTTTCCATAGCACTCTTCCCATAGTGGGTGGCTTCGTGGAAAGCTTTGACAAAGGATGGTCCTAACAGTTCAGGAATTACTATTCGTCCTGGAGGTTGACTGCCCTCTTCTGGTGGCAGCTCAATCCATCCGTCTTTCAATACTCTATTTTCTTTGTCACAATAGTAGTCCAATTCTTTGGTGGTATATCGTGGGGTCCATAGATTCAAAGGTACTGGAAACAACGCAGCTTGCATTGGCATAGCTTGTGGGGCAATTTGTCCTGTCATAGCTGCTTGTCGTGCTGAGGCATCTGCAAATCTATTTCCTCGGGCAACTTCTCCTTTTCCTGCTTGATGTCCTCTGCAATGCATGACAGCTACACGTGTTGGGGCCCAAACGGCATCAAGTAACATCAATATTTCGGGACCATATTTGACTGATTTTCCTCCGGATGTGATGAGTCCTCTTTCTTTATAGAGAGCTCCATGGGCATGCAGGGTAGTGAAGGCATATTTGGAATCTGTATATACATTCAGTATAAGTTTTTCTCCTAACAACAATGCTCTGGTGAGTGCTATCAATTCGGCTTTCTGGGCTGATGTGCCTGAGGCTAGGGCTGATGATTCAACTACTTCGTGTTGAGTGACGACTGCATATCCGGCACAGCGTCGTCCATCAAGGATGAGACTGCTCCCATCAACATAATAGGTTTGGTCAGGATTTTCTATGGGCACATCTGTCAAGTCGGGTCGGCTGGAGAACACAGTCTCCATGACTTCGATACAGTCATGTTCTGGGAGTTCTTCACTGATAGGTATCAAGGTGGCTGGATTCAGGGCATGGCTCACTTCAAGTTGTATCTGTGGGTTTTCACATAACATGCTCTGGTACTTCAACATTCGGGAATTGGTGAGCCAATAATTTGCTTTTTGTTCCATAAGGGCAAGGACTGCATGTGGCACAGTGACTCGTATGTTCTGTCCTAGTGTGAGTTTGTCTGCTTCACTCACTAGTAGTGCTGTAGCTGCAACTGCTCTCAAGCAAGGTGGCCATCCTTTGGCCACAGGGTCCAATTGTTTCGATAGGTAGGCTACAGGTCGTTCCCAATTTCCCAATTTCTGAGTCAACATGCCTAGGGCATTTCCCTGTGCTTCATGTACAAACAAGTGAAAAGGTTTGTGGACATCTGGTAGTCCAAGTGCTGGTGATGACATCAATTCTTCTTTTAACTTCTGGAAGGCTGTGTCCTGCTCAAGTCCCCACTCCAGTGGTGACTTCTCTTCTCCTTTTGTGGCTTCATACAGTGGTTTGGCAATTTGGGCAAAGTTGGGTATCCAAATTCGGCAATATCCTGCCGCTCCCAGAAAGGCTCTGACTTGCTTTCTGGTTGTTGGAGTTGGAATTCTACATACTGCTTCTTTTCTTTCTCTGCCTAATCTTCTGCTTCCTTGGGTGATACGAAAACCCAAGTATTTCACTTCTTTTTGGCATAGCTGTGCTTTGGCTCTGGAAACTTTGTATCCAGCTTCCTCTAGTAACTGCAAGAGATCTTTGGTGGCTAATATACATTCACTTTCTGATACGGCAGCTATCAACAGATCATCCACGTATTGGAGAAGCACTCTCTTCCCGGGGCTACTGGATAGCTTGAAAGGTCTTGATTTAGTGCGGCACTAAAGATGGTAGGCGAATTCTTGAATCCTTGGGGTAATCTTGTCCAGGTAAGTTGGCCCCCTCGTCCAGAGATGGGGTCCTGCCATTCGAATGCAAACAATATTTGGCTTACAGGGGCTAATCTTATGCAAAAGAATGCATCTTTCAAATCCAGTACAGTGAAATGGGTAGCTTCAGCAGGTATCAGTCCTAGGAGGGTGTAAGGATTGGGTACGACTGGATGTATGGTCTCAGCTGCATCATTTACTCTTCTCAAATCTTGCACTGGGCGATAATCATCTGTCCCAGGCTTCTTTACTGGCAAAAGTGGAGTGTTCCATGGGGATTGGCATACTTTTAGTAGGCCATACTCAAGCAATCTTTGTAGGTGGCGATGGATGCCTTCAATTGCGGCTCTTGGGAGAGGGTACTGTTTGACGTGCACTGGTGTAGCACTAGGCTTGAGGGTTACAATCACTGGAGCTATATGTTTAGCTAGGCCTGGGGGGCTGCCTTCTGCCCATACTCCAGGTGGTGCATCAATACTTTTCAAAGTTTGTTCAAAATAGGTATCTTGTATCGAATCATCAATGTAATACCTCCATTCTTCTTCTCGGGGAACTGTCAGCAGCATTACTCCTGCTGGTTTGGTTTGGGGATTTACTGTCATTTGCATTTCTCCTTGCTCAGAGAAAGATATCTGTGCTTGAAGCTTGGCTAGCATATCTCGTCCCAGTAGTGGCACTGGACATTCGGGCATGTAAAGGAATTGATGAGTTATTTGCTGTCCTCCCAGACTGCATATTCGGTTTTGAAGAAAAGACTTTGTGGCTCTGGCACCAGTTGCTCCTATGATAGTGACTGCTTTTGTAGTGAATGGGGCTATCTTTTTGTCTATTACTGAATGTTGTGCTCCAGTATCAACCATAAAGTCCATAATTTGGTCTCCTATTTGTATTCCGACCATAGGCTCCTGGAGACCTAAAGCAAACTTGGAGCCCGGTCTGTCCTAATCCACGTCATTCTCATCATGGGCTGGTGTGGCCAATGCTTGAATGGTTCCTCCTCTCTCTCGCTGGAATTGTTCTCGATTGGCTCCTCCTCGGCTTCGGGGATAGCTTCGTCTTTCTTCTCGCCACTGATGGCTGCTGTCGTCATCATGCTGGGCGTCTTCGAGTTGCGGGCACATATCTCTCCAATGTCCTTCCTCTCTGCAATAGGCGCATTGGTTCACGCCTAGTCTCTGGGTCCGGCCTCCGCCTTGACCCCGCCCTCTTCCTCTGCTCCTTCGACTAGGGACACCTCCCCTTTTCTGTTCCACTATGGCCGCAGCCAAAAATCAGCTTTCTTCTTCATCTTTCTATCACATTCTCTCTGTCTTTCAGTATCACGATTCACATACACTTTATGAGCAACTTCCAATAACTGTGTTGCATTCATGCCCGCAAACCCTTCTAACTTCTGTAATTTGCGTCTAATGTCTGGTTGAGACTGGTTTACAAAAGCAGAATTCACCATACATAAACTTCCTGGTGCCTCGGGATCATAGGGAGTATACATTCTGTATGCTTCAGTTAATCTTTCATAAAAATCTGCTGGGCTCTCATCTATCCCTTGGATAACTCCTGTAACTTTGGAAAGGTTCATAGCTTTCTGGCCCCCCCTTCTCAGGCCTTGTAAAAAGCCTTGGCGAAAACGGGCTAGGGCTGTGGATCCTTCATCTGTATTTGGATCCCATTGGGGGTCTTCATTCGGGAATTCTCTCTGAGCTGCTTCCCTACGGTCTATTATATTCTGCCCCTGTGCCGGAGCTGCAGGGTTTTCTGCCATCCATTCAATAGCTGCTTTTCTAATTCTTGCTCGTTCTTCTGTAGTGAATAGGGTGGTCAGGAGCTGACGGCAATCTGGCCAAGTGGGTTGGTGAGTTTCCATAATACTAGTTACTAATTCTGTCAGCTCCTGGGCTTGCTAGTATAGGAGGCATAATGCGACCTCCAATTTAATAAATCAGTTGTAGAGAAAGGGATATACACATAAGTTAGGGGTCCCGCTACCACTTCATCATTATCATTCTTTACGGGCACTCCCGGGACTTGCCGTAAGGGAAACAGTTTAGCTGCTATGGGTGTCTTTTGGGATCTAAGGGTTATTGTCGTTGCCTTTGCAGGAGTCACTTTCTTTTTCTCAACAGGTTTTGCTTTGGGTTTCTCTGTCACTGGCATGCTAGTGCTAGTGCTGACTTTCTCAATTATTTGTACACTTTCCTCATCTGGGGGATTCTCTCTTTCTCCTTCTTCAGTCTCCACTTCTGACTCGCTTTTTAGGTCCTCCTCTTCTTTTCCCGCTAATTCTTCCTCTTTCTCTTCTCCAGGAGGGGGATCAGGGGTTGGGTCCCGCCTCGGCTCTGGCCGTCTCTGGGGTTCTGGGGCAGGACGCCGGGCTACTCTTACTGGACCTGGGGTTCGGGGCTGCCTGAGAATTATTTCTGGGGAATCAGGATCTGCCAGGATGGGCTTCTTTCTGGCTTTCTTATCCTGCTCTTTTATTCTAGGCTGTTCCGTCTTCTGTCTAGAATCTGCTTTAGCTAACATTATTCTGCACTGTTCCTCATAACAGCGCTGCGCCCAGGGGGGCGGATCTTCACAAATACTTAACCAGGAATCTATATAGGGGTACTGGTCGGGGTGCGCTATCCGCACTCTACGGTGTATTGACTGAATAATCTCTACTTTGAACGTTCCCTCTCGGGGCCAGATGGGGTCTAGATCGGGCCACTCCCTAGTACACAAAATCTGCAAACGGGCTGCTGTCATTTTAATACCATAATCTCCTGAATATCCCTCTTTAAAATGTGTGATCATACATTCTAATGGAGTGTTTCTAGTAGACCCCGCCCCTCCCATTTCGATGTGTGCGCGCACAACAACAGACAGAAGGGAAAAGGAGGGCGGACCGTGGGTAAGGGGTCCTCACGGCCCTGGAAACGTATAAGGAGTACAAATAACAAGACAAGACGACAATCGCTTCCCCCTTTTCGCGACCTGAACGCGGTCGCCCGGTCAGGAAATGCGCTACTCAGGGGTCCGCCTTCACTTGGTCCGTGCTGCCAGACCTCTCATTCACACTTCGTTCACACAATCATGCTAGCAACGTATCCCAGAATGCATTCGTTTCTATCTATTCTGACTAGTCTTTTCCAATTTCCCAATTACAAAAAGGATGGGGGTTTCACCCGGCGAATTCCCATGCCAGGCTACTCGGCCCTTCCTTGAGAGGTGATCATGCTCTCTTACCAATTCCCAATATCTCGAGATTACAAATTCCAAAGTTCCAAGTTCCAATGGCAGTACTGCGCTTTCTATTTCTGTCTAGACCCAAAATCAAAACTATACTCACCGGATCCGGTCCTCAAACTTCCCAAGCAGGCGCATGAGTTGGACCTCGGACTCCCCTCACTCGGGTTCGAGGCGTTGACTCCAGCCGGGCTCGTCACCCGCCGAGGTCCGACCAGCTCCCTCCGATACAAGGGACCGGTGGCGCCAGGGAGCAGCCCTCGTCGGAAGGGCGCGATCCCGGCAGGACCAAGCCTATAGAGGCGGAAAGTCGTAGTATATTGCCCTATATACACTTTGATTCCACAACTTCCCGGCCAACGCACCAAGGAATATGTAGCAGCAAAGCGCAGACAAACCAATGATACCAGGAGTCTGTTCAGAAGGTCCAAATCATTTATTTGTGCACAAGTCTCGAACCAATCAATTTCAAAATGGCTGAGCCAAGTTTTCAAGCATTACAACAACTTTTATAGACTTCTGTTCCATTCTAGGTATAGAAAAACATTTCATTGGTCCCGGTAATCTCCCGTACCTCCCGTACCTCTTCTATTGGTCCCGGTACTGATAAGTTTATCCAGTTATATCCCTCCAGTGGGCATGACACCTGCATACCCCCCTTCTAGTCCCAATTACAATGGTCAGTTCATCAACTTGTTACTTTCACACTTTCAAGGTTATAGAACCAATTTGTACGTGCAGAGGAGCTGGGCTCTGCAACTCATCTGTCAGCACTCCCAATTATTTCTTTGCAGATGTACTTTTTCTTATCAGTAACTTTTAAACATGTTTTTCTGTATTTTTCCATCTTTCAATACTGCAGTTCTGCTTACCTAAGCTAATTCAATACTTCTACTGAGTTCTATCTTACAATAGCAGCATATTGGGGGATGTGCAATCCTATATGCCTCTCCACAGGCCTCATTTACAGGTCAAGCTAGCCATGTTGGCCTGCTTATGTTCGGACACTGTGGGTCACAGGCCTGCACCTGCCACAACCTCAGCATACAGAATCGATCCCGAGGATGGCCCAATGTGCCCCTGCACGCCTGCGGGGACATCCTCCCCGCAGGCACCCCTGGCTCCCACAACACAGACCCTCTTCATCCCCACTGCCCAACCCATGACTGGGCAACCGGGGCCTGGATCAGGCATCAGGGACCTACTGGCACCCAGCTCCTGGGGGGGGGGGGGGGGGTTTGGCACCGATCAACCATTTTGTGCTGCTTACTCCACCTTCAAGGTGGAATAAGCAGCACGTTCCCCCTGACCCCACAGGATGTACAAGGCTGTGACCTGAATTGACCCTGTACGTCCAGCTGCCTTGGCCCACCCCAAACCTCCCAGACTCTGCCTCCTCCTGCCCCCACTAGCTCTCCTCGTCCTGCTGCTCTAGCCATGCGGGGAGAGTCGGAGGGGGGATAGGGGCATCTCAGAATCGGGCACAGACTGTCAGAATGCACTCATCCATGAGTTATAGTAGATCACTTCCAACCTCTTTTCTGGTGCTTCTTTCTAATGCCCTTACTTCTTTCACTATTGCAGCTCTTCTTCTTTCTGAATTCCTTCTTTCTCCCCAGGCATCAGCCTTTCTCCTGATGCCCCCTTCCAGACCCTCCTGCATGTGTTCTCTTTCTGCAACAGGTTGTCTTCTACTGACTCTTCCTGAGGCTTTCCTTTCTTTTTCTGCATATGATTCTTTACTGTACGGTGCTTCTGGCATGATCTCCTCTTTCTTTCTCTATATCTTCTTCTGCAGAAGCCCTCACCTGTTCTAAGGTATTTGTTTGATTTTTAAAATTAAGGATCTTAAATTTGCATCAGTTGCTTTTTGCAGCTTTTTCTGTAGCAGTATGTTTCTTTCTTCCAGTTTCTGATAAAGTCTCTTTTTATATGCTCTTGGCTTCAGTTTCGGGCTTGTGCATACAGGTAGCAGTATATTATTTCCTCTTTATCTGCAGAGGTCTACTTAATTGTAGTTAATCCTCTCAACTTTTTCATTAACTGCTGTGGTTTATTTTCTGCCACCCCAGCAGGTTTATGAACAACTCACCATGGCCTTTATCTGTGGCAGGGATGCTATCTTCATCTGCAGTGTGCACCTTTTTATCCTGAGTGTCATGCAGCCAGTACGTATTTTTCTTCTTTTTTAGTACCATACTTCAGTTGTAGTGTTGCCTTGCTGAGATTTAGGAGTATGTTTACTAAACGGCGCAAACATAGCAGCTGCGACATTTTCACGTGGTACGTGGTGTTATCGCACGATAATGGCACATTACCGTGCGTGAACGTCACGTATCGCACAATAACATATCCTGCGGCAGTAAGGTGCACAGAGGGTGGAGTAAGGCTTCCCAGGGGCAGAGGGAACGGGTCAATGGGCGGAAAGGGGGTGGGGAGAGGCTCCATGCACAGCTAGCGCCTTGAAATGAAGCTCTGAACAGTAGCACCAGTGAAAACCTCGTGCTAGAGGCACATTTGCAGGGGGAGAGAGACCATTTCAGTCAGCAATGTGCAGCAAAGGCAGGGAAACCAAAAAATGTGATAGTAGTGATACATGGGCAGCAACCTCACAGTGCCCAAGTACGAGAGGGCACTACGGTGAGGCTGCAAATGGGGTACAGGGGGCTGCAGGCGGGACATGCAGTGGGGCATCTGGGGCACAGGGTGGGCTAGGCAGATGCCTAGGTGACATATAGGAATGTGGATGTGGAAAAGAAGCAAGACAGCAACTGATCAAGGGCAAACATGGCCACGAGTGTGTGTCCCACAGTGTCCCAGGGGACAGTACTCCAAAGGGCACATAACAATAGCAGGTAGTGCCGGGGGGAAGTGTGGATGTCTATGCAGGCACCCCTACCCCATATCATGCACCAAAGGCAGCTGCCTACCGGCACACTGGATGGCCTGGGAAGGTGCACCACCAGCACCACCGGCACAAGGGCATGTCAGCATGGTGGTGGAGGGGTGCTGGTGGTGGAGGGGGCAGTGGCATCTGCCCACAGCAGACCATGGCCAAGCCCCGTGTAGGTGGGTGCCATGCACTGCAACAGACAAGGTCTATCTGACAAACAGTCATGGTATCCCCAGGGAATGATCTACCTCTGTGGCAACATTTTGGTGCAGTAAATGCAGCCAGTGTGTTCAGGGGCAGAAGGTCACAAGTTCAAGTCCCAGCTGTGCCTCATGCAAATCACATCCCTACATTTTACCCAGTATGAAACCGTGGTAAGAATGACGGAACCGTTATTGCAGATAAAAGAAACACACCATACACTCCTATATTTTACCCTACAAAGCACAGACACTATAAACATGTGCAATCCCTAGAGCAGAGTTTCTCAACTGCAGTCCCGGAGGGCCAAACACCATTCAGGTTTCATGCTGTCCCTAATAAATATGCCTGTGCTGCATTTGTATGCACTGCCCCCATTGTATGCAAATGTATCTCATGCATATTGTGGTAAGGAGAGCTGTATAGAAGGGATGGAATGGGAAGAAAGTGAGACCCGTGCCTTTAAAAGCAGAGATCAACAGAGTTCCCATAGTAACCACAAGCCTCCGAGGCAGACTACAGCTAGTACTAAGCCTCGCCCACTTAATGACATTAGAGCTAGGTTGAGCCCTAACAGCTCTCACGTGTGCAGGGAGAAAGGCGTGGTGCCTAAGAAGCACCAGTTTAAAACTGCTTCAGTGTTTGAGAAAGGGGGAGAAGAGGAAGGCGAGGAGCAAAGCAGGCAGCAGCAGACACGGCAGAACTTGCAGGAAAGCACGCAGCAAGAGAGTCTGAAACAGCTGGGAGCTGAGCAGCAGAGAGCCCTGGAATCAAGGCAGAAACGTGTCTCAAGGTACCTCAGAGAAAGGAAGCTGGAGGAGTCAATTCCCAGGTGGGGAAACAGCTCGGGGAGCCAGTTGAGCCCTGGAGGTAGAGAGAATAAGTTGCCTAAAGTTCCTAGCAAAGCTCTTTCTGAAGAAGTGGTTAGAGAGCTAAGAAAAAGTGCCAAACACTGTGTTAGCCAGAGGGCTGTAAAGAAAACTTCAGACAGAAATAAGAAGTGTGCCAGTGACTGCCGTGACTCAGCAGTGAGAGATATTGAAAGGCTGATAAGGGAGAGAGAAACTCCGTCTTTAAAGCCTGTTGCTACAGAGCGGAGAGAACACTTGCTGCTAAAGCTGGATGAGCTGCTACGGGGTGTAAATCATAAATCCTATGATACCTGTCCACAGGAAGATAGCTCTAGTGAGTCTACTCATGAAATGGAAATAGAATTGTGTGAAAGCCCATCTGAAAGTGATACTGAAGAAATGCAATGTTCTTATTGCAAGGCAAACGAACTGAACATGTGCTAAGCTCAAGCCCATGTGAAGGAAGGGTTTTGTCTAAAGCAATTATAAGCTAGTTTCTATGAACTGAGAAGGGAAAGAAACTTGCTAGAAGTTTGAGAGCAATTGTGGCTTGTTTCTATACGCTGTAAAGGAAAAGAAACTTGCTGGAAGTTTAAAAAACAGTTATAACCTCTTTTCTATGGAAGCGGTGAAAGAAAAGAAACTTGTTGAAAGTTTAAGATACTTTGATATGGTCAACAGCCTTAGCTTTAGAAGGTAGTTACCAGAAGGAAGCTAAGAGTTGACACTGTGAAGAAGAAATTCCTGTCTGTTTGAGTTAAGCCTGTTGGGAGTTTATTTATCCTTTGCCTTTGGAAGAAATTATCCTTACCTGTGTTTAGTGCAACGAATTTGATGCGAGGGAGGAACCCTGAAAAATAAATGTCTCTGTTTTTGCCAAACAAACCGTGTGGTCACACTGCTTGTTCAAAAGAATAGCTGAAACTACATATCCCAGCAGTCCATGCTGGCAGCCATATTGGGGACAGTATTCAGAAGGGCAATTAAGGCGAGTCCTCTTGCTCATCGGCTACCGGCCAGGGTGGGAGGATGCGACAAGATTTATTAGGGACAGCATGAAAACCTGAACAGTGTTTGGCCCACCAGGACCGGAGTTGGGAACCTCTGCCCTAGAGCAGCGGCCAACAGGGGCACAAACACCCACACCCACAGGCCCCACTATCCAAAGCCTCATGGAGCAGCATCTCCCAATACTGGCACCTGCATATCTTAGCAATGCTGTCCTAAACTTGGGAACACGTTCCACAGATATCAAAAGGTTGCTATGATTAATGTCAGATAACAAATCCTAGGTTAAACACGATTTGTTGTCAGAGATACATCATAGCAACCTTTCTGACACCTATCTGTGGAGTGTGTTTCAGTTTGTGCTTCTGACAGTGTTTACCACCCCGGGGAGTGACCCCAACAGTATTGCGTACCATGGCAATGCCTGCACTGTGCCCAGAACTGGTGTGGCAGCCAGGGCTGCCATAAACCTCTATAGTTGCACAAAGCTGGCATAGCTTCCTTCTTCTTCCTGCGTCAAATTCACGCAATTCGCCCCTTTCTTACTCCTGCCACACTTGCCACACTACTCTTATACCTGGTCATGTCTCGTGTTGATTTTTCCAACTCTATTTTCCTTGGCCTCCCAAAATCTCAACTTTACAGACTCCAACGAATCCAAAATACAGCTGCCCATATTGCCACTCATTCCTCTGCCCGTGATCATATTTCTCCCCTGCTCTCCCATCTTCACTGGCTACCTCTACCTTTCCGTTCCCAATACAAACTACTTACTCTTGTGCATCGAGCCTTTCACACTAACACTCCGCAATATATGGCAGACCTCGTCACTTTTCACACTCCTAGACACACTCCTCGTTCATTCCACCTTAACCGCCTCACTCTCCCTTCTCCCTCTCTTGAACATCTCCAGTCCACATGCTCTTCAGCCTTTTTCTTTGCAGGCCCCACCCTCTGGAACTCCCTCCCCTTCTCCCTTCGTCTCAAGCCCCACCATCCTACTTTTAAGTGTAACCTGAAGTGGAGGCGGAGTTAGCGGGATCCAAGATGGCTGCCTAGGTCTCGAGCTGCCCCAATACTGAGAAGATTTTTTGCTCCCTGCGCCTCCCAGACGACAGATACTGCTGACGGAGAAGACCCAAGTGGTGTTGGAATGCTTTTGGGTAAACCCACTAGGTTGGAATATCCTGCTCCCACTGGTTCTGGAGTTAAACGGGCCAAATCTGATCCCCCCTCTCTGCAGAAGATGGCGCATGGTGGAGAGTCTCCATTGGGCCTGCAAGCAGTCCTCGATGAAATACGTGCGGTGCGGGAAATGGTCGCAGCGAACGGCGAAACGTTCAGCGTGCTTCAAGCTGACATGGTGGAATTAAGAGAAATGAAAGCGCAAGTTGCAGCAGTGGCGGAAAAACTCACTCGTGTGGAGGAGGCCGTGGCCGTGCATGAGGACCGGCTGAGGTTGGTCAATTCCAATTCTAAGCGAATAGCTTTATTGGAACGGAACTTAGAGGACCTAAACAATAGAACCCGAAGAAACAATGTGAGAATTGTGGGAATTCTGGAGGGAGCTGAGGGGTCTGACATAACTGCCTACTTAGTGTCAATGGTGCCAAAACTGCTGAAAATTGTCTTTGAGGTACCGTTTGAGATTGAGCGAGCGCACAGGATTCCGACATACCCGGGCCCTAATGTGAGGCAACCGTGCCCTATCATTTTTTGTGCTCTGCGGCACTCTCAAGCTACCAAGATTCTGGCAGTGGCTCGAGCGACCCCCTCTCTTAAGGTGGACGGCCAGAAAGTGGCCTTTTTCCCAGACTTTCATAAAATGACTGTGGAAAGGAGGAAACAACTGCTTGCCTTTCGTCCTAGACTTCAGGCTCTGGAGGCTCGGTATGGCCTCATGTTTCCAGCACGGCTGCGGGTGACTGCACAATCAAACACGTACATTTGAGGATCCTGAAGCGCTCAAAGCATTTGTCGAGGAGCATGAGGCGACGCGAATGCACTGACTGAGTCGAGAACCGGAGATCTGGTTCTAACAGTGCTGGCGCGAGGCAATGAGGTCGCTGTCGCCATCGAAGATGGACATCTGAAATCTGTGTTTGGTTCATTTATTTGGATTTAGAGTGTTATGGGAGTGTTGGCCTTAGATAGCAGTTAATTAGGTTAATGTGGGAGCAGGCCGGGAGGGAGGCGCAGGGGGAAAGCAAGGTTTGGTTCGGGGCGTGGGTAGCAATTGGGCAATGCTGGCTTACCCTAATGGGTCCCTCATTTGGGGGTATGTGTTGGCTCCTTATGGTTCTGGGGTTCTTTTCAAGCTTGTGATAGGTCCTAGTTTCAGAGTCTATTTTCATCTCCTTGTTGTATTTTGTTGTTACAATGTTATGGAGTTTTGTCCATGTATCCTGTCCCATGAGCTCTCTTAAGTTTATATCGTTGAACGTGAAGGGCATTAAAAATCCCATCAAGCGCAAGAAGATTTTATTATATTGCCCTAGGGAACGAGCAGATGTGGTTTTAATACAAGAGACCCATTTATCCTCCAAGGAAACCTAAAAGTTGGAGTTAGGGTAGTATACCTTAGTTGCCCACTCTGCAGCGGTGAAAAACAAAAATGGAGTGGCGGTTTTAGTTAAGAGGGCTCTTCTCCCAACAATTGAGTTTTGTCACTCGGATTTAGAGGGCAGATGGTCTTCAGTTTTACTACACATAAGTGGGAAGAAGTTGGCCATTTTAAATCTATATGCTCCTAACATCAGTGATGTTGTTTTTTTTCATAAGATTGCAGAAGAGCTGTTAACATTTACTACCCCTGACATAGTGGTTGGCGTGGATTTTAATTTAGTGTTGGACCCTTTGATTGATTGTAAACCTTGTCGCTCTCATCAATCCCATTCAGCCACTTCGGCGGTCGCGTCCATCATGCAGGAAATAGGCCTATCAGATATCTGGAGGCTTTTGCACCCGGATGAGAGGGATTTTACTTTTTTTTCTCTCCCCCATAAATCGCATTCACGGATCGATTACTTTCTTATTTCTAAAACTCTTATTCCCACAGTGGAGGATGCCACTATAAATCCCATTCAGATTTCTGATCATGCGGCTATAACACTTTCTGTGTTGCTGGGGGATAGAGAGGACTATACTCGGAATTTTTATTTTAATAAAGTGCTACTTGGTAATAGGGGGTTTTGTGATTCCATGCGACAGGCCATCCAGGAGTACTTTGCCATAAATTTGCCCGGAGAGACTTCTGGTTGGGCCTGGTGGGAGGGTTTTAAGGCAAACATTCGGGCCAAAATAACAAGTTATACAATTTCCTTGGCTAAACAGCAGAAGGGGAAGTTACGCGCTTTGGACTTACAAATTAAGGCTGGTGAGCGGCTTTTGGCCGCTAGATCAGATCCTAGTATTCTGTTGCGTCTACAGAGGCTTAGATTTCAATATAATCAAATATTAAGTTCGGAGGCTCAGCAGATGCTGCGCCGGCAGCAGACTAGAAGCTACTTGGAATCTAATAAGTCAGGTAACTTGTTGGCTAATGTATTAGCTCCCCGGGCAGTTAAGGCTCGAATTGAGGTAATAAAAGGGAATAAACAGGAATCTTTCTCGAAGAATATGGATATTGTGGAGGCGTTCCACGTCTTTTATGAAAAATTGTATTCCTCTGAGGGTGAGTTGAGGGAAGCGGATTTTTCAGGGTCTGCTGGGTCAGCTAGCTCACCCGACCCTCACAGAGGTGCAACAGAGTGAGTTGGATGCGGATATAACAATAGCTGAGATCCAAGAGGCTATAAAAGCGGGAAAACCTGGGAAAGCAGTAGGGCCTGATGGAATTCCTTGTGAATTTTATCAAGCGTTCATGAATGAGTTGTCACCTCAGTTGTTGGAGTATTATAATCTTCTTGCAGTACAGTCTCCTTTAGTTGGCTTATTTAATGAGGCTACTGTTATAGTCCTCCCTAAGCCAGGTAGAGACCCGAAAAAAGTGGAGAACTATCGCCCCATCTCATTATTGAATGCGGATTATAAGCTGTATGCTTCTATTTTGGCTCGAAGGCTCTCCAGGGTCGTTGTTGATTTGATTCATCCTGCTCAATGTGGCTTTATAACTGGTAGAGCCACCTCGGATAATGCCCGGCTCCTTCTGAATTTACTGGCGGTGGCGGAAACCCAAGAGAGTCCGATGGTGGGTCTTTCTTTAGACGCAGAGAAAGCCTTCGACCGATTGGAATGGGCTTTTTTGACTCGAACGTTGAAATGGTTCGGTTTTGGGGATACCTTTTTACGTTTTACTCAACTTTTGTATACCAATCCATCTGTTCGTATCCTTGCTAATGGGGCCCTTTCTTCTTCTATAGCCTTGCGTAGGGGAACGAGACAGGGGTGTCCCCTATCGCCTCTCTTATTTGATCTGGCCTTAGAACCCCTACTGCTCCTTGTCCGTTCTCATCCAGAGATTAGAGGGTTGTGGACTGGGGATTTGGAGGTTAAAATATCGGCGTATGCGGATGATTTGTTGTATGGCCTTCTTCGTTGGACGCCCTCTTGGTTACGATTGGAAAATATTCTTGTTTGTCGGGGTATAAAATTAATTGGTTGAAATCTGTTGCATTTCCATTAAATAAGTTTGCTTTCAAGTCAATGATAGAGCCCCATCCCTTTGTTTGGGCCACAGATGACGTTAAGTATCTTGGGGTTCGGTATGTGAGGGATCTGGATGATATCATTGCATTGAATGGGAAAGTCATGGGTGAAATGGTCCAGGAGTTTACAAAGCGATGGTCAACTTTACATTTATCCTGGTGGGGAAGACTGGAATCTATTAAAATGGTACTGGCTCCGAAGATTAATTATGTACTGGAAATGTTGCCGTTGAGCTTTCCCCCTCAGGTGTATCATTCCATAGAGAGATGTTTAATAAACTTTCTTTGGCAGGGCAAACCCCCCAGAATTGCAACTCATAATTTGAAGGCAAAGAAGGAGTCAGAGGGTGTCCAATTTCCGGATTTTAAGAATTATCACATCGCCTTCCGCCTTAAGCAGGGGGCACTGTGGCTGACTGAGATCGAGCAGGAGAGATCCCCTGTGTGGCTGGAGGTGGAAAAGCGAATAGCTCATCCGATCCCATTGGATTTATTAATGGGTATGAAATGGTCAGACTCCTTCCCACTTGTTATCTTTATCTTTACCTTTATCTTTATTTCACACTTGATAAACCGCTTACATCAAGACATTAAAGCGGTGTACAAATAAAATAAAAGGTCAACACTGCAAACTACGGAAAAAGAATGCCAAAAATGACAGGAAAGAAAGAGAAAGAATAGCGCAAAGTAAAGGACCATAAAACATCAAACAATAATCACAGCCAAACACAGACAGACACAACCAACACAACCATCACGGACAGACAGGGGAATGACAGGACCAAACTCGGCTAGGACTGGACAGCAACCACGGCTGCATCAGGGAGGAGGATCCAGGGGGAGGTCAAATGCTTTTTGGAACAGATAAGTTTTAAGTGAGGCTTTGAACTGAGAATAGGAGGGTTCTAGACGGAGGGACGAGGGTAGGGCATTCCACAGCCAGGGACCAAGAAAGAAAAAGGCAGAGTGACGGGTCTTTTCAAGATGCGCGTGGGAAGGGGATGGTAAGGACAGACGATTTGCATGAAGGGAGCGAAGCTGACAATAGGGCGTGTGAAGAGCAACCAGATCAGCCAGGTACAGAGGAATTAGAATTATATCTGCCACTCAGGATGCATTTCACCTGTTGGAGCAGGTAGTCTGTAAAGATTCGCCTCAGTCACGGGAGGTTCCCATCTGGTATAATAATCGGTTCAAAATTGGGCATAAGGTAATTTCTTGGAAGGGTTGGCAAAATAAAGGGATCTGGACGTTAGGGCAATTAGCGATGTTGCGGAATTGGAAGACATTTCAGGAACTTCAAAATGAGTTCATGCTTCCCGCCTCTTCCTATTTTCAATGGGTGCAATTAACTCATTGTTTATCCAAGGCCAAGGTGGAGGTGGGTCAACTGACTACGGAGTGGGAATTACTGAAATGGGTGGAACTTGGTGGTTCTGGGAAGGGAGTAGCTTCCCGCTTTTATGCTTTTTTGCGGGATGCCTCCCAGAATTATTTAGTGGGGCTTGAAAAGGTTTGGGAGAAAGAGCTGGAAATTCAAATCCAGCCGATAGACTGGAAAGGGATCTGGATCAAGGCAAACAGAGTGGCACACGGGGCTGCAATTTTGCAATCCCTTTTCTTCCTGACCCATAGAGCTCACATTACCCCAGTAAAATTATCTAAATGGGACAGGAATGTCAAAAATGCATGCTGGACGTGCAAAGGTATCCCGGCCACATTGAAGCATATGTTGTTTGATTGCCCTCACGTTCACATTTATTGGCTAAGGATATGGGACAGGATACAACAAATTTTAGAGTTTCAGATCCCTTTGCGATGGCAGACAATTTTACTACGCTCTGCTGATGATATGGTATGCTTAACTAAAGATAAACTTTACTTGTTTGATTTTATGATGGGTGTTGCATTAAAGTTGATTTTCACCTGTTGGAAGGATCTCTCTAAGTTGGACTTTAATCAATGGTGGAACCTTTTATGTATGTATATCAGTTTTGAGAAAGAGCAAGATCGTTCCGGGATCGTTAGAACCTCTGCCTATTGTCAAAATAAGTCTATTCAGGCAGCGATGAAGGGAAAGTTAAATATGAACAAATGGCAATGTATAGATGACTTTGTTGCTAGGTCTAAATGTTAGTAAGATATTGGGAACCATAAGGAGCCGGGGGGGTGGGGTGGGTTGTAGGTAGTTGGAGGGAAGGGATGAGGGGAGGGGTGGGGTGGTTGAGTGGGAGGGTGTTGTCAAGATTGTAAGATTGTTGTGGATGTATCGTTGTGTAAAATGAAAATAAACCTTTAAAAAAAAAAAAAGTGTAACCTGAAGACCCACCTCTTCTCCCTTGCCTTTGACCTTCCCTCCCCTTTCGTGTAGTCATTTCTTTCTAAGTCTCATGTTGTACCCTCTCCTCCTCCTGCTTTCCTGTTTAAGATTGTAACTTCCTTTTCTTCTATTCTAGCCTATTGCTTCTTGGATTATTTATACATTGTAAACCGCTCTGCTTCCTCTGAAGGGCGGTATATCAAATTCAATAAACATAAACATAAACATAGGTGTGGGAGTGTGTGTATGTCTATCCAGTGTGTTGTGGCTGCCTACAACTTACTGAGTCCACACTGCTTGCACTGTTTCCAGTGTTAGCCTGCAAATGTGCATAATGAGGGGCAAGGTACTGTGGGTATGGACCAGACAGGGTGGCCTGGGCAGGATGCATCTGCACAGGGTATAGGGCAATGGCTGGGACATTGTAGTGCCCAACCCCCACCTGCACGGACAGGGTGGACATGGCATGTCATGCTGGGAGGTCACTCTCATCCTGACTGAGCAGTGGCCACGGCATGGCTAGGTTCCCCCATAGTGCTGTACAAATTTCTCTCAAGTGATATTTGTGGGTTCACTTTTCTGGGGCCCAATCACTGACATACCTGCTTGGTGTGTGTGCTCACATCCCATTTTTGGGTGCACACAGTTCTTCCAGGAACATGTACTAGCTAGCAGACTGTCTGTTGTTAGCATGTGTATGGGTGGGATACCTTGCAGGGTGCAATGGGTGGAGACTGACTGTGCTCTCTGCTGGTGAATGTCAGATAGTGGGGGGGAGGGGGTAGCTGAGCTTCTCCAGTGTTCTGCTTGTCTGCTATTGCCTTATGTGATGTCTATAGATCTGCATTGACTGCCCTGTAGGGGTGCCTGTTCCCCAGTAAGACTGGGGTTGATGGTCCCCTCTACTGCCACCATTGCAGAGATGTAGAATGTGGATCTGTTGCTGGGAGATCCTGTCCCCCATCCTGGGCTACAGAGGGTAGGTTGGGTCCAAACACCCCCCTTCACCTATAACATGTGACCATGGCACCTACACATGATATGCACTATTCTGGGTGCATCATAGTCTACAAGGGCTAGATGTGACTAGGAAATACAGATGGACACATGTGTATCCTGGGTGTGTTGGCAAGGACTACCTAGAACACACTGGCACTAATGGGGACCTGCAATATAGCCTATCTCAGCCAAGCCAGGTGCTGTGGACCTGGTGCTGGGCGCCCCACCTCACCCTCAGGGTGAGCACAGGACCCGTACACTGTCACGGTCTGTAGCTACTCTGTGCCATTAACACACATGGTCAGTTCCCCCTACCAGGCCTAGGTGCTGTGGGGGTGCATACACCATCTTGTGATCAGCTGTAGACTGCTGATCTGCATGTGCAGTGCATCATGGGTATGGGTGGGTTTACCCTATCCTGGTAACCACAGCAGATAGTTTGTGTGGTGATCTGCAGTCTTTCTGTAGCCAGCCAGCAGTATGGTAGTAGCTATAGAGATGTAGTCCACTGGTTATTTCAGTGACTGTAGAGATAGAAGTCATGGGTTTGATCCCACAGTGTTGCTATTTAATAAGGCTGTCTGAGGCTTTTCCTTTTAATTTACATCAGTGCTGCCAGCAAAATGTACCCTCACAGTGCCTTGGCAGACAGGGCACTTTATACTGTGCCCTCTGGAGTGCCTTATAGGGCGCCTTATTCGGCACCTTAGGTTACGGCACTGTGAGGATGCTTTTGCTGGCAGCACTGATTTAAATTACAAAAAGGAAATGCCTCAGACAGCACTGATCTAAATTATAAGGTAATGCCTCAGACAGCCTTCTTAGGTAACACCTCTGCAGGATTGAACCCATGACTTCTGCTACCACAGTCATTGCAGTAACCAGTGGACTACATCTTTATAGCTTCTAGCACTGCACTGGCATGAACTTAAGATTAATGCACGTTAACGTGCCACGGCAACCACTATTGCATGATATAGATTCTTGCTACCTTGTCGCCGGAACGCCCACTCTTTATATGGCAAACCTCACATTATCGCTGCAACTAGCACCGGTAACATTAAGACGGTTTAGTAAACATACCTCTTAGTATTGAGGTTATACAACAGTATCACTATGCAAAGGTGCTCAGCAAGATTTAAGGTGAAAACTGTTCCCTCCCCCTAAGAAATGCACAGCAATTCCCCAGACACTTCTAGTCCATTTTATGTTGTGCTCCCTTAGACCTTCTGCTTCTCCTGTGTTCCTCAGGTGGTATTGCTACTGATGTTGCCACCATCGACCCTGTCAAGCTAAAACGATAGCTGCTGCCATGGTTTGTGAGCCAAAATGTCGCCTTTTAAACACGTACTGTTATTGGCGTGTCATCCAAGGTCTACCTTCTAGCATGCTTATTCTGACGTTTACAGAGAATTGGTGAGTGAATGGGATGGAGAGCACACATGTAAGAAGTGGTGGTGGTGGTGTCAGGAAAGCCAAGGCAAAATGTTTCCTTCAGCCCATGGGCTTCATTTCTTTGTTTTTCAGGTACTTGCAATGAGGCAGGATGAAAAGTAATTGTGGGCTGGCCTCAGCTTGCCGGCCATAATTTGGATGCCTCTGCGCCACTGCCTCTTGTATAAACTTTGGGGCCAGGGAAAAATGTACTGTACCTGAATGCAATACACCTTGAGTTACTGCTGAAAAGATGTGAATTAAATCCAAATAAATAGTAATATTCAAAATTCCTACAAAGGGGAAACAAATTCACCTTATTTTATAAATCATTTCATGCCAGCAAGCTTTGAGGATCATATTGGCACTTATGCAGGTGGTAGTAGCACGCCTGAAGAAGCACTATGGATTGGTCTGGCGAGGGCTCTGTGTTACTGCACACTCCACGCCTACCCACCTGACATTTCCTTCTGTTGTGTAATTTACTCAGAATCTAATAAGACAAGTCTGTTAATTTTCCATAAACCTAACCAGATGCTTCAGTTGCAGTAATTCAGTGTTCACAAAACAATATTTTCAAGCTTCTATTTACCTTTAATTCTTTAAATGTTTTAATGTAAACCAGTTAGCATAATTAGCAATTAAAGAATTCACCCTAAATATCAAATATGATTTCTGGATGTTTGCGTAATTTGTGGAAGGAAGGAACTCGCCACTTGACCAGTGTTGTTTCCCATTGCTTCCCTGCTCCCTTTGCCTTTTCAACGGCTTGCTTCCCATTTTCTGTATCTGTCTATCTTGTTTTTTTATGATTTGGGCCTCATTTATTAAGACTTTTCTCTCTTTCTAGGGGGGGGGGTGTGGGGGGGATGGAATTCACTATTCAGATCTTTTACTATATCTTGTGATGTTTGTCTTGCGCTCTTGTGTGTCCTCCTGCTTGCCCCATGCCAGTCTTTCTCCATCTTCTTTCGATACAAGCACAATCCTTCTATTTGATTCCTTTTCAGATATTGCCATCATACTGTTTACCCTCAGATCTGAAATGAGTTAGCACTGTTCTGTCGAGACAAGAGCTATGATCAACACAGCAGCACAGTTGCGAATGTTATAGGCTTCATAAAAGCAATCATATTGGCTATAAAATGGTAGGAGGTCCTCACTGCTGCACTTTGTGGATCATAGCCTGCTTTATCTGAATGCTGAAAACAAATTATAGATAATTTCTTTTGTTTCATTGTTTTGAAGCATAATATTAAAATAGCTATTCCCAGTACTGGAGCTTGATGGAACTCCAAGGCTATAAAGGGAAAAGACAGTATTGAAGATGAGATTTCTTGCAGCTCAGACAAGTTTAGACTAATGTGGATAAATCTAATAAGTGGGAAAGCATGTCAAGCAAGGTTCATGGAATTATTTCCAATCCATGTGTGTGTGTGCGCATCTGTGTATCTGTGTGTCTGTGTTAATTCTAACCTGGAAGGGAAAGGGGCTGGATGGGTTGAATGGAATGGCATCCAAAATTTCTGTTGATTTGGAAAGAATAAGAAAAAGAAACTAATTTTGATAATATAATATTAAACCATTAGATGCAACTGGCAATAGATTTCAAAGAATATTTTTTGCAGTATAATCACAGAGTGCCACTGACCCAAGGTAGAAGGCATTGTCATGCTTCACCACCATTAGGACATACAGTTCACATAGCAACCAGTAGCAAACTACATATTTCAGTCACTAGGTGTCATCATACATAGTAACCATTAAAAAAACTACATGGTTCAGTAAATAGGTTTCACTGTGACATTTATAACAAATTAAATAAAATACATGAAGAGCTAGTCCAACAGGCATAGGAGAATAGCAGCAGGAGGGTGAGTGAGTGATGGGGAAAGCATGAAGAGAATCTCTCTTGGAATTACTGCCAATCCCCTTCAATGTGTGTGTGTGTGTGTGTGTGTGTGTGTGTGTGTGTGTAAAGTAAAATAGAGTTTTAGATATATATAATTCTATTTTGTCTTTCTTTTGTCTCTGTGTGTGCATGTGTATGTGAGAGTTTGTGTATCTGTTTTTGTTTATGTGTGTATGTGTATGTGTGTTTTGTTTGTCTGTCTATGTCTGTTTGTGTACATACAGGGCTTCTGATTTTAGATTTTAACCTATAAACACTGTTAAGACACCCACACCTCAATAAAATAGGTGTCTATTGGATAAATACCAGAAACCCCCCACTTCCTATGTGTAATAGGGTATATACTGTAGAATGTTACCTGTCCTTCTCCAAAGGGATTATCAACAGCCCCCTTTAAGAGAGTCTGCAGCCCAGAGTTTAGGGCTGGGAGGGCATGGCTCAAAGAGAAAGGTTAAGAACCCAGCAGGCTGCAGGAGGGAGAGAGGCCCGTGGAGCCAGAGGTTCTTCCATGGCAAGCCATGCAAAGGAGCACTGAGATAGGAACTTTAACTGGGGCTGAAGGAAGAGCTGGGAGAACCAGCTTGTGGAGGTTTAACAAGCCGGGACAGAAGTAAAGCTGCTTTTGTTTTGCCTGAACTGCTGTCTGTTCTCGGTTTTGCTTTGTGGAGATTTAACAAGCTGGGACAGAATAAAAACTATTTTTGTTTTCCTTAAACTGCTGTCTAGTGTGTGTTGTGAAGAAAACCCCTTCCCACTGCATGCCATACTACCACACCATTAGCGCCATACCTAGGCTTTGTGAGAGGTGCAGTTGCAAAGGGCACATTTCAAGCTCTCCCCTACGCTGACTGCCCAGCCTGCTTTTGCTCCACCATTGCTTTTCCTGCTCTCTTGGCAGTGCTGGTAGTGGCAGAGACAGCGGCGGCGATTTTGAATGCCCAAAGCATGAATAGGGCCTCCAAAATGACCATTCTAGTATTTATTTTCCAGTCACTTAGGTGTTTTTTTAGAATACAGTTAGATTTGTGTTAATCGGTGTTTTTTGTGCTGTAGGTGCCATTGCTGGGCGTCTTTGTGTAGTTGAAGAGTTGTTAGCACAGAAAACCACAAAAATAGAGTAAAGAATCCATGGCAGGCAAGGGGAGGGGTGAGCTTGCACTATGGTGTGCAGGGCCATACCAAACCATAAATATGCCCTATGTGGCTTGCAAACCTGGTGCCAACCCATCCCCCCCAGGCCGAGCAGCTCCCCATCTTATTTCACCTCTCATTGTCCAACCAGCTCCCAGATCTTTGCAACTCCATGCTTATATGGCTGGTCTGGCCCCTCCCTCCTCTGTCGTGAGCATACATCAGAGGAGGGTGGGATCAGATCAGCCTTGCAAGCATGGAGTCGGAAAGTCTCACTTTTTTTTTTAAATTGGAGGAGGTCCGCCGTCGCTGTCACTGCTGCCACTACCAAGACAACAGGAAAAGTGGCGGCAGGGAAAGAGCAGGCTGGGTGGGCAGCACAGGGCAGGGTCATTTTAGAGGCTCTATTCATGCTTTCAACATTCAAAACAGGTATAGAGACATCTCCAGAGCCATTTTAGAAGCTGGGTATGTGGACATCCAAGTCTGAATGGGGCCTGATAGAGGCATAGCTAGCACGTTCCTGGGAACCTGGATGTCCTACCTGATTTCAGAAACCACCTAGATGTCCAGTCTCATCTAAGTTTAGACTTGCTCCAGGCACCTGAAAAGTGGTTGCTTTGGCTTAAAAGAATCCAGAGGATATAGAGAAGAAAGCACTCTGTCATTCCCAATATTTAGCACAATGTCGATGACAGCAGCAGTGGGATTTGAACCCTGTTGCTAGCCCACTACTCTAACTATTAGACTATTCCTAGGCATCAAGCTTCTTAAATATGGTTCTGGGTACGTCTATGTAGATGCCACCATAGGTGTCCATATCGAGCATGTCAATGTTTGTGAAATCATGTCTGCACCTGGTCGTGCCTGCTTTTTTTTCTGACATTCTGACTTAGATATCCCAGATTGCACTTGGATGTCCTTTCTAAAATCTCCCTCCATAGGTGTGCATTTGTAAGCACATATTTGGCTCATCTGGCTGCCTAAAAATTTAATGTACATGCAAATCGCTTTTACATATATGTACTCCCGTAATAAACACCTAAATGTATTATCTATAAACACTAAGAACAGAGGACCGATGCAAGTGTGTGTGTGTGTGTGTGTGTACGTGCCTCTGTTTTTTTCTGCCTGTGGGTATATCTGTTGGTGTGATATTGAGCCCCATTCCAGGAGGGGGACATAGAGCCCCATTCCAGGAGGGGGACATAGAGCCCCATTCCAGGAGGGGGACGTCTGGGCCATCTGGATGTCCCCGCTGAAAACGGGGCTATTAGGACCTGATTCTGGTCCGCAGGAAAAAAACGTTCCTGAAGGAGCCAGATTTGGGCCCGAGGATGGTACATCCTCCCAGCAGGTGCCCCAGAATGCTGTGTTCCTGGCCCCAAAAATCCCCGCTGCCTTACCCACGGCTGGCCTCCCGTGGCCTGGATCAGAAGGCGGGGACCCCTCCACACCTGGCCTCATTCCCAGTGGTGGCTGCCATGCCCTAATCCAGTGAAAAATGCTGCTTATACCACCTCTGAGGTGGTATTCTGAGGTGCTATTATTTATTATTATTTATTTACATTCTCTTATATACTGCGCTATTCTGCATCAGTGCGGTTTACATTGAACAAACTGAAATTACATTGAACAGGGCATAAGCAGCACACCCCAGCAGGCCCAGCAGCACATACAGGGCCGTGATCTGAATCGGCCCTGTATATGCTGCCGGGTGGCCCGCCCCCACTCCGCCCCCTCTGGTTCTCCCTGTCCTGAAGCACAGGACGTATGGGGAGAGCTGGTGGGGGAATAGAGTTTAGGCAGATTGCAGGGCCATTGTGTATGTCTATGGGGGTTTCTGTGGATGTTAGGTATGGGGATGTCTGTGTATCTGTGTGTTTATATATGATTGTGCATCAGTGTTTTGCTGTGTGTGTATATGTGTTTGTGTGTCTGTGTGTTTACATCTGTGTGTGTCTGTGTTTTCTTTGTGAATCTGTGTTTGGTTTAGGGCTCATTCCATCCCAGACGTCGAGCCCCTCTGTACATCCGGTTTGACCGGACATACAGAGAGGCTCACGATTCTGATCCCACAGGGCACGTCTAGCCCCGCGGGATCAGAATCGCGATCAGGCCTGTACATGAAGGCCGGGACTGAGCTTCAGAACAATCTGCACGTACAGGCACTGCCCGACTAACTCAGTCAGGACTTTTAAATGGAGCCGCAGCGCTATGGCGTCCGGTTGCCATGGTACCGCAGCTCCATTTAAAAGCAGCAATGCCAGCCACTGGACTTCAAAGACATATTCCCCTTAGACCAACCCTCAATCTGGCCTCCTAAGGCCAGGGTTGGGCAGCGGGGAATGTCCTCAGGCACTCCCAGCCCCATCCATGCCCCGGCCCGAAAAAAAACATGTCAAGGTGGAATAACTTCCCCGCACAAGTTGCTAGCCCTGGACGTACAAGGCCAGTGACTGCCCACTGCCCGCCTAGACTCTGCCCCTGAGCCACCCCTTCTCTGCCCCTGTCTAATTTCCCCACACAACCAGCAGGGAAGTTAGTCACCAGTGGGGAAGGTACAAATAACGGGGATGGATGTCCTGTTGGGACGTCCATCCCTGCTATTCATGCAAAAGAATAACCCCCTTGTGTCTACCTATGTGCATTTTTATGTGTGATAGATAAGGAAGGTGCAGATGTATGTTTGTGTGTATTTGCAGATGTGTTTGTCTTTGTGTGTGATTGAGAGTATGTGGTTTGTATCCATATACATGTTTGTAAGTGTGCGTATGTTTGATTTTTCTTCATGCGTATGTCATTGTGGGTTTATGCATCTATGTTTTTTTGTGTGTGCTTGTGTGCATGTATGTCTGTAGGTACATCTGTATGATCCTATAGCAATAGGAAGTGATTTTTTCATGGTAGAAAGTGATCCTGTAGCTAGGACCTACCCTCCAAGTGATGTAATAGCTTCTTGCACCAAAGGTGCATCTCCAGGGCTAGATGCCCATGAGGGAAAGGTTATAGTTGGTGATTCAGTCATTAGGCATGGAGATAGCTGGCTGACTGGTGGACATGAGGATCGCCTGATAACTTACCTGCCTGGTGCAAAGGTGGAGGATCTCACATATCACCTAGATACGTTTTTAGACAGTTCTGGTGAGAAGCCTGCTGTCTTGGTACATGTTGCTACCAATGACATAGGAAAGTATGGGAGGGAGGTTCTGGAAGTCAAATTTAGAATTTTAGAAAGCTTAAATCCAGAACATTCAGGATAGCATTCTCAGAAATGCTTCCTGTTCCATGCATAGAACCCAAGAGGCAAGCATTGAGCTCTTGAGTCTCAATGAGTAGATGAGACGAAGGTACAGGAAGAGGGTTTTAGATTTGTTAGGAACTGGACAACATTCTGGGGAAGAGGGGACTCTTCTAAAAGGGTGGGCTCTTCCTTAACCAGGGTGGAACCTGGCTGCTGGCATTAATCTTTTAAAAGGAAACAGAGCAGCTTTTAAACTAGAAAATGGGGGAAAACTGACAGTCGCCCAAGAGCACAGGGTTTGGAATGATGTATCTTGAAGGATACTAGAAAAACAGGGAAGTCAAGACATCTTGATAGAGCAGTTTCAATAAAGATAATAATAGCCCAGGTGTCTTTAAGTAAAAAGCAGAGTTGAAAGATTCCAAATTACCCCTATCATTTGATAGCCAAACTGTTAATATGAGCAAAAAACAAACATTGAAATGCCTGTATGCAAATTCTAGATATCTAAAAAATAAGATGGGAGAGTTAGAATATATAGTACTGAATGAAAGGTTAGATATCATTGGCATCTCAGAGACCTGCTAAAAGGAGGATAACCAATGGGATACTATAATACCAGGGGACCCATGGAGAAATAGCCTAATGGTAAGAACACCTTGGGAACCAAGAAACCAGGATTCAATTTCTACTAGCACTCCTTGTGGCTTTGGGCAAGTCACTTAATCTTCCATTGCCTCAGAAAAATCCAAGTTATCAGTGTCCCTGTTTAATGCACATCACCAAGTTTAAGTTACAATATAAACAGCTTTGACTGAAATGATAAAGTAGTATAAAAAACTGTTAAATACATTGCATTGATAAGGTAGATCAAATTGGTGGATGGATGGTGCTAAATGTTACAGAAGACATTGACTCAAACAGGATAAATGTTTTACAGGAAACAAATACACTGTAGAATCTCTATGGATAGAAGTTCCATGTAAAGAGGGGAAAGGAATGGCAGTGGGGGTGTACTACCATACACCTGGACAGAATGAACTGACGGATGAAAAATGCTAACAGAAATTAGAGAAGCTAACGGAGTTTACAGCATAGTAATACTGCCAGATTTTAATTACCCCAGTATCAATTGGATCAATGTCACATCATAACATGCTAGGGAGATAAAATTTCTAGATGAAATAAAATGACTGCTTCTTGAAGGAAACTATTTTAGACTTAGTCCTTAGTGGATGCAGGACCTGATGTGAAGGGTAACAGTGTTGGGGCCACTTGGCAATAGTGATCATAACATGATCACATTTGATTTCATAAATGGAGGGAGGATAGCAAGGAAAGCCATTGCACTATCATATAACTTTCCAAAAGGAGACTATGAAAAAAATGAGGAAAATGGTAAAAGATAACAATTAAAAAGGTCAAGAATTTACATCAAGCTTGGGTATACTTAAAAATACTATCTTAGAAGCAAACCTTGTATTTCACACTTGAAGAAAGGTGGAAGGAAGGCCAAATGACAGACAGAATAATTTAAAGATGAGGTCAGAGAGGCTTTTATAGCCAAGAATATATCTTTCAGTAAATGGAAAAAGGAACCAAAGGACAAAAACAGGAAATAACATAAGCATTAGCAGGTTAAATACACGGCAGGCAGAGAAAATTTGAAAAAAAGCTTGCCATGGCTCAAAAACTGTTTCAAGTACATTGTAGCGAAAATACCTGTGAGAGAGTCAGTTGGACCATGAGATGACAAAGGGTAAACGAGGTACTATGGAGAGACTAAGGGGTATGTTTACTAAACTGCAGTAATGTCACCTGCGTTAGGCTCCGTGGTAATGGTACAGATGCCCATATAAAGGCGTGGGCGTTGCATTGTCAATGGACCACTGGCAGTGCACTTGATCAGCTCAGCTGCCCCCACTAAATTCTGACATGCACCAGCAGAGAACAGTCAGTGTACAGCTGCTGCATCCTGCAAGGTGTTACAGCCATACACATGCCAGCTGCAGACAGTGTGCTAGCATGTATACAGTGCATGTCCCAAAAGAAACTATGTGCACCCAGGCATGGGATCTAGCACACACACCAAGCAGGTATGTCAGTGATTGGGCCCCAGAAAAGGAAACCCACAAATATCACCTGAGAGAAATGCAATATAGCACTATGGGGGAACCTAGTCATGCCATGGTCACTGCTCAGTCAGGGTGAGAGTGACCTCCCAGAATGACATGCTGTGGCCACCCTGTCCGTGCAGGTGGTGGTCAGGCACTACAATGTCCCAGACATTGCTCTATGCCCTGTGCAGATGCATCCTGCCCTGGCCACCCTGTCCGGGCCATACCCACAGTATCTTGCTCCTCATTATGCACATTGGCAGGCTAACACTGGAGACAGTGCAAGCAGTGTGGACTCAGTAAGGTGTAGGCAGCCACAACACACTAGATCAGGGGTATCCAACCCTGTCCTTGAGGGCCGCAACCCTGGCATGTTTTTGGGATAGCCCTAATGTCATTTCATTCTTGACCATGTCCAACTTCCCATGCTTCATGCTTGTTCCATGTCCCAATATATAAGACATCTTTGCAACTTTTGACTCTCTTTTAATGTGCAGCTACATCAGCATATCCAACCACATAATAAATGCAGGTTTTACTCTGAGGTCATTTAAGTTTGTGAGTGGGCAAGGTACAGATGTCCTAGACAACAAAAGGGTAGATAGAATTTGTCACATCCCTCCTCAATTCTCACCACCACCAAAAAGTTGTCTAATAGACAACATTTTGGTGGTGGTGAGAAGCGAGGAGGACTGCGACAAGCTCTATCTACCCTTTTTGATGTCTAAGACGTCTGCACCTTGCCCACTCACAATCGTAAATGACAGAGGTGTAAGGCAGGGGTCCCCAAATTCAGTCCTGGAGGGCCACACACCAGTGAGGTTGGCAGGATATCTCTAATGCATATATATCTCATGCATATTCATTAGGACTATCCCAAAAACCTGCCAGGACAGGGTTGGAAACCCCTGCACTAGATAGACATACACACACTCCCACACCTATGCCAGCATTGTGCAAATATAGAGGTTTTTGGTAGCCCTGGCCACCACACCAGTCCTGGGCACAGTGCAGGCATGGCTATGATACGCAATACTGTTGGGGTCATGCCCCAGGGTAGTAAACACTGTCAGAAACCACAACTGAGACACACTCCACAGATATCAGACTGTTTGCTATGATGCAGCTCTGTCAACAAATTGTGTTTAAGTTCGGATTTGTTATATGCCATTAATCATAGCAACCTTTCGATATATGTGTAACGTGTTCCCAAGTTTAGGGCGGCACTGCTAAGGTATGCAACTGCTAGTATTGGGAGATGCTGCTCCACGCAGGGCCAAACAGCCTGACTTTCCATGAGGTTTGGATAGTGGAGCATGTGGGTGTGGGTGTTTGTGCCTCTGTTGGCTGCTGCTCTAGGGCTGAGTTTCCCAACTCTGGGCTTGGTGGGCCAAACACGGTTCAGGTTTTCATGCTGCCCCTAATGAATATGCATGAGATACATTTGCATACAATGGGGGTGTTGCATACAATTGCAGCACAGGCATATTTATTAGAAACAGCATGACACCTGAATGGTGTTTGGCCCTCCAGGACTGCAGTTGGGAAACTCTGCTCTAGGGATTGCAAATGTTTATGGTGTCTGTTCCCTGTAGGGTAAAATATGGGTGTTTATGGCTTGTGTATTTAATCTGCAATAACAGTTCTGTCTTTATTACCACTGTTTAGTACTGGGTGAAATATGGAGACATGGTTTGCAGGAGCCACAGCTGGGGCTTGAACCTGTGACCTTCTTCCCTTGAACACACTGGCTGTGTGTACTGTACCACACAGGTAGATCATTCCCTGTGGATACCATTAGTGTTCGTTCGACAGCCCATGTCTGTTGCACCGCACGGCACCCACCTAAACAGGGCTTGGCCTTGGTCTGCTGTGGGCAGATGCCACTGCCCCCTTTGCCACCTGCAACCCTACGCAACCATGCTGACATGCCCTTATGCCAGTGGTGCAAGTGTTGCACAGTCCCAGGCCATCCAGTGTACTGGTAGGCAGCTGCCTATGGTGTGTGTTCTCAGGTAGGGGTTCCCTCATGGACATGCGCACTTCCCCCCCAGCACCATCTTCCAATGTTATGTGCCCTCAGGGGTACCTGTTGGGTAATATCCCCTGTGACATTGTGGGTCACACACTCGTGCCCATGTTGGACCCTCGTCAGTTTCTGTCTTGCTGCTTTACAGTTTTGGCATTCCTATATGACAACTAGGCATCTGCCTAGTCTGCACTGTGCCCCTGCTGGACCACAGCATTACATACCTGCCCAATCTAGACGACAAAAACCCTGATCACCGCTATTTCACTGTGGGATCATTCACTTTGTAGGGGGACAGAGCATAGCCCCTTCCAAACATGATATCTTCCTTTTTACGCTTTGTCAGTAGTGTTGCTTTATGTTTATCATTAGTAGCACTATTGGTCAGCTTGGTTATGGGGATTTCAAATGTAGTTCTGGTCATTTTATATGTTTTTTTGCCTTTTTGGTTCCTGCACATGTATCACTACTATCACATTTTTGGGTTTCCCTGCCTTTGCTGTACATCGCTCACTGAAATGGTTTCTCTCTCGTGCAAATGTGCCTCTAGCGCGAGGTTTTCACTGGCGCTAGTTTTCAGAGCTTTATTTCACGGCATTAGTGTGCATGGGGCCTCTCCCCGCCCACTCTACACCCATTGACCCCTCATCTCCACCCCTGGGAAGCCTTACTCCGCCCTCTGGGGAGCCTTACTCCATCCTCTGTGTACCTTAACGCCGCCGCAGACATTATCGCGCGATACGTGACATTCTCGCACGGTAAAGCACAATTATAGCGAGATAACATCACGTCTCACGTGATAACGTCACCACTGCTACATTAAGACGGTTTAGTAAACATACCCCTAAGTTATAATGTAAACCGTTTTGATTGAAATGATAAAGCGTTATAAAAAAAACTGTTAAATAAATAAATAAAATAAGAAGACAAAGATCCTGACAACTGGCAAAATCAATAAGTTCATCACTGATGGAGAAGGAATTGACTTTAACTTACTTGGATCAACAATCAATAAAGAAAGGACTAGCAATCAAGAAATCTGTCAAAATATTGCTCTTGGTAGAATGGCTATGAAGGACCTAGACAAGATTCTCAAGAGCAGAGATGTCTCTCTCCATACAAAGATTTGACTTGTCTGGGCCAATAACATCATATGGACAATGAAAAAGATAGACAGGAAGAAAATTGATGCCTTTGAATTATGGTGCTGGCAACGAATACTGTGTATAGCATGGACTGCCCAAAGAACAAACCAGTCAGTACTAGAGGAGATCAAACCTAAGCTTTCCTTAGATGAGAAGACTTTGACTTTCATACTTTGGACACATCATGTGAAGAGAGAGATCAATGGAGAAAAATATAATTTTATTTATTTATTTGGTTTTATATACCACACTTTTAAAATCTGTGTGGTTTACAGAAGAACAACTCATTACAAGGAACAGGTTAAATTACATGGAACACGTTACAATGAATAAGTAAACATAAGCTAAAGCAATAACAGATTACATTAAATGTGTGAACAAGAACTTAACACAGTGATCAATAACAGATGCCTTTAAGAAAGGTGAACTATATACAAGCTGAAGGGATATGGGCATTGTATGGAAGACAATAATGAGCTATGGTACATGGTCGAATGAAAGCTGGAATAGATGTGTCTTATATACAATCGATCTATGTTTACATCTTCCAATCCATTCATTGATTTCTACACCACTATCATATCTCCACTCAGCCATCTCTTCTCCATGTTGATGGGCCCTAACCTTTGGAGCCTCTGCTCATAGGTGTATCCTTCCATCTGCAGTACCAACTGTGATATCCAGCATGATCCCATGTTGACAGTCGTGGCACACAGACAAGCTGCTGCTGAAGAAAGATGATGTGCCACATGGGGCAGTCGAGGAGTCCTGGCACCCAGGGCACAGATCCCAGCTGGCCACCCCCACTGCCACTGAACCCAGCTGTGAAAGAAGTGGCAGATAGCACCAGCAGCTGTAGCTCTCCAGGTAGCTGCAAGATGCAGGCACCTGGGAAACTACCACAGAAGTGCCTGTCTTTCCTTCATATGAGATGTATCGGTGGCAGGCAGTACTGGGGACCTTGCAGAGGCAGATAGTTGGGGGGGGGGGACTGAGTGGGTGTCCATGTGTGACTCTGCCCACCTCCCAACTGGACCTTGTGCCCTAGGCATACACCAGGCCCACATGTTGGATGGGCTGAGACATACATGCAGTACATGCAGGCACAACCTACTTCTGGTATGGTCACCTGCAGGGATCATTACACGTCCTTACTTGCTCCATTTGGCCAATATGACAGACATTTGTCCAGTTGTTGTATGCTCATGTGTCAGGGCAATTGTATGGTGGTTGGAGATGCTGCAGCAGCTGTCATACCCACATTGCTGGTATTGGGGACTTTCCTGTGGCACAGCTACTATTTTTTCACACACACTACAACTGCATTGGTGTGATTAAATCAGGCACATTGGGGTAGCACGGCCATACCACACTCCCATATGCTGCCATCCATCTCTCAGCCTATCCATCAGCATATGCCCATCATGTACAGTCAGGTATTCCCCTGCCAGCTGCTATACCATGGGCTACAAAGGTACATTGTAATCTCTAGGATGTATCACTTGCACCTCCCCTGTGGATGATATGGATGTCACCACTCCTGCTCAGTCATCCTTTTGATGCCCACATCATGGCCATGCAGACTCCTCCTGGGAACACTTGTTCAGGATCCCATGTCACCCACTACAGCAGATTTTACGGGCACCCCTCAGTACTATGTTCCAGATGCCTCTGAAATGCTCCTCCCACTTACTGGCTATCACATAGGATACATATGGCTCTGCTCTGTTATGTTCATCGGCTGTTGCCTTTCCTTCCATCCATCACCTGCAATGTGGCTTTCACAAGGGCTCCTTTATCCTGCATTCAGGTTTCTGCTGTTTTTGGGCGTTAAGGTGTGTGCATGGCACCTTAACACCCAGTGTCCTGTTAGCACCCTCTACATGCAGCAAAGCTTCCTTACTGCCAAATTGCCTGCTCTCCGCCCAGGCCTTTATCGCAGCCATACCCTCTTACCGCTGCCATTACCACTCATTATCCATGACTCCCTTACTGCCCTTTAGGAAACATACCCCTTAGTGGTAATGAGAAGTCAAATCATAAAACTGAGAGTAAGTTATTAAAAAAAGAGATCACAGAATATCAGTATAAAATCTCACAAGTAAATGGTACGTTTCTTTTATAAAAATAAATATATCTGAGGGAATAATAGGGCTTTGCATATTTGTAATCTATCTGAAATTATCAAAATTCATTTTGTGGGCCTTGCCCATTAAGGGTTATATTTAATTTTCAAACAAAACCAGGACAGATAAATACATAAAATGTGGAAACTGTTTTGCAAATTTCTATATTAATACAGAACAGTATGGTTAGTCATTTAAATGGACTCACCAGAGGATGGACTGATGGCATAGCCAGTGATATAACAGTAAGGGGTATGTTTACTAAACCGTCTTAATGTTACCGGCGCTAGTTGCAGCGATAATGTGAAGAATGCCATATAAGGAGTGGGCGGTCCAGTCCTAAGGTAGCAAGATTCTAATTTAAATCAGTGCTGCTAGCAAAAACATCCTCACAATGCCGTAACCTAATGTGCCTCATAAAGTGCCCTGTCTGCTGATAATGTGCCCTATAGGGTGCTGTATAGGGCATCTTATAGGGCGCTTTACAGGGCACCCTATAGGGCGCCTATGAGGCACCTAAGGCTACAGCACTGTGAGGGTGTTTCTGCTGGCAGCACTGATTGAAATAAAAAGGAAAAGCCTCAGACAGCATTCCTAAATAACACCACTGTAGGATCAAACCCATGACCTCTGCTCCACAGTCAGTGAAGTAAACAGTAGACTACATCTCTATAGCTACTACCACACTGCTGGCTGGCGACAGAAAGACTGCAGGTCACCACACAAACTGTCTGCTATGGTTACCAGGATAGGGTAAACCCACCCGTACCCATGATGCACTGCACATGCAGATCAGCAGTCTACAGCTGATCACATAATGGGGTATGCACCCCCACAGCACCTAGGCCTGGTAGGGGAAACTGACCGTGTGTGTTACTGGCACAGTGTAGTTATAGACCGTGACATTGTGTGGGTCCTGTGCTCACCCTGAGGGTGAGGTGAGGCACCCATCACCAAGTCCGCAGCACCTGGGTTGGCTGAGATAGGCTATGCTGCAGGTCCCCATCAGTGCCAGTGTGTGATCAGGGGCGGCCCAAGGGGGGTGCGGGGCCTCATTTGCATAAGTGGCCTTATTTGCATAAATATTTGCATAATGTTACCATACACTAACATGTCTCTTAATGAGTGTATGGATAAAGAAAGACTAAAAGATTTCTACATTACTATAATCCAGTGCCAACCGCCAGGCACATTAGGAACTACTACAAACTCTGCCCATTTAGAACCCATAGCAAACCCGCCGTATCCTGAGAGCATTACCAGGACTCACAAAGCACCATACCCTACCTATCAAAAGGCAACACTGCAAATATTAAACCAATACATTTCAGAGAATACTGGGGAAAGAGAACAAGTGGCAATGTCAAATAGGAATTACATAAATAGAATACCTCAGCTCAGTTACACATGTAGAACATAGACCATCACCAAACAAGGAATCACAATTTAGAAACAGGAAGGCAATAATTAAACTGGGAACCCCAAAAGCCAAACTTGGAATGTACAACAACACCGTAGAAATAAAACTATAAATTAATTTCCTCTTGTACCAAACAAAGCGCAGACGTTAATGATGCACATTTCCCAGAGCTTTCATATTCCAGTTAATAAATTCAAAATAAAGAGATATCTTTCTACCTTTGTGCATTTTTTTCAGTTGCAATTGCTCCAGCCACTTTCTTCTGGTTTCTTCATGTTTTCTGCTAACTGTCCATCGTCTGCTGTCCATTTGTTCTTTCTTCTCTCTTCTAGTTTTTTTTTTCCATTCTCTCTCTCTACATCTGCTTTAACATACTCATCTTTCTCCTTTTGCTCTTTCCTCATTCCTATTTCATCCACACAAATTTTACCCCTCCATCCTCAATCCCCACTTACTCTTCCAATACCCGGCCAATTGTAGATTTTTCATCCCTCCCACACAAAATATTTTCCCCTCTCCATTTTACTCTCCCAGCCCCATCCCATTCTAATCCTCCCCCAACATCAGCTCCCTTCTAGTTCCAGTCTCACCCAGCATCCATTCCGTTCTAGTCCCTGCATTAGCCCATTTCCAGTCCTAGCCCCCCATCAACCCATTTCCAGTCCTAGCTCCCCCATCCATTTTCAGTCTGAGTCCCTTCATCAGCTCATTTCCAATCCTAGCCCCATCAGCCCATTTCTAGTCATTTCCTAGCCCCACCATCAGCCCATGTCAAATCCTAGCTCCCCTCCACTCAGCCCAATTCCAGTCCAAGCCCCCCCCCATGAGCCTACTTCCAGTTCTAGCCCCTCCATGAGTCCATTTCAATTCAAGCCCCCACCACAGCCCATTTCCAATCTTAGCTCCCCCCAACAGTCCATTTCCAGTCCTATCCTAGTTGCTCCATCAGCCCATTTTCAGTCCTAGCTCCCTTCTCTCACAGCCCATTTCCATTCCAAGCCCCCTCCCCATCAGCCATTTGCAGTTCAAGCCTCCCCTGCCCCTCAGCCCATTTCCAGTCCTAGCAACCCCACAACCCATTTCCTGTCCTAGCCCCCCATCAACCCACTTCCAGTCCTAACCCCCCATCACCCCATTTTCAGTTTAAGCTCCCCCTATAACCCATTACCAGTCCTAACCCCCCATCAGCCCACTTCCAGTCCTAACCCCATCAGCCCATTTCCAGTCAGCCCCCCATAGCCCATTGCCAGTCCTAACCCCCCCATCAGCCCACAGTCCATTACCAGTCCTAACCACATCAGCCCACCTCAAGTCCTAACCCCTCCCCATCAGCCCATTTCCTGTCCTAGCCCCCCCATAGCCCATTACCAGTCCTAACCCCCCATCACCCCATTTCCAGACAGCCCCATCAGCCCACAGCCCATTACCAGTCTTCACCCCCCCCCATAGCCCATTGCCAGTCCTAACCTCCACCAACAGCCCACAGCCCATTACCAGTCCTAACCCCATCAGCCCACCTCATCCTAACCCCACCCCAGCAGTCCACTTCCTGTCCTAGCCCCCCCCATAGCCCATTCAGTCCTAACCCCACCATAGCTCATTACCAGTCCTAACCCCCATCACCCCATTTCCAGACAGCCCCATCAGCCACAGCCCATTACCAGTCTTAACCCCCCCATAGCCCATTACCAGTCTTAACCCCTCCAACAGCCCACAGCCCACCTCAAGTCAAGTCCTAACCCCCCCCTAGCCCATTTTCAGTCCTAACCCCCCATAACCCCATTTCCAGAAAGCCCCCA
The DNA here is from genome assembly GCA_033557465.1 of Ichthyophis bannanicus. Classification (NCBI taxonomy): domain Eukaryota; kingdom Metazoa; phylum Chordata; class Amphibia; order Gymnophiona; family Ichthyophiidae; genus Ichthyophis; species Ichthyophis bannanicus. The sequence goes on from CM066033.1 coordinate 1,258,746,840, forward strand.
TCAGCCACAGCCCATTACCAGTCTTAACCCCCCCATAGCCCATTACCAGTCCTAACCCCCCCAACAGCCCACAGCCCACCTCAAGTCAAGTCCTACCCCCCCATAGCACATTATTATTCCTAACCACCCCTCACCCCATTTCTTGACTGCCGCCATCAGCACACAGCCCATTACCAGAGTTATAACCCCCCCATAGCCCATTATCAGTCCTAACCCCCTCCATAGCCCATTACCAGTCCTAACCCCCCCCCCCCCCACACTGTCTCATGGAAAATTTAAAAAAAAAAAAAGCTGGCTGCTGCCGCTGCCGCCACGGCAGCAGCAGAATGGAGTGTCCCGCGGGGCCCCCTCTGCCCGGCTCAGCTCTCCCTGCCCGTCTTTCAGATACACGAAGGGAGGGTGTTTCCCTCACATCTCTGTTAAGCCCACAGGGGCTGATGGGAAGCAGGGGCTGATGGGAAATTTCCCATCTGCCCCTGCGGGCTTAACAGTCCTATCTGAAAGCCGGCGCAGAGGGTCTCAGCCGGGCCGGGAGAGCTCAGCCGGGCGGAGGGGGCCCCGCGGGACACTCCATTCTGCCGCTGCCACGGCGGCAGCAGCAGCAGCCAGCTTTTTTATTTTTTAATTTAATTTTTAAAAAAGCAGAATGTTCTTTGCGCGGGGCCCCCTGAAACGCAGTGCCCTGTGCAAAAAAATTCTTGCTCAATGGACGGGCCGGCCCTGGTCGGACCATTTGCCATGAGGGAACACCCTCTTTAAGCAAACCTTCCCTTTTACTCTATTAGTACCAATAGCTCACATCTCACAGTATATCAGCATTAAAATGAGGAAAAATTGCACTATGCAAGCCCCTCAAATAAATGTGATAATTACAACAGAAAAAAGATCAGTTCAATAATATATGAAAAATGCCAACTTAGCTTCGCTCAAAATTCTCCATTCATGCAGCAAATCTTGCTAACGTGGCTGCAGTTCTCTTCTCTGTCAGATCACAAAACTTCATATACTCCGATATTCAAACACTTCTGCTAGAGAAGGTAAATTCAAAGTCGCATTCCTTCTGCTGAAGTAAAATTCAAAGTCACATCACTGCATAGCGCCATGTTTCAGGCCATCTGTCTTCACCCGGCCCTTCATCAGGCAAGACTGAATACCGAAGCAGAACGTGCAATCCATTATAAAGGGGAACAAATACTGATGTCATCACCACGTACATTGGCTAATCCCATTGTTCTATAGTAAGCTCCACCAATCCAAATCCATATTAAGTCTCAATGGCATGACAGTACATAATTTAAAAATCCAATGCTGTTCCAGGCACTGCAATCGGGCAAGTCGATCTCCTCCACAGTAATTTAAAGGGACCTGATCTATAATCTGCCAAGTCAGATCTGGAGTGGATCCAGGAATGCATGAGAGGTGAGAAATTCAAGGCAACAACGGAGGACAGCTCACTCAAGAAGTTCAGAAATGAAAGGAAAAAGTGAAATAGACCAATAACTGGATGGAGTTCAAGGGTCGAGGGAAGGTTTTCTGAGGATAGGAGTGATCACAGCATGTTTGAAGGCTGCAGGGGATGGTTGCAGTAGAGAATGAAAGATTAATGATATATGAGATAGAAGAGATAACAGAGGAAGAGACAGAATTGAGGAGATGGGTAGGGATAGGATCAGAAAAACAAGTGGTAGGTTTGGAGGTTGAAAGAAGGGATGTTTCTTTGTCCAAAATTATGAAAAAAGAAGAGAGGGTAGGCGAAGATGAAGGGAAAAGCTGATAATGGAGAGGAGGAAGGGGAAGTGAGGATGAAATAGGATGGATTATGTGTGGGAACAACTTTCTAAAATGGCTGCTTCCATTGTACATGGACAGGCCAAGCCAGTAGGCACAGCTTCCCCCATCCCCTGACCCCATTACTCCCTGAGCCCCCTTATCGCGATCTCTCCCCTGACTAAGTATGAAGCCATCGGATCCCCTCCTGTCTCCTCCAACAGGCATTTGCCCCAACATATAAAATCCTATACCCCCCAAAGCATCTGATCTTCCTCGACAAACAAAATCCCCAGCATGAAGACTTCCCCACTCAACCTCTTCAGCAACAAGGAACCCCCTCCCAGCAGATCTCCCCAATTGCCATCCCCATTCCTGGTCTTATTGGATGTCCCTGGTGTCTAGAGGAACAGAAGTGATCCCCACTTGCTTCTGCTTGGCTGGCTGTGGATTCCAAAATGCCTTTATTTAGTAGCCTGACAACTTGCAGTTGTATCATGAGATAACCGCTAGGTGTCTTACGGTCTTGAATGCCATTTTGGGATCTGCACCCTACAATGCAACAGTAAGTGGGGCTTGCTCCTATTTTACTAGACATCAGGGACCCCCAGCAAGGCCAAGGATGGGGATTGGGGGAGGGGGGCAATCCAATGGGGTGTCCTTGTTGTCGAGAAGTCTTCATATTGGATGGGGACTCAAATGTTTTGGGTGGAGGGTGGCCAGATAGAATATGATGGGGGGAATTACCTGTTGGAGGGATCTTCTGGCTTCACACTTCATCAGAGGAGGAATTTATTTAAAGCATTTATAACCCACACTATCTACAGTTCTAGGTGGGGTACAATCAAACATACATAAAAAGTATTACAAAAATAAAATATGATTAAAATAAAATTCCAGTCTTAGAACAGCATAAAATATCATCTGTGCTCACCAACCAAAAATAAAACATAACCAACTTTTCTCATTAAAAGCTAATGTAAAAAAATAAGCTTTAAGCTCATTCCTAAATATAAGCACATGGGAAATCATTCTTCTTTCAAAAGGATGAGAATTCCACAATCAAGGGGCAGCAATAGAAAATGCTCAACAACGGACCTCATTCAAATAGGCAGTATGCAAGGAAGGAACATCTAAATAATACTGATCCACTGAGCATAGCCTACATCCTGGGATATAGCGCTGCAAAACTGAAGAGAGATGAAATGGCACGTCTCTGGTTAATGCCTGGAGTACCATCGCCCTCCGTAATACCAGAAGCTAATGTAAGGAGGCCAGAATTGCAGTTATATGTTCCTGTTGACTTATGTCAACTAGCAACTGATCGGCTGCAATTTGATCTATTTGAAGAGCATGAATTGAGTTTGCAGGTAATTCCAAATAAAGGCCATTATAATAATCAAGGTGCGTTACCACCAATGACTGCAACACAGTATGAAAATCCATACAATCTAAAAATGGTTTGAGACGATGAGTTAATCTAAGTTTAAAGAAAGCAAATTTAACAATAAAATCTATTTGAGATTTCAAATTCAATTTAGAATCCAACAGGATCCTCAGATCATGAACCTGATCAGACACTAGAATTGATAACCCATCATGGGTCATAATAGTTAATACAAGTCCTACCCAAGAACAAGATAAAAATAAAAGCTCAGCTTTACTGACATTCAAAATCAATCTGGCATCAGCCATCCATTCCTTAACTGCCATCACAGCTGAGTGAATTATTTATTCAGTCTGCATTACATCTCGAGAAATAAGAATTTGAACATCATCAGCATAAATAAAATAATACAATCTCAAACCAGCTAAAAGTTTACATAATGGCAGCATATACAGTATAAATTAAATAATACAGAAGAAAGGGCCGAGCCCTGTAGGACATCAGCTTTAACAGCGTATCCAGGAGAGCTTTCTGGTTATATTTGGAACCCAGCAGATAGCTTGTAGTGTACATTTAATAGTCACTCAGGGCCTAGCATCAGAAAAGTACTTTTAGTTTTAAAACACAGAAGAGAGCTTTCTGGATAAATTCAGAACCCAGAAGAGAGCTTGTAGTTTAAATTTCATAAGAAGTTAGAGCCTAGCAGCAGCTAAGAGCTATAATTTAAATCAAATCAGAATTTAGCTTACCTCAGCAGCACAAGACAGGGTACTGTGTAGCAGCCCTCTTTTAATAAGTGTTATTTCCCTCCCTCCCCTGGGATAATCGTAGCTTTATAGGTACTTACAAATCTTAAAAGAGAGGAGGTGCTTTCAGGTGAAGCACATTACCCAAATCAGTCATACACTAAGGACCTGAGATTAATTAAGCTTCAGGTGAACAAGGTATATTAAACGTATTAGGTATAGTTTTATTGGTATAAATACCCATAGCAACCCCTAGTAAGTAAGAACTTAAAGATCTAGACACAAACTTAAAACTAAGATGCAGACAGCAGTCCAGCAGCGGGATGGGGGCTTTCCAGTCTTTTGCATTGAGTGTCACATGTATGATTTTCTCCCAGTTGGTGAGAGGTCTTACGTGTGCACTAGGTGCAAGGAGCTCTTTGCTCTCAGGGAACAAGTCCGTTCTCAAGAGGCTAAAGTAGCAGACTTGGAAAACATAAGACAGACAGAGAGGTACATAGACGAGACCTACAGGGATATAGTCCTGAAGTCCCACCTCCAGTCTGGCAGCACCCCTGTTGCCATGGAGGAGAGAGGTCACGTGACAGGAGAGCATCACCCTGGTGTGGCAGGAAGTGATCCTGTAACTAGGACCTGTCCTCCAGGTGATGTAAAACCCTCTCGCACCGAGGAAGTTTCTCCAGGGCCATGTGCCCATGAGGGAAGTGTTAGGACAGCCGTTATAGTTGGTGATTCGATCATTAGGCATGTAGATAGCTGGGTGGCTGGTGGACGTGAGGATCGCCTGGTAACATGCCTGCCTGGTGCGAAGGTAGTGGACCTCACGTGCCACCTAGATAAGGTCTTAGATAGTGCTGGGGAGGAGTCTGCTGTCTTGGTACATGTCGGTACCAATGACATAGGAAAATGTGGTAGGGAGGTTCTGGAGGCAAAATTTAGGCTTTTAGGTAGGAAGTTGAAAACCAGAACTTCCATGGTAGCATTCTCCGAAATGCTTCCTGTTCCACGCGCAGGACCCAAAAGGCAGGCAGAGCTCCGGAGTCTCAATGCGTGGATGAGACAATGGTGCAGAGATGAGGATTTTGGATTTGTTAGGAACTGGGGAACATTCTGGGGAAAGGAGGGGCTCTTCCGAAGGGATGGGCTTCACCTTAACTGGGATGGAACTAGGCTGCTGGCACTAACCTTTAAAAAGGAGATAAAGCAGCTTTTAAACTAGATATTAGGGGAAAGCCGACAGTCGCCCAAGAGCGGATGGTTCGGAAGAATGTATCCTTGAAGGATACTACCAAAAGCAGAGAGGTTCCACAAAAGAGTAAAGTAGCCCAAATGCCCTCAAGTATAGAGCAGACAGAGCTTAAAGATCCCAATTTACCCATGTCTAACAATAGCCAAATTAACATGAATAAAATACATTCTCTAAAATGCTTGTATGCAAATGCTAGAAGTCTAAAGAATAAGATGGGAGAGTTAGAATATATAGCACTAAATGAAAGGTTAGATATGATTGGAATATCAGAGACATGGTGGAAGGAGGACAACCAGTGGGACACTGTGATACCTGGGTACAAACTATATCGTAATGATAGAGCTGATCAAATTGGTGGAGGGGTTGCGCTCTATCTTAGAGAGGGCATTGACTCAGAAAGGATTAAAGTTTTGCAGGAAACAAAATCTGCTGTAGAATCTATATGGATTGAAATTCCATATAAAAGGGGGAAGGCAATGGCAGTGGGGGTGTACTATCGAGTACCTGGCCAGAATGACCAAATGGATGATGAAATGCTCAAAGAAATCAAGGAAGCTAACAAAAGTTACAGCGCAGTAATAATAATGGGCGATTTCAATTACCCCGGTATCGACTGGGTCAGTGTCACGTCAGGACATGCTAGGGAGATAAAGTTCCTAGATGAAATAAATGACTGCTTCTTGGAGCAGCTGGTTCATGAACCGACCAGAGGGGAAGCCATATTAGACCTAGTCCTTAGTGGAACACCAGATCTAGTGCAAGAGATATGGGTGTTGGGGCCACTTGGCAATAGTGATCATAGCATGATCGCCTTTGATTTAATTAGTGGAGGAGGGATAGTAAGGCAATCCACAGTACTACCTTTTAACTTTCGAAAGGGAGACTATGATAAAATGAGGAAAACAGTTAAAGACGTACATCAAGCTTGGGTGTTGTTGAAAAATACTATCTTGGAAGCCCAGACCAGCTGTATTCCATGCTTTAAGAAAAGTGGAAGGAAGTCCAAAAAACTGCCAGCATGGTTTAAAAGTGAGGTCAGAGAGGCTGTTGTTGCCAAAAAAGCATCTTTCAGGAAATGGAAAAAAGAGCCAAACGATGAAACCTGGAAACAGCACAAGCACTGGTAAGTCAAATGAAAGGCATTGATAAGGCAGGCAAAGAGAGAATTTGAGAAGAAGCTTGCTGCGGAAGCAAAAACGCGAAATAAAGACCTTTTCAAGTACATTCGTAGCAAAAAAAACCTGTGAGTCAGTTGGTCCATTAGATGATAAAGGGGTTAAAGGAGCACTAAGAGGCGACAAGGCGATAGCGGAGAGACTGAATGAATTCTTTGCTTCGGTCTTTACTGAGGAAGATGTAGGGATGTTACCCATGACTGAAGTGGTATTTAAAGGTGCGGAAGAATTGAAGGAAATATCGATACATCGGGAAGATGTCTTACAACTATTAGATAAACTGAAGAGTAGCAAATCACCTGGGCCGGATGGTATACATCCAAGGGTGTTGAAAGAACTGAAATATGAGATTGCAGACCTGCTATCAGTAATCTGTGAACTATCATTAAAATCATCTCTAATACCTGAAGATTGGAGGATCGCCAATGTAACACCAATTTTTAAAAAGGGTTCCAGGGGTGATCCGGGAAACTACAGACCGGTGAACCTGACGTCAGTACCAGGAAAAATGGAAGAAACCATCATAAATAATAAAATTACTCAGCATGTAGATAGTTACGACCTAATGGAAGACAGCCAACATGGCTTTAGACAAGGAAGATCTTGTCTTACTAATCTGTTATGTTTTTTTGAAGGAGTGAATAAACAGGTGGACAAAGGTGAGTCAGTTGATATTGTGTATCTGGACTTTCAGAAAGCCTTTGACAAGGTCCCTCATCAGAGACTTTTGGCAAAACTAAAGAGTCATGGGATAGGAGGCAGTGTACTATTGTGGATCAGGAACTGGTTAAAATATAGAAAGCAGAGGATAGGGCTAAATGGCCAATTTTCCCAATGGAGAAAGGTGAATAGTGGTGTACCCCAGGGATCTGTGCTGGGTCCGCTGCTTTTTGACATATTCATAAATGACCTGGAAAGTGGAATAACGAGTGAGGTTATCAAATTTGCAGATGACACAAAACTATTTAAAGTTGTTAAAACCCAAGAGGATTGTGAAAAATTGCAAGAGGATCTTGATAAATTGGTAGACTGGGCATCAAAATGGCAGATGAAATTTAATGTGGACAAGTGCAAGGTTATGCACCTAGGGAAGAACAACCCAAACTATGGTTACACGATGCAAGGTTCCACATTAGGAACCACCACCCAGGAAAAAGATTTAGGCGTCATTGTGGATACCATGTTAAAACCCTCGGCCCAGTGTGCAGCGGCAGCCAAGAGAGCAAATAGAATGCTAGGTATGATAAGGAAAGGAATGGAAAATAAAACAAAAGATATTATAATGCCTCTATATCGTTCCATGGTGAGACCGCACCTTGAATATTGTGTGCAATTCTGGTCACCGTATCTTAAAAAGGATATAGCGATTTTAGAAAAGGTTCAGAGAAGAGCCACCAAAATGGTAAAGGGGATGGAAGGATACTCCTATGAAGAAAGACTAAAAAGGTTAGGGCTCTTTAACCTGGAAAAGAGACGGCTGAGGGGAGATATGATAGAAGTCTATAAATTAATGTACGGAGTGGAACGGGTAAACGTAGATCGATTGTTTACGTTATCAGAATATAGAAAGACTAGGGGACATGCAAAGAAGCTACAGGGTAAACTATTTAAGACTAATAAAAGAAAATATTTTTTTACTCAACGTGTAATCAAACTCTGGAATTTGTTACCGTAGGATGTAGTAAAGGCTGTTAGTGTAGCTGGGTTTAAAAAAGGTTTGGACAAGTTCCTGGAGGAAAGGTCCATAAACCATTATTAAGAAGTGACCGAAGATATCAATGCTTGACCCAGTACAAGCATTGCAGAACCTGTGTCTTTTGGGGAAACTGCTAGGTACATATCACCTAGATTGGCCACTGTTGGAAACAGAATACTGGGCTTGATGGACCTTGGTCTGACCCAGTATGGCATATCGTATGTTCTTATGTTATGTTCTTAATAATAACCCTGATACCTTACCTGTTGCTGTCTATCATGTAAAAAGGATCAAAACCAGGCAAATGAGTTCCACCATCAAAACCCCTCAAAATAGTATCAGAACAGGATACCAAAAATAACCCTGTGCTATGTTTAGCTTGAAAACTAACACGATAAATAATCCAATATCTGATTAGCAGAGAGTCAGTCATTCAATTGGAGCAGAACTAATTTTTCTAAAACCTTTGCCATAAATAGCAAAGATGAAACAGGATGAAAATTTAAAGGATCACCAAGGGTCATGCTGAAGCTTTTTCAGTAATGGTTGTCCTCGTCAATAAATCAGTAACCACATCTTCTTTTAAAGAACTATTATTGATGTTATAGAAACTATTAAGTCATCCATCATTGACTTTAAAACTGTAGATGAACACAAGCTTAAGTGGACTAGAAGAACAATTTAAAGCTGCAATAACCTACATCATAATACCAGGATCTAAAGTCTCCTGAACAAAACTCAATGATGGAGGTAGTTGAATATATAAAATCCTAAGCTTAGATTGAAAAGTATCTCCAAATTCCCTCGCTGATAACATTGAGGACACAGTAGCCATCTCAACAAGAGCTTTTGGCCAACTAGATGCGAGACATATACTTTATGAAAAATACATCTTTTTTGCTTCCTGAGTTTTCTCCTAATAATCCTTCAGCACGTAGAAGCTTACGCCATTGGCACTCAATGCACCTTAACCAGGGGGCATTAATTTGCCCCTGAATCCTAACGTCATACAGAATTCAGGGGGAAGTGGTGGGGGAAGGGAGCAGACCTTGACATTGGCAGCTGCCCCATCAAGAAGACACGTCTATGCTATAAATGATGATGTCTATAATTTTCATTGGAGATGTGGATTCCCTATACATATACCTTATAGCACTATACAAATGATTATCAGTAGTAGTAGTACTATATGAATTAGGGAATCCATGTTTATGTTTTAGGCCCACCTAAACTACTTCCTCTCCCTACCCTTACCACACCTCCAGGAAATTTAAACATGATAAGCATCCCCACATTTAAAAAGCCTGTATTAAAAATCGTCACTTACACCTACAAGACAATTTACATGTGTAAATGCAGCTACTGAAACATGGGGATGCTTCTGAAATAACCCCCATTGTTTATAAAATTTGTACATATGCATGTACATTACATGTGAATGTACTGCATACCCTGCTCCCAAGCAAGTGTCAATACATGTGGATTCATTTTCTGCAAGATCTGTGCTGGTATTTTATAACGCCTCATAAGCACCTATGTGTCTCTATAAAATAGGCCCAAAGGAGGTACCTACTTGGCATCTCCAACTTGACAATTCCTGTTATAACATTACCTTCATTATGTACAGTTGTATCCAGAACAAACTTTAATATTTAAAAGTATGATGCCCAGTTATACATTTTTGCAGAATTATTCTGGGAGGGCTTCGCGGGGGGGGGGGGGGGGGGGGAATTCACCAGCCCTTGCCAGATGCAATAATCATGCAGTGTGCAATACTGAATAGCAGCACGTATGCTTGAAAGACAACAAAATTCACATTATTAAGACAGACACACAGACATCATGGAGGCATTTTTATAAGGACAGTGGAAGGTTGCACACCATCAGCATGCGTAACTCAGCTATTTTAATGGCTTACACACATGGATGTGCTTTTTATGCACATTCATTAGCTGATAGCTGTTTTGTAGATTCGTGTCAGGCCAATGATGCATACTTTTGGTGTGGGTGTACACGAACTATAAAATACTAACTTATGTATGTTCTTCAGAAATCTAGGCGGGAGCGAATGCCTAGATTTAGAGCACATTTTCAGCCCCTTTTTTATAAAGAAAACTAGGCGCCTGCTTTTCTTTATAAAATACAGTAGGCTCAAAAGCATGATCTAAGGGGTATGTTTACTAAAGGGTGTTAAGGTAACAGGCGTTAACGGCAGTGATAAGGGGTTTTACATGCATAAAGGACGCTGGGTGGGTAGGAAGCATTCCAGCATTAAGGGTGCAATGGGCCATTTAACATGCGTTAACAGGACATCGGGCATTAAGGTATCAAGCATGTCCCTTAACATCTGAAAATGGCTGTCACCTTAACGTTGGATAAAGGAGCAGGAAGGAAAGTCAATGTAAAGATGATGGATGGAAGGACAGGTGGGAGCTGATGGACCTGCCAGATCCGTGGCACACTATGTGGTAGCCAGTAGTTTGGACGAGTATATAGGAGGGAGCTGTACTGATGCACTGGGGAGTGCCAATGTAAATGGCACAATGTGTGTGGCATAAGATGGGGAAGATGTGTCCCCCAGCAGAGTCAGAAGTGGCAGGATGTGTGCAGCCAAAGGAGGATGGAGCAGGAGTAGTGACATGCAGATCAGGCATAGGAGAGGCGTCCGTGAAGAGCTGAAATATGGGAAAGAATACCTGTGTAGGCCATGGTGTAGCAGCTTGCACAAGAAGACATGACTGCACACAGCCAACAGAGGCAGATGGATGGGTTGAAGGAAGGATGGTGGCAAAAAAGAAGGTAGTATGGGCTGGCAGCACCGATATGCAGTAGATACCATCCCCAATGTATTTGTACTGTGTGGGAAAATGTGTGTCAGTGCCACATGGAAGGCCTGATACCAGACATGTTCTCACAGCTGTCCCAGCCACACAACCACTATACAACACCCCAGACATGTGCAGATAACAACTGGACAGGTGTCATCCAAACTGTGCAAATGGGGCACATATGGGCATGAGGTGATACCTGCAGGTGGCTATCAGAGGGGTAGGATGTGTCTGCATGTACTGCAGAGATGTGATGGAGCCAAAGCTGTACAGTCACAGTCATGATGTCATATATGACTCATGTCTTACATGTAGGTTACAAATGTATGCATTTAACTGTCTGTTAGTATACCGCTGTATCAGTGAAGTCACGTTGGGGTACATCTTACTAACGAATTGGCAAAATCAGATGATAAACAGGGACTGTACAGACAGCATAGTTACTCACCTGTAACAGGTGATCTCTGAGAACAGCAGGAATTTAGTCTTCACACATGGGTATCGTCGGTACCGACAGAGCCTGCGCGGGAACGCTCCCCAGCGTCCAATAGGAAAGCTTTTGGGAGCATCCCACAGCACCTGCATGCTGCCTTCCCGCCTTTCCCAACTGTCCCTCTCCAGTTGAGTTTATAGCTGAGATAAGAGAGATAGAGGGAAAGAGAGAAAGAGAGAGAGATAGAGAGATACAACTCCTAGGGGAGGTGGGCAGGTTGTGAAGACTAAATTCCTGCTGTTCCCGGAGATCACCTGTTACAGGTGAGTAACTATGCTATCTCCAGGAACAAGCAGGAATGTAGTCTTCACATATGGGGACTCCCTAGCTGCAGATGCCAGGGAGATGGCCCCAGAAAGTTGTGTGCCCTTGTGAAAGGGCTCCAATTCCCCCCATGGATCTCTGGCATCCAACCAGGGATGGTGGGTAGGAGTTGATTAAGTCTGGAACAGGTGTTGAAGAACAGCCTGACCAAACAAGGCATCCCTGCGGGAGTCCTTGTCTAAGCAGTAATGGGCTGTGAAGGTATGTACCGAAGCCCAAGTAGCTGCTCGACAGATGTCGTCGATAGACACAGAGTGAAGATGAGCCATTGAGGCTGCCATGGCTCTCACATTGTAAGCTGTGACATGGCCTTCAAGAGGAAGGTTCTTACTCTCATAGGCAAAAGATATACACTGTGCAATCCAGTTGGACAGTGTCCTTTTGGAGACTGGAAGTCCCAAATGACTAGGATCAAAAGCAACAAAGAGTTGAGAGGATTTTCTATGTTGCTGTGTCCTTTGCAAGTAAAAGGCTAAAGCTCTTTTACAGTCTAAAGTATGAAGGTTCCTTTCTGCATTTGAGGCATGAGGCCTTGGAAAGAATACAGGAAGGTAAACTGCTTGGTTTAAATGAAAATGCGAAACCACCTTTGGCATAAAGTGTGGATGAGTCCTAAGGACTACCTTATCATGGTGGAACCTTGTATAAGGAGGATCAGCCACCAACGCTTGCAATTCACTGATGCGACGTGCTGATGTGTTTGCAATGAGGAAGATAACCTTCCAGGAAAGGAATTTCAAAGAGGTAGTGGCTAATGGTTCAAAGGGCGGTTTCATGAGTTGCCCAAGTACTAGATTCAAGTCCCATGCCACTGGTGGTGGCTTAATGGGAGGCTTTGTTAAAAGAAGGCCTCTCATAAATCTCACTATGAGAGGATGAGAGGAAATAGGTTGTCCATTTAGAGGCTTAAAAGAAGCTGCAATAGCACTCAAATGGACTCTCACTGAATTGGTCTTAAGCCCTGCATTTGATAAATGAAGGAGATACTCCAGTAATGATTCCAGAGGTATCGCAAGAGGGTTAAGACCTTTCTGCAAGCACCATATGGTAAACCTCTTCCACTTAAATGCATAAGAGTGTCTTGTGGAGGGTTTCCTGGAAGCATGAAGGATATCCTTTACCTGCTGGGAAAGGTTAAGACCCTGAAGTTCTAGGCCTTCAGCAACCAGGCCCTGAGATGCAGACTGGGGATTGGGATGCCACAGTATCCCATCCTCTTGTGAGAGAAGATCTGGAGCAGATCCTAACTCCAGAGGCGGAGCTTGAGAGAGATGTAGGAGCAAAGGGTACCACGGTTGCTGTGGCCAACGTGGAGCTATGAGAATCATATGACCTCTGTCTCTCTGAAATTTGAACAGGGTTTTGGGAATTAGGGGAATGGGTGGGAAGGCTTACAGGAAGTCCTGACCCCAATGAAGGAGGAAAGCATCCCTGGCCTGACAATCTCGAGCTGGAATTCTGGAACAGAACCGGGGAAGTTTGGCATTCAGCGGACTTGCAAAGAGGTCTATGTCCGGGGTTCCCCAAATTTGAAAAGTTTTGGCCACCTGGTCTGCATGGAGAGACCATTCTTGTGGAAGCAGAACTCGACTGAGTTTGTCTGCCCAAGAGTTATGAATGCCTGGAAGATACACCGCAAGGAGATGAATCCGATGCTCTCTGGTGAGGCCCCATAGTCGCAAAGTTTCATTGCATAGCGACAGAGAGCCTGTTCCCCCCTGCTTGTTCACATAGAACATGGCTACTTGATTGTCCATTTGAACTAGGACTGCCTTGTAGCTAAGCTGGGTGTGAAACACTCGAAGAGCAAGGAAGACAGGCCTCCTGTGGAGTCCAAGTACCCTGGGTAGAGAGGTCATGCAGGTGGGCTCCCCAACCCACCTGTGAAGCATCTGTTGTTAGAGTGGCTTGGGGTAGGGGTTGCTGGAAAGGAGACCCCACCAGAAGGTTTCTGGGTGACTGCCACCATTGGAGGGACAAAATAAGGCGATCTGAGTTTGCTATTTTGTCTGCAGGCAACCTGACGCCTGAGTCCACTGAGTGGATAAGGTCCACTGGGCTGTCCTCATATGGAAGCGAGCATAAGGAACCACATGCACGGTGGATGCCATGTGGCCTAGCAACTGTAACATTTCCCGAGCAGTGAGATTAGGTTTGAGCACTGCTTGGGAAGCTAACTGTATAATGGGAAGGTAGCGGGGCTGTGGAAGGAAGGCCCTTGTCTGTCTGGTATCCAGATGAGCTCCTATAAACTCTAGGGACTGAGTGGGAGCAAGGTTGGACTTTGGGATGTTCACGACAAGTCCCAAATATTGAAGGATGCGCATTGTGCGAGACAGAGCAAAACTGGTTTCTGGCCCTGAAGGGGCTCAAATGAGCCAGTCGTCTAAGTAAAGGAAGATGAATATTCCCAGGGTGCGGAGAAATGTTGCTACCACAGCCATGCATTTTGTGAACACTCTTGGTGCAGAAGCCAGGCCAAAAGAAAGAACCCTGTATTGGTAGTGCTTCCCTTGAAACAGGAATCAAAGGAACTTCCTGTGAGTTGGATGGATGAGAACATGAGTGTACACATCCTTGAGGTCTAGAGAACAAAGCCAATCCTGACTACGAAGGTATGGCAGCAGAGTTCATAGAGAAATCATTTTGAACTTCTCTCTGAACAGGAATTTGTTCAGTTCTCTGAGGTCTAGAATGGGTCTGTGTTCTCCTGTTTTCTTTGGAATAAGGAAATAGGGGGTGTAGAACCCTGTTCCCCTGTTGGGGAATGGGTACCTCTTCTATTGCTCCTTGAGCAAGGAGCTTTGTGACCTCTTGACCCAACCGGTCGTTGAGAGAGGTCTGAGAATTAAACTGTCTTACTATTGAAGGAGGGGGCATGCTGAGGAAATGAATCTTGTACCCCTCTCATACAATGGACAGAGTCCAATTTTCTGCTGTTATCTGACACCATCTGGGGGCAAAATGGCATAGCCTTCCTGGGATGGTGGAGGGTTCTGGGCCGTTCAGGGCCAGGAAGGCAAAGTTCTCTAGACAGGAATCAAAGCCCCTGTGGAAGCTGAGTCTGTTGAGCCGGCTGAGGCTTAGCTGCTTTTGGCTTCCTTTGTTGCCTAGGTTGTTGCTGCTGTCCCTTTTGGGCAAACTGACCTGAACAATGTCCCTGCTGAGTATAGGAGGAATAAAACTTCTTCTTACTGAAGAATGGTTTCTTAGAGGATCTTTTCCTCGCAGGATCATCTGTATATTTGGACAATCTATCCAAAGTGATATTGTCAGCATCTATCTCATTAGCTTTTTCCTGCCAATTCTTGCCAAAGAGATTCTCTCCTGTGCAAGGTATATTTCCCAGTTTGTCCTGTACCCAGATTTCCAAGTCAGATGCCTGGAGCCAGGCAACCCTACGTGCACCTATGGCAATAGCAGAGGTTCTTCTTATGCATTCAAAGCAGTCAAAAGCTGCACAATTCACAAACTTGGAAACATCCTGAGCATGTTTAACAAGAGCAAAATAATCTTGCCTTTTATCATCAGGAAGAAGAGGGCTCATAAATTCTAAGTCTCCTGTGACTTCCTTAAGGAACATCCCCATATACAAGATATATGAACTAATCCTAGCAGAAAGCATGGAAGCCTGGAAGGATCAACGTCCAAAGGCGTCAAGAGTCCTACACTCACATCCTGGAGGATTAGATGCATGCCTTTTTGCACTCAGGGATTGGCCTGGGAGTGGTGTAAATTTTATCTAACCGACCGCTGGCAACATGTTCGGATAGGATATTCAACATCGGAGCCTTTCCACCAACAGCAGGGAGTTCCCCAAGGCTCCTCCCTGTCGGCTCTACTCTTCAATATTTATATGCAACCAATTTGCAATATCATCCGCTCATTCAATATATCCAGCCTTATCTACGCAGATGACGTCCTGCTCTTCACCCCAGTCAAAATCATGTGTCCTGACTTCTCCCCACTAGTCGAGTGTTTCAACGCAATCACCGACTGGCTCCTATCTCAGAATCTAAGGATAAACTTCAAGAAAACCGAGGTCTTATTCATCTCTAGGAACAAGAGCTTCTCCCCCCCACCCCCCACCCCCACCACCTTCAAGGTACGAGATGCAGAACTCCCATGTAAATCTGCGATTCGTTACCTGGGCATCACACTTGACAATCATTTTGACTTCAAAGAACACGTAAAGAACACCACCAAGTCCATCTACAATAAAATCATGACATTAAGGCACCTAAGACCACTACTAGCACCGGACGACTTCAGAACTATTTTCCAGACGCTCGTAATTCCACATTTCGATTATGCAAACATCATCCTGCACGGTCTCCTTAAGAGCACCCTCAACCCTCTTCAGATGGCCATGAATGCAGCAGCTCGCATTCTCTGCGTCATCTCCAGAAATGATCACATCACGTCCATACTTATGGAATTACACTGGCTACCGCTGCACAGCAGACTCTCCTATAAGACGCTACTCCTAACCTTTAAAGCAATTAACCGGTTATCTCCTTCACCGCTCTCCGCTCTCCTCACCATCACCCCCAATAACACATTGAGAAGGTCAGCAGCCTCCAACACGCTTACTGTACCCCTTGAATCTACAAAATGCAATCATTCAACCAGGAACAGATCCTTTGCATTCTATGCCCCGAGATGCTGGAATGACCTCCCCTCACACATTCGATCAATTAGCGACCTTTCACAATTTAGAAAAGCCCTAAAGCATCATTTATTTCTCCTTCATTTTGCCCATCCTAACCCTACACATCCACCCAGCACACCTCAACTCTCTCACCCAAACTCTGCCTCTCCCACAACCTGACTTTGATCACCATGTCAGGCATACTTTACAGACCTCTTAATCTAATAACCATTGCATTATGAATACTAGCTTGTAATATAAACTGTAAATAGTTTTCAATAACCTTGTTATTGATGTGTATATAGTCTCCCTGTTTTTCAGACCAAGTTTAGCTATCCTGTGACAATGTAAGCATTATGATCACTTGTTCTGATGCAGTTTTTTTGTTATCTGTAAACCACACTGATACTGAAAAGCGCGGTATATAAGAGTGAATAAATAAATAAAATAAAAAATAAATAAATATTCTGATAACGTAATCGATCTACGTTTACTCGTTCCACTCCATTCATTAATTTATAGACTTCTATCATATCTCCCCTCAGCCGTCTCTTTTCCAGGTTAAAGAGCTCTAACCTTTTTAGCCTTTCTTCATAGGAGTATCCTTCCATCCCCTTTACCATTTTGGTGGCTCTTCTCTGAACCTTTTCTAATAACGCTATATCCTTTTTAAGATATGGTGACCAGAATTGCACACAATATTCAAGGTGCAGTCTCACCATGGAACGATATAGAGGCATTATAGTATCTTCTGTTTTATTTTCCATTCCTTTCCTTATCATACCTAGCATTCTATTTGCTCTCTTGGCCACCACTGCACACTGGGCCGAGGGTTTTAACATGTTATCCACAATGACGCCTAAATCTTTTTCCTGGGTGGTGGTTCCTAATGTGGAACCTTGCATTGTGTAACTATAGTTTGGGTTGTTCTTTCCTAGGTGCATAACTTTGCACTTGTCTACATTAAATTTCATCTGCCATTTTGATGGCCAGTCTTCCAATTTATCAAGATCCTCTTGCAATTTTCCACAATCCTCTTGGGTTTTAACAACTTTAAATAGTTTTGTGTCATCTGCAAATTTGATGACCTCACTCGTCATTCCCTTTTCCAGGTCATTTATGAATATGTCAAAAAGCAGTGGACCCAGCACAGATCCCTGGGGTACACCACTATTCACCTTTCTCCATTGGAAAAATTGGCCATTTAGTCCTACCCTCTGCTTTCTATCTTTTAACCAGTTCCTGATCCACAATAGTACACTGCCTCCTATCCCATGACTCTTTAGTTTTGCCAAATGTCTCTGATGAGGGACCTTGTCAAAGGCTTTCTGAAAGTCCAGATACACTATATCAACCGACTCACCTTTGTCCACCTGTTTATTCACACCTTCAAAAAAACATAACAGATTAGTAAGACAAGATCTTCCTTGTCTAAAGTCATGTTGGCTATCTCCCATTAGGCCATAACTATCTACATGCTGAGTAATCGTACGCTGAGGAGAAGAGGAATCCTCGGGAAGAACTACTCTGGTATTGGCAGAGTCTTCGGAGTCCTCCGACTCACCCGAGGATTCGAAGTATCTCCAATCCCGGTGATCGTGCAAGGCATGGTACCGGTACCGATTGAAGTCGGTATCGGAGTGGTCCGGTACCGACATGTTGATGCCGAATAGAGACGTATGACTCGGTCCCAGTGGTATACCTGCCAATGTCGATGTCAATGCAGTCGGTGCCGGTACTGGTGTCAATGCCGGTACTGAAGTGTCTGTAGCGGTTTCAGGGGCATCGAGGCCGTGAGAAGAGCCGCCAGACTGTGTTCAATAGCCAAGAATCTCTGGTCTGTCAACACTGCCAATGCTTGGGTATCAGTGCCGGTTGAAGCGGCCGGAACCCCAGAGCATGGCATCAGTAGTTCTGTCAAGGTTGAGGTCTTGAGAACATCCTGGAGCCCCGTTAGTGCTTTGGAAGCCGAAGACTCCCGCCGGGGCAATTTTGCCGGTGAAATTCCCTCAAGGGCAAAGAAAGAGGCATCTCAATGCTTAGAAGGAGATCTACCCTTTGAGGACCGGCTAGATTTATGTTTAGTTACCTGAGATCCATGGAAGACAGATGAAGCCCTGGATGACGTCGATACCACGGACGCTGCATCGGAGGGAAAGAGGGTGCTAAGTTTAGCAGCCTGGTTTTGCCGGCATCTTTTTGACATTATTCCACAGGCGAGGCACTCTGAAATAGAGTGGTCAGGACCTAAACATTTGAAGCACCAATCATGGGTTTCAGTGACGGAGATGGTACCACCACACTTAGAACATTTTTTTAAAAACCAAAGCAGGTTTTTCCATGTTTAAGGAAAAAATTTGGCCTAGTGAGGGAAAGACCCCAGAAACTATGTTACTGAGGGAAAGACCCCAGAAACTACATTTTGTTTTGTTTGTTTTTTTAAAGAAGAAAAAGAGAACCGGCGGTACTGGTATAGCGTCGAGGGAAGGCAGACGCGACCACAAAAAAGAAATATAAGAATGGAATTTTCTGCGACCTGTCGGCTCCGCGGAAAACTAAAAACTGGAGAGGGACAATTGGGAAAGGCAGGAAGGCAGCACGCAGGTGCTGTGGGATGCTCCCAAAAGCTTTCCTATTGGACACTGGGGAGCGTTCCCGCGCAGGCTCCGTCGGTACCAACGATACCCATATGTGAAGACTACATTCCTGCTTGTTCCTGGAGATCTGCAGTCAGCTGAGCCACTGGTGGGTTAAGTGACCTGCTCAGTCCATGAAGGTTGTGGTAGACATAAAATGCGACAGTAACACATTCCAAAGTATCAATTAAGAAGTGCTAGTGGGCCTCAAACCCTGGTGTTTTGGTCCCCCAACCATTGCCATGACTACTATGCCTCACCTCCCAGCAGGTACCTGATATCTGCAGGATGAACATGTCTGACTCCCTGCAATGGACTGCAGCAGAGCTAATAAAACCATGTTCTCAGAAGGATATGATGAGGAATAGCATGTTTGCTGACCCAAAGTGTGGCCAGAAGGCATAACAAAGTAGAAGGATGTGTGCCTACAAGTCACAGAGGAGCCTGAACTATTACAGGCTGGGAAATGACCTGAGTAGCACACAGGCCAAAAAATGGACAAGTGGAAAGCAAACCCTTGCCCCTATTTATAGGGATATTGTATTAACCAGTATGCTACACCTCCACCCCTCACAAACCTGCAATGTCTGGAGTCAAAAAGCCTGCACATCTCTGCCTAAACTGTCTGCTGTGTATGCTGGTATAGGTTAACCCCTCCAATACCCATGATGCACTGCACATTCAGAACAGGTCTGTAGCTGATCACCAAATGGAGAATGGACTGAACCATCACATCAGCCCAGTATGACACACTGACAGTGTGTGCTTTAATCACATAACAGTTACAAACCATGCTACTGTACAGTTTCAGCGGTCACTCTGAGGGTGAGGTTGGGTGCCCAGCACCTGATCCCCAGAACTTACAGTACTAGAGATGGTCTCTGCTGCAGATTCTTATTGCTATCAGTGTGTCATGCTAGTTATGTTTTCTGTACAATTGTTGTATGTGGTAGTTGTATCTGCTTTGATGTTCTGCTCTTGTTTAACAACAATTCTCCTAAAACAGCATATGTTACTATCTAGTATTAAAGTGTTCTGGGGGTATCTAGGCTTGTTACTAGAGTTCCCTTGATCCTACCATTACTATTGTGGAGTAAACCTGGAATACTTCCTGTCTTGACAACCTAGGACTAACAATCTCCCATAATCAGACTGTACCTACTGCACACCACTGTTTTATCCAGCCATGCGCATACCAACTGCAGACAGTCCACTGGTCAGCACACATTGTATATGCACAGAGCGACCATGTGCACCCAGGCTTGGGATAAATGGCATGAACACCCAGCATTTGGTGCAGTGATTAGGCCCCCAGGACAGGAAGTGCACCCACATCACTGAAGCTAGACACTGTAAGAGCTCTATCTATCTATCTATTTAGACTTGTATACCACCTTATCCTACACTATGTGGATACATAGCTGTGCCATGGTCACTGCTCAGTTGGAGTGAGAGTGCCCTCCCAGACTGATATGCTGTGGCCACCCAGTCCATGCACATGGCAGATGGGCACTACGTTGTCTCAGCTATTGATGCAGACACATGCCCTAGGCCATACCTACAATACTATGCTCCTCATCATTACCATTTGCAGACTAATGCTGGGAACAACTTAGGCAATGTGATGCTCCATTAAATAATGGAGAGGCATATACACACACATACACACACTCATATTGCCACGCTGTGCAAAAATGGGAGTGGTTGATATTCCTGCCTGCCACTTTGGTCTCAATACCAGCTCAAGCATTGTTAATATGTGTTCATTGTGCAGGAACTAGTAGTGCACTTTGATGTTACTGCCAAGTCAGTGTACAAGTGCTATCAGTCTGACTCTCCATCCAGATGTGGATAGTAGAGCCTGGCTGTGTGACGGATGGGTGTTTGTACTCTTGTGGTTGGTTCATTGGGGATTGCACATGCACTATAGGCTGAGGTTTAGCCAAAGGGACATGCAATGCATGATCACAGCCAGAACTTGAACCTGTGACCTTCCACTCATAAGCACACCAATTGTGTGTGTTGAGCCACAGTGCTGCCATGTGGCTGTAATAGTCCCTGGGCTGACATGCTGCCCTTCAGATAGACCCTTCCTGGACCATGGGATGCTGTTCCAAGGGTTGCAGAGCAGAGATGGTGTCCATCTGTCCAAGAAAGGTCGACATATCTTCAGTAGCAGACTGGCTAATCTACTGAAGAGAGCTTTAAACTAGATTCATTGGGGATGGGTGAAGTAAGCCCCCAGGTAAGTGAAACATTAAATACCTTTATGGAAATGGGTAAAAGGAACAACATATAGAAAGAGGTATGTATAAATGCCCGTAGCATGGGAAATAAGATCCCAGATGTTGAAGCTTTAATGGGAGAGGCTGACTTGGATTTAGTGGCAGTTACAGAAATATGGTTCACAGAAAGTCATGACTGGGATGTAACTATACCAGGCTATACTTTATTCAGAAAGGACAGGGTAGGAAGAAGGGGAGGAGGAGTGGCACTATATGTAAAAATAATATTAAAGCTTTGGAACTACAGAGCTTAAAAGGGAGATAGGAGGCACTGTGGGTTAAACTAGAAAGAGGGAAAGAGAAATCTATTTGCATTGGTGTGATATACAGACCTCCCTCACAGGAAGAAGAAGTGGACGGAGAGTTAATTGAAGACATACGCAGCATGGCTAGGAAAGGGGAAGGGCTACTGATAGGGAATTTCAATATGCCAGATCTTATTTCCCAAGCTATGGGCATTTATACATACCTCTTTCCATATGTTGATTGGCACACTCCTGCTGCAGTATCATCTAGAAGTAAGGAGACCCTGCACTCTCTACTATTCAGGCAACTGGTAACAGAACCCACATGTGAAGGGGCCATACTGGACTTGGTGCTTACCAATGGTGAAAGTGTTTCTGATGCTATAGTTAACCCCACCCTAACCGACTGCAAATCTCAGATAAGCCAACATGTAAATAGTTAGTTACTCTTTAACATATGTTATTTGTAATGTAGTTACCCTGTTAAAACTGTACATTTCTGTTATATTGTAAGTTCAGTGTAGATTGTCTTCACTGCACAGTTATTGTTACATGTAAACCGCGCTGATGATGAATAGCGCGGTATATAAGAAAAATAAATAAATTAAATAAATAAATAGTGGGAGATCATTTTGCATCCAGTGATCACCAGATGGCGTGGTTCAGTATAGGACTAGGACTATTAAAATCCATTCAAAAGCAAGGGTCTTAGACTTTAGGAAAATTAAATTTTCCAAGATGGGCCAATAGCTCAGGGAGTCATTAGCGGGATGGGAACAGCTGGGGGATGTAGAAAAACAGTGGGGATATTTTAGGTTTAACCAACCATTTTGTTAAAATGGTAAATAAAGGTAAAAGGAAAAGGAGACCACTATGGTTTTCAAAAGAAGTAGCTGAAAAAGTGAAGCAAAAGAGGGAGGCCTTCATAAAATACAAAATATCATGGAGAGAGGAAGACAGGCATCTATATTTGGAAAAACTTAGGGGTATGTTTACTAAGGCGCAGTAATGTTACCAGCGTTAAGTGCAGTGGTAATGTTACCGATGCCATATAAGGCAGTGGGCAGGCAGGGGGCGTTCCGGCGTAAAGGTAGCAATGTCCCGTTAAGATGCGGTAAAGGGCGCCTTGGCCGTTTAACGCATGTTAACGGGACAGTGCATGTAAAGCTGACAAACAGGGCACGATAAGGCTGACAAGGCACCCTAAGTGCTTTAAGGTGCCCTAACTTAATTCAGGGTGCCCTAAAGGGTTTAAGGTGCCGTAACCTAGGGCGCCTTAAGTTAGGGCACCTTAAAGCCCTTGGGGTGCCCTGTATTAAGGAGCCTTAACCTACGACACCTTGGGTTAAGGCGCCTTATAAGGCACCTTAAGTTAAGGCACCTTAGGGTAAGGCACATTATAAGGCACCTTAGGTTAAGGCGCCTTATAAGGCACCGTAGGTTAAGGTGCCCTAAGGATGTTAAGGTGCCTTAAGGTAAGGTGCCCTAAGGTCAGTAAGGTGCCCTAATGTAAGGTGCCCGAAGGGCTGTAAGGTGCTTCAAGTTGACAAGCATGAACTGTAAGGTATAAAAATAGCTGTAACCCTAACACAGGATAGAGCACCAAGGAAAGGCAATGAACAAGTGATGGACAGAAGGAGAGGTGGGAGCAGATGGATCTGCCATATCTGTGGGCAACCTATGTGGCAGTCGGTAAAGTGGACAAACATGTTGGAGGCAGCTGTACTGATGCACAGGGTGTTGGCAATGTAAAGTGCTGCAATGACAGTGAGTGGCAGAGGATGGGAATACGTGTCCCTCAGTGGAGGCAGAGGTGGCAAGATATTTGCAATGATAGGAGGACAGAGGAGTAGTGGTGCCATGCAGATCAGGCACAGGTGAGGCAAGCATGAAGAGCCGCAATGCAGAAAAGGGTACCAGTGCAGGACATGGGGTAGCTGCCTGCACAAGAAGACAGGACTCTACACAGCTGACAGAGGCAGATAGATGAGCTGATGGATGGTTGGCAGCTGAGGTGAGGATGTAATGGGCTGGCAGCACAGATCTGCAGAGATGTGACTGTGACAGGCATGAAAATGATTTGAGTAGGACAGGCAGAAAACATGAGAACAAAGTGGGATTGAACTCATGACCCTTGCTTAGTGAGTCATTGTACTAACCAGTAGGCTACACCTCCATGTCTCTTTGCATAGCAATGGCTGGAAACAGAAAGACTGCAGGTCACTGCACATAATGTCTGCTGTGTGTGCCAGGATAGGTTACCCTACCAGTACCCATGATGCAATGCACATGTAAAGCAGTCTACAGCTGATCACCAAATGGAGAATGCACCTCTCCAGCACCTCAGCTTGGTATGAAGATCTGACAGTGTGTGATACTGTCACAGAGCAGCTACAGACCATGCCACTGTGCAGGTTCTGTGATCACCCTGAGGGTGAGGATGGGCGCACAGCATCAGGTCCACAGTACCTGTGGTGCTTAGAGATAAGCTCTGCTGCAGCTCTGTTTTACTATCTGTGTGTGGTAAATGCTCCCTGCAATGGAACCTAGAATCATCATGTGTCCATTTGTATGTTCCAGTTACATCCAGCCCTGGTGGACTGTTATCCATCCAGAATTGTGCATACCCACTGCTACAATGTGGCTGCCATAGCCACCTATTATCAGGGCAGAGGGGTGTTTAGACTTGAATAAGGTTTATATAGCAATACCTAATATACCACCCTTTCAGGGTCAAAGTGGTTTATAATATATGTCCCTTGCCCACAATAAATGTTTTTGTAATTGAGGGACCAGAAATCCCAGCCCAAAGGCTGTTGGCCGGGGGGGGGGGGGGGGGGGTTAGACCAGATCTGTACCTGCTACTAGGGCACTGGCAGTGCAGCAGTAGCACTGGAAAACCTGAGCTGCCCCCAACCAATGTATGACATTCACCAGCAGAAAGCACAGTCAGACTGTATCTGCTGCATCCCACCAGGTGTTGCAGCCATGCACATACTAACTGCAGACAGTCTACTAGCTGACCCATATTGCATGTCCACAGAGAAACAACGCACACCCAGAGATGGGATAGACAGCACAGACACCCAGCAGGTATCTCAGTGATTGTATCCCAGAACAGGGCACACACAGATATCACTAAAAACAAGTACTACAGAGTACTATGTGGGAACATAGCCATGCCATCGTCACTGCTCGGTCAGAGTGAGAGTGTCCTCCCAGTAGAACATGCTGTGTCCACCTTCTTCATGCACGAGGTGGTTGGGCACTACAATGCCCCAGCCATTGCCCTATCCCGATGCAGATGCATCCTGCCAAATCCGCCCTGTCTAGGCCATACCCACAATACCTTGCTCCTCAGTATGCACATTTGCAGACTGAAAGAAAGCTTGATTGTACCGGGTTGGATACACAGTCAGGCCCTGTGTATAACATTATATTACTATAATCCCTAAGAAAGAGTTAATATCATTTGTAGCTCCTTATTTAATACCATCCTTGAAAACTCTGTAGAAGAAATTGGGTGAAAGGTTTAGATAACATAAACATTAGCCTATGTTATTAGAAAGATAAGTAAAAGGCAAGCTGTTTACCCAGCCTCTCAGTCTCACAGTCTCTGGTCAGAGATATCAAACTGTCATTGTTAGAATTAATTAGAATTAAGGCCTACATAGTCATGCCTGAGAATATATGTATGTCTTTTCATGATTGTCTATGATGTGCATGCCTATAGAAAAGTATGTTATGAATATACGTAACACTAGACGTAGAATAGAATATGTATATTATGAATATACGTGATGTGAGACGTAGAATAATAAAGTGAAATTATGCTGTGTAATGGAATCTTTCCATATAAATAAAGTGGCCTAAAGCTAGGATGTCAGAGTAAACATAGGCAGAGGCCTGGCTTGCTCTCCCAAAGCGCTTTGGTCCTGTGTGTATAATACAAGTGTGTTGTGTATTATTTACAGATTTGTGTATTTTTTAAAGATTATGATCAATTAACCTTCTCCTTGCTTTATGTGTGGATTTCTGTGACCCAAGAGCCCTATCTGTTATAGGTGAGGGGGGGTGCAGAGTATTCTTTCAGTTCTTGCCGTGACTCGGATCAGATCTCTGCATCACTGCCAGCAGCTGCCATTGATGGAATTTGTCCTGTGACTGAAGATCTTCAGAAACAAGGTGTCATTTATTCTACAACTTCATTATGTAAGACTCCAATTCTTCCTGTACTAAAGGCTGATGGTAAGACTTATAGATTTGTGCAAGACCTGTGAGCAGTAAATAATGTGATTTTGCCAATTTTTCCCTTGGTGCCTAATCCACATGATATCTGGACACAGATGCCTTCAGGGACCACCTGATTTTCTGTTGTAGATTTGAGTGCTGCTTATTTTTCAGTAAGATTTAGCAAAGAAAACCAATACACCGGTAGTCCTGCATATTTTCACAGGCCTTAAGAACTGCATTATTTGATGTAAGACTCGACCATTCCTCTTTAGTTCAGTATGTGGATGATTTGCTTTTATGTTCACCATGTTATGAGTTTGTCAGATTCTTTGTCTCTATTAGCTCATATTACTAATTTAGGTTTGAAGGTTAATCTGTCTAAACTGCAATTTGTATCTCAAAATGTTACTTTCCTGGGTGTTGTTTTAACACTATCTGGTCGTGCAATTACCTCTGCTAGATTGAAACCTATTCTGTCATTGCTTTTTTCCAGCGACACCAGTGTTATTGTGTAGCTTCCTGAGTTTATTAATTTTCTGTAAATAATGGCTAGTGAATTTCTCAAGATCTTACTGCTCCACTTTATGCTCTTATTGGGAAAGAAGAATCTGAAGGCCTCATTGTACCCACATTATCACAGTGGGAGGTTTGTTTTAAATGTAAAAATTGCACTGGGAAATGCGCCATGTTTATTGTGTATGATTATTCTTTACCATTCAAATTGTATGCGGCTATTTCTGATTCCTCTGCTACCTGTGGGCTTTTACAAGCTTTCCCAACTGGTTGCAAGCCGGTAGGCTATTTCTCAAAGCGATTTGATGCAGTGACTTTGGGACTCCCACTATGTCTACGTAGTTTGGTAGCAGTGGCTTTTGCAATTGAAACTTACTGATTTTCTGGTTCTACAGTGCCCTTTTGTTCCATCTAACCAAGACTCAGCCTTTGTCCTCCATACGTTTTATTGACTCTGGAATTAATCATTTCTCTGCTTCATGTTTCAGTATGTACTACATCACTATGCAACCTTTCAACACTTGTGGAGGAGGATGGGTCTCATAATTGTTTCCAAACTGTACCTCTACCAGCCCCAGATTATACCTTTGTTTGTGGATAGTTCTGCTTTTAGAGATGACAAGGGCAAACTTCGTGTAGGCTATGCAGTCACTACGGTTTTGTGGAATTTTGGCAATATTTGGCAGCACCGAGGGTTTTGACTTCTGCTAATAAACCAATTAAACATGCTGCATACATTCACCGTTTGTTACAGGCTGTCCTCTTGCCAGCACAAGTTGCAGTTTTAAAATGCAAAGGACATTCTTCTGCTGAAGATTTTGTGTCAAAGGGCAACCATTTTGCAGACCACGAAGCATGGTGTCACCGACAGTGCTGTATTTAACACCGTCTAATATGACTTTGTTTTCCCTTTCATCTTTCTTGCAGCAGTAGCAAGATACTTCCTTTGAAACCCAGACTCTGACTTTGTGGGGTGCATCCTGTGATGCTCAGGGCTGCTGGAAAGAGGATCATCTGCTTATTTGTCCTGACAGTCTTTTGTTTCTACTTGCCCTGTTCCTGCATCATAAGCTTTACCGCTGTGGCTATGAATTATGTCTTTTTGGTTCTCCGGTATCACCTGAACTTCTGTTATTTTATTTTTTTTGGCACAGCTTGTCTGCACTATTTCAAGACTGGCACTGTAGGGTCAGCTTAGGGTCAGTTATTAAGATTTCTGCCTTCCAAACTCTTTTTGATTTTGAAGCCTGTTTTGCAGATCTGCCCTGTGCCAGAGGAAGGAGGTGGTATCTGGGGTGTTCCTTTTGTTCTTTCTTGTCTGAGTCCAGCCATTGTTGCAAGTGTCTGGGAGGGTATTGAAAATTTGGTTTGGTATTAAGAGACAACTGCACACTCCTTATCATCCGCAAAGCTCTGGCCAGGTGGAACGGATGAATAGGACAATCAAAAGTCACTTGCGCACTATGACACAGGATTGGGCTACAGATTGGACGGAAGCCCTTCCTTTTGCCCTTATGGCAGTGCGTAATTCCCCCCAGCGTGCTCGGGGAGGACTGACTCCATATGAAATAGTTACTGGACGTCCAGCTACTTCTCCACATTACTTGGCAGCTATCCCAGATCCCCAATTGTTGTGCAGCAATATTTTGACTTATTGCTCACAGTTGCACTCAGTCCTGTCTGTTTCCCTTTTATTGCAAGTGAATCCTCAACGAGATGACAGAATCATCATATCCAGAATCATCAGAATCATCATAACCAGAAGTGAAGTCACCAGACTGGGTCCTGATTAAGAATTTGCATCCAAAGACGCTTCTGGTTCCCAAGTTTCTAGGTCCATTTCGTGTGCTCCTGGTGGGATACTCAGCTTGTAAAGTGGAAGGACATTCTCGTTGGATACACCTTACACAGTGTAAAAAGGCTCCTTCACAGACTCCAGACAGCGTCTCCCTTCATCAGTGAATCAAGAAAATACAACGCAGAGACTTATTGAACATTACATTGATATTACAGAAAAGATCATCAGGATTTACATGCTTTTTGAATGAACTACTTATGCAAAAACCTTTTGTCCAGCATTTATACTACTAATTAGGTGGATAAAGGTGGTTTGATTTAGTATTTTACTAATATATAAGCAATGACCTTTGGGTACTTAACCTCTACTTCATGATGTAATTGAGAATTAAGGGGTAGTTATAGCTATAATATATATCTTCATCATCTTAAGAAGAGTAGGTCTATTTTTACTTTTGTCTTAGAACATTTATTTTTGGAGTAATTATAGTTTCAGATGTTTAGAGGTTTGCTAAGAATGTTTCCGTATTTGGTCTTAGTTGTGCTATGGCATATTATTGTTAATGAAGCAGTACTGCATTTAGAATCTTGGGAAAGTTATGGGGAATATCCAAATATTTTTGAGTCACATTTACACTCAGTTACAAAACATTTTAATCTGTCACGTTGTGCGGTCTGCCTTCCAACTGTGACAGCTACTCAACACGGGTTTCTACCACAAGTTAGGCCCAAAGCCTTTGAAGAGTTTCGTGATACAGCTTTTAATCTAACTACTGTACGATGGTCTCATACAAACACAGAATCTAGAGTAGTTAGTTCTATGCCTTTAAAGTCCCCTCCAATATGTTTTATGGCTCAAGGTACAGGGAAAAATGTAGGGGACACCCCATGGAACGTTTGTAATATAATAATGCTACATAATTCTTCCATCTGGTATAAGAAATCCCACGTACAGAAACCTTATATTTCCGTAGTACAATTAATGCAAGTTCAAGGGAATCAGGTGCATGATTATGACTTGTTACAGTATAATAGTTCTGGCTACCTTTTGAATGACTCAGTCTAAGACATACCTAACTGGAGTTGCCCCTTATTAGGATATTACCATCCCTGGGAACGTAATCTATCTGTAGGAATTAAGGAAATGAACATTACTCAGTGGGCTTTGAATAATTGTACGCAGAATCTAGTCTGTCCTCGTAACTTGACAATTTGGGAAAATGGATTAGTGGCTTTAAAGGGAGACTTTTTTGTGTGTGGTAATCTTGCATATACAGAACTTCCCAGAGGTTGGTCAGGTACTTGCTATGTTGCTCAGTTAGATACCCCGTGGCAGTTTTTACGTTACCAAAATGTTACTTTATTATCAACCTTGAATAATTCCTTAAGAAGAAAAAGGGATGTTTCCCCTCTGGATGAAGCCATAATAGCAGCACAACAGTTGGTAGACTCTACAAGTCCTTTAACTAAATCTCAGATAGATGCATTTACAGGTACTGTTTGGCTCTCAACCTTTGGAGCCATAGCACCCACTAGAGAATATGGTACCCAGATTATGCGATTACAGGCAATTGTTGAACTTACGGCCCTGGATCTCACAGAGGCTATTAGCATGTTACAAGGTGCAGTAGACAAGGTGTCCACTTATGCAGCTCAGAATCGCATGGCTTTAGACTACCTACTAGCGAAGGAAAATGGCATATGTGGCCTAATTTCTGATTTCTGTTGCAGTATGCTTGATGATGAAGGGAAAGTAGTGAAAGGCCTACTAGATAAAGTTAGGAATCGTACATTTGTATCAAGTAGTAGTTATGTAAGTTCTTTTTCTGATTTTATTGGGTCTGTTTCTTCTTTTTGGAATTATTATCTAGGCCCCTGCAAGGCATATTAGCTTCATTATTTGGCTTATCAGGGATTATCATTTTAGGAACAATAATTCTTTGTGTAATATCTGCTTGCTGTAAGAAATCAGTGGAGACACTGACCCCTAAAATGATGTTACAGGTTGACCCAGAAGCTAGCTACGATCCATTTTTAATACCGATGTCTGAGTTTCCTTATCTGTGAAATGATTCTTTACAGAATCAGAGGAAGGACTGAAAGAAAGCTTGATTGTACCGGGTTAGATACACACTCAGGCCCTGTGTATAACATTATATTACTATAATCCCTAAGAAAGAGTTAATATCATTTGTAGCTCCTTATTTAATACCATCCTTGAAAACTCTGTTGAAGAAATTGGGTGAAAGGTTTAGATAACATAAACATTAGCCTATGTTATTAGAAAGATAAGTAAAAGGCAAGCTGTTTACCCAGCCTCTCAGTCTCACAGTCTCTGGTCAGAGATATCAAACTGTCAGTGTTAGACTTAATTAGAATTAAGGCCTACATAGTCATGCCTGAGAATATATGTATGTCTTTTCATGATTGTCTATGACGTGCATGCCTATAGAAAAGTGTGTTATGAATATACGTAAAACTAGACGTAGAATAGAATATGTATATTATGAATATACGTGACATGAGATGTAGAATAATAAAGTGAAATTATGCTGTGTAATGGAATCTTTCCATATAAATAAAGTGGCCTAAAGCTAGGATGTCAGAGTAAACATAGGCAGAGGCCTGGCTTGCTCTCCCAAAGCGCTTTGGTCCTGTGTGTATAATACAAGTGTGTTGTGTATTATTTACAGATTTGTGTATTATTTAAAGATTATGATCAATTAACCTTCTCCTTACTTTGTGTGTGGATTTCTGTGACCCAAGAGCCCTATCTGTTATAGGTGAGGGGGGGGGTGCAGAGTATTCTTTCACAGACTAATACTGGGAACAGTGAGCCCGGTGAGGTGTAGGATGCCACAAAACAATAGATAGACATACACACACACACCAACTCCTATTGCAGCATTGTACAAAGATAGGGGTGGGTGGCAACCCTGTCTGCCACACTGGTCCCAATCATAGTGCAGGTATTGCTAAGGTGTGCAGGAGCTAGTAGTAGTGCTCTGGTGATAACTGCTGCTCTGTGCTGGGGCCAACAGCCTGACTCTCCATGAAGCTTTGGATAGTGGAGTCTGTGTGTGGGTGTTTGTACCCCCATGTTGATGTTATATATCTGCAATATTGGGTAAAATGTAGGGCCACACTCTGCAACATCCAAAGCTGAGACTTAAACCTGTGATTATCTGCTTTGCAACACACTGGTTGTATGAACTGCACCACACTGTTGCCACAGAAACACAGCAGTCCCTGTGGCTACCTTTGCTGTCATCAGTCAGAGTTTGTTTGTTGCACTGCACCCCACGCACTGGAATAGGGCATGGCCTTGGGCCATTGCAGGCGGGTGCCACTGCCCCCTCCGCCACCAACACCCTCCCCCCCCCCCCCGCCACACTGACATGTCCATATGCTGTCACACATCCCCCCCCCCCATCACCACCTGCCAATGTTATGTCCTTTCCACATGGGGGAGAGATGACTGGGGGGTGTCAAGTTGGTGATCTAGCAACTATTGGCTAGGGTGGACCTGGTAAACGTAGGTAGATTGTCTCATGCCAGCAGACTGTGGAAGGGCTAGCACATGCATTGTGGGTACAGTGTTCCCAGTTTGGATTACTGGGTATATACATATTTCAGCCAACGTGTGCTCACACCCTGCACTGCCTTACCAGGGGCTGTAGTAAAGGGTATTCATTTAGCTGGGTTTATGGACAGTTTGGGACTTATCCTGGGGAAGGTCCATAGACCCTTGTTAAGAGTGGTTCCCAGATGTGCACTGCTTGCCCCATTGCAGGCATTGTGGTTCCTGTGTGATGTTTGGGGTACCAGCTGGGTATGTGTCTCCTGGATGGGACACTGTGGAACACAGAGTACTGGGCATGTTTAACCTTGATCAGACACTGTCTTGCTGATTTCCAGTTTCTGTGTTCCTATGTGCCATCTAGGTGAGAGCCTAGTCCACCCTGTGCCCCAGTTGCCCCCACTGCATGTCCCTCATTCAGCCCCCTTTACCCCATTTGCACCATCACCATAGTGCCCTTTCATACTCGGGCACTATGCTGTTTGTGCAAATGGGCACTACTATCACTGTTTTTGGGCTCCCTGTCTGTGCCCTACATTGCTGACATTGAAAAGGTCTCTCTCTCCTGCAAATGTACATTTACCGACACGTTTTCACTGGCGATAATGTTCCGGCATTAATGTTCCAGCGATAGTGTAGCAGGAGCCTCTCCCTGCCCACTCCCCACCCATTGACCCCCTTCTCTCCGCCCTCTCTCCACCCTCTGGGATAGTTACCGCTGCCGGTAATGTTACCACGCAGTAATGTTACCGCGCAGTAAAGTTACATCAGGTAACGTTAACGCATGGTAACGTTACTAGTGCTACATTACCGTACCTTAGTAAACATACCGTCTTAATGTTACCGGCGTTAGTTGCAACGTTAATGTGAAGAATCCCATATAAGGAAGTGGGCGTTCCGGCAGCAAGGTAGCAAGAATCTGTATCACGCGATAGAGGGCGCCGTGGCACGTTAACGCGTGTTAACCCTAAGTTCATGCCAGTGCCGTATTGGTAAAAGATGGATACTTTTCATCTGAGCACTTGATACAGGGAAGTTGGAAGAAGACGAATACCTTTCATTTGAGCACTTGACACAGGGATTGGGGTCCCGAAACGTGCACGTCGTGCTTATGGTGTCTCTTACACGGAATGTGTTTGGTTTCTCGTCTACACCATTTGAGATAAGTTGGTGCTTTTCAAATATTTAAATTGATTGACTAACAGAACTTTTATATGAGTAAAATGGATCTCATCTGTCTGGTGGGGTTAAGGTGCCATTCTTAGCCTCCCTCGGTGTGATCCGACAATAAAAACGAGTAATTCACTGGGGATTGTTTCAGAGATTTTGGTTGGGATGTTATACATCTCTGAATTAGGGATTATTCTATTAGCACAGTATTAGAAGCTATAAAGCTGTAGCCCACTGGTTACTGCAATGACTGTGGAGGCAGAGGTCATGGGTGCAATCCCACAGTGGTGCTATGTAAGAAGGCTGTTAGAGACCTTTCCTTTTAATTTAAATCAGTGCTGCCAGAAAAAAACACCCTCACAGTGCCATAACCTAAGGTGCCTAATAAGGCGCCCTATAAGGCACTCCATAGGGCACATTATAAAGTGCCCTGTCTGCCAAGGCACCTTATAATGAGCCCTATAGGGCACTTTATAGGGTGCCGTATAGGGCGCCCTATAGGGCGCCTTATAGGGTTCGATCCCGCAGTGGTGCTATGTAAGAAGGCTGTCTGAGGCATTTCCTTTTATTTTAAATCAGTGCTGCCAGCAAAAACACCCTCACAGTGCCATAACCTAAAGGTGCCGCATTAGGCGCCCTATAAGATACTCCATAGGGCACATTATAAAGTGCCCTGTCTGCCAAGGCACCTTATAAATGTGCCCTTATGAGGCACCTTAGGCTACGGCACTGTGAGTGTGTTTCTGCTGGCAGCACTGATTTAAATTAAAAGGAAAAGCCTCAGACAACCTTATTAAATAACACCACTGTGGCATCAAACCCCTGCCCTCTGCTGTTACAGTCATTGAACTAACCAGGGGGCTACAGCTCTATAGCATCTTGCATACTGCTGGCTGGCTACAGAAAGACTGCAGGTCACCACACAACCTGTCTGCTGTGGTTACCAGGATAAGGTAAACCCATCCATACCCATGATGCACTGCACATGCAGATCAGCAGCCTACATCTGATCTCAAGATGCAGTATGCGCCTCTATAGCACCCCGGCCTAGTAGGGGGAACTGACCGTGTGTGTTACTGGCACAGAGTAGCTACAGACCGTGACAATGTGCGGTTCCTGTGCTCACCCTGAGGGTGAGGTGGGGCGCCAGCATCAGGTCCGCAGCACCGGGCTTGGCTTAAATAGGCTGTGCTGCAGGTCTCCATCAGTGCTAGTGTGTGATAAGTAGTCCTTGCAGACACACATAGGGTACACCTGTGTCCATCTATATTCCCCAGTCATGTTTAGCCCTTGTGGACTATGATGTACCCAGAATAGTGCATATCCTGGGTGGTTACTATGGTCACATGTTAGAAGAGAAGGGTGGTGTTTGGACCCAAAAGCGGATTATGTAGCACCACCCAACCCACTCTCTGTGGTTAGAGTGGGGGACAGAATCTCCCACAACAGATTCACATTCTACATCTCAATAATGGTGACAGTAGAGGGGACCATCAACCCCAGTCCTGCTGTGGAATAGGCACCCTACAGTGCAGTCAATACAGATATGTACATAACACATAGGGCGCTGGCAGACAGGCCTCGAAAATCAGCTGCCCCCCCCACACTATCTGACATTCACCAGCAGAGAGCACAGTCAGTCTCCAGCCATACACATGCTAAGTGCAGACAGTCTGCTAGCTAGTACATAGTGCATGTTCCAGGAGGAACTGTGTGCACTCAAAAATGGGGTGTGAGCACATACACCAAGCAAGTATGTCAGTGATGGGGCCCCAGAAAAGAGAACTCAAAGAAATCACTTGAGAAAAACACTTCATAGCACTATGGGGGAACCTAGCCATGCCATGCTCAATTCTCAGTCAGGGTGAGAGTGACCCCCCAGCATGACATACTGTGGCCATCCTGTCCATGCAGGTGGTGGTCGGCACTACAATGTCACAGCCATTGCCATATGCCCTGTGCAGATGCATCCTGCCCTGGCCGCCCTGTCCGGGCCATACCCACAGTACCTTGCTCCTCATTATGCACATTTGCAGGCTAACACTGGAAACAGTGCAAGCATTGTGGGCTCAGTAAGGTGTAGGCACCCATAAAACAGTGGATAGACATACACACACTCCCACACCTATTTCAGTATTGTCCAAATATAGAGGTGGTTGGCAGCCCTGGCCGCCACACCAGTCCTGCGCACAGTGCAGGCATTGCTATGGTACTCAATACTGTTAGGGTCACTCCCCAGGGTGGTAAACACTGTCAGAAACAAAAACTGAAACACATTCCACAGATATCAGAAAGGTTGCCATGATGAATCTCTGTCAACAATTTGTGTTTAACTTAGGATTTGTTATCTGACATTAATCATAGCAAACTTTTGATATATGTGGAACATGTTTTCAAGTTTAAGACGGCATTGCTAAGGTATGCAGGTGCTAGTATTGGTAGATGCTGCTCCGCGCAGGGCCCAACAGCCTGACTCTCCATGAGTCGTTGGTTAGTGGAGCCTGTGGGTGTGGGTGTTTGTTCCCCTGTTGGCCGCTGCTCTAAGGCAGAGGTTCCCAACTCCGATCCTGGTAGGCCAAAAACGGTTCAGGTTTTCATGATGTCCCGAATGAATATGCATGGATACATTTGCATACAATGGGGGCAGTGCATACAAATGCATCACAGGCATATTTATTAGGGATAGCATGAAACCTGAATGGTGTTTGGCCCTCCAGGACTGCAGTTGGGAAACTCTGCTCTAGGGATTGCACATGTTTATGGTGTATCTGCTCTGTAGGGTAAAATATAGGCGTTTATGGCGTGTTTATTTTATCTGCAATAAAGGTTCCGCCTTTATTACCATGGTTTAGTACTGGGTAAAATATAGGGACATGGTCTGCAGGAGCCACAGCTGAGACTTAAACCTGTGACTTTCTGCTTCTGAATATACTGGCTGTGTGTACTGCACCAAACTGTTGTCACAGAGGGAGATTATTCCCTGGGGATACCATGACTGTTCGTCAGACAGACCTTGTCTGTTGCAGTGCACGGCACCCACCTAAACAGGGCTTGGCCTTGGTTTGCTGTGGGCAGATTCTACTGCCCCCTCCACCACCAGTACCCCTCTGTCACCATGCTGACATGCCCTTGTGCCGGTGGTGCTGGAGGTGCGCAGTCCCAAGCCATCCAGTGTGCCAGTAGGTGGCTGCCTATGGTGCATGATATGAGGTAGGGGTGCCTGCATAGACATCCACGTTTCCCTCCGGCACCACCTGCCAATGTTATGTGCCCTTTGGGGTACTTGCTGTGTACTGTCCCCTGGGACACTGTGGCACACACACTCGTGGACATGTTTGCGCTTGGTCAGTTGCTGTCTTGCTGGTTTTCTGTTTCTATATTCCTATGTGTCACCTAGGCATTAGCCTAGTCCACCCTGTGCCCCAGCTGCCCCACTGCATGTCCCGCCTGCAGCCGCCTGTACCCCATTTGCAGCCTCACCGTAGTGCCTTTTCGTACTTGGGCACTATGCTGTTGCTGCACATGTATCACTATTATCACTTTTCTTGGTCTCCCTGCCTTTGCTGTACATTGCTGATTGAAATGTTTTCTCTCTCCTGCACATGTGCCTCTAACGCGAGGTTTTCACTGGCGTTAATTTTCAGACCTTGATTTCACAGCTTTAGTGTGCCTGGAGCCTCTCCCCACCCATTCTCCGCCCATTGACCACTTCTCTTCGCCCTCTGGAATGACTTACTCCACCCTCTGTGCACCTTTACGCTGCCAGAGACGTTATCGTGCGATAAGTGATTTTATCACGTGGTAATGCTACATTATCATGCGATAACGTCACTTATCACGCGATAACGTCACTTATCACGCGATAACGTCACCGCTGCGACGTTAGCGCTCTTTATTAAACATACCCCTTAGAGAAGATAGCAAAGTAGTCAGGAAAGCAACGATTCAAAAAGAGGAGGAAATAGGCAATGCAGTAAAATGGGGGGATAAGACATTTTTCAGATATGTTAGTGAGAAGAGGAAGGGCAAAAGTGGTATTGTCAGACTCAAGGGTGAAGGGGAGGAATATGTAGAAGCAGATGAGGATAAAGCGGAGTTGCTTAATAAATATTTCTGTTCTGTGTTCAATGATGAAAAATCAGGAACAGGACCTCAGAAAACACCCACAAAGAATATAAGAAATGTTAAATAAATAAATAAATAAAACAAACAGGAACAGAAGTGAGGGGCATCTTGAACAATTTTCAGAAGACTGTGTTTGTTAGAAACTAGCTAAACTTAAAGTAGACAAAGCAATGGGACCGGATGGGATACACCCTAGAATACTGAGGGAACTTGGGGATGTTCTAGCAGCTCCACTGACTGACCTTTTCAATGCCTCGTGGAGTTAGGAGTGGTGCCAAAGGACTGGAGAGAGGCTCATATGGTCCCTTTACACAAAAGCAGAAGTAAGGATGTGGTTGAAAACTACAGGCCGGTTAGTTTAACTTCGGCAGTGATTAAATTATTTGAAGCGCTGCTGAAAGAGAAAATAGTGAGGTTTCTGGAGTCCAGCAGATTACAGGATCAGAGGCAGCATGGATTCACCAGAGACAGGTCTTGTCAGACAAATCTGATTGATTTCTTTGACTGAGTGACCAGGGAGTTGGACTGAGGGAGAGCCCTAGATGCAGGGGCGGCCCAAGGGGGGTGCAGGGCCATGTGCGGAGACTCGGTGCGGGGCCTCATTTGCATAAATATTTGCATAATGTTACCATACACTAACTTTTAGTAAGCATGCCTCTTAATGAGTATATGGATAAAGAAAGACTAAAAGATTTCTACATTACTATAATCCAGTGCCAACCGCCAGGCACATTAGGAACTATTACAAACACTGCCCATTTAGAACCCATAGCAAACCCGCCGTATCCTAACAGCACTACCAGGACTCACGAAAGCACCATACTCTACCTATCAAAAGGCAACACTGCAAATATTAAACCAATACATTTCAGAGAATAAGAATACATGACCTACTGGGGGAAAGAGAACAAGTGGCAATGTCAAATAGGAATTACATAAACAGAATACCTCAGCTCAGTTACACATGCAGAACATAGACCATCACTAAACAAGGAATCACAATTTAGAAACAGGAAGACAATAATTAAACTGGGAACCCCAAAAGTCGAACTTGGAATGTACAACAACACTGTAGAAATAAAACTATAAATTAATTTCCTCTTGTACTAAACAAAGCACAGACATTAATGATGCACATTTCCCAGAGCTGACATATTTCAGTTAATAAATTTGAAATAAAGAGATATTTTTCTACCTTTGGTGCATTTTTTTTTCAATTGCAATTGCTCCAGCCACTTTCATCTGGTTTCTTTGTGTCTTCTGCTAACTCTCCATTGTCTGCTGTCCATTTGTCCTTACTTCTCTCTTCTAGTTTTTTTCCATTCTCTCTCTACATCTGCTTTAACATACTAATCTTTCTCCTTTTGCTCTTTCCTCATTCCTATTTCATCCACTCAAATTTTACCCCTCCATCCTCAGTCCCCACTTACTCTCCCAATACCTGACCAATTGTAGATTTTTCTTCCCTCCCACACAAAATTTTTGCCCCTCTCCATTTCACTCTCCCAGCCCCATCCCATTCTAATCCTCCCCCAACATCAGCTCCCTTCTAGGTCCAGCCCCACCCAGCATCTGCTCTCTTCTAGTCCCCGCATCAGCCCATTTCCAGTCCTATCCTAGCCCCAC
Organism: Ichthyophis bannanicus; assembly: GCA_033557465.1. Taxonomy (NCBI): domain Eukaryota; kingdom Metazoa; phylum Chordata; class Amphibia; order Gymnophiona; family Ichthyophiidae; genus Ichthyophis; species Ichthyophis bannanicus. The sequence goes on from CM066033.1 coordinate 1,258,785,366, forward strand.
CATCAGTCCATTTCCAGTCCTAGCTCCCCCATCCATTTCCAGTCCTATCTGAGTCCCTCCATCAGCTCATTTTCAATCCCAGCCCCATCAGCCCATTTCTAGTCATTTCCTAGCCCCACCATCAGCCCATGTCAAATCCTAGCTCCCCTCCACTCAGCCCATTTCCAATCCAAGCCCCCCCATGAGCCTACTTCCAGTTTTAGCCCCTCCATGAGTCCATTTCCATCCAAGCCCCCACCAAAGCCCATTTCCAGTCTTAGCACCCCCAACAGCCCATTTCCAGTCCTATCCTAGCCCCTCCATCTGCCCATTTCCTGTCCTAGTTCCCTCCCCTCACAGCCCATTTCCATTCCAAGCCCCCCTCCCCTTCAGCTATTTGCAGTTCAAGCCCCCCCTTCCACTCAGCCCATTTCCAGTCCTAGCAATCCCCCAGCACATTACCAGTCCTAGCCCCCCATAGCCCATTACCAGTCCTAAACCGTCATCAGCCCACTTCCAGTCCTAGCCCCCCCATAGCCCATTACCAGTCCTAACCACCCCCATTAGCCCACTTCCAGTCCTAACCCCCCCATCATCCCATTTTCAGTCCTAGCCCCCCCATAGCCCATTACCAGTCCTAACCCCCCCATCAGCCCATATCCCATTACCCCTCCCAACCCCCCCCCCCCATCAGCCCAGAGAAGATTAAAAAAAAAAAACTGGCTGCTGCTGCTGCTGCTGCCACTGTGGCAGCGGCAGAATCAAGTGTCCCGCGGCCCCCCCCACCTACCTGGCAGAGCCCTCCCTGAATCAGTCCTCTCGGTGCCGGCTTTCAGAGCTGCGAAGGGAGAGTTTCTCTCTCGCGGCTCTGTTAAGCCCGCCGGCGCTGATGGGAAAGAGGCATTTCCTGTTTCCCATCAGCGCTGGTGGGCTTAACAGAGCAGCGAGAATGGGAATCTCTCCATTCGTGGCTCTGGAAGCCGGTGCCGAGGGGACTGATTCAGGAAGTGCTCTGCCGGGCAGCCGCAGGACACTTGATTCTGCCGCTGCCACGGTGGCAGCAGCAGCCACCAGTTTGTTTTGTTTTTAAATTTACCTGGGCTTTTAATGCAGAATGTTGTTTGTGCGGGGCACCCTGAAACACGGGGCCCTGTGTAAACAACATTCTTGCTCAATGGACTGGCCGGCCCTGCTGGCGACCCAGCAGCTCCTGGGTTTTCTTGCCAGTGTGACCGGAAGTAGATTGCCAGGCCTTTCTTCCGAGGCAATGGCGGGTTAAGTGACTTGCCCAAGGCCACAAGGAGTGCTAGTGGGAATTGAACCCTGGTCTTTTGGTTACTAGGCCAGTGCGTATGGCAAATCTTATGTTCTTAGAGCTTGACTGCAGATATCATTGTCTGAGTCAGGTGAACCTGGCAATGTCACCAGCTATCAATGATCTCCCCAAATTAGCCATTTTAAGTCCAACGCCCCTGTGCCTACCAGCTCTCCAACTGCTACAGACTGGGAATACCCAAAGGAAAACTAAAATGATGGCCATAAACACCACAGGGGAAAGAAGGCAAATAACTTAAAGTTAGTTCCCCCTGTAACATGCAGGCCACAACAGGAAATGCTGTAGTGACTCTCACTAGATAAACCTAAGTTATTCAGCACTATCACTGTGTTTGTGACTCAAATCTGCACTCTTACTATAATGGCAAATAAAGACCAGTATGGTCTATTTAGTCTGCCCAGTAGGTGGACAGAGTAGTTGTACCTGCTGCTCCATGTAGGTTAACTCTCCTCTATTTGTTGAGGTATAAAAGATATATATGTTTGATTTTATCTTCTTGCTATAAAAGGGATCCACTGTGTCTATCCCATGCCCCGTTTTTAGTTCTCCAGTCCCTGCTCTGCAGTCTGCACATCCTGGAAAGGGAAGGAGACAAAGGATGGTAATTTAACAACACACTGAACAACGGTTACCTCCCCACTTTCTTTGATTGTCCTAAACCTTGAAACTTTTTTAAAGAAAAAAACCCCACACCTTTCTTGTGCAGCCTCAGACATTGGGTGATTAGGGGAAGGGATTTGTACAGTGGGAGCAGCTGTAAATACCAAACAAATCCATCAGGTAAGGGTTTTCAGAGCAATATACTCAAACAAAATACAAAAAATTGCCCTAAATATTGCAAATACTGATCTACAAAATCCTAATGTGTTACTGTGTGATCAGAAATATGATCAAAATACATTAAAAAAAATTTTTTAATTCTTACTATTTGAAAAATGTTTTTGTTGTAAGTGTTATAGCAACTGCTGTGAAAAGCTCTTATTCAATCACTCACCCACAGAAGGAAAACTCACAGACAGGCTGGAATGCAAACAGGATCTTTAATGTGCACACAGGCCAGACAGAGATACCAGCAACCTCCATAAGAGTCTGAGCCCCGAGGGACGTCCCACAATGCCTTATATACAGTACAAGTTTAAACTCATTCTATAATCTCATTCGCCTCAGATATTTTCAGTCCACCAATCAGTAGCCCCTGGGGAAGGTACCTGGGTGACCTGTCCAAACCGGTGTGCTCTGGTCTGTTGGTTTCTGGGCTAGGGGATACTGTGCTCAGACCTGGAGTGGGGGGAAGGGTGTCTACTGAAATCTCAATGCCTTCTCTTAGCAGGCTGATTACCTCATGGCTTGCGGGGGAAGGGTCAGGCTGATAAGAGCCTCATGGCTGCCTCACTCCCCCCTTTTTAAGTGAGACCTCAACCGCTAGAGGTGGTTGAGGGCTGTATTACTGGAGGCAAGCCACAGAGGGGTGTATTTGGGACTGGGCCAATATCTGGGGGCCGTAGTCCCAAGGGTTAAGGCATGGGTAAGGGCAATGAGTTCCGCCTTCTGTGCAGATGTTCCAGGGGGTAAAGGCTGAGCTTTGACTATCTCTTCCATCGCCACCACCGCGTACTCCGCACACCTGCGGCCCTCCAACACCAGACTGCTTCCATCTACGTAGTAGGTCTCATCCGGATTGCTTAGCGGCTCATCTGTCAGATCAGGGCGACTGGAGAAGACTGTATCCATCACTTCCAGGCAGTCGTGATCAGGTGGTCCTGGGCCAACAGGCAGGAATGTAGCAGGGTTTAAGGCTTGGCTGGTAGTTATTTGCACTCTGGGATTTCCCCATAACATGCTCTGGTATTCCAACATCCTGGAGCTGGTGAACCAGTGACTTCCTTTATGCTCTAGCAATGTTTGGACTGAATGTGGGACGGTGACTAGAAGGCCTTGGCCCATGGACAGTTTATCAGATTCTTCCACCAACAAGGCTGTTGCTGCTATTGCTATCAGGCAAGGTGGCCATCCCTTGGCCACTGGATCCAGCAGTTTAGACAGGTAGGCGACTGGTCGCGGCCAAGACCCCAGTTGTTGGGTCAAGACCCCCAAAGCTGTTCCTGCTGCTTCGTGTACATAGGAGGGCGAAAGGCTTGGTGACATCCAGAAGGCCTAGGGCTGGTGATGACAGTAATGCCCTTTTCAAATGTTCAAAGGCCTCCTGTTGGTCACGACCCCTTTCAAAGGGGCTCTTCTCTGGGCCCTTTGTAGACTCATAGAGTGGCTTTGCGATCTCATATAACCGCCATTCTTCTTCTCGGGGGACGGACAATGCCAAAACTGTTGGGCCCCCAACAAGGGTATGGGACATTCAGGCATATACAGGAACTGGTGAGTGATGGTCCGTCCCCCCCAACTGGCACGTGCGGTTTTGCAGAAAAGGTCTCTGGGCCCTCTCCCTAATTTCATGTTGACCATAGGCTCCTGGGGACCCAACAGAAACTTGGAGCCCGGTCTGGCCTAGTAGCCATCTGAGTCATAATGTTCTATAGCTGCAAGGCCTTCGAAAGCTCGTCCCGGTGGAGGCGGGAAAGCATCATGCCGATCTTGCTCCCATGTGGTTCATACGGGTGCTTTTACACCCCTCGTGGATGGATATCTCCCTCGCCTTGTGTTACGATTTGGACACTCATTCTTCCAATGTCCCTCCTCTTTGCAGTAGGCACATTGAGTGGGGCCTAGGGGAAACCTCGGCCCCCCATATCTGCGGCCTCGTCCTCGTCCCCTATTTTCTCCTCTGGCCCAGGCTGGAACTGGTGGTCGCTCGGCTAGGGCGGCTGCTAGGAAGTCTGCCTTTTTCTTCATCCGACGCTCCGACTCTCGCCTCTGCTCCTGGTCACGATTTACATATACTTTTTGTGCCACTTCCATCAATTGTGTTGTATTCATACCCGCAAATCCTTCCAGTTTTTGCAGCTTCCGACGTATATCACCTTGTGCCTGTGCCACAAAGGCATTATTCACCATCTGAAGATTCTCCTTGGCCGCTGGATCGTAGGGGGTGTATAATCGGTATGCTTCAGCCAGACGCTCATAAAATACCGCCGGACTCTCATCAGGAAGCTGGAGAACTTCTGCGGTTTTACTGAGGTTCATAGCTCGTTGCCCCCCCTTCTTAAGGCCTTCAAGGAGTGCAGTCCGGAAGTGAGTGATAGCCGCTGCTCCAACAGGGTCATTCGGGTCCCAGCAGGGGTCTTTATTCGGGAAATCTGCCTCTGCCTGCTGCCGTGGATTTACTTCTCCCTGATGGGCAGGATGTTTCTCCAGCCACTTGAGGGCGGCCCGTACAATGCGCGCCCGTTCTTCTGTATTGAATAAGGTGGAAAGCAATTGTTTAATGTCCGACCAGGTAGGCTGGTGTGTTTGCATAATACTGGTCATAAGATCTGTCAGTTCTTGGGGCTTTTCAGTATATGAGGCATAGTGGGTTTTCCAGTTGAGCAGGTCCATAGTGGAGAAAGGGACATAAATCAGGCTTGATGGTCCCACTGCCACCTTTCCAGTAGCATCAATATACGGGAGCCTCTGTACTTGTCGTAGTGGTAATTGGAGATCTTGCGACCGCAGGCGGTGGGCTAATGGGGGTGACGATTCAAGCCCAGCCCCTGTGCTCTCGGGGGAGGAGATGGTGGCACTGGAGGTGGCACCAGATGTGGGAGGGGAATCTGAAGATGAGGGGCCGGAGTCTGTAGAACCTTCCCTAAATCTGGCATCACCCACCCCAAGAAGAGGTCTTCCTGAGCTTTCAGATGTGGGCGGATCCTGCTGTGGTGTGGACGGGACATGAGGTTGAAGCAGAGGGAGAGGGTGTGGAGAAATATCTGGAAAGTCCCGCCCCTGGTAGATAGAGGCGGGTGTCCATCCCTTCTGGCGACAGATGGCCGCCATCATTACTCTACACTGATCCTCGTGACAGTGCTGGAGCCACTTCGGCCTGAGCTGGCATACGGCCAACCATGAATCAATATAGGGGAACTGGTCAGGGCACTCTTTTGCTACAATTTGGTGGACCAAAGACACAGTGGCCAGGTCAATAGACCCCTGGGGAGGCCATAGCTTAACTAGGGCTGGCCATTCCCTTTCACACAGAAAAGACAATCTGGAGGCGGAGAGGGATACCCCATAATCCTCTCTAAACCCAGATTTAAAATTGTGAAGCATGCACTATAGGGGCGTTTTTTCTTTTGACTTTCCCGACCCCATGCTCTACTTCTAGTTCAATAACTAAATACAGTATGCAATGTGGATCTGATCTCTTAACCTAATCTCAATTCAGGAAAAATGCAATTTTTAATAAGAAAAAATAATACAATTTACAATACAGACCCTATTTAGTCTAAATTCAGGAAAAATAATACAATTTACAATACGGACCCTATCTAGTCTTAATTCAGGAGGGGAGAAAGGAAAAAAAGAAAACACAGAATTTTTACAATATAGGTCTTGGCAATTTACAAAATATATACACTCAGATTTGATTTAGATAAGAGTTAAAAATATAGGCTAGCTATTCTTAAAATGTCCACCAGATGGAGCTCCAGAGTCACTAACCATGAGGAATAGTAGTAAATACAGCTAATGTCCACTAGATGGAGCTCCAGAATCGCTTTAAGTATATTGCTGTGTAGCTTACACGTGGTCTTTTCAAGATGGCCGCCTCCACGTGCGTCCCGACAACGATTCAGCTGCTCCTGGGTGCAGGGGAATTCGCACACGCGGTGTTCCCAAGATGGCTGCCACCCCACCGTGCTCTTCCACACCGGCTCACCCTCCACTTTACAGATGGGAAAAAGGGGAAGTGATGAACTTCCAAGCGATCACTTCTCCTTCAATCGACTTAAAAAAACAAAAGGTTAGCATTTTATTCATTCATTCATTTATTTTGGTTCAAAGGCAGGAAACCTAGCGGGGGCTCAGCGGTGCATCGGGACAGCAGAGAAAGGCAGGAAATTCACATGGGGGGAGCAGAAAATTACATCGGGGGCAGAAATTCGCATGGGGGAAGCAGAAAATTACATCGGGGGCATAAATTCACATGGGGGAAGCAGAAAATTACATCGGGGGCAGAAATTCACATGGGGGAAGCAGAAAATTACATCGGGGGCAGAAATTCACATGGGGGAAGCAGAAAATTACATCGGGGGCAGAAATTCACATGGGAGAAGCAGAAAATTACATCGGGGGCAGAAATTCACATGGGGGAAGCAGAAAATTACATCGGGGGCAGAAATTCACATGGGGGAAGCAGAAAAATTACATCGGGGCAGCAGGGGATCTCAGCGGGGCATCGGGACAGCACCGGGAGGCAGGGGAACAGAAATTTAACATTGGGAACAGAACAGCACGTGGGGGGAAACAGAAATTTAACATTGGGAACAGAGCAGCACAAATTAATAGCGGGAACACAGCGGAGAACTTTCTCCTTGCAGTCACGCTTCAGAAAAAAAAAAAAACTCCCCACAAGCAGAAAGGAAAGAAGAGAAGCAGCGATCTATTCTTTCTCTCAGGTATGTTTAAGTAGCTTATCAAGTGCTATATTTTGGTTACTTTTCGGCAGCACTTTTAAAGATTTCAGATTACTGCAGTTCAGATCGGCAGCGCTTTTAAAGATTTCAGATTACTGCAGTTCAGATATTACTGCAGTTCAGATACAGGACGAGCAATGGCTTCAGGGCCACTAAGGCCCCTACTAGGACTGCTCGTGCGGGTGATCGGGCTGCTACAGGTTAGAGTACAGAACGTAGCAGTACTCACCGGAACTCTGATCAGACAGGTAGTTTGGATGCCAGTCTATCCAGCTGGTTTTCAATCGGGGATTCAACCGCAGAGACCGACTGTCCAGACAAATCAAGGTGTCCTTCCGAGCACAAAGTGGCCCGGGGGCGCCAAGGACAGTTAATCACCTGGAGGGGCCGGTCCCTGACTGGTGGAGGCCCAGATGCTGCAAAAGCAGAAGTCTTCCCACCGTGGGTGTGATGAGAGAAGCTTTTCTTTTAATTTTCCCGGCCAATGCACCAGAAATGTTATAGCAACCGCTGTGAAAAGCTCTTATTCAATCACTCACCCACAGAAGGAAAACTCACAGACAGGCTGGAATGCAAACAGGATCTTTAATGTGCACACAGGCCAGACAGAGATACCAGCAACCTCCATAAGAGTCTGAGCCCCGAGGGACATCCCACAATGCCTTATATACAGTACAAGTTTAAACTCATTCTATAATCTCATTCGCCTCAGATATTTTCAGTCCCCCAATCAGTAGCCCCTGGGGAAGGTACCTGGGTGACCTGTCCAAACCGGTGTGCTCTGGTCTGTTGGTTTCTGGGCTAGGGGATACTGTGCTCAGACCTGGAGTGGGGGGAAGGGTGTCTACTGAAATCTCAATGCCTTCTCTTAGCAGGCTGATTACCTCATGGCTTGCGGGGGAAGGGTCAGGCTGATAAGAGCCTCATGGCTGCCTCATAAGTAGTCATTAATTGAAGAGAGTTCACAGAGCTCATAATTTTGTTAAATCTGCTGTTGACAGCTTAAAGTTAAACAAAGATATTTTAGGTAAAAAGATAAAATTGGATTCCAAAGGTCCTTGATGTAAGGAAGGGGTCAAGAATTTCTCAGGCTTTTCAGCTGTTATAGCCTGTAGCTATCCTCCCCCATTCATTCTGAGACCTGTATCCAAGTATATATATACAAAAAAAAATTTCAAATAGTAAGAATTAAAAAAAATTTTTTTATGTATTTTGATCATATTTCTGATCACACAGTAACACATTAGGATTTTGTAGATCAGTATTTGCTGTAAATACCAAAGCAAAGCTGACACATGCGTGTTGCAGTTTCTCTCCCACCCCCATTTTAATTTTAGTTTAGCCAAGTGCAGACATTGGAAACTTGGTGAGGAGTTAGACCATTGGGGACCATTCTTAAGTTCTCATCTACTGCTGACGGTCACGGTACATCACAAATTCTATTCTATACAGCTGTAAATGGGAATAAAACTGCAGCATAGAGCAGCTAAACACAAGTAGCAGTACCTGAGGGTTTGCTGTAGGAAGTGCCCTGGACGCTCTCTGCAGTTCCTACGTGTTTGTTCAGCCTCTCAAGTTTTGAAAGTATTGTTGTTTTGTGCTTGGGAAGCGGAGGAGAGGGGTGTGTAAGGTGTTTTTTAGTCAAGGGGAGGATAGTCTCTGGCTTTCTTCCTCCTCCTCCCCCACCCCTTCCATCTCCTGCTCCAGAGACATTAGGTGATTAGGGAAAGGGGTTTGTGCAGTGGGAGCAGCTGTAACTACCAAAGCAAAGCAGACACTGAATCAGTGCCATGATAAGCGGCCGGACGGACCGAGGCCAAAACCAGAAAATCCCCAAACGACGGCTCGGAGGCAAAAGCTGCTAACTTCTAACACTTCATGGTATCCTATGCTGACGTGAGCTATCAACATTCCCTTTCATCTCATTACTTCTATCCTGCTTTTCTCAAAGGAGGTGCAAAGCAATTTCCAACCTGCTGGGGCTGTTTTGGAAAATCCTTCAGTGGGCGCCTGCATGTATTACAGACCTCACTGAGCTGCCAAATCAAATGCTGCTCATTAGAGATATTTATTGTCTTGCTTCCCCTTCAGAGCTTCTTATCTGTAACTATGAGAAACCTTCCGGCAATCCTCACCTTTCGTTTAAAAACAGCACGCACAAAAGAAAGGTTCAATGTGCAGACTTTTTCTGCATTTAACGTTTCCTCCCTAGCTAAGAGCATGACAAGAGAAGCTCGCAAAACTGCTTTCAAACTTAAAAGCAAGGCAACTTTGCACACAAGCAGCCAAATATTGTACCCTGCGCACAAGCGAGGCTACGGTTTCTTACCCTTTTCACTAGTTATTGCTCCGCAACAGCCTGCATCGGAGACACCATTTCAAGCAGCAGAGAAGTCCAGGTACTAACTCACTTTCTCAAAATGTAGCGTAAAGCTGCATATTATGGTCTGGTCTGGTCTGGTCTGCCCTCCTTCAGGTGCCGCGGCCCCACCCCCCCCCCCCCCCGGCATAGGCCTCCCTGAATCGGTCCCCAGCTCTGAAAGCCGGCGCCGACGGGACTGATTCAGGGAGGGCTCTGCCGGGCAGGCACAGGACACTTGATTCTGCCGCTGACACAGCGGCAGCGGCCAGGTTTTTTTTTTTTTTTTAAATTTACCTGGGCTTTTAATGCAGAATGTTGTTTGCGCTGGGCCCCCTTAAACGCGGGGCCCTGTGCAAACAACATTCTTGCTCAATGGACGGGCTGGCCCTGCCTAGATGTGGTGTATTTAGATTTCAGTAAAGCCTTTGACACCATTCCGCACAGGTGACTTATAAACAAACTGAGCACCCTAGGGATGGACCCTAAGTTACTGCTTGATTTAGAAATTGGTTGAGTGGGAGGTGACAAAGGGTACATGTGCAAAAAATGTTGTACAGGTATGTATGTAAGAATAGAAAACGCAAACCGCACCATTGCAATACATGAAGACAAACACCCGATGGTGTGAAAATAAAATTCTAATAAATGAGATCCGACACTGTGGTAATAACTAGCAAATTTTTATTTCAAAGTTTAGTAAAAACATGATATTTGTCAACACAGTTTAGATTTTAAAGTCATTCTTGGGTCAATCAATCTCCTGGTGGGCCCTTTTCTTCTTCCCCCGAATGCTTCTCTTGGTGCGCTGCTTGGCGTATTTTTCATCTGGGGTTTCCCGCAGCAGCAACCAGCAGAAATCAGCCATCATAGTGGTGTTCCATCTTCCTTGGTACCTTCTCTCTGCGTCCTTGATGTCCTGGTGAAACCTTTCACCTTGTTTTTCACTGTATGCCCCCAAGTTTTCGGGAAAGTAGTTCACATGGGAGTGCAAGAAATGGACTTTCAGGCTCATGTTACAGCCTTGTTCTTTGAAGGCATTGAGCATCCTGGCAACAATATCCTTATAGTTCTCATCCCGTCTGTTCCCCAAGAATTTGAGAACAACATCCTTGAAGGAATCCCAGGCTTCTTTTTCCTTCTCAGACATCGTTTCAGCGAATGCTCCATCTGAAATGAGTTTCCTTAAATCAGGGCCAACAAACACTCCTTCCTTTAGCTTTGCTTCAGAAAGTCGGGGGAACTTTGAGCAAAGGTACCGAAAGCACTCACCATCTTTTGGAAGGGACTTGATGAATTGCTTAATGAGACCCAACTTAATGTGGAGAGGTGGTAATAGAATTTTATCACGAGGTACCAAGCTCTCATGAAGAACATTTTTCTCACCGGGTCTCAAATACTCCCAAATTGGCCAGTCTTTTTTCCCCCAGTGTAGGTCGCGGGCCCGGCTATCCCACAAGCAAAGGAAGCAGGGATATTTGGTGAAACCGGATTGCTGCCCTAATAGCATGGATAGAATTTTAAAGTCTCCACAAATCATCCACTTATGCTCATCATAACGAATCTTCTGAAGAATCAGGGCCAAATTCTCGTATTTTTCTTGGAGAATAACAGAGTGAGCAATAGGAACTGAAGCGAATGTGTTGCCATTATGAAGAAGAAACACCTTTTATGCTGTCTTTTGACGAATCAATCAACAGCCGCCATTCAGCAGGATCATACTTGAGTTTAAACTTTTCCATCACTCCGTATATATCGTTGCAAAATACCAAATCTTCCTCTTTGCTGAAATACTTCAAAAATTGTGTCTCGCGGTTGCGGTACCGATAAAAAGTTGTTCCTGGTGACAATAGATTTTTCTGTTTAAGCCGAGAACCTAGCAGTTGGGCAGCATCTTTTGGGAGTCCTAAACCCCGGACTAAATCATTCAATTCAGCTTGAGAGAAAAGTTCAGGTTTCGGATCTGGTTCAGTTTCAAACTCGGAAGTACTGGACTCATCGGGAAAAGCCATCTGATGAGTCTCATCATGATCAGAACCGTCCACACAAATATGATCCAAAGATTTTGGTGGTTCAGGCACAGATACTTGGTTGCTATGAGGCATAGGCCTAATTGCTGAGGGAAGGCTGGGGTAACTTATTACGTTCTTATTTTTTAAGTTGTATCCCTTCACAATGCAAGAGCAAAAATAGCAGTCACTGCTGTGGTCTCTTTGTTCACGCCACATCATAGGTATTCCGAAACGAAATGCTTGTTTTTTACCTTTCATCCATAAGCGTAGATCTTCCTCACATGTCTTGCACACTTTGTGAGGAGCCCACGGTTTGTCTTGATCGCCTAACTTCAAACCGAAATAGGCGAAATATACTTTTTTAATAAATGCAGAAATGTTCCTCTGCCGCTTTTTCACGGTATATTCCCCACAAATAAAACAAAAACTGTCCGGAGAGTTGACGCAACCTCTGGCTCTGTGAGCCATCACAAATACACAGCACTGCAAACTACAACTGTAGTGAACCACTTCGGAATAAAGCTGGATTACGACTGAGCAAACAAAAGGTAATAATGAACTTGCAAGAAACTGAAATTTGACAGGAACGTTCATGTCGCAACTACCGTGTTTGAGCGAGCGAACGAGGCGAGGCGAACAGGAAAGAACATGCGCCAGCGCGAGTACTGGATTTAGCCCCCCGCCTCCCAATTGTCCTGTTAATGTATAAAATGAATACAAAACACTCTAAAATATCATGAGGGAGTGTTTCTAGTTAGTTAACCATTACAACCTCTATTTTGGGCCAAGAAAATAAACTGCAGTCGGCTAAAAAGAAATTATGTGAACATTCCTTATATGGGTAAGAAATCTAATTTTGCAAGAAAACGTGACGTGATGGAACATTTTGGCTATTTTTCCTGGATTCAGCACCCCAAAATCTATAGGAATCAGTTGCAAAACTGGAGGCAGTTTTTTGGTAGTGTACCTGTGTTATTAAAAGGGACCCAGGATATCCACTGCTTGCCGCAATAAAAGCCTTGTGGAGTCTGTGTGTTTTTTGGGGAAACTCCTAGGTACTTGTGACCTAGATTGCCACTGTTAGACACAGGATACTGGGCATGATGGACCTTGGTCTGACATAGTTTGGCATATTTTATAATCTTATGTTCTTAAGTGCCACTTGTGCAGCTGCCTGGTCCATCTTGTGCACCAGCAGCCCCCACTGCATGACCCGTGTGCCACCTCCTTTGCCCAATTTGCACCATCAACAAAGTGCCCTTTCATATTTGGGTACTATGCTGTTGCTGCTAATGGAACACTACTATGGCTATCTTGGACTCCCTTGTCTGTGCATCACATTGCAGACATTAAATTAGGCTCTCTTTCCTGAAAATACACCCTTTCCATGAGATTTTACTTTGCCTTAAGGTTCCCAGCGTTAAAGGGCTTCAATACACGTTAGTGCAACAGACATTAAGGGAACACCCATTGTTAACGCTCTAACTCTGCCCCATTAATGCCCACTCTCCACCTACTGTGCCCTTTACGCTGCAGGAGCCTTTAATGCCCATTAATGCAGCTTTTTCACCACGCAAAGGGCGTAAGGGTGCTGATAACGGGTGTTAATGGCACAATGGTTCCCTTAACGCCCTTTAAGTCCACACACACGGCCAGATGAAAGCTCCCCGACTGGGGTCGAGCACCTGAGCGGGAACTTGAATCCCTCCTTCTCAGAGGCTCCAGCCCAATCGTGGCTGTGGGAGACAGGAGGGAAGATTTAAAAGGCAGCTGCCGGCAGGCGTGCCCGCGCCGGAGGGCCTCGCCAGAGGGCCCTTTGGCGTGGCCCTTCGGTGGGAGCCCTGGAGTGGGAAACAAACTGGTTGCAGAGGGGACTCGTGAGCTTTACGCTTAATGCAGCAACGGAAAGGATCTCAACATCGGGGAGTCGAAAGCTCCTGCACCTATACAATGCCAGCAGGTAGGTGTAGCACTACCTGCATGGCGTACCCATGTGGATCCTGCTCCAACCGCTCTACCATCCGTCTGCCTCATCACTGCTTGCTTGCAAATCCACACCTCCTACCTAACCTATGGACTATATTGTTGCCTCACTGCTAGCCGATGCACAGATTATAGACTGTAGTCTTACTAATGCCTAATAACTTATTGCTACAAAAATATGCTGCATAAACTGCTATAAATGTATGCACATGTATTGTAAATAACATATACTGTTTAACCTCCTGTAATATGTTTAACCTACTGTAGATAACATGTGCTGTAAATAACACATGCTGTAGTTAACAAATACTGCTTAGCCACTGTGGATAACATATGCTACTTAGTCTTTTAACTACATTGCTACCCTAATCCATTGCTTGTATGTTTGTTTACTACCTCACTACTTGTATAATAACATCTTGCACAGCAGAACAGGACCTATCATCAGTCTTTAGCCTCATGGAAGGAGGAGACACCAACCAAAGAAAACAGGCAAGTTAAAAATACAAGATAAGGATCAAACACCTACCTCTACTTTGACACAATTCAAGCAGACCCTAAATCAGTAACTCACAAAAATGCACTCCACTCCCTACTACCTCATTTTCTATCTTACATTCCTCCACGCATTCTCAACCTTCTCACAGAGCATCGGACCCAACCAGCAATTCCCCCTGCCCCACCTACATACCAACCAAACTGCACGGGCACTATGCTCCTCCAGCCCCAAAGAGCACAAGCATACTAAGCCTACAGCTCACAAACCGCATAATGCTGCACATACTACACCCAATAACCCCACAAATAGGGTACACACCAACCCAATCTTAACAGATAAAATCAGGTGTGCCTTAATAAACGTGAGATCAATTAGGAATAAACCAAACACTATCCTAGACCTCATCCTCGATAAAAAAATGGATATAATCTGCATCACCGAGACTTGGTTGGATGGCTCTGACCAGATAATATTAAACCAAGTAACCCCTACGGACTACTCTGCATTCAATTGCATCAGAGAACATAAGAGAGGAGGAGGGGTGCTGATAATGGCCAGAAAGGAATATAGATTTAAAACAATCTCTAGCACTAACACAATTGAATCCAACACAATCGCCATAGCCAACAAGTACTCAAGCTTCTCCCTCACCTACAGGCCTCCTGGAGCCACAACTGAACATCTCTCCACGGTACTTGAAGCAATATGTGCACATAACACAAAACATAAACCCCTCATTGTACTAGGAGACTACAACCTGACCTCTGCACCCACCAAGGAAGCTGCAACATTCTTAAAAGCCATGGAGTCACTAAAATATAGCCAGACAATCAACGCCCCAATGAACCAGCATGGTACAGTACTGGATATGATCTTCATTCCTATGCATTTGGTGGAACAGGGCAAAAGCACAACACCAGCAATCACACCAGTCCCTTGGTCAGATCATAACGTGATAGAATTCACCCTGGCCCTAAACAACTCCACCCAACACATAGATGAGAGTACTGCCAGATGATATAGAGCCTTCAATAAAGACTCATTCATAGATGAAATCATCCCGTAAATCCAACAAGAATGCGACACCCTTGACCTAAGCATAGAGAGATGGAACTCCATAATATCAATGCAGCATCAGCCCCTACGAGCATAAAGCCACAAGCACGAAGGAGACTTAACGCCCCATGGTACTCAAATGATATCAGAGATGCAAAGCGCACTCTCCAAAGACTGGAGAGAAAATGGAGGCAGAACAAATCGCATAACTCCCTGACTCTATACAGAACTAAGATACTGGAATATAACAATCTGATAAATGAGCACAAACAACAGCACCACACCAATTTAATCATGAAATCTGTCAACAAACCAAGAGAACTCTTATGCATTGTCCAAAAGCTCACTAGGGATACCACACAGCATTGTACCCATCATCTTGACCCACAGGAATTTGCTGACTACATGAGAGCGAAAAACCCTACCCAGAAATGCTCCATCACACTACAAATGGATGACCATGAAATGAAAGAACAACATCATACCTGGGAGGATTTCAGCATACCTTCAGAAAATCAAGTAGAGGACATAATACATGGGCTCAACACAACAACCTCACCGTCAGACCCTTGCCCAGTGGCTTGGATAAAAGTTACAAGAAACCAGCTATCCCAGTACATTCATAAAATTGTTAAAGAATCACTTCAACAGGGACGCATGTCGCAGTCCCTCAAGCACACCATGATATGACCTATACTTAAAGGCAATAACCTAAGTCCATCTGAACCAAAATCATATCGGCCCATCTCCAGTTTACCATTCCTTGCGAAAATAGTTGAAAAGACAGTGCAAAAACAACTTCAGGACCACATTGACATGAATGCCCCACTGGACATTCATCAGCATGGATTTAAACCCCGGCACGGTGTGGAAACGCTACTCACATCACTCTTTGACAACCTCATAAGAGGTATAGATAATATAAAGAATGGATTCCTGCTAGTATGCATAGACATTTCGGCAGCCTTTGACACAGTGTCCCACGTCAGACTACTACAGTGCCTGCAACAGATAGGATTGCGCAAGAACACTCTGAAATGGTTCACATCGTACCTGGAAGATCGAACACAACAAGTCAAATGTGCCCAAAAGAAATCATTGCAGTTCCCTGTAATGCAAGGAATACCTCAGGGATCTGCCCTATCATCAATGCTCTTCAATATTTACATCCAACCCATATGCAACATCATCAGATGACACAAACTCCACTATCACATATATGCTGATGACATCATGGTGTATGCTCCAATCAACCTACAAGCACTTAACACCACAACAATAACTAAATGCCTTGAAGACATGAATGTCTGGCTCAAAGACAATAACCTGACAGTCAACTATGATAAAACTGAGGCAATGTTCATCACCAGGAACCCTACTTTCATTCCACCACAGAATATCAGCATTCTAAACAAACTCATAATAGTCAAAGATGAAGTTAGGTACTTGGGCATCACAATGGACAGAGCCCTGAACATGAAATCTCATATCGCCAAAAGGCTAACAAGGCCTATCAATGTTTGAGGACCATAAGAAAGATCAAACCACTACTCCGCCAGGACCACTTCTGCACAGTGTGCCAAGCACTTATCACACCTCTACTTGACTACGGAAACGCTTTATATCAAGGCCTCCCCCAGCAGACCTTACACCCACTCCAAATGGTACAAAACACTACAGCACGCATCATCACTGACACTCCAAGATCAGAACACATCACCCCTATCTTACAACAACTACACTGGCTCCCAATGGTGGCTAGAGCAAAATTTAAAATAATCTTGATCATTTTCAAGATCATCCACCATCTTTCAGCAGATGCACTACAAGAAATCGCAACAAGGAACATCAGTAATAGATCAAGAAGGAACAATAATGACAACATGATCAGCACACCCTCAGGATACCACAAGACTAAACAAAATACGTCAAGAAGAGCTCCATCACTAATGGCATCCACACTATGGAACTCCCTCCCAACGAGCCTAAGGGAATTAGAGGACATCACAGACTTCCGCAAGGCCCTTAAAAACCCTGCTCTTCACAGAAACCTATGAGCAGATAGGCAACAGTCCCCACCAGATATACAACAGTCCCCACCCGAGAGGGATAGCAATGTAAACTCCCCTGCAAACTCAATAACTAACCAACCCAGCTAGACTCACGACACCATCATGATAAATGTTAACCCTCAAATTGTGTTGTCTTAGGGGCATGTTTACTAAACTGCAGTAACGTTACAGACCATGCGTTATGTAACGTTAACGATCGTTAGGTAACGTTAACGTGTGGTATGTAACGTTAACGCGCGTTAACGTTACCTAACGATCGTTAACGTTCCCAGCCGTGGTAAACACCACAGAGGGTGGGGAGTGGGCGGGGAGAGGCTCTCTGCACATTAACGCGCTGAACTGAAGGGCTGAATCCTACCGCAAAGGAAAACCTGCCGTTAGATGCACATTTGCAGGAGAGAGAAACAATTTCAGTGTCAGCAATGTACAGCATAGACAGAGAGCCTAAGAAACGTGATAGTAGTGCTCCATTTCCAGCAACAGCATAGTGCCCAGGTATGAAAGGCCACTATGGTGATGGTGAAAGTGGGGCATAGGGGGCTGCAGGCGGGACATGTAGCATGGGAAGCTGGGGCACAGGATGGACTAGGCAGGCGCCTAGGTGGCACATAGGAACATAGAAACCGGAAATCAGCATGACAATAGCTGACAAAGGCCAAACACAATCCACCTACATCTACCTGGTCCACCCGAGCTAACAGTTGCCAGAGCACAGACCTGAGTCCCCCCAGCCAACCCACCCCCAAGTGGAAGGGACAGACTATTGGTAGGCGGTGATGGGGGGGATGCGAGGATGCTCATGCATGCCCCATGCCCAAGACCCCGCTCCCTAGGCGATCACCTACTCACAAAGTGGATGGCCTGGGACAGCACACTACCAGCACCGACAGCATATGGTCATGTCAGCATGGCAGGGGGGGGTGCCTGTGCTGGAGGGGGCAGTGGCACCTGCCTGCAGTGGACCTAGGCCATGCCCTGTACCAGTACGTGGTGTGCAGTGCAACATAAAAAGTCTGGCTGAGGAAATGTACAGGTAGCCCCAGGGACCACCATGCATCTGTGGCAACAGTGTGGTACAGTACACCTAGCCAGTGTGTTCAGAAGCAGAGGGTCACAGGTTCAAGCCCCAGCTGTGGTTCCTGCAGAGCATGTCCCTATGTTTTACCCTACAATGCAGATACAACAGCAACATGTGCAAAGCCCAAAGCAGCCGCGAATAGGGGTACAAGCACCCACTCACACAGGCTCCACAATGAAAAGATGCATGGAGAGTCAGGCTGTGGGCCCCAGCATTGAGCTGCAGTTATCACCAGAGCACTACTACTACCTCCTGCACAGTTTAGAATGTCGGCACTGTGATCAGGACCAGTGTGGCGGGCAGGGTTGCCAACCACCCCTATCTTTGCACAATGCTGTAATAGGAGTGTGTGTGTGTATGTCTATCTATTGTTTTGTGGCTGCCCACACCTCACTGGGCCCACAGTGTCCCACTATTACCAGCGTTAACCTGAATATGTGCATAATGAGGAGCAAGGTGTTTTGGGTATGGACCAGACAGGGCGGATTGGCCAGGATGCATCTTCACAGGGTATGGGGCAATGGCTGGGACACTGTAGTGCCTGACCACTGCCTGCATGGACAGGGTGGCCACAGCATGGCATGCTGGGAGGGCACTCACTCTGACCGAGCAGTGACCATGGCATGTCTAGGTTCCCACATAGCGCTCTACATTATCTGCCTCCAGTGATACTTTTGTATTCCTAGTGCTGGGGCCCTAATCACTGAGATACCTGCTTGGTGCACATAGTCCCTCTTTGAGCATGCACTATGGACTGGCTAGTGGACTGTCTGCAGTTAGACTGTGCATGGTCAGAACACCTATATGGTGCTGTCCGACTGTACTGTCTGCTGGTGACTGGCAGGCAGTGGTGTGAGGTAGTTAGGGTTTTCCAGAGCTAGCCCCATCATTGCTGCTGGTCTGCCACTGCTCCAACCACAGGTATGGCTGTGGCCCATGAACCCTGGTGGCTGTCGTATAGCAGCAGAATGGAGGTTGCTTCACAGGGGCTGGGGCACCTGTTCAATACCTACAAGAAGTGTGATGTGAGCCACTTTGTATACCACTTTGACCTGTAAAGACACTGCTACACAAACCTCATGCAAGTCTGGAAACCCCTCTGCCCTGGTGACAGGTGCCCATGTCAGAAATACCCTAACATGGGGTACACACTAATCTGGGTGGTATCTGGTCCCAGAGGCCAACATGTCACTGCAGGATAAAGATGGACACCAAATTACCTTCAGCTGCACTGCAAGGAACACCTGTCACACACTGGTAGTGATGGGGATGTACAGCAGGGCCTATCTCTAGCAACACATGTACTGCGGACCTAATGCTGGGCACCTATCCTATCCCTCAGGGAGAACACAGAACCTGCACAATGGCATGGTCTGTAGCTACTCTGTGCCAGTATTACGCACTGTCAGTTCGTCTTTCCAAGCTGAGGTACCGGAGAGGTTCAGACCCCATTTTCTGATCAGCTGTAGACAGCTATTCAGCATGTGCATTGCATCATGGGTACTGGTGGGGTTACCCTATCCTGGCACTCAGAGCAGACAGTTTGTGCGGTGACCTGCAGTCCTTCTGTACCCAGCCATTGCTGTAACATACACCATGGAGGTATAGCCTATTGGTTAATACAATGCCATTCTTGGCAGTGTTCATGGGTTCAATTCCTCATTGTTCCCTCCTCTCATGCCTGTCCTACTCAAATAGTGTGCATGCCTCTAACAGGCAGATTTGTGCTGCCAGCCCATAATACCCTCACCACAATTGCCAATATTCTCTCAGTCCGTCTATCTGCGTCTGTCAGCTGTGTAGAGTCCTGTCTGCCTGTGCGGGCTGTCACCCCATGTCCTGCACTGCTACCCTTTCCTGCATTGCGCCTCTTCATGCTTGCCTCACCTGTGCCTGATCTGCATGGCACTACCACTCCTCTGTCCACCCATCATTGTAACTATCCTGCCACCTCCACTGGGGGACACGTATTCCCATCGTTTGCCACCAACTGTCTTTCCAGTACTTTACATTGCCAACACCCTGTGCTGTGGTACAGTTGCCCCCATCATGTTTGTCATCAGTACTGGCAGCCACATGGGATGCCCGCAGATATGGAAGGTCCAGCAGCTCCCAGCTCTCCCTCCTTCACTCACCTGTTCATTGCCTTTCACGAGTGCTCTATCTAGTGTTAGGGCTACATCTATCTCTGTTCCTCACAGGTCATGCATGTCATCCTGCAGCAGCTTGCAGCCCTTAGGCCACACTAACCTAGGGCACCATAACCTTATTAGGCCACCTTAACCTATGGTTCCGTAACCCCGGGTGCCTTCTAAGGTGCCTTGTCCAGGGGTGCCTAGTACGGCGCTTAGCCTAAGGAGCCCTACTGTATAGGGCACCTTACAAAGCGCCTTATGAGGCACCTTACAAGGCACCTTATAAGGCACCTTATAGGGCACCTAACTTACAAGGCACCTTACAGAGCACCCTACAAGGCACCTTACAAGGCGCCTTGTAAGGTGCCTTGTAAGGTGCCTTATGAGGCGCCTTGTAGCGTGTGTTAGTTTGTAACATGCGTTAGCTGATACGGCTTGCTGTAACGATGCACCACCCATGCCTTTATATGGGCATCTGTACCTTTACCGCGGAACCTAACGCGAATGACATTACCGCAGTTTAGTAAACATACCCCTTAATGTTGTTAAATACCCTCATGTTAAATGTTGTAAAACGCCTACATGTTAAATGTAACCCAATTGTGATGTGATGTAACCACTTTGATTGTAGGATAAGGTGGTATACAAGTATGTCTAAATAAATAAATACCCCTAGGTGTCCTGTCCAATGAGAAGAATAAATACAATACTAGATTACAGAAAATTCAACAGTGTAGAGGGAGAGATTTTCTCTTTTTGATTTTTAAAGCATGGGGAGCATAGAAGTCATCAGGAGAAGCCTGAAGGACATGTGCAAGAGGGGCTCAGAAAGCCTGCAATGTGGGACCAATTCACATATTAAGGTCACCGATGTCACTACATACTCATTGTAGATAATTTATCTTGTATATAAGTTAGCTTGAAATAATCCCCTGCATGTCCCCCTCACCAACTGTTCTATGTAAAATCACAAGTTCTCTGCAAACCGCTTTGATTATAGGATAAGGCGGTATACAAAACCTGTTAAATAAATAAATAAATCTCATAAGGACCAGCCTGCAGGAGACCACCAGTTCAAGGCCCTCAAGAAAATGTAAACTCATGTGCTGCTCACACATTTTGAAAACAGACAGGATTACAAAACCGCTCTCATCAGGCTATGAATATTAGTAAAAAAAAAAAGCTCTGCTAAAATTTCAATTATAAGTTTCAAGGTAAATTTGGGAAATACAGTGCATTAAGCCACACTCGTCTTTACCTCTGTGGTGAGGAGAGGAATTAGCAGACTTGGACAACCGAAAAACAAGAGTTAAATTTGCAAAGTATAATATGCTATAAATACTGTATTTTAACTGGTTTGTGAGATTGAGGAGTTGTTTGAACCTATAAGAAAAGAAATACAAGGAAAAAGAGTCAATGGAGCTACCACAGACTTAAAAAGATGAAAGGTAAAAAGAATGCAAAGAAAAACTTAACATGTGAAGAAACATTCTTTTGTCCCACAAAAAAGTAATCCATTATAAAGAGAAAGGAATGGAGAGAAGTGTTAGCATATGTTTCTATATTACTGTTAAATTATAATTTGTCTGGCTTACCTGTTTCCCGAACAAAAATCCATTGTCTGCTTTGAAGATCTTTTACCATTCAGCAGGACAATTATAAAACCTAGGGGTATGTTTACTAAACCGTCTTAATGTGCGCCCGGCGTTAATGTGCAGGTTGCCATAAAAGGAGTGGGCATTTCGGTCTTAACGTAGCAAAACGGGATTATCGTGCGATAACGTTCGCTGCGCACATTATTGGGTGAAATGACGCTAAGCACGTTAACGCACGGTAATAATAAGTAGGCGCACAGACATACAAACACAGAATCAGCGGTATAGCACAATGGTTAATACACTGACTGATGTTACAGGGGTCATGAGTCTGATCCCCCAGTGTGCCTAATGCATAAGGCTGACTGAGGCATTAGCTTTTACGTGTAAGTATTGCTTTTTGAGGCATTTTATTTTTATTTTAATTAGTGCTGCCAGCAAACACACCTTCACGTGCTGTAACCTAAGGTGCCGCATAAGGCACCCTATAAGGCACTCCATAGGGCACATTATAAAGTGCACTGTCCGCCAAGGCACCCTATAATGTCCCCTATAGGACACCTTATAAGGCACCTTATAAGGCGCTTTATAGGGCGCCTTATGAGGCACCTTCAGTTTACAGTACTCTGAGGGTGTTTTTGCTGGCAGCACTAATGTACATTAAAAATAGACAATGCCTTGGACAGCCCTATCAAACAACCCCACTGTGGGTTCGAACCCATGACCTCTGGCTCCACAAGCAGTGAAGTAACCAGGGGCGGTGGGGGCCCAGGGGCCAGGGCGGGGGGGGCCGGGGGCCAGGGTGGGGGAGGGCCAGGGCTAGGGGCAGGGGGGCCGGGCCAGGGGGGGGCCACGGCGGGGGGGCCATCAGTTCTTGTTACTTAGGCAGGTTGAAAGCAAACAAAACAGGTCAAATAAATCAAAGTCAAAGCTTCTTCTTTTCAGCTTAAGCAAACAGTGTTTTCAAGTATATCCTAGCCACTATAGTTCAGGTAGGGATTCCACACTCCCTGCAATACATAGTGTGCAGTCCATAGGATATTCAGGCTGGGCTAATTCAGGTTCCACAAAGTCCAATTGCATAGCCTCTGGCTCTGCTATGTTAATTGCTAAGCCTGGGTTTCCCTTCGGTAAGTCTGGCAATACGTCAGTGGTTCTCTCCAGGACTTGCCAGCCCTGCTCTGCTTGTTCTAGCAAACAGGTAATGTGCTCTTTGGCTAGTACTTTCTGTACAGGTTTCCACACCTTCTGCAACTAGGTTTGCTATAGCCACGGCTCCCTGACTTCCAGGCTTCTCTAAGACCTGGCTCAGATCTAGGAAAGGAATTGTATCTGTACCTCAGCTCTCTGAGCTGTGGATCTCCAGCGTATCATCTGCAAGGCACTCTCCTGCTTTCTCTGTCTCCTCTGAAGACCTCTCTCTGGGGCTCTCCAATATGAGACTGTCCTTCCTGGAACTTGTATTTTCCCTGTAAGGACTTCCAGTTCAGCTGCCTTTCCTTTTGTAATTGGAGCCTTCTGCTTTCTCTCTCCTCAGTATCAGTAGGAGCTCTCCTTCTCTCTACTGCAGCAACGCTTTCTGCTTTTCTCCCTGGAAGACTTCTCCCTTGAAGACTTCCCTTCTGAAGACTTCCCCTCTGAAGACTTCTTTCCTGAGGACTCCTTTCCTGAGGACCTCCCTCCTGAGGACTTCTTTCTCTCCTATTTGGGGACTGCTTATAAGAGCGTTCCTGGCATTCTAAACAGGTGTGTTTGATTACTCTTTGAATTAGGCTTTGCCTCCTCTACTCTAGGGCGTGTCAGCTTTCCTCGTGAGAGTCCTTGCTTGCTCCCTCTAGCTGCACTTCTATCTAACTGCACTCTACACGTCTGATTCTTTAACAGAATCAGTGTTTTTTCCTAACTCCATAGGCTCAGTGGTGTCAGCTTCATCACAGCATGTATCTTCTAACTCAGCCCCACCCAACCCCACCCTTGGGAATGTTTCTTCAAACAGTTAGTAAAATTAGATATACATAGTAACATAGAAAATGATGGCAGATAAAGACCAGTATGGTCCATCTAGTCTGTCCAGTAAGATGGCAAGGGTAGGTGCACCTGCCGCTCCATGCAGGCCACTCCTCCCCATGTCTTTGTTTAGGGGTGAACCCCTCTTTGTTGAGAAATTAGATAGTTACGTTTATTTTGATTTTATCCAGTTGCTGTAAAGAGATCAACTGTGTCTGTCCCATGCCATTTTGAATTCTGTCACTGTATTTGCCTCCACCACTTCCATCGGGAGGGCAGTCCAAGTATACACCACCCTTTCAGTGAAAATGTATTTCCTGACATTGCCTTTCAATTTACCCCCTTGCAGCTTCATGTTATGCCCTCTAGTTTTACAGCTTCCCCGTCTTTGGAAGAGGTTTGTTTGTTCATTAATACCCTTTAAGTATTTAAAGGTCTGAATCATATCGTCCCTGTCCATTCTCTCCTGCAGAGTGTACATATTTAGGTCTTCAAATCTCTTCTCATAAGGCTTCTGACGCAGACATATATCATATGGGCAATTTTGTAATAGCCCATTTTCGCAAATAAAGGTCTGCTTTTACCCATGGAAATGCCTTTGAAAATTATCCACTAAGAGCTTCCCATATCCAAAAATTGCTGGTGGTCCATATGGGACCCCAGAGGAGCTCCAATCAACCTTCCACCTGGCCATAAATCAAAATAAATAGTAACTAGTGACTATGCTCTGCCTCTGGATTGAAACTTCTTCCCCTTTTGTCAAAATTCCTTCCCATCAAAACGAACTCATCCTCCCTCCCCCAAACCTTCTCTAGGCTTATTCCTTAACTCATGGTTGGTCTTCTAATGCAAAAGCAAATCCTATTGGTCCCTGGTCCCCAAATGCCATCCTTCAGAATACTTCCAACTAAACCCAAGCACTGTTTGAGAAGAAAATGAGTCTTTGGAGTCATCCAATAACATTTCAAAAGATGGCAATGGTAAGGCAGGAGCTATATGGGACTTCTCCAGTCCAAGAGAACCCCCATGATTTAAGGGGTAAGCTTGGAGAGGGTCTTTGGGTGGAATGGGCTTTGTGAAGAGAACATTATGGCCAAAATTGGATAAAACTTAAAAACTGAGGACATGACTTCTTGCCAGTAACCTTTTTAGGTGCATTTCATCTAGAGATAGGACCTACTGTGGAAGCTTCAAGCAGTCTGCTGGTTTGTTTGTCCATATGCATAGTTTTGTTTGCACTTTCATACAAAAGTCATGGTTTCTGCCAGCAGGGATCCCATCCCCCACTGGCAGGAAGAGTGACCCAAGGCTGCCATTGTAACCGGAAGCCGCTGTATCTGCCAATGGGAAGAGGGGCCTGAGGCGGCTTCTGCAGCAGAAATCTACCATGTCTGCTGTTGGGAAGATAAAAGCTGTGGTCTTAAAATGCCTGCCATTGTCCCAGAGTCCCCCGGGAATTTTAAGGCCATAATAAGAGGGCTGCAGAAAAAAAAAGAAGGGACAAGGGAAGGAGTGAGGTTGAAGAGGAGGGAAAGTAGGCAGGGCTTAACATAAGGGGAGGGTTAGAGAGGAGACAAGGAGTGGGGAGATGGAGCAAAAGGGAAGGGGCAGTGGTAAGAAGGAGGACAGGAGAAGGGGAGCATAAGGAGATGGATGGGGTTGGAGGAGAAGCAAGACAGAGTGGAAGGGAATGAGTAAAAGTAGGGAAGGAAGAGAGATTGCATTGTCGGGTGGGAGGGGATCTGTGCATGGTTGTATCAAAGGGAAGGAAGGACAATGTAGGAGGGAGAATATTGAAGAGTAGGGAGGGGAAATAGAGGAAGATGGTGGGTGGGACAGGGAATGGGTGCAGGAAGAGAAGAAAGTGTAACAGAAGAACCTACAATCCACAGCCATACATGTACAGAGTTCCACAGCACATGAACATCCACACATACACGACTATCTACTAGACAGCAGGAAACCCTGGTAATATCCAGGGGGTGGGATAAGAGTGTGGAGGGGAGCTTTCCTTGGAGGGGGGTGATTGGTCAGTTCTTAATGTCGAGGGGAGTGTTGGGAGGGGTTCTTGTTGTCAGGAGAGAATGTAAGGAGGGGTTCTTGCTTTCATGGGGTGTCCTGAGAGGTTGCTGGTGTCAGGGGGATTGGGAAGGTTTGTTGATGTTGGCAGGACTGTCAGCAGTGGTTGTGATGTAGAGGAGGTGTTGAGAGGGGGCTGCTGGCATCAGCCTTTGCAGCTGCTCCTTTAAGCAAGCACTTATGTGTGTCTTGGGGCAGGTGTAAATACCGATGCTTAGAAGTTTTGAAAGCCACATGTATTTCCAGATATTTTAGTCCTGCCCAAACCACTCCTTGTAGTCTCTGCGTGTGCTGTGGATCACCATGTGTAAATAGCGGCTTTCTAAAATCTCTAATTGCACATGTGGGCGAGTTGCACATTTAAAAATCGTTATTTACATGTAAGGATGCTTCTAAAAGAAGGGCCATATTGTGGCTGAAATAGTATTTACTTATCTTCATGAAGTGATTGCCAGCTGAATGCATGCCAAAAATTGTTTGCATGAGTTTTAATGCATTGGACCCTTATGTTTTCACTGGCAAGAACTGGTCAGCATTAATTTCTTGGCAAACTGTACAGAATCATAGCATTTAGTCTATAGAATTTAAAGCTTTGAATATAAGAATGGAGAAAAGTAGCATGTGTGATTTCATATGCTGGAGGATGATTTTATACCACTTGCAGTGTAATTGATGTTTCATTGCAAGAAGCTAGTATTGCTGCAAAAGGCAGGAAAATAATACAGCAATTCTAGAGCTTTGTCCCACTGCAATTCCTTCCTCAATGTAGTTCTTGGCGGATTTTTTTAATTAATTCTTTAATAGCTTTTTTTTCCTACCAGGTTAATTTAAATATTTAACACTGAGGAACTCCATAAAACAGTGGAAACCTTAAAGGGGTCAGCCAAAGAAGTTTCCATTATCGCTGATATATTTGCAGTTGTTACATTAAGCATTCTTGCATAACAGGGTGCAGTTTTGCCAATGACCATTGGAGAGTAGGAGCATGGCGAGCAGGAGCGAGCCCCAGTTCCTCCATTGGACAGGGCCGGCCCACAGAGTTGGTTCAAGATGCTGGCGCCCTAGACAATCCTTAACTCTTATTTCTCCCCCCTTCCTCCCCCCCCCCCACCTTGGCTGTCTCTCTCACACACACACACACACACACACACACACAAATTGCCACCCTAGGTAACTGCCTAGTTTACCTAGTGGTTGGTCTGGCCCTGTCCATTGGAGTTCTGAGTTCAAAATGACACTCATGTCCCCTAGCAGTAGTCTCAGGGTAGTATTGCTAGGGGTCAAGTTGCCAAATAAGGACAAGTGTACAATGATTGCCGATTACATATCAAATTATAATTTATTAATAGCAATCCTCAAATTAATTCATATGTCTTCAAAATATTTAGCATTGTTATTGCAGCCATACTATTTGGAACATCCCATATGGATATGTTTACAAAATTCTTTTGTGGTTCCTTTTGTTAGAAAGCTGTGGAAGCATCCTACATGCTCTAAAGTTTCTTTCAGTCATTAGGACATAACAGGATATGGTTTTAATTGGAAGCTTCAACAAACATGTCTCCCTATGCCTTCGTCATTAGGCATATGGAAACAGACTTAAAGATCTCAGTATGTTTACTTTGGGGAAGAAAGCTGGGAGAAGGGAGATATGATAGAGATGTTTAAATACCTCCATGGCATAAATGCACAGGAAGAGAGCCTCTTTCAATTGAAGGAAAACTGAAATGAGGGGAGATAAGGCAAAATGGGATAGACTCGGGAGTAATTTGAGCAAATATTTCTTTATGCAAAGAGTGGCAGATGCGTGGAATTACCTCCCAATGGAGGTGGTAGAGAAAAGGACCATATCTGAATTCATTAAAGCATTGGACAAATACAAAAGATTTCTAAAGTCCAAAAAGGGACTATAGATCTTAGCAGTTGGTATGGAAGGGCAGACTAGACAGGCCATGTGGTCTTTATCTGCCATCATTTTAAAACATTTCTATTTATATTCCTCCTCACAAACATTTAGGGGTATGTTTACTAAGCAGTCTTAACGTGCGCCCGGCGTTAGTGTGCAGGATGCCATAAAAGGAGTGGGCGTTTCAGTCTTAATGTAGCCAAACGGGATTATCGCGTGATAACGTGCGCTGCGCACATTATCGGGCGAGACGCCGCTAAGCATGTTAACGCACGGTAATCTTAAGTAGGCGCGCAGACATGCAAGCACAGTAACAGAGGTGTAGCACAATGGTAAATATACTGACTGATGGTACAGGGGTCATGAGTTTGAACCCCCAGTGTGCCAAATACATGAGGCATTAGCTTTTACGTGTAATTATTGCTGTTTGCAGCAGTTTAGTTGTATTTTAATTAGTGCTGCCAGCAAACACACCCTCACGTGCCGTAACCTAAGGTGCTGAAAACTTATCTGAGATTGAAACGCTGGTTTTGGAAAGATCTCAACACGACGCGCGCGTTTCGGGCATTAGCACCCTGTATCAAGTGTAAAATCCAAAATTCACAAATTCAGCATTCATCCAAAATAACGCTGTCGTTGCAGCTTAGGTCATATCTTTTGTATAATGGCGGAACAAACGCCATTTAAAGAAAGAACCAACCTATCAGATCGGGCAAACCCCCACATGACGGGGAACCCCTGATCTGATTGGTTATAATTTGAGTGACGACAACATTCATTCATAGCAAACTCTGCCATTCAATTTCTCTATTGAGACCTCCCGGCTCAATTGAGTCAAGATAAAATATCCAGCGTTGTTCCAAAAATTGGAGTTTATCTTCTCTTGACCCTCCACGGGGATTATTGGGAACTTGATCCAATATAGTCCAATTGAGATGATCAAACGTATGGCAAAAGTCAATACAATGAGAGACCAACGGAGCAGATAATATTGCATGACGAAGGCGTGAGGCATGTTCACTTAAGCGACGTTTAATAGGGCGTATTGTTCTCCCAACATAAACAAGGGAGCATGGACACTGAATTAAATACACTACAAAAGTAGAATCACAAGTCGTATCCCAACGACGTTGATATGGACAATTTCTCAGATTGCGCCGTCTATGTCATTCTACTGAGGAGTTTAGACTTCATGCTACTGATCTTAGTCATCGGTTAATATCTCGGGGTTACCCGGCCTTTGTAGTTGCTCAAGCATATAAAAGAGCACGCTGCACTCATAGGGAATGGCTGTTGGACCCCGCATATTCTTCTTCAAGATCTGCAGATGAATCTAAGATAACAGGGATATTGCCCTATACAGCCCGAAGTATGGATGTGCTACGGATTCTTAAAACACATTGGCCAATTCTTCAACTACATGATTGTTTTAGTGTGCCTTTACAGATTGCCTTTTCTAGAGGTCGTAATCTAGGTAATATTTTGGTGAAAACATCTATGCAAGAAGATCGGTTACAATATCATCCTCCTATTACCGGCCACACTGCGTGTCAACAATGTATTTTTTGTGCTACAACACTTACAGGGTTAGATTGGCAACATCCGAAGACTCATCGTGTGTATCAACGTCGTTGGGATACGACTTGTGATTCTACTTTTGTAGTGTATTTAATTCAGTGTCCATGCTCCCTTGTTTATGTTGGGAGAACAATACGCCCTATTAAACGTCGCTTAAGTGAACATGCCTCACGCCTTCGTCATGCAATATTATCTGCTCCGTTGGTCTCTCATTGTATTGACTTTTGCCATACGTTTGATCATCTCAATTGGACTATATTGGATCAAGTTCCCAATAATCCCCGTGGAGGGTCAAGAGAAGATAAACTCCAATTTTTGGAACAACGCTGGATATTTTATCTTGACTCAATTGAGCCGGGAGGTCTCAATAGAGAAATTGAATGGCAGAGTTTGCTATGAATGAATGTTGTCGTCACTCAAATTATAACCAATCAGATCAGGGGTTCCCCGTCATGATCTGATAGGTTGGTTCTTTCTTTAAATGGCGTTTGTTCCGCCATTATACAAAAGATATGACCTAAGCTGCAATGACAGCATTATTTTGGATGAATGCTGAATTTGTGAATTTTGGATTTTACACTTGATACAGGGTGCTAATGCCCGAAACGCGCGCGTCGTGTTGAGATCTTTCCAAAACCAGCGTTTCAATCTCAGATAAGTTTTCAGCTTATTTTTCTGGAATTTTTGAATGTTTTTACGTATGGTGAAGAACCTTAATATAATAAAAAGTGGTTGCCCGCTTGGTGTGGGTCGGCTCTTTATCCGACCTTCCTCCGGTCAGCTCCGACAAAAAATTATATGTAAATAAATTGAAGGTCTTGGTTCTGTGGTTGGGTTTTGACCTATTTGCTAATTAGCCCTTACCTGCAGGTTTTTGCTATTGTAACCTAAGGTGCCGCATAAGGCACCCTATAAGGCACTCCATAGGGAACATTATAAAGTGCACTGTCCGCCAAGGCACCCTATAATGTCCCCTATAGGGCACCCTATAAGGTGCTTTAGAGGACACCTTATAAGGCACTTTAGAGGACACCGGATAATGCACCTTATAAAGCGCTTTATAGGGCGCCCTATAAGGTGCCTTATGGGGCGCCTTATGGTTACAGTACACTGAACCCATGACCTCTGGCTCCACAGGCAGTGAAGTAACCAGTGGGCTATAGCTGCTAGCAAACCCCTGGCTGGCTGCAGAAGGACTGCATGTCACCACACAAACTGTCTGCTGTGGTTACCAGGATAAGGTTAACCCACCCGTACCCATGATGCACTGCACATGCAAATCAGCGGTCTACATATGAGCACAAGATGGGGTATGCACCCCCACAGCACCTCGGCCTGGAAGGGAGAACTGACCGTGTGCACCCCCACAGCACCTCAGCCTGGTAGGGGGTACTGACCATATGTGGTACTGGCACAGAGTAGCTACAGACTGTTACATTGTGCGGGTACCGTGCTCACCCTGAGGGTGAGGGGGGGCACCTAGCACCAGGTCCACAGCACCTTTCATGGTTGAAATATACCATGCTGTAGGTCCCCATCAGTGCTACTGTGTGTGATAGTTAGTTCCTGCAGACAAACCTAGGATACATCTGTATTTCTCAGTCATGTCTAGCCTTATGGGCTATGATGCATCCAGAATAGTGCATATCCTGTGTTGGTGCCATGGTTACATGGTGTGGGGGTGGGGGTGGGGGTGTGTTCGGACCCATAGGCAGATTATATACCCCCACCCTACCCTCTATGGCTCAGGGTGGGAAACAGGATCTCCCACCAACAGATCCACATTCTACCTCCCTGCAATGGTGGCAGTAAAGGGGACCATCAACCCCAGTCCTGCTGGGGAACAGATACCCTATAGGACAGTCAATGCAGATCTGTACACATCCATAAAGCAACAGCAGACAGACAGCAGGCCTGAAAATGCTCAGCTGCCCCCCACCACTATCTGACATTCTCCAGCAGCAAGCCTCCAGCCGCTGCACTCCACAAGGTGTTCCAGCAAGACACATACTAGCTGCAGAGAGTCTACTAACTAGTCCATAGTGCATGTTCCTGGAGAAGATGCAGGTACTCAGAACTGGGATGTTAGCATACATGGGTGGGAAACAGGACAATTGCTGAACACATTACCCCCATTTTAATAGAGCTACATTGGCTTCCAATTGCAGGTAGGATACAATACAAGATGTTAGTGACCACCTTCAAACTAATAAATAACTTATCCCCCTCATTCCTATCATCTCTTATCAGCACGCAACCTACAAATAGGGACAGAAGAACCACCAACTCGGGAACCCTGCAAGTACCCACCAACATCAGAACTGTGAAAACAAGTACGAGTCGCAGAGCTTTCTCATTCTCTGCACCAACTATCTGGAATCAACTCCCATGTGAGCTGCGTTTAACCAAGGACATTACCAAATTCAGGAAGGAGCTAAAAACACACCTGTTCCATTGTTATTACAATCAGCTATGACTATCAAGTGCGAGGGAGTCATAGCAAAACAATCAGATAATTATATCCTCTCGAAACCGCTGTATGTATAAATATGTATATATAAATGTAAAAATGTATAATACATTCCCTAAGACGCTAACCTTGTGTGCTGTGACCCTCCCTCAGATCTATGTATATACCACCCCCTCCCAAGTCTTGATTTGACAACCCCCAAAGATGAATCGAACCGCTGCTGATCACTGGAAGTAGCGGTATATAAGTGTGTATTAAATAAATAAAATAAAAATAAATGCCAAGCAGATAAGTCAGTGATTGTGCCCCAAAAGAAAACCCATAAATATCGCATGAAAAAAACACTGTACAGCACTATGGGGGAACCCAGCCATGCCGTGGTCACTGCTCAGTCAGGGTGAGAGTGACCTCCCAGCAGGACATGCTGTAGTCACCCTGTCCGTGCAGGTGGTGGCTGGGCACTACAATGTCCCAGCCATTGCCCTATGCCCTGTGCAGATGCAGCCAGGCCAGGCCACTCTATCCAGGCTATTCCCACAGTACCTTGCTCCTCATTATGCACATTGGCAGGCCAATACTGGCAACAGTGCTAGCAGTGTGGGCTGTGGAGGGTGTTGGCAGCAACCACACACTGGATAGACCAGGGGTCCCCAAACCTGTTCTGGAGGGCCGCAATCCTGGCAGGTTTTTGGGATAGCCCTAATGAATATACATAAGATATATATGCATTAGAGATATCCTCCCAACCTGACTGGTTTGTGGCCCTCCAGTACTGAATTGGGAGACCCCTGCCTTACACCTCTGTCATTTAAGATTGTGAGTGGGCAAGGTACAGATGTCCTAGACATCAAAAGGGTAGATAGACTTTGTCACATTGCTCCTTGATTCTCACCACCACCAAAAAGTTGTCTAATAGACAACATTTTGGTGGTGGTGAGAAGCGAGGAGGAATGTGACAAAGTCTATCTACCCTTTTGATGTCTAGGACATCTGTACCTTGCCCACTCACAATATTAAATGACAGAGGAGTAAGGCAGGGGTCTCCCAATCCAGTACTGGAGGGCCACAAACCAGTCAGGTTGGGAGAATATCTCTAATGCATATATATCTCATGCATATTCATTAGGGCTATCCCAAAAACCTGCCAGGATTGTGGCCCTCCAGGACAGGTTTGGGGACCCCTGGAATAGACAGACACACACTCCACA
Source organism: Ichthyophis bannanicus (assembly GCA_033557465.1). Lineage (NCBI taxonomy): Eukaryota > Metazoa > Chordata > Amphibia > Gymnophiona > Ichthyophiidae > Ichthyophis > Ichthyophis bannanicus. Next base: position 1,258,818,285 of record CM066033.1, read on the forward strand.
CACCTATGCCAGCATTGTGTAACTATAGAGGTGTTTGGCAGCCCTGGCCACCACACCAGTCCTGGGCACAGTGCAGTCATGGCTATGGTATGCAATACTGTTGGGGTCACTCTGTCAGACACCAGACCTGAGGCACACTCCACAGACATCAGAAAGGTTGTTATGATGCAGCTCAATCAGCCAATTGTGCTTAACATAGGAATTGCTATCTGCCAGTTATCATAGCAACCTTTGGATAGCTGTGTACAGTTTTCCCAGGTTTAGGGTGGCATTGCTAAGGTATGCAAGTGCTAGTATGGGGAGATGCACGCAGGGCCCAACATCCTGCCTCTCCAGGAGGCTTCGGATAATGGAGCCTGTGGGTGCGGGTGTGTCTGTCCCTGTTGGCCGCTGCTCTAGGGCAGAGGTTCCCAACTCCAGTCCTGGAGGGCCAAACACTGTTCGGGTTTTCATGCTGTCCCTAATGAATATGCACAGGGCCGGATTTACCTTGAGTGAGGCCCTATGCCAGTGTTTCCCAACCCAGTCCTACGGGGCACACCGGCCAGTCAGGTTTTCGGGATATCCCTAATGACTATGCATGAGATATATATGCATTAGAGATATCCTGCCAACCTGACTGGTTTGTGGCCCTCCAGGGCTGGATTTGGAGACCCCTGCCTTACACCTCTGTCATTTAAGATTGTGAGTGGGCAAGGTGCAGATGTCCTAGACATCGAAAGGGTATATAGAATGTGACACATTCCTCCTCGATTCTCACCACCACCAAAATATTGTCTATTAGACAACTTTTTGGTGGTGGTGAGAATCGAGGAGGAATGTGTCACATTCTATATACCCTTTCGATGTCTAGGACATCTGCACCTTGCCCACTCACAATCTTAAATGACAGAGGTGTAAGGCAGGGGTCTCCAAATCCAGCCCTGGAGGGCCACAAACCAGTCAGGTTGGCAGGATATCTCTAATGCATATATATCTTATGCATAGTCATTAGGGATATCCCGAAAACCTGACTGGCCGGTGTGCCCCGTAGGACTGGGTTGGGAAACACTGCCCTATGCCAACAAAAATTGTGGGCCCCAGCAGGGGCGGCCCAAGGGGGGTGTGGGCCTCATTTGCATAAGGGGCCTCATTTGCATAAATATTTGCATAATGTTACCATATACTAACTTTTAGTAAACGTGCCTCTTAATGAGTGTATGGATAAAGAAAGACTAAAAGATTTCTACATTACTATAATCCAGTGCCAACTGCCAGACACATTAGGAACTACTACAAACACTGCCCATTTAGAACCCATAGCAAACCCGCCGTATCCTAACAGCACTACCAGGACTCACAAAGCACCATACTCTACCAATCAAAAGGCAACACTGCAAATATTAAACCAATACATTTCAGAGAACAACAATACATGACCTACTGGGGAAAGAGAACAAGTGGCAATGTCAAATAGGAATTATAAACAGAACACCTCAGCTCAGTTACACATGCAGAACATAGACCATCACCAAACAAGTAATCACATTTTAGAAACAGGAAGACAATAATTAAACTGGGAATCCCAAAAGCCAAACTTGGAATGTACAACACTGTAGAAATAAAACTATACATTAATTTGCTCTTGTACTAAACAAAGCGCAGACGTTAATGATGCACATTTACCAGAGCTGACATATTCCAATTAATAAATTCAAAATAAAGAGATATTTTTCTACCTTTTGTGCATTTTTTTCAGCTGCAATTGCTCCAGCCACTTTCTTCTGGTTTCTTCATGTCTTCTGCTAACTCTCCATCGTCTGCTGTCCATTTGTCCTTTCTTCTCTCTTCTAGTTTTTTTCCATTCTCTCTCTACATCTGCTTTAACATACTAATCTTTCTCCTTTTGCTCTTTCCTCATTCCTATTTCATCCAGTCAAATTTTACCCCTCCATCCTCAATCCCCACTTACTCTCCCAATACCCGGCCAATTGTAGATTTTTTTATCCCTCCCACACAAAATATTTTTCCCTTCTCCATTTTACTCTTCCAGCCCCATCCCATTCTAATCCTCCCCCAACATCAGCTCCCTTCTAGTTCCAGCCTCACCCAGCATCCATTCCCTTCTAGTCCCTGCATCAGCCCATTTCCAGTCCTAGCCACCCATCAGCCCATTTCCAGTCCTAGCAACCCCCCAACCCAATACCAGTCCTAACCCCCCATCACCCCATTTTCAGTTTAAGCCCCCCCTATAACCCATTACCAGTCCTAACCCCCCATCAGCCCACTTCCAGTCCTAACCCCATCAACCCATTTCCAGTCAGCCCCCCATAGCCCATTGCCAGTCCTAACCCCCCCCATCAGCCCATCAGCCCACAGCCCTTTACCAGTCCTAACCCCATCAGCCCACCTCCAGTCTTAACCCCCCCCAGCCCATTTCCAGTCCTAACCCCCCCCATAGCCCATTACCAGACAGCCCCCATCAGCCCACAGCCCATTACCAGTCTTAACCCCCCCCAAAGCCCATTACCAGTTCTAAACCCCCCCAACAGCCCATTATCAGTCCTAACCCCATCAGCCCACCTCCAGTCTTAACCCCCCAGCCCATTTCCAGTCCTAGCCCCCCCATAGCCCATTACCAGACAGCCCCCATCAGCCCACAGCCCATTACCAGTCTAAACCCCCCCCAAACCCATTACCAGTTCTAAACCCCCCCCCAACAGCCCATTACCAGTCCTAACCCCATCAGCCCACCTCCAGTCTTAACCCCCCCCCCCAGCCCATTTCCAGTCCTAGCCCCCCCATAGCCCATTACCAGACAGCCCCCATCAGCCCACAGCCCATTACCAGTCTAAACCCCCCAAAACCCATTACCAGTTCTAAACCCCCCCCCCCAACAGCCCATTACCAGTCCTAACCCCATCAGCCCACCTCCAGTCTTAACCCCCCCCAGCCCATTTCCAGTCCTAGCCCCCCCCATAGCCCATTACCAGACAGCCCCCATCAGCCCACAGCCCATTACCAGTCTTAACCCCCCCAAAGCCCATTACCAGTTCTAACCCCCCCCCCCAACAGCCCACAGCCCATTACCAGTCCTCCTCATCAGCCCACCTCCAGCCTTAATCCCCCCAACCCATTTCCAGTCCCAGTCCCAGCCCATTTCCAGTCCCAGTCCCAACCCATTTCCAGCCCCAGTCCCAGCCCCCCCAATTACCAGTCCTACCCCCTCCCCCTCCCCCTCCCCCGGCCTAAAGTAAAATTTATTTTAAAAAAAAAAACCTGCTGGCTGCCGCCGCGGGGCCCCCTCTGCTGCGGCGGCAGCATGTACTGACCCGCGGGGGCCCCCTCTGTAAGCTCGGTCCCTCCCTCCGTGCCTCCGTGTCTCCCTCCGTGCAGGCTGTTAGAGACGCGAAGGCAGACTGTCTCCTTCGCGCCTCTGTTAAGCCCGCAGGGGCTGATGGGAAATTTCCCATCAGCCCTGCGGGCTTAACAGAGACGGGAAGGCAGAAGGAGACAGTCTGCCTTCGCGTCTCTAACAGCCTGCACGGAGGGAGACACGGAGGCACGGAGGGAGGGACCGAGCTTACAGAGGGGGCCCCCGCGGGTCAGTCCATGCTGCCGCGGCAGCAGAGGGGGCCCCGCGGCGGCAGCCAGCAGGTTTTTTTTTATTTTATTAAAAAAAAAAGCCTAACTACTTCAATTTTTGTGGGCCCTTTGCAGCTGTGGGCCCTACGCCATGGCGTGCATGGCGTATAGCTAAATCCGGCCCTGAATATGCATGAGATACATCTGCATACCATGAGGGCGGTGCATAGAAATGCAGCACAGCCATATTTATTAGAGGCAGCATGGAACCTGAATGGTGTTTGGCCCTCCAGGACTGCATTTGGGAGACTCTGCTCTAGGTAATGCGCATGTTTATGGTGTCTGTGCTCTGTAGGGTAAAATGTAGGTGTTTTGGGCATGTCTATGTCATCTGAAATAAAGGTTCTGTCTGTATTAGCACGTTTTAGTAGGGGTTAACATATGGGGGCCGGGTTGGCAGGAACTTGAACCTGTGACCTTCTGCTCCTGAACACACTGGCTGTGTGCACTGCACCACCGAGACAGTGCATTTCCTGGGGATATCATGACTGTTCGTCAGATAAGGCCTGTCTGTTGCAGTGCATGGCACCCACCTACACAGGGCTAGGCCACGGTCTGCTTTGGGCAGCTGCCACTGCCCCTCCACCACCAGTACCCCTCTGTCACCCTGCTGACATGCCCTTCTGCTGGTGCTGCTGGTGGAGCGCAGTCTCAGGCCATCCAGTGTGTGGGTAGGCGGCTGCCTATGGTGCAGGTTCTGGGGTAAGGGTGCCTGCATAGCTGTCCACGCTTCCCCCCAGCACCGCCTGCCAATGTTCTGTGCTCTTGGGGGTACCTGCTGGGTACTAACCCCTGTGACACTGTGGGAAGCACACTCGTGCCCATGTTGGGCCCTCATCAGTTGCTGTCTGGCTGCACTACTGTTTCAGCATTCCTATGGGCCACCTAGGCATCACCCTAGTCCGCACTGTGGCCCAGCTGCACCACAGCATGTACCGCCTGCAGCCCTCTGTGTAACTTTTTCAAGCATCTGTCCAGTTGCCCATTCCGACATGCCCGCCCTGCTGTTGTGGAACATGTGCATGCCATAAGAAACCTGCCCAATGGAGAGGGAAAACCCTGCTCAGCACAATTTCACTGTGGGCTCATTCACCTTGTATGGGGACGGAGCATAGTCCCTTCCAAAATTCATATATTTTTTTTGGAGCTTTCTCGGGAGTGTTTTTTTATGTTTCCCATTAACATCACTACTGGCCACCGTGGTTATGTTTTTCTTACATTTTCTGCTGGTCGTTTTCACTGTTTATTTGCCCTTTTGTTCCGTGCACATGCATCACACTTATCACTTTTTGTAGGTTTCCCTGGTTTTGCTGTACATTGCTGACGTAAATGGTTTCTTTTCCCTTTAAATCAACTCTAACGCCAGGGTTTCACTGGCGTTAGTTTTCAGCCTCGAATTTCACAGCGTTAGTGTGCAGGGAGCCTCTCCCCTCCCACTCTCCGCCCATTGACCCTCTCTCTCCGTCCCTGGGGAGCCTTCCTCCGCCCCTGGGGAGCCTTCCTCCGCCCTACGGGAGCCTTTCTCCGCCTTCAGCGCTCGTTTGCACCGCTGCACACATTATCGAACGCTAAGGTACCTGTGCGCCCGATAAAGCGCCATTATTGCGCGATAAGGTACCTTATTGTGTGATAACGTTGCAAAGCGCACATTAAGACGGTTTAGTAAACATATCCCTTAGATGGCATTTACTACCTGCAGTTCTCTGAAGTACTTTGGGATGTGCCTCCTTTAATTCTTTATAGTCATGGCCTTGCTTCTCTTACCACGAAGGCTCTTATTTGGTTTGTGACGTGTGTGTGTCCTGACTTGAATGTATTGACTAGATCTTAAGATCCAAGGAGTAGAGACTATTCATTATGGGGTTAAATTTTACATGGCATATAGGCACATAAAAGTGGCATCCATATGCATACATGATGTACTAGGTGCATCAAGCATGTTTTATAAAAGGGGGAGAAATCTATACCATACAGCAGTGGTCAACATTATTAGCACCCTTTCTTTTTAGGTATGTTGTATACAATATCTTGGGAAATAATTGGAAATATTTCAATTGTATGTCATCATAATATTTTAATAATATGTTCAAAGGTATACAACAACAAAAAGATATCTGCACAAGCTAAACATAGTAATTTCTGAGAAAAAAAAAACAAAATATGACCTGGACAGGATTAATGGCATCCTTGACTAATATTTGGTGTACAACCCTTGGCAGTGATGACAGCCTCCAAATGTTTCTTGTAGCCATCTGTTAGTTTCATACATCTGTCTGCTGGTAGTTTCTCCCACTCTTCAACTGTGATTTGTTATAGCTCATGAATGTTTCCAGGATTACTTTTACCAATGGCAGATTTCAGCTCTTTCCAAAGGTTCTTGACTGGATTGAGACCAGGACTCATTGCTGGCCAGTTTAAAACGTTCCATTTGTTCCTTTTTAACCATTCTTTTGTACCTTTGAATGTATGTTTTGTGTCATTGTCCTGTTGGAGGACCCATGTCCTTCGACCCAGAACTAGCTTTCTGACATTAGGTAGCTCATTTTGCTCCAAAATACCTTGGTGTTTTGACTTCATGATTTCTTGAATATAGAAACATAGAAACATGATGACAGAAAAAGACCACAAGGCCTATCTAGTCTGTCCTTCCATAACAACAACTACAACAGTCCACTTTTTACCTTTAGAGATCCTCTGTGTTGGTCCCATGCTTTTTTGAATTCAGTTACTGTCCTCATCTCTACCACCTCCACTGGGAGACTATTCCACGGATCCAGGCCTCCATTTCCTGAGGCACCAAAACAGCCCCACAACATTATGGAACTTCCACCATATTTATCTGTAGGAATAGTGTTTTTTTCCTTATAAGCTTCATTTATTTGCCTGTAAAAGTATCACTGGTCTGCATTGCCAAAGAGCTCAAGTTTGGTTTCATCTGTCCACAGAACATTTTCCCAGAAGGACTGTGGTTTCTCAAGGTGGGTTTGGGTGAAGATTAGGCATGCCTTTTTATGTCTATCTTTGAGCAGTGGGGTCCTCCTTGACCGTTGCCTATGAAGTCCTTCTTTGTTTAGTGAATGGTATATGCTACGAGTTGAAACCACCACTCCAGTTTGCTTCGGGTCAGCCTTAAGCTGTTTGGATGTTTTATGTGATGTTTTCCAATAGTTCAAACTAATCTTCAAAGGCATCTTGTATTAATTTTCCTCTTCCCACCACATCCTGTCTTTGACAGTTCCATGAGAAGAAAACTTCTTTATGACATTGCAAACTATAGACACAGGAATCCCAAGGACTTTGGAGATGGCCTTGTACCCCTTTGAAGTATGATGTTTGGTGATAATGGTTTTTCTGTTGTTCTCAGCCAGCTCTCTTGTCTTCACCATTAAGAAAATGGAACAGGGAGTGAATTTGGCCATTTTAAACATTAGAGCCATCATTCATTGGTTGATTCAAGTCATGTGACTACTGACAATTGATCACAGGTGCGTCTAATTTTACTGCAATGGGAATGCGGTTTGTCTGTTCAAACTGATTTAAATTGTTTATAAGGGTGCCAATAATTATGTCCTATACTATAAACCAGAGGGATAAACCCCGTGCCCACTATATGTCCTGAAAACTAATAACTTTTTGTTGGATTATTTGCCTTGAAAGGGATACCCTTTCTCGTAGCAAATCCTCCATTTTATTCTATTTAAAAGGGACCGTTTTATTCTATTTAAAAGGGAATTAAACCCTCACACCACACCAAGGGATAATACCACAGTTTCCCCCAGAATTACTTAGCTGAACTTGAGTGTTCTGAAAAGTTGGTGGACTCCAACAGTAACACCTCTGCATCTAGTGGGTATCAAGCCTCACTCCATAATAGGTATTTTGCATGTCCACAAACAATGTCGAACCACGGAAAAACTCTCCAGCTCTCCACTTTTCAACATCTGCTGCAATTCAATACCATATGGGGAAAATTGTGGTATTATCCCTTGGTGTGGTGTGAGGGGTTAATTCCCTTTTAAATAGAATAAAACGGAGGATTTGCTACGAGAAAGGGTATCCCTTTCAAGGCAAATGATCCAATAAAAATGTATTTGTTTTCAGGACATATAGGGGTATGCTTACTAAACAGCGTTAACGTCACAGCGGCAACATTATCGTGCAATACGTAACATTACATATCACGCTATAACGTCTCCGACGGCCTTAAGGCACACAGAGGGTGGAGTAAGTCTCCCCTGAGGGCGGAGAATAGGGGTCAATGGGTTGGGAGTGGGCGGGGAGAGGCTCCAGGTACACTAACGCTGTGAAATGAAGGTCATAACATTACCGTGCTTGAAAACCTCGCGTTAGAGGCACAATTGCAGGAAAGAGAAACCATTTCAGTCAGCAATGTACAGCAAAGGCAGGGAGACCAAGAAAAGTGATAGTAGTGCTACATGTGCAGCAACAGCATAGTCCCCAAGTACGAAAGGGCACTATGGTGAGGCTGCAAATGGGGTACAGGGGGCTGCAGGTGGGACATGCAGTGGGGCATCTGGGGCACAGGGTGGACTAGGCAGATGCCTAGGTGGCACATAGGAATGCAAAAACTGCAAATCAGCAAGCCAGCAACTGACCAAGGTCAAACATGCCCACGAGTGTGTGTCCCACAGTGTCCCAGGGGACAATACCCAGCAGGTAACTCAAAGGGCACATAATATTGACAGGCGGTGCCAGGGGGAAGTGCGGATGTCTATGAAGGCACCCCTACCCCAGATCCCACATCATAGGTAGCTGCCTACGGGCACACTGGATGGCCTGGGACTGTGCACCACCAGCACCACTGGCATAAGGCCATGTCAGCATGGTGGGGGAGGGGTGCTGGTGGTGGAGGGAGCAGTGGCAGCTGCCCACAGCAGACCAAGGCCAAGCCCTGTTTAGGTGGGTGGTATGCAGTGCAACAGACAAGGTCTGTCTGAAGAACAGTCATGGTATCCCCAGAAAATAACCTGCCTCTGTGGCAACAGTTTGGTGCAGTACACACAGCCAGTGTGATCAGGGGCAGAAGATCACAGGTTCAAGTCCCATCTGTGGCTTCTGCAGGCCTTGCCCCTATATTTTACCCTACAGAGCACATACACCCTAGACATGTGCAGTCCCTAGAGCAGAGGTTCCCAACTGCAGTCCTGGAGGGCCAAACACCATTCAGGTTTCATGCTGTCTTTAGTAAATATGCATGAGATGCATTTGTATGCACTGCCCCCATTGTATGCAAATGTAACTCATGCATATACATTAGGGACAGCCTGATAACCTGAATGGTGGTTGGCCCCCCAAGACTGGAGTTGGGAACCTCTGTCCTAGAGCATCGGCCAACAGGGGCACAAACACCCATACCCACAGGCCCCACTATCCATATCCTCATGGACAGCCAGGACTTTGGGCCCTGTGTGGAGCAGCAGCTACCACTGCTATCACCTGCATATCCTAGCAATGCCGTCATAAACATGGAAACATGCTCCATATATATCAAGAGGTTGCTATGATGAATATCAGATAACAGATCCTACATTAAACACAAATTGTTAACAGAGATTCATCATAGCAACCTTTCTGATATATGTGGAGTGTGTTTCCTTTTTGTTTGTCTTCTGACAGTGTTTACCACCCCAGAGAGTGACTATAGCAGTATTGAGTACGTTAACAATGCCTGCACTGTGTCCAGGACTGGTGTGGCGGCCAGGACCGCCAACCACCTCTATCTTTGCACAATGCTGAAATAGGCGAGGAAGTGTGTGTATGTCTATCTGGTGTTTTGTGGCTGCCTACACCTTACAGAGACCACAATGCTTACACTGTTTCTAGTGTTAGCCTGCCAATGTGCATAATGAGGAGCAAGGTATTGTGGGTATGGCCCTGAAAGGGCGGTCTGGGCAGGATGCATCTGCACAGGGCATAGGGCAATGGCTGGGATATTGTAGTGGCCGACCACCACCCGCACGGACAGGGTGGCCACAGCATGTCCTGCTGGGAGGTCAGTCTCACCCTGACTGAGCAGTGACCATGGCATGTCTAGGTTCCCACATAGTACTATACAGTGTTTCTCTAAAGTGATATCTGTGTGGTTCTTGTTCTGTGGCTGAATAACTGAGCTACCTGCTTGGTGTTTGTGCTTACATACTGTATCTGGGTGCACAATGTTTTTCTAGGAACATGCACTATGTACTGGCTAGCAGACTGTCTGCAGTTGGCAACTGTATGGCCGCAACACCTTGCAGGGTGCAGACTGATATGCTCTCTGCTGGTGAAAGTCAGATTGTGGTTGGGGGGCAGATGAGTATTTCCAGGTCTACTCCCTGTCTGCCAGTGCTCTATGGGATAGGTACAGATCTGCATTAACTGCCCTGGCATGTGCCCATTCCCCAGCAGGACTGGGGTTGATGGTCCCCTCTACTGCCTTCATTGCAAAGATGTAGAGTGTGGTTCTGTTGTTGGAAGATTCTGTCCCCCACCCTGACCCAGCAAGGGCAGGTTGGGTGGTGCTACATAATCTGCATGTGGGTCCAAACACCACTCTTCTCTTATAACAAGTAACCATGGCAACCACACAGAATATGCACTATTCTGGGTACATCATAGTCCAAAAGGACTAGATGTGACAGGGAAATACAGATGATACGGGCATATCCTAAGGATGTGTACAAGGACTATCTGTCACACACTGGTACTGATGGGGACCTGCAGTACAACCTATCTCAGCCAAGCCAGGTGCTGCGGACCTAATGCTGGGTGCCCCACCTCACCCTCAGGGTGAGCACAGGAACCACACAATGTCACAGTCTGTTGCTACTCTGTGCCAGTAACACACATGGTCAGTTCCCCATACCAGGCTGAGGTGCTGTAGAGGCACATACCCCATCTTGTGATCAGATGTAGACTGCTGATCTGCATGTGCAGTGCATCATGGTACGGGTGGGTTTGCCCTATCCTGGTAACCACAGCAGACAGTTTATGTGGTGACCTGCAGTCTTTCTGTAGCCAGCCAGCTCTTTGTTAGAAGCTATAGAGGTGTAGCCCACTGGTTACTGCAGTGACTACTGAGGCAGAGGTCATGCATTTGATCCCGCAGTGGTGTTATTTAATAAGCCTGTCCAAGGCATTTCCTTTTAATTCGTGTAACAGTCAGACACATCTCTACAATCTCTGCTGCCAGCAAAAACACCCTCACCTCAGTGCCCTAACCTAAGGTGCCTCATAAGGCACCCTATAAAGCGCCCTATAGGGCACATTATAAGGTGCCTTGGCGGACAGGGCACTTTATAATGTGCCCTATAGGGTGCCTTATGAGGCACCTTAGGTTACGGCACTGTGAGGGTGTTTTTGCTGGCAGCACAGATTTAAATTAAAAGGAAATGCCTCAGACAGCCTAATTAACTAACACCACTGCGGGACCATTGTAGTAACCAGTGGGCTACATCTCTATAGCTTCTAACACAATGCTGGCATGAACTCAAGGTTAACACGCGTTAATGAGCCAAGGCACCCTCTATCACATGATACAGATTCATTGCTACCTTGCCGCCGCAACACCCACTACCTTATATGACATTCCTCACATTACCACTGCAACTAGCGCCGGTAACATTAGGATGGTTTAGTAAACATACCCCATAGTGAGCACAGGGTTTATCACTCTGGTTTATAGTATATAAGCTGGGATGAACAGCAGTCTTAGTGGATATTGATAATAATTATGTCCTGGCAATTCCCCAGTTTTATACTATTTCCTACTATTTTCTTTTTTAATTGGCCTTGTTTTATTTGATTCTTTTGTGTGTCAAATATGTGTGCATATATAGTGCAAAGTCATTTCACTGGCCATATTGGACATTAAATGGTTGAACTTCAAGGGTGCCAATAATGTTGACTACAACTGTATTTATTCAATATCATGAGCACTAAACCTTCCACTAAAAGTATAAACCATCTAACATCACCCCTGATGCCTGCCATCTTCTGCACCATCCTCTTATTCTGCTGCCTGAGACACTGTGCACAGGGAAGCAAGCAGATCATCCCTTGGGATTTCAGGCATGGCTTCAGACATATTGAGGAGATCTGAAACTTCATCCATAGACTCTGCCACACCTGTTGAGGACAATAGATATGCATAGCTGCACCTGGTCTTCCTGTCCACGGAATGCATTGACATCTTCCATCTCCTCATCCGCAGTCTGACCCTCCTCATTCTCATTTTCCTCCCCTTCCTTCTGTCTCACTATTATGTGGTTGTACTTGAAACACATCTGCTAGCACTGAGGTTACCTCCATAACGGCTGGCTGCTGTAGTAAAGGCATAGCACTCTGAGTATCATACTGATAGGTTTTTCTTTGCATGCAGGTAGGAAATATAAAAGGACACAGTTGTGTTTTTGCACATCTTTAACATAGGTTCACTGTTTAATTTTAAGTAAACCTTCATTTGAGTAACAAGACAAATTTTCCAACATTTAATATCATAGTGCTCGGCTATCACTGCTCTTGGTTTCTTCATATAATTTTTTGAGTGGTTGGTGTTTAATTTTGGTTTGTTTAATTAGTTCAATATGCAGCTCTGGATACACAGCATATTATGCTACCTGGAATCAGATTGTTCCCCAAAGTACCAAACCCAGGGCCTCCACCACACCACTTCCATCCAAAATACAATAGCAGCTCTTAGCTGCTACTGCATCTTTGCAGGTTATCCTTGAGGGACAAGCCATGCCCTGGAAGCTGTGAGAGCTTCACACAGGGAGGAACATAAGAACATAAGATATGCCATACTGGGTCAGACCAAGGTCCATCAAGCCCAGTATTCTGTTTCCAACAGTGGCCAATCTAGGTCATATGTACCTAGCAGTTTCCCCAAGAGACACAAGTTCCACAATGCTTGTACTGGGTCAAGCATTGATATCTTCGGTCACTTCTTAATAATGGTTTATGGACCTTTCCTCCAGGAACTTGTCCAAACCTTTTTTAAACCCAGCTACACTAACAGCCTTTACTACATCCTCCGGTAACAAATTCCAGAGTTTGATTACACGTTGAGTGAAAAAATATTTTCTTTTATTAGTCTTAAATAGTTTACCCTGTAGCTTCATTGCATGTCCCCTAGTCTTTCTATATTCTGATAAGGTAAACAATCAATCTACGTTTACCCGTTCCACTCCGTTCATTAATTTATAGACTTCTATCATATCTCCCCTCAGCCGTCTCTTTTCCAGGTTAAAGAGCCCTAACCTTTTTAGCCTTTCTTCATAGGAGTATCCTTCCATCCCCTTTACCATTTTGGTGGCTCTTCTCTGTACCTTTTCTAAAATCGCTATATCCTTTTTAAGATACGGTGACCAGAATTGCACACAATATTCAAGGTGCGGTCTCACCATGGAACGATATAGAGGCATTATAATATCTTTTGTTTTATTTTCCATTCCTTTCCTTATCATACCTAGCATTCTATTTGCTCTCTTGGCCGCCGCTGCACACTGGGCCGAGGTTTTTAACATGGTATCCACAATGACGCCTAAATCTTTTTCCTGGGTGGTGGTTCCTAATGTGGAACCTTGCATCGTGTAACCATAGTTTGGAGGGAAACCATGCATAGCCATAGATTAGCAAGGCACAACAAGAGAAGGTCACATAGGAGTATAACACATTGAAATACATTCTTTTTCTCTTATTGCAGGATGAAAGGTATCCAGTTAGCTGACCTCAAAGACTATGGCATCATCCAATGTTTCAAGCATTTGGCACTCTATCTGGGAAAGAGAGATTTGGACTGAAGGAACCTAATGGACAATGGCCACCTCTTTTGCCTTAACTTTACCAGAGAAGTCTCCATTTTCCTGGGGTCCTCAACATTCATGTTAGGGGGTAGTTTCATAAGGAGTTGCCTAGATTTATGTGCAAACACCACCTGTACTGTAAATCTAGGTATTTTAGTCATATATGCATGTAAATGGGCACTTTTGCATGCAAATGACAAGATCATTTTTTTGTAAGTAAGCATGTACATCTGATCACATGTACGTTTACTGTGAGTATGCACAAGGGCAGAGTTTGGTTGACTATGGGCAGAGCACAAGATAGCACATGTAAATTATAAAATTCTATACAGTGGCTATGTAAGTGATCACACCTTAAATTGACGCATATTTTCAGCCATTTACATTGGTATATTATAAAGTCAGGTACATGCCTACTTGACTTTCTCAAATAGGCTTGAAATACATGCAAAAAATGTATGTTAACTAGGTGGAAGTTTATAAAATTATCCTCTTATTGTAGAAAATGACATATAGGGGCATGTTTACTAAAAGCCGTACAATTGCGTGCCGCACAATAGCGCACGGAAACGCGGCACTCAAACGCTCAGAAACGCTCTTAAACGCCCCGCACAAGTGCGTGTGGGCCCCGCACAGTTGCGCGCCGCACTAACGTGCCCCGCACAAGTACCCGGCCCGCAAATGTCCGATAGAGGCGTGGAAAAGCATTCTGAGGGCGGAGGAAGGCTCCCGAGGGGCGGAGGGACGGGGTCAATGGGTGGAGAGTGGGAGGGGAGAGGCTCCCCGCACAGTATCGGGCCCGAATTTGCATGTAAAAACTACCGCGAGGGAAACACTCGCGGTAGAAAGCATTTAAAGGGAAGAGAAACCATTTCCGTCAGCAATGTACAGGAAAACCGGGGAAACCAGAAAAACGTGAGCAGTGTGATATATGTGCACAGCACAAAAGTGAAAATAAAAATAGAAAATGACCACAACAGAACTATTAAAAATAGTACTTCAGCTGGGGAACAGTTATAGTGATGGGCAAATACAGAAATCACACCCAGCAAAGCTCCAGAAAAAAGAAATGACTTTTGGAAGGGTCTACTGAGAGGAGACTCTTCCAAAAAACATTGCCACGTATTGGAGCTTTCCTGGGAGTGTTTGCTATGGTTGCCCATTAATATCACCGTTGCCCAGCGTGGTGATATTTTGTCCCACATTTTCCGTGGTCATTTCCGGGGTTTATGTGCACGTTTGTCACCAGACAGGGTGCATATGCCCACAGTAGAATTGCGTAGAGCAGGGTTTGTGACTCCATCCTGCCAGGCTTACTGCCTCCAGGGGCTGCACTGTCTCTGTGGCCAAAGTGTGGTACAGCGGACAGAGTCATTACCTCTAGGACTAGAGGGCAGAGGTTCAAAACCCAGCTGGGGCACCTGCCAGCCCAGTCCCTATATTTTACCCACCACTAAATAAAGATAGCGCAGACACCCCTGTATGCATGGGGAAAACACCCATATTTTACCCAACACCGCACACACACCACAACAATGGGCTTTACCTACAGCCAAGTCCCCCAAATGCAGTCCCATACTGCCACATTGCAATCAGGTCAACTGCTTTTTCTGAGAGAAGTTCATGCCAGCATGTTGGCGGACAAGTACATGTGGTGCAGGGGGCAGTGGCTGCTAACCACAGAAGACAGAGGCCTAGCCATGTGCAGGCTGGCACAGTCCACTGCAACAGACAGGTCCTGCCGGATCCACAGTCATGGACAGTCCAGGGAATCCAACCAATCTGTGGCTACACAGTGGTGCAGTGCACACAGACAGTGCATACAAGAACAGAAGGTCACAGGTTCAAAGCCCAGCTGGGGCTACTGCCAATCCTGCCCACATATTTTTCCCACAACTAAACAGTGATAGTAAGGACACACCTTTCATGGCGGGGACATATGCAATGGTAAGACATCTATCTTTTACCCCACTGAGCACAGACACCATGAACAGGGGCAGTACCTAGAGCAGAATCACCCAAATGCAGTCCTGGTGGGCCACACACCAGTCAAGTTCCATGCTGACACTCATACATATGCCTGTGCTGTATATCTATGCACCACCCCCATGGCATGTAGATGTAGCCCATGCATATTCATGAGGGATAGCAGGAAAACCCGAACAGTGTGATGCAAACCTGGACTGGAGTTGGGAATCTGTGCCGTAAAGCAGCAGCCATCAAGGGCAGACACACCCACACCCACAGGCCCCATTGGCCAATGTCTCCTGGAAAGGCAGAACATTGGACCATGCATGCAGCACCCAAAACGAGCACTTGCATAACTTACCAATGTCACCCTACACCTGAGGTATACGGTACACAGCTCGGAGACGTTTGCTAGGAGCACAGGCAGGCAGATATCCATACGTTACGTACATACTGCTAGTTGACCCCATCCAAACAATCTGTTAGGTGTTTGCGGGGCATGCTCCAGGCCTGGCCTCTGACGGTGCTTACCACCCTGGGGAGTGACCACCAGCTGTAATGCGTACCATATCCATGCCTTGCCGTGCTCAGGACCGGTTTGGTGGGCAAGGCTACTTACCCCCTCCATCGTAGCACCATGATGGCAGAGGTGTGGAAGTGTGTGTCTGTCTATACAGTGGGTGTTGGCTGCAAGCCCCTTCAACAGCCCGCACTGCCAGCACTGTTGCCAGTATTGGCCAGTCAATGTGCATAATGAGGTGCAAGGTACCATGGGTATAGCCAGGGCAGGGTGGCGTGGCCAGGATGCATCTGCACTGGGCATAGGGCCCTGGCAGGGACATTGGCTGGGATATTGTAGTGTCCGGCCACCACCTACACAGACAGGGTGGCCAAAGCATGTCCTTCTGGGGGATCACGCTCACCCTGACTGTGCAGTGACCACAGCATGGCTAGGCCCCCCCCCATAGTGCTGTATAGTAGTTCTCTCATGTGATAGATATGGGTTTCTCTTTGGGGCCCAGTCACTGATCTATCTGCTTGCTGTGTATGCAGACAGCCCAGTTCTGGGTGCATGCATCTCCATTGGGAACATGCACTATGGACTAACCAGCAGACTGTTTGTAGCTGGTAAATGTCTTGCTATAATGGCTTGCAGGGTGCAGTGGCTGTTGGCTTGCTGCAGGGGAATATCTGGTGGTGGAGTGCAGCTTACCATACCCTGGGCTTATGTCTGTCTGCTATTGTGTTATGGCTGTGTATGGAGCTGCCTGCCTGGGGGGGGGGTGGTGGTGTTGTTCCTCAGCAGGACTGGGGTTGATGTTGCCCTCTACTGCCACCTTTGCAAGGAGGTAGAGTGTGGATCCCTTGATGGGGACCATGTTTGCCACGGGGGGGGGGGGGGGGTGTCTGATGGCGGCAGACAGGGATATCCATGGTGTTTGTGCAGAAACTAGCTATCTTACACATTAACACTGCTTTGGAACGCCCGCTTGGCCTCCAGCAGCCATGCCAGGTGTTGTTGACCTGGTCCTGGCCACCTCATTGCACACTCAGGGTGAGCACAGTACCCGCACGATGTAACGGTGTGTGGCTACTCTGTGCCAGTAAAACACCCGGTCACTTCCCCCAACAGGGCCGAGGTGCTGTGGGGGTGCATTCCCCATCTTGTGTCCATCTGCGGACAGCTAATTTGCATGTGCAGTGCATCATGGGTACGGGTGGCCTAACCCTATCCTGTTGACACCAGCAGACTGTCTGTGAGGTGACGTGTAGGCTATCTGCAGCCAGCCAGGGGCCTGCTTACAGCTATGGAGCTGTAGCGCAATGGTTACATCACTGCCTGTGCAGCCAGAGGTCATGGGTTCAAACCTACAGTGGGGCCCTTTGGTAGGGCTGTCCACAGCTTTATTTTTATTTACTGTACATATGTCTATGCCGGCAAGACCACCCTCAGCTTACTATACCCATTAGGTGCCTCTGAGGGTGCTTCATAGGGCGCCCTGTAGGCCACCTTATGGTTGCCATCCCTATAGGGTGCACTATACATTATCCTGTGTCGCAACATACATGCTGCCCCATAGGGGTCATTCAAGGGTGCCTTGGCGAACAGTGCACTGTAACATGTGCCTTATGGGCCGCCGTATGTTAACATGCTGGGAGAGTGCGTTTGCTAGTAGTGATAACAAAATAAATTTATACAGCCTCCTACAGCATAATACATACTGCCTCAGCAGGCATTTTTCACTGGGCATTGTGAGGTGTTGAACCCCTGATCCCTGCACCATTGGTCAGTGTTGTAACCATTGTGCTGTGGCTCTGTTCCTGTGCTTGTGCATCAGCGCGCCGCCTTGTGCCTATCAGCGCGCCGCCTTCTGCCGCCCAAGGGGACCAGTGCGCCGCCTTCTGCTGCCCAAAAATAACTGTGCGCCGCCTTCTGCCGTTCCAAATTAATTTGCCTCCTAAAACAATGTTAATCATTACGATTACTGCCTCAGCTGACCTTTGTCGTTGCGCACACTGGGGGATTGAACCCATGGCCCCTGCACCATTGGTCAGTGTCTTCACCGTTGTACCACGGCTCTGTTGTTTTGTATACTCAGCAGCGTGCCACTTTGCCTTTCCACGCGCTAATGTCGACCCCCGCACATTAGCGCGACGCACACACATCCGGTTGCTTACTACCGTTTTTTTTCTATTTTCTGCCTGAACCGCCCACTCCTTATATGGCACAGGCACACTAGCACGGCCCCGCACGTTAGGAATGTTTAGTAAACATGCCCCATAGTCTTGATCAGATGCAATACTACACTTCCTGTTTGTGATAGGCATTTACTTTGGCAGATACTTCATCAAACAGGACAATTATAAATTTTGTACAAATTTCATGCATCTCAGGGACAATTTCTCCAAATGAGTTAATTTTACACATACCGTCGTAACAGTCATGAACCTCACTTCTAAGCCAGGGTATGTAGAGTATGAACTCAGTCTCTCAAATTTACTGCTAACACTCAGTTTAGTATTTGTGTTGTGCCAAAGAGAGCCTTCTTCTGAAGTTCATAATGTAATTGCAGAGAAAAAAAAATAAAAAAATGTACCTGCTGGCTATGGTTTTTTTGAGCAAGCCAGGTCCCGGCCTTTTTGGTGCTGCGGAGGGCTGTGGGAGGGGGTGATTGCTGGGAATGGCTGGGGGTATGGCACTGTAATCTCTCCCACCCTCGCACAATCACGATGATGCATCAAGGGGCCCAGAAAAGGCTCTGAAGGCATTGGATAGCATGGGGAGTTGAGCCCAAGGCTCCGTGCAGTGCCCCCGGAGCTCAGGCACCTGAAATTAGAAGTTTTTACTGTCCCAGCCAAATCTGGAAGTGTGTGCATGGGCGGTAGCACTGCAGGTAGGGGGGGATAGCAGAAGCAAGAAAGTTGGGAAACAAGAGAAAAAGTAAATTAAAATGAAAATAAAGTTTCAAATTGACACAAACCAGGTCCTGCAGGCTATTTGAATCCCTGGAGAGCAAAAAATTAAAGAAACAGGCTGAAAATGAAAATAAATGCAAAGTGAAGGAAAAGTTGAAAATAAAAGAAATAAACATGGAAATGAAAGTGAAATATATTAAGTGTTAGTGTGTGTGCTTACTGCATGTAAATGTGTTATATAGTGTGCTGGTTTATGGCCTGCACATGCTGGGTGTTGCTAGCTGGGGAGGGATGCAGGCAACCAGCGAAGACTAGAGCATATGTGTAGAGCTCACAAGAGACTAAAACATATGACTTAATTTAAATAAATAATACAGATACTCAGCAAACTATAAGAAAATGGCTCATAAAAATACTTTTACTGAATGTGCGCAAAAGTCTTTTAGGGGTATGTTTACTAAATAGTGCAAACAGCGCAGCTGCGATGTTATTGCACAATACGTGACGTTATCGCGCAATAACGTATCCTGTGGCGTTAAGGTGCGCAGAGGGAGAAATACGGCTCCACAGAGGGCAGAGGAAGGCTCCCCAGGGGCAGAGATAAGGGGTCAATGGGTGAAGAGTGGGCGGGGAGAGGCTCCATGCACACTATCGCCGTGAAATAAAAGTCTGAAAATTAGTGCTAGTGAAAACCTCGCGCTAGAGGCACATTTGCAGGGGAGAGAGACAAATTCAGTCAGCAATGTGCAGCAAAGGCAGGGAAACTACAAAAAGTGATAGTAGTGATACATGTGCAGCAACATCATAGTGCCCAAGTACGAGAGGGCACTACGGTGAGGCTGCAAATGGGGTACAGGGAGCTGCAGGCGGGACATGCAGTTTGGCAGCTGGGGCACAGAGTGGGCTAGGCAGATGCCTAGGTGACACATAGGACTGTGGAAGGGGAAGACCAGCAGGACAGCAACTGACCACGGCCAAACATGGCCACGAGTATGTGTCCCACAGTGTCCCAGAGGACAGTACCCAGCAAGTACCCCAAAGGGCACATAACATTGGCAGGTGGTGTTGGGGGAAGCGTTGAAGTCTATGCAGGCACCCCTACTCCATATCACGCACCATAGGCAGCCGCCTACTGGCACACTGGATGGCCTGGGAATGCACACCACCAGCACCACCGGCACAAGGCATGTTAGCTTGGAGGCGGAGGGGTGCTGGTGGTGGAGGGGACAGTAGCATCTGCCCACAGCAGACCATGGCCAAGCCCCGTTTAGGTGGGTGCCATGCACTGCAACAGACAAGGTCTGTCTGATGAACAGTCATGGTATCCCCAGGGAATGATCTGCCCCTGTGACAACAGTTTGGTGCAGTACACATAGTCAGTGTGTTCAGGGGCAGAAGACCACAAGTTCAAATCCAAGCTGTCCCTCCTGCAAATCAGGTCACTATATTTTACCCAATACTAAACCGTGGCAATAATGACGGAACCGTTATTGCAGATAGAATATACACGCCATAAACCCCTATATTTTACCCTACAGAGCACAGACACCATAAACATGTGCAATCCCTAGAGCAGAGTTTCCCAACTGCAGTCCTGGAGGGCCAAACACCATTCAGGTGTCATGCTGGCCCTAATAAATATGCCTGTGCTGCATTTGTATTCACCACCACCATTGTATGCAAATGTATCTCATGCATATTCATTAGTGACAGCATGAAAACCTGAACAGTGTTTGGCCCACTAGGACCGGAGTTGGGAACCTCTGCCCTAGAGCAGCAGCCAACAGGGGCACAAACACCCACACCCACAGGCCCCACTATCCAAAGCCTCATGGAGAGTCCGGCTGTTGGGCCCTGCACGGAGTAGCAGCTCCCAATACTGGCACCTGCATACCTTAGCAATGCCATCCTAACTTGGGAACACGTTCCACATATATCAAAAGTTTGCTATGATTAATCAGACCACCTTGATTTCAGGATAAGGCGATATAGAAATACGTTTAAATAAATAAATAAATAAATAAATAATGTCAGATAACAAATCCTAGGTTAAACACAATTTGTTGACAGAGATTCATCATAGTAACCTTTCTGATATCTGTGGAGTTTGTTTCAGTCTTTGCTCCTGACAGTGTTTATCACCCCGAGGAGTGACCCCAACAGTATAGTGTACCATGGCAATGCCCGCACTGTGCCCAGGACTGGGGTGGCGGCCAGTGCTGCCACAAACCTCTATAGTTGCACAAAGCTGGCATAGGTGTGGGAGTGTGTGTATGTCTATCCAGTGTGTTGTGGCTGCCTACACCTTACTGAGCCCACACTGCTCGCACGGTTTCCAGTGTTAGCCTGCCAATGTGCATAATGAGGGGCAATGTACTGTAGGTATGGCCCGGACAGGGTGGCCTGGGCAGGATGCATCTGCACAGGGCATAGGGCAATGGCTGGGACATTGTAGTGCCTGGCTACCACCTGCATGGACAGGTTGGCCACAGCATGTCATGCTGGGAGGTCACTCTCACCCTGACTGAGCAGTGGCCACGGCATGGCTAGGTTCCCCCATAGTGCTATGCTATAATTCATCTGAGTGATATTTCTGGGTTTCCTTTCTGGGGTCCAATCACTGACATACCTGCTTGGTGTGTGTGCTCACATCCCATTTTTGGGTGCACACAGGTACTCCAGGAACATGCACTATGTACTAGCTAGCAGATTGTCTGCTGTTAGCATATATATGGCTGGAACACCTTGCAGGGTGGAGACTGACTGTGCCCTCTGCTGGTAAATGTCAGATAGTGGTGGGGAATGAACTCTTGCAATATTAGTTGTTCACTATTAGCTATATAAGAATTGGAGCACTTCCAAATCTTTTCTCATAGATTATATCAACAGCCCTTAATGTGCTAAAGAAGGTCTCAGTCTTATTGAGGTCATTGTCGATCATTGAAAAGCTGACCAATAAGATAGAGGTGGGAGGCAGCTGAGCTTTTCCAGCATTCTGCCTGTCTGCCATTGCCTTATGTGATATGTACAGAGCTGCATTGAGTGCCCTGTAGGATGCCTGTTCCCCAGCAGACCCAGGGTTGATGGTCCCCTCTACTGCCACCATTGCAGAGATGTAGAATGTGGATCTGTTGGTGAGAGATCCTGTCCCCCACCCTGAGCAACAGAGAGCGGGTTGGGTGGTGTATTATTCTGCTTTTGGGTCCCAACACATCCCCCCCCCCTTCACCTATAACAAGTGACCATGGCACCCACTCAGGATATGCACTATTCTGGGTGCATTATAGTCCACAAGGGCTAGACATGACTAGGAAATACAGATGGACACAGGAGTATCCTAGGTGTGTCTGCAAGGACTACCTATCACACACTGGCACTGATGGGGACCTACAGCACAGCCTATTTCAGCCAAGCCATGTGCTGCGGACCTGGTGCTGGGCGCCCCACCTCACCCTCAGGGTGCGCACAGGACCCGCACAATGTCACGGTCTGTAGCTACTCTGTGCCAGTAACACACATGGCCAGTTCCCCCTACCAGGCCTAGGTGCTGTGGGGGTGCATACCCCATCTTGTGATCCGCTGTAGACTGCTGATCTGCATGTGCAGTGCATCATGGGTACAGGTGGGTTTACCCTATCCTGGTAACCACTGTAGACAGTTTGTGTGGTGACCTGCAGTCTTTCTGTAGCCAGCCAGCAGTGTGTTTTTAGCTGTAGAGAAGTAGCCCACTGGTTACTTCAATAACTGTTAAGGCAGGGGTCATGGGTTTGATCCCATAGTGGTGTTATTTAATAACGCTGTCTGAGGCTTTTCCATTCAATGTACATCAGTGCTGCCATCAAAATGCACCCTCACAGTGCTGTAACCTTACGGTGCCTCATAAGGCGCCCTATAGGGCACTTTATAATGTGCCCTATGGAGTGCCTTATAGGGTGCCTTATGCGACACCTTATGTTACGGCACTGTGAGGGTGTTTTTGCTGGCAGCACTGATTTAACTTAAAATAGGAAATGCCTCACACAGCACTGATTTAAATGAAAAAGGGGATAAGCCTCAGACAGCCTTCTTACCTAACACCACTGCAAGATCAAACCCATGACCTCTGCCTCCACAGTCATTGTATTACCCAGTGGACTACATCTTTATAGCTTCTAACACTGCGCTGGCATGAACTTAGGGTTAGCACGCATTAACGTGCCACGGCGCCCACTATCGCACGATACAGATTCTTGCTACCTTGATGCCAGAACGCCTACTCCTTATATGGCATTCTTCACATTATCGCTGCAACTAGCGCCGGTAACATTAAGATGGTTTAGTAAACATATCCCTTAGAGGCTTTAAAACACTGAAAGTGTGCTGTGTGTACTGAAATAAAGCTAGTAATAGGGAACTATTTTCAAAAGGAGCTGGGTGGAAGAACATTTTCACAGTGAAGATAGAATACTGATGCACAAACGTTAGCTAGAGGTATTGGGAAAGAAGACATTGATGGGGTGAAGTGTGCCAGAGTGTCTGTGTATAAGAGCTGTGAAAGGATTTGTTTGATGCCAGAACTGTGAGTCATTGAGAAGGAGTGTGTAGGGAGCTTGAATGAAAGCTGAAGAGAAAATTTAAAGTTGAAAAATGGGAACACTTTTCTAGTTATTGCACACATAGCTAGGGAGGCAGTTTCTTTTACTGATTTTTAAAGATAGGGGATCCTGACTACAGCTGTACATTGCTGAAGCAGAGGGGATCCTAAGGCATCCAAGGTCCACAAAAGCAGCAAGACCTGGAAAAGATTGAAATAAGTGACTAACACACCACAGTGACTATTTTCTGAAACACACTAGTGCAGTAGTATACTGTATTTTTTTGAACAAAATGTTTCCTTACCTGTATGATAATACCCATTCACTTGCAAGGGCATATATAAAAGACAGTGTTAGAAATTTTCTTCTACTATGAAGTAAAGAAGCTTCAAACCTTTTACAGGTTAACTTATATTTGCCTGTGGTTGAAAGGGTCCTTATTGTATCACTGTAGAAACATTTTAAGAATTGTTCATAGAATACAGTTGACTACATTATAGTACAATGTACTAATGTGACTTATTGTAGACACTGAATAAACTTGGATGAGTTATAAAGACTAATATTGCTTGTTTACAAAAAAAGGAATTTATACTACTTATCAAATTAAAATTGGACCACTTCTTGAAGTGGTTCATTGTGGGAGAAAACTCATCCCTTGGTAAGTCCTTATTTGAAATTTGAGGTTCATGAAGCTGTAGAGTGCATTGTAGAAAAAATATATATATATTCTCTGTAAGTTGGGAGTTTCCTTTGGTGGCTTACCTGAGGTAACTTGTCCTATTGTGACACACTCATAACATCAAGGAAAAGTAGAGTAACACCCCTGTGGAGTCCCCGGTTTACAATAAGATGAAATATGGATGTATGATTTATCAAAGTATGCTTGGAAATACTTCCTAATTAAGCCTGTGGCACCCAGCACGATTGGAAATAATTAGGTATCCCTCTGCCACATTTTCTTGGTCTCTGACTGCATTTCTTGGTACATGAAGAGCTTTTCCTTCTCAATGCAATTCACAGAATAGTTGCTTGAGACTGACACCTCTATAATCAATGCTGTTCTTGTGTTCTTCTCCTTTACCATTATGTTTGACATCTAGCTTTTCAATGGTCAGAATAGGAGTATTCCAGGTGATTATAACCTCTTTATCCTCCATAATTCTTTTAGGATCATGATACCAGTGCTTTTTAGGCACAGCTATGTTAGAGTGTTTACAGAGTTTCCGGTGGATGAAACGTGCTACTTTATTGTGCTTTTTGTATAGAAATTTTCTGCCATTGGAATGTTATAGTCAGCTATGAGATAAGTTGCTGTTTCCAGCTCTTTCTTTCAGACTCTACATATGTCTGTATTGTCCATTTTTTCAGTGCTCACTGTAAACCGTCTTATTCGTAATCTGCTGTCCTGGGCTGCAACTATCAACCTCTTATCCTTTGACTTCAGTTCATCTTTCTTTAATCATTCATGTGTCCAGCCTTGATCAGCAGATAGTTCATGGAGTAACACTTTGTATGCCCCACTGTATTTGTGCATTAACCATCTGTTTTTCCTTGTGTAATGGCACAGAGAAAATTAAAAAAAAAAACCTGCTTACCAGTTTTTTTAGAGCAAACCTGGTCTGGCTGATTTACATGCTGCAGGGAGCCCATGGGAGCAAGTTCCCCAGTTCCCCAGAGACTGGCTGTGGAGCTTGGCCGCAATGATCACCAGCCCCCTAGCGATCGTGGTGATACCATTTGGGCCCAACGCCTGCTCCAGAGGCATCACTGGCCACAATGAGGTGAACCCAAGGCTTCAAGTGGTGCCCTGGAGCCTGGGCACATTAAATTTAAATTTTTTTGTCAGCAGCCCGAACCAGAAGTATCCGCACATGGGCAAGGGAGGGGTCCGGCAAAGAGGGAAAAAGCACCAAAAAGAAATAAAAGTAAAAAAAATTAAAAAATAAAGATTTGTTAAGGCACAAAAAGGGCTATAAATGACCTGAATTGGGTCAGGGTGATACCCAACCCTCAGGGGCAAAAATTAAAGTCAACATGGCTAAAAATGAAAAGAAATAAAAAGAAATGAAAGAAACAATAAAAATAAATTATAAGTGACAGAAACATTAAAAATAAAAGAAATAAACATATAAATGAAAGTAAACTATAATATTGTAAATACCAGTGTGTGGGTGCATAAAAGTGTTTATAAAATAGCATAAGATATGCCATACTGAGTCAGACCAAGGTCCATCAAGCCCAGTATCCTGTTTCCAACAGTGGCCAATCCAGGTCACAAGCACCTAGCAGTTTCTCCAGAAGACACAGGTTCCACAATGCTTGTAAGTATTGCAGAATGGATTTCCCAGGTGCCCTTTAATAATGGTTAGTGGAACTTTCCTCCAGGAATTTGTCCAAACCTTTTATAAATCTGGCTATCCTAATAGTTTTTACTACATCCTCCGGTAACAAATTCCAGAGTTTAGTTACACGTTGAGTGAAAAAATATTTTTTCTTTTTAGTGTTAAATAGGTTACCCTGTAACTTCATTGAATGTCCCCTAATCTTTCTATATTTTGATGGTGTAAACAATTGATCTACGTTTACCCATTCCACTCCATTCATTAATTTATAGACCTCTATCATATCTCCCCTCAGCCGTCTCTTTCCCAGGTTGAAGAGCCCTAACCTTTTTAGCCTCTCTTCATAGGGGTATCCTTCCATCCCCTTTATGGCATCCATGGCTGCTAATGAAAGCAATCAGCCGAGACTGTAAGCACATGGGAAGAACTTAGGAGACTGAAAGCATGATGTAATTTAAATAAATAATACTATTACTAAGCAAATTTTAAAGAAAATGGCCCATAAAAGATGACATTTTATTTACCAGATAATGTCCTTTCCTTGAGTCCTGCTAGATCAGTCCAGACAAATGGGTTGTGTTCCCCTACCAGCAGATTGTTGGAGACAAAGAACCAATGAAAAACCCAGGTTTCAATGACATCATTCCCATGCCTCTATCCACCTAAGCAACCAGAGGTTTCTTCAGTATCTGTCCTAAAGCATATGGGAGAACATGACAAGCCTCACACAACCTCAATGTAGGCAATAATGGGGGAGGAGTGGCCTAGTGGTTAGGACAAGGTACTTCAGGCCGGAGGGCCGGGGGTTCAAGTCCCACCTGGGGACAGCAATCTCAGGCCGCAGGGACTGGGATTTCTAGTCCTATAGGTACTCCTTGTGGTCTTGGGCAAGCCACTTAACCCTCCATTACCCATGTTCCCTGTAAGTATTAGCATATGTGTGTCATATCCCCTCGTGTTAAATGTATCTCCCAATTGACCGCTTTGACCCGGTGAAAAGCGGGATATAAATACAGCTAAAATAAATAAAAAATAAATAATGAGCAATCAAACAGTAGAAAACTATATACACAAAAGTATAATAAACAGAAGGCTGTCCATAGAAATGGACCTGCAGAGTCCAGTATAGATCATAGCAGACCCCAAGGTTCCACTGCAGAAGAACAGATCAAACACAGTTCCAGGAGGTGGGCTCTGGACTGGGCTAGCAGGACTCAAGGAAAGGACATTATCTGATAAGGAAAATGTCACCTCCCATATCGTCCTGCCTGATCAGTCCAGACAAGTGGGACATACCGAAGCTATACCTCCTCTGGGCGGGAAGAAGTCACAGCAACTCACAAACCTTAGAGCTAAAGGCCATGTCTATCCGAACATGGACATCCAAGCGGAAATACTTGACAAAAGTGGATAATGTTGCCCTTGTTAAGGCATGAAAAAAGACTGCGTGGACTATCGAGCTCCACTACACCACCGAGGACACTTGCGCTCAGATATAATGGGTGCGCCAACCCTCCAGAACTACCTGGTTCTGCAACAGATATGCTGAGGCAATGGTTTCCTTAATCCAGCACCCCAATGTAAACTTAGCTCTCAGGACAGTCACAAGATGATGTTCCTTATCCTTTCCTTGACACTGCTCCTTAGAGAAAGAGAGCAGGCAAACTACCTGGTTCACATGGAGGGGAGAATCACTTTAGGTATAAAGGAAGGAACAGGCTAAATGGAAATAACCTCCTCAGAAAAGATAAGTAAAGATCTCAGCAAGACAGAGCCTGCAGCTTGAAAATCCACCCTGCAGAACAAACCACAACCAAGAAGACCATCCTGATCAACAAATCCTTCAGAGTAGCATGTATAAATGGCTCAAGGGGTTCTGATATCAGGACTCTGAGCACCAGACACAGATCCCAGGAAGGAACCACAGACTGGAGGGAAAGACACAGATGCCAAACCCCCTGAAGAAAGAGTTAAGCATCCAAGTGTGAGGCTAGAGACTTACCAGCCACTGGACCTCGGAAACTTTCAGGGAGCTAAGAGAAAAGCCCTTCTCCAGACCATCCTGCAGAAAGGTTAACAGAGACAATGGCTGCCTCAGGAGCCAGCTGCTGTGCGCCACACCATTGCAAAAGAAGCACCAGACCCACATGTATGCCAGGTTGACAGACTGCCTCCAGGCTCTGAGCAGACTGGAAACCACTGCTGGAGAGTAACCCTTATGCGCTAGCCATCTTCTTTCAAGAGCCAAGCCATAAGCAAGAAAGGAACCAGGCCTTTCAAGACAAATCAGTTCCTGACACAATAGGCCCCAAGACAGAGCCAAACAAACAGGTGGCACTTGCAAGAGATGTATCAGATTTCTGAACCACACTCTCCTCGCCATTCCAGGGTCATCAGAATAAACCTTCCCGGGTGATGTTCTATACACCAAATCACACAACCCACCAGAGGCCAAGGACGAAATGCATACAGCAAGAGTTGACTTGGCCAAAGCTGAGCCAGGGCATTGACACCCCCGTACCCCATCTCCATGTGGCAACTGAGGAGGTGGCACACTTTGGCATTGGAGCAGGTTACCATTAGATCCATTTCAGGGTGATCACAGCAGCGCAGAATCAACTTAAATGCCTTCTGACTCAACTCCCACTCTCCTGGATCCAGAGAGCGCCAGCTGAGAAAATCTACTTCCACATTGTTCACCCCAGCAATGTTTTCAGGAAACAAAGCAAGGAGGTTCTTCTGCATCTCAGGCAAACAGGAAAGCCATTTCCAGGGCTACCCCGGCACTCCTTGTGTCACCTTTCCAATTGACATAAGCCACTATCATGGTGTTGTCTGAAAACATTCAAACCACCTAGCACTCAATCAGTGGCCACAAACACAGAAGAACCTACCTGATGTCCCTTGCCTCAAGGTGGTTGATGGACCACACTGCTTCCCTGAAGTTCCAATGGCCAGGGGCAATTCAGTCTTGGCAATGGGCTCCGCAACTCAAGAGGCTGACATCCATTGTCAGAAGGATTCATGAAAAATTGTCCATCGGCACATCCTTCCTCAGATGACAGGGCTGCTGCCATCACCACCACAGGCTGGCCTTCACCATCATCAGGAATGGAAGCCTGAGCTCAAACTCCTGAGAACCCAGGGACCACTGAGTCAGCAAGGACCAGTGGAGCAGACGCATATGAGCATGAGCACACGCACATGGCACCATCTCAATTGCTGCCGCCATCAATCAGAGTAGCTGAAGATAATCACAAATTCTGTGAGCCTGCTACATACAGAAGAGTGCCATGCAGTCCAACAACTTTTTGACTTCATCTTCTGGCAGGAAGACTCTACCCTCGAGTATCAAAATATGCTCCCAGGAACTCCAGTGACTGGGAAGGCATCAACTGGCTTTTTCACAATTGATTACCCAGCCGAGACTCTCCAAAAAGGACACCATTCAGGTCACTGTCCAAGATGTCTCTGAAAGAGAGCAGGTTCAGATCAGCCAGTCATCCAGATATGGGTGCACACAAATTCCTTGGTACCATAGCATGTAGCCATCACCACCTTGACCTTGGAGAATGTCCTTGGGGCAATGGAGAGTCCGAATGGGAGGGCAGCAAACTGAAAATGAGAGCCAAGCACAGCACTTCTGCTAATCTTCACAGATCGGGATATGAAAATATGCTGTGCTGGAAGCACTGATCTCAAAGTTTCCATCCAGAAGCTCAGGCCACGCCAGTACACATTGACACACTTGAGGTCCAGAGTGGGTCAAAATGATCCATCCTTTTTTCAGCTGTTGGGCCTTGCAAAATAGATGCTGTATCTGCCTTTGACCCAATTGTCCAGGGAAACAGGCACCACTGCCGACAAAGCAGCTACTTGCTCAAAGTAATTCAAACAGCTATTTGCAGACCCACAAGGGGAGATGATGAACACAATTGAGAGTGGCTCTTGGCATTCCAAGATATATCCATACTGAATGTTGTCTAGCACCCAGCAAATCTTGGTGACCCAGGCCCCTACCTGAGAGAAAATACGAAGCTGCCTCCAGCTGGAGGAACCAGGGAATGGGCCCCCAAACCTCCATTGCGCAGCTTGGTAGGGAATTCCTCTGGAGGGGACCAAGTCCCTGGATCCACACACTCCCCAAAAGTGCTAAAATAAGTCCAAAATCCAGGAGCAGAGGGGAAGAAGGCCTTCCAAACCAGTAGCAACAGGAGTCCCAAGACCCCCGGGAATCCAACCAGTGCATCTGTGAGGGGTGGATGGAGGCTGACCGCAAAAGGGCTCCTGCCCACTTCACAGGCCCCTTGGACCTGTTCTCCAAAAGGTGGTAAGGTTTTGTCTCACCCAAGTCCTTCACCAGATACTCCAAAACTCCCCAGTTGACCACGCAGGCTTTGGGAGATGTGTCTGCTGCCTAATATCAGAGCCAAATCAAACGTCATGTCACCGAAGACAGGGCATTATTCCTGGCCATAAATACTGTATACCAGATTGTACATGGCATCATAAGGAAAGTCATTGCCAACTCCAAAAGAGGGACAGTATCATCCGGCGGGAGAGAATGAATTTACTGGAGCAGGGATCGAGACATCAGGCCTACACAGACCACCAAATGAAGAGCATCAGCCACTATGGCAAACTGGTTCTGCAATGCTGAATCCACCCTTTGGTCCAAAGTATCTTGTAAGGCTGATCCGCCTTCCTCAGGTATGGTGGTGTATCTGGTAACTGCCATGACTTGCACATCCATCCTGGGAATATCAAACCACACAATGCACTCATTTTCTTGGCAAGCATACATCTTATACAACTTTAGCCCCTTAGGCGGGGAGTCAGTAGAATTCCATTCTGACCAGATACCTTAATCACCTCCAGGAGCAGAAAGAATGCAGTAAATTTTGCACTCCTTGCAGGAATGGATGACTCTTCGGCCCCTGCTCTATTTCTGGAGCATCCATCAAGAGTAAGTTAGATAAGACCTTGGTAATCAACACCGTCAGTTCCTCCTTCCAGAACAGGTGGATAACACCAGTCTCTATATACATCTCTGAAGGCAAAAGCAGTTTGTCATCCACAGAAGAGCCCAAGTCGCAGACTCCATATCTCCAGGCGGCAACCTTCATTGGGGATGCTTAGCCAGAGGCAATGAAAAAAGGGCTTCCACTCTCAGCCTGCCCTTCATGAAACTGCACTTGGTGGTACCCAGAGGCAACAGGGCCTGAATTTCCATACCAAAAAGACCTCCTAGCCTGTAGTCAAAAGGAACAGAGCACCAGGGAGGACAATCCAGGTTCTGGAAGCTCTCCTCTCAGAAATGACCCCCAACAACAGGGGACATAGCCGCTGCCCAGCCCTACTACTACTAGTATTCATTTGTATAGCACTACAAGGTGTGCACAGCCCTGTACATGTACACAGGCCCTGCTCATCAGAGCTTACAATCTAATCAAAACAAAACACATAGCAAAACTGGGGGTTAGAGTATGATAAGATACACAAAAGTAGTGGATAAGAGAGTGAGGAGCTGTTTTAAAAATGAATACTGCTCAAAGGACTTGCCTAATCCTGACACAGCTTGAGCTGTTTCAGCAAGGAAGAGTGTGGATGAGAGAGAGAGAAAGAGAGTGAAGTAACGGATGTGTTCTTAAAGATAAAAATAAAAACATTTGCCATATTGTAAAGAATGAAATTTGATTGGCAATTGGCATAGTTCTCCAGAGATGGTTGGCACTTTTGAAGGATTCTCTCTGGCACACAAAGGAAAAAAAATTGATTTTAGCACAGAGAGTTCTGTGGAGGGAAAGACAGGGAATCTGCTTATCTTTTATTTTTTGGGGAATAGCAAGTTTCACAAAAGAAAACAGGCTCTGAATACATTTGCAAACTTTTCCAGCTGAATGTATATTTTAGTGGAGAAAATATTTGAAGAATTTTGTTAACATTAAAATGTAAAGGGTTTATTTCACTTTCGCTAAACCTTTCACTGCCAAAGCCACATGGCATGAAAATTCGGGATCAAAAATAAGTTAGCATTGCCACAACCTTCTTAATTAAAGAAGCTGTCTATTTTGAAATAACTTATCAAGGTTATGTTCCAAGTGTGTGGAACACATTACCCACCAAACTTGAGGACTGAAAATAATTATCTAAGATTCTGTAAAAAATTAAAAACTTGGTTATTTTGTAAATATTTTGATCAGGCTCAATGTTAATTTGATTGGCCCTATGATCTATTAAGATGATGGCATGTACGGAATGTTTTATGAGAAAAACAGAAAAAAATACTGTAGAAACACTTTTCTAGATTGCAGACATAGTTAGGGAGGTAGTTTATTTTATTGATTTTTAAAGACAGGTAGTAGATATCAAAGGTATCCTGACTACAGCTGGACATCACTGGAGCAGAGGGGATCCTAAGGTGCCCAGCATCCAAGAAAGCACCAAGATCTGAAAAGAAGATTGAGATAAGTGACTGATACATCACAGTGACTATTTTTTGAAACACACAAGTAATTTTTTTGAAACAAGAGGTTTCCTTACCTGCATGGTAACACCCATTCACCTGCAAAGGTACAGACTAAAGACAGTGTTAGAACTTTTCTTCTACTACATAGTAAAGAAACTTCAGGTTTAACAGATTAACTAAAACTTTCCTGTTGTTGAAAGGATCCATATTGTACCACTATTGAATAACAGAAACATTTTAAGAATTGTTCATAGAATATAGTTGACTACATTATAGTGCAATGTACCTACGTGTTTGTGAAGATTGCTATAGAAACTGAGGGGTATGTTTACTAAACCGTCTTAACATGCGCCCGGCGATAGTGTGCAGGCTGCCATAAAAGGAGTGGGTGTTTCAGTCTTAAAGCAGCAAAACGGGAGTATCGCGCGATAACGCGCGCTGCTGCGCACATTATCGGGCGAAGCGCCGCTAAGTGCGTTAACGCGTGGTAATCTTAAGTAGGCGCCCAGACATGCAAACATAGAAACAGAGGTGTAGTACAATTGTTAATACAGTGACTGATGATACAGGGGTCATGAGTTCAATCCCCCAGTGTGCCTAATGCATAAGGCAGGCTGAGACATCAGCTTTGACATGTAAGTATTGTTTCTAGAGGCAGTTTATTTGTATTTTAATTATTGCTACCAGCAAACACACCCTCACGTGCCGTAACCTAAGGTGCCGCATAAGGCACCCTAGAAGGCACTCCATAGGGCACATTATAAAGTGCACTATCCGCCACGGCACCCTATAATGTGCCCTATAGGGCACCCTATAAGGCGCTCCATAGGATACCTTATAAGGCACCTTATATGGACGGTAACCATAAGGTGCCTCAGAAGGCGCTTTATAGGGCGCCTTATAAAGCACCTTCTGAGGCACCTTACGGTTACAGTACGCTGAGGGTGTTTTTGCTGGCAGCACTAATGGACATTAAAAATAGATAATGCTTTGGACAGCCCTATCAAATAACCCCAATGTGGGTTTGAAACCATGACCTCTGGCTCTACAGGCAGTGAAGCAACCAGTGGGCTACAGCACTATAGCTACTAACAAGCCCCTGGCTGGCTGCAGAAGGACTGCACGTCACCACACAAACAGTCTGCTGTGATCACCAGGATAGGGTTAACCCACCCGTACCCATGATGCAATGCACATGCAAATCAGCAATCTACAGATGAACACAAGATGGGGTATGCACCCCCACAGCACCTCGGCCTGGTAGGGGGAACTGACCGTGTGTGTTAATGGCACAGAGTAGCTACACACTGTCACATTGTGTGGGTACTGTGCTCACCCTGAGGGTGAGGTGGGACACCCAGCACCAGGTCCACAGCACCTTCCTTGGCAGAACTAGGTCATGCTGCAGGTCCCCAGCAGTGCTAGTGTGTGAGATAGGTAGATCCTGCAGACACACTTTGGATGCATCTCTATTTCTCAGTCAGGTTTAGCCCTTATGGACCCATAGGTGGATTATGTACCACCACCCATCCCACTCTCTGGGGCTGAGGGTGGGAAACAGGGTCTCCCACCAACACATCCACATTTTACCTCCCTGCAATGGCAGCAGTAGAGGGGACCATCAACCAGGACCTGAAGCAGGGTTAGAATTGCTATAACCCGAAACGTGGACCATGTTGTCAATCTAACTGATGAAGGCACTTCGGCGGTGCTCTATTTAAGAAGCTAAGTTCATTGCTCTATTTTTGCACTTTTGCACATTTTTTAACAAAAATTATTTATAATAAAGTGAGTGGTCACAGTGGTGTCTGCGGGATGCTTCCCTGACACTGGGCTGACATACTCCGACACATGAAGTGATTTCAGCCTTGTGTTTTCCCTAATTTCATTGGATTGTGCTGTGGGTGTTGTGTATATTATAATCCAATACGGTTCTTGATTTTTACGCTTGGTCCCTCATGAATATGCATGAGATACATCTGCATACCGTGGGGGCGGCACATAGAAATGCAGCACAGGCATCTTTATTAGAGGCAGCATGGAACCTGAATGGTGTTTGGCCCTCCAGGACTGCATTTGGGGGACTCTGCTCTAGGTAATGTGCCTGTTTATGGTGTCTGTGCTCTGTAGGGTAAAATGTAGGTGTTTTGGGCATGTTTACGTCATCTGCATTAAAGGTTCTGTCTGTATTAGCACGTTTTAGTAGTGGGTAAAATATGGGACTGGGTTGGCAGGAACCACAGTTGGGACTTGAACCTGTGACCTTCTGCCTCTGAACACACTGGCTGTGTGCACTGCACCACCATGTTGCCACAGAGACAGTGCATTCCCTGTTGATACCATGACTGTTCGTCTGGCAGGGCCTGTCTGTTGCAATGCATGGCACCCACCTACATAGGGCTAGGCCATGGTCTGCTCTGGGCAGCTGCCACTGCCCCCCTCCACCACCAGTACCCCTCTGCCACCATGCTGACATGCCCTTCTGCTGGTGGTGCTGGTGGTGCGCAGTCTCAGGCCATCCATTGTGCAGGTAGGCGGCTGCCTATGGTGCGTGTTCTGGGGTAGGGGTGCCTGCATAGACGTCCACGCTTCCCCCCCAACACTGCCTGCCAATATTCTGTACCCTTGGAGGTACCTGCTGGGTACTATCCCCTGTGACACTGTGATAGACACACTAGTGCCCATGTTGGGCCCTCATCAGTTGCTGTCTGGCTGCTGTACAGTTTCAGCATTCCTAAGTGCCACCTAGGCATCTGCCTAGTCCGCACTGTGCCCCAGCTGCACCACAGCATGTGCCGCCTGCAGCCCTCTGTATCCCATTTCCAAGCATCTGTCCAGTTGGCCATTCCGACATGCCCGCCCTGCTGTTGCCGCACATGTGCATGCCATAGGAAACCTGTCTGATGGAGAGGAAAACCCTGCACAGCGCAATTTCACTGTGGGCTCATTAACCTTGTATGCGGACGGAGCATGGACCCTTCCAGAATCATATCCTTTTTTTGGTGCCTTCTTGGGAGTGTTTTTTTATGTTTCCCATTGAGATCACTATTGCCCAGCTTGGTTATTTTATTTTTCCATTTTTTTCTGTTCATTTTCACTGTTTCTTTGCCCTTTTGTTCCGTGCACATGTATCACACTTATCACTTTTTTGTTGGTTTCCCTGGTTTTGCTGTACATTGCTTACAGAAATGGTTTCTCTTCCCTTTATATCATCTCTAACGCCAGGGTTTCACTGGCGTTAGTTTTGAGCCTCGGATTTCACAGCGTTAGTGTGCGGGGAGCCTCTCCCCTCCCACTCTCCACCCATTGACCCCTTCTCTCGCGATAACATCACAGAGCGCACATTAAGACGGTTTAGTAAACATACCCCTGAATCTACTTGAAAGCTCTTTCCTTTAGAATATTTATAAAGACTGTTATTGTTTGTTTAAGAAAATTTAATTTATACTACTTTTTTCAAATTAAATTAGGGAAAGTTTTCAACAGTTAAACTTGTTCAAGTGGTTTATTGTGGGGATAGTTCTCATCTCTTAGAAATTCTATATTTGAAATTTGAGGTTCATGAAGCTGTAAAGTGTATAGTAGAAAAAAAAAGTATTTTCTCTGTAAGCTGGGAGTTTCCATTGGTGGCTTACCTGAGGTAATTCAGCCACTCATGATGCTCATAAAATCATGAATGGCTCAAACAACAGGATCTTCTCATTAACTTTAAAAAGTCTGAAATGATCCACATCACCAGAAATACTAAATTCACCCCACCAGACTCACTCAAGATACTAGAACTCACCCTAACCAACAAAAAAGAGGTCAAATATCTTGGAATTATGTTTGACCAACATCTCAGCTTCCAGCCGCATATAAAAAGACAACCAGATCAGCCTACCACAAGTTGAGAACCCTCCGCAAACTGAAACCACTACTATCAGATTACAACTTCAGAACTGTAAGTCAGGCCATACTAACTCCTATAATTGATTACTGTAATATAATATATCATGGACTTTCTACGAAAACAACTCTCCCTCTACAACTTGTGCAAAACACCGCGGTGAGAATCATTACAGGAACTGCAAGATACAATCATATAACTCCAACTCTTAAACAACTGCACTGGCTTCCTGTTTCTATACGTGCTAAATACAAATGCATGGTAATCATCTTCAAAATATTAAATAATCTATCCCCACCAACGTTTCAACCACTGATCCAAGAATCAACTACAACAAGAACAAGAAGACGTACAGACACTAACATCATTGAAACCCCAAAAAACTACAAAACATCAAAGCAATTTACTTGCACCAGAGCCTTCTCTCTGTATGCTCCCCAACTTTGGAATCATCTACCTTCCCCAATACAAGCAATCAAAGACCTACTTGATTTCAGAAAAGCCATCAAGACCCATCTATTCTGTGAATACTATGGTCCTACTTAATACAACTAATGCCACAGTCAGACCTTACAGACGTTGCAATGGACAACTGATTAATGTAACTATATCACATTAATTGCAACAATGTTTCTGTACATAGTTAACCATTATTGTTAAATGTATCTAATACCCCATATACTCCTCCAAGTTCCTACTCCCTGTTCTATCTAAAAGCTTATTGCTATATTTGTTCCATTTGTTCCATGTAAACCGCCTTGAATTTGATGATTAGGCGGTATATAAAACCTTTTAAATAAATAAAATAAAATCATGGTAAAGTAGGGTAATGCCTCCAGTTTACACTTGCTAGCTGACCTAATTTTTTGAAGAGTTTTTTCTGGTTTTGCAAATTCTACTGCTTCCTTCCCTATGTGTGCTTGTGGTTTCTCATTCATTCATTCTAGTCATCTGAACACTTGTCCAAGTTTGATGATGGAGCCAGATTCTGAACGTTTACATTCATATTTCAGTACTTTTGTCTATTTGGATTCAATGATTCAGTTAGGTAAGTCGGATGCCTATAATAGTAGCTCTGTATGTGTAATTGATTTCTGAGACCTAGCCATTCTTCAGCTCCAGGGATGTATGGTCTCAGCATTCACTTATACTTGTAAGTTACTTCATGGGCATGGAGTTTTCTTGATTGTACGGTATATCCAGTTTTTCAAGATCTTTAAAGGGTATGTTTACTAAACCGTCTTAATGTTACCAGCGCTAGTTGCAGCGTTAATGTGAAGAATGCCATATAAGGTAGTGGGTGTTCTGGCGGTAAGGTAGCAAGAATCTGTATTGCGCGATAGTGGTGGCGCTGTGGCGCATTAACCCTATGTTCATGCCTGCGCCAAATCAGAAGCTATAAAAGTGTAGCCCACTGGTTACTGCAATGACTGTGGAGGCAGAGGTCATGGGTTCTAATCCTGCAGTGGTGTTATGTAAGAAGACTGTCTGAGGCATTTCCCTTTAATTTAAATCAGTGCTGCCAGCAAAAACACCCTCACAGTGCCGTAACCTAAGGTGCTGCATAAGGCGCCCTATAAGGCACTCCATAGGGCACATTATAAAGTGCCCTGTCTACCAAGACGCCTTATAATGTGCCCTATAGGCACCTTAAGGTTACGACACTGTGAGGGTGCTTTTTGCTGGCAGCACTGATTTAAATTAAAAGGAAAAGTCTCAGACAGCCTTATTAAATAACTCCAATGTGGGATCAAACCCGTGACCTCTGATTCCACACTCATTGAAGTAACCAGTGGGCTACATCTCTATAGCTACTAACACACCACTGGCTGGCTACAGAAAGACTGCAGGTCACCACACAAATTGTCTACTGTGGTTACCAGGATAGGGTAAACCCACCCATACCCATGATGCACTGCACATGCAGATCAGCAGCCTACATCTGATCATCAGATGGGGTATGCACCTCTATAGCATCCCGGACCAGTAGGGGGAACTGACCGTGTGTGTTACTGGCATAGAGTAGCTACAGACCATGATATTGTGTGGTTCCTGTGCTCACCCTGAGGGTGATGTGGGGTGCCCAGCACCAGGTCTGCAGCACCTGCTTGGCTGAGACAGGTTGTACTGCAGGTCCCCATTAGTGCCAGTGTATGATAGGTAGTCCTTGCGAATACACCTGTGTCCATCTCTATTTCCCAGTCATGTCTAGCCCTTGTGGACTATGATGCACCCAGAATAGTGTATATACTTTGTGGTTGTTGTGGTCACAGGTTATAAGAGAAGGGTGGTGTTTGGACCCAAAAGCAGATTATGTAGCACCACCCAACCCACCCTCTGTGGCCCAGCGTGGGGGACAGGATCTCCCACCATCAGATCCACATTCTACATCTCTGAAATGGTGGCAATAGAGGGGGCCATCAACCCCAGTGCTGCTGGGGAATAGACACCCCTACAGCGCAGTCAATGCAGATCTGTACACATCACATTGGGCACTAGCAGACAGGCAGTAGACCTGGAAAGGCTCAGCTACCCCCACTCCTATCTGACATTCATCAGCAGAGGGCACAGTCAGGCACCACCCTGCAAGGTGTTCCAGTCATACACTGCAGACAGTCTGCTAATTAGTACATGTTCCTGAAGAAACTGTGTGCACCCAAAAATGGGATGTGAGCACACACACCAAGCAGGTATGTCAGTGATTGAGCCCCATAAAAGAGAACTCATAGATATCATTTGAGAGAAATGTTCTATAGCACTATGGGGGAACCTAGCAATGCCATGGTCACTGCTCAGTCAGGGTGGGTGTGTCCCCCCCCCCCCCCCCCCACCAGCATGACATGCTGTGGCCACCCTGTCCATGCAGGTGGTGATTAGGCCCTACAATATCCCAGCCATTGCCCTATGCCCTGTGCAGATGCCTCCTGCCCAGGCCGCCCTGTCCATGCCATACCCACAGTACCATGCTCCTCATTATGCACATTGGCAGGCTAACACTGGAAACAGTGCAAGCATTGGGGGCTCAGTATGGTGTAGACAGCCACAAAACACTGGATAGACATACACACACTGCCACACCTATTTCAGTATTGTGCAAATATAGAGGCGGTTGGCAGCCCTGGCCACCACACCAGTCCTGGGCACAGTGCAGGCATTGCTATGGTACTCAATACTGTTAGGGTCACTCTCCAGGGTGGTAAACACTGTCAGAAACAAGAACTGAAAAACACTCCACAGATATCAGAAAAGTTGCTATGATGAATCTCAGTCAACAAATTGTGTTTAACTTAGGATTTGTTATCTGACATTAATCATAGCAACCTTTTGATATATGTGGAACGTGTTTCCAAGTCTAAAACAGCATTACTAAGGTATGGAAGTGCTAATACTGGTAGCTGCTGCTCCGTGCAGGCCCAACAGCCTGACTCTCCATGAGGCTTTGGATAGTGGAGCCTGTGGGTGTGGGTGTTTGTGCCCCTGTTGGCCGCTGCTCTAGGGCAGAGGTTCCCAACTCCAGTCCTGGTGGGCCAAACACAGTTCAGATTTTCACGCTGTCCCTAATGAATATGCATGAGATACATTTGCATACAATGGGGGCGGTGCATACAAATGCATCACAGGCATATTTATTAGGGACAGTATGAAACCTGAATGGTGTTTGGGCCTCCAGGACTGCAGTTGGGAAACTCTGCTCTAGGGATTGCACATGTTTATGGTGTATATGCTCTGTAGTGTAAAATATAGGCATTTATGGTGTGTTTATTTTATCTGTAATAAAGGTTCTGTCATTATTACCATGGTTTAGTACTGGGAAAAATATAGGGACATGGTTTGCAGGAGGCACAGCTGGGATATGAATCTGTGACCTTCTGCCCCGGAATATACTGGCTGTGTGTACTGCACCAAACTGTTGTCACAGAAACAGATCATTCCCTGGGGATACCATGACTTTTCGTCAGACAGACTTTGTCTGTTACAGTGCATGGCACCCACCTAAACAGGGCTTGGCCTTGGTCTGCTGTGGGCAGATGCCACTGCCCCCTCCACCACCAGCACCCCTCCTCCACCATGCTGACATTCCCTTGTGCCAGTGGTGCTGGTGGTGCGCAGTCCAGGCCATCCAGTGTGCCGGTAGGTGGCTGCCTTTGGTGCATGATATGGGGTAGGGGTGCCTGCTTAGACATCCACGCTTCCCCCTGGCACCGCCTGCCAATGTTATGTGCCCTTTGGGGTACTTGCTGGGTACTGTCCCCTGGGACACTGTGGGACACACACTCGTGGACATGTTTGCCCTTGGTCAGTTGCTGTCTTGCTGGTCTTCTGTTTCTACATTCATATGTGTCACCTAGGCATCTGCCTAGTCCACCATGTGCCCCCTGCTGGCCCACTGCATATGCCGCCTGCAGTCCCCCGTACCCCATTTACACCATCACCATAATGCCCTTTCCTACGTGGCCACTCTTCTGTTGCTGCACATGTGAATGCCACATAAGCAAGCTGCCCAATATACACCACAGCAAACCCTCATCAACACTATCAATGTTGGCACATTCACTTTGTGGGGGGAATCAGAATTGCCCCTTCCAAATGTGACATCTTCCATTTTATTCTTTATGGGTAGTGTTGATTACCGTTTATCAATGTTTTTTCTATTGGCCAGCTCGGTGTTTTGTATTTCTATTTTGGTTCTGGTCATTATCTCTCTGGTTTTTGCATGTTTTGGTTCCTGCACATGTATCACTACTATCACTTTTCTTGGTCTCCCTGCCTTTGCTGTACACTGCTGACTGAAATGGTTTCTCTCTCCTGCAAATGTGCCTCTAGCACGAGGTTTTCACTGGCGCTAATTTTCAGACCTTCATTTCATGGCGTTAGTGTGCATGGAGCCTCTCCCCGCCCACTCTCCGCCCATTGACCCCTTATCTCCGCCCCTGGGGTGCCTTACTCCGCCCTCTGGGGAGCCTTACTCCACCCACTGTGCGCCTTAACTCCAGCGGAGATGTTATTGCGTGATACGTGACATTCTCGCACGGTAATGTGCCATTATCACGCGATAACATCACTTGTCGTGCGATAACGTCACTACTGCGACGTTAGCGCTGTTTAGTAAACATACCCCTAAGAGGCCAGTTTATAATCCCAAAGCTGTACAAAAGTACAAGAATTGTCCGCTGATTGATGACTTGTATCTTATTCTGTGATGTTAAAATATTTTTCAGTAACAATTTTCATCCTGTAATATTCTGGACTCCCCTGAGGGATATATGCCAGGCAGTCCTCGGGCCCGATTCTGTATGCCGTGGGAACATCTTGCTCCCATGTTACAGAATTGAGTCCTAATAGGCCCATCCTGCTGGGTGCCATCTGGAAAGCCCGGACGTGCCTCTTTCAGAATCGGACTCTACGTTACTATGTTATTATGTACTGATATTTTTTCTCAGTAATTTCTGGTACTGCAGGGAGGTGCACACCTTTATTAGTAATATTGTCTGTGCTGCAGATTGCAGCACTGCAGCACTGACAATATTGTGGAGGGGGGATGCCTAATCACCTGCAAGAAAGAGCCTGCATTATCAGGCCTCCTGGCAGATGACCACCTCTTGAAGTGTCATTGTCTGCTGCCACAATCAAGCACAATTTGGCCGTCACCATGCAAAATCTTTTTTGCATGGTGGCTGCCAACCATAGCCACCCCCACTCCACATCCCACTCCGCCACTGGGGCCATCCACTGTGCGAAAATCAGATATCTCAGAATATTGCCTGTGATGTCTGATTTTTTCACAGGTTGGCTGCTACAGTGGGGCTAATGCAGGACTAACGCTCTGCGGTAGCAGCTAATAACCTTTAGTAGACATACCCCCTAAGTATAACCATTGACTCACCTATCTGCCTTGTACTGTTCTACTGGAATATTACAGCAGACAGGCCCCTTACACCTTCAGTCTCCTGGAAATTTATTGAAAAAAAGAAAACCCTTCCAGGTCATGGAATCAGGATTCAGGACCTGTGCAGGCTAAGAGAACTGTTTCAATAAAGATGGGGAAAGGTAGCCTACCCTTAAGATATGCACTGTTTCACAATCAAAATTACCAATGAGACAGAGCAGAAAGAAAATTACCAATTACTAACTTAAACTGGAGCACAATTTTTGTAAGGAAATTATATGAGAATATTTACAATAACATAAGAAAAGCATTACACATTTACAGTCTAGAACTAAAAACTGATACAGGGTGAATCTTTTCTCCAAAGTATACTTATTGAGATCTTTAAGTCTGTCTCTATATGCCTTATGACGAAGTCCACTGACTATTTTGGTAGCCATCCTCTGCACAGACTCCATCCTAAGACTAATAAAAGAAAATATTTTTTCATTCAACGTGTAATCAAACTCCGGAATTTGTTACCGGAGGATGTAGTAAAGGCTGTTAGTGTAGCTGGGTTTAAAAAAGGTTTGGACAAGTTCCTGGAGGAAAGGTCCATAAACCATTATTAAGAAGGGACCCAGGATATCAATGCTTGACCCAGTACAAGCATTGTGGAACCTGTGTCTTTTGGGGAAACTGCTAGGTACGTATGACCTAGATTGGTCACTGTTGGAAACAGGATACTGGGCTTGATGGACCTTGGTCTGACCCAGTATGGCATATCTTATGTTCTTATGTTCTTATTTATATCCTTTTGAAGGTTTGGTCTCCAGAATCGCACACAATACTCCAAATAAAGTTTCAAAGATGTTTACAGAGGCACCATCACCTCCTTCTTCCTGCTGGCCTTTCTTCTCCTATGCACCAAAGCATTGCTCTGGCTTTCGCTGTTAACTTTTCTACCTGTTTAGCCATGTTAAGATCATCAGAAATAATCATGCTCAGGTCCCGCTCTTCTTTTGTGGGCAGAAGTATTTCACTCCCTATACTATACTGTTCCCTTGGAATTTTGCAGCCCAATTGCATGATCCTGCATTTTTTAGCGTTAAATCTCAGTTGTTAGTCACTTTAGGATGTATTCCTAGGATGCTCAATTTATTTATAAGTTGTCTATATGGAATGGTGTCAAAGGCTTTACTGAAATCTAAGTACACTACATCTAGGGCTCTCCCTCAGTCTAACTCTCTGGTCGCCCAGTCAAAGAAATTAATTAGATTTGTCTGACAAGACTTTCCCCTAGTCAAACCATGCTCCTCAGATCCTGCTGAACACAGAATAGATTTAGCACTGCTTCCACTATCCTTTTAGTTTAAGCCCACTGTTTGGCAGGTCTAAATTTAAATGTATAGTGTATCCGTATAGCAGTTGAATATTGCTGCTATAAGAAAGCTTTGCTTTTCCTCCATCCATTCACTACTCAGATAGTGCTGGATCAGTTAGATGTATTTTCTCCCCCATGTGAAGGGCAATTTTATAACAGGTTGTTTAAGTGTAGTGGCTAAGTAGGTTTTGGGCCTATTTTATAAAGACACATAGGGCATGAATCTGGTACGCGAGTTGCGGGGCTGCACGTCCTGGTGGGACATGTAGCCCCACAAGCTGTTGGGTCCCGATTCCCCCTCCAGCTCTGCCTGTACATCCTGTGCATCAGAATGGGGAAAGCTGATGGGGGGGGATCGGGGTAGAGTGGGGCCGGGCCAGTCTGGCAGGATGTACAGGGCCAATTCAGGTCACGGCCCTGTACGTCCTGCCAGATCCATGGGCACGTGCTGCTTATTCCAACTCAAAGGTAGAATAAGCAGCAAAAACCTTAGTTTGGGTGGCGGGGAAAAGGGGGGGCTGAGGACGTGGGATTTGGGGGGCACCTGTGGGAAGAACGTCCCTGCAGGCGGCAGGGACAAGCCAGGCTGTCCTAGGGCCCGATTCTGGTTACCACAGGAACATTTTGTTCCCATGGTCCAGAATCGGGTCCAAACAGAGCTGTCTTGCTTGGGGCCATCCTGACGGCCCATATGTGCACCTATGTGAATCAGGCTCATAGGCACCTATGTGTCCTTATAAAATACCAGTACAAAACCTGAAAGAAATCACAGGTAAAATGAACACATGTATATTTATCCCATGCACATCCCGAATGAACATGCATGCAGTGGGAATTACAAGCGCACTTGCAGAACAGCAGCTGTCAAACACACGTGCATAAATGCTCCTTAATATGTGTAAATCCTTCAGAATAGGGACTTAAACACATTTCAAGTACGTACCTCTCTGTACACCCTATATAGAATCAGCCCTTGTATGTGCACAAGAGCTTACAAATGCATGCAATAGATTGTACATGCATTAATTCATAGGTATATGCATGTACAAAC
Source organism: Ichthyophis bannanicus (assembly GCA_033557465.1). Taxonomy (NCBI): domain Eukaryota; kingdom Metazoa; phylum Chordata; class Amphibia; order Gymnophiona; family Ichthyophiidae; genus Ichthyophis; species Ichthyophis bannanicus. The sequence continues at coordinate 1,258,862,678 of CM066033.1, forward strand.
GATTTGAGTTACTTTGAATTTAGGTGCCCAAATAAACCAAATCCACAGTTACAAATGTACACCCTTTCACTCAGCTCTACGTATGGTGGCTGAATATTGCTGCTGTGCATTTAGCTGCAACCGGTCAATAGTCTTCACATATATTCAGTGCCACTGACTACGTATATGCATTGCAGCACACAATATACATATTTAAAACACTGCTGATGGCATTTAAAAAACCCACTGGTTGCTGCATTTGACTGTTGGATAACTGGATAATAATGTAAGCATTAGAGTAACTGTCCCACAAGACTTAACTCTGCAAGAGGTGTTAGAGAATGGAAATTTTAGAGTCTAGGACCCAGAAGATAAATGCTCACATAAGTCCATCTGCAGAGGGACTTAAATGTAGCTAAATCACTAGCTCTGTTAGATACACTGGTTTGGGAAGCTAGAGGAACAGTCAACTGGGATTTAAATGAGTATCAGTGGCTAAAGACAGTGGGGCAACAGGGGTGTCAGATGAACCTTTTCCATGCTTTTCCTTTGACATTATGAACGGGAGATCATGGAAAATTCAGGATCACTGCTGAATATGACTGCTTTATATTTACTTTGAGTGGGCTACCGCTGCTTAGTAAACATACCCCCAAGAGATCAAAACATATTTCCTGATGCTAAGCGATTCAGTAATTATGTACACAGATAAATAATCTCTAACTCAGATGCTGAGAATCATATTCTTGATTATCAACTTGGTACTGTGATGTGGCATGTCATATTGAGGGAGAATATGTTTTTGAGTGGAGCTGTATAGGACAAGGTGATTAGGACATACATTAATACCAATATCATAGGCAAGCGAGGGATTGATGGCCTCCTAAATTATAAAGAGTATGAGCCTCCAAGGAAATGCTTAAATGTTATGCATGCCAGATATTATAACAAAAAGACAGAGGGAGGTTAGGGAAGTCAGGGGCATGTTTACTAAAGCACACTACCAGGGTAGCATGGGGTTAGCAAAACGTATGGATGCCACACTAAAACGTCCCACAGGGCCCCTGCTTTAAAACTCCCATGCTACCCTGTAGCACACATCAGAATGGAGGCTGCACAGTACAGAGGTAAATCCTGGCCATTCCCAATACAGCATGTCTATCGTGGGCATCAGTGGCTTATGCTAGCTCTGTCTGGTGCCTTTAGCATGGGCACATTTAACACCATCTCAATGCATGGCATTAGTTGCACCCAGCCCAGTCTCTGTGGTAATGTGTGGCTTATCTACACTAACTTCAGGGGGACAGACACATACGCACTCTTGCAGTTAGCAATGATCCCCACTCTGGTAGCACAGCTCCTAGCATGATGTCTAGCAAACATGCCCCTTAGTGAAATATTGCAAAGGCGGTATAGCAAAGAGGGTTTTGAATTTTTGTCACATTGAAAAAATCATCTGAAATAAACAATATTTAGACTGGCAGATTGCCTTTGAACAGAAATTGTGTCCATGTGATGATCGGGGAACTGGTTAAACTAGAGCTAGAGATGCTTCATTCCTGTAATACTTAAGAAAAGTATACATAATCCAGCACAAGGAGATCGGATATGTAAGGATTAATATGATGATAAAAAAGATGACAAGGAGGAACTGGGAAATAAGCTTCAGTAATAGAGGTAGCCTGCGCAGCAGCATCAAAGGCAAATCGAGCTAAATCGGCAGACTATGTCTAATGAGACTCACATATCCAGTATAATAAAATCCAGCCATTTCAAGTAAAATGATTAACATCAGAAGCATGACAAATAAAACTGAAGAGTTAGAACTAATGGCAGACAGCATTATTTATGACTTTATTAGAATTACTTGGTGGGAACAATCTCACCAGTATGTAGTAAATACAGAAAAATACATATTTTTCAGAAAATACAGTGCGATCGAAAAGTCCCGCCGCAGTGAGTGCCAAACCAAAAGCAAAGCAAAGGCAAACCAACCCACAGATACAGCAACAACCTCAACCACCCTGCCAACATCCAATCAGGACCCACACAAGCCCCCCTTTCCTTTATCCCTCTTATCTGTATCAGCATGACCCGACAGGGAAATCTGACCCATGTGATTTCTCTCCAAACATGTGAAAACAGGACAGCGTGAAACTGACTATGTTCAAAGGCCCCCAGCTCGTGTTCATCCTGCCACAGTGGTCGCCGGCCAAGCGCTGCTCTCCCTGAGCACCTCAGGCATTGTCGATCATCTGGTTCCCTGTACCCAGTCAAACAAAGTCAAAGTGAGTCCCTGGGACAAAGTGGGGCAGTGTACCTTCCCACCAGAATTGGAGCAGCTCAGCCACACACAGTCACAACTGAGCTGTCAAATGGCCTATTCTAAGGTCAGTGTAATTCTAGTGTTGCTGCCATTGTCACAGAAATGTGATCCTCCGCCGCCAACACCGTCCCATTCTGCAGCTGCCCAGATGGATGGTTTGTCTTAGTCTGGCACCTTAGCTGAGATCTCTCCTTCTTCGGAGACCCTGCCAGTAGTTAAGCTACCAATAGCTTAGTTCTCAGCATCACTGATGCACTCAAGCCCTCACAGCATGACAAGCTGCAAAGTGAAGGTGACAACAGCCTGGCAATCTACTTCAATATCTAGCTATGAAAACCCAATGGATAGTCACAGCAAAACAAATTGCACTATAGTGCTGGAAGACCCCAAAGTCAGAAGGCACTCAACTGGCTACAGGGGATGAGCTGAAGACTTTTCAGAGTAAAGCCAGCATTTATGATGTGGTTGGATCAAAGCCCTCAAAATATCTGACTGCTGATCTAACTGCGCATGAAATGAGAGCCAGAAGCTGCAAAAATGTTGTACACATTGGGACATGGAATGTACGAAGCATGAACCAAGGGAAGTTGGAGGTGGTCAAGAATGAAATGGAACGTGTACTCCTTGATCTGTTGGGTGTCAGTGAACTGAAATGGACTGGCATCAGGCACTTTGTATTTGATGACGATTTAGTGGGATAGGTTTAAAACTCTGCTTTAGTATCTTTCTCAGCTCTTTGAAGCTACTGACACCTAATCAGGAGTCAGTGGGCCTGATTAGCCTGTGAAAGGACTGAGAGCAGCTGAGGACTGCATAAAATGCTTCAGAGCCATGCACTGTTGAGGCATTCCTAGCAGGGGCTATACATTTCAAGCAAAGGTAAGAATTTGTGGCTTTTTAAATTACTTGCTCTCCACTTGGGAGCTCTTAAAAGGGTTTTGGTACATTTTTAAAACAAAGTTACATTATTTTTGGTGCTTTAGTTTAAAAGGGGAAATATTTTCTTTAGCGGGGAAGGTTTAAAACGATGCTTTAGTATCTTTCTCAGCTCTTTGAAGCTACTGACACCAAATCAGGTGTTAGCTCCCTCCCTACCCACCCACCAACTCCCACCCACCCCTACTGAGCAGTCTTGCTTTTTAGGGCACCTCCCCAATTAACTACACATAGGGACTTGGAACAGAACATTTTGAACATACTTAAAGAGATTTAACTGCTTTTTCTCTGAAAGGACAGCTGGGAAATTGGCTGGTACTTTGGTAGATCTCTCTCTTTTGCTTTAACAGATACCTAAGCTCCATGAACTGACCAATGGCTGGGAAAAATCATATCTCTAAAGCTGTTGCCCCCATTACAGCTTCTGCCTCTGCCCAGACAGAGGTCCCAATGCCAGCTGAAGGACCGGTTCCATGTGCAGGGTGCCTGCATGCTGATGTTTTCAGGAAACAAGTGGAGGAACTCAGAGAGGAGGTGGCAAGGCTGAGGAGCATTGAAGACAGTGAGAAGTACATTGATGAGATGCTTCATGCAACATCCAAACTCTCCAGCAGAATGACAAAGTATGGACACAAGTCACCAGGACCTGTAGAATCACCAATCCAACTTCTCCAGCCCTTGAATTGAAGAACCATTATGCAGCCCTGGAAGTGGAGGAGGTGAAAGCATCCCTGTAAAGGGAAGAACCAGAGCTCAAATACCCCAAAGTTGCAGAATCAGTGACCATAAGGAAGTGAAGGGTAGTGGTGGTTGGTGACGCTTTTCTGAGGGGTACTGAGGCATCCATCTGCCGAATAGACATGATTTCCAGAGAGGTATGCTGTCTGCCAGAGTAGCCTAGAGGTTGGGGCAAGGTACTTCAGGCCGGAAGGTCGGGGGTTCAAATCCCACTAGAGGACAGCAACCTTGGGCCGGAAGGACTGGGGTTTCTAGTCCCACAGATGATCCTTGTGGTCTTGGGCAAGCCACTTAACCCTACATTGCCCATGTTCCCTGTAAGTATTAGTGTATGTGTCTCATATCCCTGCATGTTAAATGTATCCCCCAATTGTGTTGTGACCGCTTTGATTGAAGGATAAGGCGGTATACAAATCTGTCTAAATAAATAAATAAAATAAAAATCCGAGATGTTACGGAGAGTTTGCTGAGACTCATCAAGCCCACTGACTATTACCCAATGTTGCTAATCCATGTCGGCACAAATGATACTCTGAGCATATCAAAAGTGAATTCATGGCTGTGGGACAGAGGGTGAAGCAGATAGGTGCACAGATGGTGTTCTCTTCAATCCTTCCTGTTGAGGGTAAAGGCCAAGGCAAAGAAGCTCGAATCCTGCAGATAAATGCATGGCTGTGTGGATGGTGTCATCAAGAGCGTTTTGGTTTCCTGGACCATGGAATGCGGTTCCAAGGGTTGCAGAGCAGAGATGGCATCCATTTGTCCAAGAAAGGTCAACGTGTCTTCAGTAGCAGACTGGCTAATCTACTGAAGAGGGCTTTAAACTAGATTCACTGGGGATGAGTGAAGAAAGTCCCAAGGAAGTGAAAGCCCCCAGGTAAGTGAAACATTAAATACCTTTATGGAAATGGGTAAAAGGGGCAACATATGGAAATCAGTGTGTATAAATGCCCGTAGCATGGGAAATAAGACACCAGATGTTGAAGCTTTAATGGGAGTGGCTGGCTTGGATTTAGTGGCAGTTACAGAAACATGGTTCACAGAAAACCATGACTGGGATGTAACTATACCAGGCTATACTTTATTCAGAAAGGACAGGATAGGAAGAAGGGGAGGAGGAGTGACACTATATGTAAAAAATAATATTAGAGCTTTGGAATTACAGAACTTAAAAGGGAGATAGGAGGCACTGTGGGTTAACTAGAAAGAAGGAAAGAGAAATATATTTGCATTGGTTTGATATACAGACCTCCATTACAAGAGGAAGAGGTGGACAGAGAGTTAATTGAAGACATACGCAGCATTGCTAGAAATGGGAAAGTGCTACCGATGGGAGATTTCAATATGCCAGATGTTGATTGGCACATTCCTGCTGCAGTATCATCTAGAAGTAAGGAGATCCTGGATTCTCCACAGGGAGAACAATCAGGCAATTGGTAACAGACCCAACATGTGAAAGGGCCATACTGCACTTGGTGCTTACCAATGGTGAAAGTGTTTCTGATGTTGTAGTGGGAGATCATTTTGCATCCAGTTATCACCAGATGGTGTGGTTCAGTATTAGGACTAGGGCTGTTAGAATCCATTCAAAAGCGAGGGTCTTGGACTTTAGGAAAGCTAACTTTACCAAGATGGGCCAATACCTCAGGGAGTCGTTAGCGGGATGGGAACAGCTGGGGGATGTAGAAAAACAATGGGCAAAACTGAAAGGGAATATTTTAAGGGCAGCCAACCTTTTTGTTAAAATGGTAAATAAAGGTAAAAGGAAAAGGAGACCACTATGGTTTTCGAAAGAAGTAGCTAAAAAGATAAGAAAAAGAGGGAGACCTTCAAGTAATACAAGAGATCACAGACAGAGGAAGACAGGCATCTATATTTGGAAAAATATATGTTTGGGTATGTTTACTAAACTGTGGTAACGTTACATACTGAGCGTTATGTAACGTTAATGATCGTTAGGTAACGTTAACGCATGTTATGTAACGTTAACGCGTGTTAACATTACTTAACAATTGTTAACGTCCCCGGGCGCGGTAAACACCGCAGAAGGTGGAGAGAGGGTGGAGAGAAGGGGTCAATGGGCGGAGAGTGGGTGGGGAGAGGCCCCTTTCACACTAATGCGCTGAACTGAAGGGCTGAATCCTACCGCGAATGAAAACGTGCCGTTAGATGCACATTTGCAGGAGAGAGAAACCATTTAAGTGTCAGCAATGTACAGCCTAGGCAGGGAGCCCAAAAAATGTGATAGTAGTGCTCCATTTTCAGCAACACCATAGTGCCAAAGTATGAATGGCCACTATGGCGATGGTGCAAATGGGGCATAGGGGGTCACAGGCGGGACATGTAGCATGGGCAGCTGGGGCACAGGGTGGACCAGGCGGGCGCCTAGGTGGCACACAGGAACATAGAAACCAGAAATCAGCAAGACAGCAGCTGACCAAGGCCAAACACAATCCAGCTATATCTATCTGGTTCACCCTAGCCAATAGTTGCTAGGGCATTGACCTGACATCCCCCCACCCATCCCGCCCCCATGTGGAAGGGACATAATATTGGTAGGCAGTGATGGGGGGGATGTGAGGATGTCCATGTATGCCCCCCCACCCCGGGATCCACTCCCTAGGCGGGCGCCTACCTACACAGTGGAAGGCCTGGGACTGCGCACTACCAGCACCGACAGCAAATGGCCATGTCAGCTTGGCAGGGGGGGGTGTGCCCGTGCTGAAGGGGGAAGTGCCACCTCCCTGCAGTGGACCTAGGCCATGCCCTGCATCAGTACGTGGTGTGCAGTGCAACATACAAAGTCTGGCTGAGGAAAAGTACAGGTAGCCCTAGGGACTATTGTGCATCTGTGGCAACAGTGTGCTGCAGTACACCCAGCCAGTGTGTCCAGAAGCAGAGGGTCACAGGTTCAAGCCCCAGCTGTGGTTCCTGCAGAGCATGTCCCTATGTTATACCCTACAATGCAGATACAACAGCAACATGTGCAAAGCCCAAAGCAGCGGCAAACAGGGGTACAAACACCCATACACACAGGCTCCATAATCCAAAGATGCATGGAGAGTCAGGCTATTGGCCCCAGCATTGAGCTGAAGTTATCACCAGAGCACTACTACTACCCCCTGCACAGTTTAGCAATGTCGGCACTGTGATCAGGACCAGTGTGGCGGGCAGGGTTGCCAACCACCCCTATCTTTGTACAATGCTGCAATAGGAGTGAGCATGTGTGTATGTCTATCCATTGTTCTGTGGCTGCCCACCCTTCACTGGGCCCAAAATGTCCCACTGTTACCAGCGTTAACCTGAATAGGTGCATAATGAGGAGCAAGGTATTTTGGGTATGGCCCGAACAGGGCAGATTGGCCAGGATGCATCTTCACAGGGTGTGGGGCAATGGCTGGGACACTGTAGTGCCTGACCACCACCTGCATGGACAGAGTGGCACACAGCATGGTATGCTGGGAGGGCACTCACTCTGACTGAGCAATGACCATCGCAGGTCTAGGTTCCCACATAGCGCTCTTCACTATCTGCCTCAAGTGATTATATTTGTGTTCCCCAGTGTTGGGGTTCTAATCACTGAGATGCCTGCTTTCTGCACATAGTTTCTCTGTGCGCATGCACTATGGACTGGCTGGTGGACTGTCTGCAGTTAGACTATGCATGGTCAGAACACCTGTAAGGTACAGTCTGACTGTGCTGTCTGCTGGTGGGAGGCAGTTGGGGTTTTCCAGACCTAACCCCAGCATTGCTGCTGGTCTGTCACTACTCCAGTCATAGGTATGGCCCTGACCCACCAACCGTGGAGGTTGTTTCCCTGGGGTGGGGCACCTGTTCTTTACCTATAAAAGGGTGATGTGAGCCCTTTGGGGTATGTAGTGTGTACCACTGTGACCTATAAAGGCACTGCTACACACACCTCATGCAATTCTATGAACCCCTCTGCCCTGATAACAGCTGCCCATGTCAGCCAGACCCTAACACAGTTTACACATCAATCTGGCTGGTGCCTGCTCCTACAGGGCCACATGTGACTGCAGGATACAGATGGACACCAAATTACCTTCGGCTGCACTGCAAGGAGCACCTGTCACACACTAGCAGTGATGGATATGTACAGCAGGACCTATCTCTAGCACCACATGTACTGCAGACCTAGTGCTGGGTACCCATCCTATCCCTCAGGGTGAACACAGAACCTGCACAATGGCATGGTCTGTAGCTACTCTGTGCCAGTATCATGCACTGTCAGTTCGTCTTTCCAAGCAGAGGTACCGGAAAGGTGCAGACCCCATTTGGTGATCAGCTGTAGACTGCTATTCAGCATGTGCATTGCATCATGGGTACTGGTGGGGTTATCCTATCCTGGCACTTAGAGCAGACAGTTTGTGCGGTGACCTGCAGTCCTTCTGTACCCAGACATTGCTGCGACATACACCATGGAGGTATAGCCTACTGGTTAATACAATGCCATTCTTGGCAGTGTTCATGGGTTCAATTCCTCATTTTTCCCTCCTTTCATGCCTGTCCTACTCAAATAGTGTGCATGCCTGTAGAGGTCATATTTTTGCAGATCTGTGCTTCCAGCCCATAATACCCTCGCCACAATTTCCAACATTCCCTCTGTCCGTCTATCTGCGTCTGTCAGCTGTGTAGAGTCCTGTCTGCCAGTGCAGGCTGCCACCCCATGTCATGCACTGCTACCCTTTCCTGCATTGCGCCTCTTCATGCTTGCATCATCTGTGCCTGATCTGCATGGCACCACCACTCCTCTGTCCACCCATCATTGTAACTATTCTGCCTCCACTGGGGGACACGTATTCTCATCATCTGCCACCAACTGTTTTTCCAGTACTTTACATTGCCAACATCCTGTGCTGTGGTACAGCTGCCCCACCATGTTTGTCATCAGCACTGGCAGGCACATGGGATGCCCGCAGATATGGCAGGTCCAGCGGCTCCCACCTCTTCCTCCTTCACGCACCTGTTCATTGCCTTTCCTGAGTGCTCTATCTAGTGTTAGGGCTACATCTGTCTCTGTTCCGCACAGGTCATGCATGTCATCCTGAGGCACCTTGCAGTCCCTAGGGCACACTAACCTAGGACAACATAACCTTGTTAGGTCACCTTAACCTATGGTTCCATAGCCCAGGGTGCCTTCTGCAGTGCCTTGTCCTAGGGTGCCTAATATGACGCTTAGCCTAGGAGGCCCTATAGGGCACCTTATGAGGCACCTTACAGAGCACCTTGCTAGGCACCTTAAATGGCACCTTACAAGGCGTCTTACAAGGCACCTTGCAAGGCGCCTTGCAAGGCGCCTTGTAACACTCGTTAGTCTAAGGTGCCTTGTAATGCACATTAGCTGCTACAGCTTGCTGTAATGATGCAACGCCCATGCCTTTATATGGGCATCTGTACCTTTACCGCGGAACCTAACGCGAATGACATTACCGCAGTTTAGTAAACATACCCCTTAGAGAAAGTAGCAAAGTAGTCAGGAAAGCAAAGATTCAAAAAGAGGAGGAAATAGAAATGCAATAAAATGGGGGGATGAGACATTTTTCAGATATGTTAGTGAGAAGAGGAAGGGCAAAAGTGGTATTGTCGGACTCAAGGGTGAAGGGAAGGAATATGAGAAGCTGATGAGGATAAAGTGGAATTCCTTAACAAATATTTCTGATCTGTGTTCACAGATAAAGAACCAGGAACAGGACCTCAGAAAACACCCACAAACAGGAGCAGAAGCGAGGGGTATCTTGAACAATTTTCAGAAGACTGTTCATGAGAAACTAGATAAACTTAAAGTAGACAAAGCGATGGAACCAGATAGGATACACCCTAGAATACTGAGGGAACTTGGGGATGTTCTAGCAGCTCCACTGACTGACCTTTTCAATGCCTTGTTAGAGTCGGGAATGGTGCCAAAAGACTGGAGAGAGGCTCATGTGGTCCCTTTATACAAAAGCAGAAGTAAGGATCTTGTTGAAAACTACAGGATGGTTTGTTTAACTTCAGTGGGGAGTAAATTATTGGAAACGCTGCTGAAAGAAAAAATAGTGAAGTTCCTAGAGTCCAGCAGATTACAGGATCCGAGGCAGCATGAATTCACCAGAGGCAGGTCTTGTCAGACAAATCTGATTCATTTCTTTGACTGGGTGACCAGGGAGCTGGACTGAGGGAGAGCCCTAGATGTGGTGTATGTAGATTTCAGTAAAGCCTTTGACACCGTTCCTCACAGGTGACTTATAAACAAACTGAGCACCTTGGGGATGGACCTTGAAGTTACTGCTTGGGTTAGAAATTGGTTGCGTGGGAGGCAACAAAGTGTACAAGTAAATGGAGCTCACTCTGAGGAGAAGGAAGTTACCAGTGGTGTGCCCCAGGGATCTGTCCTTGGTCCAATTCTTTTTAACATATTGGTAAAGTGATATAGCGGAAGGGCTGTGAGGTAAGGTTTGCCTCTTTGCGGATGATACCAAAATCTGCAATAGAGTAGACATCCAGGAAGGTGTAGATAACATGAGGAGGGATCTAGCTAAGCTTGAAGAATAGTCTAGAATTTGGCAGCTGGGATTTGATGTTAAAAAATGCAAGATCATGCATTTGGGATGCAGCAATCCAAGGTAGCAATATAGTATAGGGGGTGAAGTACTTTTGTCCACTAAAGAAGAGCGGGACCTAGGCGTGGTTATGTCTGATGACAGGTAGAAAAGGTGACAGCAAAAGCTAGAAGGATGCTTGGGTGCATAGGGAGAGGAATGACTAGCAGAAAAAAGGAGGTGATAGTGCCTCTGTATAAGTCTTTGGTGCGACCTTATTTGGAGTATTGTGTGCAATTCTGGAGAACGCACCTTCAAAAGGATATAAACAGGATGGAGTCAGTACAGAGGGTGGCTACTAAAATGGTTAGTGGTCTTCGTTATAAAGTATATGAGGACAGACTTAAGGATCTTAATATGTACACCTTAGAGGAAAGGCGGGATAGAGGTTATATGATTGAGACGTTTAAATACCTCTGTGGCATAAATGCACAGGGGAGAGCCTCTTTCAATTGAAAGCAAGTTCTCCTATGAGGGGACATGGAATGAGGGTGAAAGGGGATAGATTCAGGAGTGATATGCAGAAATATTTCTTTATGGAAAGAGTGGTGGATCTGTGGAATTGTCTCCTAGTGGAGGTGGTAGAGATGAGGACAGTATCTGAATTCAAAAAAGCATGGGACAAACACAGAGGATCTCTAAAGGAAAAAAGGGGCCTGTTGTAGTTGTTAATATGGAAGGACAGACTAGATAGGCCATTTGGTCTTTTTCTGACGTCATTTTTCTATGTTTCTATGTTTCTACATGGTCTATTATGCTGGAAATGAAAGACAGAGAAGAAATGGTGTTGCATTTATAATTAAGAAGAAACTTGCAAGAACTGCAATGAAATACAATGCAGACAGTGAATGCTTAATTTCTATTTGTCTACAGGTATGCCCCACAACAGCTGCAGAAGAGGAAGAAGTTGAACAAGTCAAGCTGAAGTTGAACAAGGATAAGACGGTTTAGAAATACTTTTAAATAAAATAAATAAGCTGAAATTGACAGTATATGCAAACAGGATAGCCTGATAGTCATGAGTGACTAGAATGCAAATGTTGGCAACAAAGAAGAAGGCAAAATGGCTGGAAAATATGGACTTGGCAATAGATATAGAGCTAGAGAAAAACTGATAGAATTCTGCAAGACCAGCGATCTATTTATCTCAAACACCTTCTTCCAGCAACACAAGCGCCAACTGTTACATGGACTTCACCCAATGGATTGTACAGAAATCAAATTGACTACATCTGTGGAAGTCAATGATGGAAAAGCTCTATAATATCAAAACTTGGAGCTGATTGTGGTACAGATCAGCAACTACTAGTATGCAAACTCAAGCTAAAGTTGAAAAAGAGCAAGCCACTCATGAATGTAGCAAAATATGACCTTGAGAACATACCACTGGAATTTAAAGACTGCTTGCAAAATCAAGTTGCTGCTTTAGATACAAATGAGAGAACTCCAGAAGAGTTATGGGATAACATCAAGAAGATTGTGTTGGAAGAAAATGAGAAGTCTCTACGGAAGGTGAAAAAGCAAAAACAGCCAAAATGCATGACTGAAGAAACTCTGAAAATTGCCCAGAAATTGCCAGAGGAGAGAGGCAATCGGAGAACTCAACAAAGATTTCCAACATGCAGCAAGAAAAGTCAAGAAGAAGTACTACAATGATGCATGCAAGGAAATAGAATCAGAAACTTAGAGGTAGGAGGGGGAAGTAATAAGATGGCGGTATGATTTCACCGGCTGTGAGACACGCTCACTGAAAGTCTGTTGGTGCTCGAGGAGTCCCCCTTTGCTGTGCATTATGGGGAGGAGAAAATGGAAGCAGGCTCCCTTATCTCCTTCGGACCTGCTGAGTGCCTCGGGACAACGTGTGCTTAGTGAGTGCGGTTTCGTGGTCGACGGTGGAGCGGCATCTTCGGCGGAGGCGGCAGGAGGAGTGTCGGCTCTGAGCACGTCGGGTGTGTGGCTCTCTCCGGAGCAACGCACCCCCCCCCCCCCCCACCGCGACCCAGAAGTCTGACCTTGGCCAATGTATTGCCTCCGGGGGTGATGGTGAGCACTCCGTTGAAGCAGAATGTGGGAGGAGGTCTGGCTAAGTTGGATTCCTCTCCTGGCGAGGAGGTACAGCGTGAGGCGAGTCGGGAAGAAGTTCCATCAAAGGTGGTGCCTGTGGCTGTACCAGTCCAGGATGAGGTTCTTCCGGGGATTCCCATGTTGGAGAGACCTGCGGTTTTTACACTGGAATCACTGTGGGAAGGCCTGGCTGCTTTGAACACCTCCTTGACTAAAGTCTTGGGGTCCATGAGTACTGAGCTGTTGGGGCTTAAATCAACTTGTGCTGTCTTCTCCAGTTTGCATGTGGAGCAAGCAGCGCACATTACCAGGCTGGAAGAGGATGTGGGACAGCTTCGGGACTTGGTTACTGCCCAGCTTAAAGACAGAACTGTGTCCTATAAGAAAATGGAATACCTGGAAAATCAGGCCCGTCGTTGTAATCTACGGTTCCTGAATTTTCCTAGGTCACCTGTGTTATCACCTATGGATATGGTGCGGAAGTATTTCAGGGAATTCTTAAAGATTCCCCCGGAACAGTTTCCACCTATGACTAGGGTCCAGTATCTGTCTGTGGGATTAAGCGATCAGATTTCTAATGTCCCCCTTACTTCCCCTGGATTAGGAGACCTCATGGGATTTTTGGAAAATTCCTTGGAGGTTGTTAAAGGGGAAACTACTCTGCTTGTAACTATAGCCTTGGAGTCGGATAAATTTTATGTCCTTAAAATGTATTTTAGAAATATTAATGAGGCTCTAATGTTAGAATATTTCCTGATGTTTCTCGTGTTATGCAGCTGAGAAGGAAGGACTTTTTGACCCTTCACCCCAGGGTTTTGGCCTTGGGGGCTACTTTTCATCTAAAATTTCCGGCAAAATGTTGTGTTTTATTTAAGCAGAAAATGTATTTGTTTTTTGAACCTAGGCAACTTCAGGATTTTCTAGAGGCTAGGGAGGAGGTAGTAGTAGAAGTTCCAGTTCCTTCTCATGCGGCTGACACATAAGTCTCTATCTGCCTTTGTTACACTTTTAGTTGTGGGACCTTTGTTTCTAATTATGTTCTATTTCTTAGCACTTCCTCAATATTTCCTATACTTGTGATCTAATATGATGGGGTAATTATTTTTCTTTGCTGTGTTAAATGATTTGTTGTTTGTTTGCTAATACCCATGTATTTTTTCATTCAATCTTATTTTTCTGGATGTAATAATGTTAATAATGGATACATAAAAAATTTAAAAAAAAGAAACTTAGGGGTATGTTTACTAAACCGTCTTAATGTGCGCTCTGTGATGTTATCGCATGATAAGGTACCTTATCATGCGATAATGGCGCTTTATCAGGCGCAGAGGTACCTTTTCTCTGATCAGAGAAAGGCTGAACTTTTACAGAGCTCTGCTAGTGAGTGGATTTTTGCCTCCTGGGACATCTTACTGTGAGTTCTAGCTGTTTATTTAATTATTTACTGTTTGTCTAACTGTTGTTTGTTTAATTATTTAGTGTTTGTCTTAGTGGTGTGCAAGTTCAGCCTTCTCAGCTGTACTTACCTTGCCTCTCTCAATTAACTGGGCCTTGTGTGGTAGCCATTTTGAATTAATCTCTCTCCCCAGAGCCTGCTGTTTGTTAAGCTTTTCCTGTCCTTGCCTGCCTGAGTGACTCCTCCCCCTGTTTGTGTGGTAGCCATTTTGAATTAATCTCTCTCCCCAGAGCCTGCTGTTTGTTAAGCTTTTTCCTGTCCTTGCCTGCCTGAGTGACTCCTCCCCCTGACCCCCTCCCCCTGAGGTATCCTGTAACCTTGTTCCTGTTTTCTCCACGTGTGCATAGGCTGTTTTAGTTTGCTTTTCTCTGATCAGAGAAAGGCTGAACTTTTACAGAGCTCTGCTAGTGAGTGGATTTTTGCCTCCTGGGACATCTTACTGTGAGTTCTAGCTGTTTATTTAATTATTTACTGTTTGTCTAACTGTTGTTTGTTTAATTATTTAGTGTTTGTCTTAGTGGTGTGCAAGTTCAGCCTTCTCAGCTGTACTTACCTTGCCTCTCTCAACTAACTGGGCTTTGTGTGGTACCCCCATCCCCCTGCTGAGGGTTCAGGACAGGGTACCTTGTAACTGCCCTCTTTAATAGGACTTATCTCCCCCCCTCCCTCCCCAGCACCCACCCACCCCTGGGGAAATTGTAGTTTTATAGGTACTTGGACATCTTAGAGGAAAGGGGCTGCTCTCAGGTGCAGCTCTTAATCTAAATCAGTCATACACAGAGGACCTGTGATTAATTAGCTTCAGGTACACAGGGTGTATTAGGGGTATTAGATACACTTTTATTAGTATAAGCATCTACACCAATCCTTATTATATACCGATTTAAAAGACCTAAACACAAGCTTTAAACTAAGATGCAGTCAGAGGTCCAGCAACGAGATGGGGGTTCTCCAGTCTTTTGCATCGAGTGTCACATGTATGATTATCTCCCAGTTGGTGAGAGGTCCTACATATGCACTAAGTGCAGGGAGCTCTTTGCTCTCAGGGAACGAGTCCGTTCTCTAGAGGCTAGAGTAGCAGACCTGGAAGACATAAGAAAGACAGAGAAGTACATGGACGAGACCTACAGGGATATAGTCCTGAAGTCCCACCTCCAGTCTGGCAGCATCCCTGTTGCCATGGAGGAGAGAGGTCACGTGACAGGAGAGCATCACCCTGGTGTGGCAGGAAGTGATCCTGTAACTAGGACCTGTCCTCCAGGTGATGTAAAACCCTCTCGCACCGAGGACGTTTCTCCAGGGCCATGTCCCCATGAGGCGAGGGTCAGGACAGCTGTTATAGTTGGTGATTCAATCATTAGGAATGTAGATAGCTGGGTGGCTGGTGGACGTGAGGATCGCCTGGTAACATGCCTGCCTGGTGCGAAGGTAGCAGATCTCACGCACCGCCTAGATAGGATCATAGATAGTGCTGGGGGGGAGTCTGCTGTCTTGGTACATGTTGGTACCAATGACATAGGAAAATGTGGTAGGGAAGTTCTGGAGGCTAAATTTAAGCTTTTAGGTAGGAAGTTGAAATCCAGAACTTCCAGGATAGCGTTCTCCGAAATGCTTCCTGTTCCACGTGCAGGACCCAAAAGACAGGCAGAGCTCCGGAGTCTCAATGCGTGGATGAGACAATGGTGCAAGGATGAGGGTTTTGGATTTGTTAGGAACTGGGGAACATTCTGGGGAAAGGGGGGGCTCTTCCGAAGGGATGGGCTTCACCTTAATCAGGATGGGACCAGACTGCTGGCATTAACCTTTAAAAAAGAGATAGAGAAGCTTTTAAACTAGAAAATAGGGGAAAGCCAACAGTCACCCAGGAGCGCACGGTTCGGACAAAGGTATCCTTGAAGGATACTACCAAAAGCAGTGAGGTTCCAAAAGGGAGTATAGTAGCCCAAATGCCCTTGAGTAAGGAGCAGACAGAGCATAAAGATTCCCAATTACCCATGCCTACCAATAGCCAGATTAATATTAATAAAATACAGTCTCTAAAATGCTTGTATGCCAATGCTAGAAGTCTAAACAATAAGATGGGAGAATTAGAATATATAGCATTAAATGAGAGGTTAGATATGATTGCACTCTCAGAGACATGGTGGAAGGAGGATAACCAGTGGGACACTGTGATACCTGGATACAAACTATATCGTAATGATAGAGCTGAACAAATTGGTGGAGGGGTTGCGCTCTATGTTAGAGAGGGCATTGAGTCAGAAAGGATTAAAGTTTTGCAGGGAACAAAATATGCTGTAGAATCTCTATGGATTGAAATTCCATTTATGAAGGGGAAGGTGATGGCAGTGGGAGTATACTATCGACCACCTGGCCAGAATGAACAAATGGATGATGAAATGCTCAAAGAAATCAAGGAAGCTAACAAAAGCCACAACAGAGTAGTAATAATGGGTGATTTCAATTACCCCGGTATCGACTGGGACAGTGTCACAGCAGGACAAGCTAAAGAGATAAAGTTTCTAGATGAAATAAATGACTGCTTCTTGGAGCAGCTGGTTCATGAACCGACCAGAGGGGAAGCCATACTGGACCTAGTCCTTAGTGGAACGCCAGATCTGGTGCAAGAAATAAGGGTGTTGGGACCACTTGGCAATAGTGATCATAGTATGATCATGTTTGATTTAATCAGTGGAGGACAGATAGTAAAGGAATCCACAGTACTACCTTTTAACTTTCAAAAGGGTGACTATGATAGAATGAGGAATATAGTTCGGAAAAAACTAAAAGGAGCGGTTCCAAAGGTTAAAGACTTACAGCAAGCTTGGGTGTTATTTAAGAATACTATCCTCGAAGCCCAGACCAGCTGTATTCCACGCATTAAGAAAAGTGGAAGAAAGTCCAAAAAACTGCCAGCATGGTTTAAAGGTGAGGTCAGAGAGGCTGTTGCTGCCAAAAGAGCAACCTTCAGAAAATGGAAAAAAGAGCCAAATGATGAAAACTGGAAACAGCACAAGCACTGGCAAGTTAAATGCAAAGCATTGATAAGGCAGGCAAAGCGGGAATTTGAGAAGAAACTTGCTACGGAAGCAAAAACACGAAATAAAGACTTTTTCAAGTACATTCGTAGCAAAAGGCCTGTGAGAGAGTCAATTGGACCATTAGATGATAGAGGGGTAAAAGGGACAGTAAGAGGAGACAAGGCTATAGCAGAGAGACTGAATGAATTCTTTGCTTCGGTCTTTACTGAGGAAGATGTAGGGGTGTTACCCAAGACTGAAGTGGTATTTAAAGGTGATACTGCAGAGGAATTGAGAGAAATATCGCTACACCGGGAAGATATATTACAACTATTTGATAAACTGAATAGTAGCAAATCACCTGGACCGGATGGTATACATCCCAGAGTGTTGAAAGAACTGAAATATGAGATTGCAGACCTGTTATTGGTAATCTGTGAACTTTCATTAAAATCATCTGTAATACCTGAAGATTGGAGGGTCGCCAACGTAACACCAATTTTTAAAAAGGGTTCCAGGGGTGACCCGGGAAATTACAGACCGGTGAGCCTGACGTCAGTACCAGGGAAAATGGTAGAAGCCATCATAAAGAACAAAATTACACAGCATGTAGATAGTCATGGCCTAATGGGAGACAGCCAACATGGCTTTAGACAAGGAAGATCTTGTCTTACTAATCTGATCTGTTTTTTTGAAGGTGTGCATAAACAGGTAGACAAAGGTGAGTCGGTTGATATAGTGTATCTGGACTTTCAGAAAGCTTTTGACAAGGTCCCCCATCAGAGACTTTTGGCGAAGCTAAAAAGTCATGGGATAGGAGGCAGTGTACTATTGTGGATCGGGAACTGGTTAAAAGATAGAAAGCAGAGGGTAGGGCTAAATGGCCAATATTCCCAATGGAAAAAGGTGAATAGTGGAGTACCCCAGGGATCTGTACTGGGTCCGCTACTTTTTGACATATTCATAAATGACCTGGAAAAGGGAATAACTAGTGAGGTAATCAAATTTGCAGATGACACAAAACTGTTTAAAGTTGTTAAAACCCAAGAGGATTGTGGAAAACTGCAGGAGGATCTGGATAAATTGGAAGACTGGGCATCCAAATGGCAGATGAAATTTAATGTGGACAAGTGCAAAGTTATGCACCTAGGAAAGAACAACCCACACTATAGTTACAAGATGCAAGGCTCCACATTAGAAACCACCACCCAGGAAAAAGATTTAGGAGTCATCGTGGATAACATGTTAAAACCCTCCGCCCAGTGTGCAGCGGCGGCCAAGAAAGCAAATAGAATGCTAGGTATCATAAGGAAAGGGATGGAGAATAAAACAAAGGATATTATAATGCCTCTGTATCGCTCCATGGTACGACCGCACCTTGAATATTGTGTGCAATTCTGGTCACCGTATCTTAAAAAGGACATAGAGTTATTAGAAAAAGTACAGAGAAGAGCCACCAAATTGGTGAAGGGGATGGAAGGCTACTCCTATGAAGAGAGGCTAAAAAGGTTAGGGCTCTTTAACCTAGAAAAGAGGCGGCTGAGGGGAGATATGATAGAGGTGTATAAATTAATGAATGGAGTGGAACGGATAAACGTGGATAAATTGTTTACGCTATCAGAATATAGAAGGACTAGGGGGCATGTAATGAAGCTACAGGGTAAACTATTTAAGACAAATAGGAGAAAATATTTCTTCTCTCAACGTGTAATCAAACTCTGGAATCTGTTACCGGAGGATGTAGTAAGGGCTGTTAGTATAGCTGGGTTTAAAAAAGGTTTGGACAAGTTCCTGGAGGAAAGGTCCATAAACCACTATTAAAAAGGGACACAGGATATCAATGCTTGGCCTAGTACAAGCACTGCAGAACCTGTGTCTTTTGGGGAAACTGCTAGGTACGTATGACCTAGATTGGCCACTGTTGGAAACAGGATACTGGGCTTGATGGACCTCGGTCTGACCCAGTATGGCATTTCTTATGTTCTTATGTTCTTATGTTCTTACCTTAGTGCATGATAACATGCGCAGCGGCGCAAACGAGCGCTGAAGGCGGAGAAAGGCTCCCAGAGGATGGAGGAAGGCTCCCCAGGGGCAGAGAGAAGGGGTCAATGGGTAGAGAGTGGGAGGGGAGAGGCTCCCCGCACACTAACGCTGTGAAATCCGAGGCTGAAAACTAATGCCAGTGAAACCCTGGCATTAGAGCTGATTTAAAGGGAAGAGAAACCATTTCTGTCGGCAATGTAGAGCAAAACCAGGGAAACCAACAAAAAGTGAGAAGTGTGATACATGTGCACGGAACAAAAGGGCAAATAAACAATGAAAATGAACAGAAGAAAATGGAAAAATAAAATAACCAAGCTGGGCAATAGTGATTTCAATGGGAAACATCAAAAAGCATTCCCAAGAAAGCACCAAAAAAAGGATATGAATTCTGGAAGGGTCCATGCTCCATCCCCATACAAGGTGAATGAGCCCACAGTGAAATTGCGCTGTGCAGGATTTTCCTCTCCATCGGACAGGTTTCCTATGGTGTGCACATGTGCGGCAACAGCAGGGCGGGCATGTCGGAACGGCCAACTTGACAGATGCTTGAAAATGGGATACAGAGGGCTGCAGGCGGCATATGCTGTGGTGCAGCTGGGGCACAGTGCGGACTAGGCAGATGCCTAGGTGGCACTTAGGAATGCTGAAACTGTACAGCAGCCAGACAGCAACTGATGAGGGCCCAACATGGGCACGAGTGTTTATCACAGTGTCACAGGGGATAGTACCCAGCAGGTACCTCCAAGGGCACAGAACATTGGCAGGCGGTGTTGGGGGGGAGGAAGCGTGGACATCTATGCAGGCACCCCTACCCCAGAACACGCACCATAGGCATCTGCCTACCTGCACACTGGATGGCCTGAGACTGCGCACCACCAGCACCACCAGCAGAAGGGCATGTCAGCATGGTGGCAGAGGGGTACTGGTAGAGGAGGGGGCAGTGGCAGCTGCCCAGAGCAGACCATGGCCTAGCCCTGTGTAGGTGGGTGCCATGCACTGCAACAGACAGGCCCTGCCGGATGAACAGTCATGGTATCACCAGGGAATGCACTGTCTCTGTGGCAACACAGTGGTGCAGTGCACACAACCAGTGTGTTCAGAGGCAGAAGGTCACAGGTTTAAGTCCCAGCTGTGGTTCCTGCCAACCCAGTCCCCATATTTTACCCACTACTAAAACGTGCTAATACAGACAGAACGTTTATTGCAGATGACGTAAACATGCCCAAAACACCTACATTTTACCCTACATAGCACAGACACCATAAACAGGCACATTAGCTAGAGCAGAGTCTCCCAAAAGCAGTCCTGGAGGGCCAAACACCATTCAGGTTCCATGCTGCCTCTAATAAAGATGCCTGTGCTGCATTTCTATGCGCCGCCCCCATGGTATGCAGATGTGTCTCATGCATATTCATGAGGGACAGCATGAAAACCTGAACAGTGTTTGGCACACCAGGACTGGAGTTGGGAACCTGTGCCGTAAAGCAGCAGCCAACAGGGGCAGACACACCCGCACCCACAGGCTCCATTATCCAATGCCTCCTGGAGAGGCAGGACATTGGGCCCTGTGTGCATCTCCCAATACTAGCACTTGCATACCTTAGCAATGCCACCCTAAACCTGGGAATACGGTACACAGCTAACAAAAGGTTGCTATGATTACTGGCAGATAGCAATTCCGAAGTTAAGTACAATTTTCTGATTGAGCTGCATCATGGCAACCTTTCTGATGTCTGTGGAGTGTGCTACAGGTCTTATGTCTGACAGTGTTTACCACCCTGGGGAGTGACCCCAACAGTATTGCGTACCATAGCCATGCCTGCACTGTGCCCAGGACTGGAGTGGTGGCCAGGGCTGCCGAACACCTCTATAGTTGTACAATGCTGGCATAGGTGTGGGAGTGTGTGTCTGTCTATCCAGTGTGTGGTGGCTGCAAACACCCTCCACAGCCCACACTACCAGCACTGTTGCCAGTATTGGCCTGCCAATGTGCATAATGAGTAGCAAGGTACCATGGGTATAGCCCGGACAGGGTGGCCTGACCAAGATGCATCTGCACAGGGCATAGGGCAATGGCTGGGGCATTGTAGTGCTGGCCACCACCTGCACAGACAGAGTGGCCACAGCATGTCCTGCTGGGAGATCACTCTCACCCTGACTGAGCAGTGACCACGGCATGGCTAGGTTCCCCCATAGTGTTATATAGTATTTCTCTCATATGATATTTATGCATTCCCTTTTGGGGCCCAATCACTGACTTATCTGCTTGGTGTGTATGCTGACATCCTGGTTCTAGGTGCATGCATCTTCTCCAGGACCATGCATTATGGACTAGCTAGCAGACTGTCTGTTGCTAGTATGTGTCTTGCTGAACACCGTGCAGTGGCTGGAGGCTTGCTGCAGGAGAATATCAGATAGTGGTGGGATGCAGCTGAGCATTTCCAGGCCTTATGTCTGTCTGCTATTGCTTTATGGATGTGTACAGAGCTGCATTGACTGCCCTGTAGGGTGTCTGTTCTCCAGTAGGACTGGGGTTGATGGTCCCCTCTACTGCCACCATTGCAGGGAGGTAGAATGTGGATCTGTTGGTGGGAGACCCTGTTTCCCACCCTCAGCCCCAGAGGGTGGGTTGGGTGGTGGTACATAATCCACCTATGGGTCCATAAGGGCTAAACCTGACTGAGAAATACAGATGCATCCAAGGTGTGTCTGCAGGAACTACCTATCTCACACACTAGCACTGCTGGGGACCTGCAGCATGGCCTATTTCTGCCATGGAAGGTGCTGTGGACCTGGTGCTGGGCGCCCCACCTCACCCTCAGGATGAGCACAGTACCCGCACAATGCGACGGTGTGTAGCTACTCTGTGCCAGTAACACACACGGTCAGTTCCCCCTACCAGGCCGAGGTGCTGTGGGGGTACATACCCCATCTTGTGATCATCTGTAGACTGCTGATTTGCATGTGCAGTGCATCATGGGTGCGGGTGGGTTAACCCTATCCTGGTGATCACAGCAGACTGTTTGTGTGGTGACGTGCAGTCCTTCTGGTGCCAGCTAGGGGTCTTGTTAGCAGCTGTAGCCCACTGGTTACTTTACTGCCTATGGAGCTGGAGGTCATTGGTTCAAACCCACAGTGGGGTTATTTGATAGGGCTGTCTGAAGCATTGTCTATTTTTAATGTACATTAGTGCTGCCAGCAAAAACACCCTCAGAGTTCGGTAACCGTAAGGTGCCTCAGAAGGCTCCCTATAAAGCACCCTATAAAGCGCCTTCTGAGGCACCTTATGGTTCCAGTCCATATAAGGTGCCTTATAAGGTGTCCTATGGAGCGCCTTATAGGGTGCCCTGTAGGGGACATTATAGGGTGCCGTGGTGGACAGTGCACTTTATAATGTGCCCTATGGAGTGCTTTATAGGGTGCCTTATGCGGCACCTTAGGTTACGGCACGTGAGGGTGTGTTTGCTGGCAACAATAATTAAAATACAAATAAAATGCCTCAAGAAACAATACTTACATGTCAAAGCTGATGCCTCAACCAGCCTTATGCACACTGGGGGATTGAATTCATGACCCTTGTATCATCAGTCAGTGCATTAACCATTGTGCTCCACCTCTGTTTCTATGTCTGTATGTCTGGGCGCCTACTTAAGATTACTGCGCGTTAACGCGCTTAGCAGCGCTTCGCCTGATAATGTGTGCAGCAACGCGAGTTATCACGCAACAATCCCATTTTGCTACTTTAAGACTGAAACGCCCACTCCTTTTATGGCAGCCTGCACACTATCGCCAGGCGCACGTTAAGACGGTTTAGTAAACATACCCCTTAGAGGTAGAACAAGATCGGCTTTCCTAAAGCTACAAGAGTTAAAGAAAAAATTCCAGCCTTGAATTGGAATGCTACAAGATGCTCAAGGATCCATGTTGAATGATGCTGAGAACATCAAGAAAAGGTGGAAAGAATATACAGAGTCATTATACCATAAAGATCAAGTGGACCAACAGCCGTCTCAACCTGTACCTTATGATCAGGAACCATTGGTGATGAAATAAGAAGTCAAAGCAGCATTGAACGCCTTATCAAAGAACAAAGTACCGGACATTGATGGCATTCCCATTGAATTATTGCAGCAATTGAATGCAGCTGTTACCATACTTACAAGGCTCTGCCAGGAAATTTGGAGGACAACATCATGGCCAACTGACTGGAAAATATGTGAATTTATACCAATACTGAAGAAAGGTGATCCAAATGACTGTGGAAATTATTGCACAATCACTCTGATCCCACATGTTGGCAAGATTCTACTCAAGATCATTCAGAAGAGATTACAACTATACCTGGAACTAGAACTGGCATGAAGTGCAAGAAGTGTTCAGGAAAGGGCGAGAAACAAGAGACATCATCACGGATGTGAGATGGATCCTTTAAAAGACAAAAGAATACCAAAAGGATATCTAGATGTGTTTTTTATTTCACTACAGCAAGGACTTTGACTGTGTAAACTATGAGAAACTTTGGGCCACATTAAGAAGCATGGGTATACCACAACACCTGATAGTTCTCTTGCACAACCTTTACTTTGATCAAGGAGCAACAGTTTGAATGGAACAAGGAGAAACAGAATAGTTTAAAATCAGCAAAGTGTTCAACAAGTCTGCATACCTTCCCCCTACCTCTTTAATTTATATGCAGAACAAATCATCAGAGAAGCAGAACTGTATGAAGACAACTGAGGTGTGAAGATTGGTGGAAGATTCATCAACAACCTTCGCTATGCTGATGATGCCACATTACTGGCTGAAAGTGAAGACGATCTGAAACATTTGCTTCTCAAGCTCAAGGAACATAGTCTTAAAATGGGCCTGCACCTTAATGTAAAGAAGACAAAGATCCTAACTACTGGCAAATCATTGATGGAGAAGAAATTGAAATAGTTGACAACTTTGACCTACTTGGATCAACAATCAATAAAGAAATGACAAGCAGTCAAGAAATCAGACAACACATTGCTCTTGGCAGAATGTCTATGAAGAACCTAGACAAGATTCTCAAGAGCAGAGATGACTCTCTCCATCAAACCTAAGCTTTCTTTAGAAGCTCAGATGACAAGACTTCGACTTTCATACTTTAGACACATCATGCAAAGAAAGAGATTGTTAGAGAAAGACATCATGCTTAGCAAGGTTGAAGATCAACGTAAAAGAGGAATGCCAGCAATGAGATGGGTCAATACAATAAAAGCAGCTAGGGGTGCCACTTTATCAACAATGAGCCACCTGACTGAAGACCGAACACAGTTTAGGTCAACTATCCAGAGGGTCACCATGAATCGACACCGACTTGACTGCATTTAACAAAAGCAAGGTCAGTGTGACCTCAGCTGTGACTCCGCTTTGGTGCAGTACTCAAATGGAAAGGCTGGAGCACCTTTACCAGCAGAGTGAAGGCAGTATCTCCCATGTAAGCACTACTACTACTACTACTACTATTAAGCATTTATATAGTACTACAAGGCATACACAGTGCTGTACAGACACATATAAAAACGGTTCCTGCTCTTCAGAGCTTACAATCTAATTAAGACAGACAATACAAAAGTTGAGAACAAGGTTACGAATAGAGAAAGGTAAAGAGACACAAGGAAAGAAAGGGATCAAGATCCAAAGGCTGCATCAAACAGATGAGCTTTTAGCATGGATCTGAAAAGGGGCAGAGATGAAGCCTGATGCACAGACTCAGGTAGTTTGTTCCGGGCATAAGGAGCAGCAAGGTGAAAGGATCAAAGTCTGGAGTTGGCAGTGGAGGAAAAGGGCAAGCCAGTAGAAGAACGGAGTTCATGAGGAGGGGTATATGGACAGGGGAGAGAGAAGAGAGGAGAGGTCGTGAGGAGCAGAAGAATGAATGCATTTAAAGGTCAGAAGGAGAAGTTTGAATTGCATACGTAAATGGAAGGGAAGCCAATGAATGGGCCGATGCAGAAAGCTAGTGCGGGCTTCACGATCTCCTAACATGTTTAAGCACAATTTATGATCCTTTAAATGCAAAAAGCAGATGTAAATGCTGATGGAAAAACTAGCGCCCAACTAACGCCACATGTATTTAAATCTATTTAAATGAACTGTTAATTATTTAAATGTATTTTAATCAACTGATCTAGTATGCAAATCATGGCTATGCCATTGCAGAGACAGGCGTAGAGGATTTTGCAACCAACCATAGTGCCAAATATTTTACTGCAGGGTTTGAATAGACGTTAACCTCTAACACGTGCCCCTGACAGTATTTTGATGGCGCCGGGTGCTTTCCCTAATGCCTAGATCATCTTCTCCTCGGATGATCAAGGATCGGGCAAAGCCCCTGATGCCATCAAAACACTGTCAGGGGCCTTGCCTGACAAAAAAGAATCCCTGGTCATCCAGCAGCCCCGATCCACCCCCACCCCAATAGTATTTTGATGGCATCAGGCATGATTGCAGCATCAGGAAAGGTCCCCAATGCCATCAAAATACTGTCAGGGGCCGGTGCCCCAACAATAAAAGAATCCCTGGTCATCTAGTAGCCTGTGTATCCCCTCTCCATTAAATATAAAAAAATAACCTGTTGATCTAGCGGCCCCTGTACCCTCCCACCCCCACTAAATACAAAAAAAAATAACCTGGTGGTCTAATGGCCCCTAAATTCACCCCCTCCCACCCGGTACCTCAAAATAAGCGAGAGCACTGCCTATGCGCTCCTGCTCTACGTCCGCCATCTTGAAAAATGGCAGCGTCTGGCCCCATGCAGTGCATCCTGTCAGTCTTACCACACCCTGTGCATCCCAGGATGCACTACACAGGGCCAGATGCTGCCATTTTTCAAGATGGCATATGCAGAACGGGAGCGCGTAGGCAGCTTTCCCGCTTATTTTATGGTACCTGGTAGAAAGGGCTGAATTTAGGGGCCGTTAGACCACCAGGTTATTTTTTTTTATTTAGGGGCTTGTTTACAAAGCCGCGGTAGCGGTTTCCGATCGTTATCGGAGCTGCGGCCCCATTGATTTCAATTGATTTCAATGGGGCCGCGGCTCCAATAACAATCAGAAACCGCTACCGCAGCTTTGTAAACAAGCCCCTTAGTGTGGGGATGGGGGGTATAGAGTCCACTAAACCACTAGGTTACTTTTTTTTTATTTAATGAGGGGTGGGGGGTACAGGAGCCTTTAGACCACCAGGTTACTTTTTTTATTTAATGGAGGGTGGGGGGTACAGAGGCCGCTAGACCAAAAGGCTACATTTTTTTTACTTAATGGCGAGTGGGGAGGACAGGGGCCACTAGACTAACAGGTTCCTTTTTTCTGTTTAATGGGGGGTGGAGTATACAGGGGCTGCTAGACCACCAGGGATTCTTTTATTGTCGGGCACAGCCCTGAAGTATTTTGATGGTATTGGTGGCCTTTCACAATGCCGTGATCGTCCCCAGTGCCATCAAAATACTATCAGGGGAGATCAGGGCCACTAGACCACCAGGGATTTTTTTATTGTCAGGACACTGGCCCCCGACAGTATTTTGATAGCACTGGGGGGGTTTTCTAATGCTGCAATCATCCCTGATGCCATCAAAATACTGTCTGGGCTAATATGCAAATTAGCCACGAAGTGCCCAGAGATCAGTCCAAACTAGCGCAGAATTCTTATGCCCATGTGTTTGGCTTGCTCTCCCAGTTTAACGCTGCAGTGGCTAATTTGCATGTGCACAGTTAACGCGGGGGTCATTTGCATACCATATTCCTTCCTGCATCACATGTTAAAATGTGTGCATTATCAGGAATGTAAAAAAACGGTTCAGCATGGGTCTAGCACCAGCTTCCTGCATCAGCCTGGAAGTGATTTGAGAAGAGGGGTTATATGAGTATGTTGAGGCTGGCAAAAGATTAGTTGCGCAGCAGAGTTCTAAATAGATTGAAGGGGAGAGAGGTGACTTGGAGAGAGACCAGCAAGAAGGATGTTGCAATAGTTGAGACGGGAAGTAATTAGAGAGTACACAAGTGTTTTAGTAGTGAGTTCAGAGAGGAAGGTGGGAATTTTGTTAATGTCATAGAGAAAGAAATGACAGGTTTTAGCTATCTTTTGGATATGTGAGGAGAAGGTGAGGGAGGAGTCAAAGATGACACCAAGGTTACAGGCTGAGGAAATGGGAAGTAGAAGAGTGTTATCTACAGAGATAGAGAAAGAAGGGAGGGGGAAGGAAGGTTAAGAGGGAAAAACAGAAGTTTGGTTTTGTCCATATTTAATTTCAAACAGAGGAGAGACATCCAGATGGCAATATCAGCCAGGCAGGCCTGAAGTGTCAGAGAAATATCAGGTGAAGAAAGATAGATCTGAGAAGGGTCTATAAATAGCAGCAATCCGGAGAGGTAAGGGATTAAAAAGGTGGATGGAATGGACTTCAAAGATGTCGAATTCTTCACCCATGGAAGCTAGATGTCCTGTGGGAGCAGAAACGGGTGCAAAGGCCTGGACTGGCAGGACCTGCGCCAATTCCCTGCCACCGGACATATGCCTCCCACCTCATCTAATCCAACCGAGGCACCTGCATAACTTTACCACAGTTTAGTAAACATACCCCTAAGTATTGATGAACAGCTCTCCAAAACCACTCAATTACAGGGCAAGTCCAAAACATTTGTCCCAGAGTTTCTCAAGAACTGCCACACTGAGGACAGTTCAGGATAGAACTGCACCCTGCCCGGAATGCCCTATTGGGAGCAAAGTGTGTTTGTCTCAATATCTTATATTGCACGTCCTGGAACTCCACCAAGCAGCTGGACTGTGGAATAATCTGAAAGGACTCTGTGAGCTTTGTCCCCTCCAAGGGCATGCCCAGTTCTGCTGACCACGCCGCTGCAAGAGTCATCTCTGCGGGCACTGTTTCCAAATCTAAGTATCCTCGATGGATAGACACTATCCATGCTCTTTCCATACTTCCAGAATACAAGAGCTCCTCAATATGAGAGCATATTGTTCCCTCTATATCACCCAATGAGAGGCTATGGAGGTAGCTATGAACCTGATGGGATCAGAAGACATCACGGGGCATGAGGCCAAATCACATTTGTAGCTCTGAGAAGCCCAAGGGTGTCCCGTCCTCCTCCATGACCTGTTCTATACCAAGTATGCCTTGTGTTTCCCTTCAGTGGTAGGCTCCATCCTCCATACCCGGGTGGAAGGATCCATTACCTTGGAATGGGAGGAATGGAGTCAGATTACATTGACAATGATGACACAACATCCGCTACACTCACCTCATTGACAAGAAGAGCACATATGACCGAAGGCTTGGGTATATCAGCTGAGAGGGGGCATGGAGTACATATCGAAGCGACAGTGGTGCGGCCAATGCTTGCTCCATGGGGGTTGGTGTATAGTTCTGAGTCCCACCCACCAATCTTGCAAGTTGTGTAGTAAACAGGCCATATTGTATCGATGCATGTCTGGAACCCGCATCCCCCCATGTTCCCACGGCCGCTGCAAGATATTGAGACACACTTGTGGCCATTTCCCCTTCCAAAGCAAAGTATTTCAAGCCCATTCCAGGCTATGGAGGTCACACTGGCTGAGAAGAATAGGAACCACTTGTAAGACATAACCATTTAGGGAAAAGTACCATTTTAAAAAGAACTATGGAACTCCCCCAAAGACAGTGGGAGATCGTGCCACCAAGCAACCCAAGACCGCAAATCTGACAACAGCACACCAACATTAAAGCCATAAAGCTGAGGGGGGTTCACTGGCAACTATATACCCAAGTATTTGAATGACCCACTGGCCCACTTAAGGGGAAACATACCCACCCAGTTAGTTCGAACTGCTGGCTGTAGGGGAGGGCTTCAGATTTATCAAGATTTAATTTAAGACCAGAGAAGGTCCCAATCTCCTCAAACACCTGAAGAAGAACAGGAAGGGTGTCTTGGGGGCGACTGAGATATACCAGGATGTTGGCCGTGAATGTTGACACTCAGAATTCCTCCCTGCCAATGTGAGTACCTAATAAGTTCGGATGCGCTCAAATACGTAGTAGCAGGGGCTCTAAAGTAAGGACAAAGAGTAGAGAGGCAAGGAGATATCTCTGTCTGGTTCCCCGCCAGAGTGGGAAATCAGCTGTGAAAGATCCATTGACCAGCACCTGCCCTCGTGGATCTGAGTAAAGGAGTCTCACTACATCTAAGAAAAGACCACCAATAATCATAACTTCCAAGACGAAGTACATATAGTCCCAATTAACGCGATCAAAGGCCTTCCTGGCGTCAAAATTCACGAAGAGGGTGGAGATGTCTTTCTGTAAGCCCATATGTAGGGAGGCGAGGATACGATGCATGTTTTTAATAACATACCATCCACGCACAAAAACCACTTGAGCCTCGTGGGTGAGTTGTGACATAAAATGGAAAAGACGATCTGCCATTTATTTATTTATTTATTTATTTATTTATTGTTCTTTTATACCGCACTCTTTTTCATCAGCGCGGTTTACATTAAACAGAAATACTCATTACAATCAACAAATTGTGATAAGTTTACATATAACAGGAGTAGTCAACTGGGAATTTAACTTTGGGAAACTTTGTACATATTTGTAAATAACATATATACAGAGGATAGGATTTCTTAGTTACATCTTGAGTAAATAAGGTATATACAATTTTACTGTGCATGTTAGAGGGATGGTGATGAGCTTTGGAAATGCAGAATGAAGAGATGGTGTTTTATAGCTTTTCTGAAATTCTTGAGGTCCGTAATAGCTCTTATGTTGTGGGGAAGGTTGTTCCAACATCTGGGTGCATAGTATGCAAAGGCCCTGTCTGATGTTGAATGTTTGCATTTTGTGGTCTCTTGTGGAATAACTAGGGTATTAATCTTAGCAAGTCATTTTATGATAACATTCAATAGTGATATTGGGCAATAGGAGTCTGGTATTAGTGGGTCTCGACCGGGTTTAGGGAGGACAATTATCACAGTCCAGTTGGGTTCATATGGGAAGCATTCACATCATGTCAAATCGGTGAAAAGCGGCAAGGGGTCTCACCACTTTGGCAGATATCCATTTGTAAAATTCCCCCTGAAATTCATTAGGATCAGGGGCTCTACACAAACAAAGTCCATTGATTGCTTGCATCACCTCCATGCCAGTCATCAGTGCATTGGGAACCTCTTATTTCTCCAGAGTCAAGTGAGGTAGCACCACCCCGTCTAGGAAGCCCTGCACTGTCTCCCTTGACCCTGGGTCTGCCTGATATAAGGTATGATAAAAGTCTCGAAAAATCTCTTCTACCTGTGACTTAGTGTTCCAGATCTGGCCTTTGGCATCTTGGAGAGCCCACACCAGTTGCTGTCCACCTCCTGTCCTAAGGAGGCCTGAGAGAAGATGGCCTGACTGTTCCCAGTGGTACCAATAGATGAGCATGGATTTTGATGTCCGCTCATGGAGGATGAAGCCGACCTCCAGCTGCAATGAATACATAGCTGCCCTTCTTGCAGTCGTGGGCTATGAGGTAAATGCCTGGTGGGCCCTGCAGAGATCCCTCTCTAACTGCAACAATCTCTTCTTTAGTGTTCTTCGGCAGATGACCATATAACCAATGATATGCCCTCTTAACACTGCCTTAGCAACTTCCCAGTACAAAGCGGGGTTATCCTAGTGAGCACCATTGGTTTCAGTGTAGTCCATCCACTTCTGCAGAAAAGCACCAAACCAAGTGTCAGAAGTCACAGACAGTGGATACTGCCAAAGAGGCACTAGATGGTGTATTCCCCCAGTCAAGATGAACCCATACCATGGCATGATCAGAAACAATGAATGGTCCAATATCTGCCTTAATCACTCAGTCAAACAGCCCAGATGAGTCTAAGATAGTCTATCCAGGGGCCGGTATTATGAGTTCTGGATATATGGGTATAGTCTCAATCTAGGGGGTGCAGAGCTCTCCATAAGCTCTGCATCCCCTAGATCATATCCCTCACACGTACCATGTAGCCATTTCACCCACCTATCCACCCCTTGCTGGGTTGATCCCGACCGATCCATTGCATCATCAACAATGCAATTAAAGTCGCCTTCCATTATGAGTGGCACAGGTCCAATATCTTCCAAACATTTTCCCAGCCTCTCATAAAAATGTGATTCATATACATGTCGGACATATTTATTTATTTTTTTATACCATGCTCTTTAGAATCAGTGTGGTTTACATGTATACTAACAGGTACTTTTTATTCCCTTGTCCCTGAAGGGCTCACAATCTAAGTGTACCTGAGGCAATGGAGGCTTAAGTGGCTTGCCCAAGGCCACAAGGAGTGGCCATGGGACTAGAGACCCCAGTCTCTCTGGCCTGAGGTTGCTTGTCCCCATGCAGGAATTAAACCCCTGGCCTTTGGTAACCTGTCCCAACCACTGAGCCACTCCTCCCTCACAACTATCCCACTCACTTGGCATGTATGTTCACTACTGCAACCTGCTAGCCACTGAGCTTGTTGAGGACAGCAATACGCCCTTCAGGATCTGTGAGAGTCTTCTCCATTAAGGACCCCACTTGCTTATGCACTAAAAGGGCTTCACCAGCCTTCTTTCCTTCAAAAGATACACCAAATACTTCACCAAGCCACCATCATTTGAGTTTCACATGCTCCATCTCCATTTGGTGCCTCTCCTGTAAGAAAACCAAGTCCGCTTGCTTAACTTGCAGGGTCCTTAGTACTTTGTGATGTTTAATAGGATTTTCTAGGCCACAGACATTCCAGGACAGGAAGCATAGGTATTTACCCATGGTCAAAGAGCCATCTACCGCACCATTTTCAAGATCCACTCCTGATATGCAAGGGCATAGGGAGCCCCTCAGCCTAGGGTCCTCCGTTCGGTGTGAGTGCCCTTATTCCTCATCTGTCCAAACCTGAACAGCTTCAGAAATATACCCCATAACCCGAGTATCATCCTGTCACCTTGACTCCGGAAGCAGCCCTGTCCCCACTATCCCACAACTTATCATACTATCAGTCGTTCCCACCTCTCCCCTTCCCCACGTTCACCCTCCCCCCTCCTCTCGAGATATCAACAGCCACCACTATCCCAGAGGAGCTCTAAGAGGTCATCATGGCATTGAGCCCACACCCTCCCAATCCCTCACAGATGCCAATTCTCCTATTGGGACTCATACATTGCCTTTTTGTCATCCGTCTCTCCGGCCTACTAACCAGCATTCTCACATCCATTTGTACAATATCAGGTTTAGGACGAGAGGTTAAATGAGCAACAATAGGTTATTCAGAACTGTCCTTCACAAAAAAGGAGGTGCAAGTCAGTCCCCTCAATCTGAGCAGAAGCACAAAAGAGGAATTACGCTTCCACTCCACAGGGCCTCAGCAGAGTGCCAGTTCCATTTCCACGCCCCTCCAACACTCAGCTCCCCTCCCCCCTCCACTCTCCCTTCTCAGACACTTGGCCTCTCCTCACAACATTCTTCCATTACATAAACACAGCTCAGAGCACTCGGTAGTTGCATGCACAGAAATTATCCCATCCTCCACCCAATGCTCTCATTCACATCTTACCATCCCGCTTACTCCATTCTGCAGTATTTAACCACTATAACAAATGGGACACCCTCCCATATAACCCAGCCTTCCCCAGACTCACAACTATCCCACTTACTTGGCAGATCACCATTTCTCAGTTGATCTCCATTCCATGCACATGCGGGGATGTCGGGGCCAGCCAACAGCCCTCAACAGTGATAGAGCTGTTCAGCCATGGGTCCACAGATGACCACACATGTGACCCCACGTAAGGCCACCACTTGGTGTCTGCCCTATAAGAAAGAATCATCCATTCACCCAGTCAGTTAAAGAGGTGAACAGAAACAATGAAACATTGGTGGTAAGCAGTAAGTCAAAGCATCAAGTAAGGACATAGGCAAAAGGACTTCTTAGGCAGGCGTTCGAAGCGCGTAGAAAAGAAAGAGAAGAGGGCGGCAATCCATGGACACACTCACCACCTGAGCTCCCCAATGCCAGGCTACCCACTATTCCAGCAAAATAAGGTAGTCAACAAGAAGAAAAAGAAAGTATCAAGAAGCACACAGAACATCAAACATATCAACACGCACACAAAAAGCAGAGGGTGGGAATACAAGGACATAATCACTATGCCTATACAGTAAAAGCAGCATGGAATGTAGGCTACAGTTGTCCTTTTGCATTATGTCCCAACTCACCAAGAGAACATATTGTACCCTTTAGAGCAGTAGGAGTCCAGAAGCATGGCCAATGTCCTCCAGTGGTCCACCAGTGCACAGCAAGCGCCTGCTCATGCCAACTGTCCTCAACTGGGACATGGTTAAGTGTAGAAATAAAGATAACAGGCCATGCAGACCAAAGGTATCCCATCCACCCTATAGATCATGGGGCAACAGTTACCGATCTGGTGGCAAGGCCTCAATATAGCTTGCGGCTTCATCAAGGCTCATGAAGTAGCAAGCTTGGTCCTGATGTTCAATACACAGTCTGGCGGGATAAAACAAAGAGAAACGTATGCCCACAGTTCACCAATTGGCCATAAATTGATGAATATTCATGGCACTGTTGGTGTAGAAACATTGAATAGTCCTGAAAGATGAGTACACCCTGAGCAGTGGACCGACGTGTGCAAGCTGCCCTTAACACAACCTTCTTCTGAGTGAAGTTGTGGAATTGTGCTATAACCACCCGAGGACATTGATTGCCCTCCCTGAGAGGCCCAAGGTAGTGGATGCGCTCCAATTGAATCTTACCAACATGCTCATCTAGGTGAAGGTTAAGAGGCAACCATGTCTCCAGGAAGCCCCTCAATTCATTATCCGCCACCGACTCCCAATCCTGAGCAACAGGAGGTTTTCCGCCTTCCCTGGTTCTCGAGGTTGTCAAGTTTCTCTTCACAATGTTGGACCAGAACCCCCAGGCACTTTAAGGTAGCAGCTTGTGATTGCTGAGAATCTTCCACATCAGACATCTGCTGCTCTATCGAAATAATGCAGCCATTGAAATCAGTCACTGCTTGGGAGACATTAGTCAGTTGTTCTGTAATAGTTTGAAAGGGCTCTTCTAACTCTTGTACCACTGCCACAGAAATCTCTTCAATGATGGATGTTAAATCTTCTTGTGGTCTGGATGGAGATGTGGCTGCCATCTTGGCCTCAGTTGTCTGACTCTTCTCCCGCTGAACAGACCTAGATGCCATCAACTATGGGAGAGACTCTAATAGTATCGGGACTGTAGTATATAAGTTTATGCAGCCAGTGTCATCAATTGGGTGGAATTGGGTCAGAAGGTGCAGAGCGATGGTCCAAAGAAAGTCGGAAGCCCAGGAGCTGAAGGAGACACATCTCACTCAGCTCACGGCATCAAGTGATCCCTCCTACCTTTTTAGAAATCTTCATGCTATCGATTCATCAGCTCTCTCCACTATTGTCTCACCTCTTTCCTCCAGCTTGTCTTCTAAATCTGTTGATGAGGCTGTTGTTTCCTATAATTCTGTTCTCTCCTCTGTTCTGGATGCTCTTGCTCTGCCCAGGCCATGTCCTATGAGGTGCACTATATCTTAGCACTGACTGTCTTTGACTACCCATTATCTATGCTCCTGTGTTGGCTCAGCCGAGCACATTTGGCTCAAATCCCGCACCCTTTCTGACTTTCTTCACTTCAAATTCATGCTTGCTTCCTTCCAGTCAGCTATAGCACTTGCTAAACAAAACTACTATGTCCATCTGACTAATTCTCTTGCCTCTGACCCTCGCCAACTCTTTTCAACTCTCAACTCTCTCCTCAAGGAGCATCTGACTCCAACCCCTCCTTCCCTTTCTGTCCAAACCCTAACCAACTATTTCCATGACAAAATCCACAAGATTACACTCCAATTCCCCACAAGATCAGCTTCAACCCCTCTTCCCCCTCTTCAATATCAATTTTTCCCCTCAATCTCTGCTACCCTTTCATCCTTCTCTGAGATCTCCAAAGAGGAAACCACTCATCTTTCCTCCTCTAAACTCACTACCTGCTCCTCTGATCCTATCCCCACCTGTCTCCTTAACTTCATTTCAACTTCTGTCATCCCTTCCATTTCTTATATTGTCAACCTATCACTCTCCACTGCAATTGTCCCAGCAGCCTTCAAGCATGCTGTGATCACACTTCTCCTCAAGAAACCTTCACTTGACCCTACTTGTCCTACTAATTATCAACCCATCTCACGTCTTACTTTCATTTCCAAACTTCTTGAATGTGCAGTTCTCCACCATTGCCTTGAATGTCTCTCCTCTCAAGCACTTCTGGATCCACTACAATCTGACTTTCATCCCTTTCAATCTACTACAACGAGCCTTGCCAAAGTCTCCAGCGACTTGTTCCTGGCTAAATCCAAGGGCCTTTAATCAGTCCTCATTCTTCTTGACCTCACTGCTGCTTTTGACTATGTTGACCAACACGTTCTACTTGACACATTGTCCTCACTTGGTTTTAGGAGATCTGTGATATCCTAGTTATTTTCTTATCTCTCCCATCACTCTTTCAGTGTTTGTTCTGGTGGTTCCTCCTCTACTGCTATCCCACTCTCAGTTGGTGTACCCCAAGTGTCTGTCCTGGGCCCTCTCCTTTTCTGTCTCTATACCCAGTCCCTTGGTGCTCTAATCTCCTCCCATGACTTTCAGTACCATTTCTACGCTGATGACTCTCAGATCTGTCTCTTTACATCTGATATTTCTCCAACACTCCAAACCTGAATATCTGCCTGCCTTTCTGAAATTGCTGCTGGGATGTCTCACCGCTATTTGAAAATGGACATAGCCAAAACCAAACTTCTTATTTTTACCCCTAAACCCACATTCACCCTTCCTCCTTTCTCTATTTCTGTGGATAACACTCTTTTACTTCCTGTTTCCTCAGCCCGTAACCTTGGGATCATTTTTGATTCCTCCCTTTCCTCCACACAAATCCAACTGATTGCTAAAACCTGTCATTTCTATCTACTACTGTTATAAAGTGCCTTCGTGTTGGTGTGGACTCATGGCGTCCTAAATTGTGTTCGGTCTTGGGCAGCTCATTGTTGACAGATTGGCACCCATAGCTGCTGTTATTGTATCGATCCGTCTTATTGCTGGCCTTCCTCTTTTGCGTTGACTATTGACCTTACCAAACATGATGTCTTTCTCTAATGATCTCTCTCTTCGCATGATGTGTCCAAAGCATGAACGTCAAAGTTTTGTCATCTGAACTTCTAAAGAAAGCTTACATTTGATCTCCTCTAGCACTGACTGGTTTGTTTTATGGGCAGTCCATGGTATACACAGTATTCTTCGCCAGCACCATAATTCAAATGCATCAATTTTCTTCCTGTCTGTCTTTTTCACTGTCCAACTTTCGTATCCATATGATGTTATTGAAAATGCCATGGCTTGAACAAGTTGAATCTTTGTATAGAGAGGCATCTCTGCTCTTGAGAATCTTGTCTAGGTCCTTCATAGCCATTCTGCCAAGAGCAATGTGTCGTCTGATTTCTTGACTGCTTGTTGCTTCTTTATAGTTGATCCAAGTCGGTTAAAGTTGTTCACGATTTCAATTTCTTCTCCATCAACGATGAACTTATTGACTTTGCTAGTTGTCAGGATCTTTGTTTTCTTTACATTAAATGTGTAGGCCCATTTTAAGACTACGTTCCTTGATCTTGAGAAGCAAATGTTTCAGATCGTCTTCACTTTCAGCCATTAATGTGGTATCATCAGCATAGCGAAGGTTGTTGATGAGTCTTCCACCAGTCTTCACACCCCTGTTGTCTTCATACAATCTTGTTTCTCTGATGATTTGTTCTACATATAAATTAAACAGGTAGGGGGAAAGTATGCAGCCTTGACATATACCTTTGCTGATTTTAAACCATTCTGTTTCTCCTTGTTCCATTCAAACTGTTGCTTCTTGATCAATGTAAAGGTTGTGCAAGAGAACAATCAAGTGTTCTGGTATACCCATGCTTCTTAATGTGGCCCAAAGTTTCTCATGGTTTACACAGTCAAAAACCTTGCTGTAGTTGATAAAACACATACAGATATCCCATTGGTATTCTTTAGTCTTTTCAAGGATCCATCTCACATCCGCAATGATGTCTCTTGTTCCTCACCCTTTCCTGAACCCTGCTTGCACTTCAGGTAGTTCTCGTTCCTGATATGGTTGTAGTCTCTACTGAATAATCTTGAGTAGAATCTTGCTGGCATGTGGGATCAGAGCAATTGTGCGATAATTTTCACAGTCAGTTGGATCACCTTTCTTTAGTATTAGTATAAACACAAATCTTTTCCAGTCAATTGGCTATGATGTTGTCTTCCAAATTTCCTGGCAGTCTTGTAAAGTATGGTAACAGCTACATCCAATTGCTGTAATACTTCAATAAGAATGCCATCAGTGCCTGGTGCTTTGTTCTTTGATAATGCTTTCAGTGCTGCTTCAACTTCTTCTTTCATCACCAATGGTTCCTAATCATAAAGTACAGGTTGAAACAGCTGTTGGTCCACTTGATCTTTATCATATAGATACTCTGTATATTCTTTCCACCATTTCTGATCTTCTCAACATCATTCAACATGGATTCTTGGGCATCTTGTAACATTCCAATTCGAAGCTGGAATTTTTTCTTTAAATTTCACAGCTTTAGGAAAGCTGATTTTGTTCTTCTAATAGTTTCTGTTTCTATTTCCTTGCATGCGTCATTGTAGTACTTCTCCTTGTCTTGTCTTACTGCATATTAGAAATCTTTGTTGTGTTCTGGGATTGCCTCTCTTTCTCCTCTGGCTTTAGCTTCTCTGAGTTTCTGGGCAATTTTCAAAGTTGCTTCAGTCATCCATTTTGGCTGTTTTTACTTTTTCACCTTTTGTAGAGACTTCTCACTTTCTTCCAACACAACCTTCTTGATGTCATCCCATAACTCATCTGGAGCTTTGCCATTTGTATCTAAATCAACAAATCAATTTTGCAGGCAGTCTTTGAAATCCAGTGGCATATTCTCAAGGTCATATGTTGCTACATTCATGAGTGGCTTGTTCTTTTTCAACTTTATCTTGAGTTTGCATACTTACAGTTGGTGATCTGTAACACAGTCAGCTCCAGGTTTTGTCTTTGTTGATATTATAGAGCTTTTCCATCCTTGACTTATTTATTTATTTAACAGCTCTTATATACCGCGCTATTTGACATCAGTGCGGTTTACATTAAACAAAATACACTCAGATTTAGAGAACTTGTCCAAGTTACAGGTAACGGGGGAATAAAACAAGGATTAACTGGGGAATAGCATATGAATAATTAAATAAAAGCAACTTATTTATTTTACCAATTTTCTATACAGCCTTACTGTTTAAGCAAGGCAGTTTACATTATGCAATTACTACAAACAGGTACTGGATATATTCCCTTGTCCACAAAGGGGCTTACAATCTATGTGCACCAAAGCCACAAGGAGTGCCAAAAGGGCTAGAAACCCCAGTGCCTCCAGCCTGAGATTGCTGTCCCTAGGTGGGATGTGAACCTCTGGTCCTCCAGCCTGAGGTACTGTGTCCTAACCACTAGGCCCACTCCTCCCTCAGATGTAATTAATTGATTTTTCTACAATGCATTGGGTGAAGTCCATGTGTACAGTCGCCGCTTGTGTTGCTGGAAGAAGGTGTTTGAGATGAATAGATCATTGGTCTTGTAGAATTCTATCAATCTTTCTCCTGCTTCATTTCTGTTGCCACGTCCATATTTTCCAACCATTTTGCCTTTTTCGTTGTTGCCAACTTTTGCGTTCCAGTCACTCATGACTATCAGGATATCCTGTTTGCATGTTCTGTCAATTTCAGCTTGTACTTGTTCATAGAACTCCTCAATTTCATCCTCTTCTGCAGCTGTTGTTGGCATATACTTGAATTATAGTTGTGTTGATAGGCATTCCTCATAGACAAATAGAAATTAAGCATTCACTGACTGCACTGTATTTCATTACAGTTCTTGCAAGTTTCTTCTTAATTATAAATGCAACACCATTTCTTCTTTGTCTTTCATTTCCAGCATAGTAAGCCATGTGATCATCAGATGCAAAGTGCCCAATGCCAGTCCATTTCAGTTCGCTGACACCCAACATATTGAGATGTACATGTTCCATTTCATTCTTGACCACCTCCAACTTCCCTTGGTTCATGCTTCATACGTTCCATGTCCCAATATGTAATATCTTTACAACTTCTGACTCTCATTTCACGTGCAGCTACATCAGCAGTCAGATGTCCCGAGAGCTTTGATCCAACCACATCATAAATGCTGGCATTACTCTGAAAAGTCTTCAGCAAATCCCCAGTAGCCAGTTGAGTGCCTTCCAACCTGGGGGTCTCATCTTCCAGCACTATAGAGCAATTTGTTTTGTTGTGACTAACCATTGGGTTTTCATGGCAGGAAATGGAAGTAGATTGCCAGGCCTTTCTTCCACGCAGTTTAAGTTTAGTGTTGTTGCCCTTGTCACAGAAATGTGATCCTCCGCCGCCAACACCGTCCCATTCTGCTGCTGCCCAGATGGGTTTTCATGGCAAGATACAGAAGTAGATTGCCAGGTCTTTCCTCCGCGCAGTTTAAGTTTAATGTTGTTGCTGTTGTCACAGAAATGTGATCCTCTACCACCAACACTGTCCCATTCTGCTGCTGCCCAGATGGGTGGTTTTTCTTGGTCTGGCACCTCAGCTGTGACCTGTCCATCTTGGGAGACCCTGCCAGTAGTTAAAATACCAATAGCTTAGCCCTCAACATCACTGATGCACACAAGCCCTCACAGTACGACAAGCTGCAAACCAAGTGAGGGTTCTACTACTACTACTACTACTACTACTGCTGCTGCTGCTATTAAACATTTTTAAAGCACTACAAGACATACACAGCACTGATAGAGACAGTTCCTACTCATTAGAGCTTACAATCTAATTAAGGCAGACAAGACAAACGTTAGGCATAAGGATAGACTAGGAGACGCAAGGAAACAAGGTGAAAGGACCGATGTCTGGAGTTAGCAGTGGAAGAAAAGGGCAAAGAGAGGAGCAAGCCAGTAGAAGAGCGGAGATCACCAGGAGGGGTGTGGGGACAGAGGAGAGAGGAAAGATAATGAGGAGCAGAAGAATGAAGATATTTAAAAGTAAGAAGGAGGAGTTTGAATTGGATACAGACATGGAAGGAAAGCCAATGAAGTGACTTGAGAAGAGGGGTTATATGAGTAGCATTGGGTCAGAAGTGAGCAACAGTGTTCAGCATTTTTTTTTACATGTTGGCTGCATCATTTAAATAAAATGTCTGGTCAGCACCGCTGCTCTTCTAGCTGGTGGTGCTGAATATATGTGCAATATGCTGACTGCCACCGACTATACCTATAGCAGAAATATTCAGTCACTAGACGTTTAACCTGGCCAGTTTCCTTCAGTACTGCTTTTCCAAAGGCCTAACGGACCCACTTTGGTTCTAGGTATAATGGCTCAATATACATGTATAGTTCTGTTACCACCCTTTCCCCACCCTGATTTCACTCAGGCACTCTAAGGATAACACTGCAATGGTTAGGGTGATTTTTACTACTACTGTATGTGTGGTGCCTTGGAATATTGGCAGCTTGAGGGGTATATGTTTATTGGCTGCTGGTTAATGTATAACTCAGTTTGAAAATTGGCCCGCATATGTTTCTATCGCAGAAGGGATACATACCAAAGGAAAAAACAGGGCAGTGGAAACATTTTTGTTGGATGCATTCTGTAATGCATTTAAGATGCAGCCTATCTGCAATATCATCAGATCATTCAATATTAAATGTATGATATACGCAGATGATATCCTACTTTATATGCCTTTTTCCACAATGCAAATGGATTTACTGCCCATAATAAATTGCTTTGATGCAGTCTCAGAGTGGCTTCTCTCA
The DNA here is from genome assembly GCA_033557465.1 of Ichthyophis bannanicus. Taxonomy (NCBI): domain Eukaryota; kingdom Metazoa; phylum Chordata; class Amphibia; order Gymnophiona; family Ichthyophiidae; genus Ichthyophis; species Ichthyophis bannanicus. Next base: position 1,258,903,818 of record CM066033.1, read on the forward strand.
CAGAACCTCCGCATCCAGCACAAGAAAACTGAGGTTCTCTTTGTTACAAGAGACCCCAATTTCATTCCACCATCACATATAAGTGTTAAGGGAGCTGATTTATCCACTAAAGAAACAATAAGATATCTCGGAGTCACGCTGGACCACCGTCTCGATATGAAATCACACGTAAACAATATTGTAAAAGCTGTATACTTCAAGATATGCACACTCAGGCATTTACGCTCCTTACTTGACCCAGAGGATTTCAGAACCATCTTCCAAGCACTCATCTTGCCGCATTTCGATTTCGCCAATTCAATTCTACAAGGTCTCCCACAATCCACCCTAAGTTCTCTACAACTTGCCATGAATACTGCTGCAAGGGTTCTACAAGGAGCGTCCAGGAGGGATCATGTGACACCAATCCTCAAGCAGCTTTACTGGCTCCCAATACAAGCCAGGTTCATATTCAAAACACTGATTCTCACATACAAGGCCATCCATGGTTTGTCAGCCAACTCACTAACTGATCTCACACAAACTGTACCACCAACCAGATCCAGAAGACAAATAGCGCTAAACACCCTAATAATGCCAAAGGCCATAACAACATGCAGCCGATTAACAGCGAACAGAGCCTTCATGTTTTGCGCCCCAAAACACTGGAACTCCCTACCACCTGACATACGTGCCATAACCGACCTAGCCCAGTTCAGAAAGGCCCTCAAATATAACCTATTTATCAAATATTACCCTACATAAAGTGCAATAGATTAGCCTTACCACAAACCTAACCACAATCTCCTCCTGACCTTAGCACTACTGCTATTCTATGTAAATAGTTCTTTCATGCTATCAAACTAATTGATTATTTATTCTATGTATATAGTTTGCCCATGTTATCCAAGTTTATACTCCTGTTATATGTAATACCGAACAGCCTGTTGTTCTGGTCTTTGTGTTTCTCTGTAAACCGCGCTGATTATAAATAGTGCGGTATATAAAAAATTGAAATAATAATAAATAATAATGTCAATGGAATTGAGGAAAATGGGAGTTTTTTTAAAATAATGGGACATTGGAAGGCTTGCAAACCAACAAAGCATAGAAGAAAGATCTTACAGTAAGTGAAGACAGGTGAGCTAGAGGATGGGCAGCAGCAGTGTTCTGCATGAGTTCCATTCTGCTATGTCTCTTACTTGTTTCACTTCACTTTCTTTTTTCTATTTAAATAACAAGGCACCTGGGATTTTCCTGCTGCCTGCGAATTCATCTACAGTTGGCCTGATGGATCAATCTGTTCTTCCTACAGCTGCTTCGGCAATGTTCTCCTTCAGACAATATCTTTGGAGCTGTCAATTTGAGATGGATGATGGCCAAGTTCCCCAGAACCTGAGATAACCTGAAGCTTGGAGATGCAAATCCCTCTGGCTCAGCCTTTCATGAAAAGTCTTGCTGGTGGTTCCGTTGCTCTGGCAACTGCAGATGATAACAAGAGGAAGTTACTGGAAGGACAGCATCGCCAGCAGCTGAGCCATGGGATGTGGATGAGAATCCTATCATAGTCAATTGTATAAGACCAGAGGGAGGGAATGTCTTACCATGCTTTCACTTTTGGAGAGGACATGTCAACTCCGTGTGAGCCCGAGTCTCAGTTTTCATTTGCAGTAGGACTGTCATTGATTTGGAAACAGCTTCTCCCAAACTAGCATCCATTATTTTTCAAGGCTCTTTCATTGTGTTTTGCATTTCATTTTGAAATGAATGCACATTCCTGAAGTGAAAAGTTCTCGGTTACAGAAGGATTATATCTTCATAATACATCTGAGATGCTGGAAAATGTGGTGAAGGCATTGGAGCTTTGCACATGTTTAGAATATACATAATGGAGATGATCAACAATTTCAGGAGCATCCTTTCCCCTAGTCTCTAGCACCTGTTATCTTATTCCTTTGAAGATGAGGAGAAAATGGAATTCACTCTGAAGATAGGGACATTACCAGTGGCATGCTGCAAGGATTGGTTCTTGGTCCTGTTCTTTTTAACATTTTTGTAGGCGATATTGTAGAAGGTCTGTTAGAAAAGGTATGCAAAAGGGTAGAGACACTGGAAGGTGTGGATATTTATTTATTTATTTATTTAACATTTCTTATATACCGCGCTATTTGTCATCAGTGCGGTTTACATTGTAACAATAAAACACATAGGCCAGTTAATTTGGCTTTCATTTACAGATAACAGGGAGTTAACATGGAGGTAAACAAGGTGAACTATATACAATCTTTGAAACTACCTGTAGGGACATATGTCAGCTTTATGCATTCATATAGGATAGGTGTGTGGTTGTGAGGGTAGGTGTGGGGGGGGGGTACAACCGGCAGCTTGAAGTGAGTTGTAAAAAGGTAGTGTTTGAAGGCCTTTCTGAATTGTCTAAGGTCCCTGGTCGCTCTAATGCCAGGAGGGAGTTTGTTCCAGCATCTGGGGGTGAAATTAACAAAGGCTCTGTTGATAGTTGATTGGCTAGACTTTATGGAGTTACTTGGTATGATTAGCATGTCCACAGCAGACGATCTTCTAGGCCTGTTGTTCTCTGTGTGAGTGATGAGATCCGAGATGGCTGTAGGAGATAGTTTATTGAAGGCCTTAAAGGTAATAAGGAGGGCTTTATATAGGATCCTAGAGTGTAATGGAAGCCAATGAAGTTCCATCAGAATGGGGGAGATGTGGTCACTCCTTGGGGCTCCGTGGAGGATACGTGCTGCTGCGTTCATGGCTAACTGTAAGGGTTTAATGGTGATCTTAGGGAGGCCATGGAGTATAATATTTGCATAATCAAAGTGCGGTGTAACTAGAGCTTGGACGATAGTTTGGAAGCTGTCAGGTTCCAACATCGGTTTCAGGTGCCTTAGGGTTTTTATCTTGAAGTATATTGATTTTACGGTGCGTCTTATATGTTCCTTGAGGTCCAATTGTTGATCCAATATCACTCCCAGATAGCGTATATTGGATTTGACCGGGAGATCAGCATCTCTGACTTTTAGAGTAGGTGGAGCATGAGAAGGGATCTAGTGAAGCTTGAGGAATGGTCAAGGATTTGGTAGCTAAGATTTAAAGCTAAAAAATACAAGGCTATATATTTGGGCTGCAAAAAACGAAGTGAACAGTACAGTATAAGGGATGAAATACTTCAATATACGAGAGAAGAGCGGGACCTGGGGTGATGATCTTAAAGTGTCCAAACAGGTAGAAAAAGTGAGAGCAAAAGCCAGAATGAGGCTTGGATGCATAGGGAGAGGAATGGCCAGCAAGAAAAAGAAAGTGATAATGCCTTTATATAATTATCTATTATCTTCATTTGAAGAACCATGTACATTTCGGAAGACCACACCTTCAAAAGGATATAAACAGGATGGAGTCAGTCCAAAGGACAGCTACTAAAATTGCCAGTGGACTTTGTCATAAGGCATACAATATGAGGATAGACTTAAAGATCTCAATGTGTATTATTTGGAGGAAAGGTAGGAGAAGGGAGATATGACAGAGACATTTAAATGCCTCTGTGGTATAAATGTACAGGAGGTGGCCCTCTTCCAGTTGAAAGAAAATTCTGGAACAAGCTGAAAAGAGATAGACTCAGGAGTAATCTGAGGTAATATTTCTTTATGGAAAGGTTGCTGAATGCATGGTACAGCCTCCCAGTACAATTGCCGCAGACAAGAACTACTGTATATTTGAATTCAAGAAAGCATGGGACAAGTGCAGAAGATCTTTGAGGGAGAGAAAGGGAGTGTAGTACTTAATACTTCTCATGGATGGAGAACCTGTATAGGTTATATGGTCTATTTACTGTCATCTTCTATGTTTCTATGTAAAAGTAATGTAAGTTTTGCTTTAAGTAGGAATGCTCTTCTTACTATATATGGATCCTCTATATTTATCCCTTGTCTTTTTGAGTTTATCCATTGTTTTCATCCCCATCACCTACACCAGGAGGGCATTCCAGGCATCCACCATCTTTTCCATAAGAAAATATTTCCTGCTGTTGCTTTTAAGTTCTAGGAACTTCATTTCATGGCCTCTTGTTTTATAGCTTCCACGTCTGAAAAAGGTTTGTTTGTTTGTTCATTAATACCTTTCAAGTATTTAAAGAGCTGTATCATATCTGCCCTGTCTTTCCTTTCTCAACCCAGTCTCTGGGACATAGCCGGCTAGTCAGGTTTTCAGGATAACCATTCTGAATATGCATGAGAGAGATTTGCAAGCACTGCTTCCATTATACGCAAATCTCTTTCATTCATAACACAGGTACACTAAAAAAAAATTTTTTAAACTGCCTCTGTTTCGATTGATTTTTACGTTTTTTGGTGCGCTGAATCCAAATCTGGTAACCAATTTGCTCCATCACGTACAGATTTTTTGCTACATTGGGTTAGCAGTTTGAGGTGAACGTTTCAGATTGAGTGTGATCGAGATAAAAGTTTCTTGGATGAATTCTTTATACTAATTGTTTAGTATTTATTCAAATAAGAATAAAGAAAATTGTAACAAGGCAGCACATAAGAATAATGTCAACAAAACACACTGTGATGGTAGCAAAATTGTCTGCACTTAGCCACATACATGTGCACAAACATTGAGCATATAAGAGCGAGGTTAGACACAAAGCAAAGCAAAGAAATGTGCAAAAAATGTTGTACAGGTATTATGTAAGAATAGAAAACGCAAACCGCACCATTGCAATACATGAAGACAAACACCCGATGGTGTGAAAATAAAATTCTAATAAATGAGATCCGACACTGTGGTAATAACTAGCAAATTTTTATTTCAAAGTTTAGTAAAAACACGATATTTGTCAACACAGTTTAGATTTTAAAGTCATTCTTGGGTCAATCAATCTCCTGGTGGGCCCGTTTCTTCTTCCCCCGAATGCTTCTCTTGGTGCGCTGCTTGGCGTATTTTTCATCTGGGGTTTCCCGCAGCAGCAACCAGCAGAAATCAGCCATCATAGTGGTGTTCCATCTTCCTTGGTACCTTCTCTCTGCGTCCTTGATGTCCTGGTGAAACCTTTCACCTTGTTCTTCACTGTACGCCCCCACGTTTTTTGGGAAAGTAGTTCACATGGGAGTGCAAGAAATGGACTTTCAGGCTCATGTTACAGCCTTGTTCTTTGAAGGCATTGAGCATCCTGGCAACAATATCCTTATAGTTCTCATCCCGCCTGTTCCCCAAGAATTTGAGAACAACATCCTTGAAGGAATCCCAGGCTTCTTTTTCCTTCTCAGACATCGTTTCAGCGAATGCTCCATCTGAAATGAGTTTCCTTATATCAGGGCCAACAAACACTCCTTCCTTTAGCTTTGCTTCAGAAAGTCGGGGGAACTTTGAGCAAAGGTACCAAAAGCACTCACCATCTTTTGGAAGGGACTTGATGAATTGCTTAATGAGACCCAACTTAATGTGGAGAGGTGGTAATAGAATTTTATCACGAGGTACCAAGCTCTCATGAAGAACATTTTTCTCACCGGGTCTCAAATACTCCCGAATTGGCCAGTCTTTTTTCCCCCAGTGTAGGTCGCGGGCCCGGCTATCCCACAAGCAAAGGAAGCAGGGATATTTGGTGAAACCGGATTGCTGCCCTAATAGCATGGATAGAATTTTAAAGTCTCCACAAATCATCCACTTATGCTCATCATAATGAATCCTCTGAAGAATCAGGGCCAAATTCTCGTATTTTTCTTGGAGAATAACAGAGTGAGCAATAGGAACTGAAGCGAATGTGTTGCCATTATGAAGAAGAACACCTTTTATGCTGTCTTTTGACGAATCAATGAACAGCCGCCATTCAGCAGGATCATACTTGAGTTTAAACTTTTCCATCACTCCGTATATATCGTTGCAAAATACCAAATCTTCCTCTTTGCTGAAATACTTCAAAAATTGTGTCTCGCGGTTGCGGTACCAATAAAAAGTTGTTCCTGGTGACAGTAGATTTTTCTGTTTAAGCCGGGAACCTAGCAGTTGGGCAGCATCTTTTGGGAGTCCTAAATCCCGGACTAAATCATTCAATTCAGCTTGAGAGAAAAGTTCAGGTTTCGGATCTGGTTCAGTTTCAAACTCGGAAGTACTGGACTCATCGGGAAAAGCCATCTGATGAGTCTCATCATGATCAGAACCGTCCACACAAATATGATCCAAAGATTTTGGTGGTTCAGGCACAGGTACTTCGTTGCTATGAGGCATAGGCCTAATTGCTGAGGGAAGGTTGGGGTAACTTATTACGTTCTTATTTTTTAAGTTGTATCCCTTCACAATGCAAAAGCAAAAATAGCAGTCACTGCTGTGGTCTCTTTGTTCACACCACATCATAGGTATTCCGAAACGAAATGCTTGTTTTTTACCTTTCATCCATAAGCGTAGATCTTCCTCACATGTCTTGCACACTTTGTGAGGAGCCCACGGTTTGTCTTGATCGCCTAACTTCAAACCGAAATAGGCGAAATATACTTTTTTAATAAATGCAGAAATGTTCCTCTGCCGCTTTTTCATGGTATATTCCCCACAAATAAAACAAAAACTGTCCGGAGAGTTGACGCAACCTCTGGCTCTGTGAGCCATCACAAATACACAGCACTGCAAACTACAACTGTAGTGAACCACTTCGGAATAAAGCTGGATTACGACTGAGCAAACAAAAGGTAATAATGAACTTGCAAGAAACTGAAATTTGATAGGAACGTTCATGTCGCAACCACCGTGTTTGAGTGAGCGAACGAGGCGAGGCGAACAGGAAAGAACATGCGCCAGCGCGTGTACTGGATTTAGCCCCCCGCCTCCCAATTGTCCTGTTAATGTATAAAATGAATACAAAACACTCTAAAATATCATGAGGGAGTGTTTCTAGTTAGTTAACCATTACAACCTCTATTTTGGGCCAAGAAAATAAACTGCAGTCGGCTAAAAAGAAATTATGTGAACATTCCTTATATGGGTAAGAAATCTAATTTTGCAAGAAAACGTGACGTGATGGAACATTTTGGCTATTTTTCCTGGATTCAGCACCCCAAAATCTATAGGAATCAGTTGCAAAACTGGAGGCAGTTTTTTGGTAGTGTACCTGTGTAATCAGTGTGGTTATCCTGAAAACCTAAATGGCTAGGTGTGTCCAGAGGAATGGGTTGAGAACTCTTGCTCTAGGGCATAGGTGTCAAACTCTGGCCCGCGGGCCAAATGTGGCCCGTAGTGTAATTATATTTGGCCCGCGAGGCTATACCAAATGACTACTAGAGCTAGCCCGCCGGTATTATACAGCGCATTCATTCATCGCTAATACTACAAATCCCATAATGCCTTGCTGTTGTTTTGGCGCGTCAATCAGGACAGGTCCCAGAAATGCCCTCTCCTGTGTGACAGAAGTCATAGCGATCTCAAGCTACAACTGTCACTGTGGAACCCCTTCCCAAAAAGAAAGGCAGACAACAGGAACTTTCTGGACAGGTGGGAGACAGAATATTTGTTTACATATGTAAAAGACAGACCTGTTTGTCTGATTTGTGGAGTCAACGTGGCTATAACTAAGGAGTATAACATTCGACGACACTATGAAACAAAACACCATGACAAGTACAAGGACCTGGACATGACTCAAAGGAGCCAGAAAGTGGAGGAGATGAAAAGAAATTTGGTTTCACAACAGAATATGTTCAAAAAAGCCACATCACAAAGTGAGGCTGCTGTAAAGGCTAGTTATATTGTGGCAGCAGAGATCGCAAAATCAGCCCGGCCCTTTAATGAGGGAGAGTTTGTGAAAAAGTGCATGTTGAAAGTTTGTGACATCGTGTGCCCAGAGAAAAAGCAAGCCTTTTCAAACGTGAGCCTGAGCAGAAACACAGTAGCTGATCGCACATGTGATCTTGCCACCAATCTGTATGACCAGCTTTTGGAAAAGGGAAAAGATTTTGTTGCATTCTCCCTTGCTGTGGATGAGAGCAGCGATGCATCTGATACTGCTCAGCTGTCAGTCTTCATCCGTGGAGTGGACTCAAATATGTGTGTTACGGAGGAGCTATTGGGATTCAAATCAATGCATGGCACAACCACAGGAAAGGAAATTTTTGAGGAGGTTTCCAAATGCGTAACTGAAATAAAGCTGCCGTGGGATAAACTCGTGGGATTAACGACAGATGGTGCGCCAGCGATGTGCGGTAAAACAAGTGGACTGGTGGGCAGGGTCCGGGAGGAGATGCAGGAAGAGAACTGTGCAGGTGAACTAACTGTTTATCACTGCATCATACATCAGGAATCATTGTGTGGCAAAGCCCTAAAGATGGAACATGTTATGACCACAGTAACACAAGTAGTTAACTTTATAAGAGCCAAAGGTCTGAATCACCGCCAGTTTAAGTCTTTTCTGGAGGAGTGTGGTTCGGAATACGCAGACGTGCCGTATCACACAGAGGTGAGATGGTTAAGCCGAGGAAAAGTACTGAATAGATGTTTTGAGCTGCAAGAGGAAATATGTCAGTTTCTGGAAAGCAAAGGGAAGGACACAGCAGAGCTTCGGGAGAAAAAGTTTCTGTGTGAGCTGGCCTTTCTGTGTGACATCTCGAGCCATCTCGATGCGCTGAACCTGCAGCTTCAGGGGCGGGGGCGCATCATCACAGACATGTACGCTGCAGTGAGGGCTTTTAAAACTAAACTGTGCCTGTGGGAGAATCAGATGCTGCAAGGAAACCTTGGCCATTTTCCCTGCTGCCAAACCATGAAAACGCAGTTCTTTACCAACTTGTTCCCATGCGCACAGTTTGCTGAAAAACTCAGTGTACTCGGCGCTGAGTTTAGCCGGCGATTTGCCGACTTTGATGTCCAGAAATGTAGGTTTGAACTGCTCAGTAATCCCTTTGCAGTTAATGTGGAAAACGCACCAACCAACCTCCAAATGGAGCTAATTGAACTCCAGTGTAATGACACGCTGAAGTCAAAGTATGATGCTGTGGGCGCCGCCCAGTTTCCACAGTTCATCCCTGACACAATGCCTCAGCTCCGCACCCAAGCTGCTCAGATGCTCTCCATGTTCGGCAGCACTTATCTATGTGAGCAACTTTTCTCCTCGATGAAGATGACCAAAACATCTCACAGGAGACGTCTGACTGATGAACACCTTCGCTCGATACTGAGGATTTCCTCAGCTCAAAGCCTGAGCCCAGACATTGATGAACTATCATCCAAGAAGAGATGCCAGGTATCTGGCTTGGGCACATCAGATTAGATCAGTGTGCAGCAAACTGAGCAATAATTAACGTTTTCTTTATGCACTTTTTCTTGCTACTCCAAGACATGGGCTTGAATGGTTGATTAATTTTATTATTGTTATTTTATTTTAAAAATTATTATTTATTATTATTTAAATCTTATTTAATAAATGAATGTCATTGATGTTTTTTTTATTTGAAATTGGTTTTTGCATATCTGAACTATTAAGTTATAAATTGTATAGTAATAAGTGTTGCTTCATATTCAATGTTAAAGCAAATCTTGTTTGGGTCCATATTAAAAGGTTCATTTGTTCAATGCTGGCCCGCGACTTTGTTCAAGTTTTACATTTTGGCCCACTGTGTATTTGAGTTTGACACCCCTGCTCTAGGGTATATAAATTTAGGTCTTCAAGATTCTTTCATGGCTTCTGGCCATGTGAACATAAACTTTGGCCAGAAATCCCACCTTCAAAAGGCACATACCAAGGATCAACGGTTAACAAGAGTTACAGTCTTAACCGATGCTTTGGTTAAGGATAATATTGCTCTTCGTTCTAAAACTGAGTTATTGGAAAATGCAGTGCGGGCATCTAATCTTCGGCTTTTGAACTTTCCGGTTTTACCTGGAGTGTCCCCTTCGGAGATATTTAAGACCTATTTGCGGGATATATTATCAGTGCCTCCAGAATTGTTACCTCCTGTTACTAAAGCTTACTTTCTCCCCTTGGGTAAGAAGGGGGGGAAAATATCTGTTGGACCCTTGGACATGGACTCTCTCAATGTTTCAGATTTGCTTCTTACTCCCAAAGCAGAGGATATTGCTGTTTCTACATTGTTGGTCACATTAGCCTTATCTTCGGATAGGGACTGGATCCTTAAATTGTTCTACAGAAAGCGTGATAAATTATTTCATGGGAAAAAGATTCTTCTCTTTTCCGATGTAGCACGTGAAAGACAGAAACGTAGGAGGGCTTTTTTGCTATTGAAACCTGGGGCAATGCGAATTGGGGCTACATTCGTGTTGAGATTCCCTTGTAAATGTTTAGTTACCTTTAGATCACAGAAATATGTCTTCTTTTCTCTTGAAGATCTTTCTGCTTTCCTAATTTTGCAATTGCCTACTACCTCTTCTCCTGATACATTGCAAATACCATCTGTTAATTAAGGTCTCCTAGGACCCCGTCGTTCTCTTTTTTTTCCTTGTAAATTGTAATGTGGTTTGATATACTGTTTTGCTATCTCCCCCCTCAGTTTGTGGGCTATATGTATAACTCTTGCATTGAATTTGTTGTTTGCTAAATTTCTTGTATTTATGCGCTTGCAAGATTATTTTCTGTACAGGTTTATTCCTGATTATTTGTTAAAATATCATAAATAAATAATTTTAAAAAAAAAGGCACATACCAAACATGTATGGTACTGTTCCTCACATGCCTACCCCCACCCCAACATACACCTCCAGGCACAGCCATCCCATATGGTGGGAGCAATGCAGAGGCCAACATGACATCCTGTGCCACATTCTGGCAGCTGGAAATATGCACGCACCATTCAGAGGTCAGTGTCCCACTGTCCCAATCAGTCACACAGTTGCATTTGGATTCTCATTTGTGGTACTGTAATAGGTAATGTACTGCTGGATGCATTGGTCTATGATCAGTAGATAGTGTCAAGGTGGTGTTTCTTGTGTGCAAAAGTGCCTGATATGTACCTCCCAGTATGTTCATACACTGCATGGAGCACAGAGCATGGGACAAGAGCTACGTGCATGCAGGGAAATCACAGATCCCTGCCTGGATCACCAACTAAGTGAATGAATTGCACATTCACAGATACCAGCCCTCCTCCTGAGCCTAGGCCTCTATCGGCTGCAGCTGTGCCAGATGGACTGACACTGTTGCAACGAATACAACTGTTATGGCAGTTGGCATTACTCTGGCCTCTCACCTGTGCAAATGGGTGTGTCCTGAGGTCTGGAGGCTGAGTCAGAGATGAGGATTGCAACACACACACATGTGTCCCTCCTGTTCACTCCAGTCAAGCTAGCAGGCAATTTGGGAGCTGCACAATGGTGTCATGTTGGGAGGTAAGTGTAGGGGAATGCTGTGGGGGTGGGCCTTGTCGATGATGTAACAGGGCATGCATTATGGTGTCACAGCCATAGGTTGCATCTACGTACTACAAACTAACTTCTGCTTGTAAATGGTGTCTCAAACAGTATGTGGGGTTGCTGTATAGCTCAGCTGCAGCATGTTATATGCACAGCCATAGTGCCTGGGCACCACATACATGCACAGTGCATTGCTGAGGCTCACATTACTCCAGAGCCACACACACACACACACACACATGAACCCACTATCCAAAAGTGGTGCAGGTTGGCATTCTTACCTGCCATTTAGGCCTCCTTTGATGCTCCACTATTGTCAATGCCTGTTCAGTGTGCAGACACTATTAGCGCGCTTTGTAATGCTTGGATGCTGGCAATACCCACTCAGTGTGCTGATACTATTAGTGTTCTCTGCCTGCCAGCCGTGGTTGGTGCAGCTTCTCAGTGTGGTAGCTGAGTGTTTGGACTCTTGCTGAATGAAGTATTGAAGGTTGCACATGCTGATACAGTTCTGGAAAAGTAGGTTAAAGCTAACACACCAGGGCATACATTTCCTGATTCACAGGCTGGTCTTGAGCCTGTGATCATTCTTTGCTACATACACTGGCCATGTGTTTTGAGCCACAGAGCAACCAGGGGGGGCAGGATGTGTTGGATTATGCCTATGTCAGCTTACATCTCTGCAGGCTCTGTGCCATACTTGTCTGACAAGGTATGTTCGGCAGGCATGGGAGAGGGAAATCTTGTTAAGTCCTTCCACTCAGAATACTAGCCAGGTGCCAGGGTCCACTGATCATGGAGGACAGCATGCTGGTCGATTCCTCCCTCCCTACAATCATGGCACAGCTGCCATTTGAGTGCTGCAGGGGGCTTTATTGAAGCTGAATACATGCAGTTCACCACACCTTGCTGCCCCTGCCTCCTTCCACCGGGGGATGTGGTCATGTGTGCTGCTGTCTTAGACCTCTGTGGGGAGGGATCACCATATGCTCTGCTGTACCTGCCGCTGACATGCTTGCCATCCTGCTGACAGTGACAACTGCAACATTGCAACAGACATGCAGGGCTGGGATAAGGTTTGGTCTGCAGCAGACCACAGCCGCTGCAACCGCCACTCCCAACCTCACACAATGCTGACATGGCAGTATGATGGTAGTGGGGATGACGTGACTTCTTTTTGACTGCAGCAGCATGTATGTGTGCTGCTACTGTCACTGTGGAGTCATACCAGACTTTACAGATGTACACCCTAGGCAGTGACCTTGTCAGCCTAGTGGGCCAGCCAGCCTCACTGCATCACCTATGTGGCATCTCCTTTGCCAATCTGGCACCAACAACATAGTGCCCTTTCTTAATGGGGTACCATGCTGTTGCTGCCAATGGAGCACTATTATCACATAATAACCCAGCATTAGGGGAGCACACCTTTTCCCCGCTCACTCTCTGCCCCCTTCACACCCACTCTCTATGTCCGTTCACCTTAATGCTAAGGGCCCCGCTTCTGATCATTAATCCAGCGTTATCGGCACTCTCCGTGGCATTTACCACTCATGGGCGCAAATAATGCACGTTAATGGCACACTTGCTCCTTTACCACCCGTTAGTAAACATACTCCTAAATTTAGTTTTATATTACTCACATTTTTTCTCTTTTTGTGTTTTCCACCATATGGAGGGCTTCCTATCCATTTACCATTATCTATTAAATGTCAAATTATTTTAAATGCTTAAAAAAATAAAATGTCAGGTCTCTACCATTATACCATCCCTAAGAGTGTCCCATTAGTTGCAATAAAAATTAGGAACGTGGGATTACCAGGAAGCACAGCCACTTTAAATAGTCAGCAGTAAACGGCAACCTCTGAGACTGCAGTTTTCAACTTTAATGACTTTTATTTTAGGCTAACTGCCAGGAAATCAGCAGAGCATGAATCTGTCAAACATTAATGACTCAGCTGAAGCTGAGTAAACTAAGCGTCTCATCTAAGCAATTATTGAATTTTTTTTATGATTGCCCCTGCCGTTTGATCTCTGATCAGTTTCTAATGTAGTAATCTAACTCCCACATCAGCTCCTATGTCTGTGGTCTCAAAAGAGAATCCCAGCAATGTGCACACAGGGCAATAAGCATATTCTTTCAGCAGGTAAAATGCTGTTCTGTCTGTGGTAATGGGCCCCACCACCATTTGAGAAAGGTGATTACAAAAAGATTCTCAGAATAAAAAAGAATCAATACCTTAACTGATATCACAATTACAGTATAATCTAAGCAAAAGTATAATTTCTTACACATAGCAAGGGTGATTTTATAAAAGGTTTTCTAGGTGGAGAGGCCAAGAGGCACCTATATTCAGCCTATGGGGATCATTTCTAAGCCCTTTTCATGCTTTGAGTGTTCAAAAACGGGCATAGAGATGTCCAAAGCTCAGAGACGTCTCCAGAGCCATTTTAGAAGCTGTCTCTGGGGTCGTCTCCAGCATGAGGACATCCAAGTCTGAATGGGGACGTAGTGGAGGCATGGCCAGGGTGTTCCCAGGAATCTGGACGTCTCCACCTGATCTCAGAAATGTCATGGACATCCAGCATCACCTCTAAATTTAGAACTGCTCCAGGCACCTGAAAAGTGTTCCATTTGGCTGAAAAACATCCAGAGGATGTAGAAAAGAAAGCACTCCATCATCCCCAGTACTCAGCATAATGTCAACAACAGCAGCAATAGGATTTAAACCCTGGATTCTTTGTTCCATATCCAATGCTCAAACCATTAGGATATCCTAAACATGTAGGATGCTGTATTCAAAAGGCATTTACACAGTTTAAAGCCCAGTAAACCATGTAAATGCCTTATCTGGGGATATTCAACGGCACCTCCACGATTAGTGCCATTGAATATCCCCAGCTAAGTCCCCTACATGCCCCAATGCTATCCGATTAGCATCAGGGCATGCTGGGGGCGATCCAGGGCGGAGCAGAGGTGGAGACTGGTGCTAATGATACAGCAGCGATATTGGCTGCTGCCCGGTTAGCGATCAGCGCCCTAAAGATAGGCGAAGCGAACCATCATCTATCTTTAAGGTGCCGATTGCTAACCAGGCAGCAGCCAATATTTCTGCTACATGGTTAGTTTCATCGGCTACCGGCTTTGGCAGCGATCACTGGACATTCAATGCCAGTGCCTCGGCATTGAACATCTGGTTTGGAGGTCGGCGGGGAGAGCTATGTGCCTGTTGGCGCATAACCCTTCGAAGATCCGGGCAGTTCAATATCGGGCCCGTAGGGTCAGAAATATGATTCTGGTGATGTCTATGTAGATGCCCCACCGACGTCCACATCGGGCACATCCATGTTTGTAAATCGTGTCTGCATCTGGGCATGCCTGCTGTTTTTTCAGGTGTTCTGGCTTAGACATCCCAGATTGCCCTTGGACCTCCCTTCTAAAATTTCTCTCCATGTCTTTGTAGAATACTAGCACAAATCCTACAAAAATCTGTGTATCATACTATACTGTATATGTGTACACTTCATTTCATAAAGAAAGCACATAAATCGTGAGTCCACCCAAAATCCATTCCAAACAACACCTGCACCAGCATTACATAAAAATATAAGAGTGCTTGTCATCACATGTACTTTTGTAATTGAGGTAATTTTATGAGCAGTATTTTATGCATGTATGTAGGCATATACTGCGAAACTTCCTTTATAAAATTAACCACTATGTTCTGGTCCTATATTTCTATGCATGTCTATGGAGCAAAACCTGGATTGGATCAGCTAGTTCAGGCTGACCTTATTTGTCAGCTTGACCCCTAGCAGTAGTACCGCAAGAATAATGCTAGGGGTAACAGTCACCATTTTGAACCCAGGCGGCAATGGGGCAGGAGCTTCTAGGGATGGCTCATGCCCCGCCACTAACCAACGACGTTCTAAGCAGGTAGCATGGGGTTTTTACTGCACTGGATGTTTTTAGCATGCAATAGCTGTCACCATGGGCCTACACTAATGGCAAGTGTGCACTAAATCCTCTGCTAACTGTTTTAGCATACTTTAGTAAAAAGGCCACTTAATGCATGTTGTTGTTGTTGTTGTTGTTGTTATTGTTAAGTGCTGTCAAGTCGGTGTCGACTCAAGGCGACCCTCTGGATAGCTGTCCTAAACTGTGTTCGGTGTTGATAGAGTGGTATCCATAGCTGCTGTTATTGTATTGATCTATCTTATTACTGGCCTTCCTCTTTTAAATTGACCTTCAACCTTGCCAAGCATGATGTCTTTCTGTAATGATCTCTCTCTTCGCATGATGTGTCCAAAGTGTGAAAGTTGAAGTCTTGTTATCTGAGCTTCTAAAGAAAGCTTTGATTTGATCTCCTCTAGTATTGCCTGGTTTGTTCTTCGGGCAGTCCATTATATACACAGTATTCTTCACCAGCACCATAATTCAAACGCATTGATAGTCTCCTGTCCTTTTCACTGTCCAACTTTTGCAATCATAAGATGTTATTGAAAATACCATGACTTGGACACATCGAATCTTCATATGGACAGAGACATCTCTGCTCTTGAGAACCTTGTCTAGGTCCTTCATAGCCATTCTGCCAACAGCAATGCATCATCGGATTTCTTGACTGCTTGTCGTTTCTTTATTGATTATTGATCCAAGCAGGTTTATTTATTTATTTGTGAGTTTTATATACTGCTATTTCACGTAATCATAGCAGTTTACAGTAGGAACAACATGTACATTAAAATAAGTTAACAATGTAACAGGTGCTCAACAAAGATCAGTTAGTTTACAAGATTCAACAAAACAGAGTAACTTATTTATATTTTAGTTAATTAGTAGGAGGGGCAAGGGTAAAGAGTTGGGAGTGACAAGGAATGCTATCAGTGTTCAAGAGAGGGTAGTGAGGAGAGGAAGGGGGTGAGTTGGGATTCTAATTGTTTAGGTAAATGACAGTTAGTCAAGAACCGTATGTGATGGGTGGAAGAAATTTATGGAGGGTGATCACCAAGACTGAAGGTATCGATAAATACTGTAGATGTTCTTGCTTAGTTTTGAGGTGAGACCAGAACAAGGTAAGGTCAGTGATTTTTTGGAGCACTTCAGGTAGCGAGTTCCAGAGCAACAATGAGACATATTCAAATGCCCTGTTGCTAGCATTTTGTTTGTTTCTTCGAAAGTCAGTTGGAGTAGTGAGCATGTTGTTGGTTTGAACTCGTTTTAGCCAGTCATTGGGTGAAGCTTTGATCATTTGGGATAGAGTAGGGGGTGCCAACTTTCTAATGATTTTGAATATGGTTTATATTTTATACGGCTTTGGATGGGAAGCCAATGCAAGTCATGCAAGATTGGGGTGATATGTTCAATACGGCGAGAATTGTGGACAATTCGATTGGCCGTATGTTGGGCCATTGCAATTGCATACTATGGACCTGATGACAAAACATAATCTAACGTTAACATACCACACAGAATATCAGTTAAGTTAAACCAGTCAAATCTCACCCATAAAATGAAGATCACCTCTACATGTAAATAGTTCACTCCCCTCACATAGTTGATCCCATACTTATCTCCAAGTTCTATTCCCTTGTTTAATGTAAAGCAATTGCTCTGTGATTGTTATTTTGTTCAATGTAAACCTCCTTGGATAAAGGCGGTATAGAAAAACTGTTTAAAAAACTGTTAAATTGGATGCATGGTAGTTTTCGGGAGGCCATGCAGGTGATTATTGCAATAGTCAATATGTGGGATTATCAAAGCTTGCATTATGGTTCTGAAGTCAGAGTGCTGCAGAAGGGGTTTTAAGTGTTGTAGGAGTCTAAACTTGTAAAATAAGGTCCTTGCCATGTTTTTAATATGGGATTTAAATGTTAGATGTCTGTCCAGTGTTACACCCAGATATTTTACCTCTTCTTTGACTTCAAGAATAATTTTGTCAATGGTTTTATTTTGTGGTGGACTGTATTTTAGATTTCTGGTTATTATCAGGATGTCAGTTTTTTTATAATTTATGTTCAATCCATGGTTTTTGAGCCATGCAGCTATTTCTTTGAAGCAAGCGGTGATGGGATCGAAGTTTGGCATATTAATGTTAAAGGGCATTTGCCAAATAGGTTGGATGTAAATATTAAACAGTAATGCAAAAAGTGCAAAATCTTGTGGTAGGCCTGTAATTCAGGGGTGGACAATTCCGGTCCTGAAGGGCCGCAGACCAGTCAGGTTTTCATGATGTCCCTAATGAATATTCATGGACCTATTTCCATACAATGGAAGGCAATTGATGCAAATAGATCTCATGAATATTCATTAGGGACATCATGAAAACCTGACTGGTCTGCGGCCCTCCAGGACCAGAATTGCCCACCCCTGCTTGTAGTTTGTGGGTATGTGTTGGAGAATGATTGGTCTATGCCTGAGGTACTCAAATCCAGTCCTGGAGGGCCGCAAACCAGACAGGCTTTCAGGATATCCCAAATGAATATGCATGAGATAGATTCAAATACAATGGAGGCAGTGCATGCAAATATATCTCATGCATATCCATTAGAGATATCCCGAAAACCTGACTGGTTTGCTGCCCTCCAGGGCTGGATTTGAGTACCTCTGGTCTCTGCAGACCTGTTGGGTTCTGTTGGAGAGATAGGATGTGAACCATTTAAGTGTAGTGTTAATGAGGTCTATTTGCTGTAAAGTTTGAATTAAATGTGAGTGGATAACTGAGTCGAATGCTGCAGCAATGTCTAGGAAAATTAGAATGTAGGCTTGATTATTATTGTCGGTCCCCTTTAAGATCTTGTTGTATAGTATCAGCAACAGGATCTCGACGCTCTGTTGAGGTCTAAACCCGAATTGGTTATCATCAAGCGGAGAATAGAGATCAATGTGATCTTGGAGTTGCATATATACATTTTTTTCAATTATTTCAGCCAGGAACGGTAAACTGGAGATGGGTCTATATGAGGATGGGTTATCTTTGTCTAGGGATACATTTTTTAGTATTGGGCATATGATGACTTTTTTTAGGCCTTTGGGCATGTATCCTTGGGAAAGGGAGAGGTTGACTATCATCAGTAGAATAGGGGCTAGTTCATTGCATGCAGACTTAATCGATTTAACAGAGCAAGGGTCAGCTTTGGATGTTGTGGTGTTCATATTAGTTATTGTTTGTTTAAGGGAATCTAAATGTATGGGGTGAAACTCATCCCAGGTTTCAGTACATAATGTGATATCTGGAGTGTATAAGTAGGGTAGGTTTGCAGTACTGTTTGTACACGGGGTGATATCCGGAGTGTGTAAGCTAGTAGGTTTGGGGTAGTGTTTGTTTTAGACATATAATAGTCAGCTAGATTATGTGGCGAGATTTTGGGTGGGCCAGTTGGAGAGTTAGGATTAGATGTGAGGGATTTTGAGAATAGGTCTTTTGAGAATAGGTCTTTTGGTTTGTTAATTGAGAATAGGTCTTTTGGTTTGTTAATTGATTTCATGAGAAGTGTTGTGTGGTATTCTTTTTTCGCTTGGTTAATATGATGCTGGTAATCTTCCCCACACAGCTTCCCCTCTACCTAAACACTACTTCAGGGCTCCAAGCCATCCGCATAACCATAGACTTATCTATATAAGCACCTGCCCCTTAACTACCCACAAACCAGAGAATGACACAAAGCTTATCACATCTCTTAAATGTGCGTATATACATGCAAGATCCATAAAAAAGAAGATCCCCATATTAGTTGACTATGCAAAAGATTCGCACCCAGACATATTACTCATAACTGAAATCTGGCTCAGTGAATTCAACAACGTAATCTTAAACCAACTTAATCGTCCTAACTATAAAATATTTCACACACCAAGGTCGAACAAATGGGATGGTGTACTGATACTAATAAAAGACACATTATTGCCTTGATCCCATAGTTCCATAACAACATCAGACATTGATCTGCTCTTAATTAACAACAGAAACATGGCCTTCTGTCCTATATTCAGAACTCCAAACTTTGATCCAGATGGGCTTACAAACATTATTAATGAAATAACTAGTATATCACCAAAGAAAAACTTAGCACTCCTTGGTGATTTTAATGTTCCTTCATTAAAAAACACAAAAGCATCCTCTTTTATTAATGCTATGGAATAACTTGAATACAAACAAATCATTGACAACCGCACCCACAAAAAAGGGAACTTGCTGGATGTTATATTTATACACCGTGAGACCAAACCCCCCCCCCCCCTTATAACCCCGGTACCATGGTCTGACCACCACCTATAGAATTCTCGCTTGAAGTCACACAATCACAAATCTAGATGGAACAAAAACACTTAAACAATATTCCAAATATTTACAATTTGAAAAAGAAACATTCACAGAAAAACTCCTCCAGTCCTTTCAAACAGCCACAGAAGATTTAGATGTCCCCATAGATTGGAACACTTCCATCTCCAACCTGGCAACCAAGCCACGGAACTCTCTACAAACATCTAAGAACCCATCTAAGCAATGGTATTCACATGAGCTAAAGCTAATAAAAAGGGAACTAAGAAAACATGAACGCACTTGGCGCTCCAATAAAACCACTGAGAACAGGAACAAATACCTGCACTCGCTCTCAAATTACCGGATGATTGGAATTGGTTCATAGGAGGTGTGGGATGAGAAATGAGCATTTAATTTCAATGTTAGGCTCGCGGGTATGATTGCACTGAGTATTAAGTGCTAGAAAAGTTGGGAGTACATCTTTGCTGGTAGATAGGGTGCTATTTGATCGCAGTGATTGAGTACACTTGGGTTGGGATTGGGATACTCAGTGAATTTAACTGCTTTGGGCAAGAATGCAGTGAGTCTTTGGTATAACACCAGTGAGGTGGATGTTTGAGGGAGCTAGTGGGGGGGGGGGGAGGATGGATTTGATGTGGTATGGTATTGGTTTTGTAGCTGTGAAAAAGGAAGCATACGATTTCTAAGGTGATTGTCTTTATAGGACACTGGGAAAGTAAGGTAAATGCAACAAGTTCGGAACAGTATTGAATTGTTGGCAAAACTCAAGTGTTAGATAAAGTTATTAATTCAAGTAGGTTGGAGTGCTAAGCATGAGGTATAATACAGTAATGGTGTACTAACATATGGAGTAAAAATACAAGTAGTATCAGGCTAGAATGTTGAATAAATAGACAAAAGGGAATTTAAAGAGAGTACATCAGAAAAAAGCGTACATTTGAAAAGGTACAGTTTCTATCAAGGCTAGACAGGTATGGTGAGACAGGCTGATTTTGGTAAGAAAAATAGCAAGTTAAGGTACTAGACAGATATAGCTTACATTTAATAGTGTTGGTAGAGAGTTCAGCAGTTGGGCTCACCACAGGAAGAGGTCGCACTTTGAAGTGGGTGTTTTCCGCCATCTCGACAACTCAGCGAGCAGGGTCAATGACATCTTTTTGGCAGGTATCGTTTCTTTCAATGGGTGGGGTGTCTTGCTTGAATCTTCAAAAGGGGGGGGTCAGCACCATGGGTCACACCTTAGTTGCTCTAGTGAAGCATTCATCTGCACTGTTATTTGGAAGGCAGCTTGGTTACCCAGTGATGATGCCTTAGGGCGGAGCTGCGCTGTTCTAATTTGTGTTTGGGGATTGCAAACGGTGTTGGTGGAGTTGGTATGGAGGATCGCACCTCGTGTGCATTGATGCTACTGTCCAAGTAGCAGTTGAAGCGCAAAAATATTTGTTATGGTTTGGGTTTGCAGGGTGATGTTTTGCCTGTTGTGGTTCTTGGAGGGCTAGAGAATTTCTTGTCCTGCCTGCGTTCGTCGCCTAAAGGCCATGCCAAAGGGCCCTCTAGTGAGGCCCTCAGGTGTGGGCCCACCAGGTGCGGGCATGTCCAATGGAGCTTTAAATTTAAAGTTGAGTTGCAGCCCCTGATTGGCCCTTGTGTCTGGAATCAGGGAAGAGATTGGCTTCCCACTCTCTCGCCCAATGGTCGGTCAGGGGGCTGTTGGTGCTCTGGCAGTGCGGGTGGCGATGTTCCTTCATGCCCGATGGCGCTTTAAATTTAAAGTTGAGTTGCAGCCCCTGATTGGCTCTTGTGCCTGGGATCGGGGAGGAGGCTGGCTTCCCGCTCCCTCGCCCGATGGCCAATTAGGGGGCTACTGGTGCTCCGGCGTTGCTTGTTGTTCACTATTTCAATTTCTTCTCCATCAATGATGAACTTATTGATTTTGCCAGTTGTCAGAATCTTTGTTTTCTGTATGTTAAGGTGCAGACCCATTTTAAGACTATGGGGTATGTTTACTAAGATCTCGCAATTGTGCGTGCCCCGTTAGTGTGCCTGTGCCATATAAGGAGTGAGCGGTTCAAGCAGAAAAAAAAAACCGGGAGCCAGCGACCGTACGTGTGCGCGGAGCGCTAATGTGCGGGGTCCACATAAGCGCGTGGGAAGGCTAAGTGGCGTGCTGCTGGGCACACAAAGGAACAGAGCTATAGTACAATGGAGAAGACACTGACCAATGGTGAAGGGGCCATGGGTTCAATCCCCCATTGTGTGCATCGGAAAAGGCTGGCTGAAGCATTAACTTTAATGGGTAAATGTGCTGTAGGAGGCATATTACTTTTGGGCGGCATAAGGCGGCGCACTGCTAATTTTGGGCGGCATAAGGTGGCGCACTGCTAATTTTGGGCGGCATAAGGCGGCACACTGTTAATTTTGGGGGGCATTAGGCGCTGTGCTGTTAGGTGTGGGCGGCATAAGGCGTTGCACTGGTAATTTTAGGCGGCAGAAGGCGTTGGGCTGCTAATTTTGGAAGGCCTAAGGCGGCGCACTGATGTGCAAGCACAGGAACAGAGCCACAGCACAATGGTTAAGACACTGACCAATGCTGCAGGGATCAGGGGTTCAGTCCTGCCCAGTGAACAAGGCTGGCTGAGGCATTATGTATTATGGGGATGAGTACTGTAGGAGGCATATTAGTTGTATTTTATTTATCAGTACTAGCAAACGCACTCTCAAAGCGTGTTAACATAAGGCGGCCCATAAGGCACATGTTAAAGTTCACTGCCCGCCAAGGCACCCTAGAATGTTCCCTATAGGGCACCATATATGTTGCACCACAGGATAATGTATAGTGCACCTTATATGGACGGCAACCATAAGGTGCCCTATAGGGTGCCCTATAAAGCACCCTCAGAGGCACCTTATGGGTACAGTACGCTGAGAGTGTTTGTGCTGGCATCAACATATGTACATTAAATCAAAAAAACTTTGGACACCCCTATCACATAACCCCACTGTGGGTTTGAACCCATGACCTCTGGCTTCACAGGCAGTGAAGTAACCATTGGGCTACAGCTCTACTGCTGTTAGCAAGCCCCTGGCTGGCTGCAGAGAGCCTGCACGTCACCACACAGACAGTCTGCTGTGGTAACCAGGATAGGGTTAGGCCACCCGTACCCATGATGCACTGCACATGCAAATCAGCTGTCCACAGATGAACACAAGATGGAGAATGCACCCCAACAGCTCCCCGGCCTGGTAGGGGGACGTGGCCGTGTGCACCCACACAGCACCTCGGCCTGGTAGGGGGTACTGACCTGGTGTTTTACTGGCACAGAGTAGCTACACACCGTCACATTGTGCGGGTACTGTGCTCACCCTGAGGGTGTGAAAAGGCGCCCAGGACCAGGTCCACAACACCCTCCATGGCTGAAAGAGGCCATGACAGAGCTCCAAAGCAGTAGTATTCTGTGAGATAGGTAGTTTCTGCAGAAACACCTTGGATATCTCTGACCTAGTCAGGGGAACCCCTTATGGACACCTAGGTGGGCTATGCACCACCACCCCCCCCCAGCCAAAAAACAGGGTCTCCTATCAACAGCTCCACATTCTACCTCCCTGCAATGGTAGCAATAGAGTGGACCATCAATCCCAGTCCTGCTGGGGAACAGACACCCTACAGGGCAGTCAAAGCGGCTCTATACACATCCATAACACAATATCAGACAGACATTACACCTTGATATGCTAAGCTGCACCCCACCACTATCTGATATTCTCCTGCAGCAAGCCTTCAGCCGCTGCACCCTGCAAGGCACTCCATCAAGACACAGACCAGTTGAAAACAGTCTGCTAGCTAGTCCTGGTGGAAATGCATGCACCCAGAACTGGAATGGCAGTGCACACCAGCAGATAAGTCAGTGACTGGGCCCCAAAAGTAAACCCATAGATATCACATGAGAGAAATGCTATATAGCACTATGGGGGTGCCTAGACATGCTGTGGTCACTGCACAATCAGGGTGAGAGTGATCCCCCAGCAGGACAGACAGAGGTCACCCTGTCTGTGTAGGTGGTGGCCGGCCACTACAATGTCCCCGGCAGCGCCCTATGCCCTGTGCAGATGCATCCTGGCCAGCCCACCCTGTCTGAGCTATACCCATGGTACCTTGCTGCTCATTATGCACATTGGCAGGCCAAAGCTGGCAACAGTGCTGGCAGTGTGGTCTGTGGAAGGTGTTTGCAACCAACACACACTGTATAGACAGACACACACTCCCACACGTATGCCAGCATTGTGCTACTATAGAGGGGTTTATCAGCCTTGCCCACCACGCCAGTCCTGGGCACAGTACAGGCATGGATATGGTACGCAATACTGTTGGGGGTCACTCCCCAGGGTGGTGACCACTGTCAGAGGCCAGACCTGAAGCACACACCGCAGACATCAGAAAGATTGTTATGATGGAGCTCAAAGAACAAACTGTGCTTAACGTAGGGATGTCTATCTGCCAGTACTCATAGCAAACGTTTGAGAGCTGTGTACCGTATATCCAGGTGTAGGGTGGCATTGCTAAGGTATGCAGGTGTTAGTATTGGGAGATGCAAGCAGGGCCCACTGTCCTGCCTCTCCAGGAGGCATTGGCCAATGGGGCCTGTGGGTGTGGGTGTTTCTGCCCCTATTGGCTGCTGCTTTACGGCAGAGGTTCCCAACTCCAGTCCTGGTGTGCCTAACACTGTTTGGGTTTTCCAGCTGTCCCTCATGAATATGCATGAGCTACATCTACATGCCATGGGGGTGGTGCATAGATATGCAGCACAGGCATTTGTATTAGAGGCATCATGGCACCTGAATGGTGTGTAGTCCTCCAGGACTGCATTTCGGAGACTCTGCTCTAGGTAATGCCCCTGTTCATGGTGTCTGTGCTCGGTGTGGTAAAAGATAGGCGTATTACCAATGCGTATGTCCTCAGCAATAAAGGTTTGTCCTTACTATCACGGTTTAGTTGTGGGAAAATTATGTGGACAGGATTGTCAGTGGCCCCAGCTGGGCTTTGAACCTGTGACCTTCTGTTCTTGCACACACTGTCTGTGTGCACTGCACCACCATGTTGCCACATATAGGTTGCATTCCTTGGGGAGTCCATGACTGTACATCTGACAGGGCCTGTCTGTTGCAGTGGACGTGCGAGCCTGCACATGGCTAGGCCACTGTCTGCTTTGGCTAGCAGCCACTGCCCCCTCCACCACCTGTACCCCTCCACCAACATGCTGACATGTCCTTATCTTGGAAAAAGCATCTGACCTGATTGAGGTGTGGCACTCCAGGACTGCATTTGGGGGACTTGGCTGGGGGTAATGCCCATTGTTATGGTGTGTGTGCAGTGCAGGGTAAAAGATAGCTGTTTCAGTCATGCTTATCTGCAATAAAGGGGTGTCTTTACTATCACTGTTTCCTGGTGGGTAAAAACATGGGGACTGTGTTGGCTGGAGCCCCAGCTGGGATTTGAACCTGTGACCCTGTGGTCCTGCAGGCACTGGCTGTGTCTGCTGCACCACACTGTGGCCACAGAGACAGTGCAGTCCCTGGAGATAGGAAACCTGCCAGGTCTAGTCTGGAACTCTGCTCTGCACTATTTTAATGTGGGATCATTTACATTGTATGGAGAGCAAGGGGCAAAACACCTCATAAATGACCACAGGAAAATGTTTACACATTATAATTAAGCTGGGGAACAGTGCTATCAATGGGCAACATTAAAAGACACTCCCAGGACACCTCCACAAAATGGAAAGGACTTTTCAAAGGGTCTACGGAGCGTACACCCTTCCAAAAATCATTTCTTTTTTTTTGGAGCTGTCCTGGGAGAGTTTGTTATTGTTGGCCATTGCTAGCACTGTTCCCCTGCTTAATTATAATTTTTAGGAAATTTGTTGAGGTCATTTTCATGTTTTATTTGCACTTTTGTTCTGTGCACATGTATCACACTGCTCACGTTTTGTAGGTTTCCCCGGTTTTGCTGTACATTGCTGACGGAAATGGTTTCTCTTCCCTTTAAATGCACTCTACCGCGAGTGTTTCACTCGCGGTAGTTTTTACATGGAAATTCGGCCCCGGTACTGTGCGGGGAGTCTCTCCCCTCCCCTTCCCCGCCCATTAACCCCATCTCTCCGCCCCTCGGGAGCCTTCCTCCGCCCTCCGTAAACCTTTCCACGCCTCTATCGCACATCACCGCGCCGCGCACACGCGCGGGCCCGTTAGTGACCCGTTAGTGTGACGCGCACGCGTGCGGGGCACTTGAGAGCACTTAAGTGCATCATTTGCGTGCGCTAATGTGCGCCGCGCACGTGTGCGCGGTTTAGTAAACATACCCCTATGTTCCTTATTCTTGAAAAACAAATGTTTCAGATCGTCTTCACTTTCAGCCAGTACTATGGTGTAATCAGCATAGGGAAGGTTGTTGATGAGTCTTCCACCAATCTTCACATCTTTTAAACCATTCTGTTTCTTCTTGTTCCATTCAAACTGCTGCTTGCAATGTAAAGGTTGTGCAGGAGAACTCTCAGGTATTTTGGTATACCCATACCAAATTGATTTAATGTATGTCAACCTATGAATTAACACACATAAAGTCAATTTGCACACATTAAAAAGTTCTAATGTGCATTAAAAAAAAACTTTATTAATATATGTGAGTGAAATAAACCACAAAAACTCCAAAAATCCAAAAATTCAAAAAGCCAAAAACTTGAAAAAAAAGGTTTCCCCTGTGTATATTCGTTATGCAATTAATATCTTTCCCGCTTTTCCTGGGTCTGTTAATCAACACAGTTTGTAAATATCATGTGGCAGTGTCAATAAATTCCCCTTTTATTTGTGTGGCTGAGAGTTATCAATGGCCCTGTTGTCAATATATATTAGTGGCTTCAAAGACTAAGGGGCCTTTTTACTAAAGTCCATTAGGGTTTTGCACTTAACACACTTTTAGTGCGAAAACTAACACGCATCAAGTGAAAAGACTCTGCAGTAACTGTAGGGGGGGTAGGAGGCATGTTCCCAGCAGTTATCTTGCAGATGCACACCCTAACGTGTGGCACAATTAACATGGGTTCACCTAACACCATGGCAAGAGGTATCGCTAGATGTGTTGACGCTATACTCTAACTATAATATGTTCTTCATGCTTACACTCTACCCATAACCTGCTCATTCCTTGCTCATTTGCATAATGGGCAATTAACATGAATTTTAGCAGCTAGTGAGGCAGCCAGGAAGGTAGCTGTGAGGGTAACCCCTCCCCTCTCAGCCTGAGTTACAGTGAAACAAAGCTTAAACACATACCCTTTCGCCCAGAGTCCAGCAGACTGGAGCATACCAGTTTAGACAGGTCATTTAGGCATGCTATATGATAGCCCACAACCCCCCCCCAGGGGCTACTGATTGGTGGAGAGGGGATACCTGAGACAAATGAGAAGCTAGTATGGGTTTGAAAACTTACTGTATATAAGACAGTGTGTGACACCACTGGGGCGCTCAGATCGTTTTGTTCAGGGTGCCGGCTCTGCCTGAGACTGTGCGCACAATAAACAGCATGTGTTTGCATACCGGTCTGTCTCTGTGTTTTCATCTAAGGGCTGGAGGGACAGACTTCGAATAGATAATAGATCTCCTGCTACATTTCCTGGTGCATTGGCCAGGAAACCTCCGTCTGTCTCCTCGCACCCCCAGGTGAAGGCATCACGGTTTGCGCAACCAGGACTCGCCCGATCCGGGACCGACTTCCTGTTCGTCGACGGTCCCCAGCGCCACTGGACCCTTTGTTCCGGAGGGATCCCTCGGCATATCCTGTGCACTCGGTCCTGGACGGCCGACTCCCTGGGTACAGAAATCCGGCTTGATAGACTGGCATCCAAACTCTTCAGGACGGTGAGTACTCACTCTCTTAATTTTCTGAAACGGGTTGAAAAGTCTGGTTTTCAAAAGTCTGTTTTTCTGAAATGTGTTGAAAAGTCTGGTACGGGATTGGCCACCCCCTACGGGCGGTCCGAGTAAGAACCGTAGTCTGAGATATTGGGTTCTGAAACCACCGCCTGTCCTGGTGTCTGGATTTGGGAAATGGGAGTCTGGGAGGGTATATATATATATTATATATGTGTGTCTGTCTGTCTGTCTGTCTGTCTGTGTCCCTGCCTGTTGTCTCCCCTCTGCTGTCTCGTTCTGTGTTATAAATGCGAGTGTTGTATACGGATCAGGAATAATTACAGTATGGGGTCTAGTGGATCCAAGAATAGGACTCCGCTGAAATGCATGCTAAGCCATTTTAAAACTGCCTTTGGGGGTGACTATGGAATTAGGCTCACTGCCCCCCAGACTAGCTGTACTGTGTGAGCGGGAGTAGCCAGCCTTAGTGCGAGCTGGCCACCTGAAACAGTGAAAAACATCAGGTCTACTGACTGCAGGGAGAGGGACAGTTTAGAAAATGTTTACAAAGAAATCCAAGGAGAGGAGTGATAATAAAAAGGGGAGCAGGGTTTACTGTATATAGACTGTTGTACTAGTATAGAAGTGAAGGAAGACAATTGCTTTATTTAATGCATATCCAGTTTCATTACTATGTTTCATGCATAATCAATAGTCAAAGAACCAAATTTTGATCATACCTCTCAGCAGTAAGTAAGGAGCAGTTGAAACTGCTGAGATAGGGGTACTTGAAACTGTTGAGACAGTTTGCATAACTACAGAAAGATACTGGGAATGAAACTGGGAGTGAAACTGTTTGCATGGATACATACTGGGAGATCAGGGAGGAGTTCTTCTTCTAGCAGATAATGGTGACCCATTAGAGAGGACAAAAGAACAATTCACCTAGCCTCCAAACAATCCTCTTGTCATCAATTTTAATTGTAGAATTTTGAGCTTCGAAAGCCATGGGGAGTGTCTCCTTTGAGCATCCTCAGATGTCTGACCAGCATCTTGATTGTGTAAGGCTGGGATCAAACAAAGGCTGGTCAAATTACTATTAGCAAAGATGTATGGGGTGGGGAATATCTGTAGGGCAAAGCTCATGTGTAAGAGCTAGCCTGCAAACCATTTGTTACAGCCTATAAAAAAGAGAGAGAAAAATCCTTATAAGATTATGAAGAAATAAAGACTTTTTTACTTTTTTTAAGGTCCCTGTTTTTTCCCAAGATGTTGTTAAAGCATGTTACTTTTCAGAACTACCCAGGGGGGAGGGTTTAGTGAAATTTCTTATATTCTGATCAGATAGGCAGTTAGACATAAAGCACTTGTAAGCTTTGATATGTCCTGTGTTTAAAAGTGAATACTGTTTTTCTTTCATTGCTGGCTACTCAAGTGCCCCTTGATGCTGAAGTGACTAGACCAAACAAACAAGGCATGAAACTAAGAAAAACTGTTTTTGTTTCCTTTGACCTTCAAAGTAGAGGTTAAGAGCCCTGACAGGACAATGGGGCATCCTGAGCCAGTTTGCAAATGATTTAAATCCTGAGTAAATAAGAAGGTAATCCTGGTTAATCTTTATCATTAGTATGTTATGCATCTATTCTTTGTCTTTGACTGTATATGCTATCAAGCAAACTTTAAAGTTAAAAGGGGATTTTATATATTGTGGCAAGCACCTCAAAGAGGGCATAGTTATTGTTTATATTTTACAGAACCATAAACAGCTATAACTATAGGTTAATTGTTCATCTACATAGTAATCTGCATTTGCCTGAAAGAATCTGGACATAAGAGACCTATTGTTTGTTCTGCTGTCTGTGTTGAAGATAACATTTCAGATCAGTTTGATACCAGTTTCAGGTATAAGGTTTTAATTTAAATGTGACAAAGCATGATTTTGAATTCACCTCTTTGCAGTTTCATGTCATTTGAGAATGCCTGTTTCCTGAACTGTAAGATTCAAGGTAATTACTTTGCCTTGTTAAGCTCTGTGCTGATGACTGATGAACAGGACAGTAACATCACAGTTTTATTTGTTACAATATTGGATTTTAGGATAAATTCACCTGTTTTTCTGTATTTGAATTTTACGTGTTGGTGTCCAGAGAAAAAGTGTACTTTGTTTTGAAAGTTTTTATTTCAGTTTCAGGAGTACAGTTCCTGAGAAAACAGATATATGTTGCAGAGAAAACAGATATATGTTGCAGCACTGTGAGATATTAATTTTCTTTAGTTTATACACTTGCACTTATGTTACCAAATACACTTGTTGTAGTAGTACATTATGCAGAGGTCCAGTACACACACAGCAATTACAAGATGAGTAAATATTAATATGTTTGCTGAAATTTTGGACAGAGGCTGATATGAAATTGCTTTGTTCCCAAGCATATAGAGAAAATATAGAGTAAAGATTGAACTGAGTTCCCAGAAAATAATGAGAATATTTGTAAAATTATTTACAAATAAAATGATAACATTAACTTGAGTTGATTGGACAAAACCAAATCTTGCTTGTCAGCAATGATCCAGGAGAGGTTTGAGAAAAAGAATGAGAGAGAGAGGCAGAAAGGTGATGCCACAGCCTAGGAGAGGAAAAGACAATAAATGTGCTGCTTCCAGTGTGATGATATGGGCCACCAGAATTCCGACTGCTCTAAGACTCCTCGAGGACCCACAAGGCCTGAAGAACATGAACCTTGTATATTTATGCCTCTGAAGAGACATGAATAGGCAGGGGAGAGTAGGCCAAGAAGAACCCAAGGAAGTATCGCCATGAGGCCCAGCCACAAAAGTCGTGCAGGCCAAGAAGAACCTGAAGAAGCATCGCCATGAGGCCCAGCCACCAGTGCCTTGTACCCTCTTAGGTCTCTAACCTCAAAAGGATCTCTTTTGACACCATAATTAATGAATAGCTTACACAAATCCTTGTGGACACTGCAATTTCAAGATTGGGTTTGATATTATAAAATGTTGCAAAATAATAGTTTTATAGTGTAAGGACTTTACCTAAATTGTTTAGATAGTTGCTATTGAAAATGAGCACATATGTGCATTTAGAACTACACCAATTAAGATAGTGGGAAAGGGACACTGTTTACTCATACTGTTATGCTTATTGAGAAGAATCTAAAGTTATATCTTCTACCTACCATTTGTTTACAGCAATATTAAGTTATTAACAATTGTTTAATATTCTTAGCAGCCTTGCCAAATAAGGATACATTAGTATGGTGTAAAAACATGAAAAGGACCTATGTATGTAGTTGGTGGAATGATGCAGGTGATAAAGGAGTTTGTTAGGGATGAAGTGGGATATTAAGAGGAGGGACTCTGATGGACAGTAAACTGATGAAGGTAATTTAATGATGTGAAGTGATGTATCTGGCTAATGAATATGTAAACGAAGAAAAAAAATGATGAGCACTTTATTCAACCATGCAGTCTCCAGAATCTTCAATTTAGGAAGTCATCTAAGCCCCAACACATACTCAACAATTAGAAATAGACACCTGGAGACAGGCTAGGTGTATCTTGCACCCTGATGAGCTTTGGAAAACCTACACTGGCCATGTGGTACTTCCAGATGCTTTTTTGCCTCTGTATGTCCTGGCCAGGCATGCATGGGCAAAGGGGGATAAATTGATGACAAATTCTCACAAAATTGGTATAATTCTAAAACTTGACAAAATTGAAGAACACGTATGTGCTACTTGTCTGATCTGTAAACATGTAAAGATCAGTCAAGGGCATAATGGAATATTTCCTATCAGCAAATGAATCTCCAGTGATAGAGAGACAAGGAGTTAATCAAACTGCAAGACAAAATTGACACCATATGAGATAGTTACTGGTAGACCATTGAAAGTTTATAAAGCAATATTTATAGGATATGATCTTAGTAAATATGGATGAAATTAAGTTTGTCGCACTGCATTGTCTCATTGTGAAATCTAATCTAGAATATTTAGTTTTTTCACTTAACATTGCTGCTGCTTTTCTGAATGAGGCCTGGAGCCATGCCACCAATTGCAATCCAGAGAGTCCAGCAGAAGGAATTGGCCAGAGTCCAGATGGAACAGACCATCCCAAGAACTCAGAAATACACACCACAGAAATGTGTGAAGGAGTCCCTACCTGGATCCGTGTGTCACATTGAAAGAAGGGAAAAAATATTCGCCTATGAGAATGAGAGGTCCAAATTTTGAGAAAAACAGAACTTAAACTTCAGAGAAAGATGAAGCACACTGAGAGGTCCTGAGGAACTGCTGAGAGGCAGGACCAAATTGCCTGAGAATGGGAAGAGGACTATTGGACTGATTGGGGGCTTTTGGGGGCTTTTGTGAATGATTGTATTGTTATCCTTTTATTATTGTTTTCTTAGAAAGTAACTGAAATCTACAAGCCATTTGGGTTCAGCAATTGCAATACCCCCTTGCGGCCTGCCTCTAGTACTGCTGCCCTCTACCGCCCTAGCGGTTGAGGTCCAAAAAAGGGGGGAGTGAGGCAGCCAGGAAGGTAGCTGTGAGGGTAACCCCTCCCCTCTCAGCCTGAGTTACAGTGAAACAAAGCTTAAACACATACCCTTTCGCCCAGAGTCCAGCAGACTGGAGCATACCAGTTTAGACAGGTCATTTAGGCATTCTATATGATAGCCCACAACCCCCCCCCCCCCCAGGGGCTACTGATTGGTGGAGAGGGGATACCTGAGACAAATGAGAAGCTAGTATGGGTTTGAAAACTTACTGTATATAAGACAATGTGTGACACCACTGGGGCACTCAGATCGTTTTGTTCAGGGTGCCGGCTCTGCCTGAGACTGTGCGCACAATAAACAGCATGTGTTTGCATACCGGTCTGTCTCTGTGTTTTCATCTGAGGGCTGGAGGGACAGACTTCAAATAGATAATAGATTTCCTGTTACACTAGTAGCTGTACAGTTACTAGTTGCTAATATTAACCAATTAACCAATTAGCAGGCTTTAGTAAAGGGGCCCCTAACTCAATCTCTGTTAGCAGTGACTAGTAATAGGTGTGTTAATGCAAGTGGCTGAGTACAAACTCCCATATTGCGGGAGAGAGTTTGTCCTTCAAAGTGGACATGTTCACTGTCTCCCAACAGGTCCCAGGAGAGGGCTTGAGAAGCCTGAAGAAGGGGTGTGACTCAGTGAGTCTTTAGAAGGAGAGAACAGAATAGTGAGGAGTGTGCATCCGTGGAGGAATGTGAAAAGTAGACGCCTGTAATTCACAGCTGGCCATGAGCCCAAGAAGACAAAGGATATCTAACAGGAAGAGGTGCTTGTCTGTCCACAGTGTCTGGAGTCAAAAAAAAGAAGGGGCTGCTGATAGAAATCTAGTCACTGACCCTGACAAAGCCATAAGTGTGAAAAGATAAGGAGTCTCAGCATCAGCCCTTTGCTTTTCCTGAGCATTCACCCTGCACACTGCTGGATTTTGTAGAAGGTTTGATTTGTATCTGCTCTAGATTTGGATTTTAGATTTACTGCTTGTCTTTTCCAAATCTAAGCTCAAGGCCAGTTACATGTTCAGGTACCTGGGTAATTTCACTGCCCGGATGCAGTCACAATCTAGTTGTAGCTGAAAAAAACTGTTCAGCAAAATCCTTTTTATATTGAATAGCCATTCAAACTGCATAATTTCCTTTTTGGACTTTCAGTATGCTGCATGTTGCTTAACACTGAGGTATGAGTGAGAAGAAGGGTATTCCAATGTTATGGTCTTGAAAGCTTCTCTCTGCTGATGCTCAAAATAGCCCTAACAGTCAAGGGAATGGAGTACCAGTCTCTGCCTACCTCTGCCCAGATGGTATCCCAGAGCTACAGTCAAATTTCCAAACATTTATTTATTTATTTAGTATTATTAAACATTTTTATACCGCACCTTTCAATGGATCAAGCGCAGTTTACAATGAACAAAGGTATGAATGGTACAAAACAGGTACTTATTCAATTACATGAAACTAGTTAAACTATGTACATTGATGGATACAAGTCCATAACTTAGAAATTTCCAACCAAAGTAATAAAGGAGATGGAATGACTTTCATATGAGGAAAGGCTAAAGAGGTTAGAGCTCTTCAGCTTTGATGACTGAGGGGAGATATGATAAAGGTCTATAAAATCCTCAGTGGAGTGAAACAGGTAAATGCAAATAGATTGTTGACTCTCAAAAAGTACAAAGATTAAGGGACACACCATGAAGTTTCAAAGTACTACATTTAAAATGAACCACAGAAAATATTTTTTCAGAGCATATAGTTAAGCTTTGGAATTCGCTGCCAGAAGATGTGGTAAAAGCAATTAGTGCATTTGGGTTTAAAAAAGGGTTGGACAAGTTCCTGGAGGAAACTATTATTAAGGTAGACCTGGGGAAAGGCACATCTTTGGAGGTACAATGGTGTGAAAAAGTCTTGCATAGGTAGTGCCGATGTGGCAGTTTTTAGTTGTTTGAATCACAAGGAGAACATGTGTTATAATTTGCAACCCCTTCTGCATGCCATTTTCTTCCCTTTTGTCTTTTGTATAAATCTGACATATTTGTCATGACTTGAGGGTTCTTTTATGATTGTTTAATACCCATGTTTGTTTGGTTGTGAACCTGTGTACAAAGATGCAATGTGTGCCCAAAAAGTTGTGTTTTTTTGTTCCATGTATGTTGGCACTGTGCATGTTTTCTTCTTAATTTCATTAGGTAGCCCTGAAAAGGGCTGTTTTTTGTTGTTGGTGGCCATTAGTACTTGATGGGGCAGCCCTTGCTCTTTCTCACCAGATGACATCTGTCTGGCATGGAGTGGACCAATCTGATGAGGTGTTCTCACGTTATGATGCAATTTCAGGCTGCAATCAGTGACTCAATCAGTTCTCGCTTGGTCTGTGGCTGCTTCTTTACGGTCTCAACTAATACTTTGTACCAAAGATTGTCATCCTGGAAGAAATATCTGCCAGGAAACAGTTGCTCAGCTGATGGCAGCATGCACTTCTGTAGAATTCATATGTATTTTGCTGCATTCATCATCCTGTCAACAATATGGAGTATTCCAGCACCACTGGCTGCCATGCATCCCCAGATCATGACTTTGGTTGGATACTTCATGGAGATATTCACACATTTGGCTTTGTACTCTTCATGAGAAATCCTCCTCTCATAGGTTTTGCCCTAGTCTCCCAGAAAGAAGAACATGCTTTTGTCACTGAATAGAACTTTCTCCCAGTCAGCCTTGTTCCATTTTGAGTACCTGGGTACCCACTCAATGCATCTCTTTCTCTGTTCCACCATTAGTAGTGGTTCTTCCGTGCCTTACAGCCCCTCAACCTGTACTCCAAGCATTGTCTCCTCACAGTGGAAGTGCAAACTGCAACAGAACACTTCTCCTTCCATTCCTGCAAAAGCTCAGAGAAGGTTAGCTTGTGGTTGCCAAGAGATGTCCTTATCAAGGCCCGGTCGTCCCTCTAGGTTGACATTCTAGGCCTACCACTACAATGTAGGTCCTGTGTATTTCCCGTCTCCTTATGCTTCATGCTTCTGCAAAATGCGGACAACCATTCTCTCATTACAGCCAACCTTTGCTGCAATCTGCGGGCTGGAATATCCCTCCTCATGCAAAGCCAGCACCTGGACCCAATCCTTCATTGATAGAAAATGCAACCTCTTTACCATGCCATGATGTTGAGCTTCAGAGGCAATACACACCAGTTGATCCACATTCAATTCAAACCCTGTGTGCTGCCAAAATATCATGCACCAATTGACTATCAAATATGACTTTCTATTGGCTAAGGAAGCTCAGTATTCTATTGGTTCATTTCAATCCCGCTTTGACACAGAATCCGGTTGATCATACTAAGACATTGTTTCCTCATGACAGCCATACAAAAATTCACAAACAAGTAATTTTGCATGTCACTGTGGGATCATAATGGACATCACAGATGGTAATGCAGATGGCAGGATACCCCTATGAGGAGAGGCTAAAAAAGGTTGGGGATCTTCCACCTGGGGAAGAGACAACTGAGGGGAGATATGGTAGAGGTCTATAAATTAATGACTGGAGTGGAACAGGTAAATGTAGATCATTTCTTTAAACCATCAAAATGTAGAAAGACTAGGGGACATGCAATGAGGCTATAATGTAACCCATTTAAGATTATTAAGAGAGAACATTTTTTCAGTCAACGCATAATCAAACCCTGGAATTCATTACCGGAGGACAGGACTGTACCTAGCCTTGTGCGAGCGGTGCAGCCGCACAGGGCGCAAAGGCTTAAGGAGCACATTTCAGCTGTCTGCCGTTGCCTGCCACCACCACATTTTCTTTTCTCGGTAGCGGCAGGCAACGGCAGACAGCTGAAATGCATCCCTTAAGCCTTCTCGTGGCAGTCTAAGCAGGTCTGGTCTCCCTCCTTTGACACGATTTCACAGCAGGGAGGGACAGATCTGCTTAGAGTGCCGGTGACTGCACATCTGGCACGCCTCTTCTCTCCTGCCGCCGTCCAGAAAGTGGCTAGATGGAGGTGCGGGACAGGGGAGGCGTGCCTGATGTGCAAGTCTCACAGGGCACTATTCACACTCGGTATGGCCCTGCTGGAGGATATAGTAAAAGCTGTTTCTGTAGCTGGGTTTAAAAAAAGATTTGGACAGGTTCCTGGGGAAAAGTCCATAAGCCATTATTAAAGAGGGCTCGTGATATCCACTGCTTGCCCCAATACAAGCATTGTGGAACCTGTGTATCTTTTGGGGAAACTGCTAGGTACTTGTAACCTAGATTGACCACTGATGGACACAGGATACTGGGCATGATGGACTTTAGTATGACACAGTATGGCATATTTTATAATCTTATGTTCTTATGTTCCACCCGGGCAGCTACCTGGTCCACTCTGTGCACCAGCAACCCCCACTGAATGACTCACGAGCCACCTCCTTTGCCCTATTTGCACCATCGATATAGTGCCCTTTCATACTTGGGCACCATGCTATTGCTGCTAATGAAGCATTACTATCACTAACTTGGGCTCCCCTGTCTGTACATCACATTGCAGACATTTAATTAGGCTTTCTCTCCTCAAAATAGTCCCTTTCCACAAGGTTTTACTTTGCATTAGGGTTCCCAGTGTTAAAGGGCTCTAACACACATTAGTGCAACAGGCATTAAGGGAACAGCCGTTGTTAACACCTCTCCGCCCCGTTAATGCCCACTCTCCACCTGCTCCTCACTGGTCTCCCTCTGAATCATCTCTCTCTTCTTCCATCTGTTCAAACCTAAGCTGCATGTAACACCTCTTCTCAAGTCACTTCATTGGCTCCCTTTCCATTTTTGCTTCTCCTACTGACCTATCAGTGTATTCATTCTGCAGCAACTCACTGCCTTTCCTCTCTTATCTCACTCTACACCCCACCTTGAGAACCCTGCTCCTCTGGCAGATCCCTTTTATCTGCCACTGCCAACTCCAGACTTCGTTCATTCCACCTTGCTGCTCCATTTGCCTGGAACAAATTACCCAAGTCAGTGTGTTGGGCTCCTTCTATATCCCTGTTCAAATCCAGGCTAAAAACTCATCTCTTCAAGGCTGCTTTTGGATCCTGATGCCTCTCACCCTCTTGTTCACCACTTATATCTTACTATACTCTAGTCCCCAGTTTTGTAATGTTGTTCGTCTTGTAAGTTCTGATGAATAGGAACTGTCTCTTACATCTATATGTACAGCGCTGTATATGCCTTGTAGCACTAAACAAATGGTAAATAGTAGTAGTAGTAAACACAGTAATTTTATCTTAATATGTTTTCCTGGAATAGTTGCATAATAAATCTCTTTGGCTGGGGGCATATAGTATTTAAAAGTAAATCCTCCCCGCTTCCAATCTCTCATTGAATAGGGGAGTACATCCAGGAGCTGCTGGGTTATCACCTAGCTCCTGGGGCTCCTTGGCATTCATTCAGCAGGGGCAAAATTTGCTTCAGCACCTCAAAGGCTAGGAGCATTCTCCTGCAAACTCCACATAGGATCGTGTTGCTCCAAAATGAACAGCATCCATAATGAAACATACTGAATTGGTGGACAATGGGAAAACAGTTCAGAAACATGCAGTGGCCTCCCTTGTCTCTACATATCCATTCAAGCTACTCCAGAGACTTATCCTTGACCCCCTTCTGTACCCAAATTCCCTTGGACTCTTTTCCATAATTGCCTGTATCCTTTACTGGATATCTAAGAATGAACAGAATAAGACACCCTGTACTGGGTAAATTGTTCATTCGGTATGCTCTATTCTTTTTTCCATTGATTATAAACACTGGATAAGCTCCTGCTACTTCTTTCCAAAATGTACCTCACTAGAAACAGCAGGAGGAATTTTCTGAATCCCTCTTCCACAAACCTCTCTCCCAGGAATAATCAGGGGTGAGCTAGTCTAGCAGGCCCCTGTTGTGTGAGGTTACTGAAATTGGATAAAAATATAAAATTAGGGACTAGAGGGGGCATAGAGCTTCTTCTCTTACAGCAGCTCTTTTCTTTCTTTATTGTTTCTTGATATACCGCCCTAGGCAGCCAAGGCATCAAAGCGGTGTACAAATAATAAAAAATAGCAGCAGAGTGCAGGAAAAGAAAAGGAATGCCAATAATGGGCAGAAAAGGTAACATACAAAAGAGAGCAGAAAGAGAGAAGAGAATGATCAGGAGGGAGAGGAGGGCAAGTCATAGGCGAGCTGAAAGAGGTAAGTTTTGAGGAGGGATTTGAACCGGGGTAGTGAGGGCTCTGCACGTAGGAAGGTAGGTAGAGAATTCCAAAGTGCGGGGGCAATAAAGAAGAAAGCAGAATGTTGTGTCTGTTCCAGGCGTGCTCGGGAAATGGAGGGAAGAGCCAGACGGTGGGTATGAAGGGATCGGAGGAAACAATGAGGGGTATGAAAATGAAGAAGATTAGCTAAATATTGAGGGAGACCTGTGTGGAGTGCCTGGTGTGCTTTGGTGAGTACTTTATAGCTAATGCGGTACTTTACAAGGAGCCAGTGAAGATGGATGAGGGTGGGTGTAATGTGATCATGCTGTGAGGAGTATGTCAGGATCCGAGCTGCTGTATTTTGGATGAGCTGAATGTGGTGTAGCTGGTAAAGGGGAAGACCTGCAAATGCACTATTGCAATAATCCAGTCTGGAAATCACTAAAGAAAGCAGGAGGGCAGTGAGAGAGTGCTTGTCTAGGCAAGGGTGAAGGGCACGGATCTGATGCAGAAGGAAGGAGGAATGAGAGAGGTTGGAGGAATCTAGCAGGGCGAGACCCCTGTAAGACAGCCAGCTTTACAACTTAGGGAGCTTTAAGACCACAAGCCTACTTGGCTTCCTGAAGAGAATAGATCCAAGGGAACCTACAGAGGAGGAAAGGGAGACATTTGCTCATAGTCCAATTCAAGAGAGAGAAAGGGTTCAAGGAGAAGACTGGTGATCCAAGGCCTGGA
The DNA here is from genome assembly GCA_033557465.1 of Ichthyophis bannanicus. NCBI lineage: Eukaryota > Metazoa > Chordata > Amphibia > Gymnophiona > Ichthyophiidae > Ichthyophis > Ichthyophis bannanicus. The sequence goes on from CM066033.1 coordinate 1,258,942,865, forward strand.
AAACCTCAGGAGTGAAAGGTAAGGTGGATCATCTTGCTCAGAGAGGCTGCCATGCGAGGCAGTGTCAGAAGTCACAATGGTTACTGCAGTGGGGTACTGCATTGTGAATGAGAAGGGAGGGAGGTGGTCTGCTTGAGGTCCTATTATGCAAGAAAGGAAAATCAGAGCTGTTGCCCACATCAAGGAGTCTACAGGTGTATCAGAGGAGAGAAGTATGAACCCATGAGCCTGGGGCCAGCACCAGGACTGTTCCACGGACTGCGAGCAAGTCTGAACCCTTTCACTCGTATAGTTTGCCTATTCTTTGGACAGACTGCTTGATTCTTCTGATTTTGCTGATCATATACATATTCATTTATTGGAAAATACCCAATAAGAGGGTTTGTGAGGACAAGAAACTGGGACGTCAGTGCCTTTTTGGCTCAGTGAGATTTAGGTAGCCAACCCAGGTCTTGGGACTTATTCTCCCCCTCTCCATGAGATCCTTTAATGATTTTAAGGGCTGTAAGTGAGTATGATTGGAGGTCTGGAAACCTTATAGACCATCTACAGTGACCATCTCCACTGCCCTAAGTGCCTCTGAGATCTACCCTCATTCTGGCAATGGAGGACCGGCTGCATTTATAACCTGCAAATGTGGCCAAGACCAGTCTATGCAGCAAACAACAACAATATAAAACAATGACCAAATTTAAACAACGGCAAAATAAAAGAAAATAAATGTAAAAACAAATTACAGGATCTAGAACCGAGATGTAAACCACAGCTTCCAGAAGCAAGTGTCTTCAATCGCTTTCTGAACTGTGACACATTAACCTTAATAGCAAAACTTTCTCTGCTTCAGAAAAGCTGGACGCTCACTGAGCCCTTATATCCTTTTAGTGGAAAAAATAACTCCCAGCACAGCAGGAAGTGTTCTACTCCCCGTCTTCTGGCATCCTTTTTCATATTTCTTCTTTAGGAGCTGTTCCAGGTATCCTCTCCTTGACACCCTAGAGACTGAACCAGGATCCACTCAAAGAGAGCCCGAGAACCTTCTGAGCTTCTGCTTTTATTACTCCCCTGAATCTTCGGGCAGCAGCCCTTGCATTGTGTTTGTAACATGCTACGCTCTTCTGCCCTTATTCATATGTGCCTCTTGGTGGAGACATATGTTCACTTGATAATAAGGCAGTCGTGCATAATCTTACATAACCGACCTCTCCCAGACTAGAGAACTTCCTTCTCTCTCAGGCACATTTCCAATGGCCCTGTCTTTATGCCAGCTCTAAACACTTTTCTCTGTTTCTCTCTTTCAAAGCTTCCCTCCTATCTAGAATTTTGGCTCTTCTTTCTCTAACCATCTGGAAACACATACCCTTCAAATAGAGGGCACAAGGTCTCCTGCAGCTATATTTAGCAGGTTGCAGAGAAGGTTTCAACTTTAGTCTTCAGCCTATAGACTGGAAAAGCATTCTGATTATTGGCTCCAAAATAGGCTGACATTCAAAAGCACCTATGCAGTGGTGGCTGCATGAACCACAGAAGTATGTTTTTGTAAAGCATTAGTACTTACATGAATAAATTTGGCCATTTTAATCGCAAAATGGTCAAAGTAATATAGTTACAAAAGGGCAAGGTTTTGAGCAGAGAAGGGTCAGGAAATAACATATATTCAGGAGGCAAAGTTCAGCTGCTAAGAGACTCATTTTATCAAGTATTGTTTGCACACAGAAAAAGCCTTTTATAAAACTGCGGCATGTGCATGTTATAAGTGCATGTACTGAGATGGCCCATACTTATACATGCACCATGTGTAGGCATTCCTAGGGAGCACAGTTTGGGGGGAACTAGGGCAAAGTTATGATGTATACACATATTTTATAAAATATGCAAGTACACACAGATCCTAGTTGTCAAATTACTACTACTACTTATCATTTATATAGAGCTACTAGGCATATGCAGTGCTGTAGAAGTATACAAAAAGAGAGTCCCTGCTCCACTGAGCTTACAATCTGCTAAGACAGACAGAACAATCAGGGACAAGAGAATTCTTATGAAAATGATTAAAATACAAATGGATGAAGACAGGAGGATAAGGGGTCAGGATGCAAAGGCAATTAGTGATGGTCTACCAAGATCTGGATTAGGCTTGGTAAATGTCTCTGATAACAAATTTATACATGGTTTCACAGAATTTCTGGCACAAGAACATGGAAGAAGAAAAATCTTTGGAGTAAATCTCTACAGAAGGAGTCAATAGATTCAAAATAAAAATAAAAATCCAGATACTAAAATTTGTGCACTTAAATTTAGGCCTGCCATTCATTGTCTAAATTAAGGGACCTAATTTACATGTCCCATGCTGAAAATTGGTGTTAAGGTCTTAGATTTTTCTTTTCCCCCATCTTAAATATGCTTCTGTTGCCATGCACTTTTCAGACTCCTAAATTTTAGAACCTAGTGGCCTAGGCACTCAGCCTTATCAAATTTTCAAAGAGGCAAATTTAAGATCCTAACTCTCAAAGTCAGGAGCCTAAACCTTTTGAGGCCAATTCTGTACTGACAGTCCTCTGTACAGAAATAGACCCGATTCTGATCCCACGGGGTTAGACGTACCTGGGGTATCAGAATCGGGTCTACGGCCTGGACATGCAGGCCAGACCCTGATTCTGATTGGCCAAATGGCCACACATCCAACCACATGCCCGGCTAACTCAGCCAGGCCCCTGAAAGGAGCCGCAGTGCCATGGTGTTCCATTGCCATGGCACCGCAGCTCTGTTCAGGGTCCATGCTCCCCAGCTGCAATCGACATGCCTCTTTCCTCGCAGTCAATACCTGATCCAGCCTCCAAGGTCAGGCTGCAGGGATCCCCCTGTGCCCCCTCACCTCTTTGCTTACCCCAGTTCCTTCGTTCCCCATCTAAACAGCCAATCTCGGATATACAGGGCCAACCTCAGCATTGGCCCTGTACTTCTATGGTCAGTTGCCATCCACCTCCTTCCCTCACTCCTTCCACAGCCCTCCCTCTCCCATCCACGAACAGAGCTCCCCATAGAAACCGGCAATACGTGCGAGGAGCTCTGTTGCAGGCAGGGTGATTTGGGCATTTAGTGGGTCTGGACATTCAGATTATTTTTATTTATTTTATTTACATTCTCTTATATACCGCGCTATTCTGCATCAGTGCGGTTTACATTGAACAAACTGAAATTACATTGAACAGGGCATTAGAACTTGGAGATAACTATTTTACAGGGAACATGGGCTATGGAGGGTTAAGTGGCTTGCCCAAGACCACAAGGAGCACCTGTGGGACTAGAAACCCCAGTCCTTCCAGCCCAAGGTTGCTGTCAACCCACTAAACACGGTTCAAAATGACCCTCTTCATGTATTTATTTATTTATTTAACAATAGTTGTATACCACATGTCAAAATATTTCTAAGCAGTTACTAAACACTAGAAATAATCAAGGACAGAGAGACAACATATAACAAATAGCATCTCCAAACAGTATCAAGGTCCCAAGGTTATGACCTATTCCCAAAGGCCATTCTAAAATAATTTGCTTTCACCTTCTTATGGAAATCATTTATTGTTTATTAGGTTTTGATTGACTGCCCTTTGCCAAGCAGCCAGAGTGATTTACAATAAAAGTAGTAAGCGTTGGAAGTCAAAAAAAAGAAAGGAACTCCATAACATGATAGGAAAGGTGGAGAACAGCACAGCAGCAAAGGTAAGAAAAAAACAAAGAGCCATTAATCCAAGCATACAAGGGAGGGGGGCAGAGGAGAGATGGTTTTCTGTAGAGCAGGTCTCAGGTGGCATCAATACTAAATGCTTCGGTAAACAGGTGGGTTTTTAGGAACTTTTTAAACCTAGGGAAGGATGACTCCAGATGAAGCTGGGTGGTGAGACAGTTCCAAAGGGAGGGGCAATGAAGAAAAAAGCAGAACATCGTGTGAACTCATGTGCAGCATGTGAAGGAGAGGGGATGACCAAGCAGTTATGGAGGTAGTGAAGGCAGCATTGAGGCACGTATGGGATAATTAGAGAGGAAAGGTACTGTGGTGCATTGTTATGCAAGGCCTTGTGAGTGAGGGTAGGGATCTTGAAGTGAATTCTCTGAGGGAAAGGCAGCCAGTGGTGCTGAATTAATAGGGGTATGACATGATCAAATTTCCTGTTGTGGATGAGGGCATTTTTTGGATGGATTGAAAGCGTTTAAGTTGATGTTGAGGAAGACTGGTGAAAACAATATTACAGCAGTCAAAACATGTGATGGCAGGGCTGAGAATAAGAATGGTCATGTCTGTAATTCACTTAACCATCTCAGACAGTTCATTCCTAAACTTAGGGCCAGAAAAGAATACTATCTGTCCTAGAATTCAAGTGCTAAAGTTATGAGAGAAGGCTGGAAAAAATCAGCAGTCTACACCCTTGAGATCACGACTGCCTTAGCTGATAAAAGTAGGGATCAATTCAGTGGGCAGAAAGATGCCTAATGACTTAAAAAAAGAGTATCACCATTTTGAAATGGATCCATTAAACCATAGGCAACCATTGTTGAGAACTACAAAATTGGCATAATGTGGTCATGCCACCCAGCACCTGAGAATAACCATGCAACCACATTTTGTATAACCTGAAGTGACCTAATGTGAGACACAGGCAAACCACACAGGAGGGAATTATAGTAATCAGCTGAAGACTGTTCTGTAACACAGTCCTAAGTTCTGAAGACACAAGATATATTTTTCAACCTCCTGAGCAACTGCAACTTTAAAAAACAGCTTTTTAACTCTCTTTAATATGAGAGTAAAATAATAACTTGGTATTCAAGATAACATGCAGATAATGAACCTCATCTGCAATAGTGATGGTCTGCCCCTCTACCATCCACGTTGACAAGATGATAATCTTTGCAGAATGGCAGAATATGATCAACTCTGTTTGAATATGGATCTCTGCAAGTTATGTGACAGCCATGCTACTCAAAAAACGTAGGGCTCAATACAAAAGCTTCCTCTTCCCTCACCACTTCCCTGTTCCCCTGCCAACCTCTTGGGTCCATCCTCTCTATTTGCAGTACCTTTGCCTCCAATTCCCAAGCCCTCTCCCTCTGTGCCCTCCCATCATTCTTTTCCCCTGGTATTTCTGAAACACAGATTTAAAAGCAGTTCATATGTTTTTCAAAGAGTCAACTCTTCATATTCTGTATGCATCAAACTCTTTACAACAACTTTATTTTTTGGCCAGAAATCATGCATCCCATGATTACACGATGCAAGTTTCCACATTAGGAATCACCATGCAAGGAAAGGATCTGGGCATCATCATGGATACGTGGAAAACCCTCTGTGCAGAGGTGGCCAAGAAAACAAATACAATGTTAGGAATCGTAAGAAAAGGAATGGAGAAGAAAACTAAAGATGTTATAATGCCTCTGCACCGCTCGATGGTGGGACCACACCTTGAATATTGTGCACAATTCTAGCCACCATACTGTGTCTTAAAAAGGATATAGCAGAATTAGAAAAAGTACAAAGAAGAGCCACCAAAATAGTAAAGGGGATGGAAGGATATCCCTATGAAAAGACATAAAAGGTTAGGGCTCTTCAACTTGGAAAAGAGATGGCTGAGAGGAGATATGATAAAGGTCTATAAAATAATGAATGGAGTGGAAAAGGTAAATATATATTAGTTTTTTACTCCTTCAAAAAGTAGAAAAACTAGGGGGCATCCAATAAAGCTACAATGTAGCACATTTAAAATTAATTGGAGAAAATATTTTTCACTCAACGCATAATCACAACTCTGAAATTCTTTACAAGAGAATGTAGTAAAAGCTGTTAGTGTTGCTGGATTTAAAAGAGGTTTGGACGAGCTCCTGGAAGAAAGGTTTATAAACCATTACACAGGCACACTACCAAAAAACTGCCTCCAGTTTTGCAACTGATTCCTATAGATTTTGGGGTGCTGAATCCAGGAAAAATAGCCAAAATGTTCCATCACGTCACGTTTTCTTGCAAAATTAGATTTCTTACCCATATAAGGAATGTTCACATAATTTCTTTTTAGCCGACTGCAGTTTATTTTCTTGGCCCAAAATAGAGGTTGTAATGGTTAACTAACTAGAAACACTCCCTCATGATATTTTAGAGTGTTTTGTATTCATTTTATACATTAACAGGACAATTGGGAGGCGGGGGGCTAAATCCAGTACTCGCGCTGGCGCATGTTCTTTCCTGTTCGCCTCGCCTCGTTCGCTCGCTCAAACACGGTGGTTGCGACATGAACGTTCCTGTCAAATTTCAGTTTCTTGCAAGTTCATTATTACCTTTTGTTTGCTCAGTCGTAATCCAGCTTTATTCCGAAGTGGTTCACTACAGTTGTAGTTTGCAGTGCTGTGTATTTGTGATGGCTCACAGAGCCAGAGGTTGTGTCAACTCTCCGGACAGTTTTTGTTTTATTTGTGGGGAATATACCATGAAAAAACGGCAGAGGAACATTTCTGCATTTATTAAAAAAGTATATTTCGCCTATTTCGGTTTGAAGTTAGGCGATCAAGACAAACCGTGGGCTCCTCACAAAGTGTGCAAGACATGTGAGGAAGATCTACGCTTATGGATGAAAGGTAAAAAACAAGCATTTCGTTTTGGAATACCTATGATGTGGCGTGAACAAAGAGACCACAGCAGTGACTGCTATTTTTGCTCTTGCATTGTGAAGGGATACAACTTAAAAAATAAGAACGTAATAAGTTACCCCAACCTTCCCTCAGCAATTAGGCCTATGCCTCATAGCAACGAAGTACCTGTGCCTGAACCACCAAAATCTTTGGATCATATTTGTGTGGACGGTTCTGATCATGATGAGACTCATCAGATGGCTTTTCCCGATGAGTCCAGTACTTCCGAGTTTGAAACTGAACCAGATCCGAAACCTGAACTTTTCTCTCAAGCTGAATTGAATGATTTAGTCCGGGATTTAGGACTCCCAAAAGATGCTGCCCAACTGCTAGGTTCTCGGCTTAAACAGAAAAATCTATTGTCACCAGGAACAACTTTTTATTGGTACCGCAACCGCGAGACACAATTTTTGAAGTATTTCAGCAAAGAGGAAGATTTGATATTTTGCAACGATATATACGGAGTGATGGAAAAGTTTAAACTCAAGTATGATCCTGCTGAATGGCGGCTGTTGATTGATTCGTCAAAAGACAGCATAAAAGGTGTTCTTCTTCATAATGGCAACACATTTGCTTCAGTTCCTATTGCTCACTCTGTCATTCTCCAAGAAAAATACGAGAATTTGGCCCTGATTCTTCAGAAGATTCGTTATGATGAGCATAAGTGGATGATTTGTGGAGACCTTAAAATTCTATCCATGCTATTAGGGCAGCAATCCGGTTTCACCAAATATCCCTGCTTCCTTTGCTTGTGGGATAGCCGGGCCCGCGACCTACATTGGGGGAAAAAAGACTGGCCAATTCGGGAGTATTTGAGACCCGGTGAGAAAAATGTTCTTCATGAGAGCTTGGTACCTCGTGATAAAATTCTATTACCACCTCTCCACATTAAGTTGGGTCTCATTAAGCAATTCATCAAGTCCCTTCCAAAAGATGGTGAGTGCTTTCGGTACCTTTGCTCAAAGTTCCCCCGACTTTCTGAAGCAAAGCTAAAGGAAGGAGTGTTTGTTGGCCCTGATATAAGGAAACTCATTTCAGATGGAGCATTCGCTGAAACGATGTCTGAGAAGGAAAAAGAAGCCTGGAATTCCTTCAAGGATGTTGTTCCCAAATTCTTGGGGAACAGGCGGGATGAGAACTATAAGGATATTGTTGCCAGGATGCTCAATGCCTTCAAAGAACAAGGCTGTAACATGAGCCTGAAAGTCCATTTCTTGCACTCCCATGTGAACTACTTTCCCGAAAACTTGGGGGCGTACAGTGAAGAACAAGGTGAAAGGTTTCACCAGGACATCAAGGACGCAGAGAGAAGATACCAAGGAAGATGGAACACCACTATGATGGCTGATTTCTGCTGGTTGCTGCTGCGGGAAACCCCAGATGAAAAATACGCCAAGCAGCGCACCAAGAGAAGCATTCGGGGGAAGAAGAAACGGGCCCACCAGGAGATTGATTGACCCAAGAATGACTTTAAAATCTAAACTGTGTTGACAAATATCGTGTTTTTACTAAACTTTGAAATAAAAATTTGCTAGTTATTACCACAGTGTCGGATCTCATTTATTAGAATTTTATTTTCACACCATCGGGTGTTTGTCTTCATGTATTGCAATGGTGCGGTTTGCGTTTTCTATTCTTACATACATACCTGTACAACATTTTTTGCACATTTCTTTGCTTTGCTTTGTGTCTAACCTCGCTCTTATATGCTCAATGTTTGTGCACATGTATGTGGCTGTTTTAAGTGCAGACAATTTTGCTACCATCACAGTGTGTTTTGTTGACATTACTCTATTCTTATGTGCTACCTTGTTACAATTTTCTTTATTCTTATTTGAATAACTACTAAACAATTAGTATAAAGAATTCATCCAAGAAACTTTTATCTCGATCGCACTCAATCTGAAACGTTCACCTCAAACTGCTAACCCAATGTAGCAAAAAATCTGTACGTGATGGAGCAAATTGGTTACCAGATTTGGATTCAGCGCACCAAAAAACGTAAAAATCAATCGAAACATTAGAGGCAGTTTAAAAAAAATTTTTTTAGTGTACCTGTGTTATTAAACAGAACTTGCGAAATCCACTGCTTACTGCTGGGATAAACAGTATGGAATCTGTATACGTTCTGGGAACCTGACAGATGCATGTGACCTAAATTGGCTACCTTTGGAAACAGGATACTGGGTTCAATGGACCTTTAGTCTGACTCTGTATGGCATTTCTTATGTTCTTATGTTCATGAGCATTTAAAACATTGTGTTTTATCTATAATATATTTGTACTCATTCAAGCCTGATTTTGCACTTGTAGCACAATAGTAAAACCAGTATTTGTTTAAGACAAACATATCTTAAAACTGGGTTCAATAGTGTAAAGGCAAAATGTGGTAATATTCCAAGGGTTTTGATAAATGTAAGTGTGTTTAATATGTTACATAATAAAACTATTCTTTGGATTTGTATCAAATTTTCTATACCTATTTCACATGGAAAGTTCACATTTACTACACTAGAGAAATGCAAAGAAATGTATCGTGACTAAAATCTGTCATCTTTTGTGACACTAATGCCTGAAATAAACCTAGAAATGAAGGCTGACATAGGGAGCACTATTTTCAGCCCTCCTGCTTAGCTTGCAGACTCATGAGTACTTAGTATCTGCAGGCCTGCACACAGATTTGGAAAGAAAAATTCCCCTGGGAATTTTTCTGTCATAATTCATTACCCTGCCAATGCCATTGAAACCAAACCAGAGCATACTGAGACCTGAGAAAGATATACATATGAGACATCTATAATCAATATAAATATCTTCAAACAAATGAGCTAAGAGCGACCCCCGAGGCATTCATAGAAATACTGGTTTTCATGTTGACATTGATGCGTTCTCATAGTGCAGGCCATATCCTTAATCATTTCATCTAAGCAAGGCAACTCAACTCATTATTATGAAAATCAAATAATGTAGCTGTGACGATACTCATTGGTGGAAGGGATGCTGAGATGGGGAAATGGCTAAAATTCAAAGATGAGGCAAGAAGACCTGTAGAATGGGTAGCTCCAACTCCAGAATGAGGAGAACATGGATTTCTGCCTTAAGTAGCCATCTTCCCTTCAGGGTGAGCCCTGAGGTGCAAGTAATTGCCAGGCTCTGGATGCTGAAGGCCGGTGATTGTAGGTGCAATACTGGATAAAGTGGAAATGTGAACACAAAGACATGTACAGATGAACACACTCATAACAGGAGGGCCACCTCAGAGGCTGGGGTAGACTGTAACAAGGGCACAGTGGGGAGATTAATTCTTTTACAGTTGATACCATTCTTAGAGAAGACATTGACTCTCCTCCCCTGACAGCTAGGCTTCAGAGCAAGATATAGTTCAGAGGTGTTACTGGATACTGGATGAAGTTTGATGTATTAAAGAAGGAGAGGGGAGCACTACTGGTTAGCCGGGAAGCAGTTGGAGGATGCAGGCTGAGCTCCGGGAGGCCCTGACGTCACTGGGGGCTTGTTTATTTAAGTTCTTCAGTCTTAGGCACAGCCATAGGCACCTTGCAGTGAACATGATCCAAGGGGCATGATACAAGAGGCTCCCTTGCCCCCTTGTGAACCCCTTGGAGGACCGCAGGAGGTGCAGTTGCTGTGCTGCGGATGGGGACCTGCTCCCTATAGGTAAATGGAAGAAGTCTGTGCCTGCTGAACCCATTATAGGGCCAATGGATCATCATGTGAAGGTAAACATTGGGGAGAATCTTCCTGCAGATTGAGACTTTCTTACTTTGTTATCCATGGGTGCATCACTGAGTTCCCCGGACTGCACCCATTTGTACGGATTCCATCTAGCTCAGCTGCCGTGGAAGAACCATTACAGCAGAGTACCCCTTTGCAAGAGGGCGAAATGCTGAAGCCTGTCTCCTGGTCTCCTCTTTCATTTGATGCCAAGGCGGTCTTGGATTCAGAGGTATCCTTGGTTGATACATAGAGGGTTGTTACTCAGACTGAACAGACTTTGGTTACCACGGTATCATAGCTGTGTGTCTTGTCTCAGGAGACAGCCACAAATATGAATAGAGTTGAGGGGAAGGTTGAGTCCATGGTCACTCAAATTTCTAAATGTGAAAATCATTGTAATTCCCTACAGGCAACTTATGCATCCAGTATTAAGGATAGTTTGGCTATTCATCATAAATTAGAAGTATATGAAAATTTGCTTTAGGCAAAGAATGTTCGTTTTTTTAAATTTCCTGCATATCAATTACTTTCACTCGAGATATTGTTGCAGAAAAACCTTCGGGAGGTCCTGGCCGTGGCTGGAGCTGACTCAATGGGTTTTTCCAGATTGTTCTATTTAACTGGAAGGAGGATATCCTCTGAGTCTCCAGAGGGATTTGATGTGTTACAAGCACATCCTGATATTAATTTGACTAGTTTTCTGGAAGACTCGCAGGATACCATAACCTCCAGGGCGACTTTATTAATTACTTTTGTTTCAGAACGAGATAAAGTATCTGTATTTAAGGCTTACTTTAAAAACAAGACTGCTTTTTGTGGGGCGAGGTTACAGTTATTTTCGTATGAGGAAACGTTTTAGTAGAAAGAAAAAGTCCAGTTTATCGTGAACTGTAGCTATATGGGAGAGGGCATGGTCTGAGCAGCGGCAATGGGTGGTGCAGCTCAGGGGCTCATGACAATGGGAGTACGGGAAGCATGAGGGGCTTTCAGGGATTGATGCTTTAGCATTATTAAATCTAATGGAATCAGGCACCTCCAGAAAAGTGTATAAAATGTGTAATAGATCTATACATGGCCGACAGAAGCTGGGGAGTGTACAACGTTAACTGGCTAAACTGTTCTTCTGAGCCTGAGGAACTACTTTAAGGCAGCGTGTGAAGAAACACCGAGTGGGAGAATGCTTAGAGACAGTTGAACCGGCAGTTTGTGACCTGTACCTGTGAAGAGAGGATGTGAGTGAGGTATGGGTATGAAAGAAGTTACAAAGAAGAGGAAAATATTGTGAATGTAGGTGCTAGATCATTGGTAGCTGTAACACTAAGTGAACTTTTTGTTGTGTGTTTTTCATGATTAACATGGAGTTGAGGGAGCTACACATTTCTCCCTATGTCTTGCAATAAGTAGTAGAGACACTGGATGGTGCCACTGTTTTTAGTGTAGCAATCTAAGTAGTCTGAACCGTGGTTTTTGAATAAACTGTGGTGTGGTGAGTGCAGGTGGGGTATGGGTTGGAGAGGGCTGGGATATTTGGGTAAGGGGGGAAAACTAACTGACTTACTAATTGTATAGTTTCCAGGAACACCGCATGCTGGGGTCTTGTGTTGCAGGGCCAGCACTATACGGTAAGCATGGTAAGTGTGGCAGGGGGGCACCATGCCATTCTGCCAATCATCTCTCTTTTATATTAAAGTAGTAAAGCAGTTGCTTACACAACAGAAGAACACTGGCGCACATCAATGTAGCTTCTTGCCCATGGGGACTCCATTTCCCACAAGCATAAGAGCGGTGCAGTGCTGTGATCAATGCAAAGATCTCTTCTGTCTGCCAGAGATCAGAGTCCCACAGGCAGAACAAAAGAGTCTTGTGACTACGGCCTCAATGTGCACTGTCTGCCTGCGGGAGATGCCCAAGGACAAAAGTCCCATGGAAGGAGCACTGAGAACTCTTGTGTCTGCCCGTGGGAGATCAGATTCCCATGGGCAGTAGGAAGGGGAAGGCTGTCCATCCCTGCTGCAATGAAAAGATTTTATGTTTGTAAGGGGAGGAGGGAGGATGGGGTGGGATTTTAGGACAGGGGATGGACGTGCTAGGGGGATTGGTGAAGCGGGGACAGTCTGGAAGGGGAGTCAGCAGGAGAGGAGTTGGAAGGGGAAGGAAGAGTACAAGGTGGTATCTATATCTTTATCTTTCTTAGCACTTGATATACTGCCCTTGGCAGCAAGGCATCAGAGCGGTGTACAATAATCAGAATTCAAAAAGAAATGAAAAAGGAAAAGGAACGCCAGTTGTTGACAGGACAGTTAAGAAAAAAGAGAGACATAAAGGAGGGGAAGCTAGTCAGGGAGGGCGAGGAGGGGAAAACTGGCCTGAAGGAGACAGGCAAGGGAGGGGAAACTAATCAGGAGGAGAGGAAGGGAGGTCGTAGGCAAGCTGGAACAGATGGGTTTTGAGAAGGGATTTAAACAAGGTGCGTGAGAGTTCCACACACAGGGTGGTAGGCAGGGAGTTCCATAGGGCTTGAGCAAGAAAGTAAAAAGCAGAATGACGTGTCTGTTCAAGGCATGCACGTGAAACTGAGGGAAGGGCCAGGGGATGAGTGTGCAGAGACCTGTTGCTGAAAGGTGCATTCCCCTCACCCCAGAACACACCATACACAGGCTCCCCAGCTCTGCACAACAGACACGCTCCCCACTACATGCACATGCATACACCCACGCACCCCACCTCGGCTTCACACGTCAATATGTCAGGTTCACTCTGTGGCGCTGTTCAATTCCAGGCTAGCAACTCCCTTCTTTAAGACTGCTTTTGGATCTAGATCCCTCGGTCTCCTGTTCACCTCCTATGTGTTTCCTTACCATTCCCCTACATATATCCTAGTCCCCAGTTGTATTGCCTGTCTTTACTAGACTGCATGCTCCTAGAATCAGGAACTGTCTCTTATATGTCTCTGTATAGTGCTACATACACCTTGTAGCACTATATAAATGATCAGAAGTAGTAGTAGTACTAGCACACATCCAGGCACCCCATCTTGGCATCACACACATACACAGGCACTCCACCCCCACATCACATACATAGACATCCCTTTGGTGTAAGTGATGGTTGACACATATTTTGCTTGATATGGTTTCTTTTTTTTATATAACACCTTTGCTTTTTAGTCTTTTCTACTTGGCTGTTCTTTGACATTATTAGAAGTCTTTACTTCTGTTGATGACATCTGTCTAATATTTACTCTGCAGATGATTCGCAGCCAGTAAAGAAAGGAATCTGAAGAATAATGGTGAATAAATCAATTTATAGTGAGTAAATCAATAAATCAATCTATTCATCATTGCTCTTCAGATTCCTTTCTTTCCTGGCTGCAACTCATCTGCAAAGTAAATATTAGACAGATGTCATCAACAGAAGTAAACGTCAGGTATGGAGCAAGGTGAAGAAAGCCACAGAAGACAGTCTAAAGTCATGATACCTTTATTGGCATCTGGTGGTCCTATCCTACACAGGCCGTGTTTCGGCAACAGCCTTTGTCAGGGGTATAGGAACCCTTTAACAGAGAAACACAAGTATAAAACATTTAAAGGATGAGTAAAAATAAAAATAAAATTAAAATCATATATCCAAGTCTATAAAGAATAATAAAATGCTAAAAGAACCTTAAAAAAACCTACAAACGACCATTCATATAATAATAAATCATAAAATATTGCCTCCAGAATCTTGAAAAAAATATTTATATGTAAGACAATAAATAACAAAACAGTAAAAACTAGTTATCCGATCTTAAAAGTGATGTATATAAAATTGGTATAAATAAATGAAAAGGCAGGAATGAGAGAGTTATACATACAAAATATATATAAAACAATAGATAATAAAACAGGAAAAAACTAGGAAGTCAGCATTGGGTGATCCAAGCAGCAATGGGCTCCGTAGGAGGGGTGGGGGCGCAAGGGATGAGGTTCACCTAGGGTGCCTCATCTTCTTGCACCGGCTCTAGTAAGAGGTTTGACATGGAATTGTATACCTTGTTCTTTAGTACGCATGCTTGTAAAGTGAAGCAGAACAGTCAGTTAATAGAGAGGGGGAGGGCATGGAGGCACATTTCTATGTCCTTCTGTTTTGAATGCATCAGCCATCATCAGTGGATAACTGTTCCCCATCTGATGTGGTTGGTATTCTGTTATTCAATGTAAAAATGTAAATAAAAAAGTTATAAAAAAGAAAGCTGTAGGTAGATGCAATAAAAAGAGGGGAAACTGAGGAGAAGGTAAAGAGAAGTGAAATCTGGCTAGAGAAGCAGAAAAATAAATGTAAGGAAATTGAAAGGAAGAGATCAAGCTTAGAAATCAACTTTAAGGGAGGAAGTGAAGACGGGGAGAGAGAAGAAATGGCAAATGGACAAGAGATCCTAGAAAGAAAGTTAAGAAAGATGAAAGCAGAAAAAAGATCGGAACCAACATGATTAGACAAATGACCAGTCAACAAAAGTAGAAAAAAGAATTTAGTTTGTAGTGTACATCTGCCAGAGCCAGTATTAGGCCTGGCTGGGGCCCAGGGCATAAATTTGAGAGGGAACCCTAAGCCTGCCCTAGTTGCACCCTCTAATGCTGGCCCTGGTATCTAAAGTTTATATTTTGTATAGTACAGGGAAGAATGCATCTTTTTCTATTTCTCTGGTGTTGTACCATATGCAGAGTATGGCTTCTTGTGGTTTATTGTTTACTCATTTCCATTTTTAGCTTGTCTTCACTTATTCTGTATTCAGTGTGGCAGCCAAGAGAGCAAATAGAATGCTAGGTATCATAAGGAAAGGAATGGAAAATAAAACAAAGGATATTATAATGCCTCTGTATCGTTCCATGGTGCGACCGCACCTTGAATATTGTGTGCAATTCTGGTAGCCGTATCTTAAAAAGGATATAGCATTATTAGAAAAGGTACAGAAAAGAGCCACCAAAATGGTAAAGGGGATGGAAGGTTACTCCTATGAAGAGAGGCTAAAAAGGTTAGGGCTCTTCAACCTGGAAAAGAGATGGCTGAGGGGAGATATGATAGAGGTCTATAAATTAATGAATGGAATGGAATGGGTGAGTGTAGATCGAATGTTTATGTCATCAGAATATAGAAAGGCTAGGGGACATGCAATGAAGCTACAAGGTAAACTATTTAAGACTAATAAGAGAAAATATTTTTTCACTCAACATCTAATCAAACTCTGAAATTTATTAATGGAGGATGTAGTAAAGGCTGTTAGTGTAGCTGGGTTTAAAAAAGGTTTTTCCTTGAGGAAAGGTCCACAAACCATTATTATTAAAAGGGACCCAGGATATCACTGCTTGACCCGATACAAGCATTGTGGAACCTGTGTCTTTTGGGGAAACTGCTAGGTACGTATGACCTAGATTAACCACTGTTAGAAACAGGATACTGGGCTTGATGGACCTTGGTCTGACCCATTATGGCATATCTTATGTTCTTATGTAATTTAACTGAGGTCAAATATTCTATTAGCATGAATTCTCTACATAGTAATCTGTAGTAACCTGGCTCATTCAGTTTTACCAGTAGGTGTACTGATGTTCTAAAGCCCACTGCAATTATTATGGTGCTGCCTTTTCCTAAGCACAATCCTTGTTTTATGAGTTTTGGAAATTAGTGCTGGCATAGTTAAATTTCTCTAGGTCCTGAGTGACTTTTTGTGGAGTTTTGTATTACTGCACAATCTGCCTGGAACTGAGAGGATTTATGTTGCTGATACTGAGATAACACTAGATCAGACATTATCTTTTGTATAGTAAGTTTTGTGGTCAAATGTCCTAGTTCTGCTCTACACCCAGCATTTGGGGAGGAACGGGTGGATACTGTGGATGCAAATGTTTGGGTTCAATACCGTATAGAGGAGCATATGAATGTTGGGGGATTGAAGAGGGGACTGTGGCTCAATGGGGGCTGAAGGTAGAACTTCTTGTACTCCCCCTTTTCTCAATGTGGCCTGCAGAAGCCATCACAGCTATCCTTACTGCAGTTTTTTGATGGAGGTAGTATGGGGTGGGTCATGGTCAAGGTAAGGGAGGAGCATGAGCAGCAGCAGATGACAGGTTTTTCTCTTTCAAAAAGTTGGCAACCCTAGTTTGGAGTCAGAAATGTATATATAGATCTTTGTAGTCCCCCTCAGCTATATGGGGCCATGTAGATATTCACTTTTCAAGCAGGGTTTTTCCTTTAGAGAACCTAATTCTCTTTTGCACATCCCAGAAACTTTTTGATTCCTTTAACTCAATAATCAGGCAGCACTACAGTTATTTGATTCTCAAAGCCTTCTGAGTCTTACTCAAAACTCAAAAGTCAGGTTAAGGTTTCTTTCTCTCTCCAGCCCCTCTAAGTTCTCGTCTTATGAAGTTAAGTCTCCCACTCTTAGATTCAGTTATCACAGGAAAATAGGAAAATAGTTTGTGTACACCCCAGAAGATCTCCACACATCCTCTTGATAGGAAATTCCAGAGATCCTAACTTCAATCTTTGGTCTATTTCCTCCTTCTCGGGGACTTTCTTTTGAGACCTCTCTGTCTTGCCCCTTCCACTCCCTTTTAAGAACACAGGAATGTACCTCTAGCAGACACGTTCTGTCTCCTCTGCAGTCCATGAGAGAAGAAAGAAGCAGTGCACTTTTAGAGGGCTTAATTCCCCTTTATAGTCCCGTGATGCTGTAACCTACTGACAACACCAAAATATTTAATCTCCAGTGCTTATGATCTTTGCATAGTCTCAATTGGGACTAACAGTTAATAATGTATCCCTGTGGTAGACTCTTTGAGCCTTCTCAGCAGGCAGTCAACTAGGCATTGAAACATGGCAAGGGCCCCGTGTAATCCAAAGGGCAGCACTATAAACTGGAACAGATCTTGCAAAGTCACAAAAGCAGCCTTCTCCTTAGCAACCAAAGTCAAGTGCACCTGCCAATACCCCTTCGTCAAATCCTAGATTGATATAAAGCGTGCTCTACCAAGTCACTTGATTAGTTCATCTACTCTGGGCATGGGATACACTTCCAGTTTAGAAGCAGCATTGAACCTCCAGAAGTCAATGCAGAATCTGATGCTTCCATTGGGTTTAGGAACCAAAATGATAGGGGACAACCAGTCACTCATAGACTCTTCTATAACTCCCAGGTTAAGCATCTCTTCCAGCTCCTTGGCAACAGCCTGTCACCAGGCCTCCAGAATCCGATAGGGTCATTGATGGATAACCACCCCAGGGTCAGTAACAATATGATCATAAATGAGGTGGGTTCATCCCTAGTGTGTGGAGAACACCTTTAAGTTCCGGTGGATCAAACTTTCTAGATCTCTTCTCTGGGCTGCAGACAGCTTGCCTCCAATCAGGACTTGTGCTGGATTCTTCAGGGCTGGAATGTTCATCCCAAAATCATCTCCCTATACCATCACAGCAGTCACTGGCACAGGGTTCTTCTTCCCTTGCATTTCTAATATGATCTTCTGAAGAGCAACTCAAAAGACAAAAACCCTGTGGAGCCATGAGGTACCTCACAGATAGCAAACATAAAATATGGTAGGAGAATGTCCCAATTCTTCCCATCCTCCTGCACAAACTTTTTAAACATCTGTTTCAGAGTTTTATTGGATCACTTGATGAGGCCATCCGTCTGTGGGTGATATACTGATGTTTGCAACATCTTGATCTTCACCAAGACACACACTTGCTTCATCACCTTTATTTATTTTAATTATTTATTTATTACAATTTCTTCTATACCGCGCTATTCAGCTTCAGCGCGGTTTACAAAACAACAACTTACACATCTCATTCGCTGATTTGTGTTTACATTGAACAAGGTGCAGAAACTTGGATAACAAGGGGTCAACTATGTACATCTATGTGGCATATCGGTGTCATTTCGCTTGATGTGGTCGTGATTGGCTGTGTGGTAGGTCTTACCAAACTAAGTCGGCTGAGTGGTGGGCGAGGCTATTGAGGTGCTGTCTAGGGGGTAATGCTGGAGGAAGAGATGGTGCTTCAAAGACTTTCTGAACTGTGAGAGATTTGGGATCGCTCGTATGCTGGGGGGTAGGGCATTCCAGCATCTTGGTGCGCAGAATTTGAAGGCCCTGTTCATGGTTGAACATGTACATTGGGTTATTGCTTTAGGGACCATCAGCGTATGAAGTGATGTAGATCTTCTGGACCTATTGAGGGGTGTGGGCTGGATTAGCTCTGCTAGTGAGGTCGCTGAGAGCCCGTTGACAGCCTTGAATGTTAGCAGTAAGATTTTGTAAGTGATTCTGGCGCGTATTGGGAGCCAGTGTAAGTGCTTCAGGAAGGGGGTCACATGGTCTTTCCTGGAAGCTCCATGGAGGACTCTTGCCGCAGCGTTCATCGCCAGTTGTAGGGGGTTCAGTATGGTTTGAGGGAGTCCTTGCAGGATAGAGTTTGCGTAGTCCAGATGCGGTATGATTAGTGCTTGATAAACTGTTCTGACGTCGTCTGGTGTTAGCAAGGATCTTAGGTGCCTGAGAGAACGGATCTTGTGATACACCGCGCTCACCGTGTTGCCTATATGCGTCTTCATGTCGAGGCGCTGATCTAGTGTGACTCCGAGGTACCTGATCGTGGATTTGGACTGTAGTTCCGCTTCATCAACTTTTAGAGAGGGTGGCGTGGAGAAGTTTTGATCCCTGGTAATGAATAGGACCTCTGTTTTCTTATGCTGAATTCGGAGGTTTTGGGTTTGTAGCCAGTTGGATACTGCATTAAAGCAGTTTGTCAGCGGGGAGAGGTCTTGGTTTTCGGTCGAGAACGGCATGTATAGCAGTACGTCATCCGCATATATTAGGCAGTTGACACCGAATGAATGGATCAGGTTGCAGATGGGCTGCATGTATATGTTAAACATCAAGGCAGAGAGGGAGGATCCCTGCGGGACACCTTGCTTTAGGTGGAAGGGCTCTGATGATGTGGACCCTGATCATACATGCTGCCATCTGTCAGAGAGGTAGGACTTGCCCCAGTCTAGTGCTTTGTCTGTGATCCCCTTCTCTTTAAGGTGCTCAAGGAGCAGCTCATGGCTTACTGAGTCGAACGCTGCCGCAATGTCCAAGAAGATGAGGGCAAATCCTTGCCGGATGTTGTCTATTCCTGCAATTATGCTACTGAAGAGTGTGGTGAGTAGAGTTTCGACCCCGTGGGCCTCTCTGAAGCCGTGTTGGCATGGGTCCAGTGGTGCGGAAGCATCTATGTGATCTTGAATTTGGCATTGAACTTCCTTTTCGATTACTTTCGCTAATAGGGGTATGCTTGATATCGGTCTGTATGAGTCGACCTTCTGGGGGTCCAGCTTGCTGTTCTTCAGCAGCGGTCTTATGGATGTCTGCTTGAAGGATTGCGGGAATGTGCCTGTTGCAAAGGATCAGTCCATGAGCCTGACTATGAAAGGGCTCCAGTGGGAACGTAGTTTTTTAATCCAGAATGCAGGGCAGGGGTCGGATTGAGCGGTGGTCATGTTAATTGCAGCAATGGTGTCTTCAATATGCTGCTTGGTTGGTGTGGAGAAAATGGTGAGTGGTGTCTTGTGGCTGGGCTCGAGCGAGGCTCTCGGTGGTGAGACCTTGTTAGTCTTACATAACTTGGACGGTAAGTAATCTGCGAATTCTTGTGGGAGGATCTCGACTGGTTGGACTGCGGATGGTTCCTTTGTTAGGTTGCTAACGAGAGCAAAGAGGTCATGTGGCTTGTTCAGTGAATGTTTTAGCGTATCTGTGTGGAATTGTCTCATGTTCGTTGCTACTGCTTCTCAATGTACTGCCAAGTGCTCATTATAAGCTCTTTGATCGTCTGCCGAGTGTGAGTGGCGCCATCATCGTTCAAGCTTTCTTAGGTGGGTGAGTGAAGTTTTTAGTTCTGCGGAGTACCAGAGTGTAGATGCTCGCTTTGCTGGAGGCTTATTTGATGGTGGCAGGAGCGCGATTGAACTGAGGGTCTTATTCCAGTTGGAAACGAGATCCTCAGGGTCGTGAGCAGAAGATGTGAGTAGTGGGTGGGTTGTGCTGAGAATCAGGTCTCTATTGAAGGCTTGGAATCTTTGTGGTGGTGCTTTAGAGGGACCGCTCAGTCTTCTTGCTTCCTTCTGATTGCCGTTGGGCAAGGGTATTTGGAATGTGATCAGCTTGTGCCGTAATGGATAGCTCGGTAGTGTTGGATGGGGTGGTAGTTGTCTGGGGAGCAAATATCAGGTCCAGTATGCCTCCTTTGTCATGGGTCGGTTCCTTGATCAGTTGTTTATATCCTAGTTCACCAAGGGCTTCAAGGAAAGCTGATGCGTGAGAATCTTGAAGGGAGGGTAGATTGAAATCTCCTAAAACCCAGTTTTGTGTGTATGGGTTTTGGGTATTGGAGGCGAGGTCAATTATTGTTGATAGAGCATCTGGGTCTGCTGATGGAGCCCTGTATAGGAGGGTGATAGAGCAGCGCTTGTTTGTTATTTGAGGGAGTCGAGGAGAGATGTGCTGGTTGGGTTGCATGGGTGAAACTGGAGGTCTGTTTTGGTGATGGCAAGTACTCCTCCTCCACCTTTTCCATTCCTGTGGCATGTATGGATGGAGAAATTGGCAGGCAGGAGTTGGTTGAGGAGGACATTATCGTCACTGGAGAGCCATGTCTCTGTGACCAGGAGTATGTCCAGGTCATGGTGGGCTATCATGTCGGATACAACGGGCCATTTCTTGCGTATAGAGCGGGCATTTATGAGCACACATCTCAGTAGTTGGGGGAGGGGGTTCTCAGCGTGTTTTGCTTTCTTATTGTGTTGTAGTGCAATGTGTAACAGGTGGTGTTGAGTTGTGCGAGTGGCTTCCTCTGGTTTGTGGAAGGGGGTATTTGACCATCTCTTCCTGTGATTCAGGAGAATTGGTATTTGGTTGTGGCTGGTAGATAAGTCTGTAATGCTGCTTTGGCCAATATAGAGGAGGTAGAGAGCAATTGTGAAAAGGCTAGATAGAGCCATTTTAGGTGTTTACCTTGTTGTGTGTGGTCAGGGTCATACACTTTAAATCAGGTAAATACAGGCACTTACACCTCAACGCAGGTAGATATGGGCACCAACACTTCAGAATATTTAAACACAGGCACTTACTCCTCAAACTAGGCAAATACAAGCATCAGGTTTACTATTACTTGAGTTTTGCTGTCGAGTGTTACTGATCTGTTCCTCGGAATTCTCTGGTGGTCTAGGACTGTTCCTTCACCTTAGATACAAAGGGTTTTACTTGCCCTATGAGGATCTCATTCAGTATTCCCACCAGTGAGAATACTTCCCAGAGGGAAGTAGCCTCTGGGAAGTAGCCTCTGGGTTTTGGGTAGCGTAGTTCAATATGATTAAAATATACTTGTTGCTTTGGGTGATTCATTCCAAGGGTCCTACCAGGTCCATGGCCACTCTTTCAAATGGGGTTTCAATGAGAGGCATACTAGAGGGCAGGTCACACTCTGACGGGGTTATGAAGTTGGCAGTTGTGGCATGACTGGCAATATAACTGCACCTGTTTATGGACCCCAGACCAGAAAAATCAGGCTAAAACATGCTCCAGTGTTTTCTCCAACCCCGGGTGTCCCCCTAATAAATGGCTATGGGCCAATGATAATACCTGTTGATGATAAAGTCAGGGAACTATCAGTTGTTCTACCTCTTCCACCTCTAGGGCACCCTAGACCATGCTGTATAACAAATATCCTTTTAGCATATAATAGGGAAAGGTTCTTACAAGGGACTCTCCGTTAACTACTGGAACCCCATCCACTTCCAAAACCCGGTCTCACGCATGTTTAAGGGACTTATTCTCTTGCTGGGTCTTCCTGAAGCTCTCTTGATTTTCCCAAAGCCCCCACTCTGGGAAAAGGGACAATTGTATCTGGATCACCACTGCTGAGCCCTGAGCTATCCCCAAGGGTTTCTTCCCTAGGCTGTCTCTCCCCGGATCCCTTCCCAAAGCACCCCCCCCCCCCCCCCGATTCTGTTGGTAGCTTTTCCTGGCGATGCCAATTCCGGGACTTAGTAGGCTTCGAATTCTCGACATATAGATCTGGGTCTTCCAGGGGGAAAATCTCTAGGAAATCTTCCTGGTCTGACTTAGCAGAACCATTAGTTAGCTGGGCCCATATCGCTCTGAAGTTTGGGAGGCTCGGCCAGTCACCACTGGATACGGGATCCAGGGCAGCATCATGACCTCGAACATGGCTTGCCTTGCTGGATTTTTAAGTGAAACCTGTGCCATGGGATATTGCCTTTGTTCTCCATGCACAAAGGCCAGTGTTACCAACTTTGCACAGTCAATTTGAAATCGGGTTATGGTTTCCTGGCGAATGACGGTCTGCACAGTCCCGGAGTCTATCAGGGCCTGGAGGCAAATTCCCTCAAGCTGCATTGGAATCACAAAGTTCTGTGCCCCTGGGTGGATAGTGTCCACAAAAGCGCAAGTGTGAAGGGTAGTTAGGCTGATATCCATAGATTCTTCTATAGCCAGGGACATTCCTGAGCAAAGTGTCCCTGAGTTCCACACCTAAACCAGGTGAAGTAGTCATGTTTGGGGCCATGCGTAAGCTTTCAGCCAATGGAGGAACCTCCAAGGGCTCTCCTTTATCTGGAGCACCCTCTTTCTGAATCGCTAGTGGTAGGCCTCTGGGGTACAGCCAGCCCATTCCAGTATGTAACCTACCCATCTGGGTTGGCATCCTGGAATGCAGCCTGACTGCTGCCCATCATCATATTCCCCAAATAAGTAGTCCATGTCTCCTCTGGCCACCCAGTCATGCAGGCGGTTCATTCAAAGTTCACCAAAAAGTGGTCCGGTTCTTCTTCAGCCATCATTTTAAGTAGCACTGGCACTGGAGAATGAAGTTGTGGTCTCTGAAGGACCTAAATCAACTGCTACTGCTATTGTTGCTGCCCTTCCAGAAAGTCACATTGAAAGTGTTGTTGCTGCTGATACTGTTGTTATTGCTTCTGATACTGTTGTTGCTGTTGATACTGTTGTTGCTGCTGCTGCCCTTCTACCAGAAACTGGAAGAGTTGCTTCATTCTGGCTTGCCACTTGTTCTCTTGCAAAACAAAATAATCACAGTTCAGTCTTTTGCAACTGAGTTAATTCTGCAGCATTCCAGCTCTAACAAAATTTTAGCGGTCTCTAGTGGCCAAACAAAACCCCGCCTGTCTGGCACTAACTAGACTTTTTCAAGCTCCCTAACTAGAGCAAGCTTAACCCTCTTAGCCCATACAAACAAAGAAAAAAATCCTAATCTGCTAAAATCAGCTTTTATTCTGTCCCATCTTGTTAAACCTCCACAAGCTGGTTCTCCTGGCCTTTCTTCCAGCCCCAGTTAAAGTTCCTACCTCAGAACCTCTTTGCACGGCTTGCCTGGAAGGACTTCTAGCTCCATGGGCCTCTCTCCCTCCTGTAGCCTGCTGGGTTCTTAACCTAACCTCTCCCTTTTAGTTATGCCCTTCCAGCCCTAAACTCTAGGCTACAGACTCTCTTAAAAGGGACTGTTGATAATCCCTTTGGAGAGGGATGGGTAGCATTCTATATACCTCATCACAGTCCCTGAACCAGGAAAACAATCCAGTGCTTTCACATTAGAGTTAAGACACATTAGGGCTGATTCTGTACAGGGTGCATGGTCATTTACATTTGAGAATCATACTGTATGTAAGACCTTATTCTAAAAGGACCTACGTATGTGCATTGGTACTTACATGCCTGCTTTGGTTAGTTGCTATCTGTAAGCACGGTCATAAGTCCCATCGCACATACTTTTGGTTAGGATGTGCACAGAGGTGAAGCATAAGAGGGGCCTAAATTTATGCACATAGACTATTTAACTTACGCACGTTTTCTCCAAATCTAAGCACTTCCTCTGGAATAGGGACGTATGCATGTTTTAGTGTGTAAATTTCCATAGGCCCTTTACAGAACTACCACCAAAGTTGGTAATTTTATAAAGCAGTGCCTAGTTGATGCATGATATCACGCCTATTTTATAAAGTCAAGTGTGCTCATGCTTTATAAAATAGGGACATAAGTAGTTGGATACACATGACAAATCTGGGCATGATCAATTACATCAATCCTAGACTGGTATAAATGCCCACTCTTTGATTTCAGAAAAACACTCATAAATTATATTATTTTATAATTTATGCACATAAATTTGTGCTCTGCCCAAATACCATCCCTGTGTACACCCATAGTGAAAATACGCACCATCGGCCTGATGTGCATACTTATAGAATAGTTACCAGCTAAAGTACATACATAAATATGTGATTGACATGCATTGATGGTGTGTAGCTTTCTGCTCTACTTCTTCTAAGGGGGTATTTTATAAGGAGACACCTACTTTACTTGTGACTATTTTAATCATTTTCATGCGTATGTGGCCACATACATGCATAAATGACCTCATATAGTAATCAGTGCAAAAGTAGGCGCATTGATTTGATGATGCGTACATTTACTGTGGGTATGCATGAGGTGGAGTTTGGATGAAGCGTGGGTGCAGTAAGCACTTCTGTGCATAGATTATAATAATACTGAAAGCATGTATATTGGTACAGAGTACCATACACTATTAGACTGACTAAACCTGAGAAAGAGTTAATTCTGTTCAGAACTTTGCTTAGAAATAAAACCTCATATATTAGCTTACTAAGTGAAGGTTTACATGTCCTGAAATAAAGAAAGGGCAGGTTGTACTCCATTCTCAGGGATACCAGATAGCAGTCTCAGGGATACCAGATAGCTGTCCCAGGGTTATTAGCTAAAATACTCTCAGGGTTAGTAGATATCAAGAAGTGCTCAGGGTTAGTAGATATCAAGTTATCAGCAGTAAACAATTATGTCAATTAGGTCAATTGTGGCTTGGAATCCTGTATGTCTCTTCATAATGACCTATGTAGCAGTAAACAATTATGTCTTAGGCTCCATGTATGTCTCCACACTGACCCACACTGAATAAAGTTGACCTACAATATGATAAATACATGACGTATAATGATTAAGTAAAATTATGCTGTATCATCTAAAAGAATCCTATAAATAAAGTGAACCATGGCTAGTAAGGTAGAGTAAACAGGGAGAACGTGCTTCTCTCAGTTTCTCTCCACTAAAGCTTTGGTGTATTTCTATATAGAAGTGTGTGGTATTTTATTGCTGTTTTTCTGATAACCTTTCCATTGTTTTTGAATGTAGCCTTCTGTAGCTCCAAGAACCCAGTAAGGTTGCTGGTGCAGAGGGGCTAAGTAAGCTCTTCAAATACCATAATCTACATGCATATGTGTGAAAAGTACGTGTCATCATCTATACCTGTTAGCGAGAAAGTGTAAGTGATTGCACCTATATTCAAGGCACATGATCTGCCACTGAGATAAAATATAAAATATTCAAAATGCCTACCTTTCTTTACAAAATAGAACCTATGCAGGTGCCTAAAAACTTTCTCAAACTAGATGCCCAATTGTTACTCTCCATAAGTCCCATTTTGAATAGGAGCTGAATGTGAGAATTGAGACATTCCGGTCGGGATGTTCACATGTCCCCGGTATTTTACAAAAGGCTTTGTCAAACAGGAAACCTTTTGTAAAATATGCAGAAGGATGCCAACAAATGCAAATATATTTACCAGCACGCATACCGGAAGCATCGATTTTACAGCACTGCAAACAGTGAAAAAGAGCGGCCTCATTCAGCAGTTCACATACGTAAGTGCCAGCCTGTAGAGGTATAACTACCAGTTTTATAAGATTACATAAACAAATGGCACCAATTAACATGAGAAGCCACAAAGGGTTTTGTTTTTCCAATTTAAATATAAAAATACCTTGTTTTTCCAATTTAAATCTAAAAATACCTGCTGAAAGGAGCACTTTGAAAAACGTTGTGCTTCCTTCGGAGTAGGCACAAAAGCCCATGGGGAAATTTGTTTGAAAAAGTATATGTGTAGTCCCATTGTAAAATAGGAAATACATACGCGCATATAACTTTTTGGGCCACTCAAACCACACTAATGACAGGCCCCCCTTAGAATCTCTGCATCCCGGCGGATCTCAGAGCATAAATAATGGCTTTCTGAGGTTGCATTTGTATTTAGTTCATGCCCGTGTATGTGTGTGTGTCATGGGTATGCGCATACAAGTGCAGACAGTGACAAGAGCACCCTTATTTTTACATAACCCATACGTAGATGTATTCTGGAGCAGAGTTTTGGTGGAGCATGGGCAAAGTTGCAAAATATGCATGCAGATTATAAAAAAACATACCTCATCATATGTACACGGATAGATTCTAGCCACAATTTCTGCAGGATTTATGCTAGCATTTTATAAAGACACATAGGGGTATGTTTACTAAACAGCGCTAATGTCGCAGTGGCGATATTATCATGCGATAAGTGATATTATCGCGTGATAATGGTGCATTACCGTGCGATAACATCACATATCGCACGATAACGTCTCCGGCGGCATTAAGGTACGCAGAGGGTGGAGTAAGGCTCCCCAGAGGGCGGAGATAAGGGGTCAATGGGTGGAGAGTGGGCGGGGAGAGGCCCCAGGCACACTAACACTGTGAAATCAGGGTCTGAAAATTAACGCCACTAAAAACCTTGCGTTAGAGGCACATTTGCAGGAGAGAGAAACTAGTTCAGTCAGCAATGTACAGCAAAGGCAGGGAAACCCAGAAAAGTAATACTAGTGATACATGTGCAGTAACAAAACATGCAAAAACCAGAGAGATAATGACCAGAACCAAAAGAGAAATACAAAACACCAAATTGGCCAATAGAAAAAACATTGATAAATGGTAATCAACACTACCCATAAAGAATAAAAAGGAAGATGTCACTTTTGGAAAGGTCAATTCTGATTCCCCCAACAAAGTGAAAGTTCTAACATTGATAGTGTTGATGAGGGTTTGCTGTGGTGTAGATTGGGCAGCTTGCTTATGTGGCTTTCACATGTGCAGCAACAGCAGAGTGGGCACGTGGGAAAGGGCACTATGGTGATGGTGTAAATGGGATACAGGGGGCTGCATGCGTCACATGCAGTGGGCCAGCTGGGGCACAGTGTGGACTACGCAGATGCCTACCTGGCACATAGGAATGAAGAAACTGAAAAGCAGCAAGACAGCAACTGACCAGGGTCCAACTTGGCCTAGAGTGTGCGTCCCAAGTGTCCCAGGGGACAGTACCCAGCAGGTACCCCCAAGGGCACAGAACATTGGCAAGCAATGCCAGGGGGAAGGGCTGATGTCCATGTCAGCACCCCTACCCCATATAATGCACCATAGGCAGCCACCTACCATCACACTGGATGGCCTGGGACTGCGCACCACCAGCATAAGGGCATGTCAGCATGGTGGCGGAGGGGTGCTGGTGGTGGAGGGAGCAGTGGCATCTGCCCACAGCAGACCAAGGCCAAGCCCTGTTTAGGTGGGTGCCGTGCACTGCAACAGACAAGGGTCTGTCTGAAAAAACAGTAATGGTATCCCCAAGGAACAACCTACCTCTGTGGCAACAGTTTGGTGTAGTACACACAACCAGTTGGGGGTGGGGGGGTAGGGGCAGAAGGTCATGGGTTCAAGTCCCAGCTGTGGCTCCTGCAGACCATGTCCCTATATTTTACCCAGTACTAAACGTGGTAATAAAGAAGGAAGCTTTATTGTAGATAAAATAAACACGCCATAACCACTATTATTTTGCCCTACAGAGCACATACACCATAAACATGTGAAATCCTTAGAGCAGAGTTTCCCAACTGCAGTCCTAAAGGGCCAAACACCATTCAGGTTTCATGCTGTCCCTAATAAATATGCCTGTGATGCATTTGTATGCACGCCCCATTGTATGCAAATGGATCCATGCATATTCATTAGGAACAGCATGAAAACCTGAGCAGTGGTTGGCACACCAGGACCAGAGTTGGGAACCTCTTCCCTAGAGCAGTGGCCAACAGGGACACAAACACCCACACCCACAGGCTCCACTATCCAACAGCTCATGGAGAGGGCTGTTGGGCCCTGCGCGGAGCCGCATCTACCAATACTAGCACCTGCATACCTTAGCAATGCCTTCTTAAACTTGGAAACACAGTCCACATATATCAAAAGGTTGCTATGATTTATTTATATCCCGCTTTTCACCAGGTCAAAGCGGTCAATTGGGAGATATATTTAACATGAGGGGATATGACACACATACACTAATACTTACAGGGAACATGGGCAATGGAGGGTTAAGTGGCTTGCCGAAGACCACAAGGAGTGCCTATAGGACTAGAAATCCCAGTCCCTCTGGCCTGAGATTGCTGTCCCCAGGAGGGACTTGAACCCCTGGCCCTCCGGCCTGAAGTACCTTGTCCTAACCACTAGGCCACTCCTCCCACTAATTAATGTCAGATAACAAATCCTAAGTTAAACACAATTTGTTGACAGAGATTCATCATAGCAACCTTTCTGATATCTGTGGAGGGTGTTTCAGTTTTTGTTTCTGACAGTGTTTACCACCCCCCGGAGTGACCCTAACAGTATTGAGTACCATAGCAATGCCTGCACTGTGCCCAGGTCTGGTGTGGCGGCCAGGGCTGCCAACCTCCTCTATATTTGCACAATGCTGAAATAGGTTTGGCAGCGTGTGTATGTCTATCCAGTGTTTTGTGGCTGCCTACACCTTAATGAGCCCACAATGCTTGCACTATTTCCA
Organism: Ichthyophis bannanicus; assembly: GCA_033557465.1. NCBI lineage: Eukaryota > Metazoa > Chordata > Amphibia > Gymnophiona > Ichthyophiidae > Ichthyophis > Ichthyophis bannanicus. Next base: position 1,258,972,046 of record CM066033.1, read on the forward strand.
GTGTTAGCCTGCCAATATGCATAATGAGGAGCAAGGTACTGTGGGTATAGCCCGGACAGGGCAGCCTGGGCAGTCTGCATCTGCACAGGACATAGGGCAATGGTTGGGACATTGTACTTCCCAACCACCACCTGCATGGACAGGGTGGCCACAGCATGTCATGCTGGAAGGTCACTCTCACCCTGACTGAGCAGTGTCCATGGCATGGCTAGATTCCCCCATAGTGCTATACAGCATTTATCTTAAGTGATATCTATGAGTTTCCTTTTCTGAGGCCCAATTTCTGACATATCTGTGTGGTGTGTGTGTTCACATCCCATTTTTGGGTGCACACAGTTCCTCCAGGAGCATGCACTATGTACTAGCTAGCAGACTGTCTGCAGTTAGCATGTGTATGGCTGGAACAACTTGCAGGGTGGAGACTGACTGTGCCTTCTGCTGGTGAATGTCAGATAGTGGTGGGGGGTAGCTGAGCTTTTCCAGGCCTACTGCCAGTACCCTATGTGATGCATACCACTCTGCGTTTACTTCCCTAGAGGTTGCCTATTACCCAGCAGGACTGGGGTGGATGGTCCCCTCTACTAGCACCATTTCAGAGATGTAGAATGTGGATCTGTTGGGGGGGAGATCCTGTCACCCACCCTAACCCACAGAGAGTGGGTTGGGTGGTGCTATCTAATCTGCTTTTGTGTCCAAACACCACTTTTCACTTATAACATGTGACCATCGCAACCACACAGGATATGCACTAGTCTGGGTACATCATAGTCCACAAGGACTAGACATAACTGGGAAACACAGATGGACACAGGTGTATCTTCAAGGACTACCTATCACACACTAGCACTGATGGGGACCTGCAGCACAGCCTATCTCAGCCATGTCATGTGCTGCGGACCTGGTGCTGGGCGCCCCACCTCACCCTCAGGGTGAGCACAGGAACCGCACAATGTCAAGGTCTGTAGCTACTCTGTGCCAGTAACACACACGGTCAGTTCCCCCTACCACGCCGGGGTGCTATAGAGGTGCATACCCCATCTTGTGATCAGATGTAGGCTGCTGATCTGCATGTGCAGTGCATCATGGGTACGGGTGGGTCTACCCTATCCTGGTAACCACAGCAGACAGTTTGTGTGGTGACCTGCAGTCTTTCTATAGCCAGCCAGCAGTGTGCTCGATGATGTAGCCCACTGGTTACTTCAATGATTTCAGAAGCAGAGGTCATGGGTTTGGTCCCACAATGGTGTTATCTAATAAGGCTGTCTGAGGCTTTTCCTTTTAATTTAAGTCAGTGCTGCCAGTAAAAACACCCTCACAGTGCCATAGGCTAAGGTGCCTCATAAGGCGCCCTATAAGGTGCCCTATAGGGCACATTATAAGGTGTTTTGGCGGACAGGGCACTTTATAATGTGCCCTATGGAGTGCTTATAGGGCGCCTTATGAGGCACCTTAGGTTACGGCACTGTGAGGTTGTTTTTGCTGACAGCACTGATTTAAATTAAAAGGAAATGCCTCAGACAGCCTTGTTATATATCACCACCGTGGGATTGAACCCATGACCTCTGCTTCTCCCATCATTGCAGTAACCAGTGGACTACATCTTCATAGTGTCTAGCATTGTGCTGGCATTAACTTAGGGTTAACGTACGTTAATGTGCCACGGCGCCCACTATCGCGTGAAACTGATTCTTGCTACATTGCCACTGAAACGCCCACTACCTTATATGGCATTCTTCACATTCACGCTGCAACTAGCACCAGTAACATTAAGGGGGATGTTTACTAAACACCGTTGCTGTGCGGGTCCCCGTTAGTGTGCGTGTGCCATATAAGGAGTGGGCGGGCCAGGCAGAAAAAGGAAAATTTATTATTTATTTTTTATTTTATTATTTATTACAGGCTCTTATATACCGCTCTATTCAGCATCAGCGCGGTTCACAATATAACAAAAGACCAGAACAACAAACTGTTTGGTTTTACAGAGAACAAGGTCAGAGAACTTGGATAAAACATGGGATGTCATTACAAAATGAAACGGGATAAAGCGATCGCACATATGCGTGGGGCGCAAGTGTGCGGGGTCCACATTAGCGCGTCAGAAGGCCAAGTGGCGCACTGCTGGCCACACAAAAGAACACAGCTGTAGTACAACGGTGAAGACACTGAGCAATGGTGCAAGGGCCATGGGTTCAAACCCCCACTGTGCACAATGAACAAGGCTGTCTCAGGCAGTACCTATTATGGGGAGGAATATATTTTAGGAGGCAGTCAAAATCTGGGAGGCAGAATGCGGTGCGCCGAAGTGCAAAGACAAGAACAGAGCCACAGCACAAAGGTGAAGACACTGACCAATGAAGTAGGGAGCAGGGGTTCAATCCCCCCCAGTGCACACTGAAAGCAGTTGTCTGTGTCATTATTTTCGCAGCCACACAAATCATGGCCGACAGAAGTGCTTGCGCTGCTGTGCGTAAAGCGTCGCACGAATGGTTTTGGAGGGCTCCGAATACTGGGAGGAATAAGTCGCGCACTGATGGGAAAGCAGAAGAACTGAGCCACAGCATGATGGTTAGAACGCTGACCAATGATGTAGGGAGCAGGGGTTCAATCCCCCCCAATGCACACTGAAAGCAGTTGTCTGTGTCATTATTTTCGCAGCCACACAAATCATGGCCGACAGAAGTGCTTGCGCTGCTGTGCGTAAAGCGTCGCATGAATGGTTTTGGAGGGCTCCGAATACTGGGAGGAATAAGTCGCGCACTGATGGGAAAGCAGAAGAACTGAGCCACAGCATGATGGTTAGAACGCTGACCAATGATGTATGACAGCAGGGGTTCAATCCCCCCCAATGCACACTGAAAGCAGTTGTCTGTGTCATTATTTTCGCAGCCACACAAATCATGGCCGACAGAAGTGCTTGCGCTGCTGTGCGTAAAGCGTCGCACGAATGGTTTTGGAGGGCTCCGAATACTGGGAGGAATAAGTCGCGCACTGATGGGAAAGCAAAAGAACTGAGCCACAGCATGATGGTTAGAACGCTGACCAATGATGTAGAGAGCAGGGGTTCAATCCCCCCCAATGCACACTGAAAGCAGTTGTCTGTGTCATTATTTTCGCAGCCACACAAATCATGGCCGACAGAAGTGCTTGCGCTGCTGTGCGTAAAGCGTCGCACGAATGGTTTTGGAGGGCTCCGAATACTGGGAGGAATAAGTCGCGCACTGATGGGACAGCAAAAGAACTGAGCCACAGCATGATGGTTAGAACGCTGACCAATGATGTAGAGAGCAGGGGTTCAATCCCCCCCAATGCACACTGAAAGCAGTTGTCTGTGTCATTATTTTCGCAGCCACACAAATCATGGCCGACAGAAGTGCTTGCGCTGCTGTGCGTAAAGCGTCGCACGAATGGTTTTGGAGGGCTCCGAATACTGGGAGGCATAAGTCGCGCATTGATGGGAAAGCAGAAGAACTGAGCCACAGCATGATGGTATGAACAATGACCAATACTGCAGGGAGCAGGGGTTTGTACACTGAAGACAGCTGGCTGAGGCATAGGAAAACTTGGTGGCATAAGGGGTTGTGGTGCTGGTCATAAGGGTGTGTGGCAATGGTTGTGGAGGCATAATAATGTTGGACAGGCATATGGTGGTGTGCTGATTTGCAAGCACACAAACACAATCGCTGTGCAATGGTGCAGGGATCAGGGGTGCAATCCCCCACAATGGCAAATGAACATGTCTGGCAGAGGCAGTACCTGTAAGGGGTAAGATTGCCTCAGGAGGGTGTTATTGCATATGTGTGCAATAATCGTTTTCTAGCAAATGTACTCTCAGAGCACTGTAACATAACGTGCCCCTGAAGTCACCCCAGAGGACACATCTCTAAATGCAGTGTCTGCCACGCCACCCTACAATGTTGCTGAAAGAGTGGCCGAGGGTGCGGCATATAGGGTGCCCTATGAGGCAGGGAAAGGTCACAGCACTGTTTCTGCTGGCAGCACTGTGCATTGTAACGTATGGAAAAAATAAGTAGGTGTGCTGACACAGTTCTGGCATACGTGATTTAGCAGTGAGGGACTGCAGACAGCCCCTGGTTACTGATATCAACAGGGTGTCAGAGTTAATCTCATATTGCAATCCTTTGCCTGGGCCTGCCTGCAGCCCGTCGCTGTGAAATCAGCAATGGCAGACCTGGGTCAGGCCTTATTTATATACCAAGGTGGGGCTGTAGACAGGACCTGGTGACTCATATCAACATGGAATCAGAGTCAATATCATCGATTAAACTGCCCTATTACCTCTGGAGACTGAAATCCCCGGACTAACACAGCTCCATGGCATCCATGGTCTGTTGAAAATACACACACCCCTATGTCATGAATGCTGAAAACTGGTGAATACACCAATGATGTTGCAGGGGTCCTGGTTTGCTCTTTCCAGTGAATAAGGGTGGCTGAGGTATGTCCCCTCTCTGTGAGCAAGTGCACAGCAAGCATTCCTGGCATAGTAAGACAACTACACCCTTGTGCCATATATCATTGCACCTTTCATGGTGCAGCACACGTAACATCACAAACATACGCTGTCAGCAAACGGGAAATGTAAGTGTTCCCCAGAGGCCCTGTTGAAAGGCTGTCCACTCCCAGGCCACTATCGTAGGCACCCCATAAGCTGTCTGAATCAAAGGTGTGCCAGAAGATGCGCTAAGGATGTATAGGTGAAATCAAAAGGCTTAGCTGATAACAGTTACATCTCCCAATTTGAATGCAAACAGAGGTATGTGCCAAACACACACATAACACAAACACTGCACAGAGCAGAGACCACAGACAATACCAAAGTAAATGAAGGACTGACATAAGTTGATGGGCTGCAGTAAGTAGCTGCAGGCCATGTGACACCCCTAAAATGTGAAAAACATATCGTCGGCAGCTAAATCCATGCACAGATTGATGGTAATGTAACATGCTATACTGACAGTGTGCGACAGAGGATGGGAAGATTTATTTATTTATTTATTTATTTTATGTGCTTTTCTATACCGCCCCTTCCAGAGATCAAGGGCGGTTTACAAGGAACTCAAACAACAATACAGCAGAACAGTGCAATATTGCATTACATTAAACATTAAGTATTACATAAGAACTATGATACATAGAAAACAGTGTGTAAGCTATTAATAAAAGGAACATAACTATGTTACAAGGAACCAAAAATGGCAAGTTATTTACATGGTTAGCAAGAGTTATTTGCAGTCATAAGTACAATATTGGGAGGATGCTGACTTGAGGGGATATTCAAATGGAGTCTGGATTTAGGTGGGGTAAACTTGTGTTTTGTTAGTTGTATGTTCTTGTGTAGTAAATTTGATTTCAGGTTGTAGGTTGCTATAGTGTTGAGTAAAGAGGTAGGTTTTTAGTTCCTTCCTGAAAGATGTGAGATCCTTAATCTCTCTTAGGTTTAGGGGCAGTTTATTCCATTGGCTGGGAGCATAAAATGAAAAGGCAGTGTTGGAGGTTATTTGTTTTGATTTTGTCACGGCAATGGGAATTAGTAGCATGTTGAGGTTAGTTTTTCTTCTAGTTCTGTTTTCTTGTGGGGTTTGGAGTAGAGTTGCCAACTGTGATGGGGCTAGGTCATTAATGAGTTTAAAAGTTGTGACAAGTGTTTTATATTGAATCCTACTATAAATGGGTAGCCAGTGAAGAGAGTGTAGGATAGGAGAAATATGATCGAATATTTTAGCTTTAACAATGATTCGAGCAGTGACATTTTGGGCTCTTTGAAGGATGTGTAAATTCTTTTTGGATGTTCCTTGGAGGATGCCATTGCAGAAGTCTAAGTGTGGCATAATGAGAGCCTGGACAACTGTTCTGAAATCGTTGATGTCAATGAGGGGTCGGAGTTGCTGTATGGTTCTCAGTTTGAAAAATATAGTTTTGGCAGTCTGCTTTATGTGGTTAGTCATGCTTAGGGTTTTGTCTAGTGTCACTCCAAGGTATTTAATTTCAGATTTGACTGGTAGAGTAATGTTCAGAATGTTGATGGAAGTTGATGGAAGATGTGTGTAGCAGGGGAGGCAGAAACAGAGGAATATGTGAAATATCAGGATGATGGTGGAGTACAAGTGCTAGGCAGAGCACACACACGAGAGGCAAGCAGGTTGAGATGCAATGCACGAATTTGTGGTAGTCCACGACGTGGTTCAGCAGCATGCACATCAGGGTAGGATGGCACATAGCTGGCAGAGAAAGGATGGACGGAAGGGTGTCTCACAACTAAGGTAATGGTACAATGTGGTCATGCCACCGATGTGCACACATATGACTGTCACACGAATGAAAAGCACATATGCAGGACAAGCATACAAACCCAACAGAGTAGACAGTAAGCACAACGACGACCAATAGCACAAATGGCAATGGCTAAACCGGTAAGCAACACCGCCCATGTGAGGTCATCAGCAAAGGCTGCTTAACCAAAAACTGCATGCCAGTACACAAAACGCCTGCTGGCTGTCAAGTCATACAACCACAGAAAAAACAAATCTGGAGCAAATGCACATGCTGATCCCCCATGTACAGATCTAATTGCTCTCTGTATTTTGCAACACCGACACCTGCACAAACACAATGAAATGTCCTGCACTGACTACAGCATGCAAAACAAGGAAATAATTACGCACAAGGGTATCAGAGGATGCTCCCTGGATCAGGTGAATAATCTGGATAAGAACACGAGACAGCTCAACATGCAATCAGGTGTAGCACACAAACCACCTGAATCACAGCAAAAATGAAGGCCCACATGCAATGGGATGTAAAGACCCTAAAGTGTGAGGCGGCTATAACAAAACAAATGTCATGGCTAGGCAGCACACAGGATGCACCGTTTTCTACAGTGATGAAAGGGAAGGGTGTGTGTAGAGGTGAGGAACCTGGTGGTACCTCATGGTCCACTTAGCCCAGTGGAATAAAAAAAAAAAGATGACATGTGTGGAAAAGACATGCATACAACAGAGTTCAAACACATGACTGTAGCCAATACCAAAAACACGACAATGAGCACATTCTAGCACAAATATCGCAAAGGGATGGTGTGTATGTCAAGCGTTCATACACAGTGATGTGCCATGTGGCTGTCACATACAGAGCTGGCACTGTACAAGGATGTGAGCACATATGCCCCATGTACATGAACAGCACAGGAACACATAAAGGGGATGTATGCTCAAATAACGGAGGACTAACATAGTGAAGTGAAACATGGCTTGCACCCCAAACAACCAGTGAACAAGTCACACCAGCACCCCATGTGGCCTACGACAGGTTATGTAACCCTCCATCACCTAGCAACAACAACAACATCATCTACATGCTGTGACATTGCCAGGAGGAAAATGGATTCCCGGCCTCACAAGGAGCCATGACAGATACAAAGGCACACATTGATCATGGTGACAGACTTGAAATGCAATCAGCAAACGAGACAAATGTTGGTTAAATACATAACTTTATTTGGTTTGCACATCACAAATAGTGTATACAGTGCCATCATAATATGAGGGCTGACGGCATCCCTTTGGAAAGCGCTCAAAACCATTAGCATGTCACAAAGCCACCTCCTACACAAAGGTCACTTGCTTGACACCAAATTAGCGACAACAGATAGAATGGGCATCAGGTGCATGCTCTGCACCTCACACCAGACCCCCCCAGCCCCCCCTTGCTGCTGAATGTCGCAAATGTGTCACCCACATATGAGTGCATGTACAGAGTAGATGCTGCATGCTGAGGACCCAACACACCTCATCTGTCCCTCAGAAAATATCCATATGTCCAAACAGGGGTCAGACTAACTCCTAAAAGATATTTCGGTCAAAGTTTGTGAATGTCAAAAAACATGCAATAAAAGTATTGGTGACGCTGACATCCCAATGCCTGATATTGCATTACACGCTACACCACTGTGGACACAAACAATCATGTAAATCACAATAAGCATCTGCTAACAGGTACCACATGCACATGAACACAGACATAATACCAACCCAACAACCAGAAGAAAAATGCACATATAACACCATCAAGAAGGTCAACATGCACTGTTGTATTGGGGAAACAGTGCTTTGTCACATATACCAGGATACATGGAATTCTCAAGTTACGAAGTCCTATGGTCAGGCACACAGCCACACTCCAAACATAATGTGGCAATGTGAGTGTCGCTACCACAAGCCATAATCATGACCGTGAGGATGGGAAATGCAAGGTGTGTACAGACATGCTGACTGTCATTTATGCACAGTAAACCAACACAAGAAGCAGCATATGAATAAGGAAATAATGGACAAACATATTACAGGGATCCACACAGAAGCCATATGTCCACATGTTGTGTCTCAGAAACATAGTCAGTCAGTTGCACAAGCACAAGCCACATTGCAACATGATATAGTGATGACACACATGCATGTAAGCACCCTTGGGTCACTGAACACATCATTCCAAGATGTTGTTGTGCGTGAAAGCATTGTGGAGTAAAAATAGGGATCATGTCCAGGTGGAAAATAGGTGGACGTAGACAATAGGAGCATCCCATCGTTGGCTACATTACAAATACATGGCCTGTATGCTTGTGTTGTAAGAAAAACATGCGAATATCGTTGGTGCCATGTTACAGCCATGGTCAAAACACAGCGAAAAAACAACTGTGGCAAAATGTACCACCTACAATGTCCATGTCAGTTGCTGCTGCACAAGGGGGGATCATTGTAAAACGTCAGAATTGTATCTGCAATCCAACAACTCATGTTAAATTTGTTTTTGCAGCTCTGGCCATGCATAGTCAAGTGTCTGTGTTCAATATACCACAGTCCTTCAAAGTGCATGTGTGTCCCCTACAATGAGGAGCACTTCCTGCCAAACAATTGCATCAGCAGTGCCATCGACACCTCTGTCATGGGGAAATCAGTAGTCAAAGATCAATAATGTCCATCCCAGTCATGTGTTGCACTCTCAGAGGTAAAACATCCAATGGCAAAATGTCATAGCAAAGACTTGCATGGTGGTCTGTCCTCAAACAGGTGGGTGGTGCTGACAACGGTTGCAGTGTAAGACATGTGTCTGGTCTGTCGTCTGGCCTGTGTCAGGAGAGAGGAAGTATGTTATCGTCAGACACCCTGGAAAATAAACAAAAATGTCATAACGTCACAGCTTTGGATATGCTGAAGAAAGGGATACAAAGGCAAACATGACCTGATAGCAACATTAAACATAACCTTGTGGCCAACATCATTATTCCACAACACAGACATGGGTGTCACATGGATATGTTAATGTCCATGCTCCAGTCACACAGGTGTGTTGCAGCTACACACCATATGCAGCTGTCCATGTGAGCATAGAGGAAATGTTACATGACCATCACAACAACATCAAATCATCACCAGTTAAAGACAGATGTAATGATCCCAAAAGAAAACACATAGACATACCGTGTGTGTGCATCAGGTGTATCGCACCAATCGCTTGAGTCAATACACAACAAGATCAGGTACACCTGAAGGGAGACAATGTCAACAAAAGGTGGAGAATCAGCATGTCAAGCCACTGTTGATGACTGGCCAGATTATGTGCATATCTGGAAAAAGAAATAAAAACACACCAGTGCTTAATCACAACACAATACACATGTCCTCTCAATGCACACAACACATCACCCTAATGTTGACAACGTAAACGCCACTATGTAAGAGGTAGCATAGTCACAACAGACACCCAGGGGCACAGACCCATAACAGCACATGATAATGTATGATGTATGAGCAATGCGTCATCACACAGGCAACCGAGAAACAGCCACACAAACAGTATGCAAATGTAAAATTGCCATCTGTAACACATGGCCTGTATGTGCACAGGTGTATATCTGTACATATAACGGCCCAGTGAACATGCAAAGATACCCTGTTGTTGTCTGATAGTACATTGCTTGGGGACAGAGAAAGTGTAGGCAAACTACAGGAAACAACATCCTACACACACATGCAGGTCTGCTGTACATGTCACATTGAGAGTGTGGCAGTGGACATGCAGAACCAAAACACAAGGGAATATGAGTGACAACATCAAGAGATGGGTTACCGAGGCTAAACCTAACAAATAGGAAACCAAATCATCTGTGCAATATGACAGATCAGTAAACACAATTACTGCAGGCACACACAATGTCTATGTACATCCACCTACCAAAACCAAATGCATATTTGCTGATGTACAGACACATGACAATGCACCAGCCCAACAGCATCCGAAAAAAGTATGTCCTCTGCATTTGGAGACATAAGAGAAGCAAACAAATGTAATGTTATAGCTGTGAATCACACATTGCACCGTCATGTCATCAGCTGTCACACCCCACAACAGCCCACAATTACAGACTGCTCCCTATCACAATGTACATATCTCATACATGTCAAAGGCATCATGGAGGTGTTGCAGGCGATCTACAGGTGTGTGTAGTGTCCCTGTCCCCTCCCTTACCTCTCTGTCCTTGTACGCACAGAGCAATAGAGGTGGATGCGTACACCAGGCTTTTGTCTCATTCCCAGATTTCAATATACCCCTTGTAGCACCAGTTTGGCAGAAAGGACCCCTCTACCTGTTGAATGTTCTCCCAAAGTTGTATGTTAACCCACTGGCAATTGGCAAAACGCACTGGAAATATGCACCTCCACCTCATGTATCCACGTATCAAAAACATATCCTGGTTTGTACATCTCATATCTTCTGTAATATTGGCAGCTATGTGCTGATGATATGCACAAACAGCATTCAAAATGTGCTACATGTTGTAAAAAACACCACCCCATGTCTGCATGTGACAAACCCCTGAGGGCTGCATGCCATCCCAATGTGTGTTAGTCAGCACGTCAAAACATGCATACCCTACATGTGCAACTCTGATAAATAGCTGGCACCTATGTCTGTGTATGTAAGCCAATGTAATCCTCGCTTGCTTGTGTCTGCAATAAATTTGTTCCTATGGTCTGTGTTCTCGTGACCTGCACACATACACAGCCTGTATCAGACGCATGATGGCAGATGTTGTCACAGCATCAGCGAGATACGCCATTTAATCCATGAAATACCTGCTATACCACAAGACAGACCCCCATTCTGTGCACCACCTGGCTACTGTAAACCACCCCTTGATGTTTCTGCCTAATACATCTCACGATGTGTGTAGATATCCATCACTGCAGTGAAGGTAGACTCACCAAGGTACAAATGTTGTAGTAAAACCCCCTTGCTGGACAGTGCACAGGTCCCCCCCCCTAGACATATCCATGTCATGGCTACCTGCTCACCTACACATTTTGACACACGTCACGGTTGACATCCACAAACCACACACATTGTTGATACAATCCTCACATACTAGCACTAACTATGTCTATTGTGCTTTGTGTGACATGTTGCCACACACATGAGGAGCACTCAAACATAGGCATCGCACAGGAGCTTAATACCAACAAAAGCATCACAAATGTGTCTGATGTAAATGCAACACAATGGACAAATGTCCACAAACAGGGAGTAAACGCCCAACGTGAACATCGCAACATATGTCTGACACTGTGCGGCAGCCATATAATGTAAAAAAGCACCTTGTGGTCTGACAACAGCTGCTGCTATCACAGACCGACACTAACTGGGAATGTCACCCGCCAAACATCCCACAGAGATACCAACAAACCCACACATCATCTGCAACCAACTGTTGTTGTGCACTCCCCACATTATTTGTGCCACACCCAGGCACTTATGTGATGTTCGCATTGAGAGTCAACTGTTAATGCAGTGTTGCATACACATGCAATATGTACATAAAACATAACCCAATAACCATTACACACATTGTATAGCACATTCGTGTGGTAAGATAATTAATACGTACATGAGAACAGCTCTGCAATCAGCCTCCGCCTGACCGCTGAGCCCTCCCGTGTGTCACCACTGGCACGTACAGGGGGGCACATTGGATCTTCCTCAAGATCCGCATTAATCTCTGCAGGGATATCGTGCCTGAGAGCAATGTTGTGCAGGATGCAACAGGCTATGATTATCTCTGCAACAGTGCGTGGCTTATATTGTAAGGCCCCACCTGTCCTATCCAGACACCTGAAGCGACTCTTCAAAACGCCAAAGGTGCGCTCTATGACTGAGCGGCTGGAGGCATGGGCCTCATTGTACCTCTGCTCTGCACGTGTCCGTGGCTGACGAACAGGAGTCAGCAGCCAGGGGCGACAACCATATCCTGCATCACCTGCAGAAAGAAATGTTGCATGTAAATGCAGGGGTCCATGTGAAACATTCCTCACAGCTGTGTAGACATGAGATACAAACCCACAAAACATGATGACACTAATATACAGCACAACAACTGTGCAGCTCTAACAGATATACATATGATGACATAAAATTAACACATGGCCTATGCAGCCTGTAAACACCTAGCAAATATTAAAAAGGTTCCAGAGACACCCTTAGCGTGTGTGTGTGTGTGTGTGTGTGTGTGTGTGTGTGTGTGTGTGTGTGTGTGTGTGTGTGCAACATGCGTATGGTAATGCAGTTACTGTCCACATCTGCAACACCACAACTGTGAGACCACAACAGCAATCCAATGCTCACATAATCAAAGGGTATGTCTCATCACTAACCGAGAAAAAACACACAGCCATTTGCGAGAGCCACACATATACACCATGTATGCCATGGAGGTATGTAAGAATGAAAAACATATCACCTATATACATCCTGTTGATGAAGGTCAGCATATCAAGATTTGTTAGTCAGCCAACATATGCTGTGTAGTGCTGTTTGCTAATCCCTGTAATTGCCATCCTCTGCACATTCCCCATCCTGTACACATCCCTTTGAAGGTACAGTCGTCCAACATGCACACTGTACCCCTCATTAGTATGCCCACAAAACACATGCATAGCCACATTACCGTCCTGTGTAGCTGGTTCCAATACCTCCCTGTATGTACCCACTTAGTCCCCCTGCTATAACTGTAATCTCTCCACAATGTGAGGCTAAGTGAGGATGGGCAGACAAGTTGACAGTAACTTACGCTCATCTACAGTGGCAAAAGGTACTGTAAACCCTATATAGTGTTCCAAGCCTGCTGTGACATAGCCAATATGTATGGCCAGAGATATGCACACGTCTCATTCCCTGCTGGAAAGCTCAACATCATCCATGAGATATTATTATACACCTACTCATGTTAGCTATTGACTCCTGGGTGACAACTCCATCACAGAGTGCGTGTGTGAAACTAAAACACACATGACACGTGTGTAGTTATACGGATTGCCCAAAAAATAAATGTTAAATGACCTCGAAACATTATGCAACAATTAACCATCATCACATAAGTATGTGATGGACAAAACCCCCCACCCCCCATCCCATGTGTGCATATGCTCACAACATGCACTCTGAGGGAAGCATCAACAACATTGACATATCCACTGTGGTGTATGCACATGTACAACATGTGCATGTTAAGATCATATACTGTTAAGAGCATTATGATCTGCGGTTAATGTCTGTGGTATTAGTAGACGTACAGACACCTGTCATCATGTATACTGACACCAGTCCTGTGGATAACATCTATCATATGTGAAGTGCATGTGTTCCAAAATAATACATCAGCATCTGTGATTACACATAGAGACATGTAGAAAGACATACATAGATAACACATTCTGACATACTCACCCAGCAATATACATTCGGCATATCGCCCCTCCTCAAATTGTGTGAATAGTGCCGAGTGATGCAGGATATAGGAGTCATGGGTGGACCCTGCAAACCTAGGGACCACATTCAGAATATGCAGATCTGCATCACATACAACCTGAACATTCAGGGAATGGTAGTGTTTGCGGTTGCGGTACGCTACCTCCCTGTCTCTAGGCGGGACCAGGGCAACATGTGTGCAATCAATAGCTCCCATCACGTGTGGTATCCCGGCTAATGCCTCAAAGGCCTGGTTCAGGGTCCACCATTGTTGCCTAGTGTGGGGCATGGCTATGTAATTCCCCACCTGGCTGACCATGGCACGCAGTACTTGGTGGAGACATCGTGAGAAGGTGGGGCGGCTCATGCCACCCACTGCGGCCACAGATGACTGGAAACAGCCGGAGGCAAAGAAATGTAAGGCAGCAAGGAGCTTGACTAAACCTGGTATTGCATGGGACCGATCAGTCAGGGGCTCGAGGTCAGGTCTTAGATCCTCATAGAGACCCCTAATAGCCCTTGTGCTCAGTCGGTAAAGGGAGATGACCTGGTCCTCTCGCATGTCATGGAGCTGGGGTCGGGGCCTGTAGAGGCGTGGCTGCCGAGCCTGCACCTCAGCACGCCTTCTGCGCCGTGCACGCACAGCACCTGGCCGGACCACCCCCACAGCTGCAGGTCTGAGTTGCTGCGGGACTATACCCATGCCCTGTTCCACAGCCCCATCGACACCATCTCCCCTGTCCGGCAACCCCAGCATCTGCCCACTACACAGGACACATGCAGAAACATATGCCCACTACACAGGACACATGCAGAAACATATATATGCGCCATAAACTCCTCCCGGCAAACTAAACCAAACAAAGCTGTCACACACAAAAACCTATCTAAGCTATGTACAAACTACACACCACAGAGGACTATACACACACAAGACAATACAATCCCCAGTACAAACAACACCAAAACAATCTACACATACACCTGTGTAGACTCCCTTCCTGTCTCTCAGCAAACACACTCCTACTCTTCTCCGCGTAGAACCCTCAACGTGGACAAGCTGTACTCCTTCACTTATATATGTTGTTTCATTGCCTTGACGGGCAATGCGCATGCGCAATTGCTCGCAGACGACAATCTTGTGTCGCGCGCATGCGCGACTCTACGCATGGGTGTCGGCATGTGCGTGGTGACACCTACATGCGCATTGCCTCGCACATGCGCAAAACGGACACAGACGCCCATGCGGCACTCACCATAATGCGCATGCGTTGTCCTACAATGTCTCTCAGCGCATGTGGGTGTTCACGTGTACAGACACCCATGCGTAAGCCGGCACGCGCACGCCGCAGGAGCGCGATGCACGCACGAGCGCGACGCAAGAGCGCCACGCCTGCACAAATGCGCATGTGCCGAAACAAAAGGGGAAAAAAAAGGATAAATAGGCCTGAACACGTGGCACAAGTTGAGGGTTGTTAGAGGAGTTTCACCTACAGACAGAGAGATAGAGAGACATCCAGAGACAGAGCCTAGGTTAGGGGTAGTCCACAGGAAGGAGTGAGACAGACAGGTACAGAGTGCAATAGGGATTGAGGCTGTGGTGGGAGTAAGTCAGAGGAAGGAGAGATAGAGAGAGCTAGACAGAGTCTGAGGGAGAGAGGCTGTGTTAGGGGTACGGCACAGGAGAGAGGGAGAGGATAACAACATACGGTCAGTGTATTATCCCTGTCCCCTTGCTTATTTACGTGACAGGTCACCTGTGTTAGAGTGTACTGTATTGTGTCCTGTAGTGTAGTGTCCCTGTTATTTGTTTTGTGTGCTCTGTCCTGCTGTGTGTAGGTGAGTGTGCGTGTGGTGAGAGGAGCCTGTGCCCAAGAGGGAGATGGAGAGGGACAGTGACAGAGAGGGTCAGGGTGAGGTGGTGGAGGATGTGGGCCAGCCAGTTGGTGCTGAGTCACCCATGGCACAGACTGCACAGGCTAGGCAGGAACAGGCAGGGCCATCTGCTGTGCCACAGCAGTCACATTACAGCCAAACAGCCAAAAGAAAAAGGATCCCTCTGCCTGCAACACAGAGGAAGAGAGCAGTAAAGTTCAGTGACAGGGAAAACCATATACTACTGTCATATGTCATAGACAACTATGATGTATTATTTGGCAGAATGAGCACACGCACAACTGTGGCAAACAGAATGGCCGTGTGGGAGGATGCGCGTGCTGCAATGTCTGAGGTAGGGGGCCCTGCACGTGATATTGAAAGCCTCAAAAAAAGGTTTTCAGACATCAAGAGAGGTGTCCGTCAGCACATGGTTGCTGAAAAACGACATGCTATGGGCACAGGTGGCGGAGGCCCCTTCATACCCACACTCACGCCCCTCGAACAAGAACTCGCAACACGATTGGGAGACATCTACCTTCATGGACTGCCTGAGGCCCTTGATACCGCACATCCACATGCAGGTATGTACACTAACTGCTCTTTTGTGTGTCCTGTATAATCGCAACATTTCATACAGAACAGTCATATGCACATATACTCCCATATGTGTCACCCAATCCTCATCATGTCCCTATCCTGGTGGAACATGTGTGTGATATATCCGTACATCACCTCTTATGTTGACATGTCTGTGGTCAACATCCTAACGTAGCTCCTCAACCCATCCTCAAAATAATCTGGGATTGTGAAGCACACACACACACAGACACGAGTCGCTAGCCTACAAACACACCTGTGATTGCCATACACTCTATTACTGTGCTGGTCATTTCCAAGGCATGTTCCTATGACATTACATCAATAAAGTGCTGCATGTGCAGCTTAGTGGGCCAAAGGTGCTGTCTAGTTGCCATCCGCTACACAATGGGTCACTGCGAGTCACATGGAGCAATGATAAGATAAGCTGACATACAAATATGAACCATACTCAGAATCGCACACACACATGTAGTGTTTTGCAAAACCAGGTTTGATGGTGGGGGCAGGAACACGCATGTGCGGACATTTGTTGCACAGCTGAGGAACGGGATGCTATGGGCAAACATGTGCAATGTGACCATGAACATGAACAAGGGCAACCTGCCATCTGTGCATGGGCACAGCACACACATGTGGTCCAGACTCAGCTACATGGTGCGGACAAACACGTCTGGGAGTGTGTCCTGTGTCCGGCATGCCGCACACATGGATGGAGGCAACCCATCCTGTCTGTGTGTTTGTGGTAGGCGATGGCCTATGCCCCATGCTAATTGAACTAAGCTGACAGGCCTAACAAGCTTGCCCTGTAAATGATGTCTGTGAAGAGGCCTATAGGAATTGCACATCCCCCTATATGCTGCTGTAGACGTTTAAATCATTAAAAGCAATGCATTAACCTAGACAAGTACAATTTCAATAATGGGAGAAATATGTTTAAATGCCGACTGATAAGACAATGCAGCTGTAAGGGATCTAATTGAAACTGCTGACACAAAGGCTGCTGAGCCCTGCTACCCTACACACACAAATTGGCTCAATGGCCTTGGAAGTATTAAAGTAACAAGCTGAATAACTGCCCATTGTACTTGTGACTAGGAGGGGCACAAAGCAGGTGCTGAGCCCATTCCAAAGAAATATTTGGATGATCATATCAGTAACGGGACCAATAGAAGGGGTACGGGAGGTATGGTAGTTTAGCGGGACCAATGAAATGTTTTTCTATACCTGGAATGGAGGAAATGTCAAGAAACGTATTTTCTTTTGCAAGAGTACGGGGCTCAGCCATATTGAAATGTATTAGTGTCTGAGCATGTGCACAGTAAACTGGCTTGGATCCCTGAAAACACTACTGGTGTAATTTAGTGCATGTTTATCTGCTGCTCCATTTTCTGTATCACACACGTATACATATGTGGATTCCTGAAACATATGTGTCTCTCTCTTTGATTGTTCCCAATGCAGGTGACTACAGAGAATTGGGTGCTGCGGCGGCGGCGGTGGAGGATGCGGCGGCGGTGGTGGAGGAGGTGGAGGTCAACATCACAGCCCCAATGAGCCTGGTGGAGGCAGAGGCTGCTGTCTCAGGGGGCAGCACAATTGCTGATGATGAGTCCCTGGAGCCACACATGCACACCAGGACACCACTGGTGGAAGCAGAAATAGAAGGCAGCCAACAACCAATGCCAGCCGAAGACGCACATACACCTCTCCCGCAGATGATGATGGGGGAGTTGAGGGCCTATGGTGCATCATCACATCGCAATGCTGAAGGTGGGTGACAAAAGACTGTCACAACCACAACACAGACACCAGTAGTCTATAGTTGGTGTATGTGTGGTGGCTGTCCCAACATTACCTACACACATGTTACATGTTACGCTCACATTTATGAGATGTGTGAGAACAAAAGGTTGCGGGGTACATTAAATGATGTTATTGTGTCCCACAGTAGAATAGTGTAAGGTCAGGTTGATACACACAGATGCAGACATAAGAGGAATGTTTATGACGGGCCAGCACGTTCTGACATCATAAATAGATACTGAAATTGGCAAACCAACATCCTGCCTCTCTGCAGACACCCAAATGTCTTGTGAACAGCAGGATGACAACTAACCCATAGTCTGCCAAAGTAATGAGCATATATACAGCTATGTAACCCTCCTCTGTGTAACAGTGAAGGTGCATATGTATCACTCAGGTTGTCACATATGTGCAGCAGAGGGGCACATGTGCAGGTAAGGTGTGTTATCTCTGCGCTTACCTAACATCCCATAGCTTCATTTACAAACAAATGTTCCTTGGCAGTAATTGTGTTTATCCCTCCACATGTGTCCCCAATTGTGATGGATTAGGTCAACCGTCCTGTGTTAATCACTGTTGGTGTCCAGCTGATATATTTGTGTCTAGTGCATGCTGCACCTCACCAACACGATGGATATGTGATAGCTCTCATTGGCCAATCCTGTTGCCACAACAGTAGTATGTGGGTGTGTCTGCACAGCCTGTATATCGTTGTGATGGCATCCCACATCTACGTCGTGAGATGTGTCCTCTGGGTTAGTCTGACATCTACTACTGTGGTCATGATGTATATTGCCCCTATCCATCTGTGTGATGTTGTCTGCCGTATCACATCACCAATCGTGTGGGATGTGCATGACATGTTTGTGTATGGCGCTCGAGTAGTGGAGACGTATCTAATAGACCACCCTGTATCCCATGCACAGGCAGTAGACGCAGTCTGGACCGTATACGCCATGCAGTGGAGCAGAACACAAGGGAGGTGTGTGCTGAGCAGCGGCAATTACGTGACGTTGTACAAAACATGGCCGTCCCTCGTATATGTGAGGCCCTTGAGGGCATACTTGAGGTTCTGCGACGATGTGCACCTGCACCACCACCAGCACTGGTTCCAGATGAGGGTCATGGCCGGGGGAGAAGGGGGGTGGGGGGCCGACGTGTCAGGCGTGGGCGACCACGTCGCCAATAACGGTAGAGTAATATATGCATAATCCTGATACTATCCTATATTTCTCTATGTTGCTATGCTCAGTTGGAGAACGTATGTATCCAGTTAAACATATTTCAGAGTGTTTGTTATGTGTCAAATGTGAAAAGATGACATATGCTAATCATATGTTGTGTGTCTGTCAGCTAAACCTTTTCTTTGTAACACAACAACATGTAACTATACATGTTTATATGGTAACCTAAATCTGAGGGTAAAGCTGCAACAATAAACAGCTGTCTTACCATACATACAGTGTGTGTGTACAATGAGTGTCCATGTTGTCCCATGTGTATCTCGGTGTTTGGGGGTGGGAACCCTATATGAGCCGCACCCAGGTCATATAGTGCTGGGTGCACTATATGACCCACACACAGGTTCCCTGTGACATATACTTTGCCAGAGGCAGCTACAATTGTCATGCTACACACATATGTAATGTGTCATGTGCACCCTGTTTCGCCACAGCCTTGGGGCTGCAGCGGCACAGTGTGCACAGACATCCATGTGGTCACAGGGGGACTATGTTGTCAATGGCTGGTTTACTTGACATACTCATCACCGTGTGCAATCCATCATATACTACACATTGGTGGCATATGTGTGACCCTTGCCCTTGACCACATCAATAATCACGTGCCTCCCACCCCACCATAGGGATGCCTGTGTCAGAGGCATAAATGGGTGTCATGCCTATGTTGGAGACTCAAATATGTGCAGATCTTTGTTTCACATAGGACCATCCCTGTGCCATGTACATCAGTGGGAAAGCTGCTACGTTGCAACAGTTCATGCAGAACCCTAGTTGAATACACCTACACACATGGGCTTGTAGAACACCTTAATGTGTTGACAATGTCATTTTCAGACCCATGTTTACCCAACAGGAACATATGTGCCCCCACACATATCCCATGCTGACATCCTCACACTTAGCCTAGGTGAGACACATGAGCATTACAAGTTCCTTTCCAAATGATATTTACTATTTATAAAAAAAACATTGGGAAACTATGTACAAATGTGGGAAGGGGGAAAATACCATCACCCTCCCCCCCCCCATCCTCCCCTCCCCTCACACGCCCACCCGCACATAATCCCCCCCCACACCACAAACACCCCCCACGTCAGCCCCACCCTCCCCCAGCATGCCCAGTGATGGAGGACAGGGCATCACAGGGCACATGTAGTGACATCACTGGCGCAATTACTGACGCCAGTGACGCCATTGAGGGGGTGGTTGCCGACATGGAAGATGTACCACCTCGGCAACCACCCTCTCAATCACTGTGGCCAGCCACTGCTGTGAGTGAGACAGCTGGTGTATACGTTGCTCCATGCCATCCACGGCCACAGACAGGTGCTCCACGCATCTGCCACCACACACACACATTGTAAATGTTGTCTGTGTGGTGGCATCTGCGTAGGGCCTGTGTGTGGCCCTGGATGGTGGAGGCAACTGTTGTGGCTGGGGGGATGCCACAGTGGCCTGTGATGCCCTGTCCTCCACGTCACTTTCCCACAACCCTTCTGGGAAAACCCTCCCCCCCTGAGCCCTCCACAACATCCCCCCCCTCCACCTCACCTGCACCCTCTCCCAACGCTGGCTCCCCCCCAATCAACCCTTCCCAATGTCCATTCTGGCCCTCCGGTGTCTTTTCTGCCGGGGATCCAGGTGTTTGCGCCTCCACCACCTCCTCATGCACCTCATCCACCTCCTCCTCCTCCTCCTCCTCCTCCTCCACCTCCTCATCTGTCGTGTCCAGGACCACCACCTCTGCATCATGTGGTGTTGGTGTCCGCCTGAACAGATTTGCAGAGGTGGTGGCCTCATCCTCAGTGATATCACCATCTGTGGAACATAACAGTCATCAGCACGTTTGTCTGTCACACATATAGAACTTGTACATAGGCAGGCACCACACAGGCATCTGGGATAATGGAACATTGGTTACAGATACGTGACTTCCTGATTATTGTACATCACCCTATTGTGAGGTCTCACCCTGGAGGTGCTGGAGGTAGGTACCATGGTGGAGGCGCAGCTCCCTGCCCTTCTTCCGGAGATCCTCAATCTGTGGATATGCAAGGAAAAGGTGGGGCATTAGTGACTGGTCACCTTCTGCTACTTTGCCCCCCCCCCATCAGTGTGCACAGAGTCTTACTGCTCCTGGCACACTGCTGTGTGTGTGTGTGTCATGTACAGCATAGTTAATCACCTGTCAGTAGGCATTCCCATGGGCAACAGGCATATGTCATGACATGTGTATAATGTTGGTGGCAAGGGAGCATGTGTGTCACAGCTGACCCGCATCCCTTGTGACGGTGTGTGGCAGCATCCCACGGTGTGAATGCGCTGCCCTCCCCCCTGTCGAACATGTCTCTCTCCAGTGACGTATACAGCTTACACAGGGACTAACTATGAGAAACATAGTGGGAGCGTGACACGGACAGAGAGAGACACCCCCCCCACAAGGGGGGATGGGTGGGTTGGGACTTCCTGATGCTGCTGTTCCGGCAGAACACCTCTGACAGGGGTTTAGCTATGCTGTCTCCAGATACACACAACTCATGGTCAAACATCTGGCAGCACCGTATATGTAAATGCTAGTGTGTTTTTACACGTGTGCTGATGGACTGTGGCTGGCCTCCTGTTCCCCACATGTTTCTATAGCATCCTGTGTGAGTGCCAGATAGGAGTGGGTGACATATTTTCGGTGTGGGGCAAACCAGCCGGACCAAACGGGGCATGCCTGGAAGGGCCTTCGAGCAAGCTTACATGGAGCGTGAGGGGAAGACTAGGAATGTGTCTTGCGTATTCATATCTAATTATGGCCTATTGGCAACCAGGGGGAGTCCTACAACGTGACATGCACCTTTTTTGGTCATGGTTCACGTGTATGGGTGTTTGTGAAACGTCCATTTGTGTACATTGTGGCATATAGGTGATAAGACACACATCACGACAGACAATGCCACACGTGTGTCACTACAATAGCTGATTTCATGCCAGAACAGCCACAGTGACATGTTCGATGTGTGCCACTGCTTGACCTTGGAGGAGACATTTTGCACAGGCAACATCACCACACACATACACATCAGTTTGCTTCTGATGTGATCAAAACTCTACACTGGGGAGTGTTTTCATGCATCCTGTGTTGTCATCAATTTAGACACACATGGCAGGCCTACATCCTTTTTTCTATAGCACAGTTTTGTGGTCACAGTACCACCTGCATTTGTTGCTTTGTCTGTGCACATGTGTGCACTGACACCTGTACCCGGTGTATTTGGCACCCTCAGCACATCCTTGAACTACCCTGTCGCCCCCTTGCATGACCTTGACACAACATGCCACAGTTTGTTGGAACATGATGGTGTCCATGCTAGTCACAGTTACACAGCATGTGCTGTGTTCCACACATATATGTTCAGATGCTCTGTAGACATCCTGTTACTCACCCCCAATGGCAACCTGATATGCCACCAATCCTGGGCGGTGTGTAGTTAGATGAAACATTGTGTGGGAGGCCCTAGTGACCTTGGCAGGGGCCAATAACATTACCTTTCACCTTTGACAGGGCCCACGATATCTATGATTGCACCACTAGCTCCATTGTGTGAGGTGTGTCTTATGGGGATCCTGGTTGCTATGTCCAACCTACGTTGGACACAGTTGCTGACAGCATAATGTGTGTGGGGGGGTAGGTATTGTCCCTCTATGGGCTATGTTATGTTGTTATGTTCATTTGACCTGGCTCAGCTAGGCTGACAGCAGGTGTTTTCTGACAGCAATATCGACAGGGGCCAAACCAACATAACGGCTCTTCGCAACAGTGCTAATTTGAGGGTTTATGTATGTGTTCTCCAGCCACAACAGTTGCATGTATCATTGATACACCATCAGTGATGTGCATGTGTCTGATGGTGTTGGATTTATATTAGGTGGCAAGGTGTTAAACCTGAATCTTCATGACGGTATGGGGACATGGATCCGCTACAGGGTTTTGCTAACACATGTAATGGCTCATGGGGATGGGGTGCTGTTACACACACATTAACCTCTGCAGCTAGCATATCATCCGGAGACATCACACACATGTGTGCTGAGATGTTCACCGCACAGACTATGGTGTAGGTACAAACTACCTGCCATGAACAACCACATTATCTTACTGACATACCCACCATAGCAATTGTTGATCTGGCCCCCTGTGGGTTGGGTGTCCTACCACAGATCATCAGCTGCATACACCTTAGCAAAAGGGTGACTAACAGGACCCATTGCGCAGCTCACAGGACTCCTGGGGATAGGGAGAATGCATATTACCTGTTAGGCACACACAACCATATCCCCATGGTGGCAGATGGGCCACAGGGATGGCCCTCCTGGACTCCAGGGGATAGGGAGCAAAACGCAAACTGTTAGGTAACACACAACCATATCCCCATGGTGCCAGATGGGCCACAGGGATGGCCCTCCTGGACTCCAGGGGATAGGGAGCAAAACGCAAACTGTTAGGTAACACACAACCATATCCCCATGGTGCCAGATGAGCCACAGGGATGGCCCTCCTGGACTCCAGGGGATAGGGAGCAAAACCAGCATACCGGTTCGTAACACACAACCATATCCCCATGGTGCCAGATGGGCCACAGGGATGGCCCTCCTGGACTCCAGGGGATAGGGAGCAAAACGCATACTGTTAGGTAACACACAACCATATCCCCATGGTGCCAGATGGGCCACAGGGATGGCCCTCCTGGACTCCAGGGGATAGGGAGCAAAACGCAAACTGTTAGGTAACACACAACCATATCCCCATGGTGCCAGATGGGCCACAGGGATGGCCCTCCTGGACTCCAGGGGATAGGGAGCAAAACGCAAACTGTTAGGTAACACACAACCATATCCCCATGGTGCCAGATGGGCCACAGGGATGGCCCTCCTGGACTCCAGGGGATAGGGAGCAAAACGCAAACTGTTAGGTAACACACAACCATATCCCCATGGTGCCAGATGGGCCACAGGGATGGCCCTCCTGGACTCCAGGGGATAGGGAGCAAAACGCAAACTGTTAGGTAACACACAACCATATCCCCATGGTGCCAGATGGGCCACAAGGATGGCCCTCCTGGACTCCAGGGGATAGGGAGCAAAACGCAAACTGTTAGGTAACACACAACCATATCCCCATGGTGCCAGATGGGCCACAGGGATGGCCCTCCTGGACTCCAGGGGATAGGGTGTATGTCTTAACCTGCCCAAGCACACACAAGCATTTCCCCAGGGTGGGTTCTGGCCTACTGGGATGATCTGTCTGGACCCCTGCAGACTGTGAGAATGTTTGCAATTCTGACAGCACACTGACCAATATCACAGGGATGACAGCAAGCCCACTGTGATGGGCTCTCTGTCCTCCTGGTGATAGGGTGGATGTGTGAAACTGGGTGGGCACACACAAGCATTTCCCCAGGGTGGGTTCTGGCCTACTGGGATGATCTGTCTGGACCCCTGCAGACTGTGAGAATGTTTGCAACTCTGACAGCACACTGACCAATATCACAGGGATGACAGCAAGCCCACTGTGATGGGCTCTCTGTCCTCCTGGTGATAGGGTAGATGTGTGAAACTGGGTGGGTACACACAAGCATTTCCCCAGGGTGGGTTCTAGCCTACTGGGATGATCTGTCTGGACCCCTGCAGACTGTGGAATGTTTGCAACTCTGACAGCACACTGACCAATATCACAGGGATGACAGCAAGCCCACTGTGATGGGCTCTCTGTCCTCCTGGTGATAGGGTAGATGTGTGAAACTGGGTGGGCACACACAAGCATTTCCCCAGGGTGGGTTCTAGCCTACTGGGATGATCTGTCTGGACCCCTGCAGACTGTGAGAATGTTTGCAACTCTGACAGCACACTGACCAATATCACAGGGATGACAGCAAGCCCACTGTGATGGGCTCTCTGTCCTCCTGGTGATAGGGTAGATGTGTGAAACTGGGTGGGCACACACAAGCATTTCCCCAGGGTGGGTTCTGGCCTACTGGGATGATCTGTCTGGACCCCTGCAGACTGGGGGAATGTTTGCAACTCTGACAGCACACTGTCCAATATCACAGGGATGACAGCAAGCCCACTGTGATGGGCTCTCTGTCCTCCTGGTGATAGGGTGGATGTGTGATACTGGGTGGGCACACACAAGCATTTCCCCAGGGTGGGTTCTGGCCTACTGGGATGATCTGTCTGGACCCCTGCAGACTGTGAGAATGTTTGCAACTCTGACAGCACACTGACCAATATCACAGGGATGACAGCAAGCCCACTGTGATGGGCTCTCTGTCCTCCTGGTGATAGGGTGGATGTGTGATACTGGGTGGGCACACACAAGCATTTCCCCAGGGTGGGTTCTAGCCTACTGGGATGATCTGTCTGGACCCCTGCAGACTGGGGGAATGTTTGCAACTCTGACAGCACACTGTCCAATATCACAGGGATGACAGCAAGCCCACTGTGATGGGCTCTCTGTCCTCCTGGTGATAGGGTGGATGTGTGATACTGGGTGGGCACACACAAGCATTTCCCCAGGGTGGGTTCTAGCCTACTGGGATGATCTGTCTGGACCCCTGCAGACTGGGGGAATGTTTGCAACTCTGACAGCACACTGTCCAATATCACAGGGATGACAGCAAGCCCACTGTGATGGGCTCTCTGTCCTCCTGGTGATAGGGTGGATGTGTGATACTGGGTGGGCACACACAAGCATTTCCCCAGGGTGGGTTCTGGCCTACTGGGATGATCTGTCTGGACCCCTGCAGACTGTGAGAATGTTTGCAACTCTGACAGCACACTGACCAATATCACAGGGATGACAGCAAGCCCACTGTGATGGGCTCTCTGTCCTCCTGGTGATAGGGTGGATGTGTGATACTGGGTGGGCACACACAAGCATTTCCCCAGGGTGGGTTCTAGCCTACTGGGATGATCTGTCTGGACCCCTGCAGACTCGGGGAATGTTTGCAACTCTGACAGCACACTGTCCAATATCACAGGGATGACAGCAAGCCCACTGTGATGGGCTCTCTGTCCTCCTGGTGATAGGGTAGATGTGTGATACTGGGTGGGCACACACAAGCATTTCCCCAGGGTGGGTTCTGGCCTACTGGGATGATCTGTCTGGACCCCTGCAGACTGGGGGAATGTTTGCAACTCTGACAGCACACTGTCCAATATCACAGGGATGACAGCAAGCCCACTGTGATGGGCTCTCTGTCCTCCTGGTGATAGGGTAGATGTGTGTGATACTGGGTGGGCACACACAAGCATTTCCCCAGGGTGGGTTCTGGCCTACTGGGATGATCTGTCTGGACCCCTGCAGACTGTGAGAATGTTTGCAACTCTGACAGCACACTGACCAATATCACAGGGATGACAGCAAGCCCACTGTGATGGGCTCTCTGTCCTCCTGGTGATAGGGTAGATGTGTGAAACTGGGTGGGCACACACAAGCATTTCCCCAGAGTGGGTTCTAGCCTACTGGGATGATCTGTCTGGACCCCTGCAGACTGTGAGAATGTTTGCAACTCTGACAGCACACTGACCACTATCACAGGGATGACAGCAAGCCCACTGTGATGGGCTCTCTGTCCTCCTGGTGATAGGGTGGATGTGTGAAACTGGGTGGGCACACACAAGCATTTCCCCAGGGTGGGTTCTAGCCTACTGGGATGATCTGTCTGGACCCCTGCAGACTGGGGGAATGTTTGCAACTCTGACAGCACACTGTCCAATATCACAGGGATGACAGCAAGCCCACTGTGATGGGCTCTCTGTCCTCCTGGTGATAGGGTGGATGTGTGATACTGGGTGGGCACACACAAGCATTTCCCCAGGGTGGGTTCTGGCCTACTGGGATGATCTGTCTGGACCCCTGCAGACTGTGAGAATGTTTGCAACTCTGACAGCACACTGACCAATATCACAGGGATGACAGCAAGCCCACTGTGATGGGCTCTCTGTCCTCCTGGTGATAGGGTGGATGTGTGATACTGGGTGGGCACACACAAGCATTTCCCCAGGGTGGGTTCTGGCCTACTGGGATGATCTGTCTGGACCCCTGCAGACTGTGAGAATGTTTGCAACTCTGACAGCACACTGACCAATATCACAAGGATGACAGCAAGCCCACTGTGATGGGCTCTGAGAACCCATGCAGATAGGCGTGTGTATTGGAATTCATGGCCAACACGGCCCATATCACCTGGGTGGGTGACATACCATTAATGTTATGTTTCACATTTCCTTGTGCTGGACCCACGGTGTTTTGTTCAAGGTACAATTCACACCATATCCATATGTTGTTGTATATATTTACATCTGCTGATCTAAGGTCTTACTTAATTACAGTATGTTGAGGCACAGCCACAGCAGCAGCTGACATGCCCACAAGGGAAGCATCGTGACCTCTCTGACCATGTCCATCAACACCTGGGTGCAGGACAACACAGTCACAAATGATACAGATACATTATGGTATGTCTTCTCATCTTCTGCACATTATTGACTCACAGTACCTCAACACAACAGCATGGACATTTGCAATGAGTACAGGCTACATATATGATTTTTAGGACCTGGCCCTATACACTTACCTCCCTTGGGTAGTCTGCTTCTCTATTGAAACGTCTTTGTAGACGTTGCCATGCCCTAAGGACCTTGGCGCTGTCCCTGTGGCCGGTCTTTCCCAGTGAAGAGCTTATGCTGGCGTGGTGCGATGAGCCGGGACAGGTACCTGAGCTCACGGAGGGTGAAGGAGGGCTTCCTTGTTCTGGGCGCCATTTTCAGAGATTATCACCTGATTGCACGCAGCGCGCTTCACGCGCATGCGCAGTGCAACTTGCGCGACGATTTACGTGCAACAGTGGCGCAGGTCAGAAACGTATTGCGTCCATGTGCGGGCCGAACGCAGTACGTGCATGTGGGCTACGCAGCTGGCGCATGTTGCCGGTATTGCACGTGCAACTGCGCCACGCAAATGCACAAAGAAAAATTGACGCAAAGACTTGCGCAACACACATTACATATAAACTGCTGTGTGTCATTTATTTAAAACACCAGAGACCCATTTTAGAATGTTATTGTGTATACACATTTGGGACTTGAACCTACCAACACCTATACAATGGTTCTTTGGCTTTTGTATGATGTGATGTGCTATGGCTCTCACATTGCAATGTCTGGCAATAACAGAGATAAAACAACAATGTGTGCTGCGAAAACATCAATGTGGGCTATCAGTCAGCCTGGTGATATGTTTGTGTGTGCTTACACCATTTAATACAGCCTCCCTATCCACACAGGTCAAGAGAGCCCATCACAGGGGGCTGTGAGTCACCCTGGTGATATGGTTGTGTGTGTTTAATGGAGAAAACAAAACCTCCCTATCCACAGGGGTCCACAGAGCACATCTAAGTGGCCTACCAGTCACCGTGGTTATATGGGGATATGTGTTGCAATAGATCATGTTCCGTAGGTCATCTCAATGTGAGCCAAGCAATGATGTGGGGCCTTGGTATGTGGACAGTCTACATCCACATTATTTTTCATGACACACATACGGAGCTGATGGAGGTTTGCATGCGACAAACATGCTCAGTTCTCTTACGTAGGTGTGCTGACATACAGAGAGAGTGGATGTGGTGTGACACATTATTTGCCATACATCCTTTTTTAAGCGAGCTAGTGTTTTCCCTCACACAGGCAGCCTCATCATTATGATTTGATGGCACATCACTCCCTAAGATCAGCTGTTCTTTGTGGGGACCTTGAAAGGTTTGTTTTTTATGAGAGCAAACACACTGGGACAATGCAATGACCTAGGGTGTCACATCAGGGACCCTGGGAGGCACTCCAGAGAGGGCATATGAGGTGCAGTGTCCACCACAGCACCTTCTAACATTCATTTTCACACACCTTTTTGAGTATTTGGAATAACCTTCAGGCTACAGCACTGACGGTGTTGTTGGTGGCAGGGACAAATGACATTAGGTAATGTGAAATGCCTCTGACAGCCATATTACATTACTCCACTGTGGGATCAGACCTATGACTTAAGACTGTAACCGCTGTGATGTCACAAGTGCCCAACATCTCCATAGCTGAGTGATTATGAATCAGTTCTCCTTGGCGCCCTACACAAGTGCAGTAATCAGGATAGCCCTCATGAATATCCATTAGTTCTATATGCATTTGGGCTATCCTGGCAGCCTGACTGGCTTGTGGCCCTCTAGGTCTGCAGTTGGGGACCCCTGCCTTACACCTCTGTCATTTAAGATTGTGAGTGGGCAAGGTACAGATGTCCTAGACATCGAAAGGGTAGATAGAACGTGTCCCATTCCTCCTGACTTCTCACCACCACCAAAATATTGTCTAGGACATCTGTACCTTGCCCACTCACAATCTTAAATGACAGAGGTATACGGCAGGGGTCTCCAAATCCAGCCCTGGAGGGCCACAAACCAGTCAGGTTGGCAAGCTATCTCTAATGCATATATATCTCATGTAAATTCATTAGGGATATCCTGAAAACCTGACTGGCCTGGCGTTCCCCGAGGACTGGGTTGGGAAACACTGCCCTTGATACTAACACACCCCTGGCTGCATACAGTAGGACTGAGGGCCACCACATGACCTTTTTTACATTTGTACAATGATAGGCTCAAACCACACATACCCATGTTGCACTGCACATGTAAAACAGCAGTCTAGACATAACATTCAGATGTGTTATGAGGGCACTGAAACACCTCATCCTGATCATTTATAATGAGCATGTAGATTACTGACACAGAGTTGATACTGAGCATCACATTGTGCGGACCCTGGTCTCACCCTGAGAGTGTGAGGGGACACACAACACCATGTCCACGGCAACAGGATTAGCTAAGCTAGTCTATGTTGTGTGTCCACATCAGTGACTGTGTCTGATGGGTGGGTCTTCTAGATCCATTGCTAACTACAGTTGTGTCCATCTCTTATTTGTGTGTGATGTGTATACATTCTGTAATTTTCAGATAAACACATTGGACATATTCTGTGTGGTGCCCATCACCACATTAATTAGGTTAGAAGAGTGAAGGGGGGGAGGAGGGGGTTGAAATACATAGACAGATTATGTTACAACACCAACACTGAGCAGTACAACTCATGATCACCCAGCAACACATCCACATTCCCCATCACTACAATGGTGGTACTGGAAGGAAATGTCAACCTGGCTCCAGCTGTTGGTGGAGCACCAGATAAGAGGGTCCATGCATTTATGTGCACATCCAGACCATACAGCAGGCCTGGAAATGCTCAGCAGACCACCACCGCGGACATTCACCAGCTGCAAACACACAAACACTGCACCCTTCAAGGTGTGGCAACCTTGGACATACTAGGTGGCAGCAGTCTGCTAGCTCGTCCATTGTGCATATTACTGGAGAATATGTGTGCACCCAAAACTGGGATGTCTGCACACTCACCAAGCAGCTCAGCTAGTGATTGGGCCCCAAAAGGATACCCATACATATCACTTGCAGGAGATGTTGTTGACACTATGGCTGACCTAGCCATGCCATGGTAACTGCTCAGTTAGGGTGAAGGTGAACTTCCAGCAAGACATGCAGGGGCTACCCTGTCCATGTTGCTGATGGACGCACACTACAATGTCCAATACATTGACTAATGATCTGTCCTCATGCATCCTGGCAAAGGCAGCCTGTCTGAGGTATGCCCACAATACCTTGCTCCTCATTATGCACATTGGCAAGCTAACACTGGACACAGAGCAAGCATTGTGCGCTGAGTAAGATGTTTAACAAATCACACACTGGATGTACAGCCACACATTCACACACCTATGCCATCACTGTGCCACTATAGCTAGCTTTTACAGTCTCGGACATCTCAGCAGTCCTGGACCTAGTGCAGGCATGGCAATGGTATGGAATACTGTTGGTGTCACACCACAGGGTGGGGAACATTGTCATGCACCAGACCTGAGACACACTCCCCAAACATCTGACATATTGGTATTCTAACGCTCAATAACCATATTGTGCTTGACGTTGGCATTGATATATGTGGCTTTTCACATCTACATGTTGATATAGGTTTACTGTTTTTCCAGGTTTATGGTGACAGTGCTAAGGTGTGCACGTACTAGTTATTTGAGATGTACGCAAGGCCCAATATCATGACTGTCCAGTAGTGTTTGGGTAATGGAGCTTGTGTCTCTGCACATTTATGCTCCTGTTGGCTGATACTCTCAGCCAGAGGTCCCCAACTCCAGTCCTGTTGTCCCACACACTGATCATGTTTTGCAACTGTGCCTCATGAATATGCATGAGATACATCTGCATACCATGGACCAGCATATGGACATGGAGAGACACATCTTTATTTCACACATCATAAGATGTATATGATTTGTGGCCCTCCAGGACTGCATTTGGGGAATCTGCTCTATGTAATGCAGATGTTTCTCATTTATGTACACTTTCATGGAAAATATAGATGTATTACCCGTGTTTGCATTATCTGCACTACAGGATCTGTTATTTTTAAAATATTTGCATGGTCTGACAATTGTGGGGACTGTGTTGGCTGAACGGACACACGGGATTTGAACCTGTGACTTTCTGCTCCTGTAGGCACTGCCTGTGTGCTTTGCACCACCGTCTTGTCACAGGGGCATTGCATTCCCAGGGGAATACATGGCTGTTTGTCAGACGGACCCTGTCACTTGCAGTGCACAGCGCCCACTTAATACAGGCTAGGCCATGGTGTGATGTGCACAGCTGCCACCAGTTCCCCTGCCATCACCATGCTCACATGGCCTTATATTGGCACATGCACATCAAGTGCACGATCAGTGACCCTCCAGGAGTGCATTTCGTTGAATCTGCTGTAGAGGATGCACATGTTTATTTGGTGTGTGGTGTTGACGGGAAACAAAAGAAACAATTTATCTCACACAATCTTGATTATCTGCAACAAAGGTTCAGTCTTACATGTCATGTTTCAGAGGGGTTCCACTCTGGGGGCTCGTTTGGCAGGGGCCACAGACACGATTTGAACCTGTGACCTTCTGTTTATGTAAACACTGACTGTGTGCACTGCACCACAGTTTTTGCCACATTGTGGCTGCATTCCCTGGGGAATCCATGGCTGTACATCCAATAGAGCCTGTCTGTTGTGGTGGGCAGGGCCAGCCTACACACGCTTAGGGCACTGTCTGGTGTGGCTTGCTGCCATTGCCCCCTCCATCACCTGTACACCTCGCACAACATGACGACATGTCCTTATCTGGAAAAACACATATAGCTTGATTGCATTGTGCCACTCCAGGACTGAGTTGTGAGGACTTGCCTGTACGTAATGGCCATTGTTGGGGGGGGGGGGGGTTGGCGCGGTGTTAGGTAAAATCACTGGTGTTGGAAACATGATTATGTACTCTGCAATCACTGAGTGTCTTCACTATCTGTGTTTAGTGGTGGGTAAAATATCTGTGCAGGATTAGCAGTAGGCCCAGCTGGGCTTTGAACCTGTGACCTTCTGTTCTTGCATGTACTGTCTGTGTGCATTGCACCACTGTCTAGCCACAGATTGGGTGATTTCCCTGGGAGGTTCATGACTGTGCATACAGCAGGGCCTGTCTGTTGCAGTGCATGGTGCCAGAAAACACATGGCTAGGCCACTGTTCTGTGGGGATGGCAGCCACTGCCTCCTGCACCACATGTACTCGTCTGCAAACATGGTGGCATGTCCTTCTCTCAGAAAAAAAAAATATTACCTGATTGCATTGTGGCATTACAGGAATGCATTTGGGGGACTTGGCTGTAGGTGATGCCCATTGTTGTGGTGTGTGTGCGGTGTTGGGTAACATATGGGTTTTTTCTACATGCTTATGTTCCCTGCAATACATGGGTGTCTGTGCTATCTTTGTTTAGTGGTGGATAAAATATAGGGACTAGTCTGGCAACTGTACCATCTGGGATTTGAACCTCTGGTCCTTGAGGTACTGGATCTGTCCGCTGCACCACACTGTGACCACAGAGACTATGCACTCCCTGGAGATAGTACACCTAGCAGGATGGAGTCACAAACCCTGCTTTGCGCATATGTACTGTGGGCTCCTTCACCCTGTGTGGTGACAAACGTGCAAATAAAACACAGGAATGGCCACAGAACAATGGGGACAAACATATACACAAGCTGGGCAACAGTGATATTAATGGCCAACCATTGCAAACACTACCAGGAAAGCTGCAAAGTACAGGCATGCTTTTTGGTACACTCTCCGCTACGAACACCTTTACAAAGGTAATTTTTTTTTTGTGCTTTCCTGGGTGTGTCTTTTCTTTTTCAACATTACTATAACTGTTCCACAGCTGACATAATATTTCTCATATTTTTGTGGTGCTCATTTTCTATTTTAAATTGCACTTTTGTGCTGTACAAAATGTATCACATTGCTCACGTTTTGCAGGTTTCCCCGGTTCTGCTGTACATTGCGGACGGAAATGGTTTCTCTTCCCTTTAAATACCCTCTACCGCGAGTGTTTCACTCGCGCTATTTTTACATTCAAATTCGGGCCCGATACTGTGCGGGGAGCCTCTCCCCTCCCACTCTCCACCCATTGACCCTGTCCCTCCGCCCCTCAGAGGCCTTCCTCCGCCCTCCGTTAGCCGTTCCACGCCTCTATCGGACATTTGCGGGCCCGCACTTGTACGGGGCCCGTTAGTATGCCGCGTACCTGTGCGGGGGTGACACGCACGTGTGCGGGCCGTTTAAACGCGTTTATGCGCGTTTCAGTGCCGCGTTGCCGTGCGCTATTTTGCGGCGCGCTATTTTGCGGACTTTAGTAAACATGCCCCTTAGTATAAAAAATTCATCCAAGAAACTTTTATCTCGATCGCACTCAATCTGAAACGTTCACCTCAAACTGCTAACCCAATGTAGCAAAAAATCTGTACGTGATGGAGCAAATTGGTTACCAGATTTGGATTCAGCGCACCAAAAACGTAAAAATCAATCGAAACATTAGAGGCAGTTTAAAAAAAAAATTTTTTAGTGTACCTGTGTTATCTAACATAGCTATATTTTAAAACCAGAATCCTGTTTAGTTGAATAATACTGGTTAAAATTCTTAGGATCCTGTCTACATTTTCCCCATAGGCATAAAATGGGAATACATCTTTAGTAGATAGACCCCTTAATATAAAAGTTATAATAGTCAAATAACAGCAGTTGAACATAGCTTAAAAAACTAACTAATCCTTCTTTCTTGTTTTACAGAGTTTTTCATAAGTTCACCAAATATTAGATCAGTATTCTCTGATACAACTATTTAGTGAATAGTGCAATAGATTCTGGGTTCTATTCTAAGCCACAAATAGTGGGGATGTACACCGTGCCTTGACGTATATCCCCGCTATTTGTCAGCCTTGCCGTCACCATGCAAGGCACCCTGTACAAACAGCGGAGCTGTACGGGGAAGTTTAGATGGGGGAGGTAAGGGGTGGGCGGAATGCAGAGTGAGGGCGGTGAGTTGGCGGGCCATCACTCTGGTCGTACAGGGCCGATTCTGAGGTCGGCCCTGTATGTCTGGGGTAGGCCAGTTAAACGGGGGACTTTTTCCACCTCAGAGGTGGAATAAGTCCCCCTGGATGTGGGCTAGCAGTGTTTACATGTGGCCATGTCAGCCCTGCTTTTATTTTATTTTTGACACTGTTCCAGTTTTTTCCTGCTAAATACCAGCACCACCAACAAACCAAAGTCACCTAAAACCTCAGGAAAAAATATTTTTATTATTGTTATAACTCTTTGGTTACATTAGGAAAAGATCAGCTTGCATTCAAATCCCACCTCTACTATAGTTGAAATTGTTCTGAGTACTGGGGCTGTTATACCCTCTGGAATTTTTTCAGTTAAAATGAGCCATTGGGGTGCATGTCCAGCCTCCTCTAAGCCTTCTAGAATTGTGCTGGGGGCAACGTGAGGGATCTGATAGATGTAGTAACCACAGCAGGAATCGAGTAGCTCTTTGGGGAGTTAGTGCAGCCTAGCCCAGGGCCTTGTTGGGGGACTTCCACAGCTATATGAAGCTGCTGCAATGACTGTGACAGTGGCAATCATTTGGAGGTACAGCAGAATCCTAAAGCCTGTCAAATGTGGGCTTTCCTGTCCTGAACAGAACAGGGGTGAGTTTGGGTATGGGGAATGGATGATGTCCTTAGGTGGTGAGTGGATGGCCAGAAGGAGTTCAGAAGCTGGTTGTGGGTGAGTGGAGGGATGAGTGAAAGAGATGGGGTAAAAAGAGGTAGAGCAGCAGAGTCAGAAGAGGGGTGAGATTAGGTATGGGAAATGGATGGTGTCCTTAGGTGGGGAGTGGATGGCCAGAAGGAGTTCAGAAGCTGGTCATGGGTGAGTGGAGGGATGAGTGAAAGAGAGGGGGTTAAAAAGAGGTAGAGCAGCAGTCAGAATAGGGGTGAGTTTGGGTATGGGGAATGGATGGTGTCCTGGGGTGGAGAGTGGATGGCCAGAAGGAGTTCAGAAGCTGGTCATGGGTGAATGGAGTGATGGGTGAAACAGAGGGGGTAAAAAGAGGTAGAGCAGCAGAGTCAGAACAGGGGTGATTGGCCTCTCAGTGATCTTGTGATGGTTGGGAAGCAGGGTAGTCATGGGCCAGAGATATAGGAATTATGGAAGTCTACCTTTCTGGTAGTGGGGGTGGGGTAGAAGGGGTGGGGGACAGAGTTTGCAGCCTCAGTGAGGGATAGAGTGGCTCAAAAAGGGGGCAAAAACAACCTCTGACCAGTATGGCTGTGAGTGGGCATTGTAGAAGCTAGCATTTCTGATTGGGCAATGTGAGCTGGTGCAACCAGCTAACTTCTTAGTGCTAATATATGCAAAGGAGAACATAGGAAGACTGATTACAGGTGAGGGAAACAGGAAGAGAGGATGGTCTAAGGTGCCTGACACCATTCTATGCAGGATGATGGCAGTCCATATTGGTCTGAGCATCTAGGGTGCAGCTTAGTTTGAAATGTGATTTGGCAAATCAGAGGGCCTGGCTCAGGATAAGTTGGAAGCATGGGGGCTGATGGATGTTAGCATAGGGCAGATGGTGATAAGTCAGCCTGCAATTCAGGAGTAGTTTGAACATCCAGCAAAAGTTCTGCAGACTCAACCTCTGGGTTGGATGGGGGGACTGGGGTTGGCATATTGGCATTGTTAAATTATGCTAGAGCTCCTACCTTGGGTCTCCTTAATCCATTAGACTGAATGCTTCAGGGGTTTGGTTTTGGGTTTACTCATATAGCGTGGCGGTGTTGTAGCAGTGGGTGTGGATCTTTGGCTGTATTCCTCATTCTGTGAGAGCCTTCAACTGTGACTCAAGACCCTTTAATGAACTGTCATTAAGTTTAAGAACATAAGATATGCCATACTAGGTCAGACCAAGGTCCATCAAGCCCAGTATCCTGTTTCCAACAGTGGCTAATCCAGGTCACAAGTACCTAGCAGGTTCCCAAAAAGAGACACAGGTTCCACAATGCTTGTAGTGGGACAAGCAGTGGATTTCCTGGGTCCTCTTTAATAATAGTTTATGGACCTTTCCTCCAGGAACTTGTCCAAACCTTATTTAAACCCAGCCACACTAACAACTCTTACTACATCCTCCAGTACCGAATTCCAGAATTTGATTACGCATTAAGTAAAAAAATGTTTTCTCTTATTAGTCTTAAACGGGTTATACTGTAGCTTCATTGCATGTACCCTAGTCTTTCTCCCTTTTGACAGCATTAACAATCAATCTATGTTTACCCGTTCCATTCCATAGTTTGGGTTTTTCTTTCCTAAGTGCATAACTTTTCACTTGTCCCCATTAAATTTCATCTGCCATTTGAACGTCCAGTCTTCCAATTTATCAAGTTTCTTGCAATTGTTCCCAAACCTCTTGGGTTTAAACAACTTTGAATAATTTTGTGTCATCTGCAAATTTGAGTACCTCACTCGTTATTCCCATTTCTAGATCATTTATGAATATGTTAAAAAGCAGCAGACCCAGCACAGATCCCTAGGGTACTCCAATATTCACTTTTCTCCACTGGGAAAATTGGCTATTTAACCCTACCCTCTGCTTTCTATCTTTTAACCAGTTCCTGATCCATAATAGTACACAGCCTCTTATTCCATGACTTTTTAATTTTGCCAAGTGTTTCTCATGAGGGACCTTGTCAAAGGCTTCCTGAAAATCAAGATACACTATGTCAGAATTAAGCCTTGGTGCATGGGATGTTGAAGGAGGAATTGTGTCTCCAGCGGATCATGGGGACTTTGGGTGTCTCCTTTGATGACCTGGAGGGTTTCACAATGGGGGTCTGGTACCCAAGGTATTGCCAGGAAATTCCATGACCTGTGGTACCCATCTCAAATAGTGTCACCTATATCATTTGACCATAGCATCAGTGCAATGCAGTGCACCTTGTTCAACCTGGCTGTGGGCCTATGGTAGCAGTGAGGTCTGGGAGTATTGTTGGTAAAGGTATACCTCAAAGAAGCATTCCACTGGCTACATGTGCATGGGGTTTTGTTTCACTTGCTGTTCTTTAGCTTCAAGGAATGTTTTGTCTTTGTGATAGTCTAGTCATTTTCAGGAAGGATATATTGGCTTGGTATCTTAGAATGTCCGATTTCGGAGTAACAATGGAGGTTTATGGTGTGGGAGCCATTAGGGGTCTAGGGGGGAGCTTGGCAACATGATAGCTAAGGAGAGTCATAGAGACCATATATTAAGCCTA
This sequence comes from Ichthyophis bannanicus, assembly GCA_033557465.1. NCBI lineage: Eukaryota > Metazoa > Chordata > Amphibia > Gymnophiona > Ichthyophiidae > Ichthyophis > Ichthyophis bannanicus. The sequence continues at coordinate 1,259,010,208 of CM066033.1, forward strand.
TCTTCTTAGAACTTGAACTGAATTTGGTCTGGAGTGAGTCCAGACTTGCCTACGGGCAAGGTAGACACTCTCATCATTTATGGGGGTCCACTAATGGAAAAAAACACACATTGAAGCAGTTGCAGGCCTATAGGGATTTTACAGTTCCCCAGTTGGGTGATATCAATGGGTAGGGAGGTGACACATTGCTTGATATACCTGACTTAGGGTTTTGTGAAGAAGCATCCCCTGGTGCATCTTCTGAGCATGGTGAAAAGAGACCTGCACTTGCAGGGTTTATTTCTTGAGGGATAGAATAGGATCCATATTTGGCCAGTACCTTCTCAACCCCATTACGTGTATATATATGACTAATATACCTAGACTTATACATCTTGTTCGCACATAAATCTAGGTGGCTTTTTATAAATCAAACCCCATAGAGGACAATTTTGAAAGCTATTTTCCTGAGCAATAGATATTTACTCTGGTAAATTGAGATGTCTAAAATCTGTCCTCCTTTGTCTGGCTAAAAGTACATAGGAGCTTCTACAGCGCATGCACTTTTAACTGGGTTAGAATTTCACCACTGGTGTCTTTAGATCAAGCAAGGAAAACGGCATGAGTACATTTGATATGCAAATGCACATACTCTAGGGATGTGTATACATTAATGTGCATTGGGTTTGCTAGTGTGCCTTAAAAATTTAGGGGGAATATTCAGTAACTGCAGCCAGCTCTGTTAAAGCTGCTGGTCATCGCTGCTTTAATTTAAAACCAGATATTCAGTTACAGGTCATACCTGGCTACTGGCACAGAATATCTAATTTGCCTCGATAGCGCTTTTGCTATCCAGTCAGTGGCACTATTCAGCTACTGGCTGGATTTCAAAAGTGGCTAAAGTTAGGACATATGTAAAATAATTACTCCAATGTGTTAGTGTTTCCTGCTTTCAGGTATTCTATAGACAGTTCTCTTGTAAATCTATTTATCTTTTTCTAAGCGGGTCTCAGACTTACGGGCTACTTCCGGTGATAAATATCACTTAGTGCACCTTTTGCATCAATGACCCATTTTCTTATATTTCTTATATCTTTCTTATAACTTATTCTAAAATTATATTTCAAACGTCCAGTTGGATAATATGAGATATCTTATATCTTATAACAGCAAGCTTATCTTTTATCTTTGTCTTTTTCTTCAATTTCCCAACGCCAGACTGGGCGCCTCTGCGTTTCACAACCTTTATGTTTCCTCAGGGTTTTTTTCTTTAGATAGGCTTGTGATGTCAATTATCTCATCCGTTGCTTCTAAAATTGAATCCCGGTTTTAAACAGACTTGTAGTTTCAATTATCTCTGGAACAACGAAAAACATCAAATTTAAAATCATTCTCTTTTATGCCTTCAGAAGAGACCATGTAGCTAATATCGTTAAAAAATGACAACTGAGTGCTGCTCACCTTCTGTGGCTACCAAGCTTAAACCTGATTTTGGATAGCAAAGGGACGCCTTTCACCTGGATTTTTTTTGCTAAAATAGAAGAAAACAAAGATATGAATAAGTCCTTCCTAATAAAGGAATTACTTGAAGAATGGGGGTGGGGGAGGGCAGAAAGGATCTGAAAAACCAATAGCGACTCAACATTCTTTAAAGCATTGCCAGGCATAGAGGCATGTTTACTAAAGGTTAACAAGCATTAAGTAAAGTTAATGGGTGTTAAGTGCTACAAAGGCCCATAGAACAGAATAGGCAAGGAAGCACGTAACATATGTTAAGTAAAGTTGATGCGCTTTAACGTTTAGTAGGCCTGACCCATAATGTGGGCAATATTTATTAAAATGCAGGTGTTACACATGTTACGCTCCAAAAATGAAAGCAGGGGTGGTGCTAGACCCATGCTAACAAAATGGAGACATATCTGGCATGTCCCCATGTAGCTATCAAGGATGTTGTGCCACCCCCGCACGATGCAGTTTGGCATATTCAACATGGGTGCACTTAATGTCGCCCATTGAGACGGCAGTAAGTGAACTCACACTAAGTGCAACATTGCTGGTTAGTGTGCATTAAATATGTCTGTGCTGACTGCAATGTTCATGCTATTTGGGGTGGTGAGTTGAGATCAGCTTGACATATCTAGAAAAGATTGAATGGCACAAATGGTTCTAAGTTCAGAAAACAAGATTTAATTACTGCAGAAATCTGAGAGTCAAATGAAAATTGTGAGCTAATGTAATATATTAATCTTCATAGAGGAAACCAGAAGAAGAGTGTTACCTAAAAGGATAGGGACAACTGAAGATTGTACTGACCACCCTATTATTCGCATTGCCTTCAATTTGGTAGGGTTGAGCTTTAAGTGATTGTCTTTCAGCCAGTGTGAAACAGCAGAAAGCAATGTTTTAAGAGACTGAAGGTCAGACACCTGGGGATTTCAGACACCTGAAATTAGCTGAATATCATCAGCAAAGAAATGGCCTAAGATATCAAGAGATTGAACTAAACTAGCAGGCTGAGGAATAGATTGAATAAAATGGAGGACAGGAAAAAGCCTAGCGATGCAAATGCCAATTACGATCAACTAAACCAAAGAAACCTGATAAGTCTAATGAAACACTGGGGGTCATTCCGTTTTGGAAATCCATTCCTGCTAAATGCTAGGGGGCTGATTCCCAACACAGAGCTCCCTGCACATACAGAGGAGATGTGCAGGGAGTCATGTATGGGGGTGGGAGGGACGGGCCAGAGCAGGAGCGAGGGTGGGCTGAAAGCAGGACCCTGACCCAGATGTATAGGGCCGATTCTTGTTGAGGCCCTGTATGTCAGGGTGGTGTAGCCTGAATGGGGAACTTATTCCACCTCAGGGGTGGAATAAGTTCCCCAACGATCATGGCAGAAGCAGTGAGGACCCAGCAGGAAGTGAGCAGGGGCAGGGGGTTCCCCACCGCACCCTCCTGGCTTTGGGAGGCCTGATTGGGGGTTGAGTGGCAGGGAACTGTGCATAGCAGGAGCCGGCTGACAGTCAGGACTCCTGCATGGTGTCCCAGTGGCTGCATTGTGCTGAGGACGGGCTGGACGTCTGGGCCCTCAGAATCAGTGCACAGCCTGCCTGTCCAGGTCCATTGCACCTGATTCTGATCTTGTGGGGGCATCTAGCTCAGAAAAGAAAAGCAGCCAGATCTTGGACGTCCAGATGGGCTGGACATGTCCCGATGGAAATTGCCCTCAATGAGTGCAATTTTGACTGTATCTAGAAATTTATGCCTTTTACTATCTAAAAAGGTTAAGCAAGTTTCTGTGCTATAAACAGCCCTAAATACAGACTGACAAGGATACTCTTCTTGTCATCAAAGTCTCTCAGTCATTGAAACACTGCCTTTTTTGGTGACTTTGGCTAAGAAAGGTAGGGAGGAAACATATCTGTAATTTTCTAATGCTGGCCTTTTTAAAAATAGGTTTGACTGAGGCTAGCTTCCATATAGATGGAAAGTTATGGGATTCCAATCTAGAACTGACCATAGATAGAATAAGCAAATGCAAAGCTTGTACTTCAGTTTTTAGAGAGAAGGGAATCAGCAAGAGAGGTAGTAAAGTTTAACTGGGCAAATATTATATCTAGAGAAACCTGAATAATGGGGTTAAATAAGAACCGGGAGTTTGTTTGAGATAGGCATAACAGATCAGGTGGGGCACAATGGAATTTGTAAATGAGTTCTAAGGGGTAATACTAAGACTGGGAAGTGAACTAGATATGAAGTATAAAGTTACATCTTCTGCATAAGGAATCAATACTGAGGGAGTAGAATAAGGCAGATAATATTTTGAAAAGTTCATTAATGGGTTAAGGTTCTTCTGAATGCAATTAGAATAGTAGGACTTTTTTATTTAGATATACTTTGGGGCATGTTTACTAAACTGCATTAATGTAGCAGTGGCTACGTTAAGGAGCGTTAAGGCACCATAAGGCGCCTTAACGGGACATTCTGTACCATTAAGGCACCTTAAGGCGCCTTAACGTTCCCGGCCGCGTTAAGTGCAAAAAATGGTGGAGAGAGGGCGGAGAGAAGGGGTCAATGGGCAGGGAGTGGGCGGGGAGAGGCCACTTTCAAACTAGCATGGAGGAATTAAGGGCTGAATCCTTACGCAACTGAAACCCAGGCGTTAGCACACAATTGCAGGAGAGAGAAACCATTTCAGTCAGCAATGTACAGCAAAGCCAGGGAAACCTACAAAAAGTGATACGTGTGATACATGTGCACAGAATAAAAGGGCAAATAAACACTGAAAATGACCTGAACAAAATGTAAAACAAACATAACCAAGCTGGCCAATAGTGATATGAATGGTAAACATCAAAAAACACTACCGAGAAAGCTCCAAAAAAGGATATTAATTTTGGAAGGGTCTATGCTCTGTCCTCATACAAGGTGAATGATCCCACAGTGAAATAGCGCTGATCACAGTTTCCCCTTGTTATTGGACAGGTTTTCTATGGCGTGCACATGTTCTGCAACAGCAGGGTGGGCATGTCGGAATGGGCAACTGGACAGATGCTGGAAAAGGGGATACAGAGGGCTGCAGGCGGCACATGCTGTGGTGCAGCTGGGCCACAGTGTGGCCCAGGGTGATGCCTAGGTGGCCCATAGGAATGCTGAAACAGTAGAGCAGCCAGACAGCAACTGATGAGGGCCCAACATGGGCACGAGTGTGTTTCTCACAGTGTCACAGGGGATAGTACCCAGCAGGTACCCCCAAGGGCACAGAACATTGGCAGGCGGTGCTGGGGGGAAGCGTGGACATCTATACGGGCACCCCTACCCCAGAACCAGCACCATAGGCAGCCACCTACCAGCACACTGGATGGCCTGCGACTGCGCACCACCATCACCACCAGCTGAAGGGCATGTCAGCATGGTGGCAGAGGGGTACTGGCAGTGGAGGGGGCAATGGCAGCTGCCCACAGCAGACCATGGCCTAGCCCTGTGTAGGTAGGTGCCATGCATTGCAACAGACAGGCCCTGTCTGACGAACAGTCATGGTATCCCCAGGGACTGCACTATCTCTGTGGCAACACAGTGGTGCAATACACACAGCCAGTGTGTTCAGGAGCAGAAGGTCACAGGTTCAGGTTCCTGCCAACCCAGTCCCCATATTTTACCCACTACTAAAACATGGTAATAAAGATGGAACCTTTATTGAAGATAACATAAACATGCCTTAAATGCCTATATTTTACCCTACAGAGCACAGACACCATAAACATGCGCAATTCCTAGAGCAGAGTTTCCAACTGCAGTCCTGGAAGGCCAAACACCATTCACGTTTCATGCTGTCTCTAATACAGATGTCTGTGCTGCATTTCTGTGCGCCGCCCCCCATGGTATGCAGATGTATCTCATGCATATTCATTAGGGACAGCATGAAAACCCGAACAGTGTTTGGCCAACCAGGAATAGATCTGTGAACCTCTGCCCTAGAGCAGCGACCAACAGGGGCAGACACACCTGCACCCACAGGCTCCAGTATCCAAAGCCTCCTGGAGAGGCAGGATGTTGGGCCCTGTGTGCATCTCCCAATACTAGCACTTACATACCCTAGCAATGCCACCCTAAACCTGGGAATACAGTACACATATATAAGGAGGTTGCTATGATTACTGGCAGATAGCAATTCCTAAGTTAAGCACAATCTGCTCATTGAGCTGTATCATACCAACATCTCTGATGTCTGTGGAGTGTGTTTCAGGTCTGGTGTCTGACAGTGTTCACCACCCTGGAGATTGACCCCAACAGTATTGCGTACCATAGCCATGCCTGCACTGTGCCCAGGACTGCCAAGAGCCTCTATAGTTGCACAATGCTGGCATAGGTGTGGGAGTGTGTGTCTGTCTATCCAGTGTGTGGTGTCTGCCAACACCTTCCTCAGTCCATACTGCTTGCACTGCTGCCAGTGTAAGCCTGCCAATGTGCATAATGAGGAACAAGGTACTGTGGGTATAGCCTGGACAGGGTGGCCTGGCCTGGATGCATCTGCACAGGGCATAAGGCAATGGCTCGGACATTGTAGTGCCCGGCCACAACCTGCACAGACAGGGTGGCCACAGCATGTCCTGCTGGGGGGTCACTCTCACCCTGATTGAGCAGTGACCACGGCATGGCCAGGTTCCCCCATAGTGCTATATCGTATTTTTCTCAAGTGATATTTATGGGTTCTGTTTTTTTGGGGCCCATCACTGACTTAGCTGCTTGGTGTGTGTACTCACATTCCCTCCAGGAACATGCCCTATGGACTAGCTAGCAGACTGTCTGTAGCTAGTATGTGTATGGCTGGAACACCTTGCAGGGTGCAACAGCTGGAGGCTCACTGGGCTTGCTGCTGGAGAATGTCAGATAGTGGTGGGGGGGCAGCTGAGCATCTCCATGCCTACTGTCTGTCTGCCATTGCCTTATGGATGTGTACACATCTGCATTGCCTGTGCTTTAGGGTATCTGTTCCCCAGCAAGACTGGGGGTCGATGGTCCCCTCTACTGCCACCATTGCAGGAATGTAGACTGTGGATCTGTTGGTGGGGGATCCAGTTCCCCACCCTGACCCACAGAGGCGGGTTGGGTGGTGCTCATATAATCTGCTTTAGGGTCTGCATACCACCCTTCATGCATTCTGTGACCATGGCACCCACACAGGATATGCACTATTCTGGGTGCATCATAGTCCACAAGGGCTAGACATGACTATGGAATACAGATGGACACAGGTGTATTCTAGGTTGTCTGCAAAGACTATCTATCACACACTGACACTGATGAGGACCTGCAGCACAGCCTATTTCAGCCATGCCATCTGCGGCGGACCTTGTGCTGGGCCCCCCACTTCACCCTCAGGGTGAGCACAGGAACCGCATGCTGTCACGGTCTGTAGCTACTCTATGCCAGTAACACACATGGTCAGCTCCCCCTACCAGGCTGGGGTGCTATAGTGGCGCATACCCCATCTCGTGATCAGACATAGGCTGCTGATCTGCATGTGCAGTGCATCATGGGTATGGGTGGGTCTACTCTATCCTAATAACCACAGCAGACAGCTTGAGTGGTCACCTGCAGTCTTTCTGTAGTCAGCCAGCAGTGTGTTAGACACTATTGAGCTGTAGCCCACTGGTTACGTTGATGGCTGTGGAGGCAGAAGTCATGGGTTCAATTCTTTATTGTTCTCTCCTGTCCAGGGCAGATATTTTGTTTGCCTGTGACAGTCATATCTTTGCAGATCTGTGCTGCCAGCCACACAGTACCATCTCCACAGCTATCAACACTCCTTAAAATACGTTACAAGGCTCCTAATTAGCCACAGCTGGCTTTAAAAAAAGTTTCGACAAGTTCCTGGAGGAAAGGTCCATAAACCATTATTAAGAAGGGACCCAGGATATCAATGCTTGACCCAGTACAAGCATTGTGGAACCTGTGTCTTTTGGAGACACTGCTAGTTACTGTGATAAGGAAGCTTATCATAGCTCAGGAAGGAGCTATAGAAAAGGTGATGTGACTCTGAATAAGCAACCTGTCAGTTCTGGTAGAAATAAGAAAACAGAATTTTCCCATAAAAGACTACCAGTCCCAGAATGCACCAGGTTTCCAACAGCCATTAGAGGAGCTGAAGTGGGGAAACGTGTGTTCAATCAGGAGGGCTATGAGGTAATCCCTAAGCACTCATCTCAAAGGGCAGGGCCTGATTCAGCACAGCTGCGCTGTATTAGGGAGGAGCACTCATCTAAGCAGAATAAAGGTAGAGTTTATTCTACAGAGAATTATCTTTATCCTGAGAATCAGCTTGAGCTTGATCATCAGTTTCATCTGAAGGATCATCAGAAGCAGAAGCCAAACCGGACGGACAGAGAGGGCAGGAAACCCTTTGGAAGAAGGAAGAGAAAAGCCTTTGAGAGGTCTAGAAGAGTCCAGAGCAGTACGTATACTGGGAGGCATTCCAAGGGCCAGCATACACCATTGGACTGGGGAAAGCCAGAGGAATGGTGCTGCAGAGCTAGGAATCTCCAGATGGTACCTGTGAGAGAGACGGCTGCACGTGGAAGGGACCCTAAGACCCGTGCCAGAAGGTATGTGAAGAGAGATCCAGTGTCCAGGGATCTGGATTGGAAGGCTGGACATAAGAACTGGACTACATACTGGCCAGGCTATATAGAGAGGAACTCTAACAGCAATGGAAGCTCAGGTATGAACACTGTTCTATGCCCTAGCTATAACCTTGAAAGACAGCAGGGAAACAAGTATTCTCCTGAAAGTGCTCCATTGAGAGATTCATCTGTGCCAATCCATGATATTGAACCCATGCTTGTTGAAGAAGGGGGAATGATAGCAGATGAAGATTCTGTTTACATGGACTGCTCTCTGTCTAAACTCCTTTGGTAACTTTCTGTTACAAAGTACAGCAACCATCACAAAGAAATACAAACTTGTTCTTTAATCTACTCAGAAAAGCTCCTGTGTAGGATTTTTACCCACGCAATAGAAAGCAAGCCAGCTAAAGGGTTTCAGCTGGATAACTGCTAGCAATTGAGCCTTACCTAATTGCTTGTGAGCTAGGAGAGAATCACTTCTGAATCTATGTGGGAAGATACAAGAAGTTAACCTGAGAAGAACAGTTTTTTTCTTTCTTGGTGGCTTTTGGTTTGTTGTTTGATATATGCTAAGAAAACATTAGCTAATGCCTACAGAAAAGACCAGTTTGTACCAACCAGGTCTTATTTCTTTTGCTTTAATTGCCTGACAAGTTTAAAGGTTGTTTTCCTGATTTTGTTTTTTTCAAGTTAAACACTGAAAGCAAGTAACCTGATTTATGTGCTACCAAGCATATCTGTGTTGGGAGAAATAACCCCATAAATAAATAAATATCTTATTGGCTTTAACACTTGAGCACAACTAAATAATTGTCAGCAGCTGTGTCTGGTGTGAATGAACTGCATTGCCCACAATCCCTTGCAAATCATATAGATATATGCACTTGCCAAGACTGTGAAGATTCTCACCCAGGCAGCCGTCTGACAGTACGTATGACCTAGATCGGCCATTGTTGGAAACAGGATACTGGGCTTGATGGACCTTGGTCTGACCCAGTATGGCATATCTTATGTTCTTATGTTCACAGTACAAGGCGCCTTATAACGCGCCTTATATGGCGTGTTACAAGGTGCTTTATAAGGCACGTAGGGAGTGCCTTCTACGGTGCCTTATAATGTGCCTTTTAACGCGCCTTCTCACCCGCCTTATCTGACACACAGCTTTACTGCTGCCCCGCCCACTCCTTTATATGGGCATCTCTACCTTTACCGCGGAATGACATTACCGCAGTTTAGTAAACATGCCCCTTTGTATATTAAATAAAGCTTTTTATTTGAATTGAATTGGTTCTTGGGGGAGGGGTGATTTTGATTTATGCCAAATTATCTCTGCCAGCTGGAGTTGGATTTCAATAAACTTAGGTCAGGGTGGTACCACGGGTGTGTTTTTGTTTAGTAGTAGATTGTTTGACTTGAAGAGGGGCAGCCTCATCAAATGCTTGTTTTAATGTGGTATTCCAGAGGGAGGCTCTCTGGTCTAATGAGAAAAAAACAACAGTAATCAGGAGAAGATTTGCATTTCTGAACAAAAACAGTGAAATCCTGATTTCTAGTATTACGAGGAAGAAAACATTGAGGTTTTTGTTTTTGTTGGGGAATTGGAATATTAAGGTTACATGTCAGGTGACAGTGATCTCCACAGAATAGGAACGACTAAGATGTTATGAATAGCAATAGTGTGCAATCTAGAGCTAAGAAGAAGATCTAGAGTGTGGCCTGTAATATGAGTAGACATAGAAGCATGTTGATCCAAATCTAAACTGACCAGGAATTGAAGACATTATTTTTTTGTAGTCAGGGGATTATATACATGTACATGAAAGTCCCTTAATGTTAGACACACTAAGGGGTATGTTTACTAAACGGCGCACTTGTGCGGGGCGCACCTGAGCGCCCTAAAATGATGCATTTAAGTGCTCTTAAGCGCCCCGTACGCGTGCGTGTCACATTAACGGGCGCCGCACGTGTGCGCCGAAAACACGCACGTTTGTGGGGCACTCATGTGCGATAGAGGCGTGGAAAGGCGAAATGAGGGCGGAGGAAGGCCCCCGAGGGGCGGAGAGATGGGGTCAATGTGTGGAATGTGGGAGGGGAGAGACTCCCCACACAGGAGTGTGCCCGAATTTACAAGGAAAAAATACCGCGAGTGAAACACTCGCGGTAGAGCGCATTTAAAGGGAAGAGAAACCATTTCCGTCAGCAATGTACAGCAAAATCGGGGAAACCTAAAACACGTGAGCAGTGTGATACATGTGCACAGAACAAAATAGCAAATATGATATGAAAATGGCCACAACAAATTCTAAGAAAATTATAATCCAGCTGGGCAACAGTGATATTAATGGGCAACCATACAAAACACTCCCAGGAAAGCTCCAAAAAAAAGAAATGATTTTTGGAAAGGTCTACGCTCCGTAGACTCATTCAAAAGCACTGCATTTTAATGGAGCTTTCCTGGGAGTGTTTTCCAGGTTGCCCATTGATATCACTGTTGCGCAGCTTGGTTATGGTTTTCTTCCCCTTTTTTGGAGGGCATTTGTGAGGTTTATTTGCACCTTTGTCCCCATACAAGGTCAACGAGCCCACAGTACAATTGTGAAGAGCAGGGTGTCTGACTCGTGCGGCCAGGTATCACATCTCCAGAGACTGCACTGTTTCTGTGGCCACAGTGTGGTGCAGCAGACACAGCCAGTACCTGTAGGGCCACAGGTTCAAAGCCCAGCTGGGGCTCCTGCCAACCCAGTCCCCATCATGTTACCCACCACTAAACAGTGAGAATACAGACACTCTTTTATTGCAGAGAACATAAGCATGGTCCCAACACCTATATTTTACCCTACACCGCACACAAACCATAACAATGGGCATTGCCTACAGCCAAGTCCCCCAAAGTCAGTCCTGGAGTGCCACAACTCACTCAGGTCATATGTTTTTCCCAGATAGGAACATGTCTGCATGTTTGCGGAAGGGTACAGGTGGCGGAGGGGGCAGTGGCTGCAAACCACAGCAGACAGTGGCCTAGGCCTGTGCAGGCTGGCACCGTCCACCGCAACAGACAGGCTCTGTCGGATGTACAGTCATGTACTCCCCAGGGAACACAGTATATCTGTGGCAACACGGTGGTGCAGTGCACGCAGACAGTGCATACAGACAGTCTGCTGTGGTTTGCAGTGCACACAGACAGTGTGTGCAGGAACAGATGGTCACAGGTTCAAAGCCCAGGGCTACTGCCAATCCAGTCCACATATTTTTCCTACAACTAAACCGTGATAGTAAGGACAAAACTGTATAGCTAGGAACATATGTATGATTAATACGCCTATATTTTACCACAGCACTCATAGACACCATAAACAGGCGCATTACCTGGAGCAGAGTCTCCCAAATGCAGTCCTGGAGGGCCCCACACCATTCAGGTTCCATGCTGCCTCTAACAAAGATGCCTGTGCTGCATAGCTATGCACCACCCCCATGGTATGCAGATGTAGCTCATGCATATTTATGAGGGATAGCATGAAAACCAGAACAGTGTGTGGAACACCAAGACTGGATTTGGGGAACTCTTCTGTAAAGCAGCAGCCAACAGGGCCAGACACCCCCCCCCCCACAGGCCCCATTGGCCAATGCCTCCTGGAGAGGCAGGACATTGGGCCCTGCCTGTATCTCCCAATACTAACAGTTGCATACCTCAGCACTGCCACCCTACACCTGGGTATACGGTACACAGCTATCAAGCGTTTCCCATTATAACTGGCAGATCTCCAGTCCTACGTAAAGCACAGTTTGCTCATTCAGCTCCACCATAACACTCAAACAGATGTATGCGGTGTGTGCTGCAGGTCTGGTCTCTGACAGTGTTTACCACCCTGGGATGTGACCCCCAACAGTAATGTGTACCATATCCATGCATGTACTGTGTCCAGGACTGGTGTGGTGGGTATGGCTGCTGAACCCCTCTATAGTAGCACAATGCTGGCATAGGTGTGGGGGTGGCTGTCTGTCCATCCAGTGTGTGGTGGCTGCAAACACCTTCTACAGCCCACACTGCCAGCAATGTTGCCAGTATTGGGCTGACAATGTGCATAATGAGGAGCAAGGTACCATGGGTATAGGCCGGACAGGGTGGCCTGGCCAGGGTGCATCTGCACAGGGCATAGGGCACTGACTGGGACATTGTAGTGCTCGGCCACCACCGACACAGACAGGGTGACCTCAGTATGTCCTGCTGAGAGATCACTCTCACCCTGACTGTGCAGTGACCACAGCATGGCTAGGCACCACCATAGTGCTATATAGTATATCTCTCATGTGATAGATATGGGTTTCTATTTGGGGCCCAGTCACTGATTCATCTGCTTGCTGTGTATGCTGACAGCCCAGTTCTGGGTGCATGCATCTCCACTGGGAACATGCACTATGGACTAACTAGAAGACTGTTTGTAGCTGGTATGTGTCTTGCTGGAGTGGCTTGTAGGGTGCAGTGGCTGTTGACTTGCTGCAGGGGAATAGCTTACCATATCCTGGTCTTATGTCTGTCTGCTATTGTGGTATGGCTGTGTATAGAGCTGCACTGACTGCCCTGTGGGGTGGGGTGGGGTCCTCAGCAGGACTGGGGTTGATGTTGCCCTCTACTGCCACCTTTGCAGGGAGGTAGAGTGTGGATCTATTGATGGGAGACCATGTTTGCCACCCTTGGCCAGGGGGGGGCCACAACTTATAGGGTTCCCTATGGGGGACATATTAGGGTGCCGTGGCGGATAGTGCACTTTATAATGTGCCCTATGGAGTGCCGTATAGGGTGCCTTATACAGCACCTTCAATTACGGCACGTGAGGGCGTGTTTGCTGGCAGAAATTAATAAAATAAACATACGGTGCTGCAGGACAAAATATGTACATTGCAAACCTGCTGCCACAGCCAGCTTTCCGTATTAGGCACCATGGGGAGCAAACCCATGACCCCTGTATCAGCAGTCAGTGCCTTAACCATTGTGCTCCACTGCTGCTCTCCCTTACATATCAACGCACCTACCTATGCTTTTCATTCCTTAAACTGCACAGTGCTGCCATCAAAAACAGTACTCTGACCTTGCGGTACCTCATACGACACCCTCTACAGTGCCCTGTGAGCAACATTCTAGGGTGCCGTGGCAGACAGTGCACTTTACAATGTGCCTTATGGGGCGCATTATGTTCACACGCTTTAAGGGTGCGTTTGCTAGTACTGTAAATTAAAATAAACATAAATTGACTCCCTAAGCAACCTTCCCCATAATATGTAATGCTTCAGCTAGCCCTGTTCATTGGGCACTGTGAGGAATTGAACCCTTGCTCCCTGCACCATTGGTCAGTGTCATAACCATTGTGCTGTGGTTCTATTCCTGTGTTTGCACATCAGCGTGCCGCCTTATGCCTCCTCTTATTAAATAGCCTTAAGCAATAGCCTAATGCCCATCTGCGCGCCGCCTTATGCCGCCCATTATTTGTATGCCTCCTAAAATATCACCTCACCAAGCCCTGTTCATTGAGCACAGTGGGGGATCAAACCCCTGATCCCTGCACCATTGGTACGTGCCTTAACCATTGCGCTGTGGCTCTGTGTTTCTATTTGCACATCAACGCCCCACTTATACGTTTCAGTATGCAATTGCTGCCGAAACCGGCGCGCCGCCTTATGCCGCCCAGTAGTAATATGCCGCCAGAAACATCAGCGCGCCGCTTTATGCCGCCCAGTATTAATATGCCGCATAAAAACATCAGCGCGCCGCCTTATGCCGTCCAGTATTGATGTGCCGCCAAAAAAATATCAGTGTGCTGCTTTATTCGGCCCAGTATTTCTCTGCCTCATAAACTAATGCCTCAGCAAGCCATTGAGCATTGTGGGGGTTTGAACCCCTGATCCCCGCACCATTGGTCAGTGCTTTAACCATTGTGCTGTGGCTCTGTTCTTCTGTTTGCAGATCAGCGTGACACATATGCCTCCCGTTCAGCTCTCAGTTGCGGTAAGGTGCAGGGCGCACACGGGCGCCGCGCACCTTAGCGCATCTGTCAATCACGGCTTTTCTTCTTCAGGACGGAATGCCCACTCCTTATATGGCACACGCACTCTACCGCGGCCCGCACTTTACCGGCCTTTTAGTAAACATACCCCCAAGAGGGATTCATCATAATGTGTGGCAAATGATATCTCTAAAATCACAAAGGGATCATCGTAGATAAGATAAATGCCTCCAGCAGTCTTCTTTGTCTGGTGCCTGAAAAGATATGAGTAGCCTGTCAGTGAGGACTAAGAGGGCAGGTTCCTTTAGCCAGGTTTTGGTCAGGACAAGGAGACGAAAGGCAAAGTCTTGAATAACATTTTTAACTAAAGTGGTTTTCTTTTCTAAGGAATGAGTATTTAGAAGGCTCAGTTTCAAAGTCTCCTGAAGCAGATTCCAAGAATTATAATGAGTAGTCCTAGGGGAAAAGTCAGAAGCAGTGCAGCAAGAGATACCTTTTACCTGATGTCTAGCAACCATGATGGGTCTGTTGCCATAGATGACAGGAACTGGCATAGTGTGGCTGAAGAGAATCATCAGGATAAAGGATGACAAGGCAATAACTTGAGATCAGCATTGTATCAACAAAGAGAGTTTAAATCATAGAATATTCATTTATGTATTGGCCTATCTAAGCCTTTATCAAATATTGGTTTTCAAGTTAGAGTTTTGGTTGAGTGAAGTTGTGGTTGGTTTATCCTCTAAACATGTACATTAGAATGTGTTGTCCTCTTTTTGGGCAGTCGTAGGTGAAGAAGAAAAAGAAGTGTGGGGTGGAGGTGGGGGAAAAGGGTTGAGGGGGTAAGGGAATGTCATGCTCATGTCAAACTGAAGGACAACTAATCTATAGAAAGCAATTCAGCTCCTTGAAACTGTATGCAGTGCAGGTTCACAACAGTCAGCATGTCATTGAAACTCTTGGACTAGAAAATAGCTTTACTATAGAGAAAAAAAGAATTGCTTGAACAAATCTCTCCCTGGCTACTTTCTGAATAGTTCAAAGTGACATTGTCAGTGTAAAGAGAGGGTGCTGTCTGTTATCTGTACTTAATAACTTCTCTCACTGGTGTCCATTCAGCTGCCACTTAGCACAAAGCCATGTCTGCATGTCATTTAAAGGGACTGCATTAATACACCCAGCCAATCAATGGTCGCTGCCTCTCCACAAGGACGCTGGTCTGTTACCATTACTAGATGCTGTCAACAGAAAATGGCACAGGAGTCACAAAAGGTAAAGCAATGCCAATTTAATCAGGGAGCAGACAAAAGCCCTATAATACAGATCCCTAGTACTCGTTTATCAAGGAGACTCAGAGGTTAATATCAACCACACTTGACATGTCCCAGTAATAGTGGATTGAGAATTAATGTTATAAAATCCTGCACAGGGGTCCATGCAATAAGTAGTAGTTTCCAGCTTTCATTCCACTGCAATAAGTCAGTGATTCTAGCAGGAAATATAGCGATGTCAAAGTACCTAGACGAGTCTAAAGCTTGGTGAAACTTGCTGTAGGTCAACTGTCTTTTATAGTTTATGGTTTAAAAAGATATTAGCTGAAACTAAATTTTCCAGTACATTAGTAATGAAATTACAGCTTCTTTTTCTGTATACAAGTGCACACAAGGATGTGTTTAAGCTATAAACAAGTTGTTTAATTGCTTTGTAAATATGAAATCAACAGTGACATTGCAATAAGTTTTTTCATCGTTTGGGGGGAATTTCTGTATTGTTCATGTATTAAAGGCATTGGACCTTGAACTATCTTTAATATTGACTCCAACAGCACTTTAGGTCAGGGGCAGCAGAATATCTTTTTGGTTAAAGGGGTCAAACAGAAATCTCTGGCACAGCCCTCAGGCTTTCTAATTGTAGATGCTGTGCTGAGCAAAATACTGGTAGGGCCCTAGCCCCTGTGGTCCACCCTATTCCACTGCTTATGCTTTAGGTATACTATACATGATCACTTAGTTCAGTATTTCATTTCAAAATATTGTGTGTGATGTGACTGAATATCACTAACTTCAAAGTCTTCTCTCCTAGTATATTTAATAAGATGTTTTTCTCAAAATATAAAGTGATGATGGCCTACTATGCAGATGTCTTGTGTTATTTATGCTTCCTAAATGCTCTCAAAGGTTGCTGTATTCTGCAGATTAAAACATCTGGATTATAACTTATTATGAGCATTAGGGTACCTTTAAAGTGCATGATTACTCTCCTGAATTATTAATAAGAACCTAGCACACTTAGATTAAGACAACATATCAAGTAGGCTTTGGAATTTTAAGGGAACAATTATTTTTGTAGAATATTGTCATACCAATTCAAGGTTGAGGTCATTTATGATACATTATGGGTGCTTAGAATTCATGTACTGTCACCCAAATTTGTTTAAATTGCATCTTTATTGTATCTCATACTTTACAATCAGGAAATAGGGGTATGTTTACTAAACTGCAGTAATATCATTCGCATTAGGTTCTGCGGTAAAGATACAGATGCCCCCATAAAGGCATGGGCGGTGCATTGTTACAGCAAGCTGTATCAGCTAACACATGCTACAAACTAACGCACGCTACAAAGTGCCTTACAAGGTATATGCTCACAGAGAAACTATGTACAACAAGCAGGCATCTCAGTAATTGGTGCTCCAGCACAGGGAACACAACAGGATCACTGGAAGCAGATAATGTAGAGCGCTATGTGGGAAACATGGTCATTGCTCGGTCAGAGTGAGTGCCCTCCCAGCATGCCATGCTGTGGCCACCCTGTCCATGCAGACAGTGGTCAGGCACTACAGTGTCCCAGCCATTGCCCCACACCCTGTGAGGATGCATCCTGGACAATCCGCCCTGTCCAGGCCATACCCACAACACCTTGCTCCTCATTATGCACATATTCAGGCTAACACTGGTAACAGTGGGATATTGTGGGCCCGGTGAGGTGTGGTCAGCCACAAAACAATGGATAGACATACACACACACACTCCTATTGCAGCATTGTGCTAGATAGGGGTGGTTGGCAACCCTGCCCGCCACACTGGTCCTGATCACAGTGCCGACACTGCTAAACTGTGCAGGAGGTAGTAGTAGTGCCCTGGTGATAACTGCAGCTCAGTGCTGGGGCCACAGCCTGACTCTCCATGTCTTTGGATTATGTAGCCTGTGTGAGTGGGTGTTTGTACCACTGTTTGTCGCTGCTTTGGGCTTTGCACATGTTGCTGTTGTATCTGCATTGTAGGGTAAAACATAGGGACATGCTCTGCAGGAACCACAGCTGGTGCTTGAACCTGTGACCCTCTGTTTCAGGATACACTGGCTGGGTGTACTCCACCACACTGATGCCACAGATGCATTGTGGTCCCTGGGGCTACCTGCGCTTTTCCTCAGCCAGACCTTTTATGTTGCACTGCACACCACGTACTGGTACAGGGCATGGCCTAAGTCCACTGCAGGCAAGTGCCGCTGCCCCTTCCAGCATGGGCACACACACCCCCTGCCATTCTGACATGGCCATATGCTGTCGGTGCTGGTAGTGCGCAGTCCCAGGCCATCCACTGTGTGGGTAGGTGGTCACCTAGGGAGCGGGGTCTGGGGCATGGGGCATACATGAGCATCCTCACATCCCCCCCATCACTGCTTAATCTGTTCCTTCCGCTTGGGGGAGGGTTGGCTGAGGGGATGTCAGGTCAGTGCCCTGGCAACTGTTAGCTTGGGTGGATCAGGTAGATGTAGGTGGATTGTGTTTGGACTTTGTCAGCTGCTGTCATGATGATTTCTGGTTTCTATGTTCATATGTTCCACCTAGGCTCCCGCCTAGTCCACCCTGTGCCCCTGCTGCCCCCTTGCACCATCGCCATAGTGGCCTTTCATACTTGGGCACTATGCTGGTGCTGGATATGGAGCACTACTATCACGTTTCTTGGGCTCCCTGTCTATGCTGTACATTGCTGACACTAAAATGGTTTCTCTCTCCTGCAAATGTGCATCTAACGGCACATTCATTCGCGGTAGGATTGAGCCCTTCAGTTCAGCACGTTAGTGTGCAGGGAGCCTCTCCCCGCCCACTCTCCGCCCTTTGACCCCTTCCCCCGCCCTCTCTCCACCCTCTGCGGTGTTTACCGCGGCTGGGGACATTAACGATCATTAAGTAATGTTAACACATGTTAACATTACATACCGCACATTAACGTTACCTAACGAGCGTTAACGTTACATACCGCGTGGTCTGTAACATTGCCGCAGTTTAGTAAACATACCCCATAATCTTGTACAGAAAAAGTAAGAAATCCATCAGGAAAACAATTTTTACAAAGTTAAAAACAAATAAATAGCAAAGAGAACTCCCTACAATTCCACATATGAGGGGGTAGTGTAAAGAAAAAGAAGGGGTCCAAAGCCCTAGTAAAAGAAATTAAGAAAAAGAAACAGCACAGTTACGTCATCTCAGAAGAGGTTACCCCAGATGGAATGGGTATCCTGGAGATAATGAAGGCATCAAGTTTGGTTGGCTGACTTGTATAACACTAAACATTTACATGAAAACTTTAAATAAAATTAGATTTCTAACTGCAGTATCCTCAGTTTTAACAATAGAAATTGCTTACATGGCTGATAATACTGAGAGTTTCTGAGTATGATCTCAAGTAGTAGCATTCAAAGTCTCAACAGAAGTTACAGCTGCTGTAATCAATTCCAAATTCTTCTGTACCTTAGCAGTCAACTTGACTGTTTGCTTTAAGATGTTATCAGTCAAAAGGGCTATGACATCCCAAATGGCCTCCAATGTAAACTATTTTGGTCAAGGAAGAGTGGGTCAAAACAGGGGAAGAAATCAAAACTTCTGCAGATTGAACCCCAGTCGCAACTGTACCAACATCAAATCCACTCGATGAGGATGACTCCATTGCTGGCAACAATGCCGAGGCATCTCTTGAACCTCCAGAGATCACCTTCCCAGAGCAAATCAGCTGCTCCCCTTGAACAAAGTCCGTAAACACGCTGACCTCCAATGTGCGAGCCTCAGAGCTGCTGGGAAATGGGAGGGGGTCCCCTGGATATGGAGGCAGCATCCACACTTCTGGGGAGAGAGAGATCTCAGTTTCGGAAAGTGGCAAAAAGTCCTCTGGCCCTACCGCTACTACAGCCAAAGTTGATCCAGCACATATCTCCTCGGGCACTCTGAGAAAGTGATCCATAGGACCCACCATAGAAGGAACAGGTTCTAAGGGCTTTTTTCCTGGCCTTCTCCTTATGCTTTGGCATGTAGGAAATTTGGAGCTGAAGCATTATGCAGCCATCTTGATGATAGCCCCCCCCCCCGAATATGTTACATATTCTGATGAATATTACATTACAAGCTATAAGGTTACCATTCAACACTATAACAAACTGCCTTACAACATTGCAGTCTATGATAAATGTCTCAAAGGAACAAAAAGCACACTTAGCTGAATGATGGTAATAATAATAAAAATATCAGATGAACCGAAAAAAGACATTCCTCAAATCTTTCAAAGGTCCAGATGACAATCCTCTTGCTAGCTGCAAAATTCCCAACAGCAACAGCACCCCTGTATGCTGAATAATCTTTTAAATGGAGCAGCGTAAACAAAGCAACAAAGAAGCTACAAATGTATCCACATATCTGCTGCTCAGTGTCCAAGCTGATACAAAGACAATCACCAGTATCGCAGGATATCAGGAGAAATGTCCTTAAACAATGTATCCACTAGAATGAAATTCCGGTAAAAACCGCCATGAAATTCACTCAGTCATTCATCATGTCAGTAAAACCACTTAAATGGCTTTCAATATCCCCCCGACACACTGTTCATAGACACCAATATACTAATCATAGCACATCCCCAGCAGCCCCAATAACCACCCGCTCTTATCAACCTAGAGATAAGGGTGTTGGGGCCACTTGGCAATAGTGATCATAGCATGATCATGTTTGATTTATTTAGTGGAGGAGGGGTAGTAAGGAAATCCACAGTACTACCTTTTAACTTTCGAAAGGGAGACTACGATAAAATGAAGAAAATAGTTAAGAAAAAACTAAAAGGAACATTTGCAAAGGTTAAAGACTTACGACAAGCATGGGTGTTGTTGAAAACTACTAACTAGGAAGCCCAGACCAGCTGTATTCCACGCTTTAAGAAAAGTGGAAGGAAGTCCAAAAAACTGCCAACATGGTTTAAAGGTGAGGTCAGAGAGGCTGTTGTTGCCAAAAAAGCATCTTTCAGGAAATGGAAAAAAAAGCCAAACGACGAAACCTGGAAACAGCACAAGCAATGGCAAGTCAAATACAAGGCATTGTTAAGGCAAGCAAAGTAAAAATTTGAGAAGAAGCTTGCTGCGGAAACAAAAACACAAAATAAAGACTTTTTCAACTACATTTGTAGCAAAAAACCTGTGAGAAAGTCAGTTGGTCCATTAGATGATAGAGGGGTTAAAGGGGCACTAAGAGGCGACAAGGCGATAGCGGAGAGACTGAATGAATTCTTTGCTTCGGTCTTTACTGAGGAAGATGTAGGGATGTTACCCATGACTGAAGTGGCATTTAAAGGTGCAGAAGAATTGAAGGAAACATCGATATATTGGGAAGATGTATTATAACTATTAGATAAACTGAAGAGTAGCAAATCACCTGGGCCAGAAGGTATACATCCAAGGGTGTTGAAAGAACTGAAATATGAGATTGCAGACCGGCTATTAGTAATCTGTGAATTTTCATTAAAATCATCTGTAATACCTGAAGATTGGAGGATCGCCAATGTAATGCCAATTTTTAAAAAGGGTTCCAGGGGTGATCCGGGAAACTACAGACCATTGAGACTGACGTCATTACTGGGAAAAATGGTAGAAACCATCATAAAGAACAAAATTACTCAGCATGTAGATAGTCATGGCCTAAAAGGAGACAGCCAACATGGCTTTAGACAAGGAAGATCTTGTCTTACTAATCTGTTATGTTTTTTTGAAGGTATGAATAAACAGATGGACAAAGGTGAGTCGGTTGATATAGTGTATCTGGACTTTCAGAAAGCCTTTGACAAGGTCCCTCATCAGAGACTTTTGGCAAAACTAAAGAGTCATGGGATAGGAAGCAGTGTACTATTGTGGATCAGGAACTGGTTAAAAGATATAAAGCAGAGGGTAGGGCTAAATGGCCAATTTTCACAATGGAGAAAGGTGAATAGTGGTGTACCCCAGGGATCTGTGCTGGGTCCGCTGCTTTTTGACATATTCATAAATGACCTGGAAAAGGAAATAACGAGTGAGGTTATCACATTTGCAGATGACACAAAACTATTTAAAGTTGTTAAAACCCAAGAGGATTGTGGAAAATTGCAAGAGCATCTTGATAAATTGGAAGACCTGGCATCAAAATGGCAGATGAAATTTAATGTGGACAAGTGCAAAGTTATGCACCTAGGGAAGAACATGATGCAAGGTTCCACATTAGGAACCACCACCCAGGAAAAAGATTTAGGCATCATTGTGGATACCATGTTAAAAACCTTGGCCCAGTGTGTAGCGGCAGCCAAGAGAGCAAATTTAATGCTAGGTATCATAAGGAAAGGAATGGAAAATAAAACAAAAGATATTATAATGCCTCTATATCGTTCCATGGTGAGACCGCACCTTGAATATTGTGTGCAATTCTGGTCTCTGTATCTTAAAAAGGATATAGCGTTATTAGAAAAGGTTCAGAGAAGAGCCACCAAAATGGTAAAGGGGATGGAAGGATACTCCTATGAAGAAAGGCTAAAAAAGTTAGGGCTCTTTAACCTGGAAAAGAGATGGCTGAGGGGAGATATGATAGAAGTCTATAAATTAAGGAACGGAGTGGAATGGGTTAACGTAGATCAATTATTTACGTTATCAGAATATAGAAAGACTAGGGGACATGCAATGAAGCTACAGAGTAAACTATTTAAGACTAATAAAAGAAAATATTTTTTCACTCAGCGTGTAATCAAACTCTGGAATTTGTTACCGGAGGATGTAGTAAAGGCTGTTAGTGTAGTTGGGTTTAAAAAAAGGTTTGGACAAGTTTCTGGAGGAAAGGTCCATAAACCATTATTAAGAAGGGATCCAGGATATCAATGCTTGACCCAGTACAAGCATTGTGGAACCTGTGTCTTTTGGGGAAACTGCTAGGTACGTATGACCTAGATTTGCCACTGTTGGAAACAGGATACTGGGCTTGATGGACCTTGGTCTGACCCATTATGGCATATCTTATGTTCTTATGTTCTTACATCAAAACACGTTCTACTAAATCTCTTCTCACCAAGTGTCCCACACAGAAAGATATGCTTAAGTTTTGAATAGAGGAAACATGCCATTGTGCACATTGAGAGAATGCACTTTCCAGCTTCTTCATATTGCCAAGTTGGGGAGGTATAATCTAGCCCACTATGGTATAGTGTTAGCTTATGTTGTTTCAGTTTTGGAGGTATACCAAACTCAGGAAGGGTGGGCTTGGTTGATGAATTATAAGGAGAAATTCGGGGATAAAATAGAGTATAATAGGCATATGCTTTGGGACTCCGAAGATGTGATTTTTTGACTGACACAAATGATGCATTAAAGGCAGGTGGAACAGGTGCTAGTGACAGGAAAAGTCAAGGCAATGGCTGTGAATTCCAGGATGTGGAAGTTTTTGTCAGCCATCTGGTGCGACAGGGCAAATTCAGACAGCAGGAAGCTCTGAAGTCTGTTGGAATTACAATTGTTCTGCATATGCCAATTACCTTCAGAACTCCCCCAACACCCCTATCTGGCACTATTTACAAAAAGGAACCTAAAAGGGGCAGAGGTGTATTGACATCTAAATCTCTACATGTTTCTACAGCTCATTTGAAGGCATCACATTTGGCTCTCAGACTTTACTTGTCAAGAAATGAAAACAAACATAAGAAAAACATATTTTATTGTATTTTTTATAGATTTATATATAATAATATGAATTCAGGAAAACAGCAAGAAAGAAGAAAGAAGGAAAAAAGTACACCTATACAACTAGTTAAGATTAAAGAGATACAGAATTACAAATAGTAAATACAAATAAAAGATAATTCAGTATTAGTTCAAAAAAGTAATCAATGAAAATTTTCTAAGACCTTTTTTTTTAAAACTACTCATATCCCTCCTTCTTAAAACTCACAATTAAGGGCAAATTAAGAATCAGATTTCTCTGATTTTTTTCAGTTGAATAAGCTCCATGAAGGTACAGTGATTTCCCTCACTTGTAACCAGATATTTATAAGGGGATTTGAAAAAGAAAAAAGAGTCAAAGCTTAGAATGTGGGTCATCTAAGAAAAGCTTAGAATGTGGGTCATCTGAACTACTGCAACGCTATATTACAAGGTCTGCCTAAAAAAAACCTTAACATACTTCAACTAGCACAAAACATAGCAGCCAGAATCATCATGAAAAAAGGACTAACCGAACACATCACTCCAGTACTAATTAAGCTTCATTGGCTCCCCATCACGACCTGCATCCAATATAAGCTCTTAGTAACCACATTCAAGCTCGTTCATAACGTAGCACCCTCATACCTCAACACCTTAATCTCTGCACAGCCAACCATCAGAAGCAGAAGAACAGTAAATACCAACACCCTTCATGTCCCGAGTAGCATGAGAAATTGCAACGCAAACACCACCAACAGAGCGTTCTCCTTTACTGCTCCAGCACTCTGGAACCAACTGCCCTATGAACTGAGAGCAAACAAGGACTTGAAGGATTTCAGGAAAAAACTTAAGACCCATCTCTTTCAGACCCATTACAACCTAACCTAGTCAGAGTGTCATATACTATTTGAGCAACATGCCCACTTAAACTAATCATACCAGCAAGAAATGCGTCCTGTAATTATGTAAAGTATGTATATATGTAAAGCCGCTTCTCAAGCAATCAAATGTATATATGTAAGATTCCTCTCAAACAATCAAATGTAAATCTGTAACCGTTTGATGTGCTTATTACCCATCCCTGCAATCATACTGTATGTTCTAATTCTGGCCTGTACAGCCTCTCCCTTATGTATAGAAAACTGCTGCTGATCGCTGGAAGTAGCGGGATACAAGTGTACACTAAATAAATAAATAAATAAATAAATAAATCTACTGAAGAATTACTTTCCTTCATAACTGAATATGTCTGAAAACATCTGGGAAGATCCTAATATTCTGGACACAAAAAAGGTAAATGTCTCTCATCAAAAAACAATTTCAAATTGTTTTTTTCCAACCTCAGAATGGAATGTGACTAACAAGGTTCCATGAATTGAGATGTTATCCTTGGAGGATTCCATAAAAGCTGACAATTCCAAGTTATTCACTGATTCTATATGATCCATTCCCTCCCCGCCCCCCACCCCCCCACCCCTCCTTACTCATCTGAGTCAAATCTAAAACCATTGGGTAGATAGTAAATATTAGCAGCAGACAGAGAATCTGCCTGAGGATACATTAAAACTTCCTTTAAGTTTTTTCTAAGAGGTTCAAGGAAAGACAAAAAATGAGCTAAAGGGAAGTTCATCAATCTCAAATTCCTTGCCATAATCAAGTTCTCCATATATGTTCTAATTTAATATTGGGCCCTTTTTGCAAAGTCTGTTAGGCTGTTGAAACATGTGTTTAGTGTGAAAATTAATGTGTGTTAAGTGCAAAGACTCCTCAGTAACTGTAGAGGGCATCACCAGCATGTTTCTGACAATTACAACATGGATGCATTCCCTAATGCACCCATGCTGATTGCTACATTGACAGCTAGCCTTGATATGTCATGGGGGAATTTCTCCAAATGGGTTAGTTTTGCGCATACCATGACAGTCATTTATTTTTTATTTATTTATTTACTTCTCTTATATACCGCGCTATTAAAATCAGTGCGGTTTACAATTGAACATGAACCTCAAATCTAAGCTGGTATATGTGGAGTATTTACTTTTACATATTATCTGAATTTTGTCCTTTATCCCTCTTCTCTCTCTCCATCCCCATCATCATCACCCATCTTAGGTTGGACTTTCACCTCCATTTCTTATGGCTCCATACCACTTTTTCTTCCTTTTTCTGATGCTCCCTAACCTTCTCCCCTCTCACCTTCAACTCAAATCCCCACGCCTTATCATCCTCTCTCTACCTTTCCCATTCCTCCTCCTAGCTTGTCTTCCTCCCTTTCCTCAGTTCTTGAACTTCACCTTTTTCTTCCTCTCATTCATCCCTATCCCATTTCTCTTAAACAACCTCATCCTCATTTCCACCATCCTGTCTCCTCTCTGCCTCACACTCTTCTCCTCCTTCTCCTTATTTCATCTGGTGGCATTAATCCTAACCCTGGCCCTCCAAGAATTATCTCTCACTCCTGCTCCTCACTCAACCGCTCTAACCTTATCCATATTCCTCTCCTTTTTCCCTCC
The DNA here is from genome assembly GCA_033557465.1 of Ichthyophis bannanicus. Classification (NCBI taxonomy): domain Eukaryota; kingdom Metazoa; phylum Chordata; class Amphibia; order Gymnophiona; family Ichthyophiidae; genus Ichthyophis; species Ichthyophis bannanicus. The sequence goes on from CM066033.1 coordinate 1,259,035,795, forward strand.
TCTCCCACTTTTCTTGTGCCTTATAGAATGTTCATTCCATATCTAATAAATCTCCCATTATCCATGATGTCTTCATTTCTAGCTCTCTTCTTACTTCTAGCTCTTACTGAAACCTGGTCTTCCCTGATGACACTGCTTCATTTGGTGCCCTCTCTCACAGCAGCTACCAATTCTCACACACTCCTCGTGCCACTGGCCGCGGTGTTGGTAGTGTAGGGTTTCTACTTTCTCTTTCCTGCCAATTTCAATCCCTCCCTCTACTTCAGTATCACCCCTTTTCCTCATTTGAAGTCCATTCCATCTACCTTTTTAATCACTTACCTCTCCAGATAGCTGCTATCTATAGACCACCTGACAAGTCCACCTCTACCTTTCTCTCTGACTGACTCATGGCATTCCTTATTTCCTGATTCTTCTTCCCCTTCCCTTATTCTTGATGATTTCAACATTCATGTTGATAACCCTTCTGACTCCAATGCTTCCTAACTCCTTTTCCTTACCTCATTTAACATTCAGCTTATTCTTATGCCCCCCACTCGTCATCATGGCCATTGCTTTGACCTTGTTTTCTTCTCTATACCCTCTAATTTCCCTCAGCTCTTCCCTCAGCTCTTCCCTTATCTGACGATCACTCCTCCCCTCATTATCACCCAGTCTCCTTCTACCTTTCTAGGAATCTTCATTCTATCAATACATTAGCTCTCTCCACTATTGTCTCATCTCTCTCCTCCACTTTGTCTTCTAACTTGATTGATGAGGCTATAGTTTCCTATAATACTGCTCTCTCCTCTTCTTTTGTTACTTACTTCCAATCTGCCATAGCACTAGCCAAGCAACACTACTATATACATCTAACTCTCTTGCCTCTAACCCTTGTCACCTCTACTCTCAACTCTCTCCTCAATGCACCTCCAGCCCCGACCCCTCCCTTTTTGCCCAAAGCCTTGCTGACTATTTCCACAACAAACTTCACAAGATTACACTTCAATTCCCCTCAGATCAGCTTCATTCCCTCTTCCCCCTCTTTAATAGCATTTTTCCCTCAATCTCTGTTACACTTTCTTCCTTTTCTAAGATCCCCTAAGAGGAAATCTCTCTTCTTTCCTCCTCTAAACTTACTACCTGTTCCTCTGATTCTATCCTCACCCATCTCCTTATCTCCATCTCCTCCTCTGTCATCCCTTCGATCACACACATTCTCAGCCTATCGTTCTCTACTGCAACTTTCCCTGCAGCCTTCAAGCATGCTCTGATCATACTTTTCCTCAAACCTTCACTTTACCCTACTCGCCTTCTAATTATTGACCCATCTCACTTCTTCCCTTCATTTCCAAAATTCTTGAATGCTGTTCTCTGCCATTGCCTTGAATTTTGCTCCTCTCAAGCCCTTCTAGATTAATTTCAATCTGGTTTTTGTTCCCCACTGAAATTCTCCCGCAACTTGCTAAAGTCTCTTGCAACTTGTTCCTGGGGCTAAATCCAAAGGCCTTTACTCAGGCCTCATTCTTCTTGGCCTTTCTGCTGCTTTTGACACTGTTGACCACCACCTTTTCCTTGATACATTGTCTTCACTTGGTTTTAGGGACTCTACTGTCCTGGTTCTCTTCTTATCTCTCCCATCGCTCCTTCAATGTCTGTTCTGGTGGTTCCTCCTCTACTGATATCCCTCTCCTTTTCTCTCTCTATACCCAGTCCCTTGGTTCTCTCATCTCCTGCCATGGCTTTCAATATCATAACTCTCAGATCTATCTAGCTACACCTGATATTCCTCTTATAATCCAAGCCCGTATATCTGACTGCCTATCTGACATCACTGCCTGGATGTCTCACCGCTGTTTGAAATTGAACATAACAAAAACCAAACTTCTTCTTTTTCCCCCTAAATCCTCTTTTCCCCTTCCTCCCTTCTCTGTCTCTGTTGATAATACTCTTCTGCTTCCTGTTTCCTCAGTCCACAACCTTGGAGTCATCTTCGACTCCTCCCTCTCCTTCTCCGCGTATATCCAACAGCAAAAACCTGTTGTTTCTTTCTCTACAACATTAACAAAATTTTCCCCTTCCTTTCTGAACATACTACTAAAAATCTTATCCACGCTTTAGTCACTTCTTGTCTTGATTATTGCAACCTCCTCCTTGCTGGTCTCCCTCTGAGTCATCTTTCTCCCCTTCAATCTGTTCAAAACTCTGCTGCATGGCTAATCTTCCACCAGCCCCTTTATACTCATATAACCCCTTTTTTCAAATCACTTCAGTGGCTTCCCTTCCAGTTCCGTATCCAATACAAACTTATCCTTCTGACCTATAAGTGCATTCATTCTATTGCTTCTCACTACCTTACCTCTCTTCTCTCTCCCTACACCCCTTCACATGAACTCCGCTCTTCCTCTGGCATGCTTCTATGCCCTACTTGTCAACAGCTAATTCCAGAATTCAATTATTTCACCTTGCTGCTCCTTATGTCTGATTTCACCTCTCCCCCTTTTCAAATCCATGCTAAAGGCTCACCTCTTTCAGGCTGCTTTTGGAACTAAATCCTTTGTTCTCCTTCTGTCTCATTAGTCTTCCCTACTGTATCCTTGTTCTCATTTATTGTACTGTCTGTCTTGATTAGATTGTAAGCTCTGATTAGCAGGGACTGTCTTTAAATGTGTCTGTACAGCACTGTGTACACCTTGTAGTGCTATATAAATGATTAATAGTTGTAGTAGTAGTACTAGAGCATTATCTTGGTCTCCCAAATTTAAGCTAATGCTCAGTGTAGTTCTTGCATCACACCAGAGAGATCCCCTTTTTGGGGTTTGTGAGATGTAACATGTATTGGTAATTTATCAAGGTGTGCTTGGAAATTATTCTTTATCAAGCCTGTGGCAACCAACATGATGGGTAATAATTTGGTATCTATCTTCCACATTGTCTTGGTCTCCATTTGCTTTTCTAGGTACTTCAAGATCTTCTCTCTCTCAATGTGATTTGCAGAAGTCGCTTGGAACTGACACTTCTATAATCAATGCCATTCTGGTATTCTTCTCCTTAATCACTATGTCTGGCTTCCTTGCATCGAACTTTGTATTGGTTAGAATGGGAGTATCCCAGGTGATCATTACCTCTTCATTCTACATAATTCTCTTAGGGTTATGATGCCAGTGCCTTTCAAGCACAATGCTGTTGTAGTTTTTATAGTTTCCAATGAATGAAACATGATATTTTATTGTGCCTTTCCATTTAGAAATTGTCTGCCATGGATCAAGGGAGGGGGCAAGATGGCAGCAGGGAGTCTCTATGGTGAAAGTGCTCCTCACATACTTCTTTACAACTGAGTTCATGGGGCAGTGGAAATGCAAGCAAGTCAGCCTATTTATTTTATTTTATTTATTTATATTCTCTTATATACCACACTATTCTGCATCAGTGCAGTTTACATTGAACAAACTGAAATTACATTGAACAGGGTATTATAACTTGGAGATAACTATTTTACAGGGAACATGGAGGGTTAAGTGGCTTGCCCAAGACCACAAGGAGCACCTATGAGACTAGAAACCCCAGTCCTTTCGGTCCAAGGTTGCTGTCCTCTAGTGGGATTTGAACCACCGACCTTCCAGCCTGAAGGACCTTGCCCCAACCACTAGGCTACTCTTCCACAGGATTAGCTGCAAATAACATTCCCGGTCAGAAGACTTTAGTAGCATATGGATTTTCTTCAGCCACGGCTGGGGCAGCATCTTCAATGGGGCTGACAGAAGTGTTCCCTGCAGCTCTGGGAGCATCTGGGGTATGGTTGTCCCCTGAGCAGCGAACACCCCCGCCTCGACCTAGAATAGCAGAGTTGCCTTTTGGAGTGCTTCCCACTGGGTGGCCGATGAGCTCACCAGTATGTGGGAGTGAAGAGGGTTCCAGGGCAGTGGTATCTTCTTTTCCTTCCTCTGTTGTGGCTGTGTTTGGCATTGGAGGTTCAGCAGGGTCAGCTCCCCTTGGTGGAGATTACTCAGCTTCGAGTGATGGAAGTGGCCTGATTCCAGTATTTGGGGGTTTGATTAAACTTGCAACAATAACATTAGAAGCGCTATTGGATGCTTTTGCAATTATGAATTCCTCTCTAATGATTATTGTGGGAACAGTGAGTACTGAATTGCTATGTTTGAAAAATGCTGTTTCTGAGGCTACATGGATCCAGGAGGAACAGGGTGGTTGGCTAGCTAGTATGTAAGCAGAGCTGGGTCGGCTTCGAGGACTGTGTGCTGCCCATGTAAAGGACAAGACTTTGCTTACTAGGAAAGCAGAATACTTGGAGAATCAAGTTCATAGGAATAACTTGAGACTGTTCAATTTTCCTAAGTCTCCTATTGTGTCTGCTTCTGAGATGGTGCACATTTCCAGGAGGTACTTCAACTTCCTAGGGATAATTTGCCCCAACTGTAAGAGCTCAGTACTTGTCCTTGGGCATCAGGACTTGTGGTTTTGGGAAGTCCACCTCAAGGTCCTGGGGACCTGACTGCATTCCTGGAGGATTTCCTTGAGGTGGTCATTGAGCAAACCACCTTGCTTGTGACCCTGGCCTTGAAACCGGATAAGTCTGTAGTTCTATGTTCATATTTCAGAAATATCAATGTATTTTTTCTAGGTTCTAAAGTGTATATTTTTCCTGATCTCTCACGAGTTACCCAGCTGAAGAGAAAGGAATTCCTTGGTCTTTGACCTAGGATCCTTTCCCTTGGTGTAACTTTTGTTTTGAGGTTTCCTTCTCATTGTAAAATTACCTATACAGATAAGGTGTTTCTCTTTTTTGAGCTTGGTTAATTGTTGGATTTTCTGGTGGCTAGAGAGCAGATTGTGATTAATACTGTCACCAATATGGCTGACGCATAATTTCTCACCTGCTATGTTTTGTTTTCTTAGGAATAAGTATTTATTCCCTTTTTGGTATTTCCTGGGGCCCCTTTCATTTCCTATATTGTGGTCTAAATTGATGGTCAGGATTGTTGCATGTTTTTTTCCCTTATTAGATTGAAGTATCATCTTTTTTCTGTCATTCTTGTTTGTACAGGGATGTGTTGTTTAAAATCAAAAACTTTAAATTAAAAAAAAAAAAGAAATTGTCTGTCATTAGAACTTTGCAGACATCTATGAGGCGAGTCACTGTTTCCAGCTCTTTCTTACAGAATCTACATAGAGTATGTCTGCGTTGCCGTTTTTTTTTTTTTTTTCAATGACTGCTGTAATCCATCTCATCCATAATTCGCTGTCCTGGACTGTAGCTATCAACTTCTCATCCTTTGGATTCAGTTAATCATTCATCTGTCCATTCTTGATTGACAAAGGGTTCCTGGTATCCCTGCATTAACTGCAATGTGCTCTCAATGCCCACACTCTGCCCATAACTTGCCCATTCCATGCTTTTTTGTGTGATGAGAAATCAACATACATTTTAGCGGCTGGTAGCTGTCCTTCCCATACGTAATCTGCCCCATGGGCCATTACCACCTGCTAAAATGTGTGTGAACCACTTAGCCAGCTTTAGTAAAAGGGCCTCTGTGTATTACTAAATTATCTTTTATATTAATAACTTCCACTGATCATCCATTTTTTTCAGTCCATGCTTCCAAAGATATCAACCTTCCAGAATGTTCAGTCAATTTCTGTATGGGTTTACTTAGAAAAGTTACACAACAGAATCAAAATCCCTATCAAGAAAGTCTCAAGCTGAGCTGCAATCAATCATATGTCATTTAAGGAAATATTACATGTCTGAGTATCTTTCTCAGGCTGAGTAAATGGTTCCCAATCCAGAAGGAGCTGGCACAATTTGAGGAAGGGAAACGCTACTCTGACTTCCAAAGAAGTGACTTGATTAGGGCTCCCCCATAGGGGTGAAATAGTATTGGGAATTTTCCACTTCCCTTTGATGGGGGGGGGGGGAGAGGGGAACAATTGCACCACTTCACTAATTAGTTCAGTAGATTGATGAAGTGGGGTCTTCCCCCCCCCCACCCCCCAAACACAAGGAATCTTCACTAGGAGATGGAATACTCAGTTTGAGGAATATCTTCACTCTTTGCCATGGATCAAATGTGCTTATCCATTGGGCCACATGGTATACTGGTTCTTTCCCTTTCCTCTTCCTCAGAACCTGTTCAGGAATCAAAACTATAAATGTTTGCTGCCACTTGCTGTCTAGGTTCTCAGAAAAGGCATGCCCCTTCAGCCACACACCCATGGCCACACACTCATGGGTGTGTACCATGATAGGTACCTAGTCTTCTTATGGGGTTTGTCAGCACCCAGTGACGTCAGCAGAAGGCATCTCGCTATAGCCCATTGGTCTCTCACTACCTCCTCTTCCAGCTACTGATTGTCTTCTCCAACTTTGAGCTCCTCCCTGGCAACAAATCAGTCCTTTACTCTCACTCCACCATGATAAGTCCCTAGTCTTTGTAAGGGTTTGCCAGTGTCCAATGATAATAGCAGAAAGTGTCTGATTACTGATCTTCCCCACTGATTTGGAGCTTCTGTCTGGTATCAATTCAGTACTTCACTCTCAAACTTCTGTTTTAATTTACCTGGTTTTGTACCATGCCTTCCAGTCAGGTACTCATCTAGTGCATAATATATTTATGTCACTTCAACCTCTACTTTCTCAGAATGCTCTAGTTCTCACTGAAATAAATAATTGGTGTGGGGGGGGGGGGTCTGTCTTTTAACACAATACTATTCTAATTAGTATTTCTTCCTGCCTTAATTGCATTTGCATTAGCTTGATATGCAGATGTGGGCAATGAATGATGACACAGTGACAGCTTTAATATGGAACTTTTGCTTACAAATTTGTAATCAGAAAGCAGAACCTGAGACACAGTCACAATATGTCATTTGCAAAATGCTTGATTTGAAATTGAGTATCTTCATTGCTGTTATTTTTCCAGTTGAGTTTTTCCAGCTTAGCCTCCTTTAACTGTACAGATTAAGTAATCTTTATTTCTCTGTTCAATATAGGGGTGCCAACTGGCTCCAGATGCACCCGGCAGGCCTTATCCAGTCTTGGGTTTACCCCATTGCCTGCAGGAACATGTGGTTCTGATTTCTCCATTGCACTCCATAAGAAAAACAAGACTACAAGTCCCTGCATGCAGTGGAGTAAACCCAGAACTGGATTTAGCCTGCAGGAGCATCTGGGACCAGTTGGCAACCCTAATCTAGCAGTGGAAGTTCCTGCTGGCAATACATATCTCTTTGATAGCCATTGGAGTGGATGAGTGGCCTAGTGGTTGGGGGCAAGGTACTTCAGGCCAGAAGGTTGGGGGTTCAAATCCCACTAGCAAACAGCAACCTTGAGCTGGAAGGACTGGGGTTTCTACTCCCACAGGTGCTCCCTGTGGTCTTGGGCAAGTCACTTAACCCTCCATTGCCCATGTTCCCTGTAAGTATTAGTCTATGTGTGTCATATCCCCTCAAGTTAAATGCCCCCCCCCCCCACACACACACAATTGTGTTGTGACCACTTTAATTGAAGGATAAGGTGGTATATAAAAACTGTCTAAATAAATTCTGTTAATTGCAGCTTAAGCATAAGGAAACTGCTGTTGCTCTCTTATTTGGCATTTAGTGCTGTTACAAATTCATTCAGACTCAATTTTGCTAGCGGTAGCTTTGATTTTATAGATAAGGCAGGCTGATATTTTCTTCAGTAACCTAACTAAATAAAGAAGACCGGTCAAAAGAACTTTGATGTCCTGCAAGAGAGATTTACTGAGGAATTGAGTCCCTGTACTATAATCATTAAAATATATACTACCAGAAATACTTTTTAGTATGAACGGATGCTAGTCCAGTATACCAGATTTACACTTCAATTACTTATAAATAGTTCTAAATTATATTTGTCAAAGAATTTTGACATTCAGTTGTGGTCAACATTATTGGCACCCTTGCAGTTCAACCCCTTAATGCCCGATATCTCCTAAAAAAAAGTAGTCAGTGAAATGGCTTTGGACTATATATGCACACATATTTGACACAAAAAAAAATCAAAGAAAACAAGACCAATTAAAAAAGGAAATCGTAAGAAATAGTATAAAAGCAGCGACATTGCCAGAACATGATTATTGGCACCCTTAAAAACAATTCAAATCAGTTAGAACAGAAGAACCACATTCCCATTGCAGTAAAATTACACGCACCTGTAATCAATTGTCAGCATTCACATGACTTCAATCAATGAATGAATGATGGTTCTAATGTTTAAAATGGCCACATTCACTCCCTGTTCCATTTGCACAATGGTGAAGACAAGAGAGGTGCCTGAGACCATCAGAAAGGCCATTATTACCAAACATCAAACTTTAAAGTGGTACAAGATCATCTCCAAAGACTTTGGGTTCATGTTTCTACAGTTTGCAGTGTTATTAAGTTTTCTGCTCATGCTATTGCCGGCTGAAACTGGGCCCCTAGTTTTCAGTTTCAAACTAGTCATCCCATTTTATTTGTTTCATTAATTGATTTAGCTCATACCTTTTCATTGGTAGCTCAAAGCGAGTTACATTCAGATAAGGAGTTATTAGCTTGTCCCCAGAGGATTTTATAAACTCATTAGATTTACCAACCTGCCTTTAGTGCATTAATACACTTTGTCTAGTATTCAAAATATGATATTGAGGGTAATATGAACTATTAGGAAATAGACTCCATTGACAATAATAAGGCTTTTGTTAAATTGCATTAATGTATATTAACCCAGCTTACTAAATCTAGCTCTGACCTTGCACCTGAGGTAGGAAGGGTGAAGTGACTAGCTCAAGGTCTCAAGAATCACTGGGACCCAGGTCACCCAAAAATAGATGTAGGAAGGAATTAGAGTTAACCATGCTGCAATGATATCTGTCTTCAAAATACTGCAACAGGGGAATGCCATCTCTAAGACAGTTCAGCTGCAGAGAGCGTCATTTGCTGTAAGCAGTGACAGCATCCATGCTTTTCTTCAATCTGTGAGAGCACAGCAAAGTGAAAAGAAGCGCCTGGAGGAATATTTGTTTTATAAATCTTGGTCATTTGAGCACCTGTATACTTAAGAAAATGTTAAAATTAAAGATGAAAATTGGAAGTTTCTGTATATATGTTTTGAGTGATTTTTCTTGTGAGAACTGCATGAAATGTAAATAAGAGACGTTGCTTGACAGCTTCTTTCCATTCCTGTGAAACGTGATAACTGACAGCTGACTGACATTAACTGGTAAAAGATACAAGAGCTAATAAAAGCTAGTTTAAGTCACTGTGTCAGAAGTTTGAAGATCAATATGAAATTCTAACTAAATTTAGATGTAAAAAAATGCTTCATTATCTAATTACTTTGATTCCCTGACATTTGTTGTGAGTGGCAAGATCTAGATTTGAATCTTAGGAAGAATTAGACAGTTAACTCAGAAGAAATTTTGGGAGGAGAATATTTGCATCAAATAGATCTCTACATTACTATACACCAGTGCCAACCGCCAGGCACATTAGGAAGTACTATAAACACTAACCATTTATTTATTTATTTAACCTTTCTTATATGCCACCTTTCAGTGGTATCAAGGCGGTTTAAATCGAACAAAAACAAGTTACATGGAACATGATACAAATAACTAGATACAGGCAACATTTAGAACCCATAGCAAACCGCCATATCATAACAGCACTACCAGGACTCACAAAGCACCAAACCTTACCTATCAAAAAGGAAACACTGCAAGTATTAAACCAATACATCTCAGAGAATACCAATACATCTCCTACTGGTGAAAGAGAACAAGTTGCACTGTCAAATAGAAACTACATGAACAGAATACTCAACTTGGATATACATGCAGAACATAGACCGTCACCACAGAAAAGACAGGGGATCACAATTTAGAACTAGGAAGACAATAATTAAATTGGGAATCCCAAAAACCAAACTTAGAATGTACAATAACATTGGAGAAATAAAACTATAAATTAATTTCCTCTTGTACTAAACAAAAACGCAAAAACATTAGTGATACACATTTCCCAGAGCTGACAGATTCCAGATAATAAATTCAAAATAAAAAAGTATTTTTCTACCTTTTATTTGGGCATTTTATTTTCAGTTGCAATTGCTCCAGTCACTTTCTTCTGGTTTCTTTGTGCCTTCTGCGAGCTCTCCATTTGTCCTTTCTTCTCTCTTCTAGATTTTTTCCATTCTCTCTCTACATCTGCTTTAACATACTGATCTTTCCCCTTTTGCTCTGTCCTCCATTTCTTTCTTTATTTCTTTATCATCCACTCAAATCTCACCCTTCCATCCTCAATCCCCACTTACTCTCCCAATACCCAGCCAATCGTAGATTTTTCTTCCCTCCCACACAAAATATCTTTACCCCTCTCCATCCTCATTTCCCCAGCCCATCCCCTTCTAGTCCTCCCCCTTAAAACTAGAGGGCATAACAAGAAGCTGCAAGGGGATAAACTGAAAGGCAATGTCAGGAAATACTTTTTCACTGAAAGGGTGGTGGATGCTTGGAATGCCCTCCTGATGGAAGTGATGGGAGCAAACACAGTGGCAGAATTCAAAATGACATGGGACAGACATAGTGGATCCCTTTATAGCAACAGGATAAAATCAAAATAAGCATAACTATCTCTTATATCTGAACACATAGGGGTGACCTACACAGAGCGGTGAGTACACCCCTAAACAAAGGCATGGAGAGGTGACCTGCAACTACTCTTGCTGCCTTGCTGGGCAGACTAGATGGACCATACTGGTCTTTATCTGCCACCATATACTATGTTATTATGTTACTATATCATCAGCTCTCTTCTAGTTACAGCTCCATACAGCATCCTCTCCCTCCTAGTCCCATTCTCCCATCCCCCCGCATCAGGCCATTTCCAATCCTAGCCCATCATCAGCCATTTTCAATCCTAACTTCCCATCAGACCATTTCCAGTCCTAGCTCCCCCATCAGCCATTCCCAGTCCTATCCTAGCCCCTCAGCAGCCCATTTCCAGTCCAAGCACCCCCATCAGCCCATTTTCAATCTTAGCCCCCCATCAGCCCATTTCCAGCCCTAGCCCTCCCCATCAGCTCATTTCCTGTCCAAGCCTCCATCAGCCATTTCCAGTCCTAATCCAGCTCCCCATCAGCCCATTTCCAGTCCAAGCTCCCCATCAGCTATTTCTAGTCCTATCCTAGCCCCCCCATCAGCCCATTTACAATCCAAGTTCCCCATCAGTCATTTTCAGTCCTATCCTAGCCCCCTATCAGCCCATTTTGAGTCTAAGCACCCCCAATCAGCTCATTTCCAATACTAGCCCCCCATTGGCCCATTTCCAATGCTATTCCAGCCCCCCTCATCAGCCCATTTCCTATCCAAGCTCCGCCCCATCATCCCATTTCCAACCCTAGCCCCCGATCAGCCCATTTCCAATCCTTGCCTTTCCCTACAGTTCTTTTCCATTACTACCCCATCAGCTATTTCTAGTTCTATCCTATACTCCCCCCATCAGCCCATTTCTAATCCAAGTTCCCCATCAGTCATTTTCAGTCCTATCCTAGCCCCCTATCAGCCCATTTTGAGTCTAAACACCCCCAATCAGCTCATTTCCAATACTAGCCCCCCATTGGCCCATTTCCAATGCTATTCCAGCCCCCCTCATCAGCCCATTTCCTATCCAAGCTCCGCCCCATCAGCCCATTTCCAATCCTAGCCTTCCCCATCAGCCCATTTCCAATCCTAGCCCCCGTCAGCCCATTTCTAGTCCTAGCCCCCAATCAGCTCATTTCCAGTCCTATTCCAGCCCTCCATCAGCCCATTTCCAATCCTAGCCTCCTCCATTGGCCATTTCCAGTCCTATCCTAGCCCCTCCCCCCCAAAGAGCCCCGCGACTGTCTAAGTGGCTTCAGATGGAGCCAGGGAAGCCTGCCCCAGGCCCTGGCTCACCTCTGCACAGCCATCAGTGTGAAGAGCAGCATTTTCCCTCATGCTGGCAGCTGTGTTCTAGTTAAGCGTGCTGAATGCCGATGAAGTTTAAAGGGCATTTCCCAGCACTCGTGCACTTCACAAGAACACAGCTACCAGCATGAGGGAAAATGCTGCTCTTCATGCTGGTAGCTGTGCAGAGGTGAGCCTCACATGGGCTTCCTCGGCTCCCTCTGAAGCCAGCATTTCAACAGCACCACCATGTGAGAATGAAGTTCGTGCGGGGTCCCCTGAAGCACCGGGCCCTGTGTGAACAACATTCTCGAAAAATGTACGGGCTGGCCCTACCATAAGAGACTCTTATAATAAAATGCTCTGTGCTTTTGCACCTAACACACCTTTAGTGTGCAAAACCAGGGTGCATTAAGTGCAAAGCCACTGCATTATAATGTGGAAGGTATGGACCTTATAGGTAGTACATGGTGCTGTTCAATAATGTGAGTCACCAATACCACAGGTGCATTTAACTTCACCTATTTCGGTGGAGGTAATTGCACCTGCACAATTTGCAAGATACACCTTTAGCTACTACTACTACTAGTACTAATAATTTGTATAGTGCTACAAGGTTTACGCAGTGCATATAGATGTAAGACACAGTCTCTGTCATCAGAGCTTACAATCTAATTAAGAAAAAAAAAAACATCACAAAACCAGGGACTAGAATATAGCAAGATACACATAAATAGTGGACAACAGAATGAGGAACATCAGGATCCAAAAGCAGCCTGAAAGAGGTGGGTCTTCAGCCTGATCTTGAATAAGGCCAGAGATCTAGCCCAACGCACTGACTCAGGCAGTTTATTTCAGGCATATGGAGCAGCAAGGCGGAATGAACAAAGTCTGGAGTTGGCAGTGGAGTTCCTGAGAAGGAGTGTAGAGTGATATAAGAGAGGAAAGGTAGTTAGGAGCAGCAGAATGAATGCACTTGTAGGTAAGTAGGAGAAGTTTGAACTGGATGCAGAAATGTATAGGGAGCCAGTGAAGTGACTTGAGAAGAGGGGTTACATGAGCATAGCGACACTAGCAGAAGATAAGCCGTGCAACTGAGTTTTGAAGAGACTGAAGGGGAGAAAGATGATTCAGAGGGAGATAAGTGAGGAGCAGGTTACCATAGTCAAGATAGGCGGTGACTAGTTAGTGAATGAGGGTCTAAGTAGTGTGTGTGTAGAAAGGAAGGGATAGATTTTGCTAATGTTACAGAGAAAGAAGCAACAGGTTTTAGCTATCTGTTGTATGTGTGCAGAGAAAGAGAGAGTAGAATCAAAGATGACCCCAAGGTTGCGAGCTGAGGAAACAGGGAGGCGTGCAGTGTTATCCACAGAAATATGGAAGGGAGGAAAGGGGGAGGTGGATTTAGGGTAAAAGATAAGGAGCTCAGTTTTGGTCATGTTCAGTTTCAGATGGTGATGAGACATCCAAGTAGCAATGTCAGATAAGCAGGCAGAGATCTGGGCCTGGATTCCTGGAGAGATTTCAGGCACAGAAAGGATATCTGAGAGTCGTCAGAACAAAAATAATACTGAAAATTATGGGAGGAAATAAGTCAACAAGGGACTGAGTGTACAGAGAGAAAAAGACAGAGCTCTAAGGTACACCAACTGAAAGCAGGATGGCAGTAGAGGAGGATCCACCAGAACATACACTAAGTGTGATGGGAAAGATAAGAAGAAAGCCCAGACAGAACAGAGCCCTTAAATCCAATCGAGGACAGGGTATTGATGAAAATGTGGTGATCAACAGTGTCAAAGGCAGCAGAAAGGTCAAGAAGGATGAGAATTGAGTAGAGGCCTTTAGATTTTGTGAGGAACACGTCACTGGATACTTTGGCAAGAGCCATTTCTGTGGAAAGTAGAGAACAAAAGTAATTGCAGTTGATCTAGAAGGGCTTGAGAGGAAAGAAAGTCAAGACAACAGCAGTGAACCACTCATTCAAGTAGTTTTGAAGCAAAGGGGAGGAGAGAGATAGGCCAATAACAGGAAGGATAAGTAGGATCTAGTGAAGGCTTTTTGAGGAAAGGTGTAACCACAACATGTTTGAAGGAACAGTTACAGTGGAAAGTGATAGGCTAAGGATATGAAAGATGAAAGGGATTACAGCAGAAAAGATAGAGTTTAATAGATGGTAGGAATGGGAGCAGAGGAGCAGACAGTCAGTTTGGAGGAGGAGAGAAGATTTGCAGTTTCCTCCTCAGTGATTACAAAAAAGGTGACAGAAAGTGAGGAAAGGATTTGTGATTGAAGAGGGGGAATAAGAGGTGGAGGTGACCCTGCAGAGAATTCAAGGCTAATCTTCTGGACTTTGTCATGGAAATAGTCAGTAAAGTTCTGGTCAGACAGTGAAGGAGGAGAGACCTTGAGGAGAGAGTTGAGTGTAGCAAAGGACAGCAAGGGTCAGAGGCAAGAGAGTTAATCAGATGGACATAGTACTCTTGCTTGGCGAGTTCTATGACTGACTGGAAAGAGGTTAGGATGAATTTGAAATGTAGGTAGTCAGCAAGGGTACATGATTTAAGCCAAAGTTGCTCAGCTGAGCAGGCACAGGAACGTAGGTAGTAGGTTGTTAAGGACAGCCAGGGTTGAGGTACAGAACACCTCCCAGGATATGAAGTGGGAGGAGCAAGAGCATCCAGAACAGAGGAGAGTACAGTGTTATAGGAAGATACGGCCTCATCATTGGACTCAGATGATATAGTAGAGGAAAGAGGTGATAAGAGCAGAGCAGAGAACTGAAGGATCGATAGTGTGAAGATTCCTAAACATGTTGGTGGAGATCAGGTAAAACCAAGATGTGGGGTGGTTAAGGATGAAGGTTAGCAGGTGGTGGTCAAATAAGGGCAGAATTGAGATGGAGAAGTTTGAGGGTGAGCAATTGGAGGAGAAAACAAGATCAAGGCAGTGTCCATGCTTGTCAGTAGGAGAGCACAGCTGGAGGTTGAATGAGGTGGTTAGGGAATGGAGCTTTAAGTCATAAGGGTCAGAAGGTTCATCAACGTGAATGTTAAAATCACCAAGAATAAGGAAGATGCATCCAGAAAGGAGGAGAGTCAGCTTTATTCTGCTAGCCATTCCTCGCCGTATACACCCAAGCATCCCTCTAGCTTTTGCCATTGCCTTTTCTACCTGTTTATCTACTTTAAGATCATCAGACACAACCACGCCTAGGTCCCGCTCTTCTTTAGTGGACAAAAGTACTTCACCCCCTATACTATATTGCTCCCTTGGATTGCTGCAGCCCAAATGCATGACCTTACATTTTTTAATATTAAATCCCAGCTGCCAGTTTCTAGACCATTCTTCAAGCTTAGCTAGATCCCTCCTCGTGTTATCTACACCTTCCTGGGTGTCTACTCTATTGCAGATTTTGGTATCATCTGCAAAGAGGCAAACCTTACCCGACAGCCCTTCTGCTATATCACTAACAAGGATGTTAAAAAGAATCGGACCAAGGACAGATCCCTGGGGCACTCCACTGGTAACATCCTTCTCCTCAGAGTGAGCTCCATTTACCTGTACTCTTTGTCGCCTCCCACCCAACCAATTTCTAACCCAAGCAGTAACTTTAGGGTCCATCCCTAGGGTGCTCAGTTTGTTTATAAGTTACCTGTGAAGAACGGTGTCAAAGGCTTTACTGAAATCAAAATACACTACATCTAGGGCTCTCCCTCGGTCCAACTCCCTGGTCACCCAGTCAAAGA
Source organism: Ichthyophis bannanicus (assembly GCA_033557465.1). Lineage (NCBI taxonomy): Eukaryota > Metazoa > Chordata > Amphibia > Gymnophiona > Ichthyophiidae > Ichthyophis > Ichthyophis bannanicus. The sequence goes on from CM066033.1 coordinate 1,259,051,471, forward strand.
AATCAATCAGATTTGTCTGATAAGGCCTGCCTCTAGTGAATCCATGTTGCCTCGAATCCTGTAATCTGCTGGACTCCAGAAAACTCACTATTTTCTCTTTCAGCAGCGTTTCCAATAATTTACTCACCAATGAAGTTAAAATAACCGGCCTGTAGTTTTAAACCACATCCTTACTTCCGCTTTTGTGTAAAGGTACCACATGAGCCTCTCTCCAGTCCTTTGGCACCCCTCCCGACTCCAACGAGGCATTGAAAAGGTCAATCAGTGGAGCTGCTAGAACGTCCCCAAGTTCCATCAGTATTCTAGGGTGTATCCCATCCAGTCCCATCGCTTTGTCTACTTTAAGTTGAGCTAGTTTCTCATGAACACAGTCTTCTGAAAATTGTTCAAGATATCCCTTGCTTCTGCTCTTGTTTATGGGTGTTTTCTGAGGTCCTGATCCTGGTTCTTCATCTGTGAACACAGAACAGAAATATTTGTTAAACAATTCCGTTTTATCCTCATCTGCTTCTACATATTCTTCCCCTTCACCCTTGAGTCTGACAATACCACTTTTGCCCTTCCTGTTCTCACTAACATATCTGAAAAATGTCTTATCCCCCCATTTTATTGCAATGGCTATTTCCTCCTCTTTTTGAATCTTTGCTTTCCTGACTACTTTGCTAGCTTCTCTAAATTTTTCCAAATATAGATGCCTGTCTTCCTCTCTCTGTGATCTCTTGTATTTCATGAAGGCCTCCCTCTTTTTCTTCACCTTTTCAGCTACTTCTTTTGAAAGCCATAGCGGTCTCCTTTTCTTTTTACCTTTATTTACCATTTTAACAAAGAGGTTGGTTGCCCTTAAAATATCCCCTTTCAGTTTTGCCCACTGTTTTTCTACATCCCCCGGCTATTCCCATTCCACTATTCCTGAGGTATTGGCCCATCTTGGCAAAGTTAGTATTCCTAAAGTTTAAGATCCTCGCTTTTGAATGGATTTTAACAGCCCTAGTCCTAATACTGAACCACACCATCTGATTATTACTGGAAGCAAAATAATCTCCCACTATAACATCGGAAACATTTTCACCATTGGTAAGCACCAAGTCCAGTATGCCCCCTTCACGTGTGGGGTCTGTTACCAATTGCCTGAATAGTTCTCCCTGTAGAGAATCAAGTATCTCTTTACTTCTAGATGATACTGCAGCAGGAATGTGCCAAACAACATCTGGCATATTGAAATACCCTATCAATAGCACTTCCTCTTTCCTAGCAATGCTGCGTATATCTTCAATTAACTCTCTGTCCACCTCTTCCTCTTGTGAGGGAGGTCTGCATATCACGCCAATGCAAATAGATTTCTCTTTCCCTCTTTCTAGTTTAACCCACAATTCCTCCTCTCTCCCTTTTAAGCTCTGTAATTCCAAAGCTTTAATAGTATTTTTTACATATAGTCCTTTCTGAATAAAATATAGCCAGGTATAGTTACATCCCAGTCATGGTTTTCTGTGAACCATGTTTCTGTAATTGCCACTAAATCCAAGTCGGCCACTCCCACCAAAGCTTCAAGATCAGGGATCTTATTTCCCATGCTACGGGCATTTATACACACTGCTTTCCATATGTTACCCCTGTTACCCATTTCCATAAAGATATTTAATGTATCACTTACCTGAGGGTTTTCACTTGCCTGGGGGCTTTCTTTACCCATTCCCAGCGAATCTAGTTTAAAGCCCTCTTCAGTAGATTAACCAGTCTACTACTGAAGATGTGTCGACCTTTCTTGGACAGATGGATGCCATCTCTGCTCTGCAACCCTTGGAACAGCATCCCATGGTCTAGGAAACCAAAACGCTCTCAATGACACCATCCACGCAGCCATGCGTTTATCTCCAGGATGCAAGGATCTCTGCCTTGGCCTTTACCCTCAACAGGGAGGATTGAAGAGAACACCACCTGTGCACCTAACTGCTTCTTTCTCTGTCCCAGAGCCATGAAGTCACTTTTGATATGCTCAGAGGGATACCTGGCAGTATCATTTGTTCCTACATGGATTAGCAACATTGGGTAATAGTCAGTGGCCTTGATGAGTCTCGGCAAACTCTCCATAACATCTTGGATTTTGGCACCAGGCAGACAGCATACCTCTCTGGACATCAAGTCTTGTCGGCAGATGGACGCCTCAGTACCCCTCAGAAAAGAGTCACCAACCACCACTACCCTTCTCTTCCTTGTGGTCACTGATTCTGCAACTTTGGTGTACTTGAGCTCTGGTTCTTCCCTTTCCAGGGGTGCTTTCACCTCCTCCACTTCCAGAGCTGCAGAACGGTTCTTCAATTCAAGGGCTGGAGAAGTTGGATTGTACCAGAGAATAGCCCAATGTGGGATGTTCGCTCTTCCCCCAGTCCTAGGAGCTCTTCCTAAAAGGGACAAAATCTGGAACACACAGCAAAATTGTGTGTATAACAGTTGTTTTGGTCTAATATTGTGGGTGTCCTGGGCAGGAGATGAGACCTGTTGTTTCCTCATATTTTGCTCTTGAAATGTGACAGTCTCTCTTTTTCATGAACTTATCAGACCCATACTTTGCAGCAGGAGCCAATAAGGAACTCTGAGCCATGATGAGTGCCAGTAACAGGCTGCTGTTTGTTGCGTCCAGTCCTGGGACACTGTGAGAGTGCAGTTTAGATGGGACTGGTTGAATGTCTAGTAGAGGTATAATGTACACCTCTATCCTATTGCTGTTCACAGTATCTGTATCTGTGCTGTATCTGTGCTTGCTGTTCTGGCATGAGCACAACACAGTATACTCCTGGGAATGCCTATTGTTGTTGTTGCTGCTATTAACCAGATCAAGGACATAGCCTTGAATTCAGTTGGCCAGATATGATCTACATATTCCCAGACAGTCTCAGGAAGAATAAATTCCTGGGACTCAATCACTTCTGGAAAGTCAATACAGAAGAGGCTGCCGCAGTCTGAAACACAATATGCTTTCATCCCAAACATTTTAATGCTGAACATCTGGTTGAAGTCTTCCCACGGTTCTGCCACTGGTTGCTTATTCTGAATTCCTTTCCAGGGGGTGGTACTGTCACTGGTCCAGGCTTCTCTCCTCTTTGGATCAGGGTAGAGATTATCTTCAGAGTGGCAATCATTTTCCATATTTATATCCTCACTGTTTTGTTTTTTTTCAGTCATACTGAATCATCCTCCTACTTTGTACCTTTGTGGGTGCATGGCTTAGTCTTGTCATTGTATGACTTTTACCCTCCCTAAATGCCATGCCGATTTGTCACCACTTTGCTAGCTGAATAGCTCTATGACCAAGATGCTTCCTCCACCTGATTTACATATTTATTGGTCCCTTTGACTTGTTGTTCACATCTATTCTGGTGCCCACTTTGATGTGCTGTTCTTAACAACCTTGATCAGAAGAAGCTGAACCTGTCATTGTGGAGAGACATCAGCAGCCTACCACCATCAATAAGCCTTAAGCTTGCTTGTTAAAGTTCTTTTCCATTACTGTAATCCAATTTCCATTACTGTACTTTTCTAGCAGGGGAGCATAGTTCCTCTTGTACCCTTGACTAAAGAACGATATTTCTGTCAGATGGGATGAGCAATAGAGTGCTGACGGAGGAAAGGGACACTTGACTAGCCAGTTTGATGGCTGAATCAATTCTAGCTATTTGGGGGGGGGGGGGGGGGTAACAGCATCCCTTGACATCCACTATCCTCCATTACTGTATCAACTATCAGTCTTCTTCCACAACTATTAGCCTTTCTTTATTATAGGATTTTCCAGCCTACCTTGCTGCTGCATTGGTCTTTCTCAGCTGTTCTGGGCTGTTGAAGCCTGTGCTGCAGCTCCAGTCCCACTGATTTTAGTGCTTTCACCACTGTGCATCTTCTAATTCTTTTTGACACCCCTCTGCATGTCATTTAGGCAGACTAATGCTTCTTTCATTCCAGGGGGATTTTCCTCTGTACTGTCATGAGGCTGGAGCTAGAAAAGAAACAGTGTTGAAAAAAACTCCTGATTTTCATGGAACTCAGAAAAGGCAGAGAGCGCAGTTCCAGCGCAGCTCAGCCAGAGGGCGCATGAACAATTACACAGTACCTGAAGCAACGTGCTCTAGCATTGATCACACTAATAACAAGCAGCTTCACCTGTCCTCAAACTCAGAACGTGCAAACCAGAATTCCCTTTATAAAGGAAACCAGATGATCAGTGAGAGAGGAGGAACAGGGAGAGAAACAGGAGGAGGCAAGAGCGAGGTCAGAAGGACCGGCAGCAGGACCAGTGAGAGAAGCCTGGAAGATGAAGGCTTCCATGTGCAGCCAACTCAAGGAGACAGAATCCAAAAGAGGTATTCTCAAAGGGATAAAGTCCAGAGAGGCCAAAGGTATTGGAACGGAGTCCAAAGCCAAGCAAACCAAAGAAGCAGCTTGCCTGATGAAAGCAGCTCTCCTAGCCCAAGTAAGTCTCCTATGCTAAACCAGAAAGGCACAAGGAAAGGAGATTCCTTCTACAGTGATACTTTTGCCAAGAAACACAGAGAGTGGAAATCCACGTCAGGTTTTCCTGGTAACTCTGATTGTAGAGCAGTGCACAGAACAGCTTGTCAGCCTGAGAAGCTACGTCGCAAGCTGAGTCCTGGGTGTGGCATCCTACAGAAGCCAAGGTATGAAAAGCCTTTCATTATAAGGGAAAGTTTAAGTGATGAAAACCTTATGGAAATAGATAAGCCTCAGAAAGTTAGAAGAAGTAAAGCTAACCTTTTAAAAGTACTTCCCAACAGTGTGATAAGGAAGTTGTATGAGAAACAGAAGAACCCCCGTGAGGAGTTAGCAGATACTGAAGACAGTCATAGCATTGAAGAAGGGAGTGACCCAGAATCAATGGACTTTGATTGTGAAACCAGTGTTCCCATTCCTCAGAGTGAACCAATGGAATGTAACTTCTGTTCAAGAACTAGCTTGATTGCCTTGCTAGATGTATAGATAAAGGAAAACTTTGCATATGGTGAAGTTGATAATCATTTGTTTCCTGATGTTAATTTCCATTGAGTTGAAAGAAACCTTAACCCAGATAAACAGTTAATTGTGAAGCCTACAACCTTTAACTGTTTATATAATGGTGGAACCTTTTTGTTAGAGGAAAGAATTACCTTCATTTTCTTTTGTGTCTTATTGAACCTAAGCGCTGACTGGGGAAATAAAGCCTTATTACCCTACACTTTGGCGTAGATTGTTCTTTATAAGGAGTTCTGCACTACAAGGACCAGAATCCTCCTGGTCCTTCAGCTCAACCACTCCTTAAAATAAATTAAATGTCACCGGACACCCTTATTTCCTATGCCAGTAGGGGCGCCTGGGGACAGTACTTAAAGTTTCTATGCTGGGGCCAAAATCCTTAGTGCTAGGGCTCTAAATTGCAGGCATACAGCTTAGCTGAACTTAAGGCCTTCCAGAAATCTGAGTGTTGGGCTCTGCAGTCAGTCTAGGTGCTGTGCTTGTCTCCTTGCTATTTTATTCTTCTCAATGTTCCTTGGTGTGCTTGCACCAGTTATGGTGCTACTTTGCATGCTTCCACTATCTTGAGATGCTCATTTTGTTCTTTCTACTGCTTTGCTCTTCTGATGGTGGTTTCCGCTACTCAGCCTGCCACTGTATGTACTTTTTGTCCCTCTTCTGGTGTTTCCAGGGGGGGGGGGCGAAAGGGGGGTTGACACTTTCAATGGTTCATAGTGCTGTTACAGATATCTTCTAAGAAGTTTCAAGCAGATTTGTTGAATATGGGGGGGGGGGGAGGGGGGCGGAGCCAGCCGCAGAGCAGAATTGACATGTGAGTTTGAGCTCCCGTTGCCATACAAAAATCCTAATCTAATGCTTATAAAGTTAGTCCCTATATGATCACCCCTGGGTAAATACAGAGAAATTGAAGATGGCAGCACTAAAACCTGCGCGATTAGATTTCCAGCAAAGTACCGGTTCGGCGCCAAAGCGATCAAAGCAAGAGGCCGGATCCCCACACAAAATGGCCGCAGCTGAGAAGGAAGCAGCGGGGGAAGGCATCAAAGAGATTCTGGCTGTACTGAGGAGTGTGAAAGATTTGATAGTCGCCAACACATCATCTCTGGAAGCTATACAGGAGGATTTGAATGAGGTAAAGGGCAAAGTACAAGACATGAATGGACGGTTAATTGTTACTGAAGGGTTAGTGCAAAAGCATGGCGCCATATTAGAGTGCATGGGGTCTTTGTCAAAGCGCGTCAAGAAGATTGAAAGCCAACTAGAGGATCAAAATAATCGAGCGCGGCGCAACAGCGTTCGATTAGTAGGGGTCCCCGAAGGAGCTGAAGGGGCAGACATGATAGAATACCTGGAGAAGATGATTCCGGAACTCCTTCAGATCTCTTTTGTGAAGGCGTTTGAACTGGAGCGGGCGCACCACGTTCCTATGCATAGGGCTGAGAATATCAAATGCCCAAGGCCAATTGTGATGAAAGTGCTGCGCTACCCACAGTTATGCAGATACTACAAGCTTCTAAGAAAGCGACATCTTTGAAAATACAGGTACAGAAGGTCGCCTTTTTTCCTGATTTGAGCAAACAAACAATGGACCGCAGGAGGGAATTGCTGGCTTGTAGACCACTCTTGCAAAAGCTGCAGGCCAGATATGGTCTGTATTACCCTAGTACAATGCGGGTAATGCTAAATAATGTCACCAGGAACTTTTTGGATGCTGGATCACTGAAAACTTTTCTGCAGGAGAGTAGTGCTATGGAGACTTGAACATAATTGTGACGATTAATGCTGAGAGGAGTCAGAATAATAAAATATACAACTGTTAGTTAAGAATGAGAGTGAAGTATATCCTGTATGGATGGTGTGAGCATGGCGTATAAATCAGAGTGCAGCTGCACAGGACAGAGTTTTATTGATAGCCCTCTCAATACAAAGAAATGTAACGTTATAAAACTTGGTGCAATCTAGTTTTGCTATAGGGTTGGAATAGGGCATGGTTGTGTTTAGTTAAAAATGGAAAATGGGATAAGATTTCATAAGGTTTATTAGGCAACGAATGATATCGGTGGTGAAAGATTTTCTGCCAAGAAGGGGTGGTTTTCGCCAGGAGGTGTTTAATTGTACAGTTTAAGTGTTCTTGCTGGTCAATCCAATCCAATTATACACTGATGCTACAGAGGTCCACTAAGGACAAGGATAATAGAATTGTCATGCTTAGATTTATCCATGTTAACAAATGCTGTGAATAGACTGGTATTGCTCACCCTGAATGTGAAGGGTGTCACAAACCCAGTTAAGCGCAAGAAAATTCTCACATATTGTCAACATAAGAATGCTGACATAGTGTACTTGCAAGAGACACATTTGACCGAAAAGGAGTCATGGAAGGTAATCTCGAAATTCTATCAAGTAGTAATTGCAGCACCAGCAGTAAACAGAAAAGGAGGAGTTCTGGCATTAATGCGGAAGTCCCTGGCAGCAGAAGTTAAGGAAACAAAAGTAGATCCTGAGGGGAGGTGGGCCAGAGCTACTCTGGAAATTGCGCAGAGGTCTTACACACTAATGAACATATATGCCCCGAATACGGACAATTCTTCCTTTTACAAGACAATAGCTATGGAACTAGTGAACATGCTACACACTGGAATAATACTGGGAGGGGACTTCAACCTGGTTCTAGACCCTTTATTGGACAGGGCTCCATACTGGCCAGTTTACAAAGTTAAATCGCATGCAGTGATACAGAGTATGATGAATGAACTGCAATTAATTGATGCATGGCGTCTGCTACATCCTACAGACAAAGAATATACATTTTACTCCCTCCCACACGATACTCAGACAAGAATTGATTACTTTCTTGTAACTAGTGGGTTAATTAAACAGCTGGTTGCGTCTGAAATCAATGTGGGGACAGTTTCGGATGACTCAGCAGTCTCCTTAGTTTTAGACATGGGAGAGAAACATCAGATGCCCCCTCGGTGGACATTTGATAAGTCCTTGTTAGCTGATGCCGCCTTTGTGGCCTGTATGAATAAAGAGATTGAGGCGTATGGAAAATTCAATGATCCTTCAGAAACGTCGACATGGGCTTGGTGGGAAGGCTTTAAGGCGACGATTCGGGCGCATATCACAACCTTCTCGATTAAAAAAAACAGAGCTAAAAAGAAAGAACAAGAAGAATTGGAGGAGCAGATAAAAGCGGGGGAGCGCCTGTTGACAAAAAGTGGTGATCCAATGATACTGTTAAGGCTTCAGAAATTGAGATATAAGTATAATAACATCCTCCATATGTGGGCACAATCTTGTGTTTGGATGCAACAAAGCACTTACTATCATGAAAACAACCGGGTTGGATCGCTCCTTGCGAAACTATTGAAGGCAAAAAGAAAAATGGCTCACATAGCAGTGCTACGCAGTGAAGAAGGAGACCTTCTGATGCAAAATGAGCAAATATTGAGACGTTGCAAAGAGTTCTATGAAAAGCTGTATTGTTCTGAAGTAGTCTGCAGTAATGCGGACTTCGGAGAATTTGTATCGGATTTAATGGGTCCTAAGTTATCGGCAACTCAGGCACGGATGCTGGAGCAGGAAATTACCATAAAAGAGATACAAAAGGCTATTGGTCAGCTGGCCAAGGGGAAGGCGTCAGGACCCGATGGAATCCCGTTAGAATTTTATCACAAATGTCAAACGAAATTAGTCCCTATGTTGCAAACCTATTTTAGTGGCTTATGCATAGAGGAGCCGGAAGTTGGAACCTTTGCAGAGGCAACTATAGTTACTTGCCCATGTCTTGCTTAAAGTGCAGATGGTTCCTGAGCCACTGATGGGGCTGTCACTGGATGCCGAAAAGGCCTTTGACAGATTGGAGTGGTCCTTCCTGTTTCAAGCCCTTAGATGGTTTGGAATTGAAGAAGTCTTCATCAAGAGGATAGCACTCTTGCATTCTAACCCCACTGCTCGGATAGCAGCTAACTCGGGGGTGTCAGGGCACTTCAAACTTCAAAGAGGTACCAGGCAAGGTTGCCCTCTATCCCCGCTCCTCTTCAACTTAGCTCTGGAGCCGCTCATGATATCGATTAGACAACAAGAGAAGGTTAGAGGAGTAACACTCGCGGATGGTCAATGCAAGTTATCTGCGTATGCTGACGATCTTATATTATTCTTGCAACCTACCTCCTTGCCCATGGCCATGAGCATAATTGATAAATATGTTGCTGTGTCTGGTTATAAAGTCAATCTTGCCAAAACAACAATAATTCCTCTAAATGCCTGGGTGAAGGAAGACATGTTTGCAATTTATCCATTTCAGTACGCGCACTCGTCTTTTAAATACTTGGGAGTCAATTATGGGCATACAATGGCGGAGACTGTGAGTCTGAATGTAGAAATCTGTAAAGAACTAGTGAGCGCTTGCGCCTTAAAGTGGTCCCCCCTGAATTTAACCTGGTGGGGTAGATTGGAGACAATCAAAATGGTACTGGTCCCCAAGCTTAGTTACATACTAAGTATGATTCCAGTAAATTTTCCACAAGGTTTTTATAAAAAATTAAACAGTATGCTTATATCATTTCTCTGGAACAAGAAAGTCCTTAGGATAGCGACGTGGAAGCTTAAATTGCCTAAATGGAAAGGGGGAGTACACTTTCCTGATGTAGGATGGCTGCATATGTCCTTATTGCTAAAGCAAGGAGCACAATGGACAGTAGAAGGAGACTGTAAAAAATCTCCCAGGTGGCAGCTGGTAGAAAAAGCTATGAATGATCCTCTGGAAATGAGTATGATGCTTGGAACTTCCAATTTACGGCAAAATGACGTTATCCTGGCAACTCAGCAAGCATGTCGGCTAGTGGCCTCGTGTATTGATGGGGGTGATGACTTTGCTTTGGAGACGCCGTTGTGGCTGAATCGAAGATTTACAATAGGTGGTAAATTCATACTGTGGAAGAAATGGATGAATTGTGGTATCACTACCCTGGGACATTTGGTTCATGCGAGCAAATTCAAAACTTTTGAAATGATGGAAAGAGAATTTGGTTTACCCATTTCCTGCTATTTTCAGTGGTGTCAGCTCCGATGCTGTCTGAGCAAAGCAGGGGTATCTCCATTGATTCTATGGCCAGGGTGGCCCCTACTCCAGAAATTTCGTGAAATACAAGCCGGAACCCGAGTGATGTTGAAATTTCTGGAATTGCTCAGGACAGGGTCCAACAAACTATGTGATGGAGTGCAATCAGCATGGATAAGAGAAGCAGGAGATCATATACAACAGGAGCACTGGGACGCCTTCTTGTCCCTCACACAAATCACTAGAGCAGCATCCCTGACACAGTTGTTGTACTTTCTCTCGCATCGAGCATATCTGACTCCAGTGAGGATAATGAAATGGGCACCGCACGCTGGAAATAGATGCTGGTCCTGTAATACAGAAATTGGGATGCTGGATCACATGCTTTATTACTGCGAGTATCTTCAGAGATACTGGGAGTGTGTAATGAAACGAATATCTAGAATTTTAGGCGTGACACTATCTGCCTCGTATCAAATAATAGTATATAAGTCCACGATGGAAGGCCTCATATTGAGAAAACAAGAGAGCCGATTACTGGATGTTTTGCTCAGTACAGCCATCAAGGTAATCTTGATTCACTGGAAGAACTTTGAGAAGGTACACAGCGAACACTGGTGGAACCTAGTGTGTCAACACAAGATTTATGAGGAACTGTATGTACTTAAAACTCCTAACTCGGATAAGCTGCTTAACAAATGGGAGGCTATGAATAAGTATATGGAGTTAAGCACGTGCTAGCTACATTCCCCTGATACAAGAAAAATAGGCCACCAGCTAAGCGTCCGCCATACAATTTTGCATGTGCTGATTATGTGACTTAACCAGTTAACTTAAAATAGTATTGATTATAATGAAAGGATGATAAGTAGATTGGATTGGATTGACAATAGTTAGTTTAATTAAACGTTTCTGTTTTCTTACTTCTTCTTCCCTGTTAATGAAGTTTTGTAACTGTTATGAAGGGAAGTGATGTGACGGAGTTATGCTTTGTAAAATGTATAAAAGATATTAAATTTAAAAAAAAGATTTGTTGAATATGGATGGAGAAAGAATCTCTTTGCATGACCTACTCTTGACCAGGCATCACCAGATAGCAAAATTCAACCTTGGCTCTTTGACTTTAGTTCTCTAAATTCAAGTAAGGAATGGAATGAAAACATATACACAGAAAATTATATTAATAACAGTACTACTTAAGGTCTAAAGGGAGGGGGCCACAGGTCTGCAAACCTGAGCAGTTTCCTGTAAATCCCTCACCTTAGCATGGCTGCAGGACTTCTTTTATTAGGAAAAACTACTACATTCTACAGTTTTTGTCGTATCACTCTACGTCAATCCTCTGCTTTACAGATAAAGCTAAACACTACGGGGGCTATTCTGAACCCCAAATAGTGAGGTTGGACATCCGGTTTGGATGTCCAACCCCAATTCGGGCCATGGACGCGATTCCCCACACAGCACTCCCTGCAAGTATGGAGGGTTTGTGTGGCGAGTACTGGACGGTGGCAGAAGAAGGAAATCTGGAGGTGGAGAGAGGAGAGAGCAGGGGTGGGGAAAAGCAGCCAGACATACAGAGGGTATTCCGGTTGTCCCTCTTTATGTCCAGTGGCCCCTGCTTGGACACCCTCTTACTTCCACCTCAGAAGTGGAGTAAGTGCCGGACATGGGGGCGTTTGGGGTCTGCAACTCCACAAATGAATGTACACCACTATGGTGGGTGCCCTGCTGCCTGATCCCGGCCCTGGCTGCTTCCACTGAGGGTTAGAGGGCAGGAACAGGTATGTTGGTGCGGGCAGCACTGGAGCTCACAGTCTGGACATGCCAGTGCCATGGAGACGGGATGCCACAGCATCGGCACATTGCACTGCAGGGAGGGCTGGGCGTTCAAATCCTGGGATGTTCCCCACTGAAGAATCAGGGCCCGTCCAGCCCATTCAAGTGCCCTGACTCTGCAACTGTGGGAACATATAGCTCCCGCGGTTGCAGAATTCGGTGACTTTGGGGCATGACCAATTTTTGGATGTCCAGACACCCCGGGTGTCCTCCGATCTGAATTGACCTCCACATGTTTTAGGTCAAACTAGGTACAGGCATTGCTCAGCTTAATCAAGACAAACAAAAACATTCTGTCTCATTTTTTCACAAACATTTACAAAATACGACCTTGGCTTGTGTAACACATTCTACAAGGCAGGGGATTTCCAACTCCAGTCCTGGAGGCCCCTGTAATAGGCTGTCAGCAAAATGCCAAGCAATACTCAATATTAACCCTTTCAGAGGGTCCTGGTAATCCAAGTCCCTTTCTACAGATGCCAAACCTGACTGTTGCATTGCAAAACGGTATCCTCCATAGACTTCAATGGGGATGAATCGGATGAACAAATGAATGTCTTGGTTTCTAAAAACTAACTGAATAGGTATATTCTGACAAACTGAAACAAGCCTGAAAGGTTTTGGTGTGCACATGCCTAGTGTCTAGGTTATGGAATAATATTTTAAAATTAGAAATATGTGCAATCTTTGGGGACTTTACTAAAGGGCGCTAACTGGCAGTGCGTGCTCTGGCGTGCATTAAAGGTGTGCTGGGATACACATTGCCAGCTAGTGCGGGGCCATGACAGTAAGGCAGGGATGATTCCTGAGCTAACTGTGCAAACCGCATTAAGGTTGTGAGTGGGCAGGGTAGGGGTAGAGAGTGAGTGTGGTGAGCTCAGCATAGGATCAATAGGTGGAGTTAAGTGCACACCCACTAATGGCGCTCACATTAGGGGGAAGTGCTCTGCAATAACTGCTGGAGAAATGCTTTCCACTTCCACAACAGTTAATGCATTGGTGTTGCACCTAACGCGCTATAGTTTCAGTGTTTTTGTTATGTTTGATGCAACATCTAGCACCTGATAGTAAAAGGGCCCCTAAGTCTTAAGTGAGTGGAGGAGTAGCCTAATGGTTAGAGCACTGGCTTGGTAACCAAGCAACCAGGGTTCAATTCCCACTAGCACTCCTTGTGGCCTTGGGCAAGTCACTTAACCCTCCATTGCCTCGGAAGAAAGGCCTGGCAATCTACTTCCGGTGACACTGCCAAGAAAGCCCAGGAGCTTCTGGGTCACCAGGAGTCAGGACTGACTCGAAGGCACACATTGCATTTGCAAGTCTTAAGATACGGCGACCAGAATTGCACACAATATTCAAGGTGCAGTCACACCATGGAATGATACAGAGGCATTATAATATCCTTTGTTTTTTATTCTCCATTCCTTTCCTTATCATACATAGCATTCTATTTGCTCTCTTGGCTGCCGCACAAAATATCATAGATAACTTCCTTTGTTTCTAAATTTTTGTGTTGGTTTTCAAAAATGTATAATGGTAAAATAATTTATAAAGTGAAAACATATATGAGCATTGTTATGCCAGTTGAAAAAAAAAATGTCTGTCCCATAGGTCCGCCATTAGTTGTGATTGTCTTATGAACACACTGATTTAAAGTTCTTTGAAACTGAAACAATATAAAAAAGGCAACACGTGAAGTCACCTAAACACTCTATCTTGTACTGGGCCCGTAGAATATTTTGTGTGTTGCACTAGATTGCAGAAGATGACTAGTTCAAATCCCAGAACAACTAAAATAAAATGTTTTCTCTCTTTGCACCCTTTGGTTAGGCGTTAAGCCTTGGAGTTGAGAAAGGATATGCCCCTCTTAAATGTCGAAAGTGGACCTACAGGCCAAGTACTCAGTGAGCTAGGATCAATTAAAGCTAGTGTCATTTATTCAGTATGACAAACAGAAGATAATTGAAGATCCTTCTACAGTCATTGACTGTGAATGTCACCATAAGGTGTAAGATTAGAGAACTGGAATTGGAAGAGGGTTTATTTTGAGCATTGAGGTATCGGGGGTCTTTTTGTACCTGGGGGATGGATCAAAAAGGAATATAAAGTAATCAGTGGAAGGGAATTCTTGGGAATAGCAATCAGAAGGTGAAGAAGGATGGGTAATTCTATTTGTTTGGGGATAATTAGAAAGGAGGAAGATTTCACAGGGGATTTGCTTTTCTGGAAGAACATCTTCAGAACACTGCATTAGTGCATTAGCACTTAACAGTAAGCTCAGAACAAAAGGTAAACGTAATATCTGGAAACACTACTTTAGACAATTAATATATGCAGTGCTCTTGAATCAGGCTGCTCACACAAGCTGGATCAGCCAAAAATGCCCCCATATTTTATAAATGGGGCAATGAGGGTTGCATAGTTTACAAAAGTATACATGTAGGGTATAATGTTATGTTATCTCTTCCCCCAAAACTTTAGAATATAGATACAATCTGGAAAGAGGGAAAGGAACATCCATATACACTGGTGTGATATACAGGAGTGAAGGATTAGCCTGACTTCCAAGAGACAAAGGTTTAGTTCCCACTGGCACTCTTTGTGGCCTTGGGCAAGTCACTTTACTCTCCATTGCCTTGGAAGAAAAGCCTAGAAATCTACTTCCTGTTGCACCTTGCCAAGAAAACGCAGGGGCTGCTGGGACGCCAGGAGTCAACATTGCATTTTGTGTTGATATGCAGAACTCTTTCATAGGCAGAAGTGGACAGAGATTTAATCAGAAACATTCATAGTTCTGTTATGAAGGAGAAGTGCTAGTGGACAAATATCAAGCAGTAGACCTTGAATTGAGGGCACACTCAAATCTAAGAGACTATAAACAGGTAATAAATAGACAAGGACAATTTATATCAAAACCAGCCAAATAGTAAATTTAGAAACTTAGCTTTACAGGTGCTGGATTAGAACTTCGTTCATGTAGCAGGGACTCAGGTAGTGGAGACTGAAAAAAAATAAAACAAAAACTAAAATGCTTGAAGCCATAAAGTAAAAGCAATGTAAGCCACTTGTTACTTCCTATATCACTGTCATACCAACTTTGGGAGTAGAAGGGTCAACAATTATAATATCTTCATCTTTTGCAAAATTAATAGTGTTTGCAAAATCTAATATAATTTGCCAAGATTTTCTCTAAGAGACCATGCAATTTTGTCTATTTCTATAACCTTTGATATCCTGGCAAATCATCTGTTGAAAGTTGTTACCAATAATCTTTTCCATGCTCTTGCCAAATACCATCTGGCTGCTGTGAATAGGTATGGGGCCCTCCTGTCATACTCTTTTAACTTCAGAGGGCAAATATCCTGGGAAAAACAGGCTTTGACAATTAGCAACAAAAACTTAAGAAACAGGAGGCAGTGCAAATTCTGGAATTATATAATACATATACTTCTTCAACATATAATATGATGTAGTAGCAAAATGATAAAACACGAGTTCCTATTGTGGCATCTATTTTCCAAGATTTCATTTCCCTAGAAGCAGCAAGAGAGACCCTTGTTAAAGTTGCTTCAAGTGTTTCTATCTTTTGGACTCTTCCTTGTAAATCCAAATTATTGTTGACATACTTTAGAAATTTTAACCTTTTAAAGTTAGAGCACTAATAGTGGAGGAAATTGCTGAGATTACATGTCAAACTGCTCAATAAGAGATTTCTGGATGGCCCACAAACAGTTGTTAAATTAATATAAATCAGAGGAACAGCTCTAGAAGCAATAATGGAAGAAAAAGTAACTTGTATCTCAGTGGCACAGTGAGGGCTTGAGGTGGTAACTCTACCATGCTGTTCAAATTGGCACTCATGCAGAATCTCACCTCTGACTTTAGGAGCAATATTCTCCAGCTCCACCATGATCAAGGATGTGGCCCCTCCTCTCCAGTAGCATTTGTGGCACTTGGATCATCACCAGCAAACTGCATGCCAGAGTTTGTTGACCCCTCTCAAGTGGAGGCTGAAGTGGAGGGATAGGTGCCCCAGGTGAAAGTGTGACTTCTTCCAAGATGCCCTCCTCTGGTCCAACTTGTCCTTCAAGGACACGGGCCGAGTAAGCACCAGGTTAAGAGCCAAGGATCTCCGATCCAATTAGGTATCAAAAGAATTGGGCTTAAAAGCTGTAGCAACTTGAAGTTTGAGGCTTCTTCCCCCAAAGCCACCCTTTTCCATATAGACATAATTTTAATGGAGAGGGTGCACAACTCACATAGATTGTGAGCCATTGGGGGACAAGGGAATGTATCCAGTACCTGTTTGTAATGAATACATAATGTAAACCGCTTTGATTGAAGGATATGGCGGTATAGAAAACTGGTTAAATAAATCAATCCAACGCTGCTGCTATCTTGACACTCCCCCAATCTAGCAGCTGGTGACACACCTACTTGTCTTTATTAAATACTAGCATAAGTGGTCAAAAACACATCATAATTTAAGATGCAATCACTTACACCAGCCCTGGAGCTAATGTAAATTCCTGTATTTAGATGTATTGCCTGGTATCCCAGATTCCATGAGGACACCCACAGTGAAAACATGTACTATAGGAACTATGCATATCTTACATGCATAAATTACCTCTTTAACGCTGGGTGCCATTTTATAAGTGGCCACTTAGGCATGTAACTAACCAAAATACCAAGATTTAAGATCATTTTTGCTGCCTTAAATCTAGGGGACGCCTTGTAAAATTAAATGGAACATTTTGGTTGCTGTGCAAAACTCAAATATACTTAAACAAGTCTGAGGCAGGATTATTCCAGAAGATCCTAAGGCTGAAAAGTAGTCAGAATCCCCAAACTCTTCAGAGCTATTCATTTGTTTGGCTTGCTGGCACAACTCATGTCTAAGAGCTTGGAAGCAGTATCCGATTGAATGCTTCAGCCATTTCAGTGCCTAAAATATATTCATATTTTTTACCTTAACTACAAGTTGACCATGGACTTATATCATATGTGAAAATATTTAATGACCTTGAAAGTTTGCCAACAGTCTATAATGCATACATTAACAAATGCAAATAAATGAAATAGTTTGAACTTAATCGGCCAGTACTATTTGTCAGCACACATACATAATTAATCTACTTATATTAGACGTTGATACTTGCCTCTGACATACTACAGGCTAATCATTGAAGGGGCAATAGCCAGCTTTTGGTACCCTTCTGAGTCACGATGACCAGATTTCTTCCTTCTGATCCCATCCACGCCCTCTGATACCACTCTGAAGATACTGACACAGAAGACAGAATGTTTTAAACATGTAGTTACAGTGCCTTGTAAAGGTTGTTGCATCCTAGTTCATTTGTCCCATCCTGCTGTCTTAAATATAATTAAAATGCAATAAAATAGGAGCTTGTTTCATTCTTCTACAAGATATACTCTATATTTTCAATATCAAATCAAAGAAATTTATCAGATTCATCTGAGAAGAGCTACCTCTAGTAAGGCTATGCTGTCTTGGATCTTGTAAACCCTTGAACTCCAGAAAACGCCCTATCGTCTGCTTTAGCCTCATTTCCTTTGCTCACTACAGAGATCAAAATAACAAACCTGTAGTTTCCAACCTCCTCCTTACTTCTGCTTTTGTGGATAGGAACCATGGAGCCCGATTTAGAAAGGGGCACATCTAGGCCGTCTGGACAGCCCTGAGCAGAACGGATCCATTAGGACACAATTCTGTAATGTGGAAGCAAAACATTCCTATGGCATACAGAATCAGGCCCGAGGATGGCCCAGGGTGCCCCTGCATGCCTGTGGGGACATCCTCCCTGCAGGATCCCCTGTCACCTGTGGCACTAACCCTCTTCTTCCCCACTGCCTGACCCACGGCTGGGCATCTAGGGCAATTAGGTGGTGGGGACCTACTTGCCCCCAGCCCCGGCCTCTGAGGGGATCCTGGCCGCAATTGCCAGGTTTATGTTCCCCCTGACCCCACAGGAAGTACAGGGACATGAGCAGAATTGGCTCTGTATGTCCTGCCATCTTGGCCCGTCCCTGTTCTGCCCAGACTCGGTCCCCTCCCGCCCCCACCAGATGTCTCCATACTGCTGCTCTAGCCGTGCAGGAGGGTCTGAGGGGAATAGGAGCAGGATGGCTCGCGGGGATGTACAGCCCCACAACTCACCTCTCTGAATTGGGCCCATATTTTCTCATTTCCAGTTTTTTGGGATCAAAGAAACATTGAAAAGGTCAGTGAGTGGAGCATCCAAAACTTCCCTAAGTTTCTTCAATACACTTGGATGTATCCTAACTGGAATACCTGTAACCAAAAGTGTTGAAAGAACTGAAATCTGAGATTGCAGACATATTAGCAATCTGTGAAGTGACATCAAAATCATCTCTAGTATGGCAGATTGGAGAACGGCCAATGTAACCTCAATTTTTAAAAAAGGTTTCTAGGGGTGATCCAGACTGGTGAGCCTGACATCAGTACCGGGCAAAATGGCAGAAACCATTATAAAGAATACAATTACTGAACATGTAGATAGTCATGGTTTAATGGGAGAAAGCCAAAATGGATTTAGCCAAGGAAAGCACTGTCTTACTAATCTGTTATACCTTTTTGAAGGTATGAATAAACAGGTAGACCAAGGTGAGCCAGTTGATATAGTCTAGCTGGATTTTCAGAAATCCCTTGACAAGGTCTCTCAAGAGAGACTTTTGGCAATATTAAAAAGTAATAGGATAGGAAGCAGTATACTATTGTTGATCAGGAAATAGTTAAAAGATAGAAAGTAGAGTAGGGCGAAATGGCCAATTTTCTCAATGGAGAAAGGTGAACAGTGGAGAACCTCAGGAATCTGTGATGGGCCCACTGCTTTTTAATATATTCATAAATGACCTAGATATAGAATAAGTGAGGTGATCATATTTGCAGATGACACAAAATTATTCAAAGTTGTTAAAACACAAGACGATTGTGAAAAATTGTAAGAGGACCTTGATTTGGAAGACTGGATGTCCAAATGGCAGATGGCATTTAATGTGGACAAGTGCAAAGTTATGCACCTAAGAAAGAACAACCCAAACTATGAGTACACAATGCAAGTTCCACATTAGGAACTACCACCCAGGAAAAAGATTTAGGCATCATTATGGATTATACATTGAAACCCTCCACCCAGTGTGCAGTGGCAGCCAAGAAAGCAAATAGAATGCTAGGAATCATAAGGAAAGGAATGGAGAATAAAATCAAGGATATTATAATATCTCTGTATTGTTCCATGGTGTGACCACACCTTGAATATTGTGTGCAATTCTGGTTGCTATAGCTTAAAACGGATATAACAGAATTAGAAAAGGTACAGAGAAGAGCCACCAAAATGGAAAAGGGGATGGAATGATACTCCTATGAGGAAAGACTTAAAAGGTTAGGGATTTTCAACCTGGAAAAGAGATGTCTGAGGGGAGATATGATAGAGGTCTATAAATTAATGAATAGAATGAAATGGGTAAACCTAGATTGGTTGCTTATACCATCAAAAAGTGGAAAGATTAGGGGATACGCAATAAAGCTACAATGTAACCCATTTAAGACTAATAATAGAAATATTTTTTCACTAAACATGTAATCAAACTCTGGAATTCGTTACCAGAGTATGTAGTAAAAGAGATCACAGAGAGAGGAAGACAGGCATCTGTATTTGGAAAAACTTAGAGAAGCTAGCAAAGTAGTCAAGAAGGCAAAGATTCAATAGGAGGAGGAAATAGCCAATGCAATAAAATGGGGGGATAAGACATTTTTCAGATATATTAGTGAGAAGAGGAAGGGCAAAAGTGGTATTGTCAAACTCAAGGGTGCAGGGGGGGAATATGTAGAAGCTGATAAGGATAAAGCGGAATTGCTTAACAAATATTTTTGTTCTGTGTTCACAGATGAAGAACCAGGAGCAGGACCTCAGAAAACACCCACAAATAAGAACAGAAGCGAGGGACATCTTGAACAATTTTCAGAAGACTGTGTTCGTGAGAAACTAGCTCAACTTAAAGTAGACAAAGTGATGGGACCGGATGGGATACACCCTAGAATACGGAGGGAACTTGGGGACGTTCTAGCAACTCCACTGACTGACCTTTTCAATGCCTCGTTGGAGTTGGGAGTGGTGCCAAAGGACTGGAGAGAGGCTCATGTGGTGCCTTTACACAAAAGCGGAAGTAAGGATGTGGTTGAAAACTACAGGCCGGTTAGTTTAACTTCGGTGGTGAGTAAATTATTGGAAAAGCTGCTGAAAGAGAAAATAGTGAGGTTTCTGGAGTCCGGCAGATTACAGGATCCGAGGCAGCATGGATTCACCAGAGGCAGGTCTTGTCAGACAAATCTGATTGATTTTTTTGACTGGGTGACCAGGGAGTTGGACCGAGGGAGAGCTCTAGATGTGGTGTATTTAGATTTCAGTAAAGCCTTTGACACTGTTCCTCACAGGCGACTTATAAATAAACTGAGCACCCTAGGGATGGACCCTAAAGTTACTGCTTGGGTTAGAAATTGGTTGGGTGGGAGGCGACAAAGAGTACAAGTAAATGGAGCTCACTCTGAGGAGAAGGATGTTACCAGTGGTGTGCCCCAGGGATCTGTCCTTGGTCCGATTCTTTTTAACATCTTTGTTAGTGATATAGTGGAAGGGCTGTCGGGTAAGGTTTGCCTCTTTGCGGATGATACCAAAATCTGCAATAGAGTAGACACCCAGGAAGGTGTAGATAACATGAGGAGGGATCTAGCTAAGCTTGAAGAATGGTCTAGAATTTGGCAGCTGGGATTTAATGTTAAAAAATGTAAGGTCATGCATTTGGGCTGCAGCAATCCAAGGGAGCAATACAGTATAGGAGGTGAAGTACTTTTGTCCACTAAAGAATAGCGGGACCTAGGCGTGGTTGTGTCTGATGATCTTAAAGTAGCTAAACAGGTAGAAAAGGCGACGGCAAAAGCTAGAAGGATGCTTGAGTGCATACGGAGAGGAATGGCTAGCAGAAAAAAGGAGGTGATAATGCCTCTGTATAAGTCTTTGGTGCGACCTCATTTGGAGTATGGTGTGCAATTCTGGAGACCGCACCTTCAAAAGGATGTGAACAGGATGGAGTCGGTGCAGAGGGTTGCTACTAAAATGATTAATGGGCTTCATTATAAAGCATATGAGGACAGACTTAAGGATCTTAATATGTACACCTTAGAGGAAAGGCGGGATAGAGGTGATATGATTGAGATGTTTAAATACCTCCGTGGCATAAATGTTCAGGGAGAGAGCCTCTTTCAATTAAAAGCAAGTTCTGCTACGAGGGGACATGGGATGAGGGTGAAGGGAAATAGATTCACTAGTGATATGCGGAAATATTTCTTTACGGAAAGAGTAGTGGATCCGTGGAATAGTCTCCCAGTGGAGGTGGTAGAGATGAGGACAGTAACTGAATTCAAAAAAGCATGGGACCAACACAGAGGATCTCTAAAGGTAAAAAGTGGACTGTTGTAGTTGTTGTTATGGAAGGACAGACTAGACAGGCCTTGTGGTCTTTTTCTGTCATCATGTTTCTATGTTTCTATGTTTCTGTTATTGTAGTTGGGTTTTAAAAGGGTTTGGACAAGTTCCTGTATGAAAAGTCCATAAACCATTAATAAAAATGACCCAGAAAATCCACTGCTTGCCCTGGGACAAGCATTGTGAAACCTGTGTGCCTTTTTGGGAACCTGCCAGGTACTTGTGACCTGGATAGCCCACTCTATGGGCAGGATATTGGACTTGATGGACCTTGGTCTGACCCAGTATGTCATTTCTTATATTCTTATGTTTATGTTCTTATGGTCCCATCATGTTCTCTGTTTTTATATTAACTAACTCCTCAAGAATGTATTCTTCTGAAAATTGTTTGAGGTCCATCTCACTTCCATTCCTATTTTGTGTTTGTTTTCTAAGGTCCCATTTCTGCCCGTTTTCTGTGAACCCAGAAAAGAACTATTTGTTAAGAAATTCCACTTTATCCTCATTAGCTTCTACATATTTCTTCACTTCACCTTTGAGTCTCACAAGGCTATCTTTGTACTTTCTCCTTTCACTAATATATCTGATAAAAGTCTTGTCTTTATATTTGAACATATACAGTAGACTCTTTTTTTCTTTCATTTGCCTGTTTGTTTTCAGACTAATTTTCTATATCCCACAGGTATTCCTATCCATCTAATGATTCCTATCCTTAGACGGTATTCTCCTATCTTAACAATCATCTTCACCTACATCTTAAGAACATGAGGTATGCCATTTTTTTTTAGTGTCATCAAGTCAGTGTTGACTCATAGTGACCCAGCTACCTCTGGGTTTCCTTGGCATTGTATCACTGGAAGTAGATTGCCAGCCTTTTCTTCTGAGGCAATGGAGGGTAAAGTGACTTGCCCAAGGTCACAAGGAGTTCCAGTGGGAATTGAGCCCTTGATCTTCTGGGTACTAGGCAGTTGCTGTACCACTAGGCTACTCCTCCACTCTGAAGTATGCTGTATGGGTGAGCCAAAGGTCCATCAGGCCCAGTGTCCTGTTTCCAGCAGTGGCCAATCCCGGTCACAAGTACCTGTCAGGTTCCCAAAAGGTAGTTTAATACTAAATCACACCATCTGGTGATAACTAGTTGCTAGATGATCATCCACCACAACATCAGAAACTCTCCATCTTTAAATGCACCAAGTCCGGAATCACTCCCCTCCTACAGGGATTCTGTTACAATTTGTTTACAGTCTGATGGTTATTAGTTTCATGAAGCATCCTCTTGTTTTAATGTTTGAAAGGTTCAACAAAAGTATTTTATTTAATCATTCTGTCCATCCAAGACTTTATAAACGTCTCTCATATTCCATTCCAGTTATCTATTTTCCAAGCTGTAGAGCCCTAACCTGTTTATCCTTTGTTCAAAGGGAGTGTTTATCACCTTTTCTAGTTCTGCTGAATCCTATTTGAGATGAGGCCATCAGAACTACATGCAATACTCTATTAAGAGGCATAAACAGTGCCCCCACCCCCACACTGTATTGGTTAGGGGAGCATTATAATATGGTCGAGCCTGCTGGAATACTGAGGGGAGGAAATGAAGAAGGGAAGAGGTCAGCGAGCAAGGACTGGAACAGGGAGAGGGAGGGGAGGAGCATGGAGCAGTGTAGGAAGCCAGGGTCTGTTGTTTTAGGTGGGAGATGCAGTGAGGGGAGGCAGTGGGATCAGAGAGAGTGTGTACTAGGAGATGGAGGAGCTGTGCTTGGGAACCATTTTCCCTGTGATCAGGTATTTGGAGATCAGGGCCCTTTGAGATCGGAAGCATCGGTGGGGGTGGGGGGGGGGTGGAGTATCGACATCCTTTCCTGCTAGCTGTCCCAGTTAGGAAAGTTTATATTTTCACTCTGGGCAGTTGGTTGGGCAATGGGAGCTCTGGGGGGTATAGAGGAAGCCGTTCCAAGCATTGGTGAGTCAGCTGCAGTTGTTGCTGGTCTCCCACGATAATCGTAGCCGGCTGAGTCACAGTGTGTACAGGCCGCAGTTTGTGTGAGTGGCCACAGGGTCCTAATGCTAGTCCTATACTGGCTGCAGCTGCACTGTTGGCTCTCTTTGAGGATTATTAGGACTTTATTTTGAATTGGGTTCTGGCTGTTCTTTGGGATTTTTACTCAGGGGTTTGAAGACTGTGTAAGGGCTTCCAAATGGGTTATAAGGTCAGGTATGGAGGCATGATGGGGGGAATAAGTGTGGTGTGGTGAAGAAAGCACTGGCTAAACTTATGGTTCGGACTTGGTAAGGCATGGGTGATGGGGTTACGATATTTATTTATTTATATTTATTTATTTATTTATTTAACATTTCTTCTATACCGCGCTATTAAAATCAGTGCGGTGTACAATGAACACAACATACTGCAATGCATACAAGCAACATTGAGTTTACATAGAACAAGGGGGGAAAAGAGAATTGGGGGCCCAGGGAGGTTTATTCTCTTCTAACCTTTCTCCCCCTAGACCAGTCATGAGGGGGAGGATGGTGTAATGATGGGGGGAGCCTCCTGCTCAGTCTGCCAGGCCATCAGTGCCTAAGTGAGCAAGGAAGATGTTGGATCTCTGCAGCTCCGCAGATGACTACAGCAGTGGTGAGTTTGTGGGGTCTATAGAGCATTCATTATTTGAAGTGGAAGGTGAGCCAGTGGGGAGAAGGCAATGACCTCCACCACGGGTGAGTGGGTGATTGGCAAAGTGGGCTGCAAAGAAGCTAAGGCTCAGCAGTGTCTTAGGTGTCATTTGCAGGACAGATGTTTTATGCGGAATCTCTGTCTTGTGGTTAAGCACCTCAATTGGGAGAAGCATGAGTGACAGACTAGTGGTTTATATCCTATGTTGGTGTGGGAGTCATCAAACTGCTCTGACTCCACATCAGCCTCCTCATCAGAATCAGGGGATGTGGAAGCCCCTGGGGAGTCTGTGGGTTTTGGTGGTGGTGGGCTCTCCAAGGTGGCAGGTCATCATGGGTCAGTGTGAAGGCATACGTTGAGTGCCATTGCACCCCCAGATTGTCAGGTCTCTCAGAAGCTGAAGCAAAAACATTTAAGTGGGAAATATGCAGATATATTTTCACTATTTGCAAGACATCAGGACTTGAATGACTGTAAGAAATCCGTTGATGGGAAAGAGGATTTAAAGAGGAAACGGCCTAAGCTCTCTAAAATGATTTTTAATTGGTTGTTCGCTTTCCAGATTTATTCAAATATCTTTGGAGAAACCAAGTTGATGCTATACCCAGGTTTGTTGAGTTATGCTTATTTAATCTTGACGGCAAACCGTACATACAGTATGGAGGCTAATCATGGTTGAATTATGATGGTCTGTTTCAGAATGCACTGGCTAAAGAAAGGGTGGAAACATGGGGTTTTGTAGATGTGGATATATGGCTGTCAAAGATGATGCGGGCTCAGTCTTTGCCCTTTCAGCTTTGAGCCCCTGCAAGAACATTCCTGGTCATATGAGGGCCTTCCATTTCAGTATTGTTTAGTGGCATTCCAGGGGTTAGAGGAACCTCGCTTGTCTGGACAGGTGGTGCGGGGTTTCAGTGGGACAGAAACTTTCACTTTAATGTGGGGAGATGTGACCAACCAACTTGCCACTTCCAGACCAGATGTAGTGGGTGCAGTGGCAATCATCCCACCTTCCTCTGTAATACAGGAGAATTGGCTACAGCACAAGGAGGGTGCTTGGGCTTCTACCCGGTTCTGGGGTTTCTCAGCAAGGTACCTTCCCTCTTAATTTGGCAGCATTGCAACAATTGCTGCCTGTTTATTCAGACACGAAGGGCACTCAGTTCTTGTGGGAAGGTTTTTTTTTAATTCCATTCAAAGATTTGCTGCTGAAACCTGTGTGTCCTAATGCCCTGTCAGTAAACAACAAGAAGGATATTGTACATGGGAAACTGGCAAAGCAGCAGCAACTGGAGAGGACTGCAGTTCCTTTTCAGCAGTCATCTTTGAGGGATCTTGACCTTTCGCAACTGGGTCTAGTACCTAAGAAAAAATGCAAACATTTTGCCTGATGTACGAGGCATTTTACTAACTTTGACCATGTCTGACTACTGAAAACATTGTTTAGCATTTTTGTCAAGTCAAATTGTCCAAGACAAATTTATACTTACCCCTGATGCAGACATTTGTGCTGAAACTTGGCCAAGTCAGGTTTTTGAATAAAGTCTTGTATCCATGAAGGTACAATTGGTGTGGCTATGGTTCTTTTTCGCTCCTTTCGTATGCTGTTTACTGTTTGTGGATGACTTCCTCTTTCTTGTTTCCTGGGATGCTATTGAGAAGTTCAGATGGAGGGCCAATTCAGAGGCTGCCAAGTTTGTAGCGGTATGGGGAGGGGGGTTTGCTATTTTCGCATGAGCTCTGATGAGCAGGGATTGTCTCTGTGCTGTACAGCACTGCATACGACCGGTAGCGCTATATAAATGCTAAATAGTAGCAGTAGTAGTAGTAGTAGTAGACAACTGATTGTCCAGGGCTCTTTCGCAACAAAGGGTTACATCTCTCGAATATCAGTTTAGATATCTTTCTGAGTACAGTTTGGGATATTTTGGAGGCATCTTTTGGTGGCAGTGGGGCTGCAGCTTGGGTCAGGGAGCAGTGACTAGCTGAAGGCTATTACTACTTATGGTGATGCTTGAGGGGTTTAATTATTCCATAATCAGTCTGTGCTGAGGGTAATTGGGCATAAGGGGGTAGATGAGGATTTGGAGGCTTGTGTGTGACACCACTGCAAGCTTCAGGAGGCACAGCTTGATGACACCACAGACTGTGTATGTGGGGGGGGGGGGGGGAGGCCACAGGGTGCAGTGGACATTATGGCTACATTGACAATGATTAGACAGGTGGTTACGTGCAGCTGTAGAACAAGGGAATGAGGGGTGATAATGTCAAGCAATTAAAGTGTCATGTAATGTGTTTGAAACCAAACTGGGAAGAGTTATTCTTTGTGTATTGTTAGAGAAGGTCTGCTGTTGTAAGTTAAATAAAGCTGCAGCCATAAGTTCTGCCACAAATATATTCGGAGGGTCTCAGAGTAGTCATTGGTAGTGGATGGAGTGCAGATGGAGGTGTGAGTGTCTATGTTAACAGTGCTCCCCCAATGCTGTGTTTGTGGGGGGATACCATAACATGGCTGAGTCCACTAGAGCACCGGGGGGGAGACCAGGATAATAGGCGAGCGGGGAGGGGAGGAGGATGGCGTAGCACAGGAAGCCAAGGTCAGTTGTTTAGGTGGGAGTGGGGAGGTGATATCAGGGGGATTGTGTTCTCCCATCCCTTCCACTCTCAGTTGAGGGTTCAGGGTTGGTGGATGGGGGTAAGGTTTTCTGTCATAGCTGGAGGGGGTTTGAGGGGGTTTCATTATTCTCAGGATTGGTCTGTACTGAGGCTAATTGGGCATGAGGAGGGGTATGAAATGTTTGTAAGCTTGTGGGCGACACCACTGCGAGCTTCAGGGGCACAGCATGGTGACACTGCAGGCTGTGTTTGTGGAGGAGAAGGCCACAGAGTGCAGTGGACCTCCTCACAGCTAGATCCAACACTGATTACCTGGGTGGTCGTGTGTGGCTGTGGAACAAGGGAATGAGCAGTGATAATGACAAGCAATTAAAGTGCCATGTAATGTTTTAAAACCAAACCAGAAGTAGTAATTGTTTGTGTATTGTTAGGGAAGTTCTGCTGCTGTAAGTTAAATAAAGCTGCAGCCATAGGTTCTTGCATATAGACATCGGTAGTGGAAGGAGTGCAAATGGAGGTGTGAGTGCCCATATTCTTGGTTTTGTTCTCCATAATTTTTAAATATTTTTAACATTCTGTTTTTCTTGGCAACCAGTTTATACTATAATATGCTGAAAATGTCTGCTGTATTTATACTAAACTATGCTGAAAGCTATGCTGTATCCTATTTGAGATGAGGCCACCAGAACTACATGCTATATTCAAGTTGAGTTGCTATCATACTATGGATCTAGCAGGAGACATAAACAGTGCCCCTCCCCTCCCCCTGCTGTGTCGGTGTTATTTTTTGAATGATGATTCCTAACTCAGAACTAAGCATTTTGTATCTGTAGTTGAGGTATTTTGCATGTGAATCACTTTGCACTTGTTCACATTAAATTTCATCTGCTGTTTAGATACCTAGTTTCTGCACAAGATCCTGCTGCAACTCCTCACAATTTTCTGCTCTTCTAACAAACTGAGCAATTTTGTCTTATCTGAAAATGTTAAACGGTACACGCCACAGAGCAAACTTTTGGGCATTGCACTATTGGCCTTTTTCTGTTTGGAAAACTGATCATTCAGTCTTTTTGCTAATTCCAGTCTATAACTGGAAAAAGTAGTGGGGTTGATGTGTTAGTCTGCTTTAATGGTTATGTAAAAAAGAAAAAAGAATAAAATAGAATATAAGATGATAGCTTTTTATTGGACTAAGCACATTTTGTTAGTAACTTTTGAAAACTAAAACCTTCTTTCTTGTCAGGACAATATGAGCAAAATTGACATTGCCTTCTATCCCATGGCTTTTTAATTTACTGAGGATCTCTCATGAGGGACTTTGTCAAAAATCTTCTAAAAATCAAATATAGTATATCAATTGGTTTACTTTATCCACATATTCTGCATGTTTGTTTACATCTTTGAATGAATCTAATAAATTGATAAAGACAAGACCTGTCTTTCTTAAACCCATGCTGAATCATTTCTATTAAGCTGAGTCTCTCTCTCTCTCTCTCTCCATAGATAGATAGATAGATAGATTTAAGAAAGACATCTGTACCAGGCAAAATGGTAGAAGCAATTCTAAAAATTAAAAAAAAAAACACTGACTCTCTCTCTCTCAGAGAAAGAGAGAGAGAGAAAGTCAGTTGGCTTCTACCATTTTGCCTGGTACAGATTTAAGAAAGACATCTGTACCAGGCAAAATGGTAGAAGCCAACTGACTTTCTCTCTCTCTCTTTCTCTGAGAGTGAGAGAGAGAGAGTCAGTGTTTTTTTTTAATTTTTAGAATTGCTTCTACCATTTTGCCTGGTACAGATGCCTTTCTTAAATCTGGTACCTGTCTTTTTTAAACCCATGCTGAATCATTTGTATCTATCTATTTATCTATCTATCTATCTATGGAGAGAGAGAGAGAGAGAGAAAGAGAGAGAGAGAGAGACTCCATATATAGTTCTGCACTTGTAAAAAGACAAATGGACATATTGGACGTGCAACAGCATGGTTTCCATTGAAGGTATGGTGTGGAAACTTTATTTCTCTCTTTGTTTAATACTTTGTGGTGCAGTTTGGATTGTGTGGATACAAGAGTTAGGATGATTTTTATTGATATCTCTTTGGCTTTTGATCATGTTAATCATGTTCTGCTTTTGCAGTGTTTGCATTCTTTAGGTATTGTGGGTCAGGTGTTGTATTGGTTTGTCTCATATCTGGTGGGCAGGTCTTTTCAAGTAAGGGTTGGGTCCAACATCTTGGACTGGATCCCCTTGTGTAGTTGTGTGCCACAGGGGTCAGCACTTTCTGCTTTATTGTTTAATCTTTATGTTGCTCCTGTGTGTGCATTGTTGCAGAGTTTTGGTGTTTTTTATCATGTTTATGCTGATGATTTTTTTTTATTTACATGCCTTTTGATGTTTCTGTTGGGTATGCTTCTTTGCCTTTGTTGCGATGTTTGGGAGTTGTGGAGACATGGTGTGGTCGCATGGTTTGCTTTTTGATTATAAGAAGATGGAATATTTGTCTCTTGTGATAGGTCCTTTGTTGCTCCTATGGAACTGCTGCTGATTGGGTGTGAATTTGGACAGGCGGTTGGATATGCGGGCTTATGTCACTAAACTTGCGCATCACTCATTTTTCAAATTCGCCTTCTGTGTCGACTTTGGCCGTTTCTTACTTTTTCTGATTTTCGTTTTGTGTTTCAAAAGGTGTTGTATCCAACATTTGATTATGTTGGGTTTGCTCTCTTCTACCTTATTGGCGCTACAGTTGGCGCAGCATGCAGTGGCGAGGGTAGTTTTAGGAAAAACATGATTTGATCATATTACACCTTATTTGCATTCTTTGCATTGGCTGCCTATTCGGCAGTGGATTATTGTTTAAGGCTCTTTGTATGGTATTGAAGATATGATTGGGTTTATCTGCATCTTGTTTGGGGGAGTTGTTGTTCTAGTATACTGCTCATCCAGTTGCTGGTGCCCTTTTTAATACTCTTATCTTGTCGCCTTCTTTTTGAATTAGTTTGCGCATTACTTGTTCTCGTGCTTTTATTTTGGCTGTACCTAGTTTGTGGAATGGTTTCCCTGCTCCTTGTGGGGTTGTTGTGATCTGCTGTCCTTTTGCAGGCATTTGAAGGGTCACCTGTTTTGTCAGGTATTTGATGCTTGATTTTGTATTGTTTTTGTCTTTTGCATTTTATTTTATTTTTTATGTTTTTTGTGCCACCTTGAACTGTGTGATTAGGCGGTTTATACCATAAATAAATAAATAACATGTACAGTAGTCCGGTTAGCAAGCCCATATCTATTTTTCATATCTTCAAACCTCATAAAGATACCTTCTTCTGTTACTAATTGTTCTGTGTTCTCCCTTGCTCTTTCCATTTCAATAATACTTTCCCATGAAAGTCCCCATTTTGTACAGCAATATATATTTAAATTTAGTATTAAAATACTACCATGCCCTCTGCACTGTCATTAATAATGCTATTTCTTTCAAGTCCAACCCTGGATAAGAAATCCTCCTATGTAACAAGTATTTAAGAACTAGAGGTGCTGCTAAGAATTCCTCACAATTAAGTAGTCTGCAATCCATAGATTCAAACGACTAGTCCCTTAGATGTCTAAGTATACAGACTATATTGTAGCTCTACATGTCTGGCAATCCAATTCCTTCTTTACTCTATGTGCATTGTAGAATACTAATTTGCACTTGAGCTCTCTTACCTTCCTAGCCATGTCTTTTTTTAACTGCATAACTTTAATGCCATTTTAACTGCTTCCCCCAAAAAATGGAGGGGGGGGGGAGATTCTTTATGTCATTCATTATTTTCTCATAATCTTCCCATTTGGATTTTAGAAAACTCTGGAAATCGGTGTCCCGCTAAGGGAACTAGGAAACCTCCAGGTGAAGTTATGCTGTAATTTACCCCATTCAAGATCTATTCAAACAAGGGCATGATCTGAAATTTCTAATGGGCCAATCTTCACTTTCTCTATCTTTTCCTAAAAGCCTTTACAATTAAGAAATAATCAAGATTAGTCAACAAACCATGCTCTCTAGCCATCCATGTTCTTCACACCAACTACTCAACCTCCTCACTTACCAGGATGTGCTCCACAACCCCTATATTGAAATCCACCCGCCCCCACACACACACACACACCGAATACACAGGTACACTAAAAAAAAAAATTTTTAAACTGCCTCTAATGTTTCGATTGATTTTTACGTTTTTTGGTGCGCTGAATCCAAATCTGGTAACCAATTTGCTCCATCACGTACAGATTTTTTGCTACATTGGGTTAGCAGTTTGAGGTGAACGTTTCAGATTGAGTGCGATCGAGATAAAAGTTTCTTGGATGAATTCTTTATACTAATTGTTTAGTAGTTATTCAAATAAGAATAAAGAAAATTGTAACAAGGCAGCACATAAGAATAGAGTAATGTCAACAAAACACACTGTGATGGTAGCAAAATTGTCTGCACTTAAAACAGCCACATACATGTGCACAAACATTGAGCATATAAGAGCAAGGTTAGACACAAAGCAAAGCAAAGAAATGTGCAAAAAATGTTGTACAGGTATGTATGTAAGAATAGAAAACGCAAACTGCACCATTGCAATACATGAAGACAAACACCCGATGGTGTGAAAATAAAATTCTAATAAATGAGATCCGACACTGTGGTAATAACTAGCAAATTTTTATTTCAAAGTTTAGTAAAAACACGATATTTGTCAACACAGTTTAGATTTTAAAGTCATTCTTGGGTCAATCAATCTCCTGGTGGGCCCGTTTCTTCTTCCCTTGAATGCTTCTCTTGGCGCGCTGCTTGGCGTATTTTTCATCTGGGGTTTCCCGCAGCAGCAACCAGCAGAAATCAGCCATCATAGTGGTGTTCCATCTTCCTTGGTACCTTCTCTCTGCGTCCTTGATGTCCTGGTGAAACCTTTCACCTTGTTCTTCACTGTACGCCCCCAAGTTTTCGGGAAAGTAGTTCACATGGGAGTGCAAGAAATGGACTTTCAGGCTCATGTTACAGCCTTGTTCTTTGAAGGCATTGAGCATCCTGGCAACAATATCCTTATAGTTCTCATCCTGCCTGTTCCCCAAGAATTTGAGAACAACATCCTTGAAGGAATCCCAGGCTTCTTTTTCCTTCTCAGACATCGTTTCAGCGAATGCTCCATCTGAAATGAGTTTCCTTATATCAGGGCCAACAAACACTCCTTCCTTTAGCTTTGCTTCAGAAAGTCGGGGGAACTTTGAGCAAAGGTACCGAAAGCACTCACCATCTTTTGGAAGGGACTTGATGAATTGCTTAATGAGACCCAACTTAATGTGGAGAGGTGGTAATAGAATTTTATCACAAGGTACCAAGCTCTCATGAAGAACATTTTTCTCACCGGGTCTCAAATACTCCCGAATTGGCCAGTCTTTTTTCCCCCAGTGTAGGTCGCGGGCCCGGCTATCCCACAAGCAAAGGAAGGAGGGATATTTGGTGAAACCGGATTGCTGCCCTAATAGCATGGATAGAATTTTAAAGTCTCCACAAATCATCCACTTATGCTCATCATAACGAATCTTCTGAAGAATCAGGGCCAAATTCTCGTATTTTTTTTGGAGAATAACAGAGTGAGCAATAGGAACTGAAGCGAATGTGTTGCCATTATGAAGAAGAACACCTTTTATGCTGTCTTTTGACGAATCAATGAACAGCCGCCATTCAGCAGGATCATACTTGAGTTTAAACTTTTCCATCACTCCGTATATATCGTTGCAAAATACCAAATCTTCCTCTTTGCTGAAATACTTCAAAAATTGTGTCTCGCGGTTGCGGTACCAATAAAAAGTTGTTCCTGGTAACAATAGATTTTTCTGTTTAAGCCGAGAACCTAGCAGTTGGGCAGCATCTTTTGGGAGTCCTAAATACCGGACTAAATCATTCAATTCAGCTTGAGAGAAAAGTTCAGGTTTCGGATCTGGTTCAGTTTCAAACTCGGAAGTACTGGACTCATCGGGAAAAGCCATCTGATGAGTCTCATCATGATCAGAACCGTCCACACAAATATGATCCAAAGATTTTGGTGGTTCAGGCACAGGTACTTCGTTGCTATGAGGCATAGGCCTAATTGCTGAGGGAAGGTTGGGGTAACTTATTACGTTCTTATTTTTTAAGTTGTATCCCTTCACAATGCAAGAGCAAAAATAGCAGTCACTGCTGTGTTCTCTTTGTTCACGCCACATCATAGGTATTCCAAAACGAAATGCTTGTTTTTTACCTTTCATCCATAAGCATAGATCTTCCTCACATGTCTTGCACACTTTGTGAGGAGCCCACGGTTTGTCTTGATCGCCTAACTTCAAACCAAAATAGGCGAAATATACTTTTTTAATAAATGCAGAAATGTTCCTCTGCCGCTTTTTCATGGTATATTCCCCACAAATAAAACAAAAACTGTCCGGAGAGTTGACGCAACCTCTGGCTCTCTGAGCCATCACAAATACACAGCACTGCAAACTACAACTGTAGTGAACCACTTCGGAATAAAGCTGGATTACGACTGAGCAAACAAAAGGTAATAATGAACTTGCAAGAAACTGAAATTTGACAGGAACGTTCATGTCGCAACCACCGTGTTTGAGCGAGCGAACGAGGCGAGGCGAACAGGAAAGAACATGCGCCAGCGCGAGTACTGGATTTAGCCCCCCGCCTCCCAATTGTCCTGTTAATGTATAAAATGAATACAAAACACTCTAAAATATCATGAGGGAGTGTTTCTAGTTAGTTAACCATTACAACCTCTATTTTGGGCCAAGAAAATAAACTGCAGTCGGCTAAAAAGAAATTATGTGAACATTCCTTATCTGGGTAAGAAATCTAATTTTGCAAGAAAACGTGACGTGATGGAACATTTTGGCTATTTTTCCTGGATTCAGCACCCCAAAATCTATAGGAATCAGTTGCAAAACTGGAGGCAGTTTTTTGGTAGTGTACCTGTGATATTATTTTCAATGTATCAAATGAGGAAAAGCACTGTACCACTTTCACATAACATTTAGGATCATAGGTATTAGGAGCAAATATTGAACTGTAATACTCCTGGCTAGCTAGGAGGGTATGGTTGGGTATGGTCCTGTCTTTCCCTGAGAAAAATTCTGAGAGCCAGATAACAAGGGAGGCTTTGAGGAGACAGGAGTTGACTGACTGGTCCCTGTAATAAGCTGGGGGAGAAGTCAGCTAAGGTAAGCTGGGGAAATAGAGCTGAAGATTCCACCTTAGGGGAAATCTGATAGGAAAATGCACACACTCCTAAGGAAACCAGTTGAGGTTTGAATTGGGTAATGTGGAGGAGAGCGCTCTGAGTTGAGAAATCTGATGAGAAATCCGATTGTCTGCTCCCTACAGCAAGCAGGGGAAAAACCAGTTAAGATAAGCAGGGGTAATACAGATGTTAGAGCTCTGTGTTGGAGTTTGATAAGGAAAAGCAGCAGAAGTGACCCCTAGGGAGTCCTAGCAATCTCTAGCAACCTCCTATTCCATCATTTCCCCACTTGCTCTCTTATGTATTTTATTTTTTACCTATCTATGACATGGTCTGTGTATAAAGGATTAGGTTTTCACATCAACAATGTTTTATTGGGGAAAAGGGGAGCTGAGGAAACAAAAATAACCCTAATTGGACGATAGGAGACCTAGGTGCTCTACTTTTGTTTTTGCTTATGTGAATGTGATGGTAAAGAAATTCTACTTTTTGACTGAACAACAGTACCCTGGTATATTCCACAGACACAGTTCTTTTATGGTAGAATCAAGGAAACTGTCTATACCATTTCCACACATTTTCTTATCTGGAAAATCAAAGCAATTAGATGCTTTTGATGAAAGCACAGTGCTGCGTACACCACTTCAGAACAAGAAAGACTGTTGGCACCAGCTATTTCCTACAAAAACAGCAGTGTTTTTCTTCTCTGGTTTCAACCCTTGCCTGTCTCTATTTCCAGTAAATCTAAGAAACCAGTTTGAAAAATTCCACTATATGGCTATCCATGCTGAGTCTACATCTTAAGTTACCGAGATAAAAGCAGTTCTAAGTTGTGTTCTCTTACAAAAACAGCCCTGTGATTTGGGATATTGCAGTCTATTGACCGGCTTTTATTATATTTGCCGAGAACATCATTTGATGGCTCAGACATCAGAGGAAATCTAAGATTTAGCATTTTAGGAAAGCTGATTTCATGGATGTCATCTTTGTAGATTCAAGTTCTAATGATTTAGAGGTACTGAAATCAAGCAAAAAAACAAAAACAAATACAAAAACCAGATGCTAAAGAACAGAGAGCTTTTCAAACCCATTGCTAGATGAAATAGTTTATCCTTTCTAAATGAGAAACTCTGCAGGCTCAACTGTCATTGATGCTGTCGATAATACTAGGATTTCAACTATTTGTTGTTCTTTTCAACATCAGTGTGAAGTCCATAGAAATAAGATCAAATCTATCAGTAGACTTGCACAGGCAGACAGTATAGACCTCACACATCTTAGCTTTTCTGAGCTATATTTTGTACTGTTTTAAGACTGATGTTATAATTATGAGATTATTAACAAGTGTACTATTTATTTTATTTGTGTCATATGATTAAACCTGAAAGTTTTATGCTATGGTAATTTCAACTTTTGAAATTGTATTGTTGTTCCATGACTTAAACTATTGTTGGAGAATATATGTGTTCATTAAAATTGCCCATCACACGTTAATATCCAAAGCTGATTTTTCTGACTTGGAATATGTAAATCATTTAGGGAGATGTTTATTAATACGTGTTATGCAGTTAACACATGTTTTAACATGTATTTATTTATTTAGCTGTATTTATATCCCACTTTTCACCGGGTCAAAGCGGTCAATTGGGAGATACATTTAACATGTGGCGACCATCACTGCAGGCCCACTCTAATGACTATAGTGCATTAGAAATCACTGCTAAAGGCTTAATGGATTTTGGGACATGAACTAGATGGTCATGGGCAGAAAGTCTATACAGCAAAAGACAGCATGCTACCAGCAGCAGTTAGCATGGTGCAGACCCAGAGCAGGGCCAGTGCAACACAGTAAGTGAGGAAAGCATGGTGCGGGGGGGGGGGGGGAGGACTTTTGGATGGCAGTAAAATGCAGAAAAATAAAAAAAATGTGGATATCAAATCTTAAAATGGCAAATAAAAAATAAAACAGCAACAAGTGAAAGAGCATTGTGGATATAGCCAAGTGTCATTGGCAAATAAGGGAGGAGGACACCAATTTATAGGTGGCAGGGGAGCTCCGTAAACTCTAGCACCATCCATGACCCAAAGGAAAAAGAAACAAACCCTGACACTCCGGGTGTAGCCCTTACCCCCCCCCCCCCCACACACACACATGATGCCAGCTGCAGACTTCCTGAAGGCATTACTCACCTCTGTGATCACAGCCCCCACCCCCTCACCCAAAGGCATCACTAAGTCTCAAAATCACAGTCTCAAATCCTGATCCAAGTCCTACTCATGACCACATACCCTGATTAGGATCAAAGCCCTGGCCCTCCCCCACACCCTGACCCCTGGACTTAGCTAAGGGTATTCCCGGTAGTCTAGTGGACAGGCCAAGAGCAATCTCCCTCCACTCCCATCCCATTTCTACATGGGTTCACAGTGGTGGCTATGACCCTTAGCAATAGTTTTGTGTTACAATCATTAGGGTCAGTCTTCCAAATAAGGAGCACAGTAATGTGCAGGAGCAGAGGATAATCAATTCTGCCAAATCACACAACCTTTGTGTTTACAGCAAAAGCTTACTTATGCTGAACTTGACCCAGAAATATTGATTTAAAAGATTTCCACAATATTAGCTAGGACAGTCCTTTGAAGGATTCCACTTGGATTGATTTTTTTTTTTTAATTTATAAATAGAGAATTTAATAATCAGCCAATCAGGGGCAGGGGCGGCCCAAGGGGGGTGCGGGGCCATGTGCGGAGACTCGGTGCGGGGCCTCATTTGCATAAGGGGCATCATTTGCATAAATATTTGCATAATGTTATCATATACTAACTTTTAGTAAACATGCCTCTTAATGAGTGTATGGATAAAGAAAGACTAAAAGATTTCTACATTACTATAATCCAGTGCCAACCACCAGACACATTAGGAACTACTACAAACACTGCCCATTTAGAACCCATAGCAAACGCGGGGCCCTGCGCAAAAAACATTCTCGCTCAATGGACGGGGCGGCCCTGATCAGGGGTAGCTTCAGGCAATCTGCCTGAGGTGAATGATGAGATAGCTCCCCTCCCCAAGACACAGAACTGGGGGGGCTCCTCAGAAGCAGGGGAGACCCTCACTCGGAACACTGGCCAGGCGGTTGGCCCAAGAAAAAAGAAAGCGCGTTATGTCCCCAGGCTATATAGTTTTGTAAAACATCTTTGCAATGGGTAGTTATACTCAGCAAATATAGTCTAATTATGTAGCCAGGGACTCTAATATAAACAAATTATCAACCAGTGGTGGAATCCGATCAGAACAGAAACCGGTTTGGATCGATTCCGCTACTGAGAGGACCGAGTGGGAGGAAGCACGGCACACATTTTTGCTGCTGGTGCCATGTACTCGGGCCATTGGCAGTCACTGCAGTGCAAAAGCTCCCTGGTGGCCCAGCAGCTCGATCCCTCTGCCCGCAAGTGGTTTGATAGCAGCAAGGGCTTCCCGTGATGCCGCAGTCTCCCAATGCCGTCAAACCACAGACGGGCAAGGGAGTCCTGTCAGTTCAGTGCTGGCATCTGGCTGCCATTTTTGGCCCTGTTTGCCAAATGGGGCCCATGACAGGAACCGTTTTGCGCAAACCAGGCCGAACCAGCCGCATCCCACCACTGATACTAACTCTGACACTGCACATTGGACTGTCATGTTGTTAATGTAAACATATATTTTGCATCTACAGAAATCCCCATTGTTCCTCTCCCAGCAATGGATGCAGAGCAGAAATAAGGCATTTTCCCCATAGAACCAAGAAAATTCAGATTTTGGTATAAACTCAGTAACAATAATATAAACTCTTTGTTCAGCACCAGTAATACCAAAACCCTACAAAAAAGTAATTTGGGATCTATAAAGCAAATCTATTATGCCATAATAACACTTAGAAGTCACACAGTACAGACCCAACATAGGAAAAGGCAGCACTGTAAATGTTGCGGTGAACATAAATATGGTTATTTTGAAACTGAAAAAGTTGAATTTCTAGAAATCTCTACATAGAAACTCCATGCTAACAAAATACACTGGTCAACACTGAAATTGTTACTGATTTAAAAGGCCCTAATCTGTAGTATCTTGGTGAGTTGAACACGAATATAACATTAACAAAAATTATTGCTCTCATTTTAAAGATATTGCATGTAGTTCATTTTTGACGTTTCACCGTGTAAATTTATCCAGTAGGACATCAACAACATCCCAAATAAGCCTTGAATGATGTAATATTGCATCACATTGCATAATACCAGCATGCACACATCATCCAGAGTTGATTGCATCATTTTCTGATGCAATGCAATACTACTGCCAGACAGCTGCTGAAGCCATCTGATGTCAGCAGTGTACTATACGCAGTCAGAAAGGAAAGTAATCTGGTATTCTGTTCTGATATTGAAAGCCTCATGAATGCCTTAAAAATCACTCATGACCCACAAGACTGGAGACTATTTATAGACTCTTTGAAACTGAGTCTGAAGGCTGTGCATTTGAACAATGGAAACCGTCTTCCATCTATTCCAGTAGCACATGCCGTCCACATGAAAGACACATACGATAACTTAAAGCATCTACTGACTTCCATTAACTATAACAAGTACAGCTGGCACCTCTGTGGTGACTTGAAGGTAGTTGCCCTTTTAATGGGACTGCAGCAGGGATATATAAAATACATGTGTTTTTTATGTGAGTGGGATAGCCGAGCAAGGCATTGGCACTACTTGCGGAAGGAATGGAATCGCAGACAAAATGTAACAGTTGGAGAGAAGAATATCCAGCACCCACCTCTGGTTGAGGCTCACAAAATCCTGCTGCCACCCCTTCACATCAAACTAGGTTTGATGAAAAACTTTGTGAAAGCCATGGACCGCACTTCACCAGCTTTCCGATACCTGCATGAAAAATTCCCTTGACTCAGCGAAGCAAAGATTAAAGGGAGTTTTTTTGGGTCCTCAGATTCGAGAGCACTTCAAAGATGACCGGTTCAACAACTTGCTGCAGGGTGATGCGAAACAAGCATGGAATGCTTTTCGCCTAGTGTCAACAAACTTTCTCAGGAATGTTAGAGCAGAAAACTACAAGGAACTAGTAGAAGACATGCTGATGCAGTATCAGAAACTTGGCTGCAATATGTCTCTAAAGATCCATTTCCTTGATTCCCATCTCAATTTCTTTCTTGACAACTGTGGTATGGTTAGTGTTGAACAGGGTGAACGTTTTCACCAGGATATCGCAACGATGGAGCAAAGATACCAGGGAAAATGGTCCACTACAATGCTGGTTGACTACTGCTGGACACTCCCCAGAGAAGCTCCCGAACAGCTGTACAAGAGACAGGCGAAAAAATCTAAGAAGTAGTCTATGACTTGGTTTTTTACAGGTATTAACCGAAGACCTATTATATTTACTATTGACATGCATTTCGTGATGTAAACATTAATTCTTGTAGATTACAACTTTGCAATTTTGTTGTCATATTTGTGTTCAGCATATAAAAATTGATAAGAAATGACTATTTCAGTAACATGACTTTTATAAAAAAATTGTTGACCAGTGATATCTGGCCCTTTGTCATGTACACAGAACACAGATAGACCTTCAACAAGAACAGAATAAGTGACCATCAACTTAAAATAGAAATATATAGGGAATGTTCTGAAAAGTATCCTACCATCATCTTGGATCCCCTTTTGAATCTTAAAGAAACTAAATGCAGATCCACCATGAATCTGATGTGAAACCAATGGGTCTCAAAACCTATGCTGGATTTCCTTGCAGCCTACATCATATTTTGAGGAATTTGCCATGGATTTTTTAAATTAAATTTCATTGTAGAAATGTACTCTTATTTTCAAATAATTGGTAAAACATGAAGAATAGGAGCATTGTGGATTTTTATACCTCTTAAATTACTGAATTACAGAAGTGACAGAATGAACCGAATCCTCATTTGTTCAGTTTGTTTTTGGCAATCAGAGGGAGAAACATTGGGATACAGAGAAGGGAGAAAGCAGAAGTACAACACTTTTCACAAATAATTTCAAAACTTTCTGTTGAGCAGTCAAACAAGCTCATCCCTGCTTCGTTTCTCTCATGGTTGATGAGTCATTAGCACCTCAATAAAAAAGAGGAACAACGCATTCATAAAGCACTATTTTCTATTTTCCATTCAGGGAAGGTGATTGCAAACCACTGCTTTGCAAATTTACTTTGTTGAAATGCAAAAGATGTAAAACAAAATGCAGAAATCAAATAAATATCAAGATAGCATTTTGAGAGACAGAGAAGCAGCACTGCATCTTTCTAAGAGAAAAATGAGTTGTAAAAACTTTAAAGCTTTCTGGATCGAGCCAAAAGAGTCTCCCTAGTCACCAGCAGAGACAAATAGCAAGAAAAGGCTGAGAAGCAAACGGGGAGGATTGTGTCTCTCTCTGGGACAGTGATAGGTGAGCTTTACAATTCTCTCAAGTTTTGTGGATATAAAGTCAGAGAGAATGTATAGAGAAAAGGAACCCAAACAACACAGGGAGGACAAATTTAAAGTGCTACCAGTCTATGAAATGCTATATAGACACATATAAGAGAGAGAGACATAGAGTCCCTATTCAATAAAGCTTAAAATCTAGTCTGATTTAATCACAATGCTTGGGAGAGGTAGGCGTGGAAATGATGAAAAAAGCAGAGGAATCCAGAAAGTTGAATGTTCCTGAGAGATCTAGGGCCAGGAGCAGCACTAGGGCAGAGGAAGAGATGAGATGAGATAGTCTCCTATCCTTTGTAATTCACTAGCCAAGCTGAAGAGAGATTTCTTCAAGAGGAAAGTGTCAACAGCTTCAGCTTCTAGTGAAAATGCAAAAGACCAGTCTTCTGTTCCCATCCTCACAAAAAAGCAAAAGGCGGCAAAAGTAGTGCAGGATGTGGGTGTTGAAACCAGGTAACTCCATTGTCAACAGAGCAGAGTAGCAGACATACCTTGTTCTCCAGTGAGATGCATAAGGAGTAGGTTTTGACAGATATAGAATCTGATGAATTCTCATGTAAAGGATTTAAAGATCATAAGATGATGAAAGTTTTGTACCTGAAGAGAGTTTTTAAAATATAGGGCCTGATATTCAATTGTTATATCTACTGTTATATGATTTCATATGTCGTCCGGCGACAAATTTTACTCTTTTATTTTTACAGCTATTGGCTCAGAGTCTGTTCCCTGGACTGGTAATGCTGGGCACTTCTACCATATACAGTTCTGCCCATGTATCGCACATTAGGTCTGAGCACACCCTTTTAATGGTCAGCCCTCATAGTGACATCATGCCATGGCAGTGTACACTGAAGGATTGTGCTCATTGAGCAGGACACATTTCTTTGGGCAGCTCCTGAGTCCATGCCTCTATTCCCTTTGCACCTTCATTTACTTTTTCACCTTGCTGTGCCTCTTTGCCTTCAGTTGAGAAATTATCCCAAATGATCTCTGTTTTTAACTCTTCCACTATGGTTTCCAGTATCCCAGTCACCTATAGCCATCACTGATGGTTTCCTCCTCATCTCTTGGCAACTATTGAACACAGGAAAGAACTCTTACTCCAATGCCCTAGTGCAGCCTCATTGATGATCTCTAATCGCTCTTGTAATCTCAAAGGTGGATTTGTTAATTCTAGATCGATTAGGAGAAAATGTGCCCTGATTCATGAGCTCATCATCGACTCTAAGGTAGATTTTCTAGCCATTAGAGAAACTTAGGAAAACTAGGAGACACCCCACTTCTTTTTCAATCCCGCCTCACTATTTCTAATTCATATCAAAAGCTAAAAAGAACAGACAAGGCAGAGGAGTTGCTACAGTATTTAAATCTTCTTTAGTTTGTACAGAGCATCCTCTTCCCCCACTTCAGTTTACAGTACTTTACTACTTCAATTTTCTACTAAACCAATCATTGCACTGCTTGCAATTTACCATCCTCCATCGTCCTCTTCTGAAATATTTGAAGAATTAATCATGCTTCTTTCAAATCTATCCTATCACTTCACTTCCCTATTTGTTATAGGAGATTTTAACATATGTGCAGACAATTCATTCAGATCTCAGGTTCCATTAGGGAATTCTTTAGATTTATAGAATCCATGGGATTCAATCAGCACATTTTGTTTCCAACCCACACTGCTTGCTATACTCTTGATCTTATTTTCTCTTTTCCCAATGCTTCAATAGTTTCCAATTATTCTAATATAATACCTTTGTCAGATAACTCTGCAATTTTGTTTCAACTCATTATTAGATTTAATGCTGCATCAAATACAAAGGTCTACAAACAGCTCAAAAAGGTCAATGCAATTACAGATGGTGAACTTACTTTGGACCCTTCCTTTTTACCCAGGCATAAACAACCCCCCTCCACCCTCACCCAGAAACACTTGCAATCTGTAAAGAACATCAAAGACATTACTCTAAAGAAACTTCTCTAGCAAAACAAGACTACTGTTCTTCGTGGATCTCCTCCTGCTCGTCACAGCTAAGAAAGTTCTTCAGCATCTTTAAATACAATCTCTTAGGAACTCTTTACCATCTGAAACTGCAATCATCTAGAGCAGTAAGTTCCCAACACACAAACCTTCTAATTTTGCTTCCACCTCCTGCTTCTATTTAGAAATTACTAGGCATACCTCCTTTTTGTTTTTTTGGATCAAGCTTTTGGAACTCTCTTCCATTTGACCTGAGAGTGGAACCTAGCCTGCTCAAATTCAAGATCTCATTGAAAACCTCCTTTATCACTCATGTCTTTGGAGAATTGTGAATCTGAGCTCAGGTGAATGTCAGTCACTAACTAACTTTTCTTTTTTTCTGTTTTATATCTGATATCTGTTTATTGTAAACTGCTTTGTTTGCTCTTGCGAAATAGGCGAAAGGACATGGTCAGATCATATTCCAGTGTGGATAGACTTCTGGACAGAGAAAGAGAAAAGGATGGATACTTAACGAGCCCCTACTGGATAGCGCTAAGATTGTTCATCAATTACAAAGCATGATAATAACATACCTGGAGATATATGATGTGGATGGCTGTAAAATAGAAACACCATGGGAATGCCTTAAGGCAGTAGTACAGGGCAATTTAATAGCGATAGGTACCCATGTCAAGAAGGCAAAGGAGGAAAAAAAAGAAACATTGCATAACAAGATAAGAGAATATGAGAACCTTCACAAGCAAGATAGATTGGAGGAGAGAGCAGTAAAAGAGTTGCCAGCTATTAGACATGAGCAAGGTGACTTGGAACTGGCATTGAAACAGCAGTATTTTGAAATGGGAAACAGACCGAGCTGACCATTAGCTCATAAATGTAAACAGTACCAGAAGATAAATTTTATAACTAAAATCCGAGATGCTCAGGGGCAGGAAGTACGGAAAACAGAGGAAATCCAGGCAAAGTTTGTTGAGTTTTATACAGACCTATATACTCCAGAACAAACCTCCCCAGTAGGGAGGATAAAAACGTTTTTTCATAAATTCTTGGTTATGAGATCACAGTGGGTTCCCGTAATGTGGTCTATATCATGTTCTTTTTCTTGAGACAGACGTTCTATCTTATTTCTTTGATTTTCCTTGTGTTTTTTCCGATTTTTGTAAATTTTGGAAACTTCATAAATAAAGATTGGAAAAAAAAATGTTTTACGACAGATGCAGCAGCCTAGCTTGTCCAAGATAGAAGCAGAGGAAATATCCAAACCTACTGTATATCTGTATGGGAAGTAGTTGAGGCTATAAAATCCCCGCCTCCACACAAAGCCCCTGGTATGGATGGGTTCACACATAACGTTTATAAGGTGTTTAACTCCATATTAGCTGAGCCATTAGCACACCTTTACAATTCATTTAAGGAGGGAACAATGCTCCCCGAGTCCATGCAGACAGCGGCAATCACCATCCTACCAAAAGAAGGCAAGGATCCTAATCTGTGTGGCTCATACAGGCACTGATTTCAAAATATTCACTAAGATCTTGTCCGATAGGTTACTATCATATATGGCAAAACTAATTTATGAAACTCAGTCCAGTTTTATACCGGGGCGAGTAAAGAGCTATCATGGATGGGAAGAATAACAGCGATTAAATTAGTAACACTTCCAAAACTGCTGTACCTTTTCACTATGCTCCCTATAAAAGTGCCAAAAAACTATCTAGTGTGACTACAAAGAACTATAATGTGATTTATAGGGGGAGGGAAAACCACAAGGGTGTCCTGGAGAATTCTTACTAGAAGTAGGGATCAGGGAGGTATGGCGATCCCAGACCTGACTAGATATTTGGAGGCAGCCCAACTATGGGCAACTATGGATTGGTGGGCATAGGAGACAAAGGAATGTGTCCAAATGGAAGCTGCGGCCTGGGAGGTTCCTCACTGGGGGAGACCTTATGGGTTACGAAGGACAGAGGAATTCAATACAAGGGAGCCAATCCATATTT
This sequence comes from Ichthyophis bannanicus, assembly GCA_033557465.1. Lineage (NCBI taxonomy): Eukaryota > Metazoa > Chordata > Amphibia > Gymnophiona > Ichthyophiidae > Ichthyophis > Ichthyophis bannanicus. The sequence continues at coordinate 1,259,095,932 of CM066033.1, forward strand.
TGAACTGACTTTGAAGACCTGGTACAAATGGAGGAGCATATGGTTAGGAAAAGGAAGAATCTCCCAGTTGATCCCCCATTAGAGGGAACCAAGACTTCCCACCGGCCCTAGGGAAAAATAGTTTTGAAAGATGGGCGAGGAATGATTTGATAAGAATAGGACAATTAGAAGGGAATGAGATGAAAACTTTTGGAACACTGGCTAAGAAATACCAACTAGAGGTTAAAGATATATACCGTTATAACCAGATAAGCCATTATGTACAGCATAGGATCCTACCAGAATTGTGACGAGATTCCACACCTATAGAGATGATGTTTCTGACAGGACAGAAGAGAGGAGTGTTAGCGAAATTTTACAACATTATGGCAGGGGGAAGTAATAAGACAGCGTTTCAATGCCGTTGGGAGGCGAATATAGGGGTGGTATGGGAAAAATCCACATGGAAACAAATATATAATAACCGTTATAAGGGCCTTCTGGTCTCTCACTTAATAGAGAATAATTATAAAACACTGTACCGATGTCATTTAACCCCTGATAAATTACAATTAATACATAGACAAGCTGATGGTCTCAGTTGGAAACAGTGTGGGGAAAAGGGGGCCTATATTCACATATGGCGGAGTTGCAAAAAAATTATACCAGTGTGAAATGTGGTCTTTAGACAACTCAGTGGAATTTTGGGGAAAGAAATAAAGCCCCAGCCCGGATTTGCGTTGCTGGGCTTGAAACAATCAATATTAAACAAAGAAGAAGGGGATTTTCTAAACATGGGCTGTGTGGCCTTCAGAATATTAGTGGCAAGGAATGGAAGAAGCCTGAGCCTCCCACCTTGGAGAAATACAAGGCCTCTTGGGGAATATATATTTAATGTATAAATTGACAGCTATGAAGAATTAAAGGTTACAACAATTCTTAAAAACCTGTCATAATTATAAAGAGTTGGGAACTCAATACCTAAATATGGGAATAGTAAAGCACAGTTACTTACCTGTAACAGGTGATCTCTGGGAACAGCAGGAATAAGTCTTCACATATTGGTACGTCGGTACCGATGGAGCCTGCGTGGGAACGCTCCACAGCGTCCAATCAGAAAGCTTTTGGGAGCATCCCACAGCGCCTGCGTGCTGCCTTCCCACCTTTCCAACTGTCTCTCCTCAGTTGAGTTTTATAGCTGAGACAAAGAGGGAGAGAGAGGGAAAGGAAGAGAAAGAGAGAGAGAGAGAGAGACAACTCCTAGGGGAGGTGGGTGGGTTTTGAAGACTTATTCCTGCTGTTCCCAGAGATCACCTGTTACAGGTAAGTAACTGTGCTATCTCCAGGAACAAGCAGGAATGAGTCTTCACATATGGGGACTCCCTAGCTTTAGATGCCAGGGAGATAGCCCATAAGTTATGTGTCCCTGGGACAGGGCTGCACATCCCCACCTGCATCTCTGGCATCCCATGAGGGATGGTGGGTAGGAGTTGATTAAGTATGGAAAGGTGTTAGAGAACAGCCTGACCAAACAAGGCATCCCGGTGGGAGTCCTTGTTCAAGCAGTAATGGGCTGTGAAGGTATGAACCGAGGCCCAAGTGGCTGCTCAACAGATGTCGTCGATAGACACAGAGTTCAGATGAGCCATTGAGGCTGCCATGGCTCTCACATTGTGAGCTGTGACATGGCCCTCCAGAGAAATGTTCTTTCTCTGATAGGCGAAAGAAATACATTGGGCAATCCAGTTGGAAAGTGTTCTCTTGGAGACTGGTTGTCCCAAATGAGAAGGATCAAAAGCAACAAAGAGTTGAGAAGACTTTCTATGTTGTTGTGTCCTCTGTAAGTAAAAAGCTAGAGCTCTTTTACAGTCCAGGGTATGAAGATTCCTCTCTGCACTTGATGCATGAGGCCCTGGAAAAAAGACAGGTAGGTAGACCTCTTGGTTGAGGTGAAAAGGTGAGACCACCTTAGGCATAAAGTGTGGATTAGTCCTAAGGACCACCTTGTTATGATGGAACCTTGTATAAGGTGGATTAGCTACTAGTGCTTGCAATTCACTAATGTGGCGTGCTGATGTGATTGCAATGAGAAAGATAACCTTCCGAGAAAGGTATTTCAAGGAGGTAGTAGCTAAAGGTTCAAAAGGTGGCTTCATAAGCTGACCAAGAACCAAATTTATGTCCCATGCCACCGGAGGTGGTCTAATGGGAGGCTTTGTTAAAAGGAGACCTCTCATGAAACTTGCTATAAGGGGATGAGAGGAAACAGGTTGTCCATTTAGAGGCTTGAGGGAAGCTGCAATAGCACTCAGATGGACTCTTACTGAATTTGTCTTAAGGCCTGCATTAAACAGATGGAGATACTCCAGCAACGATTCCAGAGGTATGGCATGGGGGTTAAGACCCTTTTCAGAACACCAGATGGTAAACCTTTTCCACTTGAAGGCGTAAGAACGTCTAGTGGAAGGTTTTATGGAAGCATAAAGAACATCTTTCACTTGTTGAAAAAGATGAAGATCCTGGAGATATAGGCCTTCAGCAACCAAGCCCTGAGATGCAGAGACTGGGGATTGGGATGCCACAATTTTCTGTCCTCCTGAGAGAGGAGGTCTGGAGCAAACCCTAACTCTAGGGAGGGAGCTTGAGAGATATGTAGAAGCAGAGGGTACCACACTTGCCGTGGCCAATGTGGAGCTATGAGAATCATGTGGCCTCTGTCTCTCTGAAGCTTGAACAGGGTTTTGGGAATTAGGGGAATGGGTGGAAAGGCATACAGGAAGTCTTGACCCCAATGAAGGAGGAAAGCATCCCTTGCCTGAGCCCCCTGAGCCGGAGTTCTGGAACAGAACCGGGGAAGTTTGGCATTCCACGGACTTTCAAAGAGGTCTATGTCTGGGGTTCCCCAAATTTGAAAAATCTTTGATAGCTGGTCCATATGTAGGGGCCACTCGTGTAGGAGCAGAACTCGACTGAGTCTGTCTGCCCAAGAGTTTTGAACACCTGGAAGATAGACTGCCAGAAGATGAATGTGATGCTCTTTGGCGAGGACCCACAGTTGCAGAGCTTCATTGCAAAGCGACCGAGAGCCAGTTCGTCCCTGCTTGTTTATATAAAACATGGCTACCTGATTGTCCGTGTGGACAAGGACTGTCTTGTGGCTGAGCAGGGTGTGGAAAACTCGCAGAGCAAGGAAGATTGCTCTGAGTTCCAAGAGATTGATATGTAGACAAGTCTCCTGTGGGGACAAGATGCCCTGGGTGGAGAGGTCCTGAAGATGAGCCCCCCAGCCCATTGGAGAAGCATCTGTTGTAAGAGTTGCCTGGGGTAGAGGCTTTTGAAAGGGACACCCCAGCAACAGGTTTTGAGGGGACTTCCACCACTGGAGGGACAAAAAGAGGCGACTTGTGTTTGCTATTTTGTCTGACAGGCAGCCTAATGCCTGGGTCCATTGGGTGGATAAAGTCCACTGAGCTGCTCTCATGTGAAGGCGAGCATATGGTACCACATGAACGGTGGATGCCATGTGGCCTAGCAACTGTAACATTTCTCGAGCAGTTAGTAGGGGTTTTGACTCTGCTTGAGAAGCTAACTGCATCAAGCGAAGGCAACGGGCCTGAGGAAGATAGGCCCTTGCCCTTGTGGTATCCAGCAACACCCCTATTAACTCCAGGGACTGAGTAGGGATCAAATTGGATTTTGGGATGTTTATTACCAGCCCTAAATATTGAAGGATACGCATTGTGCAGGTTAGAGCAGTCTTGGCCTCTGATTGAGTGGGAGCTCGAATGAGCCAGTCATCCAGATAAGGGAAGACAAATATTCCCAGGGTGCGCAGAAAAGCAGCAACCACTGCCATGCATTTCGTGAACACCCTTGGTGCAGAGGCCAGGCCAAAGGGGAGCACTCGGTATTGATAGTGCTTCTCCTAGAAAAGGAACTGAAGGAACCTTCTGTGAGTTGGATGGATGAGAACATGAGTGTACGCATCCTTGAGATCTAGAGAACAAAGCCAATCCTGACTCTGAAGGTATGGCAGCAGAGTTCCTAGAGAAACCATCTTGAATTTTTCTTTGACTAGGAATCTGTTCAACTCTGAGATCTAAAATGGCTCTGAAGCCCCCTGTTTTCTTTGGGATAAGAAAATAGGGGGAGTAGAACCCTGTGTCCTGTTGTTGAGAAGGCACTTCCTCTATTGCCCCTGGGCTAGAAGAGTGGCAGCCTCCTGCTCTAACAGGCTGAGGAGGGAGGTTGGAGAATTGTACTGGTGCACTCTTGTGAGAGGGGGCAAGCTGGAAAAATGAAGTTTGTACCCCTCTCTTATGATGGAGAGTGTCCAATGCTCTGCTGTTATTTGCCCCCATCTGGGAGCAAAGTGACATAACCTTCCTGGAATGGTGGAGGGCTCTGGTCCTTCTAGAGCCAGGAAGGCTAAGTTCTCTAGCAGAAAGTCAAAGGCCCTGAGGGGGCTGAGATTGCTGGGCTGAAGCAGGCCTCGCAGCCTTTGCCTTGGTCTGTTTGGAGGATTGCTGACGTTTGGAAGGGAACTGAGCTGCAGAAGATGCTCTCTGACTATAAGCAGGATAGGATCTTCCCTTTTTAGAAAAAGGTGTTTTCTTGAACAACCTTTTCTTAGCAGGAGCAACTGTAGATTTTGATAGTCTATCCAAAGCAGAATTTTCAGCATCCATCTTATTGGCTTTTGCTTGCCAATCCTTACCAAACAGATTCTCACCTGTACAAGGGATTTTTCCCAATTCATCTTGGACCCAGATCTCCAAATCAGATGCTTGAATCCAAGCAATCCTACGTGCACCTATAGCTATAGCTGAGGCTCTGCTTACGCATTCAAAGGAGTCGAAAGCTGCACGGTTGGAGAATTTGGAGATATCTTGGGCATGTTTGAGCCCAGTGAGAAATTCTTGCCTTTTACTGTCAGACATAAAAGGACTTAAAGTCTGTAAATGGTCAGTGACTTCTTTTAAGAACATTCCCATGTAGAGACTATAAGAATTAATTCTCGCAGCAAGCATGGAAACTTGGAAGACTCTTCTACCAAAAGCATCCAGGGTTCTACATTCACGTCCTGGAGGATTAGAGGCATGTCTCTTGGCACTTCTAATCTTTCTCATTGCAGACTCAACCACAATAGAGTGGTGAGGAAGCTGAGTTTTATGGAAACCAGGACAAGGAGGGACACGATACATGGTGTCCAACCTGCGAGAATGAGGAGAGGTGGTTAGAGGTGCTTCCCACATCCTTAACATGAGATCATACAGAATCTCATGAATAGGTAAGGTAGCTGCCTCCTTAGAAGTTTTAAGATATTGTAAAATATCTAACTCCTTAGCTCTAGGCTCTGACTCTGGGGTCACTGTTATAGAGAGGCCCCGAGCCACCTCTCTGATAAAGTCTTGAAAAGACAAGTCCTCTGGAGGAGACATCCTTCATTTAGGAGAGGACTCCTCCTGTGGAAGAAGCATCACTGCATCGACAGACTCTTCAGAATCCTCAGAATCGTCAGAGGAATTGAAGTATCGTCTATCGGGATGCTCTTGCAAAGCCCGATACCCGTACCGATTGGTATCGGTATCGGGAATCACCGGTACCGGGGTATCAGTACCAGAGGGCTGCAGAGGGCAGAATACCGGCATAGCGGACACCGATGCCGATGTCGATGCCACCGGTACCGGGATCGGTGTCGATGGTGATGCCGAAGCCGGTACCGGCTGAGTAATCTGTTGCGGTACCACGGGCGTCGATGCCACAAGGAAAGCCTCCAGACTGCGTTCGATGGACCGAATCCTCTGATCCATCGACACCGCCAATGCCTGGAAGTCTGTACCGGTGGAAGCCACCGGTACCCCAAAGCATGGCACCAGGAGATCTATCGAGGCCACGCCATCGAGATCATCCTGGAACCCCGATGATGATGCTTTAGAGGCCAAAGCCTCCCGCCGGGGTAATTTTTGCTGGTGCAGAATCCTCGAGGGCAAGGCCAGAGGCATCTCGATGCTTAGAAGGAGATGTGCCCTTCGAGGACCGGCTGGATTTATGTTTAGTTACCTGAGATCCATGTGAGGAAGAAGAAGCCCTGGAAGAAGTCGATGCTACCGAAGCCGCATCAGAGGGAAACAGGGTACTGAGCTTGGCAGCTCAGTTCTGTCGACCTCTCTTAGTCATCATAGAACAGGACACACAATCTGTAATGGAATAGTCAGGGCCTAAACATTTTAGACACCAGTCATGGATGTCAGTGACGGAGATAGTACCGCCACATTTTGTGCACTTCTTAAATCCTGAGGCAGGCTTTTCCATATTTAAGGAAAAAGGTTTTGGGCTTAAGGCCCAAAACTGAAGTGCACCTGAAGAAAATAATAGGAAAAAAGTTGTTCTGTTTTTTGGTTTTTTTTGTTTGTTTTTTAAAGAAAAGAACAACGACCGGCGGTACCGGTACAGAGTCGAAGAAGCAGACGTGACAGAAAAGAAATAAAGAAAAAATAAGGGAATTCTTCTGCGGTGACAGGAACACGACCTGCTGGCTCCGCGGAAAAAGAGGAGAGACAGTTGGAAAGGTGGGAAGGCAGCACGCAGGTGCTGTGGGATGCTCCCAAAAGCTTTCTGATTGGACGCTGGGGAGCGTTCCTGCGCAGGCTCCGTCGGTACCGACATACCCATATGTGAAGACTCATTCCTGCTTGTTCCTGGAGATAAAATATTGCAGAGATCCATAAGGGGGCGGGGGTGGGTTTGGAAGAGAATAATATGGAGCGAAGTTAAGAATTGCTAATACCTTGTATCAATTTATTATATGTCAATAGTGGTTTGTGTATTTGCCTATAATATGTAAACATATTGAAGGTTATATTTGTTGTATTTTAAGGTCTGGTGTTAGCAGTAATTGATGGTTAACTTGGGAAATGTAAAAATCTTTTATAAACTATAAATAAAAAACAAAAGACAGAACAGTCATTAATCTGTCCTAATTGAAACTGCTTAAGCTATCTAGTTAACGACTGAATCGCTGCTAACTGGATAGCAGCTGTCACCACCCCTGCTCTACCCACAGAATACCTGAGTTTTAACTGAGCATTTTTTTGGTTGTGTGTGGGGATATTTAGTAGCACTAGCTGGTTACTGTATAACTGGCTAAAATGTTTTGAATATGTCCCTTATATGTTTAGTTTAGACCTGTGAATAGCAGGTAGCATCAATCACTGCATTGCATAGAGCCCAATTCAGGGAGGGGGGACATCTGGGCCGTCTGGAGGTCCCCAATGAAGACAGGCCAGTTAGGACCTGATTCTGGTGCACAGAATTGGGCCCGCGGATGGCCTGGCATGCCCATGCCACCTGTGGGGATGTCCTCCCCGCAGATGCCCCCGACTCCCACAGTTTTGGCCCCCTCTTCCCTGCCACCTGACCCACAGCTGGCCTACCGGGGCTTGGATCGGGTGGCGGGGACCCCCCCTGCACCTGGCCCTAGCCCCAGAGGGGAATCCTCAGGCCCGATCATGGGGTCAGTGCTGCTTATTCCATCTTTATGGTGGAATAAGCAGCACATCCCCTTTGACCCAGCAGGATGTACAGGGCCGTGACCTGAATCGGCCCTGTACATCCTGCCGGGCTGGCCTGCCCCAGCTCTGCTCAGATTTTGCCCCCTTCTGCCCCCTGCCATCTCTCCCCATCTTGCTGCTGAGGATGTATGGGGAGAGCCGGAAGGAGAATCGAGCCCAGATGGCTTGCGGGGCTACACGTCCCACTGGGACATGCAGCCCCGCAACCCATGTTCCAGAATTGGGCCCGTAGTCAGTGCCACTGACAGCAGCAGTGAGAGGGACTGACATTAGAGATATTGGTGCTGGTGGATTCCTTATGTGTGTAATTGGGAAATAGGATGAAATCTGTCACTAAGGGGTATACTTACATGCTACCTACCTCATAAGAACTCATATTCTGTGTCCTGTTTCCAAAGTGGCCAATCCAGGTCACAAGTACTTGACATATCCCAAAAGTAGCATTTCCATACTACATATCTCCAGGGATAAGCAGTGGGTTTTATCTTGGAATACATTAATAACAGTTTATGGACTTTTACTCCAGGAATTTGCCCAAGCCTTTTTTTTAAACCCAGCTATACTACCGGCTTTTACCACCCACCAGTAATGAATGCCAAAGACCAGCTGTACATTGAGAGAAAAATATGTTTTATCTCTTTTAAATATACTACTTTGTTGTTTCATGACATGTTCCTTAATCCTTGTATTTTTTGAAAGAGTAAACAATTGATTTGTGTCTATCTGTTCCATTCCACGCAGGACTTTATAGACCTCTATCATATCTCCCCTCATGCATTTCTTCTCCAGACTTAATAGTCCTAATCTCTTTAGCCTTTCCACATAGGAGAGTCATTCCACCACCTTTATTATTTTAGTTACCCTTCTTTGCACTTTTTCTAATGCTTCTGAATCTTTCTTGAGATGTGGAGACCAGAAATGCACACAATACTTAAGGTGTAGTCACACTATGGAGCAATACAGAGAAATTATGATATCCCTTGTTTTATTTTCTATTCCTTCTCTTTGCTTTTTTGGGCACTGCTGTATACTGAACAGACAATTTCAATGTATTTTCTATGATCACACCCATAATTCTAGGTTCCTAATGTTCTCCTAGAGTTTCTCACAATCCAGCTGTGATTTAACAACTCTGAATAATTTGGTGTCATTTGCAAACTTAATCATCATGCATTGCTTGCTGTTCCCAATTTTAGAGCATTTATAAATATGTTAAAAAGCACCAGTCCCAATATGGACTCCTGGAACATTCTATTTTTCATCTTCCTCCATTGACAAAATTGACCATTTATTCCTACTGTCTGTTTTCTATCTCTTAACCAGTTCTAGTCCACAATAGGACATCATCTCCTATGCCATGATGTTTCTAACTTCCTCGGGAGTCTCAAATGTGGGACTTCATCAAATGTTTTCTGAAAGTCTAAATATACTACATCCAGTGGCTCAGCTTTATCGACATGTTTATTCACATCTTCAAAAAAAGGAACAGATTGGTGAGGAAAGACTTTCCTTGGAAAAATCCATGTTGACTTTGTCCCATTAAACCATGTCTGTCCATGTGTCTATTAATATTGTTCTTAATAATGGTTTCTACCATTTTGCCCAGGAACAACATTAGACTTGTTGGTCTGGAGTTTCCCGTATTACACCTGTAGCTCTTTTTAAAAGAGGTGTTATGTTGCATGCCTTCCAGTCTTCTGGTACTATAGACAATTTTAATGATAAATTTCACCTTTGCAAACTTGGGTATATACCAGTCAGTCCAGGTGGTTTTCTGCTCTTTAGTTTATCCATTTGTTTTACTACATCTTCCAGATTTACTGATATTTCATTCAGTTCTTCTGACTCATCGTTGTTAATTACCTTTTCTGCAATGGGTAGCTTCCTCACATCTTACTCAGTAAAAACTGAAGCAAAAAATTAATTTTGTCTCTCAGCTACGGCCTTGTCATCCCTGAGTGCTCCCTTTAACCCTTGATCAGCTAATAGTCCAACTAACTCCTTCTCCAGTTTTTTACTTTGAATAAATCTGAAAAAAAATTGTTTTGCTTCTATGGTAAGCTTCTTTTCAAATTCTCATTTTTCCCTCATCAGTGCCTTGCATTTAACTTGCCAGTACTTATACTGTTTCCTCTTTTCTTGATTCGGTTCCTTTTTCTATTTTTTGAAAGATGATTTTTGATTCTAATAGCCTCTTTCCTCTCACTGTTTAACTAAGCTGGCTGTCATTTGGCCTTTCTTCTGCCTTTTTTAATGCTTTGGATACATCTGGTCTGGGTTTCCAAGATTGTATTTTTAAACAATACCTGAGGTAAGCTCTTGACTTTTGCAGCTGCTCTTCTTAGATTGTTTTCTATTTTCCTCATGCTATTGAAGTCTCTCTTCTGAAAATTAAATACTGTCATAGTAGATTTCCTTTCCATGCTTGCTCCAGTTAAGTCAAATGTGATCATATTATGATCACTAGTGCCAAGTGGTCCCAACACAATTAGTTCTTGTACCAAATCCTATGTTCCACAAAGTCTAGAACAGCTCCAATGTAACCTGAAGATTGGAGGATCGCCAATGTAACACCAATTTTTAAAAAGGGTTGCAGGGGTGATCCGGGAAACTACAGACCGGTGAGCCTGACGTCAGTACCAGGAAAAATGGTAGAAATCATCATAAAGAATAAAATTACTCAGCATGTAGATAGTCATGACCTAATGGGAGACAGCCAACATGACTTTAGACAAGGAAGATCTTGTCTTACTAATCTGTTATGTTTTTTGAAGGAGTGAATAAACAGGTGGACAAAGGTGAGTCGGTTGATATTGTGTATCTGGACTTTCAGAAAGCCTTTGACAAGGTCCCTCATCAGAGACTTTTGGCAAAACTAAAGAGTCATGGGATAGGAGGCAGTGTACTATTGTGGATCAGGAACTGGTTAAAAAATAGAAAGCAGAGGGTAGGGCTAAATGGCCAATTTTCCCAATGGAGAAAGGTGAATAGTGGTGTACCCCAGGGATCTGTGCTGGGTCCGCTGCTTTTTGACATATTCATAAATGACCTGGAAAGTGGAATAATGAGTGAGGTTATCAAATTTGCAGATGACACAAAACTATTTAAAGTTGTTAAAACCCAAGAGGATTGTGAAAAATTGCAAGAGGATCTTGATAAATTGGAAGACTGTGCATCAAAATGGCAGATGAAATTTAATGTGGACAAGTGCAAGGTTATGCACCTAGGGAAGAACAACCCAACTATGGTTACACGATGCAAGGTTCCACATTAGGAACCACCACCCAGGAAAAAGATTTAGGCGTCATTGTGGATACCATGTTAAAACCCTCGGCCCAGTGTGCAGCGGCGGCCAAGAGAGCAAATAGAATGCTAGGTATGATAAGGAAAGGAATGTAAAATAAAACAAAAGATATTATAATGCCTCTATATCGTTCCATGATGAAACCGCACCTTGAATATTGTGTGCAATTCTGGTCGCCGTATCTTAAAAAGGATATAGCGATTTTAGAAAAGGTTCAGAGAAGAGCCACCAAAATGGTAAAGGGGATGGAAGGATACTCCTATGAAGAAAGGCTAAAAAGGTTAGGGCTTTTTAACCTGGAAAAGAGACGGCTGAGGGGAGATATGATAGAAGTCTATAAATTAATGAACGGAGTGGAACGGGTAAACGTAGATCGATTGTTTACGTTATCAGAATATAGAAAGACTAGGGGACATGCAATGAAGCTACAGGGTAAACTATTTAAGACTAATAAAAGAAAATATTTTTTCACTCAACGTGTAATCAAACTCTGGAATTTGTTACCGGAGGATGTAGTAAAGGCTGTTAGTGTAGCTGGATTTAAAAAAGGTTTGGACAAGTTCCTGGAGGAAAGGTCCATAAACCATTATTAAGAAGTGACCGAAGATATCAATGCTTGACCCAGTACAAGCATTGTGGAACTTGTGTCTCTTGGGGAAACTGCTAGGTATATATGACCTAGATTGGCCACTGTTGGAAACAGAATACTGGGCTTGATGGACCTTGGTCTGACCCAGTATGGCATATCTTATGTTCTTATGTCCTTCTCTGGTCAGTTCTCGACCAACAAATTAAAGGGAATATCACTCTCCTATTCAACACACTGATGTGCTGGAGGGATAAACTAGTAATTCAGAGAGAGAAAAGGGAACATGAGAGGTAGGAGACAGTGAAAATGCAATGGGGGAAAAGAGGCATTCACTTCAGGCAGTACTGGCAGCATAAGCAGTACCATGTCAACTTTCATTTGTTCCCCTTGGGCACTACAAACCTGTCTCTATTGACAGAGTCCATAGCTATGCCAGTTAGGTGCAGACACCAGCATATGTCTGCTGCAACCAATACTCCTGCAGAAACGTCTGTGATTTTTCAGAGCCCATCAAAGCCACAATCAGACTTATTGGCATACTGGACATAAAACTATGCACTCTGATAAGTCGTGACCAAGGTTTCCCAGAATTTCTTTTCATACCAACCATTCAGTATTCCTAGTAAACAGATTCTCTAGGGATGAATGGTGAAATGTAACAGATGAAAACATTTTTGGTTCTTAATATCACTAAAAAAATGGAATTGATATAGATTCTTAATGAATCAAAAATTAATTTGTTTTTCACATCAGTTATAGGGGCTTGTTTACAAAGTCGCGGTAGTGGTTTCCGATCGTTATCGGTGCCGCGGCCCCATTGATTTCAATGGGGCAATGGCTCCGATAACGATCGGAAACTGCTACCGTGGCTTTGTAAACAAGCCCCATAGTCTATGGTCCCCAGAAAACATCACTAGGGTTTGCTTTTAGGGAGGCGGGTAGGGACCAGAAACTTGCAGCTGAAGCCACAGCAACTGCACAGTCAAGATCCAAGCAATTAAATAGTCATTCTCTGTGCAGCAGAAAGGGCAATGGACTTCTGGTGGAGCCAGCATTTGGTTACTAATCAAGGACACCACCATGCTGGTCCAATGGACTCTATTGGAACATGTCTTGCATTCCGGTGTTCAAAGTTGTTCACTGTCTACTGGCTTCTGGCTTTCCTATTACCTTTGGCTTCAGCTGTAAGTCTCCAGCCTATGTTTTTAAGGGTCAGAGCATCAAATCATGTTAGCCTGCTGGTCAGACAGAGTAAAACTATCTTGAGAAGGTACAAGGAAAAAGTAGGGGTCATTTGACCTATCATCTTGAAACTTCTTGACCAGTAGCCAAAGAAATCTATCCTAGTCTTACCTCCAAATCCCTTGGGATATTGATGCCATCATGAATCTGGTTGGCTTGTTGGTTTTCTCCAGTGTTGATGCCACTTTATCCCCTCACCGATTCTTTGAGATCTTCATGCCAATACTGGTGCTGCTTTTTGAACTGTTCTTAGGTTGTTACTGGCAAATTTGTAAATTATAGGATTAGAGGTAAAAATATATGTAAGTGCAAAATGTCAGAACCTGCAGGTTTCTTTTACATATTCAGTGTATCAGTGAGGGTGCATCTCTTAGCTTGGGAAATGTTTTGACTTTATTTTGTTTAGTGTGTTACTTTTGAGAATATAGTGGGTGCGGAGACATCCAAAATGTTTACCCGTGTCCAAGGCATGGGCCAGCTGAATAGCCGCTTGCACATTCTACACAGAATGCGTCTATCTCTCTGTCCAGACAGGCGGATGTGGAATTAGGTTCAAAGGGGGCCCTTTTTTGATTTAGATATGTCCACAGGCCAGACATACATTTTATGGAATCGCGTTCCATGTGTACATTTGGAAGCAGTATACTGTTGGATCATTTTCCAGTACCTGTTGAGTTTACCCCTTTGAACATTGTGAACAGGGCTCATTCTTGGATTTTTAACCTTTCCCTTTTTGGATATGTAAATTTCAAGATTTGGTAAGACATTCAATCACAGAGTTCCATGCGAGTCATTCAGAGGGAGAATATTCCCCCACCCTCCTGTGGGAGGCTTTAAAAGATGTAGGGACATTGTATTGCATATGCACATAAGAAAAAAATGGCTCAGAGGTAATTGGAACTGGAAACAGTTATTTTTGATCTGGAAAGAGAGTATAAGTGTACTTGCTCACCTAAAACTGTTAAAAGTTGAGGCAGTATATATAGAATAACCACAAAACTACAAATCAATCAATCAATAACACAACGCAATTATCAAAATTGCACCAAATAACACTCATACATAAACAATAAAAAATTCATATTACAAAAATGATACAATAACATGTTTAATTATTTCTCAAATTATTATGTATTACATTATTTTATTAAATAATATATCTTCAATCAACACAAGACACACAAAACAATCATTTATACAACAATAAATATAATCCCACACACTTTTAAACAAAGCACTATTAATCAATATACCCATTAAATGTTCCAAAACATATCATTCAAAAATGTATACATTTATAATATTCAATATTCATTCAATTACATATTATACCAGGGGTGTTTCACAACCCATATTCAAATAACATCTTGTAACATGTGAATATCTCCTCTTTGGACAATATATCCAATATATCTAAATCGCCTATCATCTTGTGGATATATCACCAATCCTCTTTTGACCAAATACATTCAAAAACATATAATTGTATCAACTACTGACCTCAAGATCAAAAAACTGATGAAACTTCTATCCACACAATGGTTCCTGAAGAAAAACAGTCCTCCAAAAAACACCCACACATGCGCTATTATATCCAAGAAGGTTCCCCTCAATTAAAAAAAACAAACACTGCCATTCAATCTGGGAATTTAACCCGTCAGGTACTACACTATTCCAACGGAAAATGTACTCTTGTTCCCTACGGCACAAACGCCGTTGGAGATTGCCACCCTCACCACCCCTAACTTGTTCAATGATAAAACAATGTAAATCACTTAAAGAATGGTTTTTGAGTTTCCAATGTGAAACCAAAGGAGCCGACTCCACCTCTCGGCGGATGCAAGATAGATGTTCAATAATCCTCGTTTTAAAAGGACGTGAAGTCTGGCCAAGGTATAATAACAGACAAGGACACATCACTGCATATATCACACCTTCAGATTTACAATTCATGCAATCATGGAGTTTATGGGTAAAACCCAAACTTGGATGTTTAAATGTCTGTAATTCCATAGTGACCGGACAAACCACACATCTATTGCATTTGCTATGTCCACCATTATTCACAACCGGTCGATCATAATAACGTGAATGAACTAAAAAATTCCTCAAATTCCGTCCTCTGTGATATGAAAAAATAGGCGGTGTAGTAAACACCGGATTAACCCTCAAAATGTCCCATTGAGAAAGAATCAAATTGTGTATATGGGTTCAACCTGCTTCTGTGACCATAAAAAAGCCAATCCCGATGAACATTAGAGGCCCATTTATATGCCCTATGCGTAACATGTGCTGGATAGCCCTTATTCTCAAATTTCCTACTCATGTGTCATGCTTGAAGAGAATACTCTTTTTTAGAAGAACAACGTTTCCGTAATCTGAGAAATTGACCTACAGGAATATTATCACGTATATGTCGTGGATGGAAATTAGTATAATCCAATAAACTATTTCAATCTGTGACTTTTGAATAAATTGATGTATGAAACCTAAAATCATGTAATGTAATTTGAATATCTAAAAAGTGAACGGTTGTCTTTGATAATTCCGGAGTGAATGTTAAATGTGAATCCTGTTGGTTCAACCATGTCAAAAATTCTTGTAAAGATGAATCTGATCCTCACCATATAAAAAAGATATCATCAATATAGCATACCCATTTCACTACTGAAGGCCAACATTTGGATTGTAACACTATATGTTCCTCAAAATACTCCTTATCCGAGAAATCCGAAGATTCATCAGAGGAACCCTTAAACGTCACATGTTTCTCTTTATTGGGAGGATGTTGATACATTATGATCAACCGGTTGTGAATAATAGTGGACTTAGCAAATGCAATAGATGTGTGGTTTGTCCGGTCACTATGGAATTACAGACATTTAAACATCCAAGTTTGGGTTTTACCCATAAACTCCATGATTGCACAAATTTTTAAATCTTAAGGTGTGATATATGCAGTGTCCTTGTCTGTTATTATACCTTGGCCAGATTTCGCGTCCTTTTAAAATGAGGATTATTGAACATCTATCTGCCATCCACTGAGGGGTGGAGTCGGCTCCTTTGGTTTCACATTGGAAACTCAAAAAACATTCTATAAGTGATTTACGTTGTTTTATCATTGAACAAGTTACGGGTGGTGAGGATGGCAATCTCCAACGTCATTTGTGCCGTAGGGAACAAGAGTACATTTTCCGTTGGAATAGTGTAGTACCTAATGGGTTAAATTCCCAGATTGAATGGAAGTGTTTTTTTTTTTTTTAATTGAGGGGAACCTTCTGGGATATAAGAGCACATGTGTGGGTGTTTTTTGGAGGACTGTTTTTCTTTGGGAACCATTGTGTGGATAGAAGTTTCATCATTTTTTTGATCTTGAGGTCAGTAGTTGATACAATTATATGTTTTTTTGAATGTATTTGGTCAAAAGAGGATTGGTGATATATCTACAAGATGATAGACGATTTAGATATATTGGATATATTGTCCAATGAGGAAATATTAACATGTTACAAGATTTTATTTGAATATGGGCTGTGTAACACCCCTGGTATAATATGTAATTGAATGAATATTGAATATTGTAAATGTAAACATTTTTGAATGATATGTTTTGGAACATTTAATGGGTATATTGATTAATAGTGCTTTGTTTAAAAGTATGTGGAATTATATTTATTGTTATATAAATGATTTTTATGTGTGTCTTGTGTTGATTGAGGATATATTATTTAATAAAATAATGTAATAAATAATAATTTGAGAAATAATTAAACATGGTATTGTATCATTTTTGTAATATGAATTTTTTATTGTTTATGTATGAGTTGTCTTTGATGTAATTTTGATAATTGCATTGTGTTATTGAAAAGGTGAGGCAGGCCAGAGAGAAGTTAAAAACTCTTCAAGTGACCAACATGAAAAAAGTGTTGCGTTTCTCTAAACAAAAAGATTGGACAGCTGCTGCCTAGGATTACGAGAGGTAAGATACAATCTTTTATAATCTAGGATTAAGAACAAGATGGGAGATCTATCTATCCATCCACACAAAATTGTAACTGTTTTCGAGCAGTAACTGGAGCAGGTCGGACTCGATGCTCCACCCATCACTTAACCTTATCCTTAACCCCCCCTTTCACCCTCCCCCCCCAACCCCACCTCTTAAATAACACACGGACACCGCACTTTTGGTAAACACTTCTGGTCGCAGCTTTATTAAACCAAGAAACCGTATAACCATAAACATCTCATCACCATCATTTTCAGACCCTGCGGAATGAAGCCTCACCAGCCATGTTCATAGCAAGGTGCGCCTGCCTCCGCCTTCCCTAGTTCTCTCCCCCCCGGGCACCCGACTTCGCCATATCATTAGTAAAAACCCACCCAGGGGTTCTACGAGTCGGGGGTACCCCACCCCCGTCCCAAGTTTATCCAAGGCTCCGGACCCCGGAAACCTCCGGGATCCCGCCACCGGCGCGGGCGACCTCCCCACCCCCGCGCCGCCCACCCAAAAGCTGCGACCAGCGAGCATCTCTCAACACTACCCACTCAAGTGCCTCCTGCCAATCGTTTAACAATAAATCAAGACCCACTGGAGATAGAGGCACCCCATCCGTCCTGTATAATCCTGCACAATCCACATCCACCCAGGAATGCATTACCTGGTACCCCCCCATGCTCACAAACCCAGCGGCCAATCTGCCTGTTAATTTTAGTAAGTCCCCATGACCAACGCCTCTGATGACGACAAGTAGGCCGCTGTATAATGTCCGACCACATCAGTATTACTTCTGGAAACAACTGCAGCACTTCTGCAAGATCTATCTGCACCGCTCTGATGAGTTGTCTGCAGGTCCATGCTGTCAAATCATTGCCCCCCAAATGAATCAAGAGCAGGTCCGGTGCCGGCCGACTGCGCCTGTGGTACCGTAGCAAAGGGAGCAACTGTGTCCAATGAAGACCTCGCTCACCCAGCCATGACACGGACACCACCTCAGGATCCAGGCCCAAATTCGCCCCTGGAGGCCGTACTGTCGCACGCCGACCCGCCCAGTGCATAAAGGAATGGCCAATCAGCCAACAGTCATATGGAACTTTATCTGCAAAAGAAAAAACACAATTAGGTCCCCACCATCCCCCTGCCGAACCACCTATAAACGGATATATCCCCGAAACGCTCTAGAGTGCCATCGCCCAATTCGTTGCACTTCCTGTTCCGACAACCCTGCTGCCGCCGCACTCGTGGCTGCCCCGATGCGGAACGAGTGTGCCGCAAATTGCTGCGGTACCTCTCCTATCCAACGCAGAGTCAACCTTAACACAGCTGACACTTGGAAACGTGTCAGCAATCTTGCATCCTCATGGATAAAAAACGGGCCCTCAACCTCTGGTCGAATGTGCACATACTCCCGCAATGCTGACACTGCGCAGGTCCTCACTCCCACCATCTCCTGCAAAACCACCCACCAGCCCTTCCCTTGCTGGTCAGTCTTAGAATGAGCTAAAAGCACCCTCACCGATCCCCTACTCAGCTGCACGTGTTGACGCTGCAACTCACTACCCGTCCCCGCCTTCGCGGAGTCTGCAACCAATTCACCCACTCGAAAGGCCCCAAAAAACGCTAAACAAAACACCGCTTTAAACAACCCTGCCTCATAGGCCAACGCCGCCACCATCGGAAGCGCCTCGCATAACCTCAGCAGTAGGTCATGCGTAATTGGCCGCCTGCTGTCCTTAGGTGTCGGTCGCCTTCTGGCCCATCCTTACATCAACTTCCTTGTCAAAAAAACACCCCCTCTTGGATCCATCCAACCGCCTTTGCAAAAAACGCAAACCCTGCTAAATGGGAACGAACTGCCGCCCGGGACCATCCCCGCTTCTTGGCCTCCACCACATAACTGGCTAACATCCAGTCCGACACCTCCTCTACGCACCATCCCCGTTCCCGGAAGAATCCTTCCACTGCGCCACAGCCCCTTTGATACACCGACCATGTCCTTCTCGCCACCGAGGCTCTCAACAAGTTCCTCATCTCTTCAGGCCAATCTTCCACAAGTGCCCTGGGACCCATAATCCAATCTCCTAATCTCCTGGTGCCAGCTTCCGGAACCTGTCCCACTGAAAACGAGACAAAGCATCCGCAATCTTATTAGTACAACCCAAAATGTGACGGGCTTTGATCATCACATTTAGCCTCAAACAAGCTAACACCACCTCCCGCATTAACTCAGCTACTGGCACGCATCTAGGACTGTACTGATTTATGATACCCACCACCGCTTCACTGTCACACCACCATAGCAATCCTTTATTACGCAAACGCTCAGGACACAATTCCAGAGCCACCCGTATAGGAAATAACTCCAGCAACGCAATATTGGTGACCAGCCCCGCGTCTTGCCATGACTGAGGCCATCTATCGGCACACCAAGCCCCCGCAAAATATATGCCTAAACCTGCCCCCCAGCCACATCAGAAAACAACTGCATGTCTCCTGAAGACATCTCGGCCTCCATAAACACCGACGTGCCATTGAACTCTTGCAAAAGATGTCCCATATCCGCAGATCCTCCTTCATCACTTTGGACACCCTAATCCTATGATGTGGTTTCAGTACCCCTGTCGTCACCCCAGCCAACCTCCTCAGAAACACTCTACCCATCGGGATGATATGGCATGCAAAATTCAACGCCCTGATCAAGGCCTGCAACTCTCTCAAGTTCAACTTCCTGGAAGCTATCGCATTGGACACCAATACCCGTAGCTTCGTCACTTTTTCTTCCGGAAGTCTCGCTACCATCTCTTGGGAATCCAACTCAATCTCCAAAAAGGTAATTTGGCTAGTTGGTCCTTCTGTCTTATCCGCTGCTAGGGGCACACCCAACTCATCAGCCAAGCTCATGAAACCACCCAGCAACCGCCCACAATACCCGACTGTGCCGCTCCCACAAAGAAAAAATCATCTAAATAATGCACCACAGTGGCGCACTCTACCTCCTGCACCAACGCCCAATGCAAAAATGAACTGAATTTCTCAAAGTAAGCACATGACACGGAGCAGCCCATCGGCATGCATTTATCAAAGTAAAACTGCTCTTCAAAGCAAAAACCTAACAGCGGAAAACTGTTGGGGTGGACTGGCAATAGGCGGAATGCAGATTCAATATCCACCTTTGCCATCCATGCCCCCACACCTGCGTTCCGAACTAGATCCGCCGCCCGATCAAAGGACGCATACCTAACTGTACAGCTATCCCGCGGTATGTGATCGTTGACTGATGTTCCATCAGGGAAAGATAAGTTATGAATTAATTGAAATTTCCCCGCTTCCTTTTTTGGAATAATACCCAAAGGAGACACTACCAGTTTGGGAACGGCTTTTCCACAAAAGGACCAGCGATCCTCCCCTCCGCCAGCTCTTTTGCCAACTTCCCCCGAACTACCGATGCCCAACGCCGAACCGAAGGAGGATTGTGTGACCTCCCTGATACAACCGTCCCCACCACCGGAATAACAAAACCCTCCCGAAATCCTTTCAGCAACACTTCCCTATCACCCCGCATGGGATACTGCTGCAGCCTGGCCTTACCTTGCCTCTCTCAACTAACTGGGCTGTGTGTGGTAGCCAGGTTAGCTGTTCATTTTTTTTTTTTTAAGACGTTTATTTTCATTTTACAACAAACAAAAGTAACAACACACCAAAAGATACAAATACACACATACAATAAGAAAAACAACCCCAAGTACCCCCCACCCCTATGCTTCTTCTCTAAACTAATAAGAGTCATCACATAAGCGCTTACACACAACAGTTATTGTACAGCAAACAAGCAGAAATGGTATTGATGATACAGGCTGATCCTGTGGCAGAAATGTATACAAAGTAAACAGCCAAATGAGAGCAGTTAGCAGTTAGAACATAATCATGGAACACCTTCCTTTTAAACAAGCAGTGAAGGGCTTGAGTGGAAGAGATTGACAGACGAGGGAGTTGCTCATAATTACAGTAAAATGGACATAATTCCACCAATCATTGAGGTTCAGATGGGAGCCAATTTCCAGTATTTCGTAATGAAGGAGATAGAAAATAGCTATGCCCAGTAAATGGGCCTCCTGAAAAAACACTAACTCAGAATAATCATGATTAAGAGAGCTAGGGATTGTCCCTCCTTGGAATGGACTATTGATGCCTTTTACAGTCAGTAGTGATAACGTACATAAAGCAATGCCAAATAGTTAAACAATCTGAAAAAGAAACATAATAGCGCACAGAGGTACACAATGTCGCTCATAGTACCAGTAAATGACTGCAGAAACAACATGATAGGAATTAAACTAAGGAAAACCATGAAGCGCCCCTTATAACAAAATAAGCACCGGAGTGCCTAGAGAAGAAGCAAAACCCCAGAAATCACTGGCGGCCTGATGTCTGCGGGGAGAAACCCCAGAGAAGGCCTGAATTGAAACATAAATCCTACAGTGCTATACAGGCTCCGAAGGCTCCGAAACTAACCAAGGATCTCATCGTGGAAAGAAAGGAGACCAATAAGGTATATATAAAGAGAAAGAAAGTCCAGGCAGTCTCCGTTTCAGGCAGCGATCACCGCATCGGGCCATTCAAAATGGCGGACAGTTCCAGCAGATTCCATCCAAGCTGTTGGGTTAGCGCATCTGGTCTGCTTCTTTAGAAGCTAGAAATGTTGCTAGCAGATCAGGATCTTCGAAGGTACGAGTTTGGTTATGGAGAGTCACTCTAAGCTTCGCTGGATATAAGATGCCGAAGCGAGCCTGTAACTGTTGAAGTCTAGGTCGAAAAGCAAGGAGTCTCTTCCGACGGTCAGCTGTGGGCTTAGCCAAGTCAGGGAAGAAGGAGACTTTATGATTTTCAAACTCCAAATGACGATTCGCCCGGGCAGCATTTAAAATTTGCTCAACTTGCTGATATCTCAGTAGACGAAAAATGATGGGCCGGGGGGTCGTCCGATTGAGCGCCATGCTGGTAGGAACACGATGTGCTCGGGTCAATTTCCAGATCTCTGTGAAAAGTAATCTTCAGCAAGGAGGGAAGAGTTTTGACCAGGAATTCTCTCATATCTCCTGCTTCCGCGCCCTCCGGTACACCAATGAGCCTTACATTGTTGCGACGGGCTCGATTATTGCTATCCTCTAACTCTTTTTGTAGATTCTGTATCTGACGCTCAGCCTCATCCAGTTTCACCAAGCGCACCACGTGCGAGTCGAGGACCCCCGCCATATTGTCCTGCCGTAATGAAAGACCTTCAAAACGATCCTGAAGCACACCAAAATCTTCTCTCATGGCTCGGAGCGCTTCTCCGTTAGACTGCACCAGTTCCTTCACACCACGTATTTCCTCCAAGATCTCCTGGTGCATTTCGGGGTTATCCCGAAATGGCACCATCTTTTGTGGGGAAGGCAGCTCTGTCTTGGAACGTTTTCCGTGTGAAGAAGAGGGAGATCCGAAGTCTAAGCGCGCTGGTTTATGGGCCGCCATCTCCCCCGAGGCACCCCGGTAAGTTCGGAGCAAAATATCAAGTTAATGTAGGTATTAAGTCAGGATTCTGAGTAGGCCCCTCGGGAGCTTCAGCGCAAAGCGTCTAACCCGCTGGACATCAGGCTCCGCCCCCCAGCTGTTCATTTTAAATTAAATCTTTCTCCCTGCTCTCTCCCCTGAACCTGCTGTGTTTTTAAATTTTGTTTTCCTGCCCTAACCTACCGAGTGAACCCCCCTCCCCTCCCCCCTGCTGAGGTATTGTGTAGCCTTCTTCCTGTCTCCACCACGTGTGCATAGTCAGTTTTGTTTGCTTCTCTCTGCTCTGGGAAGAGAAGTGCTCTAACAGTTCTCTGCTAGAAAGGTGGATATTACCTCCTGTGACAACTTGCAGTGAGTTCTAGCTGTTTATTTAATTATTTATTGTTTGTCTTATTGGTGTATAACTTACCTTGCCTCTCTCAACTAACTGGGCTTTGTGTGGTAGCCAGGTTAGCTGTTCATTTTAAATTAAATCTTTCTCCCTGCTCTCCCCCCTGAACCTGCTGTATTTTTAAATTTTGTTTTCCTGCCCTAACCTACCGAGTGAACCCCCCTCCCCTCCCCCCTGCTGAGGTATTGTGTAGCTTCATCCTGTCTCCACCACGTGTGCATAGTCAGTTTTGTTTGCTTCTCTCTGCTCTGGGAAGAGCAGTGCTCTAACAGTTCTCTGCTAGAAAGTTGGATATTACCTCCTGTGACAACTTGCAGTGAGTTCTAACTGTTTATTTAATTATTTATTGTTTGTCTTATTGGTGTATAACTTACCTTGCCTCTCTCAACTAACTGGGCTTTATGTGGTACCCCCTCCCCCCCTGCTGAGGGTTCAGGACAGGGTACCTTGTAACTGCCCTCTTTAATAGGACTTATTTCCCTCCCTCCCTCCCCAGCACTCACCCACCCCTGGGTTAATTGTAGCTTTATAGGTACCTACACATCTTGAAGGAAAGGGGCTGCTCTCAGGTGCAGCTCTTTATCCAAATCAGTCATACACTGAGGACCTGAGTTTAATTAAGCTTCGGGTGAACAAGGTGTATTGGGGGTGTTAGATACACTTTTATTGGTATAAGCATCTACACCAGTCCTTATTATATACAGAATTTAAAAGACCTAAACACAAGCTTTAAACTAAGATGCAGACAAAAGTCCAGCAGCGAGATGGGGGCTTTCCAGTCTTTTGCATTGAGTGTCACATGTATGATTTTCTCCCAGTTGGTGAGAGGTCTTACGTATGCACTAAGTACAAGGAGCTCTTTGCTCTCAGCGAACAAGTCCGTTCTCTAGAGGCTAGAGTAGCAGACCTGGAAGACATAAGAAAGACAGAGACGTACATGGACGAGACCTACAGGGATATAGACCTGAAGTCCCACCTCCAGTCAGGCAGCATCCCTGTTGCCATGGAGGAGAGAGGTCACGTGACAGGAGAGCATCACCCTGGTGTGGCAGGAAGTGATCCTGTAACTAGGACCTGTTCTCCAGGTGATGTAAAACCCTCTCGCACAGAGGACGTTTCTCCAGGGCCATGTCCCCATGAGAGGAGATTCAGGACAGCTGTCATAGTTGGTGATTCAATCATTAGGAATGTAGATAGCTGGGTGGCTGGTGGACGTGAGGATCGCCTGGTAACATGCCTGCCTGGTGCGAAGGTAGCGGACCTCACGCACCACCTAGATAGGATCATAGATAGTGCTGGGGAGGAGTCTGCTGTCTTGGTACATGTTGGTACCAATGACATAGGAAAATGTGGTAGGGAAGTTCTGAAGGCTAAATTTAAGCTTTTAGGTAGGAAGTTGAAATCCAGAACTTCCAGGATAGCGTTCTCCGAAATGCTTCCTGTTCCACATGCAGGACCCAAAAGACAGGCAGAGCTCCGGAGTCTCAATGCGTGGATGAGACAATGGTGCAAGGATGAGGGTTTTGGATTTGTTAGGAACTGGGGAACATTCTGGGGAAAGGAGGGGCTCTTCCGAAGGGATGGGCTTCACCTTAATCAGGATGGAACCAGACTGCTGGCATTAACCTTTAAAAAGGAGATAGAGAAGCTTTTAAACTAGAAAATAGGGGAAAGCCGACAGTCGCCCAGGAGCGCATGGTTCGGACGAAGGTATCCTTGAAGGATACTACCAAAAGCAGTGAGGTTCCAAAAAAGAGTATAGTAGCCCAAATGCCCTTCAGTAAGGTGCAGACAGAGCGTAAAGATTCCAAATTACCCATGCCTACCAATAGCCAGATTAATATTAATAAAATACAGTCTCTAAAATGCTTGTATGCAAATGCTAGAAGTCTAAACAATAAGATGGGAGAGTTAGAATATATAGCACTAAATGAGAGGTTAGATATGATTGCAATCTCAGAGACATGGTGGAAGGAGGATAACCAGTGGGACACTGTGATACCTGGATACAAACTATATTGTAATGATAGAACTGATCAAATTGGTGGAGGGGTTGCGCTCTATGTTAGAGAGGGCATTGAGTCAGAAAGGATTAAAGTTTTGCAGGAAACAAAATTTGCTGTAGAATCTCTATGGATTGAAATTCCATGTAAAAAAGGGAAGGTGATGGCAGTGGGAGTGTACTATCAACCGCCTGGCCAGAATGAACAAATGGATGATGAAATGCTCAAAGAAATCAAGGAAGCTAACAAAAGTCACAGCAGAGTAGTAATAATGGGTGATTTCAATTACCCTGGTATCGACTGGGTCAGTGTTACGGCAGGAAAAGCTAGGGAGATAAAGTTTCTAGATGAAATAAATGACTGCTTCTTGGAGCAGCTGGTTCATGAACTGACCAGAGGGGAAGCCATACTGGACCTAGTCCTTAGTGGAATGCCAGATCTGGTGCAAGAAATAAGGGTGTTGGGACCACTTGGCAATAGTGATCATAGCATGATCGTGTTTGATTTAATTAGTGGAGGAGGGATAGTAAAGAAATCCACAGTATTACCTTTTAACTTTCAAAAGGGAGGACTATGATAAAATGAGGAATATAGTTAAGAAAAAACTAAAAGGAGCGGTTGCAAAGGTTAAAGACTTACAGCAAGCTTGGGTGTTATTTAAAAATACTATCCTCGAAGCCCAGACCAGCTGTATTCCACGCATTAAGAAAAGGTGAGGTCAGAGAGGCTGTTGCTGCCAAAAAAGAATCCTTCAGGAAATGGAAAAAAGAGTCAAACGAAGAAAACTGGAAACAGCACAAGCACTGGCAAGTTAAATGCAAAGCATTGATAAGGCACGCAAAGCGAGAATTTGAGAAGGAACTTGCTACGGAAGCAAAAACACGAAATAAAGACTTTTTCAAATACATTCGTAGCAAAAGGCCTGTGAGAGAGTCCGTTGGGCCTTTAGATGATAGAGGGGTAAAAGGGGCAGTAAGAGGAGACGAGGCTATAGCAGAGAGACTGAATGAGTTCTTTGCTTCGGTCTTTACTGAGGAAGATGTAGGGATGTTACCCAAAACTGAAGTGGTATTTAAAGGTGATACTGCAGAGGAATTGAGAGAAATATCGCTACGCCGGGAAGATATATTACAACTATTTGATAAACTGAATAGTAGCAAATCACCTGGACCGGATGGTATACATCCAAGAGTGTTGAAAGAACTGAAATATGAGATTGCGGACCTGCTATTGGTAATCTGTGAACTTTCATTAAAATCATCTGTAATACCTGAAGATTGGAGGGTCGCCAACATAACACCAATCTTTAAAAAGGGTTCCAGGGGTGACCCGGGAAATTACAGACCGGTGAGTCTGACGTCAGTACCGGGGAAAATGGTAGAAACCATCATAAAGAACAAAATTACACAGCACGTAGATAGTCATGGCCTAATGGGAGACAGCCAACAAGGCTTTAGACAAGGAAGATCTTGTCTTACTAATCTGATATGTTTTTTTGAAGGTGTGCATAAACAGGTAGACAAAGGTGAGTCGGTTGATATAGTGTATCTGGACTTTCAGAAAGCTTTTGATAGGGTCCCTCATCAGAGACTTTTGGCGAAACTAAAAAGTCATGGGATAGGAGGCAGTGTACTATTGTGGATCGGGAACTGGTTAAAAGATAGAAAGCAGAGGGTAGGGCTAAATGGCCAATATTTCCAATGGAAAAAGGTGAATAGTGTGGTACCCCAGGGATCTGTACTGGGTCTGCTACTTTTTGACATATTCATAAATGACCTGGAAAAGTGAATAACGAGTGAGGTTATCAAATTTGCAGATGATACAAAACTGTTTAAAGTTGTTAAAACCCAAGAGGATTGTGGAAACCTGCAGGAGGATCTGGATAAATTGGAAGACTGGGCATCCAAATGGCAGATGAAATTCAATGTGGACAAGTGCAAAGTTATGCACCTAGGAAAGAACAACCCACACTTTAGTTACACAATGCAAGGTTCCACATTGGGAACCACCACCCAGGAAAAAGATTTAGGAGTCATCGTGGATAACATGTTAAAACCCTCAGCCCAGTGTGCAGCAGCAGCCAAGAAAGCAAATAGAATGCTAGGTATCATAAAGAAAGGGATGGAAAATAAAACAACGGATATTATAATGCCTCTGTATCGTTCCATGGTACGACCGCACTTTGAATATTGTGTGCAGTTCTGGTCACCGTATCTTAAAAAGGACATAGCATTATTAGAAAAAGTACAGAGAAGAGCCACCAAAATGGTGAAGGGGATGGAAGGCTACTCCTATGAAGAGAGGCTACAAAGGTTGGGGCTCTTCAACCTGGAAAAGAGACGGCTGAGGGGAGATATGATAGAGGTCTATAAATTAATGAATGGAGTGGAGCGGGTAAACGTGGATCAATTGTTTACGCTATCAGAATATGGAAAGACTAGGGGACATGCAATGAAGCTACAGGGTAAACTATTTAAGACAAATAAGAGAAAATATTTTTTCACTCAACGTGTAATCAAACTCTGGAATTTGTTACCGGAGGATGTAGTAAGGGCTGTTAGTGTAGCTGGGTTTAAAAAGGTTTGGACAAGTTCCTGAAGGAAAGGTCCATAAACCACTATTAAAAAGGGACCCAGGATAATCAATGCTTGACCCAGTACAAGCATTGTGGAATCTGTATCTTTTGGGGATATTGCTAGGTACGTATGACCTAGATTGGCCACTGTTGGAAACAGGATACTGGGCTTGATGGAGCTCGGTCTGACCCAGTATGGCATATCTTATGTTCTTATGTTCTTAAGTCTATAAATTAATGAACGGAGTGGAACGGGTAAACATAGATCGATTGTTTACGTTATCAGAATATAGAAAGACTAGGGGACATGCAATGAAGCTACAGGGTAAACTATTTAAGACAAATAAGAGAAAATATTTTTTCACTCAACGTGTAATCAAACTCTGGAATTTGTTACCAGAGGATGTAGTAAGGGCTGTTAGTGTAGCTGGGTTTAAAAAAGGTTTGGACAAGTTCCTGGAGGAAAGGTCCATAAACCATTATTAAGAAGTGACCGAAGATATCAATGCTTGACCCAGTACAAGCATTGTGGAACTTGTGTCTCTTGGGGAAACTGCTAGGTACATATGACCTAGATTTTCCACTGTTGGAAACAGAATACTGGGCTTGATGGACCTTGGTCTGACCCAGTATGGCATATCTTATGTTCTTATGACAACACTTCCCACTTTATCGGAGTGGTGGCCAAGCCGTACACTGACCCCCTACTTGAGGGCTGGCCCACTAAGCCCGGCTGTCCCTTTTTTAATACATCTCGACACCGCACGCTCCCCTCCACAACTTGAACATGTGTGCCGGAATTTACAATCCGGAAAGGGGCAACACGTCTTATTGAACCTCCAACAAACGTCCCCTGAACCGGTAAGACCAATCTTCGGCTGCCCCGTGGCTCCCATCGTCCGAAAGGGCCGTCCTGTACTGCCACTTAACCCTCCTCCTACCTTTCCCACAACACCCCCGCCCCCAGGCTTCACTGACATCTGCGTGAGCCACAGGTTAATATCCCGTGCACCCCATGACAAGAATCGATTCTCTTCCATCTTATCTATAAACTTCTCGTCGTAGTTCAGCCACGACCATCCCTCGTGTGTCTGTGCCGCCTCTAATATAGCATCAGCATATGCTAACAGCATTCTGTACTGGTCCGGAAAGTAATGCCCCCAAACACTTGCCAAACGTAAAAAAGCCCTAGTCCAGTTCACAACATTTCTAGAAACTTTATTTACCCGCCATGCCTTTTCCTCTTCCTTCCTTCTCTTCTTACTATCCCCAGACCGCTGCCGCCCCTCGAGTAGTCGGAATATATCAATGTAACGCCTTTTGCGAATTTTTTGCCGCAGCTTTCTAGGCACGCCTTCCCATAACTCTGCGTATGCGGCCAACGGGGCACATTTTTTATTTTATTTATTTAGACAGTTTTGTATACCGCCTTATCCTTCAATCAAAGCAGTCACAACACAATTGGGGGATACATTTAACACGTGGGGATATGAGACACATACACTAATACTTACAGGGAACATGGGCAATGGAGGGTTAAGTGGCTTGCCCAAGACCACAAGGAGCATCTGTGGGACTAGAAACCCCAGTCCTTCCGGCCCAAGGTTGCTGTCCTCTAGTGGGATTTGTATTACCTGCCCCCCCTTCCTTGCCGCTCCCTGCTGGCACTTCCCCTCTGCCTGCCGACGAAGAAGATGACCCTGTAGAGAATGAAGACAAAGAAGACATGTCCGAACCCCGCCACCACTGGCATCTGTGTTTTTCTTTTCTTATGCACCTTTCCCCCAGATACCAGCCCCCCTCCCCTCCTCCCCCTGCTTCCACTTGAACCTCACCCGCATCCGCTTGTGCATCGTCCTGCTCAGGACCCGCCACCGACTCCACCGCACTATCCTCCACACTGCGCCGCTGCAACTCCGGTCCTACGTGTCCTCCGCCTCTCGGAACCGATGCATATGGGATCATCGCCGACACCTGCGGAGACATGAAAGAAAAGACCTGGGAAGTGCCCATAGCCAGCCAAGCAGGTTGCCAAGCACCCACCCAATCTGGCACTGAAGACCCGAGACCGCCACTCCCCCAATGTGGCGCTGAAGACCCCTGACTGCCACTCATCCAATGTTGCCAAGACCCCCCTCCCCTCCCTCGCTGCCCCCAGCCTTGCCCCGGCGCTCTCCCCTGCCACCCCCCATGCAGCACCTGTGCACCAGGGTCCCCCACACCCCTCCAAAACCCCACCCCTCTCTCCACTGTACTTTGTTTTGAGGAGCTGTGTGTATGATGGTCGAGAGGGAAGCTACAGATAGGCTGTGGAATACTTTAAATGTATGCAGTAAAGTTTTCTATTTCAGGCGGCTTGCTATTGGTAGCCAGTGTAATTGCTTTAAGATAGGCGTGACATGCTTATATATGGATGATCCTTGCAAGATTCGAGCTGCAGCGTTCATTGCCATGTGGAGTGGCTGTAGCATACTTCTTGGTAGACCTTGAAGCATAATGTTTGCATAGTCGAAGTGCAGAAGGAGTAGTGCCTGGAAGATGGTACAGAAAATATGACTGTGTAGGTGTTTCCCCAGGACTGGGTTAAGAACCCCAGGTATAGATAAACTAATGCAGGATGCCTTATATTTCTTGCATGATAGTTGGGAGCATGAATCCTATAGCTATTCCTCTCTTGTTTTCTTGGAATTTTATTTTTGGACTTGTTGTTTTGGATTGTTGATGTTTTGCTTTTTTTATTTTTGTAATGTTGAAATCAATAATGATTTTGAAAAAAAAGATACGTATTGAAGTGCACAGTCACATCCTCTTTCCCTTTTGCCCTCTCACCCAAGAACGACCCCCCATACACCAAAATACTCCAAAACAAAACCTACTCCCAAAAGGTCCCCCTGGGACCTACTGTGGAATCCCTGGTGTCTAGCAGCTGGAACAGAAACAATCCCCAGTCACTCCAACCCTATCTTACCCTGGGATCAAACTGGCATCATTGACTCCTAGCAGTAGTTTCATGAGAATACTGTTAGAGGTCAAACTGCTTTATAATGGCCCTTATTTGGCAGTTTGAGCCTTAGGAGGACAAAACTATGAAACTACTGCTAAGACTCACCTAGTACAGTTTTGAATCCAGACTTAGATGAAGTGGGAATGAATGGAGATTGCTCCTGCCCCACATTATTAAATGTCAGGGAATGCGGAAGCAGGCTTTGGGGAGCCTATGAGGGGAGTAGTAAAGTCTTCTTGCAGAGTAGGAAGATGGTTTGAGGAGTCTTTGGTGTTAGGGGTATTGTCTGAGGACCAGGAACTGTCTTTGGAGGTAAGGAGTCTTTGCTAGTGCATCCCCTTTAATATGGTACCTAGGAACATCAGACTGCAGGTTAGTAGCTCGATATTCCTGGAAGGAAATATAATGCCAGCTCAAAGTTGGCATTATTCTTCCAAGAATAAGAGAGCTTGTGAAATTCAATGCAAGCTGCATTATTTATTTTGCATAATAATGAGTGATTTGCATGCATTTGCATACTTTATTTTATTATTATATAATGTGAGTTAATCCACATAAACATCTTACTGTTAAGTAGCACATGATTTAATGAGCTTAATGTGTGTTTTAATGCACATTAAGAGGAAAATAGTATATTCCAAGGAACATAACCAAGGTACTGTGCACAATATGGTGAATACTGTAGAAGAAGTAATCTGATCATTAAGTAAAAAAAACATGGAAAAAAGAGTAGACAGTGAACCACTCTGCAGTGATTCTGGAAAGAATATTCGGGAGCTAGCCTTTGTAGCTCTAACAAGACAGATCAGAGGACTGCACTTTTTGAACTGTTCTTATTTTTGATCTTTGAATTCTTTGCTACCAAAGAGCAGAGAAACCACATGGCAAAAAATAAATTGCAATAAAATTACATAAACATCACATTTTATTTATAAAGTATAATAAATACATAAACCATATTTAATAAACACTGAAACAACATAAACACATTAGTCAGAACATATAAAAACAGCATTGTTAAACCATATTAAACACACACAGAGCCCAACATAGGTATGTTTTGACTTAATGTCTGCATCAGGGGCATGTTTAAAACATAGTTAAAAACGTAAAACAGCAATTCAATGGATTCATGGGTGAAGATTCCCTTAAGGTACTGGAAGAAGAAAAAAGAGAAAAACACTTTTAAAACAGCCCGAGGCAACAAAACTGATAAAATCCAATAAGATAACAGCTAACTAGACAGATAAAAAAACATCTTAGTGAATCTAAAAACCTCAACAACTAGGAAATAGAAAGAAAAAATTAGCTAGCTACATTAAAATCCTACTTGACAAAAATAGGTGCCTGCCCCTTTAAATTTAAAGGTTGAAATGCCAGTAAATCCATATCATTGTCATACGAGCCTAGGAATACCTAAAGGATATATACAACTCATAAAAACACTAATTACAATAAAACTAAAGTTCCTAATCTCAAGCACATGTGTAAGCATTACCTTGAACAGACTTTAGCAAAAGTGATTTAAACTCCGTAAGGGGCAAGTGCCCTGCAAATGCTATCTTGTTTCAGGATGACATCAGCATCCACGATGATCTTGTTCCCATGTTCCCTGTAAAATAGTTATCTCCAAGTTATAATGCCCTGTTCAATGTAATTTCAGTTTGTTCAATGTAAACCGCACTGATTCAGAATAGCGCGGTATATAAGAGAATGTAAATAAATACAATAAAAAAATATCATGCAGAAGTGTTTATCACTAGCAGTTTCTTACTCTGTTAATTCAAAAGTTCCAATATGATAGCATTAAACATTTTGCGTCTTTGTCGGTACAGTATCCAATGCAGCACTACTGTGTGCAACTAGAAAAAAACAATCACCACCTTATAGACAATAGTGGTAATGAATAGAGGTAGCTATTAATTATTTTAGGCTTATTCAATCCCTCTCTCTTTCTGTCTGAATGAATAAGGGACTGAAAAATGGCTTTCATCATGTTTTGCATTTTGTTTCAAAATGAATGCATATCCCCCTTAGCTACTATGTGAAGCTGCTAGGGCTTGTACAAGGGTATTGGGCAGCTAGGCAAACCTTCAACCTTATACCCCCACACTCCAGAAATTCTAATAATTAAACTCAGTAATTACGATCATCCTAATATTACCCCTCCCACAACAATCCTGTAAAAATATATAACTGGACATCGTACTTCTAAATATTAAACTTTGTATGTGCGTATGGTGCGTGTGTGTCCACTCTCCCTGTGGGTAAAAGAATATGTTGATGCTCCTTGAGTTCTATGGCTCTCCAGATCTATTGTTTTACTTTGACTGCTGATGCCTTTTGCTACCTCTCAGAAACTGCCACCCTAGATGACTGCCTAGTCTTGCCTAATGGTGGAGCAGGTGCTGGAAGTTACCACAGATAAAATAGGCCATTGCTGAAATGATAGTCCCTTATCTTCTATAACATTTACAATTAACTAGGTTGTAGGATTACAGTAAGAAAATCAAATATTTAACATAGCAGGAATTATTAGCTTTTGTAAATTAATTATAGACCTCATAAACCTCTGTAGAATAAAGTCAAACACTACATGAGCCAGTCCAAACATTTATTATGCAAAGAAGGCCATTGGATTTGATTCATATTAGTAATATTATAATCTTGTCACATGTGTGATCACTTAGATATGATCCCTTAATATCTAATGTTATTTAGCATTGTATATTTGCATAGCATATACAGGTATACATAGAACTGCAAATTGGACTCAGGTTTAGAATACACAAAATTCATTTTCTTTCTACAAGAGATTTACAGAAGACATATATGACAAATGAACAAGCTTGAATTGGTTCTTATGGTCTTTTACAGAACTCATAGTCACACTATTATTCAGCCTCCGGCAAAGAAACATGTACTGTCAAGTACAAGACTGCAACAGTTATGATCCTGCTTGCTGTCCTCAAGTGTTGTCATACTTCTGATACTGATCTCTTTGTCTTTTGCCCTTTGATTCATTCTCCACTTGTCAAATCTCTCCATTGCTATACAACCACAAATTATGGAGGACAGCAAAGGACACTATTTATTTAACAGGTTTTTATACCTCTTTACTATTTCAGTCAAAGTGGTTTACATTGTAACTTAAACTTGGTAATGTTCATTAAACAAGGACATTGATAACTTGGATTTTTCTGAGGCAATGGAGAGTTAAGTGACTCACCCAAGGCCACAAGGAGTGCTAGTGTGAATTGAAACCTGGTCTTTTGGTTTCACAAGCCTGTGTGCTCTAACCATTAGGCTACTCCTCCACTCCACTGTAGGGACAATAACTTTTATTGAGGCAGTAAATAAAATCTCAGACTAGTAGTGTCATTGGGTAGGGAAACTCAGCTCATTAGATTGCTGAATGTGAGACTAAGAGCTAGGTTAACCGAGGTAGTTCGGACATGGTGCTCCGGACCCCTCTAACCAACCACCCCTCTCCCCCCCACCCCCACATTTAGTTCCCCCCTTGTTGCCCACAAAATGCACACAGACAACCACTCTTGGGAAATAACCAGTCGCAGCTTTATTAACCTTTATAAGATACCGGACATTACAATCCAAGAATACTCCTCTTAACAATCCAACCAGCGGAGCAATGCCTCACCAGCCATGCTATTAGCAAGGTGACCCTGCCTCCGCTCCTGCCGCGGTCCCACCAATGGCAATCTTCCAAATCCCCTTTCCCCGACCTCGCCATGTAATTAGCAAAAGTTAGCCAGGGGTTATCCTGGTCGGGGGCACCCCGCCCCCAGCCCAAGTATAGCCTAAGGCTCCGGACCCCGGACCTCCGGGATCCCGCCACCGGCACAGAGGACAATAATGTCAGGTCGAGGGCGCCCCGCCCTCGACCCCGGTACGGCCTCGAGCTCCGGACCCCGGACCTCCGGGATCCCTCTACCGGCCCCGGTGACATTAATGTCCCGAAGCCGCCCCCCCCCACACACAAGCTGCGACCGGTGAGCTCCCAACTACACACACATTTCGCACCCTTCGCCAGGGTTGCCAAGCAAGGCACCCATAAGGAGTAAGTGCCCGCCGTCCCTTGTACAACCGTGCACCCGCACTCCCCTCGCCCACGTGTCTGAGTATCGCACAGCCTGGTGCACGGACCCACCACTGGCACGGGGCCGTTTCCCCCTCCCCCCCCCCCCCCCGTTTAGTTATATTGTATTTATTTTGGTTTTTTTTTTTTTGATAAACCAGTCAACCGGCCATGACAGGAAACCCGCCACCAAAACCCCCCCAACTGGGCAACCCGTATCGCAGTACAGAAAGATTCGTCGAAAACCCTCCAAGCACACGCTGTCCGCTCCCCATCCCTATCGTCACCCTTTCGCAAATGGAACCTGCTCCATGCTGTCGGGGTCCTCGATCCCTTGGATGACCCAGCAAAGGCATCAGGAGAGGCCGCAAGGCGACCGCGCACCACAGCATAACGACACCCCAGCCGGATCCTCACCACATGAGTCCACGCCGGCCACCGATTCTCGCTCGCCCACCCCACCACGAGGGGACGACCATCAGCCCACCAACCCGAGTCCTTGTCCCCGCAACTGACTTCAACCGGTTAGCAACTGAACTGCAACCGATTAGCCCCCAACAATTGCTTGCCCCCCCCACCTCCCCGCCGAAACTGGCCCGCAAACCCCCCTTCCCCATCCGCCAATACTTGTAGCTGTTGGCCGACACCCCCCCCCATGACCCCACCCGATCGCCGCCCCCAAAATCATACACGCCGGCTGCGAACTGCCGCGCGCTGCCCCAGACACGCAGACACCCATCCTCTGCACCGCTGCACTTACCACAGCATCCCTCCCCACATGCAGCCGCCGCATCCGCTGCCAGCAGACCTGAGGACACGTCCCGCGCCCTGAATCCGAATACCGGAAGACTTGCCTGCCGAGCGAGCCTGAATGCCACCCCCACCACAAAGGGTACAATGGGCAGAACACCAGCCCAGCATACCTCCCAACTCCCTCCCCTTGTAGTCCATTTCTAATTTCGCTAGGATGACCCGCAACAGCCCCTCGCCTGCCCGTAACCGCTGTCGCTGCCTAGCCCCCCCAATACCCCTTCCTTTGCTGGAAGTTGGCCACTGACCCACCCACATAGACCGCAACGAAATTATCCGGCATCCCTGCCCGGAATAGGGGGCGTCCTACGGCAAGGCAGTGCAGCGCTTCCCCAAGCTTCCCCTGAGGAATAGGCCCCCCATTGTCAAGATGCGTCGACCATGCACACTCCAACACCAGCAGCTATTCGTACGCCCTGCATCCATCCCGGCCCATCCAGTCCGCAGGACCCCACACCATTTAAGGTCCCCCCGCACCCCTTGGGAGGGGCCAACCCGTCCACCCGCCCCTTAAAGCCAGCAGAGATATGCCGAGACGCATCCCCCCAAGCCGATGCCAACATGCTAAGCCCACTACCAGCTCTGACCACTGCTACATTAGCGCCCCACTCCCTTAACCGGTGGCTGCACGCTTACCAGCCACAGCCCCCCAACCATAAGGGAAACAACCAATTCCCAGAAAGCTGTTGCTAGATCGACAGGAGGCATGCCCAGCCCGCAAAGAGCTGTCACCACCCCCCACACCCCTTGGAAGAAGGCCCACACCCATAGACTGGCAATCCCAGCATAGAATGTTCCGCACCCAGTCCACCCGCATAACCTTGGATTCCCAAGTCATGCGTGCATTAACAGCACTCCCGAAGTTGCCACCACCAACTACCGCAGCAA
Organism: Ichthyophis bannanicus; assembly: GCA_033557465.1. Classification (NCBI taxonomy): domain Eukaryota; kingdom Metazoa; phylum Chordata; class Amphibia; order Gymnophiona; family Ichthyophiidae; genus Ichthyophis; species Ichthyophis bannanicus. Next base: position 1,259,131,934 of record CM066033.1, read on the forward strand.
TCTTGCTTAAGGGAGCCTGCACTTCCTTCAACACGAATTACCATGCAGCCGACCCGGACATCGCGACCCATGCCAAATCGACGCCTTACCCAGAAGGAGACGATCCGCCCACTCTATGACATCGAAATCCCCGTATAACTGGCATACCTCTGCACCTCTACACAGAGTCATCGATCTTACGCTGCACATGCTGCCAGTCAATTACCTCCTCTACCATCCGCTCCCACAGCTGAACCGGAAGTACGCAAACCCCACGTATGCACCCGAAGCTGACCAGCCTATCGGCATGCACATGCGAACCAAGCACCCCCTTTACCACAGCAACCACGCCATTGTCCACAACTGCACTGATGCCGTAACCCCTGTGCCATCCGCGGCCCAATACCCAAATGGTCCACCAATGCAACTGACCAATCCACAAGCAGCATGACGAGCACCCTGCCCCACGGGATGTGATCATTACTGGCAGGCCCAACAGCACCGAATGTATGAAACCGCCGAAATTTCCGAGGTTCGGCTTTGCTCCGGCGTTATTATTATTTTATTTATTTATTTATTATTTGTTGATGTGTTTTATTTTATTTTTTTTTTGTGCGTTCAAACACCCCCCACTCGTACCCAACCCAGCGCTGCAGTTGCGCAGCCCAGGGACCTCACCTCTATGCCACCCCCACGATGGCCATAAATCGGACCCCCAAAAACCATCCGGGAACCCCCACGCCCCCTGACTACTCCTCTCACCGCGGATCTCGAAGAAGCCACCTCCGAAGACCCCTAAACGAATTAGTGCAGTAGGCCGTCCGCCCCACCGCGGATTGCTCGAGGGCCGGCACAAAGGCCTAACGGGCTCCCTACCCCCTTTCCTGCCGTGCCACAACCCCTAAATATTGAGTCCCAAGACGCTATTTGCAGCCCCACAGGGCCAGAAGATTTTGGGACCTCCCGTGCCACTCTCCTGCCACAACTGCCTCCCATCTGTCGCACCCCCGCCACTCGCAATATTGTTTTGGGTTTTTTTGTTGTTTTTTTTTATATACGGACTCTTCCATACCCTACCTTTGCCCCCTAGCAGGCGGACAGCTCTATATCTCGCCGCTTCCTCATCCTCAGGCCAGTTGCTTCGTACACTATCCCAGCGCCCCCTGACCTCAAAACACGGCCACCCGCCGCTTCCACATGAATAGTTGGTGCATGCTGAGGGGAAGGACTGCTCACCGTGGAGCCACCCCGACACCACTGTCCCATGTCCCACGCGCGTATCACCCCGCTCCACCCCGTGATCTCCGACATCAACCCTACCCCTCGGTCTACCGGTAACTCACCTGCTGCCCCAGTCACGGCCCCCTGGCCTACGATGGCTGAGGCCGCAAGCATCTACCTTCCTCTTCCAGCTGGGGCAGCCTGTCCTGTGCTCACCGCTCGCAGTTGTCCACCTCCACTGCCCTTGCCCGTGTGCCAGTTCGTCCCATCACCTGCGGAGACAAAGAGAACACAAGAAAAAACCCCCAGAGGGGGGACACTGAATACCCGAAAGGGAGCCCAGCCCGCAACCATTCCCCCCGCAGGAACCGAGGCCCCACCCAAAGCCCGCTCTCCCATCGTCAAAGCCCCCCCACTGGAGAATAGTCTCGAGGACCGCAACCAGCCCCCCCAGGAGAACCCAGCACTGACCTACCCCCACCCCCCACCCCCCATGCCCAAGCACCTCCCTCAAACCGAAGGCCCACAGTCCCAACGCCCCCGAGCCCCTCTCCCGCCACGGAGTTGCCCAAGGCTACAAACCCCCTGCTGACCTCCCTGCTCACATTGATCACCGTAAGAGCAGCCCCCGATCCCCCCTGCCCGATTACCAAACCCTAGGCCCGCCACCCCCAGAGCCCGACCCTTTCACACCGCTCGGTGTCCTCTTTCCGCCCGGGCCATGCCCCTCGAGCCCTCCAGCTAATCTACCGGACCTGCTCCCAGCTATCCTCCCCCCCCCTTTTTCTCTTACCTCCGTCAACCCCGTACGCCTCGCCAGAGTGCCTATCCGGGTACCCCCGCCCTACCTAAGAACATAAGATATGCCCTACAGGGTCAGACCAAGGTCCGTCATGCCCAGCATCCAACCCCCCAGCGGCCAATCCAGGTCACACATACCCGGAAGATTTCCAAAAGACCCAGGTGCCGCAAGGCGGGTACTGGGTCCAGCATGGCTATCCCGGGCCCCTCTTAATAATTGTTTATGGACCTTACCTCCAGGAACTCGTCCAATCCCCGTTTTTATTTCGATATTTAATTTTTATTTATTTATTTAATATATACTTTTTTTTTTTAAATATATAAACCTCAGCTACACTACAACCACTCCCACAGCCATACTATGGGGAACTGACCCCCACTGCCCCTGCGCTAAGCCTCCAGCAAAACCACCTGCCAATGCAACCCGTAACCCAGCCATTTCCCGCAGCCCCCCCCAAACCCACCCCCACCTCACCACGACTTGCTGCCCCGCTCTGTTAAACCGTTATTTATTGAACTAATTTGTCCACACCGATCCACGGGCCACACGCACCCCCCTCCTACCCTGTGAGGAAAAGGCCGTGCCCTGCATCACCTGGCACGTCCGCTCCACCTCAGGCCGCAGGCTCCCACGCTGAGCTGCATGATCCTGGACTGCATCTCAGCCACCCGAAAAGCCCCGCAGCCGCTCCTGGACCGCATCTCCGCCGCCCGAAAAACTCCCGCAGCTGCACTCACTCAGCCCGCTGGAAGCCGCAAGGAGGCATACCGGCCCAGGCAAGCAGGCTCAGACCCGAGGAGCCACCTGAGTTCCGGCAACCGCTGCCGACTCATGGCGTCTCCCCTTCAAACTGCCTCCCGCTTCCAGCTCCCAGGCTCCACCACGCTCCTGCGCACGAGTGGAGCCAATCACAATCACCGGCGCCCTTCCCATCACTGCGCCTCCGCCCCCATTCACACGATGGCCGCAGGCCAGGGTCCTCGCACCGGCCTAGCACCCGGTTACACGCGGCCGCCGGGACCCTGCCCCGCGGCCTTTCATTTACTGAAGAATGCTAGCCTGTTAAAGTGCACTAAAGAAGTCATTTTAAAAGGCTTAGAAATTATTTGGATGTTCTAAAACATGCATGTGGACATCCAAATCATGGGGGCGCCCCCGGAGCCATTTTACACCAAGCTGTTTAGGATATCCCCGCTGTAGGGATGTCAAAGTAGAGAAAGGGCATAGCGGAGGTGTGTCTGGGACAGGGCAGTGGACTTAGACATCCTTGCCCAATTTCATAAACTTTGGTAACTGCTTTGACCTGTCAGGTTTAGCCTGCACCGGGCATGAAAAGACATCAGGAATGTGCCTACTTTGGCTTTAAAACTCCAGAGGATACTCCACCATCCCCAGTACTCTCACAATGATAGCAGAAGTGGGATTTGAATCCTGACTTCCCTGATGCAAGCCCACTACACTATTAGGCTATTCTTAGACTTCATCAGTTTTAAATACTATTCTGGAGATGTCTGTGTAGATGACCCTGCAGACGTCCATATCGAGCACGTCCATGTTTGTGAAAGTGTTCCTCAACTTGGATGTGCCTCCTTTTTTTTCAGATGTTCTGATTTGGATGTCCCAGATTGCACTTGGATGTCATCTGTAAAATGTGCCTTCAATGCAATTAAACCATGCTATTAGTAAAGAAGTCTCTGAATAAATGGGAACTATGGTAAATAACTCACGTTAATGAGTGTTAGTACATAGTAGTGTCCTTTACTCTGCTCCTGTGCAAGCTTCAATTAATATTGTCATGTTTTTGATTTAAATAGCCTTCTCCAATATTTGAAAGTAAAAATTAAACTGAACTTAAAAAACTTTATTTGCATTGGTCATTTTCCCCATTCCATTGCCTCTTTTAAGTATCTTGTGATACATCAGGAAAATCTGTATTCTAAAGCCTAGAAATGTAGTTGACATTGTAAAAATATAATCTTTGGATGGCCTTCCTATTGGACCAAAAGCAAAGTTTGCCAACAAAGTAGTCCTTTCAGTAATAATCTCTAAGGAATTTTCAAGGAATTCGGTCAAATTTAAGTCCTTAATTTGCAATGCTCTTTGCACCTCTCTGGGGGCTCCTAAAGGCAGTCCAACAAGTGAAGTATATTAAACCCAGATAATAGGAGGAAGAGCTTCCTCTGACATCTTCAGAACCTCATATAAATACTTGTGAATCATCTCAAGGGAAGCAATCAAGGGGCTTTTAGGAAGGTTAAGAAATGTCTCTCTTTAATGTGTGTTGTTTTCATAACAGAAGTGACTCCACAGATGCTTTCACCAGATCTAACCTAGAAACATGGTGCCAATCATGGTCAACTGCCTTGAGAACTATTTGTTCCACATTTACAGTAACTTCAGCTTTCCAGCCATTATTTGCAAGGAAGAATCCATCCTCTTTATAGCAAGCCATAAATTATATAGCAGGTCTCTCCCCCATGAAGGATAAAACAACAGGAAGCACATCTCTCCCTTCAATTGCATTCTTAATGTTCTCAGTAATTGTCCACCTCAGAGGAAGCATGCGTAGAGGAAACTGTTGATAACTAAGCAGAGAATCCAGTGGATATCCTTATTTTGAGTATTGCTGATGCAGGTTTTCGTGATTTCCTTTAAATATTCCTGCTGATTTTGAAGCCTTGAAAAGCCTCTGAGTTAATTGTTATGTGCATTGGCAGGATCTTGTAGCTAAGAGACCAGTCCCTAGCTTTGATGATTTATGGACTAGATTAAAATTAAGTTAGATGGATGATCTCCCAGGGTGAAGTCCTTGAGAGCTCAGTTCTTAAGTGGCCAAAGAAAAACATTTGGTCACCCATTGTATTAACTATAAATTAAGGCTCATTTCTGTGTGACAAGAAGAGCAGCTGGCTTCCAGCAGCAAAGTCTATAGATTATTCCAAATAATCTAGAAGCTAACCTCAAGCTGCACAGTAAGGATGATGAGGACCATGATCATACATTAAGGTAGGGACTGGGTAGGGAGGCCTCGGGAATATGGAGTCCGATTCTATAACAATCATGTCCGACTGGCAGAAACATCTAAAGTGAAAACAGGCATGCAATATACACGATTCCGAAACCACAGAGATAAGTGCGCCCACGGTTTCGGAATCAGGGAGATATACATTTCTGGCATGGCACGAACAACATGTCTGAGGAAACATGGGCCCTCGCTGCTGTGATGGGACATGGGTAAGCACAACAAATGGCCGGTAAAGGCCAAGGCAGAGAGGCTTGCATCCTGGAGATGAATGCATGGCTGTGTGGATGGTGTCATTGAGAACGTTTTGGTTTCCGGAACCATGGGATGCTGTTCCAAGGGTTGAAGAGCATAGATGGCATCCATCTGTGCAAGAAAGGTCGGTGCGTCTTCAGTAGTAGACTGGCTAATCTGCTGAAGAGGGCTTTAAACTAGATTCATTGTGGATGGGTGAAGAAAGCCCCCAGGTAAGTGAAACATTAAATACCTTTATGGAAATGTGTAAAAGGGGTAAGATATGGAAAGCGGTGTGTATAAATGCCCGTAGCATGGGAAATAAGATCCCTGATGTTGAGGCTTTGGTGGGAGTGGCTGACTTGGATTTAGTGGCAGTTAAAGAAACATGGTTCACAGAAAACCATGACAGGGATGCAACTATATCAGGCTATACTTTATTCAGAAAGGACAGGGTAGGAAGAAGGGGAGGAGGAGTGGCAATATATGTAAAAAATAATATTAAAGCTTTGGAATTACAGAGCTTAAAAGGAAGAGAGGAGGCACTGTGGGTTAAACTAGAAAGAGGGAAAGAGAAATGTATTTGCACTGGCATTATATATAGACTTCCCTCACAAGAGGAAGAGGTGGACAGAGAGCTAATTGAAGACATGCACAGCATTGCTAGGAATGGGGAAGTGCTACTGATAGGGGATTTCAATATGCCAGATGTTGATTGGCACATTCCTGCTGCAGTATCATCTAGAAGTAAGGAGATCCTGAATTCCCTACAGGGAGAACTATTCAGACAATTGGTAACAGACCCCACACGTGAAGAAGCCATACTGGACTTTGTGCTTACCAATGGTGAAAGTGTTTCTGCTGTTATAGTGGGAGATCATTTTGTATCCAGCGAACACCAGATGGTGGGGTTCAGTATTAGGACTAGGGTTATTAGAATCCATTCAAAAGTGAGGGTCTTAGACTTTCAGAAAACTAACTTTGCCAAGACGGGCCAATACCTCAGGGAGTCGTTAGCGGGATGGGAACAGCTGGAGAATATAGAAAAACAGTGGGCAAAACTGAAAGGGGATATTTTCAGGGCATTCAACCGTTTTGTTACAATGGTAAATAAATGTAAAAGGAAAAGGAGACTGTTATGGCTTTCGAAAGAAGTAGCTGAAAAGGTGAAGAAAAAGGAGGCCTTCATAAAATACAAGAGAGCACAGAGAGCGGAAGACAGGCATCTATATTTGTAAAAACTTAGAGAAACTAGAAAAGTAGTCAGGAAAGCAACCATTCAAAAGGAGGAGGAAATAGCCAATGCAGTAAAATGGGGGATAAGACATTTTTCAGATATGTTAGTGAGAAGAGGAAGGACAAGAGTGGTATTTTCAGACTCAAGGGTGAAGAGGAGGAATATGTAGAAGCTGATGAGGATAAAGCGGAATTGCTTAACAAATATTTCTGTTCTGTGTTCAAAGAGGAAGAACCAGGAACAGGACCTCAGAAAACATCCACAAACAGGAACACAAGCGAGGGGCATCTTGAACAATTTTCAGAAGACTGTGTTTGTGAGAAACTAGCTAAACTTAAAGTAGACAAATCAATGGGACTGGATGGGATACACCCTAGAATACTGAGGGAACTTGGGGACATTCTAGCAGTTCCATTGACTGACCTTTTCAATGCCTCGTTGGAGTCAGGAGTGTTTCCAAAGGACTGGAGAGAGGCTCATGTGGTGCCTTTACACAAAAGTGGAAGTAAGGATGTGGTTGAAAACTACAGGCTGGCTAGTTTAACTTCAGTGTTGAGTAAATTATTGGAAACACTGCCAAAAAAGAAAATAGTAAGGTTTCTGGAGTCCAGCGGATTACAGCATCTGAGGCAGCATGGATTCACCAGAGGCAGGTCTTGTCAGACAAATCTGATTGATTTCTTTGACTGGGTGACCACGGAGTTGGACTGAGAGAACCCTAGATGTGGTGTATTTAGATTTCAGTAAAACCTTTGACAAACAAACCGAACACCCTAGGGATGGACCCTAAAGTTACTGATTGTGTTAGAAATTGTTTGAGTGGGAGGCGACAAAAAGTACAGTTAAATGGAGCTCACTCTGAGGAGAAGGAGGTTACCAGTTGTGTGCCCCAGGGATCTGTCCTTGGTCCGATTCTTTTCAAAATCTTTGTTAGTGATATAGCGGAAGGACTGTTGGGTAAGATTTGCCTCTTTGCAGATGATACCAAAATCTACAATAGAGTAGACACCCAGGAAGTTCTAGATAACATGAGGAGGGATCTAGTTAAGCTTGAAGAATGGTCTAGAATTTGGCATCTGGGATTTAATGTTAAAAAATGCAAGGTCATGCATTGGGCTGCAGCAATCCAAGGGAGCAATATAGTATAGGGGGTGAAGTACTTTTGTCCACCAAAGAAGAGCGGGACCTAGGCATGGTTGTGTCTGATGATCTCAAAGTAGCTAAACAGGTAGAAAAGGTGACAGCAAAAGCCAGAAGGATGATTGTGTGTATATTGTGTGTATTGTGTGCAATTCTGGAGACCACACCTTCAAAAGGATATAAACAGGATGAAGTCAGTACAGGGTGTGGCTACTAAAATGGTTAGTGATCTTCATTATAAAGCATATGAGGACAGACTTAAGGATCTTAATATGTACACCTTAGAGGAAAGGCTGGATAGAGGTGATTTGATTGAGACGTTTAAATACTTCCATGGCATAAATGCACATGGGGAGAGTCTCTTTCGATTGAAAGCAAGTTCTGCTATGAGGGGACATGGGATGAGGGTGAAAGCGGATAGATTCAGGAATGATATGCGGAAATATTTCTTTACAGAAAGAGTGGTGGAACCATGGAATAGTATCCCAGTGGAGGTGGTAGAGATGAGGACAGTATCTCAATTCAAAGAAGCATGGGACAAACACAGAGGATCTCTAAAGGAAAAAAGGGGACTGTTGTAGTTGTTGATATGGAAGGATAGACTAGATAAGTCATGTGGTCTTTTTCTGTCATCATTTTTCTATGTTTCTATGTATGTTGGCATGCCCGCCATATTCTATAAAGATAGACATTTTCGATGCTTCCAGTCTCGGTGCCTCCACGTATTCACTGGCAAAATGTATATCTCCTTAGCTGATGCTCACACTGATAGTGTTGTACTCATGCAAACAAAACATTAATACTGATGAAACAAATATGGTCATGCAACCCAGACTATATATTCTAGTCTGCTGCATGCCCGTAACACTACAAAATTATCTAAGTGCACCAAAGCTGTTGTAAAAGCAAGTGGAGAGTGAGATGTTTGTCCTGACAGACCCTGCAGCAAAACATACAGTACATGACATTTGATGGCCAGGCATATATGCCCCCCCAGAGTTGCAGATCATCACACTAAGGCCCCTTACAGCCCTCGTACCACACACACACACACACACACACACACACACACACACACACACACACACACACACACACACACACTCTCTCTCTCTCTCTCTCTCTCTCTCTCTCTCTCTCTCTCTCTCTTGCCTGTGGTCACAAATAACATACCCCTACCAAAACCATACCCTGCATATATAAACAACTGCTAGTAATACATAATAGCAGGGTGTCTCAGGACCACACTTCTCAGCAAAACACGCTTCTGCTCCATACTAACTCACATATCATCCCTACATCTACATTCCCATTTCTCTGAACACAGGAATTGTTAAGAAAGTCTAGAAACCCCTTTATCAAAAACAGCAAATGCCAGCATAGCCAGAATAAAGACTATTGTAGTGCTTTTTATTTCTGTGGGGATTTTTTTTATTGTTACTTCACCTTACAAACGTCTCTCACCTGTGCATTCTATTCTTTATAACTAAGTCTGTGCTGTCACAGACAGCAGACCCTTTACTTCAGTCACAGCCATTCATCTTTATGGGATGCGTTGATGATCAGAGCAGAAAATCTTCTAAGCGCTGGCCTTATTTCACATTGCCGCTGGTATAACATACAGTAGGTGTCCATGAGATGTACTCAGAACATACATGGGCCTTTCCTGGGTATGCTTTATACATCTCCGCAGCTTGCCACTCTCCCATTCTGCCCCCGCCTGCCCATGTTCTGAGATCCCTGTTTTAGTGCCGTGTATGTGCAGGGTTGTGTGGTTTCAGAATATGGGTCTAGACGTTTTTGCAAGGAAAACATCTATCCTGCATGTCCAGGCAGCCTATTTGCATTTTGGAATAAACCCCAAACCTCAGCACCTAATTTAGCAAATAGTATGTTTCATACTGTGACTTGCTGTATCTAAGGAGCATGAAACAGAGCAAGAATCAAATCTCACAAGGTGTAAACTTTTGATAAAAAGGCACTTGCTTTTCAAATATCTAAGATTGTCTGAAAAACTACTTGTATAGTCTGGAAAGGAAAGATAAAAAAAAACCCCAAATGAAACAAAAAAAAAGATACTTCACAGACCTAAACAAATAGTATTTTAATAGTGTAATTTAAAAAAGCATAAAACAGAAACACACATGGCTATGTTTCATCAACAACCTACATCGGGGTCTTAAAGAGTATTTGAAAACAAGCAAAAATCATACTGATTAAAATCACTAAGAAAGATTCAATTTAACAAAAGATAAGACATGTTTTACAGTACACCATACCAAAATGCACAGCAGCCTAAACTATAACACAGGATATTGTAGTGCCTGTAGTAATAGATAATACATGTGCAATATTAAGATATTAGGAATATAAAATCACTTGTAAGAATTATTTCTAAAAATTGTAAAATGTATCTAATTCAACAAAAAAATATATATTTTATTTTTGGAAAAACAGTCTCTTTATAACAAAAAAAATGTGTGCTCCAAAAAACGTTATGGCAAAAGGAGAACTTTATTTAACCTAGAAAGACCTTTCTGACGGTTGACCATCCAGTTATTCCAATAATTTATATATTCCTGGGGTTTTTTTTTCAATAAGTGCTGTCAGGACAATGTGAAATCATAGCAACTCTGTGGATAGTTGTCCTAAACTGTGTTTGATCTTCAGTCAGGGATCTAATTCTTGATAGAGGGCATCCATAGCTGTTATTTTATTGGTCTATCACATTGCCAGTTTTCCTCTTTTGCACTGACTTTCATCCTTGCCAATCATGATGTCTTTCTCTAATAACCTTTTTCTTTGCATAATGTGTCCAAAGTATGAAAGTCAAAATCTTGTCATTTCAGTTTCTAAGGAAACTTAGGTTTGATCTCCTCTAGTAAAGAGTCATTTATTCTTCGGACAGTCCATGATATACACAGTATTCTTCACCAACAACATAATTCAAAGGCATCAATTTTCTTCCTGTCTTTTCCTCACTGTCCAACCTTCACATCCATATGGCATTATTGAAAATATTATGGCTTGGACAAAGTCAAAACTTTGTATGCAAAGATACATCTCTGTAATTGAAAATCGTATCCAGGTCCTTCATAGTCATTCTGCCAAGAGCAATGCACCATCGAATCTTGACTGCTTGTCATTTCATTACTGATTATTGATCCCAGCAGGTTAAAGTTGTCTACTATTACTATTGCTTCTCCATCAAGGATGAAATTATTGATTTTTCTAGTTGTTAGAATCTTTGACAATTTCACGTTAATGTACAGGCACATTTTAAGACTATGGGGAGCCTTTTCAGTGACGGCAGCCAGTACACTTAAAGTGGATGGCTGTTACTGCTTTATTTTCAACCTGGACATTCAATTCCGCCACCATATTTGGGCACTGACACTGAATATCCAGGTTGCCCAGATTGCAATTTTGCAATCTGGTCAGCAGCAATATTCAGTCACTGGCCAGACTGAAAAATTGGCTAAAGTTAGGACAGTCACTCAGCTGTCCTAGTTTAGCTATTTAAGTTTAATCGGACAGCAGCTAAATATTGTCACTGCCTGGTTAACCCATGGTGCCACACCCACTCCTCCCCTAAAACACCCCTGTGCTAGCTGCTTAGCACTGGGGCATTTAGTAACACAAAATGGAGGTATTCAATGGAACAAACTGAGTTAGTGCCTCTGAATATCCCAGTGTGTAATATTTATCAGTTTGCTAAATGTGTGAATGCCTTTGAATATGACCCCCTATGTTCCTTGATCTTGACAAACAGATGTTTTAGATTGTCTTCACTTTCAGCTAGTAACATGTTATTCTTAGCATTTTATCTATTTTGTAATCGTATTTAGCTTAAGCCTTTCCAGGAGAAGATCAAGGCCAGTTAAATTTAGGTACAGTATCCCTGTCCCCAAAGGATTAACAATCTAAATTTGTACCCGAGGCACTGGAGAATTATGCGACTTGTCCAAGGCCAAAAGGAGTGCCAGTGGGATTTGAACCATTGTTTATCTGGATCTAGGCTGCTGCCTTAACCACTAGGTCACTCCTCCGCATCTAGTCTTCCACCAATCTTCACACCTTGATTGTCTTCTTACAGTCCTTCTCTGATGATTTGTTTGGCATATAAATTGAGCAGTTATGGGAAATATAAGCAGCCTTCTTGTACACCTTTGCTGAAACCATTCTGTTTCTCCTTGTTCTGTTTGAACTGTTGCTTCTCAATCTATGTAAGGGTTGTGTATGAAAACTATCAGGTGTTCTGGTATGTTTCTTAATGTAGTCTATGGCTTTCCATGATTTATGCAATCAAAGGGCTTGCTGTAGTTAATTTAACACATGCACATAAGAACATAAGATATGTCATATTGAGTCAGACCAAAGTCCATCAAGACCAGTATCCTGTTTCCAATAGTGGCCAATCCAGGTCACGAGTACCTGTCAAGTTCCCACAAAGGTACACAGATTCCACATTATTTAGGGTAAGCTATGGATTTTCCTGTTCCGCTTTAATAATAGTTTATGTATTTTTTCCTCCTGAAATGTGTCTAAACCTTTTTGAAACCCAGCAACACTAACAGCTTCTACTACATCTTCCGATAATGAATTGCAGCGTTTGATTACGAGTTGGGTGAAAAAATATTTTCTTCTATTACTCTTAAATGGGCTACATTGAAGCTTCATTGTGTGTCCTCTAGGTTTTTTTTTAACTTTTTGAAGGAGTACAAAAATAATCTACGTTTACCTGTTCCACTCCTTTCTTTATTTTGTAGTCCTTTATCATATCTCTCCTCAGTCATCTATTTTCCAAGTTGAAAAGCCCTATTCTTTTAAGCCTCTCCTCTTAGGGATATTGTTCCATTCCCTTTACCATTTTGGTGGCTCTTCTCTGCACCTTTTCTAATTCTGCTATATCCTTTTAAAGATATGCCGACCAGAATTGCACACAATATTCAAGGTGCGGTGTCACCATGGAATGATCCAGAGGCAAAATAATATACTAAGATAGCAGGAAAGGAGCAGCAGCAGTGTCAGGAAGGACATGGAGAGGGGTAAAGCAGTATCAACAATAGGAAGAACACAGAGGAGGTTAGTTTTGACAGAAGATGTGGATCTCTTCCTAAGCCGTTGCATATCCTCCTAGTCTTTATATCGATTTACGTTTACTTGTTCTACTTCACTCATTATTTTATAGACTTCTATCATATCTCCTCCCAGCTACCCCTTCTGCAATTTGAAGAGTTCTAACCTTTTAAGCCTTTCTTCATAGCGGTATTCTTCCATTGCCTTTATTATTTTGGTCACCATTTTCTTCATCTTTTCCAATTTTGCTACATTTTTTAGATGTGGTGACTAAATGCATGCATTACTCAAGGTGTGGTTTCACCATGGAGCTATTCAGAGCCATTATGATCTCCTTTGTTTTATTCTCCATTCCTTTCCTTTTCATTCCTAGCATTCTATTTGCTTTTATTTATTTATTTAACATTTCTTATATACCGCCCTTCATGATATCAAGGCGGTTTACATTGAACAAACTGAAATTACATTGAACAGGGCATTATAACTTGGCTTTCTGGCCACCACTGCACACTGTGCAGAGAGTTTCAATGTATTAACCATGATGATGCCTAAATCCTTTTCCTGGGTGGTGATTCCTAATATGGAACCTTGCATCGTGTAACCATAGTTTAGGTTGCTCTTCCCTAAGTGCATAACTTTGCATCTGTCCACATTAAAATCCATCTCACATTTGGATGTCTAGTCTACCAGTTTATCAAAGTCCTAAACATAGATATCTGTTGGTAATCCTGATGCGCCGCAGGGCCGGGTCCCGAGGCCGACCTAATAACCTGGTCCCCGGGGCCCGAGTCTTCGCCATCGGCAGCTTCCTCATGGGCGGAGGGGAGGGGGGGGGAAAGACATGGCATGGTTTCAGCGCGCCGTCCTCACGCTGGTGTAGGGCGGCGTGATTGGCTGCCGGTAGCTGGGGGTGGGGCAGAGCGGCAGGGAGTGTGGGAGATTGACCACGTGGTCTCTCTCTTCCTGCTGGCTCTGCGAGAAAAGGTGTGTGTTTAGATCGGGGTCTGCGGCGGTGAATAATTTTAATTGCGTTTTAGGCGGCTCGGGCATTTGTTAAGCCGGTGGGGGCACCGGAATTAGGAAGGGGGGTTCTTTTTAGATTTTGTGCCTTTTGGGAAACGAGCGTAGGTGTAAAAAAAAAAAAAAAAGGGGGGGGGGGCTCGTGTGCAGGCAAACAAAAAAAAATAATATATAGATAGTTACATTAATTGGTTACATTAATTATTTCAGGAACCACTAGTGCAGGACAGGGTGCCTCGTGCCGTTGTGGGTTTCAGATAGTGGCTGGGCTGCGGCCAAGAGCAGATTGTGGGTTGGGGGAGTGGGTCCCTGTTATTTGGGCTGGGGGGATTAGTGTTATAAAAAAAAAAAAAGAAAGGGGTTTGCTCTTGTGCTGGCGCGGACCCCAAAAGGGCAGGGGGTGGGGCCAGTAAGAGCGAGGGCCGGCGCTAGAGGGGCAGGGTGGCGAGGGCGCATGGCGATGGGGGTTTCTGGGCCAGCAGGCAGGGGGTCAGCTGCGGTGCGGGGGGCAAGGGGAGTTGGGAGGCAGCCACAAGGCAGAGGCTTGCAGAGGGGAGCACAGCCGCGGAGGGGAGCCCGTGGGGCCGCCCCGGATGTGTTGGGCTTAGAGGGGGTGGAGGCCATACGGACGGAGATGGTGGGTGAGGTCTGTGTGGGCGTGACTGTGCCTCCCCAGGTTGAGCGGCGAGGAGGGGCTGGGGGGGCAGCTTCTGCCGCTGGGGCGGTGGCCAGGGGCGGGGCCGAGATGGAAGGGTGGAGTGCAGACAGGTCAGGGCTGGGGCCACTGGGAGCTCCCATCCCTCCTCCTTTTCCGGGATTCTCTACTCCCTGTCCAGTAGGAGCGCTTCACACATCCTCCAGCCGCGGGGTCCCCCAGTCTGTGGTCTTTCGGGCCCGGGCTCTTCACTGGACTGGGGCCATGGGGGGGTGTCTGGGGTGATTGGACTGGAGCTGGCTCTGGTGGGACGGGGTTAATGCCAGGGAGGGGATTAGCCGGGTGGGAGGCAAGTGGTCTGGGCACTTCAGCCTGGAGATGGGGAGGTGGGGGGAGTGGGTTGGCCGGAGCTTCTGGGGCTGTTGCTGCTGGCTTCTCTCCTTCTCTTCCTGTGCAGGTCCCGGAAGGTGGCAGCATACGACCTAGCATGTCGGACACTGGTAGAGTTAGTGGAGGGACAGCTGCAACCCCTGCGGTGGTGCAGTCCAGTGTGGAGGCATCAGACCAGACTGTGAGCACACCAGCAGTGGCCAACCCAGAAGTTAGTGAGTATGCGGTTGGCGGGGATGGGGTAGGCATACAGGAGGTGGGTGTTCCTGTTGGCAAGAAGGCGAAGGCGAAGCGTAGACAGGGCCGCCGTTGCCGGCGTGATTCCTCATCTTCATCATCCTCGTCCGCATCAGGCGACTCTTCGGGGGATTCGGCGGTAGCGGAAGTTGAGAAGGGTGAAGGTTTTGGAGCTACGGTGGTTCGTTGTGCGGATCTTTGGGAGGGTGTGCTGAGGAAGTTGAGACGTCGGATTAAGCGGCGCAGATATATTGACATTTTTCGCTTGCTGGAGGGGCGAAAGCGCTCGGGGAAAAGCAGGACAACGCGTAAGGAGGATGAAAAAGCTGGGAGGGTGCAGAAGGTTTCCCGCAACACCCTTAATTGGACACGGGCTTTTTTAAGGTTGGCCAGCGTTTTGGGTCACTATTATCTGGGGCAGTACGGTGCCCTGTTGGCTTATGCAGACACAATTTTAGTGGCATTACAGGCCCATGACAGTTGGGCTTGGTTAAATTACGACGAGGCGTTTAGGGATATGATGGAGGAAAATGGGCAGCTTTCCTGGGGGATAAAAGACATTAATTTGTGGCTAACACAAATGTCGGCAAAAAGTAAGGCGGGGGGTGCGGTGGGGGCTGGGGGCAGGCAAGTGGCTCAAATGGCTTCGGTTGGCTTGCGGCCATTTCGGGCACCAGGCGTCTCTACCACGCAGCCGAAGGGGAACGTGGGGGGGGGGGTGGAGACGTGTGCTGGCATTTTAACAAATCTTCGTGACCATTCCCAGAATGTAAATTCAGGCACGCCTGTTCTCTCTGCGGGAGCGGGCATTCAGACGTGAAATACAGCCGCAAAGGGGTGGGGGGACCCTCAGCGGGGGGGTACATAAGAACATAAGAACATAAGATATGCCATACTGGGTCAGACCAAGGTCCATCAAGCCCAGTGGCCAATCTAGGTCATACGTACCTAGCAGTTTCCCCAAGGGACACAGGTTCCACAATGCTTGTATTGGTTCAAGCATTGATATCCTGGGTCCCTTCTTAATAATGGTTTATGGACCTTTCCTCCAGGAACTTGTCCAAACCTTTTTTAAACCCAGCTACACTAACAGCCTTTACTACATCCTCCGGTAACAAATTCCAGAGTTTGATTACACGTTGAGTGAAAAAATATTTTCTTTTATTAGTCTTAAATAGTTTACCCTGTAGCTTCATTGCATGTCCCCTAGTCTTTCTATATTCTGATAAGGTAAACAATCGATCTACGTTTACCCGTTCCACTCCGTTCATTAATTTATAGACTTCTATCATATCTCCCCTCAGCCGTCTCTTTTCCAGGTTAAAGAGCCCCAACCTTTTTAGCCTTTCTTCATAGGAGTAGCCTTCCATCCCCTTTACCATTTTGGTGGCTCTTCTCTGAACCTTTTCTAAAATTGCTATATCCTTTTTAAGATATGGCGACCAGAATTGCACACAATATTCAAGGTGCGGTCTCACCATGGAACGATATAGAGGCATTATAATATCTTTTGTTTTATTTTCCATTCCTTTCCTTATCATACCTAGCATTCTATTTGCTCTCTTGGCCGCCGCTGCACACTGGGCCGAGGGTTTTAACATGGTATCCACAAGGACGCCTAAATCTTTTTCTTGGGTGGTGGTTCCTAATGTGGAACCTGGCATCGTGTAACCATAGTTTGGGTTGTTCTTCCCTAGGTGCATAACCTTGCACTTCTCCACATTAAATTTCATCTGCCATTTTGATGCCCAGTCTTCCAATTTATCAAGATCCTCTTGCAATTTTCCACAATCCTCCTGGGTTTTAACAACTTTAAATAGTTTTGTGTCATCAGCAAATTTGATAACCTCACTCGTTATTCCACTTTCCAGGTCATTTATGAATATGTCAAAAAGCAGCGGACCCAGCACAGATCCCTGGGGTACACCACTATTCACCTTTCTCCATTGGGAAAATTGGCCATTTAGTCCTACCCTCTGCTTTCTATCTTTTAACCAGTTCCTGATCCACAGTAGTACACTGCCTCCTATCCCATGACTCTTTAGTTTTGCCAAAAGTCTCTCATGAGGGACCTTGTCAAAGGCTTTCTGAAAGTCCAGATACACAATATCAACCGACTCACCTTTGTCCACCTGTTTATTCACTCCTTCAAAAAAACATAACAGATTAGTAAGACAAGATCTTCCTTGTCTAAAGCCATGTTGGCTGTCTCCCATTAGGTCATGACTATCTATATGCTGAGTAATTTTATTCTTTATGATGGTTTCTACCATTTTTCCCGGTACTGATGTCAGGCTCACCGGTCTGTAGTTTCCCGGATCACCCCTCGAACCCTTTTTAAAAATTGGTGTTACATTGGCGATCCTCCAATCCTCAGGTATTAGAGATGATTTTAATGATAGTTCACAGATTACTGATAGCAGGTCTGCAATCTCAAATTTCAGTTCTTTCAACACCCTTGGATGTATACCATCCGGCCCAGGTGATTTGCTACTCTTCAGTTTATCTAATAGTTGTAGGACATCTTCCCGATGTATCGATATTTCCTTCAATTCTTCCACACCTTTAAATACCACTTCAGTCGTGGGTAACATCCCTACATCTTCCTCAGTAAAGACCGAAGCAAAGAATTCATTCAGTCTCTCCGCTATCGCCTTGTCGCCTCTTAGTGCTCCTTTAACCCCTTTATCATCTAATGGACCAACTGACTCTCTCACGGGTTTTTTGCTACGAATGTACTTGAAAAGGTCTTTATTTCGCGTTTTTGCTTCCGCAGCAAGCTTCTTCTCAAATTCTCTCTTTGCCTGCCTTATCAATGCCTTGCATTTGACTTGCCAGTGCTTGTGCTGTTTCCAGGTTTCATCATTTGGCTCTTTTTTCCATTTCTTGAAAGATGCTTTTTTGGCAACAACAGCCTCTCTGACCTCAGCTTTAAACCATGCTGGCAATTTTTTGGACTTCCTTCCACTTTTCTTAAAGCGTGGAATACAGCTGGTCTGGGCTTCCAAGATAGTATTTTTCAACAACACCCAAGCTTGATGTACGTCTTTAACCTTTGCAACTGCTCCTTTTAGTTTTTTCTTAACTGTTTTCCTCATTCTATCATAGTCTCCCTTTCGAAAGTTAAAGGGTAGTACTGTGGATTTCCTTACTATCCCTCCTCCACTAATTAAATCAAAGGCGATCATGCTATGATCACTATTGCCAAGTGGCCCCAACACCCTTATCTCTTGCACTACATCTGGTGTTCCACTAAGGACTAGGTCTAATATTGCTTCCCCTCTGGTCGGTTCATGAACCAGCTGCTCCAAGAAGCAGTCATTTATTTCATCTAGGAACTTTATCTCCCTAGCATGTCCTGTTGTGACACTGACCCAGTCGATGCCGGGGTAATTGAAATCACCCATTATTATTACTGCACTGTAACTTTTGCTAGCTTCCTTGATTTCTTTGAGCATTTCATCATCCATTTGTTCATTCTGGCCAGGCGGACGATAGTACACCCCCACTGCCATCGCCTTGCCCTTTTTACATGGAATTTCAATCCATAGAGATTCTACAGCAAATTTTGTTTCTTGCAAAACTTTAATCCTTTCTGACTCAATGCCCTCTCTAACATAGAGCGCAACCCCTCCACCAATTTGATCAGCTCTATCATTTCGATATAGTTTGTACCCAGGTATCACAGTGTCCCACTGGTTGTCCTCCTTCCACCATGTCTCTGATATTCCAATCATATCTAACCTCTCGTTTAGTGCTCTATATTCTAAACTCTCCCATCTTGTTTTGTAGACTTCTAGCATTTGCATACAAGCATTTTAGAGACTGTATTTTATTCATATTAATTTGGCTATTGGTAGACATGGGTAATTTGGGATCTTTAAGTTCTGTCTGCTCCATACTCGAGGGCATTTGGGCTACTTTACTCTTTTTTGGAACCTCTCTGCTTTTTGTAGTATCCTTCAAGGATACATTCTTCCGAACCATGCGCTCTTGGACGACTGTCGGCTTTCCCCTATTATCTAGTTTAAAAGCTGCTCTTTCTCCTTTTTAAAGGTTAATGCCAGCAGCCTGGTTCCATCCCGGTTAAGGTGAAGCCCATCCCTTCGGAAGAGCCCCTCCTTTCCCCAGAATGTTCCCCAGTTCCTAACAAATCCGAACCCCTCATCTCTGCACCATTGTCTCATCCACGCATTGAGACTCCGGAGCTCTGCCTGCCTATTGGGTCCTGCGCGTGGAACGGGAAGCATTTCGGAGAACGCTACCCTGGAAGTTCTGGATTTCAACTTCCTACCTAAAAGCCTAAATTTAGCTTCCAGAACCTCCCTACCACATTTCCTATGTCATTGGTACCAACATGTACCAAGACAGCAGACTCCTCCCCAGCACTATCTAAGACCTTATCTAGGTGGCGTGTGAGGTCCGCTACCTTCGCACCAGGCAGGCATGTTACCAGGCGATCCTCACGTCCACCAGCCACCCAGCTATCTACATGCCTAATGATCGAATCACCAACTATAACTGCTGTCCTAACCCTTCCCGCATGGGCACTTGGCCCTGGAGAAACCTCCTCGGTGCGAGAGGGGTTTACATCACCTGGAGGACAGGTCCTAGTTACAGGATCACTTCCTGCCACACCAGGGTGATGCTCTCCTGTCACGTGACCTCTCTCCTCCATGGCAACAGGGATGCTGCCAGACTGGAGGTGGGACTTCAGGACTATATCCCTGTAGGTCTCGTCTATGTACCTCTCTGTCTGTCTTATGTTTTCCAAGTCTGCTACTCTAGCCTCTAGAGAACGGACTTGTTCCCTGAGAGCAGAGAGCTCCTTGCACCTAGTGCACACGTAGACCTCTCACCAGCTGGGAGAAAATCATACATGTGACACTCAATGCAAAAGACTGGAAAGCCCACATCCCGCTGCTGGACTGCTGTCTGCATCTTAGTTTTAAGTTTGTGTTTAGATCTTTAAGTTCTATATGTACTAAAGCGTGCAATGGATATTTATACCACTAAAACTGTACCTAAGAAGTTTAATATACCTTGTTCACCTGAAGCTTAATTAATCTCAGGTCCTTGGTGTATGACTGATTTGGGTAATGAGCTTCACCTGAGAGCACCTCCTGTCTTTTAAGTTGTGCAAGTACCTATAAAGCTGTGATTTTCCCAGGGGAGGGTGGGTGTGGGGAGGGAGGGAGGGATATAACACTTATTAAAAAAGGGCTGCTACACAGTACCTTGTCCTGTGCTGCTGAGGAAAACTATATTCTGATTTGATTTAAATTATAGCTCTTTGCTGCTACTAGGCTCTAACCTATTATGAAATTTAAACTACAAGCTCTCTGCTGGATTCTAAATTTAACCAGAAAGCTCTCTTCTGTGTTTTAATTTGAAACTAAAAGTACTTTGCTGATGCTAGGCCCTGAGTGACTATGAAATTTAAACTACAGCTGTCTACTGGGTATGAAAGGTAACCAGAAAGTTCTCTTCTGTGTTTTTAAATTGAATCTTAAACTGTTGCTACTAGGCCCTGACTGATTTAACAAAAAAAATAGTGGGTTCACAGATTAATTAGCTTTAAAAGAAAAACAATTCCTTTCAGAAAAATTCCCAGAAGTATATACTCACAATTTCAGATTTCTCTCCAGAAGTAACAGCCCCCCTTTCCAGTCCGTCAAGACAGGGTCACAGAGCTCTGGTTGAGCTATTTATGCTTGTGCTGATGATGTAAGCAGTGACCTACTTCCTGGGTAATTAACAGTCCTTGCTTGGATAGAAGGAGTCTTTCAAAATGGCCTTTTGAACTGCCAGCTGGTGTTAACACCTATTGAAAAAGCTTCACAGGTAAGTGAGGGAGCGAGCTTGACATTGGCTCCTACGCCCATAAGAGTCAATGCTATGCGTCCTTGGCTAGTTCATTATGGGGGGTCCCGTCGGGGGAGGGCATGGAAGACGATATTGTCGGGGTTTTTGGAGGGCTTCCATATTCCGTTGCGGGGTATGGTAGAGGGTGGGCGGTTTAGGAACGCTAGTTCTGTAAGAGCACTGGCTGACATAGTGCATAGGAAGATCATGGCCAAATGTGCTTTGGGCCGAATTGTTGGGCCTTTTCAGGAACCTCCTTTTTTCCCTTTTATGGTTTCTCCACTGGGAGTTGTACCAAAAAGAGAGCCGGGTAGTTATAGATTAATTCATAACTTGTCCTGTCCACCTGGCAATTCGGTAAATGACCACATTCCTAAGAAGTTATGCTTCCTTCGATGCGGCAGTCGCATTGGTACGGCAGTGTGAGTGTGGAGCCCTGATGGCAAAGGTCGACATTGAGTCAGCCTTCCGTTTGTTGCCGGTGCACCCTTTGGCGTTCCCGTTCTTGGGGTTTCAGTTTGACTCGGGGTTTTACTTTGATAAATGCATGCCGATGGGTTGTTCGATATCGTGCACTTACTTTGAGGCCTTCAGTACATTCGTACATTGGGTCTCTCCACCATCGTGCACTACCTAGATGATTTCTTCTTCGTGGGGCCTGGCAGGCCGGGACGTGTGCCACATTGTTAGGAGCTTTTCAGCGACTGGCAGGTGACTTTGGTATCCCTATAGCGTCGGACAAAACTGTGGGTCCAGTCACATGCCTTACCTTCTTAGGAATAGAGATAGATTCGGGAAAGCTGGTGGTGCGTTTGCCGGGGCAAAATGTCAACCGGCTGAGGGAAATGGTGGGGGCAGTAGGTTCTGCGAACAAGACTACCCTCAAGGTTCTGCTGTCTCTGGTCGGACATCTCAACTTTGCGTGCCAGGTTATTCCCATGGGGCATCCCTTCGCAAGGAGGTTGTCCTTGGCAATGGCAGGGGTGCGGAAGCCACATCACCGTATTCGGGTGTCGCCCAGAATGCGTGAAGACTTACGGGTATGGGATGCCTTTTTAGCCAATTTTAATGGGTGCTTGGTTTTGCAGTTGCCGGAGCTGACAAATGCGGATTTACAACTGTTTACGGATGCAGCGGGTAGTTCCGGATTCGGGGCTTATTGCCAGGGGGCTTGGTGTGCAGAGGCTTGGCCCACCGACTGGGTGGCGGTTGGGTTGACCCGCAACATTAAATTTTTGGAGCTATTCCCCATTCTGGTTGCGCTGTGGGTGTGGCCGGAACGGTTACGGAACAGGCGGGTGGTCTTCTGGTGTGACAATACTGCGGTGGTTGAGTTTATCAACCGTTTGTCACCTAAGTGCTCTCGAGTGGCGGCGCTGACGAGGGTATTCGTTTTAGCTTGCCTACGGTTAAATGTCACAGCACGGGTGTGGCATGTGCCAGGCACTCAGAATTCCATTGCTGATGCTTTGTCATGCTTTCATTGGTTGCAGTTCCGGTTGCTGGCACCGGACGCAGAAGAAACGGCCTCTGTGGTGCCGGATCATCTTTGGCAGGTTGGGATCCTGGCATGATGGCATTGTTGGCGGCGTCGGTGGCACATGGAACATGGGAAAAGTATTTGCATGGATACTCTCAGGTGAGTAGCTTCTTGGGTGCGATGGGGTGGGGGGAGGCCGAGTCCCAGATGAGTTCATGGGTCAATTCATGGTTTGGGCGAAAAGGGAGGGCTGGGCCAGATCAGTGGTTACATCGGCGATAGCGGGGTTTTCCTTTTTCTGTAAGGCGGCCGGGTGGGGAAACCCTCATATAGCTTTTCTGGTGAAGCGCATGTTGGCTGGTTGGGCCAGGGTGGGACCCAAGTTACAGGATTGGCGGCTGCCGGTGTCGCAAGAGCTACTACTTCAGATTTGTGAGGCGTTCCCACGAATTGCGGTTTCGGATATTGAGTCTGTTCTGTTTCGCGCGCTGTTTGTGACCGCATTTTTCAGAGCATTCCGCTTGTGCGAACTGGTTGCAAGGTCTGCGAGAGTGGGCGCGTTTGGGGGTTTGGATGTTAGGCACGTGGCGCTGGAGGAGGCTCAGGTGCGCATCTTTATACCGCAATCCAAAATGGATCAGGTGGGAAAAGGAGGTTGGGTGATACTGAGGGCTATTTTTCCTTTGCCATCCTGCCCGGTGCATAACATGCACAGCTATTTACAGCGGCGTTCAAGGGCTCCGGGTTATTTGTTTGTTCATGAGAATGGGAAGCCGGTAACGCAGTTCCAGTTTACAGCTGTGCTGCGTTTGGCTTTGCGCCACTTAGGTTGTGATGAGAGGAGATTTGCCTCACACTCCTTTAGGATCGGTGCCGCTACAAGTGCGGCGGCAGAGGGACTTGAAGGGCGGGTGATACAGCGCATCGGCAGATGGCGCTTTGGCTCATACGAGGGATATGTCCGGCCGCAGGCATCCTGAACTGGGCTAAGAGCGGTCAGGCAGGTCTGCGAAGTCTGGCAGGCAGTCATGCCATGTAATGTTTCTGCGGGGAGGGGGATGGGGGAGGAATTAATCTTTTCATTCCTTTAGCAGAGTTGCCCGCTGGTTGCAGCCCGCTTTGTCTTCTTACAGATGGGGACTTCCCCAGAGAGTGGTGGATCATCGGCCATTCATTTGTCTATTGGGCCGAACGCCGGGCGGTGTTGCGGCCTCTGGGAAGGCACCTTGGCCTGGTGGCATCGGGAGTCCAACTGTGTTGGATGGGAGAGCGTGGCATAAGATGGGGTCAGCTTGTGCTCTTCATACAGTCGGAAATCGGACAACGGCAGTGGCCAGTCGGGCAGCTGCTTCATTTGGATGGCAACGATGTCTCGAGCTGGTCTTGTAGGCAGCTCATTCGGACTGTTCAGAGGGACATTGGACTTTTGTGTGACTTACTACCTGGGGTTGCCATTATTTGGTCTGATATCATCCCACGCCCTGCCTGTTGGTTACAGCAGCGGTGGTCCCGAGGCTTAGTCAAGATTAACAGGCAGATTGGGCATTGGTTACAGCAAATTGGCGGGAGGCAGGTTTTGCACCATTGGGCTGAGGTGCGGTGCTTGGGGCTGTATTGCATGGATGGAGTACATTTGGCCCCGGTGGGACAAGACTTGCTACTAAATGACTGGCAGGAAGTGCTCGAGGGCTGGGTTTGGTCGCAGCTTTCTTCAGGGGGGGGGCGGCACAAGGATAGGTAGGGCTACCTTGTGCCGGTGGCGGGGTAGCGAGCTAGCACTCGTTGACCTGGTAGGACATATAAGGCTGATGCCGCATTGAAGGGAGCGGAGTGCTCCTCGGGTTGGGAGAGACATCACTGTTCATGTCTCTGCCCGGTAGAAGGCAACTGGAGTCTGCCTTTGCTAATAACACAGCAAGGCAGGCAGTACGGGGAATGGAGGGAGGATGATGCACCACCTTGCTAACATACGGCTGGTGGGGAGGGTTGGGGGGGGGAATGTTATTTGGAAACTCGAATGTTGTGTTGGCCCATGTTGGGCCGGTGTTGAATTTGTTAATAAAGCTGCGACCAAAATGGTTATTCCAAAAGATGTTAGTGTTGTGTATTTTGTGGAGAATGGGATTGGGGGGGGGAGAGGGGACAAGGCAGGGGTACGTGTTCCTTTGGTGCCAGGCGAACCGGGCTTCCAGATACCCTGGTTAATCCTGATATGCCGCAGGGCCGGGTCCCAAGGCCAGCCTAATAACTGGGTCCCCGGGGCCCGAGTCTTCGCCGTCGGCGGCTTCCGCATGGGCAGAGGGGAGGGGGGGGGAAAGACTGGGCATGGCGTCGGCACGCCATCCTCACGCTGGTGTAGGGCGGCGTGATTGGCTGCCAGTAGCTGGGGGCGGGGCAGAGCGGCAGGGAGTGTGGTAGATTGACCACGTGGTCTCTCTCTTCCTGCCGGCTCTGCGAGAAAAGGTGTCCCAGCCCACCCACCCACCCATGCATTGTGGTGCGGGAGAGGCGGGAGGGGGAGGTTGTTGCAGCTTGGTAGGGGGGGTGAAGGTGGGGGTTTGGAGTGCTGGGCGGGGTAGCGAGCTAGTGCTCATCGACCCGGCGGGATATATAAGGCTGATGCCGCATTGAAGGGAGCAGAGTGCTCCTCGGGTTGGGAGAGACATCACTGTTCGGGTCTCTGCCCAGTGGAAGGCAACTGGAGCCTGCCTTTGCTAATAATATGGCGAGGCGGGCGGTAGGGGGAATGGGGGGAGGATGATGCACCACCTTGCTAAAATATGGTTGGTGGAGGGCATCATCCGGTTTGGGGAGGGTTGGGGGGGGAATGTTATTTGGAAACTCTAATGTTGTGTTGGCCCATGTTGGGCCGGTGTTGAATTTGTTAATAAACTGCGACCAAAATGGTTATTCCAAAAGATGTTAGTGTTGTGTATTTTGTAAAGAATGGGATTGGGGGGGGGGGGAGAGGGGACAAGGCAGGGGTAAGTGTTCCTTTGGCGCCAGGCAAATCGGGCATCCGGATACCCTGGTTATTCCTTTGTCATTTCAAGTATCCATCTCATATCCAAAATGATGTCTCCTGTTCCATGTTGTTTCCTGAATCCTACTTGCACTTTTGGTAGTTCTTGTTCCAGATATGATTGGAGTCTCTGTTGAATGTTTTTTGAGTAGAATCTTGCTAGCATGTGAAATCAGTGTGATTGATGAAATAATTTCCACAATCAGTTGCATCACCTTTCTTAAGTGATGGTATGAACACAGATCTTTTCCAGCCAGTTGCTTTCTCCCATCACATCTTCCTGTCCCTTTCTCTTGCCTTATCAGTCTTTAATGAAGTAATATCAGGGCCGATATTCACCCGCAGCAATCAACGTGTTTTAATGGATATGGCTGCTGTGGCTGAAAGTGAAACTGGATATTCAGCACTAGTTTCACTGCCAATCAGATTTTCCAGCCCTTTAGTGATAATATTAAGCTGTTAACTGGATAGCAAATCTGCATAAAGTTAGGACAGCCTTTTCCTGTCCTAACTTTATGTGGGCACTAATACGGTTAGCGTACCAAAAATGGCTACTAATCAGATTAATGCTGGGACTGTCCTTGCCTCATCCATGGACCTGAAAAACCCAAAATCAGAGATCAGCAGAATTATTATACTAGTCCATAAAACACCTGCTGTAAATTCAAATATATTTGCACCACTCCAGTATCAAATGAAATTATCTACTCTCTTTGAAGATGAAATGTCTTATTGAAGGAGAAAAAGACCTCAGACACACAACCCTTTAGGTATTTGAGGATTGTCATTGTATGAATCATAAGTCAAAAAATTCCTTAGAATTACTTCAAATGTTAAAATGTGCTTAATTCACTTATTTTTTAATATCCACTTTTTTAAATTTAACTAAAACCAGGCTTTGATGACTGTGAGACTTCAATTTAGGATCCCTCAGACCACTCATGCCAGGTGTCTCCAACACTTACTTCATTAAGCAATAAAATTGCTGCTTCAATTCACAGTTATTTTAATGACACTTCAGCTAGCAGCCTTAATTCAAATTTTGTTCCACTCTGATCTCAGTACCCCATTCAAGTGGATTAAGCACATTTTAACAATTGAAGTAATTCTAAGGAGTTTTTTGACCTATGATTGATACAATGGCAATCTTCAAACTTGTGTGTGAGGTCTTTTTCCCATCCATGGACTGCCAAGGTACTGTCGGACCAGTCCTGTGGTGGTCAAAGGGATAGTCAAAGGCATCATTCAGTTAGTACCACTGAATATCCCTTTCAGAAAGGTTTATCTAGTCACCAGGTCTTGCCAACTGGATGAATCCCTTTGAAGATCACCCCAATAGTTTATGCTTCTTTTTTTTTTTTTTTGAAACTTTTATTTTCATTTTGCAACAAACAAAGAAACAACACACCAAAAGATACAAAACAAGTATACAATAAGGAAAAGTAAACCCATTACCCCCCACCCCGGTGCTTCTTCTCTACCCGTTTGTATCAGCATGTGAGCGCTTCCAGTTAACAGTGATTATACAGCAAACAATCAAAAAATATCCACAATACAGCATGATCATGAGACAGAGATATATACAAAGTTAGACAGTCAGATGAGAGCATTTAGCAAAATGTACATATTCATTGAACATCTTCCATTAAGACCAATAAGAAGGAGTCTGAACGGAGGAAGCACACAGACGAGGTATTTGTTCATATTTACTGTAGAGACAGGCATGATTCCACCATTCATTGAGGCTCAGATGGGAACTAATTTCCCAGTATTACTCAATGAGGGAAACATCAATGCCAAGCATAAAGTTCAAAAGGAGATAAGCCATTTCTTGGGAGAGAGGGGATCCCCGCAACTGGGCGAAGTCCCACTACCCTCCGAGAAAGGGACTCCTGAGAGTGCAATATAGACTAAATACGACCCCAGACCCGACGCCAGTTATACTGTAGTGCGGGATATTCATGCATAACATGAAATGAAGTAATAAACCAATGGCCACAGGACGTGTCCAGCAACCATTACCCTGAGTAGTGTTCCATATGTCTAAACTGTGAGGAGTGTAAAAACACCGGTGGGCTAGAAAAAAGAGGGTCTGAGTGAGTGAGGCGGGTCAGAAACCCGTGTCCCTCTGCTCCAGATAAGGCTCCATTGCTCCGAGGTTAAAGTCACATGCAATTCTCTCTCCCATACTTTCTGCGCTATAGAGGTGTCTCTAGTGATAGCATTACATAAGGTTTAGTAAAATTGGATGCTACACCCGGTAAACTACCGAGAGATCGGAAGTTTCCAATCAACCTTATGCAGAGAGTGCCGATGGCGGGAGTACTCTAGTGCTCCGAATGCAATGCTGAAGTTACACTGACCAGAGTCGGGAGTCGAAAGGTTGCATAGGAATATTAAAGGCACCTAAAGTGTCGAAAAACATTGGTGGATAGTGGGAGTCTAATGGGAGAGTCATACCAGGGAGTAAGGTAAAAGGAATCGGTGAGCAAAGGCCCGCTACTATATCTAGCCACACAGGTCTGCTCGGTACTGGAGCTTCCAACCAACAAGCACCTTGTTTGAGAAGAAAAGATTGAGGGAGCACTTGAATAAAATCTCCACCAAGTATTTATGGAGCATTAGCGGAGGCCGAGGCCAACTGCGCAAAACTTGCATAGTGAGCAGGGTTGTCCACATTCGGGACATAGTGCAAATACACGTGAATTCACTATCTCCAACCTCAAGGTTTACACGGGCCCATCTACCCTCCATGTCAGCGCTAATATCAGGTACAGTAGCGTGCAAAAACTTCTTGACCAGAATGACTATCCCGTACCATTTGGAAACGGTGGGAGAGTAGGCAGCTACCATGTGAGGCCTAGCATTGAGTTTCAGTGTTTCAGCAGAGTGTAGTGCGTTTCCTGAAGAAACACCTAATCAACGTGCTCGTGGCTAAGATAGCTAAGGATTTTCTTTCTGCTGCGTGGACCAGCAATGCCTTGTACGATGAATAATAAGATTTTACATGAGGCCATTCAGAAAAGTTAAAATTCTGAGCATGATAGCACACATAATTTCACTGTGTCCCTCAAACTGACTGTATCTGGCTGTACACATGACATAGGAAAATAAGCTAATATAATACAATGAAGCGCCCCACATTAACAAAGATAACCGCAGTACGGTAGAGGAGAAGCAAAACCCCAAAATTACTGGCGACCATGTGTCTGCGGGGAGAAAACCCCAGAGAAGGCCGGAATTGAAAAAACATATAACCTGTAGGACTGTGCGTGCTCCGAATCCGACCGAGGCACACATCATGAAGGGATAGGAGACCAAAGACAAAAGTCATACAGAGAAAGAAAGAAAGTCCAGGCTATTTCTGTGCAGGGCTATGATCGCCACATCGGGCCCTTCAAAATGGCGGACAGAGCCGGCAGATAAGAGTCCAAAATTTGGGATTAGCGCATCTGTTCTGCTTCTTTGGAGTCCAAAAATGTTGATAATAGATCAGGATCCTCGAACGTCCTGGTCTGGTTATGGAGAGTCACTCGGAGCTTCGCTGGATACAACAGGCCAAAGCGAGCCTGTAGCTGTTGAAGTCGAGGGCGAAGAGCAAGGAGTTTCTTCCGACGGTCAACGGTAGGCTTTGCCAAATCAGGAAAGAAGGAGACCTTACGACCTTCATATTCCAAATGATGATTCGCTCGGGCAGCATGTAAAATTTGTTCCACTTGTTGATATCGTAGCAAGCTAAAGATAATAGGCCGGGGGGTCGTGCGGTTGAGCGCCATGCGGGCAGGAACACGGTGTGCTCGATCGATTTCCAATTCTCCGTGAAAAGTAATCTTCAGCAAGGAGGGAAGAGTTTTGAGCAAGAATTCTCTTATATCTCCTGCTTCCACTCCCTCCGGCATTCCAAGGAGCCTCACATTGTTGCGACGGGCGCGATTATTGCTATCTTCCAACTCCTTTTGAAGATTCTGTATCTGGCGCTCAGCCTCGTCCAGTTTGCCCAAGCGCACCTCGTGCGAGTCGAGGACCCCCGCCATATTGTCCTGCCGTAATGAAAGACCTTCAAGTCGGTCTTGGAGCACTCCAAAGTCTTCTCGCATGGCTCGAAGCGCTTCTCCATTAGACTGCACCAATTCCTTCACGCCGCGTATTTCCTCCAAAATCTCCAGGTGCATTGCGGGGTTTTCACGAAATGGAACCATCTTCTGCGGGGAGGATACCTCCGTTTTGGAGCGTTTTCCGTGAGAAGAAGAAGGAGACCCGAAGTCTAAGCGCGCTGGTTTGTGGGCCGCCATCCCCCCCGAGGTGCCCCGGTCAGCTCGGAGCAAAATAGTAAATTTATATAGGTATTAAGTCAGGATTCTGAGTAGGCCTCTCGGGAGCTTCAACGCAAAGCGTCCTACCCGCTGGACATCAGGCTCCGCCCCCCAATAGTTTATGCTTCTAAACAACATGATATGTTAACAAATCTGTGAGTAGTTGTAGCCCACAGGCAATACTTTTATTTTCATACCAAGCCAATAATCAAATTATTCTCTTCACTTTTAAAATCTATATGTGACAAATGTCCATCTTAAAACAAGAACTGCTCACATTTCAGCAAGATGAAGCCATATCACCACAATCGGCAACCGCCAATAACATCCCCACGGTCAATAACACAGGTACACTAAAAAAAAAATTTTCTAAACTGCCTCTAATGTTTCGATTGATTTTTACGTTTTTTGGTGCGCTGAATCCAAATCTGGTAACCAATTTGCTCCATCACGTACAGATTTTTTGCTACATTGGGTTAGCAGTTTGAGGTGAACGTTTCAGATTGAGTGCGATCGAGATAAAAGTTTCTTGGATGAATTCTTTATACTAATTGTTTAGTAGTTATTCAAATAAGAATAAAGAAAATTGTAACAAGGCAGCACATAAGAATAGAGTAATGTCAACAAAACACACTGTGATGGTAGCAAAATTGTCTGCACTTAAAACAGCCACATACATGTGCACAAACATTGAGCATATAAGAGCGAGGTTAGACACAAAGCAAAGCAAAGAAATGTGCAAAAAATGTTGTACAGGTATGTATGTAAGAATAGAAAACGCAAACCGCACCATTGCAATACATGAAGACAAACACCCGATGGTGTGAAAATAAAATTCTAATAAATGAGATCCGACACTGTGGTAATAACTAGCAAATTTTTATTTCAAAGTTTAGTAAAAACACGATATTTGTCAACACAGTTTAGATTTTAAAGTCATTCTTGGGTCAATCAATCTCCTGGTGGACCCGTTTCTTCTTCCCCCGAATGCTTATCTTGGTGCGCTGCTTGGCGTATTTTTCATCTGGGGTTTCCCGCAGCAGCAACCAGCAGAAATCAGCCATCATAGTGGTGTTCCATCTTCCTTGGTACCTTCTCTCTGCGTCCTTGATGTCCTGGTGAAACCTTTCACCTTGTTCTTCACTGTACGCCCCCAAGTTTTCGGGAAAGTAGTTCACATGGGAGTGCAAGAAATGGACTTTCAGGCTCATGTTACAGCCTTGTTCTTTGAAGGCATTGAGCATCCTGGCAACAATATCCTTATAGTTCTCATCCCGCCTGTTCCCCAAGAATTTGAGAACAACATCCTTGAAGGAATCCCAGGCTTCTTTTTCCTTCTCAGACATCGTTTCAGCGAATGCTCCATCTGAAATGAGTTTCCTTATATCAGGACCAACAAACACTCCTTTCTTTAGCTTTGCTTCAGAAAGTCGGGGGAACTTTGAGCAAAGGTACCGAAAGCACTCACCATCTTTTGGAAGGGGCTTGATGAATTGCTTAATGAGACCCAACTTAATGTGGAGAGGTGGTAATAGAATTTTATCACGAGGTACCAAGCTCTCATGAAGAACATTTTTCTCACCGGGTCTCAAATACTCCCGAATTGGCCAGTCTTTTTTCCCCCAGTGTAGGTCGCGGGCCCGGCTATCCCACAAGCAAAGGAAGCAGGGATATTTGGTGAAACCGGATTGCTGCCCTAATAGCATGGATAGAATTTTAAAGTCTCCACAAATCATCCACTTATGCTCATCATAACGAATCTTCTGAAGAATCAGGGCCAAATTCTCGTATTTTTCTTGGAGAATAACAGAGTGAGCAATAGGAACTGAAGCGAATGTGTTGCCATTATGAAGAAGAACACCTTTTATGCTGTCTTTTGACGAATCAATGAACAGCCGCCATTCAGCAGGATCATACTTGAGTTTAAACTTTTCCATCACTCCGTATATATCGTTGCAAAATACCAAATCTTCCTCTTTGCTGAAATACTTCAAAAATTGTGTCTCGCGGTTGCGGTACCAATAAAAAGTTGTTCCTGGTGACAATAGATTTTTCTGTTTAAGCCGAGAACCTAGCAGTTGGGCAGCATCTTTTGGGAGTCCTAAATCCCGGACTAAATCATTCAATTCAGCTTGAGAGAAAAGTTCAGGTTTCGGATCTGGTTCAGTTTCAAACTCGGAAGTACTGAACTCATCGGGAAAAGCCATCTGATGAGTCTCATCATGATCAGAACCGTCCACACAAATATGATCCAAAGATTTTGGTGGTTCAGGCACAGGTACTTCGTTGCTATGAGGCATAGGCCTAATTGCTGAGGGAAGGTTGGGGTAACTTATTACGTTCTTATTTTTTAAGTTGTATCCCTTCACAATGCAAGAGCAAAAATAGCAGTCACTGCTGTGGTCTCTTTGTTCACGCCACATCATAGGTATTCCGAAACGAAATGCTTGCTTTTTACCTTTCATCCATAAGCGTAGATCTTCCTCACATGTCTTGCACACTTTGTGAGGAGCCCACGGTTTGTCTTGATCGCCTAACTTCAAACCGAAATAGGCGAAATATACTTTTTAAATAAATGCAGATATGTTCCTCTGCCGCTTTTTCACGGTATATTCCCCACAAATAAAACAAAAACTGTCCGGAGAGTTGATGCAACCTCTGGCTCTGTGAGCCATCACAAATACACAGCACTGCAAACTACAACTGTAGTGAACCACTTCGGAATAAAGCTGGATTACGACTGAGCAAACAAAAGGTAATAATGAACTTGCAAGAAACTGAAATTTGACAGGAACGTTCATGTCGCAACCACCGTGTTTGAGCGAGCGAACGAGGCGAGGCGAACAGGAAAGAACATGCGCCAGCGCGAGTACTGGA
The DNA here is from genome assembly GCA_033557465.1 of Ichthyophis bannanicus. Taxonomy (NCBI): domain Eukaryota; kingdom Metazoa; phylum Chordata; class Amphibia; order Gymnophiona; family Ichthyophiidae; genus Ichthyophis; species Ichthyophis bannanicus. The sequence goes on from CM066033.1 coordinate 1,259,164,507, forward strand.
TTTAGCCCCCCGCCTCCCAATTGTCCTGTTAATGTATAAAATGAATACAAAACACTCTAAAATATCATGAGGGAGTGTTTCTAGTTAGTTAACCATTACAACCTCTATTTTGGGCCAAGAAAATAAACTGCAGTCGGCTAAAAAGAAATTATGTGAACATGCCTTATATGGGTAAGAAATCTAATTTTGCAAGAAAACGTGACGTGATGGAACATTTTGGCTATTTTTCCTGGATTCAGCACCCCAAAATCTATAGGAATCAGTTGCAAAACTGGAGGCAGTTTTTTGGTAGTGTACCTGTGTAATTATTCTATTTAAAGAACTTCATTTAAGAAAAACTCAGAGAGAAAATCCCACCAGAAATCCAACAAGAACTTACTAGGCAATAGTAGCTCACTGCTTACACCAGCACAGTTTCACAATCTTTTCATCAGAGAATTAAAGAATATTAATGAACAAACAAACCTCTTCCAAAAACAGGGAAGCTGTAAAACTAGAGGGCATAACATGAAGCTGCAATGTCAGGAAATACTTATTCACTGAAAGGGTGGTGGATGCTTGGAATGCTCTCCCAATGGAAGTGGTGGGGGCAAATACCGTGACAGAATTCAAAATGCATGGGACAGACACAGTGGATCCTTTAATATCAACAGGATAAAATCAAAATAAACATAACTATATCTTATATCTTAACAAATAGGAATGACCTGCATGGAGCGGTGGGTATACCCCTAATCAAAGGCATGGGGAGGGGTGATCTGCATAGAGTGGCAGGTGCACCTACTCTTGCCACCTTGCTGAGTAGACTAGATGGATCATGCTGGTCTTTATCTGCTGTCATATACTATGTTACTCTGTCCTAAAGATTACAGTGTACCTTTGTGGCCCATGGTGTAGCAGCAGGCAGGGGAATACATGATGGGCATATGCCGATGGATGGGATAAAGGATGGATGGCAGTAGATGGGAGTGCGGTACATCCATGCTGCCCTGATGTACCTGATGTGACCAATGTAGTTGTAGCATGTGTTAAAAACAATAGTAGCGGTGCCGAGGGGAAGTGCCAATATCAGCAATGTGTGTATGACAGATGCCGCAGCATCTCCAACCACCATACAATTGTCCTGATGCATGTGCATAGAACAACTAGACAAGTGTCTGTCATATTGGCCATAAGGAGCAAATAAAGATATGTGCTGATCCCTGCAGGTGGCCAATCCAGGAGTGGGATATGCCTGCATGTACAGCATGTATGTGATGGAGGCAACGACGTCCAGTCACATTTATGATGAAATATTCCAATCATGGACAATGCATGTGTCAGACATCTGCAGGATGAACATGTCCAACCCCTTGCAATAGACTATAGCAGAGACAAGAAAGTCATCCTGTCAGATGGGCATGAGTGCAATGTGCATGTACGCTGACCCAATGTGCCATTGTAACACATCAAAAAAAGATAATGAATGTTCCACTACCTGACAATGCAGACCCCAACCTGATTCTGGCATATAATTAAGTAAGTTTCCCACAACCACCAAAAGAATATATGGGATCCAAACCTGTTCTGTCATTTACTATGTCAGTGCTCTAACCATCAGGCTACACAAACACACTTTTCAGCATAGCACTGTTCAGAATCAAAGAGATGTCACATCCTCTGCAGCAATGGCCAAAACCCAGGATATGAAACAACATGACTGGCACAGTCAGAGACAGTGTGAAACCACACCGAGGGCCTTCCAACAGCAGCACACATGCAGTATGCACTGCACTGGACACACAGCTACGTAGCTACAGAACAGACACTCAGCAGCACAAAACATCTTTTGTCCAAAGGCCAAGACACATGTGAGGTCAAAATGCCCATCCCTGCACTATACTCTGCAATGGCAAACAACACAGTTGCATGCAGCGATTTGGTGTGCTGCAGTGAGGCACTAATCCCTGTGTCAGCAGATATGCAGGGCATGTAGTCCCCCCTTACCTACTGTAAACTGCAAGATAAGTACACCTGCACAAACATCAAACTCAAACAGTCATGTCCCATACGGTCCATTGCAGACAACCCTGCTCTTCCTTGTGAGGCCATGCACACGTCTTCCACTATCATAGAAGACCAGCAGGTACTGGGCAACACTCCAGTGGCCTCAGTCACCACTATGGCTACAAATGTGGCTCTGGATGCAGGTATTGGATATCCCCACCATTACCCATGATACATTACACAATCTGAGCAGATATATGCAACTGAATCCCACCTGTAGAATGTTGCGATACATCACACCATCTCTGTAATTTACAGATACATTGTGTGCCACCAGCATGTGACAGCTGCAATATGTACAAGTAACTGTTTCTGCAGTCACCCTGATTGTGAGGGAGGGCACACAAGACCTGCAATAGATAGGCTCTCCAGATCCTGTAGCAGATTGCTATCACTGTCAGGATGCTTCAGGTATTGTCTGCAGTGTTTGAGGCTATCCATTTGATATGTTGACTAAATACAGTGTGCTGAAGTGACCTGTCTTTGTTGGCCCATCTAGGATGTGTGCCATGCTCCTGTTGGCTAAGGACTCCCCCATAGCATCTCATGCTAGCCCCATTGTCTCTCTGACCTGGGGACAGCTCATGCAATGTGTGGCATGGTGGGAAGTAGCCCAGGAACAGGCTTAGAGTACATGTTGTCCCACAGTGGCCAACATCTGTTGCATATACATGTATTGTGTTCCCCTACACAGTTCTTTGCAGTGGGGATTGCACCTAGGTCCATGCCTGTGTGCATATAGAATGTCATGTCCCTAGTCATGAACTCTCAAAGAAATGAGCAGTGCAGCTCATGCACTTTCCAATATCGCAGATGCAGTGCCCCCCCCCCCCCCACCGGACACATGGATTCATGGAAGGGTGGACATGGGGTTGGATATTGGTACAGTTGTTGGCAACACATACTCCACCATATCCTGGCTCTTTGTATGCTAACACCATCCCTGCGACTGCCACACTTGGTGCCCATAGGGAGCCAGTGAGGCTGTCACACAAGATCTCTGATATAACACGTGCAGATACTGGGAAGGCTGGCATAGGTTCTGGCCATGTGACAATAGACTTTGGTCAGCAAATGCTACCTATGAAGGTAACATGACAAAAATGTACGGTACTGTTCTCTGCACTCCTACCTCTACCCCAGCATTCATCTCCAGACACTTCCTTCCCATATGGTGGTGGGGGATGCAGAGACCACTATGACATCCTGTGGCACATTTTGGCAGCTGGATATGAGCATGCACCATTCAGAAGTATGTGTCCCTATGCCCCAACCAGGCTCACAGGTACGTTTAGAATCCCATCTGGGGTCATAGGTGATATACTGCTGGATGCCTTTGCTACTGATCAGTAGACAATGTTGAGGTGGTGGTTTTGGTGTGTGACTTTGCCTAATGTGCACCTCCCTGTATGTGCTTACACTGCAAGGATGAAAGGGTCCCCTGGCATGCAGTCCGCGAATGCAGCATGGGCCAAGAGCAACATGCATGCAGTTGTATCACTGATTCCTGCCTGTGTCACCAACTAAGTGAATGGATTGGACATTCATAGAAGTAAGCCCTCTGCCTGAGCCTAGTTCCATATAAGCTACAGCTGTGCCAGTTGGGCAGAAACTCTTGCCACAGATATAGGTATTATGGCAGTTGGCATAAATCTGGTCTCTCACGTGTGCTCATTAGTACGTTCTGAGGCCTGGAGGCTGTGCCAGGGGCGCGGGTTGCAGAAGACACACACGTGCCCCCCTGCCCCTCCAGTCAAACCAACAGATGTGTTGGGAGCTGCACAACAGTGTCATGTTGGGATGTAAGTGTAGGAGAATGCTGTGGTGTGTGGTCTTGTCAATGGGGTAATGAGGACTGAATTACAGCATCAGCGACACAGGCTGAAACTACTTACAGATAAATAACCTTCTGCATCCAATTGTTACACATAACATGTGGGGTTGCTAGATAGCTGATCCTGGGTGCCACATGCATGCACAGTGCATTGTTGAGGGTCACACAACTCTGGTGATAGAAGCAGACACACACATATACACACAATCTTGCTGATCAAACATGATGTAGGTAGGCATTCCAACCTGCCCCCTAGGTCTTCTTTCCTGCTCCACCATTGGCAATGCCTGCTCAGTGTGCTGGCAGTCTTAGCCCACTCTGCTATGCTTGGGCACTAACAATGGCCAATCAGTGTGCTGGTGCTATTAGAGTCCTCTGCCATCCAGCTGTGGGTGGTGCAACTTCACAGTTTTGACTGCTGGACGGAATGCTGAGGGTTGCACATGCTAATCCATTTCTTGAGGAGTAGGATAAGGTTAGCACACCTGGGCATATCATTCCTGATCCATAGGCTGGACTTGAGCCTGTAGCCCTTCCCTCATGCACACACTGGTCCTGTGTTTGGAGCCACAGGACAGCCGTGTGAGTTCATCAATCCATTGGTATATCTGTGGTCAGTGTCTGGAAGCATGTGGGCATGGGTCTGGGTATGCCTATGACTCCTTGGATCTCTGCAGTCTCTCTGTCATACTTGTTACATTCTCTTATATACTGTGCTCTTCTGCATCAGTGCGGTTTACATTGAACAACTGAAATTACATTGAACAGGGCATTATAACTTGGAGATAACTATTTTACAGGGAACATGGGCTATGGAGGGTTAAATGGCTTGCCCAAGACCACAAGGAGCACCTGTGGGACTAGAAACCCCAGTCCTTCCGGCCCAAGGTTGCTGTCCTCTAGTGGGATTTGAACCTCCGACCTTCTGGCCTGAAGTGCCTTGCCCCAACCACTAGGCCACTCCTCCACTGTCTGACCAGGTTTGGCATGCTGCTGTCGGAGTAGGACATCCTGTCAGGTTAGTGTGTGGACCTGCATTGATATGCTGCTGGTAAAACTGATGTTCATGTCTTGCATATGGGATCTGTCCTGACAGTGGGGCAGGGAATGATACATGAACATACACACAAGCAAGACCCTGACAGACCTAGCAGAGTGACCAATGTTACCATTACATGGAGTGTGCTTGTGGACCCCTCCTGGTATGCTCCCATGGTTGGCAGGCCACACTGAGTGGTCTGGGCTCCCATGTGGCACAGATGGCTGTGACATTTATATGAGTGTGCCTCCTCACCTTGTCCTCCGAGTCCTGTGCCACCTTCCTCTGACATCCAGGGGGACTTATTCCACCTCCGAGGTGGAATAAGTCCCTCATCGACATTGCAGACCCTGGATGTACAGGGCCAACTTCTGAATCAGCCCTGTACATCCGTGTTCAGTCGCTACCCACTGCTTGCTCTCGCTCTTCACCCAGCCCACCCCCTCCCACCACGAACAGAGCTCCACGCACAAATCATCTAAACATGCAGGAAGCTCTGTTAGCTCCAATGCAATCCGGGTGTTTAGCGGGTCTGGATGTCCGGATCGGACGTCCAGACCCCCTAAATGAAGATCAGAATGACCCCAATAACCTATATGTACAAGTGCCTAAAGTCAGTCTTTATGAATGTACTTTGCATACATAAGTGCTGATATTGTGTGCCTATGTATATGAAGTATGCACATCTATTAGTGCATACCTGTGCATCTGTATTCACCTCCTTATGCCTCCAATCAGCAGCCCAGATCAACGGCTGAAACCGCCGCCTTGGGGGCCCGCACCTGAGTGCCTCACAAGGGGGCCCTTTGGCGCGGCACAATGGCAAGGTTCACACAAAGGACGCCATTACGCTGGGCACCTGGGTTACCATCCTCTATTTGCCTGTATGTATGTATTGTAACCCTGATGTGAGTTAATGTTTGTTATCCTGTGTGCATTTCTATTGTCTTGATTAGATTGTAAGCTCTGATGAGCAGGGACTGTCACATTTATTTATCTGTACAGCGCTGCGTATGTTGTAGTGCTTTATAAATGTTAAATAATAATAATAATATTCAGCAGCACTAAGAAAATGCATAGCACTGCTGAAAATTACACAGGTACACTACCAAAAAACTGCCTCCAGTTTTCCAACTTATTCCTATAGATTTTGGGGTGCTGAATCCAGGAAAAATAGCCAAAATGTACCATCATGTCACGTTTTCTTGCAAAATTAGATTTCTTACCCATATAAGGAATGTTCGCATAATTTCTTTTTAGCCGACTGCAGTTTATTTTCTTGGCCCAAAATAGAGGTTGTAATGGTTAACTAACTAGAAACACTCCCTCATGATATTTTAGAGTGTTTTGTATTCATTTTATACATTAACAGGACAATTGGGAGGCGGGGGGCTAAATCCAGTACTCGCGCTGGCGCATGTTCTTTCCTGTTTGCCTCGCCTCGTTCGTTCGCTCGCACAAACACGGTGGTTGCGACATAAACGTTCCTGTCAAATTTCAGTTTCTTGCAAGTTCATTATTACCTTTTGTTTGCTCAGTCGTAATCCAGCTTTATTCCGAAGTGGTTCACTACAGTTGTAGTTTGCAGTGCTGTGTATTTGTGATGGCTCACAGAGCCAGAGGTTGCGTCAACTCTCTGGACAGTTTTTGTTTTATTTGTGGGGAATATACCGTGAAAAAGCGGCAGAGGAACATTTCTGCATTTATTAAACAAGTATATTTCGCCTATTTCGGTTTGAAGTTAGGCGATCAAGACAAACCGTGGGCTCCTCACAAAGTGTGCAAGACATGTGAGGAAGATCTACGCTTATGGATGAAAGGTAAAAAACAAGCATTTCGCTTCGGAATACCTATGATGTGGCGTGAACAAAAGACCACAGCAGTGACTGCTCTTTTTTCTCTTGCATTGTGAAGGGATACAACTTAAAAAATAAGAACGTAATAAGTTACCCCAACCTTCCCTCAGCAATTAGGCCTATGCCTCATAGCAACGAAGTACCTGTGCCTGTACCACCAAAATCTTTGGATCATATTTGTGTGGACGGTTCTGATCATGATGAGACTCATCAGATGGCTTTTCCCGATGAGTCCAGTACTTCCGAGTTTGAAACTGAACCAGATCCGAAACCTGAACTTTTCTCTCAAGCTGAATTGAATGATTTAGTCCGGGATTTAGGACTCCCAAAAGATGCTGCCCAACTGCTAGGTTCTCGGCTTAAACAGAAAAATCTATTGTCACGAGGAACAACTTTTTATTGGTACCCGCAACCGCGAGACACAATTTTTGAAGTATTTCAGCAAAGAGGAAGATTTGGTATTTTGCAACGATATATACGGAGTGATGGAAAAGTTTAAACTCAAGTATGATCCTGCTGAATGGCGGCTGTTCATTGATTCGTCAAAAGACAGCATAAAAGGTGTTCTTCTTCATAATGGCAACACATTCGCTTCAGTTCCTATTGCTCACTCTGTTATTCTCCAAGAAAAATACGAGAATTTGGCCCTGATTCTTCAGAAGTTTCGTTATGATGAGCATAAGTGGATGATTTGTGGAGACTTTAAAATTCTATCCATGCTATTAGGGCAGCAATCCGGTTTCACCAAATATCCCTGCTTCCTTTGCTTGTGGGATAGCCGGGCCTGCGACCTACACTGGGGGAAAAAAGACTGGCCAATTCGGGAGTATTTGAGACCCGGTGAGAAAAATGTTCTTCATGAGAGCTTGGTACCTCGTGATAAAATTCTATTACCACCTCTCCACATTAAGTTGGGTCTCATTAAGCAATTCATCAAGTCCCTTCCAAAAGATGGTGAGTGCTTTCGGTACCTTTGCTCAAAGTTCCCCCGACTTTCTGAAGCAAAACTAAAGGAAGGAGTGTTTATTGGCCCTGATATAAGGAAACTCATTTCAGATGGAGCATTCGCTGAAACGATGTCTGAGAAGGAAAAAGAAGCCTGGGATTCCTTCAAGGATGTTGCTCTCAAATTCTTGGGGAACAGGCGGGATGAGAACTATAAGGATATTGTTGCCAGGATGCTCAATGCCTTCAAAGAACAAGGCTGTAACATGAGCCTGAAAGTCCATTTCTTGCACTCCCATGTGAACTACTTTCCCGAAAACTTGGGGGCGTACAGTGAAGAACAAGGTGAAAGGTTTCACCAGGACATCAAGGACGCAGAGAGAAGGTACCAAGGAAGATGGAACGCCACTATGATGGCTGATTTCTGCTGGTTGCTGCTGCGGGAAACCCCAGATGAAAAATACGCCAAGCAGCGCACCAAGAGAAGCATTCGGGGGAAGAAGAAACGGGTCCACCAGGAGATTGATTGACCCAAGAATGACTTTAAAATCTAAACTGTGTTAACAAATATCGTGTTTTTACTAAACTTTGAAATAAAAATTTGCTAGTTATTACCACAGTGTCGGATCTCATTTATTAGAATTTTATTTTCACACCATCGGGTGTTTGTCTTCATGTATTGCAATGGTGCGGTTTGCGTTTTCTATTCTTACATACATACCTGTACAACATTTTTTGCACATTTCTTTGCTTTGCTTTGTGTCTAACCTCGCTCTTATATGCTCAATGTTTGTGCACATGTATGTGGCTGTTTTAAGTGCAGACAATTTTGCTACCATCACAGTGTGTTTTGTTGACATTACTCTATTCTTATGTGCTGCCTTGTTACAATTTTCTTTATTCTTATTTGAATAACTACTAAACAATTAGTATAAAGAATTCATCCAAGAAACTTTTATCTCGATCGCACTCAATCTGAAACGTTCACCTCAAACTGCTAACCCAATGTAGCAAAAAATCTGTACGTGATGGAGCAAATTGGTTACCAGATTTGGATTCAGCGCACCAAAAAACGTAAAAATCAATCGAAACATTAGAGGCAGTTTAAAAAAAAATTTTTTTAGTGTACCTGTGTTATCATAAATTGAAACATCTTGTTTAGACATTTCAATTTATGCCCCAGAGGTCCTGCTCAAAGTTGGGTCCTTAATAACACAGGTACACTAAAAAAAATTTTTTTAAAACTGCCTCTAATGTTTCGATTGATTTTTACGTTTTTTGGTGCGCTGAATCCAAATCTAGTAACCAATTTGCTCCATCACTTCGGAATAAAGTTGGATTACGACTGAGCAAACAAAAGGTAATAATGAACTTGCAAGAAACTGAAATTTGACAGGAACGTTCATGTCGCAACCACCGTGTTTGAGCGAGCGAACGAGGCGAGGCGAACAGGAAAGAACATGCGCCAGTGCGAGTACTGGATTTAGCCCCCCGCCTCCCAATTGTCCGGTTAATGTATAAAATGAATACAAAACACTCTAAAATATCACGAGGGAGTGTTTCTAGTTAGTTAACCATTACAACCTCTATTTTGGGCCAAGAAAATAAACTGCAGTCGGCTAAAAAGAAATTATGTGAACATTCCTTATATGGGTAAGAAATCTAATTTTGCAAGAAAATGTGACGTGATGGAAC